>CM066031.1:888016731-889216731 GCA_033557465.1 Ichthyophis bannanicus | reverse complement strand
CACAGGCACCAGTATTCTCAGCCTTCAAGCAGCTGGAGGGTTCCCGTAAGCCAGAGAGCTTACTGGAGTCTTAGTTCTTCCTTTAATTTAAATTTATAGGCTTTTTTACCTTTAATTTCTTTTTTGTACCTTTTTTCTTTTAAGTTGATTTAAGTTGATTTAATTTTGTCTTTTGGAGCCTCCTGTGCCTTTAATTTCAGCCGGCTCCTCTCCCCCCCCACCCTTCCTCTCTCTCTTACTCAGAGCCTGTGCTCTTGCCCGTTGGAGGGGGTTTGCCTGAGCAACGAGGAGGATCGGGGAGATCTCCTCTCGCTGGCTCGGCTGGCCGGAATCCTGAGGCTCCTTCCATGGTCCGGCCCTGCCTCGCGCTGAAGCCCTTCAGGTGGCTGAGCGCCGGAGGCGGCATCGCGGCTTCCCCGACGACATTTCCTGCCTCGCGCTGCAGCCCTCGGCCGGCTGAGCATTGGAGGCGGCGGCGCTCTGCAGGAGAGGTTGGGGACCATATCCGACGGAGGAGTCCGACCGGGAAGACACAGCCGCTGTCCGCAGGCCCGATCTCCACGTGGCTGAGGCCTACCACGTGGAAACCAGCAAAGGACGGCTGTTTTTTCCTCGTGCAGAGCAGCGCCCCGAGAAAAACATCAAACAGCAAGTATTGAAGGGATTTTTCCCCACGGGGTCTGATTCCAGTTTTTTTCATTTTATTTCCTTTTATTTCAATGGTAAAGTTTTAACCTCTTCCTTGCTGGTGTTTTGGGGGGAGGGGAAGGTTCTCTGAGCCCCAGATTTTAAAATTCTCCATTACTTTTTTATTTCAAGTCTGACTTTACTCTCTGAGATTGGATTCTTTTACCTTCCAGGTTATTTATTATTTTTATACACTCTTTTACCTGGGGGTAAAAAAGGGGCATGTCGGGCAAGCCACGGTGTCCGTCCTGCAGTACCCGTAGGGGCACAGCCTCGGAAGCAGGAGTCTGCAGGGGTTGCGCTGCAGAAGCGGCTTCCGTAGAACAAGAGATCCATTTAACCATGACTCAAGCTTCCCAGGGATCAGGGGAGCCCCTGGAGGGAGGAGGGGAATCTCATTCTCCCCCTCCTTCAACCTTGGATGTGCTGGCCTCTTCCCTGTCCCTACCTTCCACATCCATTGGGGTGGAGGAGGGCTGGGAACATTTTTCTCCGGAATTTGTCCTCCTATTGCATAAGGCCTATTGCATGCGCCGGCAGTGTGCAGGTAATTTAGGAGCAGCGAAGGAATGCGCGGTGGTCGGTCCGGGGAAGGTCAGGTCCCAGGACTCGGGGGTCCCGACTAAGCGCACAAGATTAATGAGCGAGGAGCCGCTCACGTCCCAGTCTCAGGACACCCCGGAAGAGGAGGTCAGACGGAGAAGTAGGAGAGGAAGAGGAAGAGCTCGAAGAGGGTGAAATTCCAGAGGAGGAACAATCCCGCATAGTCCGAGTTTTTCGCCAAGAGGAGCTTCCGGCGTTGATAAATGAGTCACTAAAAGTCCTCAATATGGCCTCGGATACGCCAGCAGATGAGGAAGCTCTGGAGGATCCGTTGATCCAGGCCGTCAGGAAGTCACAGAAGGTGTTTCCTG
Source organism: Ichthyophis bannanicus (assembly GCA_033557465.1). Classification (NCBI taxonomy): domain Eukaryota; kingdom Metazoa; phylum Chordata; class Amphibia; order Gymnophiona; family Ichthyophiidae; genus Ichthyophis; species Ichthyophis bannanicus. Next base: position 889,215,130 of record CM066031.1, on the reverse strand, counting down.
TCCACAGAGTGGTACGTCAGATGATCCAGGAGGAATGGAATCAGCCAGAAGCAAGTTTGAGGGGAGTCCGTGCTATGACTCGCCTGTACCCATTGCCTGAACCGGACAAGGACCTACTGAAGTCACCGAGAGTGGACACAGCGGTGTCGGCGGTTACGAAGAAGACGACTATCCCAGTCGAGGGCAGCACGGCCCTCCAGGATACTCAAGATAGAAAATTAGATACGCTGCTGAAGCAAGCTTTTGATGTTAGTGCTCTCGCCTTACAGGCCTCCGTTTCAGGGGCATGGGTGGCCCGGGCCTGCCTGAGGTGGTCTCAACAACTTTGACTAACAGACGGTCTCCCTGGGGACGCTCAGGCGGCTTCAGCTAGGTTGCAGTCTGGAGCTGCCTTCCTGGCAGATAGCCAGTATGACCTCATTAGGAGCCTGGCTAAGAACATGGCCTCAGTGGTAGCGACCAGGCGTTATTTGTGGTTACGTAATTGGGCAGCGGATGCCTCTTCAAAGGCGCGCCTGAGCCGTCTTCCCTTTAAGGGGAAGCTGTTGTTTGGAGAAGACCTGGATAAGTTGGTAAAGGACCTTGGCGAGTCTAAAGGGGGCAGGCTTCCGGAAGACAGGCCAAAGCAAGGCTGCTCGATGGCCCCGACTCGGAATCAGCCAAAAGATTTCCGTAGATTCCGCCCGGCCAGATCAAACTCCTTTCTTAGGGGCCGTTTCCCCTCTAGGGGGCAAGGCTTCAGGGGGTTTCGCGGAGCAGGTAGAGGTTTTGGGGCCCCCTCCTCTTCCTCGGGCCCCAGAAAACCACAATGAGATTCCGGGGGTCCAGGGGGGATGCCTGCCGGTGGGGGGTCGCCTAAGGCAGTTTCTTCCCGCCTGGTCCCGGGTCACATCTGATCAATGGGCTTTGGAAGTGATCCGAGAGGGTTACGCTCTCGAATTTGCAAAGCGGGTACTTCCAGCCTTTATTCAGTCTCCCTGCGGTCCACCAGAAAAGAAAGCGGCGATAGAGGATACGCTTTCAAGGCTTCTTGCGCTAGGAGCGGTGATTCCCGTTCCGAGAGACCAATGCGGGTCCGGTCGATACTCAATTTATTTTGTGGTTCCAAAGAAAGAAGGATCCTTTCGTCCAATCCTAGACCTAAAGCAAATCAATCGCTGTCTCAGAGTGCCTCACTTCCGAATGGAAACCCTGAAGTCGGTCACTGTGGCCGCAAGGCAGGGGGAATTCTTGACTTCCTTGGATTTGACGGAAGCTTACTTACATATCCCGGTCCGAAGGTCTCATCAGCAGTTCCTGAGATTTGCTGTACTAAGAGGTCATTTTCAGTTCCAAGCCCTACCCTTTGGGCTAGCAACAGCTCCCAGGACGTTCACCAAAGTGATGGTGGTGGTAGCCGCGGCTCTTCGAAAGGAGGGAATTCTGGTCCATCCCTACCTCGACGATTGGCTGATTCGGGCGAAGTCAGAAGCGGAGAGTCGTTCGGCTACAGCCAGAGTGGTGGAATTCCTGGAGGAGTTGGGGTGGGTCATCAATTGGTCAAAGAGCAGATTAATTCCCACACAGGAGATCGAGTACCTCGGAGCAAGGTTCGACACCAGGAGAGGAAGAGTTTTCCTGTCGAAGCAGAGATTAAGGGACCTGAGCAGCCTCGTCTCTCAGTTTCTTTTAAGACAAAATCCCTCGGCCTGTCATTACCTTCAGTTGCTGGGTACCATGGCAGCGGTAATAGAGGCAGTTCCGTGGGCCAGGTCACATATGCGTCCCCTGCAATGTGCCTTGTTACGGCGCTGGTCCCACCAGCATCATCCTTTGACCATGCGACTGCACTGTCCTCCTCAGGTCAGGAAGTCCCTCCTGTGGTGGCGGTGCCCAAGGAACTTAGAATGCGGGATGCCCCTCGAACCTCCCTGGTGGGTACAGCTGACGATGGATGCAAGTTTAGCAGGCTGGGGTGCTCATTGCGAGGGCCAGTTCGCACAGGGGTTTTGGACTCCGAGAGAGTCTCTGTGGTCCATCAACAGACTGGAGCTTCGGGCGGTAGCATTAGCTCTCAGAGCACTCGAGCCCTTAGTTCGACAAAGGGCAGTCCGCGTCCTCTCTGACAATGTCACCACGGTGGCCTACATCAACCGCCAGGGGGGAACAAGCAGCCCGTCCTTGGAAAAGGAGGCGGACTGCCTATTGCGGTGGGCGGAAGCTCAATTGTTGGCTCTATCAGCGCAGCACGTGGCCGGGTCAGAAAACGTAACGGCCGATTACCTCAGCAGGTTCAAGATAGACCAAGGAGGGTGGGAGCTAGCACAGGAGGTGTTCGACCAAGTGGTAGCTCGCTGGGGGGCGCCGATCATGGATCTCATGGCACGATACGCAACGGCCAAAGCAAGCCGGTTCTTCAGTCGCAGGAAGGAAAGGATGTCCCAGGGCTTGGACGCCCTGGTCCAGAAGTGGCCTTCAGAGGGTCTCCTGTATGTGTTCCCGCCTTGGGCTCTCATAGGGAGGGTTCTGCGGCGAGTGGAAGTTCACCCAGGATTGTTAATTCTCATAGCCCCGGATTGGCCTCGCCGCCCGTGATATGCATATCTGGTGAGACTAGCGGCCGAGCGGCCTTGGCGCCTCCCCTGCAGAGAGGATCTGCTTCAGCAGGGTCCAGTTCGGATGCCTCACGTGCATCGGTTCTCGCTTACGGCCTGGCTATTGAGAGGGCGCGGCTCCGGAAGCGAGGTTACTCAGGTTCGGTAATTTCAATGTTACTGAGCGCGTGAAAACGCTCGACCTGCCTTTCCTATGTGAGGGTTTGGCGCATATTTGAAGCATGGTGCGCCGAACATCGGAAGAAACCTCTGGCCGCCTCAGTTCCGGAGGTTCTGGAGTTTCTACAAGCTGGGTTTGAGAAAGGTCTAGCACCGAGCTCGTTGCGGGTCCAGTTGGCGGCCATATCGTGTTATAGGGGCAAAGTCCGGGGAAGAGCATTAGGAGAACACGCTGATGTAGGCAGGTTCTTAAGGGCGGTCAGGCGGCTACGGCCCCAACAAAAATCGGTTATCCCACCTTGGGACCTCAACCTGGTATTGAATGCCTTATCCAGGGAACCTTTCGAACCAGTAGAGAGCTCCTCCCTAAAGGACTTGACTGTAAAGATGGTGTTTCTGGTAGCTATCTGTTCGGCTAGGCGGGTCTCTGAACTTCAAGCCCTGTCGTCTCGACCTCCTTTTCTTTCGTTCTTTAGAGATAAGGTGGTCTTGCGAACAGTCCCTTCTTTCTTGCCCAAGGTCATCTCCCCTTTTCACGTGAACCAGACAGTTTCGCTCCCGTCCTTTGCGGGAGACGGACAAAAAGGGGATGGGGGGAGGCTTCGTCTCCTGGACGTGCATAGGGTCCTGAAGCGTTACCTCTCCCGTACAGCGTCTTTCCAAAAGTCCGAACGTTTATTCGTACAATTTGGAGGGCCGCACAAGGGAAAGGCGGCGGCCAAGGCGTCCATCTTTAGGTGGATCAGGGAGGCGATCGCCTCCGCTTATATCCTGAAAGGGAGACAGGTCCCAGTAGGTCTTCGTGCGCATTCAACTCGGGCGCAGGCAACTTCCTGGGCGGAGCACAGCTTGGTCCCGCCGCTGGATATTTGTAGTGCGGCTACGTGGTCCTCTCTGCATACTTTTACCAAGCACTACAGGCTTGACGTACAGAGCACGGCAGACGCCAGGTTTGGGGATGCAGTACTTCGGTCCGGGATGGCGAACCCCGCCCTGGTGTGAACTGCTCTGTTACATCCCAGAAGTAAAGGGACTGGACTGGAGTGACGATAAGGAAGAAGTAATTAGTCCTTACCTGCTAATTAGTGTTCCTTAAGGAACTCCAGTCCAGTCCCTGTTATCACCCAGATTCGAGTTTCAGTTGGCAGAATTTTCTCCTTTCAAAAAAAAAAAAATATAGGAGAAAGAAGAGCAACGGACCGAAGTCAGTGTGCGGAGCGGGGCAGCCCGTGGGGAGAGGGCCTGCGGGTGAAGGCGGTGCCGTCCTCGGGTAAACCCTCTCCTTCTTTTCTTCCGTCCTGCCTTTCCCCCGTAACAAAAAAAAAAAAAAGTTTGGTTTTGTAATTACTTTTAGTTGCGTTTTTTAGTTATTAATTGGCTGTTCGATAAGTCTGCTTTTTCAATAGATTACTGGTGCCTGTGGGTGGTGCCAGTGGTATTTATACCACACCATCATCAAAATGATGATGGGCTCAGCCTCCAAGCTGCTGGAAGGGTTGCGCAACCCAGAAGTAAAGGGACTGGACTGGAGTTCCTTCAGGAACACTAATTAGCAGGTAAGGACTAATTACTTCTTTCAGATGTACCCTTAGAAGGCCTATCTTCCCCTTCACAACAAGGGGAAACGAGTGCTCTGGCCTTATCTTAGCTGATATCAGCAGCAGATGTGTCCCTGAAGAAGGATGATTGTCAGGTTTCTCGTCTCAGTGCTCTCTCCTTTGGATGTTCCACCTTGAGGAAGAAGTTGTCATCTGTTACCACCTCCCCCCCCCCCCCAATAGTGGGTGACAGCTGGCCAGTGGGGGGAAATCTCGGATTCTGGGTTGTCTTCCCTGGCATTCTCCTTCCTAGGGCAAGTTGGTCTTTCTGGCGTGACAGTACGGACTCTGGAGCCTCTGGGTCGTCTCAACCTTTCTGCCCGCTCAGAGGAGGGACAGTATGTGAGTCAAAGTCCAGTTCTGTCCTTGCCTTCTAAGCGCTCATGCTGAAATTTGGATTCAGGAGATTTGGGTCGCCTGTCCTTTGGCCAGGACTAGGAGTTATGTTCCGTTGCTTCAGATGCTGATTCTGATTTGTGAGGACAGTTGGTCCTCCCACTCTGAAGAGCATGACGAGTCTGGAGTTATTCATCTGTTCAGGAAGGACGAATTGGTGGCCCTAATTGCTCAGGTGTTTTTCTACTCTAAATTTGGTTGACTCTCCATGGCAGAACAAGGGCCACAGATCCAACCTCTCTTGCAAGGGGTTCGGAAGTCCAAGGCAGTCTTTCCTTGTCTGGAGGTTATCAAGAAGATGATCCGCTTGAAGTTGGACTTGCCGAACTCCCCACTGAAAGGTCTAAAAGTTTGAAGGAGGCTTTATTTATTTAGCTAAGCTTATATAGTGCCCAGTCTAATAGTCTGGGTGGTTTACAGAGAAATAAGTGAGCCAGTGTGGCTTTACATAGAACAGGTAGGTAAGTGAGGGAGGGAGGGTAAAAACATGGGAGTGACTATAAGGTAAGTAATATAAATTCAGTGACATTTGATTTACAAATCATATTTAGGAAGTCCATGTCTATGCAGTCTCGTTTACCACAAAGTAGTTGATGAAGAGAAAAATTTTTAGATTCTTTCGAAAATCTTGAAGGTCATTGATGCCATGTAGTGCAGGGGGATTGTATTCCACAAAGAGGGGGAATGTTCTTTTAGAGGTGGAGCAAGTCGTTTTAGCATTTAATGTTGGTATATGTAACATGTTGGTGGAGTTCCTAGGCATGCGTGCAGCAGCAACCCGATCAGCATCGGGGAAGGGAGCAGGCAGGTGAGCTCCTCCCTGCTCCCCACCACGAAGCCAATCAGGCCGAAGACCAGCTTTGAATTTCTTCAGCGCTCCTAGGCGCACCCGCGTCTGGCGGGCCCGTGCCTGAGGGCCTTGCCAGAGGGCCTTTTGGTGTGGCCCTTAGGCGCAGGCCCGGGGCGTGAGCTCCAGGGCTGCTGGGGTCGAGCGGGCTCGGTCGCTCCTCCACACATCGCCTCCAGACCGGGCCGTCTCGCGGGCTCCACCCTGATACCTTCAGGTATCTCTCCTTCGTCATGCTTCCCACTGCTGGTGGTGGTGTTCCTCCCACTGCCCACCTGGAACTTGCTGCCCACTGCCTGCAATGTACTGCTACCCATTACTGGCATTGAAATACTACCCACTGCCTACATAGCACCACTACCTTCTGCTTGCTTAGCACTGCTCCCATTGCCTGTATCGTACTGCTACCCATTCCCGGGCATAGAACTGCTACTCATCACTGCATAAAACTATTATCTATTGCTCATCCATTGCTTGCATTGTACTGCTACCCATTGTTTGCACACTGCTGCCACCCATTGTCGCTTGATCTGCTACCCATTGTTGCACACTGTTGCCACCCACTGTTGCATAGTACTAATACCCATTGTTTATTGTTTCCATAGTGCTGCTACCCACTGTTGCATAGAACTGTTATCCATTGTTTATCCATTGTTTGCATAATACTGCCACCCATTGTCGCATAGAACTGCTGCCCACTGTTTGCATAGAACTGCTGCCCACTGTTTGCATACTGTTGCCCCCATTGTTGCATAGTACTGCTACCCATTGTTTGCATACTGTTGCCCCCATTGTTGCATAGTACTGCTACCCATTGTTTGCATAGTGTTGCTACCCACTGTTGCATAGAACTGTTATCCATTGCTTATCCATTGTTTGCATAATACTGCTACCCATTGTCACATAGAACTGCTACCCATTGTTGCATACTGTTGCCCCCATTGTTGCATAGAACTGTTATCCACTGCTTATCCTCTGCCTGCTACCCATTGCTTGCATTGAACTGCTAACTACTGCCTACTTGTTTGCCTATCACTTGCTACCCGTTGTTTTGCCTAGAACTTGCTACCCATTGCTTGCTCAGACCTTGCTGCCCACTACCTTGGCCCCATATCTCATTGTCCTCCCCAACTGCCTCCCCTCCTACCAACACCCTCCCTCCTTGTCCCCCTACCCTTCCCCTACCTTTCTCACTTCTCCCTCCACTCTGCCCCCTAGCCTAGCACCTGCTCTTGAGCTTCCTCACACCATCCCCCGCATTCAACTAATCCCCCTCTCTACCTTCCTCACTTCTCCCTCCACTCTGCCCCCTAGCCTAGCACCTGCTCTTGAGCTTCTTCACACCATCCCCTGCATTCAACCAACCCCCCTCTTTAAGGCAACCCCACCCTCGCTTCCGCCGTACTATCTCCACTATACCTCGCTCTCTAATACTCCTGCTCCTTCTCTCATCAGGTAATATCAACCCCAACCCTGCCCCCCCCCGATTTTCTTTCTCACACTAAAGAAAGTTCCTCACGTACCCCATCTAATCTCACCACATTCCGCTCCTCCCTCCTTCCGCCCTCCCTCATTCATCCCTCAATCACTCATCCATAGATATCAACTCCAACCCTACCCCCAAAAATAATCCCTCACATAACCTACCCGATACCATCGATTTTCCCCTCATTTCCCCTCCCTCATGTCCTTTTTGGGGAACACAATCACCCAGTCACACCCACCCACACCCTGATCTCTCTAAACCTAAATCTCGGCATTACCCTAGAAATAGACCCCCACGCCACTCTGATAAGAAATCTACACGTAACTTATCCAACCTTATCCATATTTATTCATTTATTTTATTTATTTACATTCTCTTATATACCGCGCTATTCTGCATCAGTGCGGTTTACATTGAACAAACTGAAATTACATTGAACAGGGCATTATAACTTGGAGATAACTATTTTACAGGGAACATGGGATATGGAGGGTTAAGTGGCTTGCCCAAGATCACAAGGAGCACCTGTGGGACTTAGAAACCCCAGTCCTTCCGGCCCAAGGTTGCTGTCCTCTAGTGGGATTGGAACCCCCGACCTTCCGGCCTGAAGTACCTCGTCCCAACCACTAGGCCACTCCTCCACTCCTCTATATCCCTCTCCTCCCCCCTCCACTCTCCCATTTTCATGCGCACTATGGAATGCATGCTCAGTCATTAAAAAAAACACTTTCATTCATGACCTTTTTATCTCCAATGCCCTACACCTTCTTGCCTTGACTGAGACCTGGCTCGCCCCCAGACGACACCGCATCCATTGCCTCTCTCTGCTATGGGGGCTACCAGTTCTCCCATACACCTCGATCTACTGGTTGTGTTGGTGGCGTTGGCCTCCTACTCTCTCCCTCCTGCCAATTCCAACCTCTTCTGCCACCCCAATCACACTCCCCTTCTCCTTCGAAGTCCACTCCATTCGCCTCCTCTCACAACTCCCCCTCTGAATAGCTGTTATTTATCGCCCACCGGACAAACCCAAATCAACCTTCCTCTCCGACTTCGACTCCTGGCTTTCTGCCTTTATGGATCCCTCCTCCCCCACTCTTGGCGATTTCAACATTCACATCGACAACCCCTCTGACCCCCATGCCTCTAAGTTCCTCACTCTTACCTCCTCGTTCGACCTCCAACTTTGCTCCACTGCCCCCACACATCTACACGGCCACTACCTTGACCTAATACTCTTCTCCAACTCCTCTCCTTCAAACTTCCGCAAATCAGTCCTTCCCTCATCTGACCATCACCTCTTAACATTTACTCTTCAGCTTCTGCCGTCCCAACCTCGTCCTGTCTCCTCCAACCTATTTAGAAACCTTCATAATATTGATCCCCTGACTCTCTCCTCCACCATCTCGCCATCTCTTTCCTCCATTTTATCCTCTAAGTCCGTCGACGAAGCATTATCTTCATACAATGCTACATTATCCTCAGCCCTTGACACTCTTGCCCCTCCCACCCCATGTCCTGTCAAACGATCTATTCCCCAACCTTGGCTTTCACCCACTATCCATTACCTACGCATCTGCGCCCGTTCTGCCGAACGAGCTTGGTCCAAATTCCGCTCCCTGGAAGACCTTCTACACTTCAAATTCATGCTTGGCTCCTTTCAGTCTGCCTTAGCACTTGCCAAACAAGATTACTACATCCATCTGACCAACTCCCTTGCCTCTGATCCTCGCCGTCTCTTTAATACCCTCAATTCTCTCCTCAAAGTACCCCCGCCCCCTATCCCACCCTCCCTTTCTGCCCAAACCCTAGCCGACTACTTCCACGACAAAATCCACAAGATTACCCTCCAATTCCCTACCCCCCCCATCTACCTCCCATTCTCCCCCAATTCTCCTCCCCCATCCATACTCCCTCTGCCACCCTCTCCTCGTTCCTTCCCATCTCTGAGGAAGAAACCACACTCCTTCTTGAGGAAGAAACCACACTCCTTCTGTCCTCCTCCAAACCCACCACCTGTTCATCAGACCCTATCCCCACCCAACTCCTTTGTTCCATCCCCCCTCACCATTGTCTCCTCCATCACTCATATCCTCAACCTTTTCACTCTCCACTGAAACTGTCCCCGTTGACTTCAAGCATGCTGTTGTCACACCCCTCCTCAAGAAACCCTCACTTGATCCCACATGCCCTTCTAATTATCGACCTATCTCCCTCCTTCCCTTCATATCCAAACTATTAGAACAAGCAGTCCACCATCGCTGCCTCGACTTCCTCACCTCCCAGGCCCTCCTGGACGCACTTCAATCCGGCTTCCGTCCCCTACACTCCACTGAAACGGCACTCACAAAAGTCACAAACGACCTGTTCCTGGCTAAATCCAAGGGTCTCTATTCTATCCTCATCCTTCTTGACCTTTCTGCTGCCTTTGACACCGTTTACCACGACCTTCTTCTCATCACCCTCTCCTCGCTTGGCTTCAAGGACTCCGTACTATCCTGGTTCTCCTCCTACCTCTCCCATCGCTCATTCAATGTATGCTCTGGTGGCTCCTCCTCCTCCCCTACCCCGCTCCATGTATTTATTTATTTATTTTATTTATTTATTTATTTAACATTTCTTCTATACCGCGCTATTAAAATCAGTGCGGTGTACAATGAACACAACATACTGCAATGCATACAAGCAACATTGAGTTTACATAGAACAAGGGATGATAAATGCATGGGATAACCGGGGAAACTATGTACAGTTGACTTATTATATATATATATATTTAAACTATATACAATATTCTAAACTCGATTGGATAATGTGGGTGAGACATTTGGGTAAAGTGGTAATTGGTCATCTTGGTTGTCTAGTGGGCTATCCTGTAGTCTAACCATTTTCTGGTTGTATTAGAGTGCTAATGCACCTGGGGTGTGTGGGAATCTTGGTAGATGTGTGAGTGTCCAGGATAACTTCTGGGTAACATTTTGTGAATAAATGATGTAGGTGTACCCCAGGGATCTGTCTTGGGCCCCCTCTTCTTCTCTCTCTATACCCAAGGCCTTGGTGCGCTTATCTCCTCCCTTGGCTTTCAATACCATCTTTATGCCGATGACTCACAAATCTACCTCTCTACACCTAATATCTCTCCGGCAACCCAGTCCAAGATCTCTGCCTGTCTTTCGGACATCGCTGCCTGGATGTCTCATCGCCGATTGAAATTGAACATGGCCAAGACTGAACTCCTTGTCTTCCCACCTAACTCCTCCCCCCCCCACTTCCCCCTCTCTCAATCCATGTGGATGGATCTACTATCCTTCCTGTTCCCTCTGCCCGCAATCTAGGGGTTATCTTTGACACCTCTCTCTCTCCTTCTCCGCTCATATCCAGCTTATAGCTAAGACCTGCCGCTTCTTTCTCTACAACATCAGCAAAATCCACCCCCTCCTCTCTGAACACACTACCAAAACGCTTATCCACTCCTTAATCTCCTCTCGCCTTGATTACTGCAACCTACTCCTCGCTGGTCTTCCCATGAGCCACCTCCTTCCCCTCCAATCTATACAAAATCACACTGCTCGACTAATCTTCTGCCAGCCTCGCCATGCCCACATTACTTCTCTTCTCAAGTCGCTTCACTGGCTTCCTGTCCAGCTCCGCATCCAATTCAAGCTTCTTCTGCTGACCTATAAATGCATTCACTCTATGGCTCCTCAATACCTCTTATCTCTTATCTCTCCTCACGTCCCCTCTCGAAATTTGCACTCTGCTAGCAAACTACTTCTATCAATGCTTTTCACCTGCACCGCGAACTCCCGACTGTGCTCCTTTCACCTTGCTGCACCTTACGCCTGGAACAGCCTGCCTGCGTCTGTACGCCAAGCATCCTCCCTGGCCCTCTTCAAATCCAGGTTGAAGACCCACTTCTTCACCGTTGCATTCAGATCCTGACTCCTTCCTCATCTTACCCTAACCCCCATCAACGTTTATGACCAAATTACAGACCAAACTGTACCACACCATACCTTGCGCAGAACTGACTAATGCTCTGTACTGTTCTAACTAATGTATTGTTCTAACTAGATTGTAAGCTCCGATGAGCATGACTCTGACAGGCAGGGACTGTCTCTTGTATGTTGTCTACCTCTTGTAAGTTAGCTGTGCAGCGCTGCGTGCGTGGTGCTTTATAAGTGCTAAATAGTAGTAATAGTAGTAGTAGTAGCTAGATCTTCTGTTTCTGTTACTTTATGCCATGTCTTGGGACAAACATGTTGAATGGTTTAACATGCCAAAAGTGAATGCATAGGTTACAGCAGTTACAAAGCGGACCACCATTCTGGTGGAGGGTGGAATAGCCCTGAAGGACCCCCTGGATCGTAAGGTGGATTCTATCTTGAGGAATCGGTTTACATTCTCTGCTATTTTCCTTCAGTTGGTAGTTGGTGCAGGTCTGACAACTCTGGCCCTCCTCCAGTGAATTCATTTCCTTGTGCCTAAGGATATTAATGCAAGTTTTTGAGTTAGCTGCTACTTTTTTGTTGGATGCTATGTCAGGGTTCAACAAACCCCAGGCACCAGGTTGCCATGGTAACCAGAAATTTGCACTTGACACCTGGGATCGCAGTCAGCAGCAAGTTGTCTGTCTGCAAGGATTCCATCCTTACCGCCCAATTTCCAGTATTCCCTATCTAGCCAAGATACTTGAGAAGGAAACTCAGAGGCAGATCCAACAACACATAGACACAGCAGCCCCGTTGGACCCATGCCAACACGGATTCCGAGAAGCTCATGGAACTGAAACACTCATGACTTCACTATTCAACAAACTCATTTGTGGGATTGACAACATTCACATGGCCGTTGCAATGATTTTCCTGGACATATCAGCGGCATTCGACTCAGTTGACCATAAGATTATGCTAGCTAGACTTCACGAAAAGGGCATCCATAACCTTGCCTGGGACTGGTGCAAATCATACCTAGAGGAGCGTTGGCAACAGGTCCGTATAGGCAACATTACATCTGAACCCTTCCAACAGAAACAAGGAGTATCCCAAGGCTCATCTCTATCTGCGCTGCTTTTTAATATATACATGCAGCCAATCTGTGACATCACCAGAGACTTCGGTATATCTTGTCTATTATATGCAGATGACGTGCTAATTTTCACACCGATCAATGTATCAAATCCTGACTACTCCGCACTAATCAACTGCTTCAATGCAATAACCGACTGGCTTCTCAATCAGAACATGAGAATAAATTTCAAGAAAACCGAAGTGCTAATAGCCACAAGAAACAAACAGTTTTTGCCACCAACCACCCTCATAGTGAGAGATGCAGAGCTCCCGATCAAGGCCTCCATAAAGTACCTCGGTGTGACACTCGATCAGAAACTCAATCTTAAGGAGCACATAAAGAACACAGTAAGATCAATATATTACAAACTAAAAACACTGCGACACCTGAAACCAATGCTGGAGACCAAAGATTTCCGTACAGTTTTCCAAGCAATAGTCACACCGCACTTCGACTATGCGAATATCATCCTGCACGGCCTACCCAAGAATACACTAAGACCACTACAACTGGCGATGAACGCGGCAGCCCGCATCTTATCCGGAGCTTCAAAAAGAGAGCACATAACACCAATACTGGTCGACCTACACTGGCTCCCGATAAACTGCAGAATAATATACAAAGCTCTCCTCATCACATTCAAGGCTATTAATAAAATATCACCTGCATCAATCTCAAATCTAATCACTCACGCACCGAATGATAGATCCAGAAGACTAGTAGCAGAAAATACACTAGTCACTCCTAGTATCTCCACAAAATGGACACAACAAACCACTAACAGAGCTTTTGTGTCTTATGCCCCCAAGTGCTGGAACAAACTACCCCCCAGCATCAGATCAATCAGAGATATCACCCAATTCAGAAAGTCCCTCAAGCACTATTTATTCACTTTGCACTTTAAGCTACCATACACACCAGAGAACTGTCTTCCGCATCACTCAACTAACTCTTACACACATCAACAACCCAGAACAGAGGTTTAAAATGGGAAAATACCGAACTTCATCAAATACCAAACCTTGATGTAACATATTTAATTGTATATAGTTATTCCCCAGTTTGCACCCAGTTTGCACCCAGTTTACCTTCCCTGTTATCTGTAAACCTAGATCAGTTATATATTGACAGGTATGTTGTTGTTTAATGTAAACCGCACTGATGATGAATAGTGCGGTATATAAAAACTGTTAAATAAAATAAATAAATAAATATAAATAAATAAACATCCTCCACTGGCAGAAGAGAAGATTTGGCTGCTTTCATGGCAAAGACCCCTTCTGTCTACCTGAGGGAGATGGGATGCCCGGGGGCAGAACAGTGGAGAAATGGCTGTGATTGCAGCTTGCAGGCAGGAGGCTGCCTGCTTGGTTCCCATTCCCCGTGGGCAGAAAAAAAGAGCTGCAATTGCAGCAAAGTCCCCCTTCTGTCTACCCATGAGAGATCGAATCCCTGCAGGCAGAATGGGGGGGAGGGGGGAAATGCTGCAATTGTGTTTTCCAGACAACAGGCTGCTCCATGGGAATCCTATCCCTCATGGCCGAAGAAAATAGATGATCAGTGCCTGCAAAAAACCCCCAAAACTAGACGGGGAGGGGGGGTGGGTAGGGGTGGTATGGCAGTAAAAATTTTAAAAGGCCAGTAAGACATTAAAAACTTAAAGGAAGGAAGATGTGGGAATGGAGGCCGGGGTTGTGGGGGTGAGGAAGAAGAGTGCAAGGTGTTGCAGGTTAAAGGAGAATGAATACATGGGCACAAAAGGGCACCCCCACCCCCAGAACAGACACATAATCATCCCACCCCCTCACTACAGACTCACACACAGTTACCTCACGTCCACATGACAGACTTGCACCTCAGCTCCACACTACATACATACACAAACACATTGGCACCTCACCGCCACACCACAGACACACATACACGCACCTTCACATTCACACACAAAAGCGGCACCCCACCTCTGCACATCCTACACATAGACTCCTCAGCTCTGCAGTACACATACACATGCACTGCAATCCTGCACCCCATTCACGCAAAGGCACTGACTGTCATATCCCATGCATAGATAGGCACACAACCATTGCACTGCACACTCGCAGACACTTGCTTTGTAAGTATTGTTATCTAAAGATGATGCACAGTGTACGAACTCTGGCACTGCTCTCACGAGAACATGAGACCGGTGTGAGAGACAACGGGGGGAGGGGTGCAAGGAGGTCACAGACACTTGCTGTTTTTGGCCTGGCTTCTAAATCCACATAAAATCCATATAAATCCTCTAGCACTCCTTGTGGCCTTGGGCAAGTCACTTAACCCTCCATTGCCTTAGAAAAATCCAAGTTATCAATGTCCCTGTTTAATGTACATTACCAGGTTTAAGTTTCAATGTAAACCGCTTTGATTGAAATGATAAAGCGCTATATAAAATCTGTTAAATAAATAAATAAAATTTGTCAAGGCCTGTGCTGTGTATGATCTCATCCAACATAGTGGCTAAAGACATTGTTCTATCGATTGTGGCATGATGTTGGATATGGTCCACCATTGGGCAGTGGATTCATCTTCCAAATCCCAGTTAACTCGGCTCACCTTCAAAGGGTGGTCTTTTGTTTTTTGCAGACTTGGAGAAGCTGGTTAAGGACTTGGGCGAGTCCAAGCCTCATTCCCTTCTGGAGAATAGATCAAAAGGGTCCAGGAAGCGTGCGGACGCATTTTTTCTGCATACGCCCGTATTTCCCATACTTGCCATTTGGATTCCTGGGGCTTCTGGGACTTCGTAGATACCGACCAGGAAAACCTTCCTTCTCATCCTCTGGTTCCAGTCTTGGACTCATCCCTTTTGTGGGCCATTCAACATCTTTATGTTTTGGAATGCAGAGAGCCTATTCTGGATGCCTTCGTCATCTCTCCTTTCGGCTCCGTAGCCAAGAGAGCTGCAGTTCAGTGTACCCAGGACAGATTCTCTGGGTATGGGTGATGGTCCTAGTTCTCTGGCCGAAAAAGGCCAGAGTTGATACTTCATCTACTTTGTGGTGCCAAAGAAGGACGATTCTCTTCGGCCAGTCCTCAACCTCGAGGGAGTCAATGTTCACCTGTGCACCCTACACTTCGGTATGGAGACCCAGCGTTCAGTGATTCAGCCGCTATGCTATGGAGAGTTCCTTGTCTCTCTGGACTTAGCTGAAACTTACTTACATATCCTTGTTTGGTAGGATGAACAGCACTTCCTTCATTTCTCCATTCTTGGCTACTGTTCTGAGGTGCCAGGGGATCCGTATATTATTTGTATCTGAATGAAATAGTTCATTCAAGCCATGTTGCAGTCTGAAGCGGTGCTGGGTTTGGCCTGAGCGGTGCTGGGTTTGGTCTGAGCCTAGAGAATCTCAGTTGGGTGATAAACTGGGGAGTCATTTGGTGCCTTCCCAATCACTGGAATACCTGGGACTGTCATTTGATACTCTGATAGGCAGTCTTCCTTCCTGAAGAAAGGGTGATGAAGTTGCTGGCCCTTTTGGAAACCTTCTGGTCTCAGCAGGCTCTCAAAAGTTTAGGATTATCTTCAGCTTCTTGGCTTCATGTCAGTGGCGATCGACATGGTGCCTTGGGTGCAAGCTCACTTGCTGCCGCTCAGCTTTCTGGATGGTCTCCCAGCACTCAGGAGCTCGCAGGTCAGACTGCCTCTCCATCTGGAAGTGGTTTCCAGCCTGAGATGCTTGGCAGCAGCCACAACACCTGTGGAAGGGTATGTCCTTGAACGATCACTTATGGCTTCTCCTGGTGACGGATGCCAGCCTGTTTGGCTGGGGAGCCCATTGCAGGACTAAAACAGCACAGGGCCATTGAAACAACTGCAAGTCAGCCTTCAACTGCCTCAAGGCGAGGGACATTTGATTGGCCCTCCTGCACTTCCAGACCCTGGGCAAGGGCAAAGCAGTCTGGATTTACTCAGACAATGCCACAACAGTGGTGTACGTCAATCAGCAAGGGGGCACGAGAAGTGCCTGAGTGGCCGTGGAGATGACCCTCTTCTGTTTTCTTGGGCAGAAAAGAACTGCTAGCTCTTTCGGTTCAACACATCACTGGAATCAACATGTTGAGGTGGACTTCCTTGGTCATTGCCCTCTCTCGATCCCGGGGAGTGGGAACTGAGCCAAACAGCCCATCAGCTGATTCTGTGCTGCTGTGGTCATCCCAAGATGGATCTGATGGTGACACGACCCAATACCAAGTTTGAACATATCTTTAGTCGCTGCAGGGATACAGGCTCCAAGGGCATCAACGTCCTAGTTCAGCCCTAGCTGAAGGGTGGTCTGCTGTACATGTTTCCTCTATGGCCACTAGTGGGTTGTGTGCTTCGTTGCATAGAGCAGCATCCAGGCTGGGTGATCCTGGTGATGCTGGATTGGCCACGGAGGCCATGGTTTGGAGACCAGATGAGGCTTCTGTAAGGTCTCCCTTTGCATCTTCCCCCAGCCTGGGAGTAATTATGTCAAGGTCTGGTTCTTCTGGATTTACACATGTAGATACTGCACAATCCTTCTAAAACCTCTGTTTTATATAATAACCTGTCTCCTACTGTTTTATCCCCACACTTGGTTTACAGCTTGTCATGCTGTGAGGGCTCATGTGCATCAGTGATGCTGAAGGCTAAGCTATTGGTAGCTTAACTACTAGCAGGGTCTCCTAAGATGGACAGGCCTCAGCTGAGGTGCCAGACCGACAAACCACCCATCTAGGCAGGAGCAGAATGGGACAGTGTTGGTGGCATAGGATCACATTTCTGGGACATTGGCAACACTAGAATTATCTGCGTGGAAGAAAAAGGCCTGGCAATCTACTTCCGTATCTTGCCACGAAAACCCAATGGATAGTCACAACAAAACAAATTGCCACAGGTCGGACGGCACAACTGGCTCCTGGGGAGGAGCTGAGGACTTTTCAGAATAAAGCCAGCATTTATGATGTGGTTGGATAAAAGCCCTCAGGATGTTTGACTGCTGATATAGCTGCGCATGAAATGAGAGTCAGAAGCTGCAAAGATGTTTTACATATTGGGACATGGAACATATGAAGTATAAACCAAGGGAGGTTGGCGGTGGTCAAGAATGAAATGGAACATGTACAACTCAATCTATTGGGTGTCAGCGTACTGAAATGGACTGGCATCGGGCACTGTTCATCTGATGATCACATGGTCTACTATGCTGGAAATGAAAGACAAAGAAATGGTGTTGCATTTATAATGAAGAAAAAACTTGCAAGAACTGTAATGAAATACAGTGCAATCAGTGAATGCTAAATTCCTATTCGTCTACAAGAAATACTCATCAACACAAGTATGAAGTTAATGAGTTCTATGAACAAGTACAAGCTGAAATTGACAGAACATGCAAACAGTTTATCTTGATAGTCATGGGTGACTGGAATGCAAAAGTTGGCAACCAAGAAGGCAAAGTAGTCAGAAAAAATGGACTTGGCAACAGAAATGAAGTTGGAGAAAGACTGATAGAATTCTGCAAGACCAATGATCTATTCATTTCAAACACCTTCTTTCAGCAACACAAGCACTGACTGTACACAAGGACTTTGCCCAATGGATTGTACAAAAATCAAATTGAGTACATCTGTGAAAGTCAACGATGGAAAAGCTCTATAACATGAACAAAGACAAAACCTGGAGCTGACTGTGGTACAGATAACCAACTACTAGTTTGCAAACTCAAGCTAAAGTTGAAAAATAGCAAGCCACTTATGAATGTAGCAAAATATGACCTTGAGAATATACCATCAGAATTTAAAATTGATTTGCTGCTTTAGATACAAATGACAGAGCTTCAGAAGAGTTATGGGAAAACATCAGGAAGGTTGAGTTGGGGGAAAAAAGTGGTAAACCTCTACAAAAGGTGAAAAAGCAAAAATGGCCAAAATGGATGACCGAAGAAACTGAAAATTGCCCAGAAACGCAGAGAAGCTAAAGCCAGAAGAGAAAGAGAGGCAATCAGAGAACTCAATAGAGATTTCCAATGTGCAGTAAGATAAGACAAGGAGAAGTACTACAATGATGCATGCAAAGAAATAGAGGCAGAAACTATTAGAGGAAGAACAAGATTAGCTTTCCTAAAGCTACAAGAGTTAAAGAAAAAATTGCAGTCTCAAATTGGAATGATCCATGTTGAATGATGCTGAGAAGATCAAAAGAAAAGGTGGAAAGAATACACAGAGTCATTATATGATAAAGATCAAGTGGACCAACAGCCGTTTCAACCTGTACCTTATGATCAGGAACCATTGGTGATAAAAGAAGAAGTCGAAATAGCGTTGAAAGCCTTATCAAAGAACAAAGCACGGGGCATTGATGGCATTCCCATTGAAGTATTACAGCAGTCTGATGCAGCTGTTACCATACTTTCATGGATCTTCCAGGAAATTTGGAAGACAACATCATGGCCAACTGACTGGAAAAGATCTGTGTTTATACCAATACTAAAGAAAGGTGATCTAACTGTGCAAATTATCGCACAATTGCTGTGATC
Organism: Ichthyophis bannanicus; assembly: GCA_033557465.1. Taxonomy (NCBI): domain Eukaryota; kingdom Metazoa; phylum Chordata; class Amphibia; order Gymnophiona; family Ichthyophiidae; genus Ichthyophis; species Ichthyophis bannanicus. Next base: position 889,196,441 of record CM066031.1, on the reverse strand, counting down.
CTACATGCCAACAAGATTCGACTCAAGATTATTTAGCAGAAACTACAACCATACCTAGACCTAGAATGAGAACTTCCTGAAGTGCAAGCAGGATTCAGGAAAGGGCAAAGAATGAGAGACATTACGGATGTGAGGTGGATCCTTGAAAAGATTAAAGAATACCAAAAGGATATCTATATGTGTTTTATCGAATACAGCAAGGCTTTTGACTGTGTAAACCATGAGAAACTCTGGGCCACATTAAGAAGCATGGGTATACCAGAATATCTGATTGTTCTCTTGAATAATCTTTACATTGATCAAGAAGCAAAAGTTTTAAATGAACAAGGAGAAACAGAATGGTTTAAAATCCAGTGAAGGTGTACAACAAGGCTGCATACTTTCCTCCTTCCTGTTTAATTTATATGCAGAACAAATCATCGGAGAAGCAGGACTGTATGAAGACCACCGAGGTGTGATGATTGGTAGAAGACTTATCAACAACTTTCGCTATGCTGATGATACCACATTACTGGCTGAAGGTGAAGACAATCTGAAACATTTGCTTCTCAAGATCAAGGAGCGTAGTCTTAAAATGGGCCTGCATCTTAATGTAAAGAAGATAAAGATCCTGGCAACTGACAAAATCAATAAGTTCATTGTTAACAGAGAAGAAATTGAAATAGTAGACTACTTTAACCTACTTGGGTCAATTATCAATAAAGAAGCAACAAGCAATCAAGAAATCTGACTATGCATTGCTCTTGACAGAATGGCTATGAAGGACCTAGACAAGATTCTCAAGAGCAGAGATGTCTCTCTCCATACAAAGTTTCAACTTGTTCAAGCCATAGTATTTTCAATAACATCAAATGGATGCGAAAGTTGGACAGTGAAAAAGGTAAGAGGAAGAAAATTGATGCCTTTGAAGAATGGTGCGGGAGACGAATACTATGTATACCATGGACTACCCGAAGAACAAACCAGTCAGTACTAGAGGAGATCAAACTAAGCTTTCTTTAGAAGCTCTGATGACAAGACTTGGACTTTCATACTTTGGACACATTATGCGAAGAGCATTAGAGAAAGACATCATGCTTGTCAAGGTAGAAAGTCGGCGCAAAAAAGGAAGGCCAGCAATGGGATGGATCGATCAATAACAGCAGCTATGTGTGCTACTCTGTAAACAATGAGCCACCTGACTGAAGACCGAGGTCGCCATGAGTTGACACCGACTCGACAGCACTCTACAACAACACTGTTTTATCAAAAGTTTCTGGAATGATAAATGTTAAACTAGTTTTCTAAAAAAACCTAGAATAATTTTTTTCTTTCATCAGATAGGAAAGAAAGATTATATCACTATCAACACGCTTTTCTTCTCTTTTTCTCAGAAATTCTTGGAGAATCCAAGTTGTTTTTTTTTACTTTTTTTTTTAAACTTTTTTTTTTCTCATAAAAATTTAATATGAGGCTTCCTTCCTCCGTTCTGTGTAAGGATGCCTATCCCATTAATGTTCTCTCCTAAGAATTAATTTTAAGGGGACGAGAGGAGGAGCAAGATGGTCGCTGAGCTTTTTCCTCATATCTGATGCTTAAATGTAAGGGGAAGGCAAGGATCTTTACCTCGGAGCCTCAGCTTTCTGTCAGTGGTCCGATGGACTATTTTGTTGAGGTTACTCAGGTGATGAAGCAGGAGATTCATTCTGTCTTTGCAGCAGCAAACTCTTCTCCTCTGTCTCTGCCATCGGACATTGAGATCTCATTGTCTCTTGATGTGAGAATGCTGCCGCCATTCCCTGCTTTCCTCTGCTGCAGATTGGGAGCCGCCTCCCTCGCCTGTTGGGGAGGCGCTGGCTGCCACTCAAGGGGATGCTGCATGCATTGCGGGTCGGCATACCTTAGGTAGTTCTGGGGAGGCTTTGGTTCTAACTCGGCAGACAGAAGCATCGATGGCCAATAATCCAGATAGTGAAGGGCGGTTGTTTCAGTTGCTGCAACCTCCACTCCGGGGCAAGTCTGTCTGTTAAACTGCAGGTTTTCACTCTGGAGGGTGATATGGGAGGCTATTGTTTCACTATCCGATGCTGTGACAAGACAAACTTTAGCTCTTTCTACTAGAATGCAGGAGAATTCAGACTGGATTGACACTACTATGAGTACTCTGGATAATGTTAAATTGCAAGTTGAAGATCATGGAAGTCAACTGGCAAAACTTTCTGACTTAAATTCCGATTTAGTTAAAGATAATGTGGCCCTGTGATGTAAGTTGGAGGTTCTGGAGAATTCTGCACGGGCAATGAATCTGAGGATCCTGAAGTTCCTCAAGATTAGGGGTGTTTCAGCCCTTGATATGCTTAAGCTGTATCTGGTGAAAGTTTTAAGAGTTCCAAAAGAACTAATACCACCTCTAACTAAAGTATATTATCTCCCAATGGGGAAGAAAGAACCGGAGGCTTCAAAAGAGGACTCTAATTTAGAAGTGTTAAATGTATCCGAACTGCTGGAAGGTTCTGGTGCTGAGGTTTATAAACCTTCTGCTTCACTGGTTTTGTGTGCTTTGGTCACAGATAAAGAGTGGCTACTTAAAATGTTCTTCAAGAGGATATTGGAAGCCTTTGAGGTTATTTATACAATTTCCTTGTTTCCTGATATTGTCAAAGAGACGCAAAGTAGGAGGAAGCAGTTCCTCCTTCATAAATCTGGAGTGTTGCAACTGGGTGGTTCTTTTTATTTAAGATTTCCTTGTAAATGTTTGGTGGTATATAAGTCTGTTAGATATGTATGGTTTTTTTTCAGCCTGCTGATTTAGCCACCTTTATAAATGCCAAGCTGTCTGCTCTATCTGTGCCATAGCAATGCTGTTTAACAGCTTCTCAATATTGTGGTTAGTCTGGGGCTGCTCAGCGACTACCTTAATTTCTGTAAGTTGTTGTTTTTCTGTGATGCTTGAGGTTGCTCCTACATCAGGTTGTTGTACCCCCTCTCGTTCCCCTTATGTGGACTACAAAAAATCTTTTTGGGTTGATTTCCTATCTGTATATCTTTATAATGCTTATCCATTGTATCTCTTTTCTGTACAAGATTACGTCTTGATGGATTGTATAAAATTCAATAAATAGTAAATTTAAAAAAAATGATTTTAAGGAGACTTTTTCATCCATTAATTTTCTGTCCTAAGAATTTAATTTAAGCAGACTTTGGTTCAAGTGCTAAACAACTGCAGGTAGCTTCCAGTTGGAGACTGCATATTGAAAACCCACAGATGTGGATTAGATAACGATTTCCTTATCGTTCCTCCAGTTCAGTCCTCTACATCTGGGTTGTCAACCTCCTCCTGCAGCTGGAGACTGGTATGTCAAACTTATGACATCACTGGATATAGCCTGCTGTGCTCTCTCACTCCCTCCAGTGTTACCAGTCTCCATGCAGCAGGAGGACGTTGTGAGCCCAGGAGAGGGCTCACAGGAGTGACAGATAAGGAGAGTGTAGCGGTAGTCTAGTTCGTCTGGGTTCTTTGTGAAAAAAATATATATATATAAAGAAGAGCATACCTTACTGGGGTACTGTGTCTTTAAAAAAAAAAAAAGGATTCTCACATACTGGGCAGTATAGTTGAGATAGGGGAGTCTTCAGCTCACTGCCTGTCAGCCACCTTTCCACAGGACGAGTGTGTGGGGCGGTAATCGTGGGATCTCTCCCCCCGGACATTACGGGGGAGAGCTCCTGGTGTCTTCCCTGTACTCTGCCGGGCCGCAGACGCGCTTGTTGCGGCTCCGGAGAGCAGGAGCGCGGCAGTCGCGTTGCTGAACAGGCTGCCCTGATCCAGTGCCGGCGATTCCAGTCGGGCTCGGACACACTGCAGACCTGACCGGTAAGCCCAGAACCGGGGCAGGCTGCGGTGGAAAGGCAGGCCGTCCGGTTGGTTCTTGCCCCGCTGGAGTGCAAGCGGTTTGGCGCCTCTTTTTCCTCTGCCCGGCTCCCGGGCGGCCATTTTGACTGGCGCGGAGGACCGTGTGGCAGAGCTGCGGTCGGGCCTCTTCGTGAGTACAGCGGCTTTGTTTTTCGGGGATAGCGCCTCCCGGGGTAACTGGGGGGTGTTTTGATCTTGTTTTACTTTGTTTTCCTTTTGTTTTCTTTACTTTCGTTTTTCCCGCGATCGCACGATTCGGCGGGGGGTGGGGGGGAGCGCAGGGAGCCCTTAGCACGGTGGCAGTTGTCTGGGGCTGTTTGCAGGCTTCTCCCTCAGCAGCAAAGGGGCAGTTACTTTTTGGAGAGGACTTGGATAAGTTGGTGAAGGATCTAGGGGAGTCCAAAGCGGGTAGACTGCCTGAGGATAAGCCGAAACAGGGGAAAGTCGGTCAATCCTTTCGCGGTCAATTTCGTGACGTTCGCAGATTTCGGGCGTCGAGATATGGCGCCTTTCAGAGGGGCCGCTTTTCCGCCCGCGGTCAGGGCTTCCGAGGGTTTCGAGGTGCGACAAGGGGTTTCGCCGCGAGCACCGTGTCCGCGGTTCGTAAGTCGCAATGAGATGAGGCGGGTCCCGGTGGCGGATGCTCCTATCGGAGGGAGGCTTCGGGAGTTTCTGTCCGCCTGGACCCTCATCACCTCCGACCAGTGGGTCCTCGAGATCATTCAGCATGGTTATGCCCTGGAGCTGGCGAGGCCCGTGCGAGATTCCTTCGTCTTGTCGCCCTGCAGGGGGCCGGGGCGACCTCTTGCGGTTCGCGACACTTTGGACTGTCTTCTACGCTTACGAGTGGTGGTGGAGGTGCCGAGGCAGGAGTACGGCGTGGGTCGATATTCCATATATTTCGTGGTGCCAAAGAAAGGCGGGGCGCTGCGGCCTATATTAGACCTCAAGGGGGTGAATCGGTGTCTGAGGGTGCCCCACTTCCGTATGGAGACGTTACGGTCAGTTATCGTCGCGGTCCGTCAAGGAGAGTTTCTAACGTCATTAGTTCTCACGGAGGCTTATCTGCACATTCCCATCCGAGAGGCTCATCAGCGGCTCTTAAGGTTCGCCTTGCCCTGGGGGCACTATCAGTTCCGGGCATTGCCCTTCGGCCTGGCAACGGCGCCGCGCACTTTCACCAAGATTATGGTGGTGGTGGCGGCGGCACTGCGCAGGGAAGGTATCCTGGTGCATCCCTATCTCGACGATTGGTTGATTCAGGCGAAGTCGGAGGCGGAGAGCCGCCGGGTGACCAACAGGGTGGTCGAGTTTTTGCAGGGGCTTGGCTGGGTGGTCAATCCCATCAAGAGCCATCTGCAGCCGGTTCAAGTTCTCGAGTATCTAGGGGTCCTGTTCGACACTCGCAGGGCGCTGGTCTTTCTGCTACTCAAGGGGGCACAGGCGCTGCGCAGGTTGGTTCGCTCGTTCCGGGCCACGCCCGCCCCAACGGCTTGGTTCTACCTGCGGGTGCTCGGCACAATGGCGGCAACCCTGGAGGCGGTCCCGTGGGCCAAGGTGCATATGCGGCCGCTGCAGAGAGCGTTACTGCGGCGCTGGTCACATCAGGTGGATTCCCTGAGCAAGCGGTTACCCTGCCCCCTCAAGGTGCGCCGGTCCCTTCAGTGGTGGCTGCGTCCGTCCTCGTTGGCGGCGGGCATGCCTCTGGAGCAACCGGAGTGGGTTCCGGTGATGACAGATGCCAGTCTCTCGGGCTGGGGAGCCCACTGCGAAGGACAGTTTTTACAGGGTTACTGGTCTCCTCTGGAGGCGACATGGTCGATCAATCGGTTGGAATTGCGAGCGGTGGCAAGAGCCCTGGAGGCGTTCGAGCGGATGGTGCTGGGGTGTGCCGTTTGGATTCTCTCCGACAATTCGGTAACGGTGGCTTACATCAATCGTCAGGGAGGCACAGGCAGTGCAGCGATGGAAGAGGAGTTGGACTTGCTGTTTGCCTGGGTGGAGAGTTGGTTGACGGCTCTGTCAGCGGCGCACATAGCAGGAAGAGACAACGTGATGGCGGATTTTTTGAGCAGAGTGCGAGTGGATGCCGGGGAATGGGAGTTGCATCCGGCAGTGTTTGCGCAGATCGAGCGGCGTTGGGAGACGCCGATAATGGACTTGATGGCAACCTTTGCTTCGGCCAAGGTTCTGCGGTTCAAGGTTCCGCGGTTTTACAGCAGGAGAAGAGAAAGAATGTCCGAAGGCATAGGCGCGCTGTTACAGCGGTGGCCGACGTCGGGTCTTCTGTATGCGTTTCCCCCGTGGGCACTGATAGGGCGCGTGGTGCAACGGATAGAGGCATATCCGGGGAAGGTGCTTTTGGTGGCCCCCGACTGGCCAAGGCGTCCGTGGTATGCGGATCTAATGAGGCTCCTCGACAGCCGTCCCTGGCGTCTTCCGGATCTGTTGCGTCAGGGTCCGCTATGCATGCCCCAGGTGGATCGATTCTCGCTTACGGTATGGCCATTGAAAGGGCTCGGTTGAGGAAGAAAGGTTATTCGGTGGCGGTGATTTCTACGCTGCTTCGGGTGAGGAAACGGTCTACTTCCTTGGCGTATGTACGGATATGGCGTATTTTTGAGGATTGGTGTTCGAGGCATCAGATTCGGGCGGCCACAGTTCTAGTGTCTTCCGTATTGAACTTTCTGCAAGATGGCTTTGATAAAGGTCTGGCGGCCAGCTCGTTGCGGGTGCAGTTGGCGGCGCTGTCCTGTTATCGCGGTAAGGTTCAGGGGCTGGAGCTAGGGGCGCATGCGGATATCATCCGTTTTCTGCGGGCGGTGTCTCAGCTGCGTCCTGCCCGCCGGACACTGGTTCCGTCTTGGGATCTTAATCTGGTGTTGTCGGCATTGGTCAAGCCGCCCTTTGAGCCTTTAAATTCTGCGTCGCTGAAGGACCTTACTCTCAAAGTGGTTTTCTTGGTGGCGATCTGCTCCGCGCGGCGCATTTCAGAGTTACAAGCGTTGTCTTCTCGAGAGCCATTCTTGTCCTTCTCGCGGGATAGAGTAGTGCTACGGCCTGTGCCATCATTCTTGCCTAAGGTTGTTTCTCCTTTCCATTTGAATCAGTCGGTGTGTTTGCCCGTCCTAGGTGCCGGAACGGGAGACTCGGAGGATCGTCGTTTCCATCGCTTGGATCTTAAGAGAGCTTTGCGGCAGTATTTGAAATCCACGGCCTCGTTTCGCAAGTCAGATCGCTTGTTCCTGTTGTTTGGGGGCAGGCGTAAGGACGAGGCGGCATCCAAGGCATCTTATCACTTGTTGGATTAGGGAAACGATAGCTTCCACTTACTTATTACAACGACGCGTGGTACCTGACGGTTTGAGGGCTCATTCTACCAGGGCGCAGGCCGCGTCGTGGGCGGAACATGGTCTGGTGCCGCCGAGTGAGATTTGTCGGGCGGCTACGTGGTCGTCCTTGCATACCTTCAGTAAGCATTACCGGCTTGATGTCGCAGCAGCTGATGATGCTTGTTTTGGGGCAGCAGTATTGCGCTCCGGCTGGAAGGGTCCCTCCCGATAGTTACTGCTCTGGTACATCCCAGATGTAGAGGACTGAACTGGAGGAACGATAAGGAAATCATAATTACACTTACCTGGTAATTGTAGTTCCTTGAGTGACGACAGTTCAGTCCTCATCCCCACCCAGTCATGTTTCCGAGGGAGGACAGCCGGAGATCGCATGGTCGTTTCTGCAGGTAAGTCCATTCATCTGTTTCTTAGAGGATGGTGACTAAAAGTTGAAAAGTAGTTTCAAAGGATTCCATTTTTTAATATAAACTACTGTTTACTGAGGCTGCCTTTCTTGCTTGATTCTTAGAAAGACCTGTTGACTGTACACAAACATTTGTTATTCTGATTAGTGATAATTTGATCTGGTTATTTTTATTTTATCTCCACTGTGTTCATCTGCAATCCCACTATTTATGACAATCCTGTAGTATCTGTGTTGCTGCTGCCAGAGCCTTTTGTCATTGGATCTAATCAGGGAAGGAAAGACTCAGATAGAAGTGCAGAGTGTTATTACCAATTCAAAATACTAGTTGAATGCAACGGCAGTAAATTTGGCTTTTAAAAATTGACTTAATTTTGTATATTAATGTAGACTATGTGGACAAGCCTCTAGAGAAGCCACTGAAATTGGTGCTGAAAGTGGGAGGAAGCGAGGTCACAGAACTCTCTGGTTCAGGACATGATTCCAGCTATTATGAAGACAGGTCAGACTATGAGCAGCGGGAGCGTCACAAAGAAAAGAAGAAAAAAAAGAAAAAGAAGTCCGAGAAGGAGAAAGAAAAACATTTGGATGAGGAGGAGAGAAAGAAAAGAAAGGTTAGAGGCTAGTTAAGAATTTCCCTTTGTTTGTATGATCATTCAAAGACTTGTGTGTACAAGACATTTTTGTTAGGAACTAGAAAAATAATTTAAAATCTCTCCTTAACCATTATGGTCTCTATTTTCTTACTCATTTTCTCTTAAGGCATATTTTTCCTCTACTGAATATGTATCTTGCTTAGATGTGGTGGAAACCATAGAAACGTGCAGATTTTAAACAAGTGGGGAAGCATGCAGAGCATGGCTCATGGAATTTTTTCCAACCCTTCTGCTGGTTACATATGTGTATATTTCTATTTTGTTTTTGCATCAATTTATTTACTGCACCTGTTGGTACTCTTTCTTAGAGAAATGCGTTGAGGCATTTTTGTTTGGGGGAGGCAGAGGGGGCTTTTCATCTCTTCTATATCCCACTACATGCAGAAACAAAATTTGTACAGCAGAGTTACTTCCCGCAGCTCATCTTATCCCATCCCTTTTCTGTGACTAGAACAGTATTCCAGTGCCCCACCCACAACTTTCCATTTTTGCTGGGCCCTACTCTGTCTCTGTTGCTAGTTACATTGGAAGCAGACAGGGCAGGCTCAGTCACATGTGGTAGGGGGCAGATTAGGTAAATGCATCTAAAGGTTTTAAATTCTGAAAAATGTGCAGACATGCTAGCCTTACTTCTAGTTTCCAGATATTAATGAAAAAACATACAGTGGTGTGAAAAGGTTTTGCATGGGTAGTGCCAGAGTGGCAGTTTTTAGTTGTTTGGATCACAGGGACAAAATTTGTTAAAATTTACAACCCCTTCTGCATGCCATTTTCTTCCCTTTTGTCTTTTGTACAAATATGACAAATTTGCCATGACTTAAGTGTTCTTTTATGATTGTTTAACACCCTTTGTTCGTTTGGTTGTGAACTTGTTTACAAAGATTGCAATGTGTGCCCAAAAATTTGTTGTGTTTTCTGTTCCGTGTATGTTGGCAGTGTGTATTTTTTTCTTGTTAATTTCATTAGGTAGCCCTGAAAAGGGCCGTTTTTTTTTTTTTTGTTGGTGGTGGACATTAGTACTTGATGGCCAGCCCTTGCTCTTTCTTACCAGACGACATCTGTCTGGCATGGAGTATAACAGTTTTGACGAGGTGTTCTCGCGTTAACGATGTGATTCCAGGCTGCAATTAGTGACTCAATCAGCTCTCGCTTGGTCCGCGGCTGCTTCTTGGTGTTCTCAACTGGTACCTTGGACCAAAGATTCTTAATCGGGTTGAGATCGGGTGACTGAGCTGAACAGTCAGTGGTCTGAACTCAGTTTATTTTCTTCCAGTCAGCGACAGTTTTTGCTCAGTGGCGAGGTGCATTGTCATCCTGGAAGAAATATCTGCCAGGAAACAGTTGTTCAGCTGATGGCAGAATGCACTAATGCAGAATTCCTTTGTATTTTGCAGCATTCACCATTCTGCCAACGATATGGAGTCTTCAACACCACTGGCTGCCATAGATCCACATTAATTTCAAACCCTGTGTGCTACTAAAATACCATGCACTGATTGGCTATCAAATGTAACTTTCTATTGGTTGAGGAAGCGCAGTATTCTATTGGTTCATGTCGATCCCACTTTGACACAGAATCTGGTTGATAATACTGGGACATTGTTTCCTCATGATAGCCTTACAAAAGTTCAGACAAGTAATTTTGCATGCAGAAATGGCTGCCAAATTAAATTTGCAACAAAAATTGGCACCCCCAACATAGCCACCCATCATATTTGCAGCTCCGCCCTCTAGAGCCCCACTCCCTCTTCATTTGGAGGTATATAGCTGAGTCTAACTGTAGATAATGTTGAGCTGCCCACATAGCCGTGACAGCCAGTTAAAGTGTACATAGTTATCCTGTTAGCCCTGTATAAAAAAAACCCTGTTTATTGTAAGTCCAGTGCAGACCTGCCTGCACTGCACAAATTTTGTTACCTGTAAACTGCACTGATTCTAAATAGCGCGGTATAAAAGAGACATTAAATAAATAAATAAACTGTATATAATAAGCCAGGATTCTGCCACAGAATTTGGAAAGATTGTCAAAATAAAGCCGAGAATATCTTGATCATGCAACCTATACAAAACTTTTGCACACCACTGGAAATCATGAAAAAAAGCGTGACGTTCTCAATCCTCACCTCCCAAGCACTAAGCACATCTGAGAAAACTTCTTAAATTTTGGACCCTAAGTATGTTTCTAGCCCTTGCCATGGCAAAAATTACTAGCTGACAATACCGATATTGTTAGGAATGTCTTCTGTGAGAGGAGCTGCTACTACTGGGAAGGAGTCTGCACTAATAAGTGACTTTGGCTTTGCCATTGGGCAGCAAACATGGCTTCCAAGTCCTGACTACTGTTTAGGAAGGACTTGGAGAAACTGGTCAAGGAGTTTGGCGAATCCAAACCTCATCTTTTTTTTGGATAGCCCTAAAGGGCCTCAGAAGTGATCTGGCCCGTCTTCTTCCTCTGCAACCTCATGTTATCCTCTGTCCTGGTACCAGGATTCCGAGAGTTTCGGGATTCCCAGAAGTATCGCCCAGAAAAAGCTCTTACTTCTCCAGGACCAAGCAGGAAGTTAGTCCTCACATATGGGTGACGTCGGCGTCGACAGAGCCCCCATGCGGAGCATTTCCCCAGCTTTCAAAGAAAGCCTTTGGGAATGCAGGCACGCATGCGAGGTCCCCTTCCCGCCCAAAGGTGCCATCTTGCTCAGTCTTCTTTTTTCCGCGGAACCCTACGGATGCCTGTCCTGTCACCCGTGAAAAAAGTTGATTTTTCTGCATTGGGTCGAGTTTTTTCTTCGGTTCGACGTCGGTTCCTTTCCCGCCTGGACTCGGTACACCGGTGCCGAGCCCGGATCTTTTTTTTTCGGTTTTTGTCCTTAGAGACTGCGTTCGTGCTTTTTTATTTTCCCTGGCAGCCCAATTTTTTGATCTTGCAGGGGCCCTTTTTCCCCTGATGGCTGCCAGTGGCTTTAAGAAGTGTGATCGGTGCAAGAAACTGATGTCTCTCACCAACGCACACGACTGCTGCCTCCGGTGCCTAGGGTCAGACCATGATTCTACGGTCTGTAGCCCCTGTGGCAAAAGGTCTTCCAAGGCATTACGGAGCCGTCAGCACCAGCGTGAGAGGATCTTCTCCGAATCTGCCTCTGGACGGGTCCGGACTTCGTCAGAGGCCTCGACGTCTCGGGAGTCTGACCCCGAGCATCGTCGGGGCTCCTCTGAAAGGGAGTCCCCCTCGAGGGAGCATCGAAGGAAGAAGAAACCCACGAGGGCGGCATCGGTGGGTGCTCTTGGCTCCTCAAGGGCCAGGTCGCATAGCCCCGATCGCCGTCACCGGTCTTCGGAGTCGGAGAGGCCTGCAAAGCATCCTCGTGTAGAGTCGGAGGCCCCGAGTCACGTGAGTACTGTAGTCCTCATGAACTCTCCTCCGGGGGAGCCGATGTCGGGCCCGACGCTGTCAGAGGCTGCTGGGTCTCCTGAGCTCGGACTCAGGTTGACGGCCTTGGAGAGCAGATTGTCTGCCTTCATGGAGCAGCAGCGGGTGCTGATCACCGGTCTCACCGGCACATCTGCCCCGACCACCGGGACATCGACGTCCAAGTCGACCCCGGAGGCCGAGCCGATCCTCGAGACCATGCGAACTCGAGTCAATCCTCGGCCAAGGTCACCCTCGGCCTCCCGTTCGGGACCGAGGTCGTCGACGCCGGTTCCCTCAGTGTCGGGGCAGATGGCGTCGGTGCCCGCCCACTCGGAGGTGCTCGATTCCTCCTCAGAGGAATCGGCGTGGGAAATGGAGGAGGAGGAGTCCCCTGACACCTTCCGGACTCGGTGCGTCCCTTCGGACTCACCGGGATCCGAGCCTCAGACAAGGTCCCCCCGGAGGATACCAGGTTCTCGGATTTCGTTTGGGACATGGCCAAAGCACTGGCATTCCCTGCGGACCCCGAGGAGGAGCCTCGAGCCGAGGAGCTCGAGGCTCTGCAGTATGACTCTCCTCCCAAGGAGGCCTTTACTGTCCTGGTTCCTCCGATGCTGGAGCGGTTGCTCTTCTGCATGTGGGAGGCGCCGGCCTCGATGCCGGTTCTAAGCAAGCGGATCGATTCCATCTATCGAGTCCGCAAGAGCCCCAGGTTTCAAAAGGCACAGCTACCGCACCACTCCATGGTTGTGCATTCGGCCATGCATCGCCTGAAGAGTCAGAAGATGCAATCCTCTGTGCCTCCCAGCAGGGAAGCCCGGAACCTGGTTGCCCTCGGTAGAAAGTGCTTCCAGGGCTCTATGCTTGCTTGCCGTGTCCAGACCTACCAGCTGTACATGGGCATGTACCTTCGAGACCTGGCAAAGGAGATTGCCGGGTTCTCTGCTGTTCTGTCTGAGGAACCTTTGCAGAGCTTCAGGGCCTTGTCTTCTGGTATTCGAGAGTGCTCGAAGTTTATATCTCGAGCAGCCTACGATGGATTTGAGGCTTCGGCCCGGGTAGCAGGGGCCGGCATCGGTGCATGCCGCCAGGCCTGGCTACAATCCTCGGACCTTGAGCCATGGGTACAGGACAAGTTGGTCGATTGTCCCTTGCCGAGGTGAAAACCTCTTTGGCAAGCCCATGGCCGAAAAGGCTGCAGAACTCGAGACCGAGACTCATACCCGGACAAGGCTGTCCAGGAAAACCTCTGCCCCTTCTCAGAAGAAGAAGGGCTCGGGGAAAAAGACCTTTTACCTGAGGAAGACTGCTGCCTACAAAGCCTACCCTCACTTCCATGCCTCTGCAGCTCCCCAACAGGGCCAGCAGGCCAAGGGCAGGTTCATGGGCCCCGTAGGCAGAAGGCGCCCAAGCCTCCTACTCCGGCTCCTGCTCAGCAGGGAGGGGTTTTTTGACTATGCCAGCATAGCCTCTCCTCCTCTCCAGGGCACAGGAGGTCGGCTGACCCTGTACGCAGACAGGTGGCCAGCCATCACAGGGGATACTTGGGTGTTAAGCATCATCGAAAGGGGCTATCTGCTCCACTTCACCCAGATACCCCCTCCTACTTTCCAGGGGAGCCTCCAAGACCCCCTCTGCACAGAAACCTACTCCTTCTGGAGTTGGAAGGTCTACTAAAGGACCAGGCGGTGGAACCGATGCCTCACCACTTGGCAGGGCAAGGCTTCTACTCGAGGTAGTTCCTGGTACCAAAAAGAACAGGAGGCCTCAGACCCATCCTCGACCTGAGAAATCTGAACAAGTTTCTGGAGAGGGAAAAGTTCAAGATGCTTACCCTTGGAATCTTACTGCCCTACATCCAGCAGGGAGATTGGCTATGCTCCTTAGACCTGAAGGATGCTTATACTCACATCCTCATCCATCCAAGTCAGACAATTCCTCAGATTTGTGGTGGGAAGAAAACACTTCCAGTACAGAGTGCTTCCTTTTGGCCTCACCTCCGCCCCCAGGGTTTTTACAAAATGCCTGGCGGTGGTTGCGGCCTACCTCAGGAACCAGGGGATCTTTGTGTTCCCTTACCTGGGCAGGCCACCTTCAGAACCATATCCCTGCTTCAGCATCTGGGGTTCGTGATAAACTTCCCCACTTTAGTCCCCTCACAGGACGTGGAATTCATAGGGGCAAGATTGGATACCATCCATGCAAAGGCCTATTTGCCTGTGGACAGAGCTCACAGGCTGATAAAGTTGGCTGGCCAGTTTCGGGCGAACTCTCTAGTCTCGGCCAGACACTTTCTCCGGCTCTTAGGTCACATGGCTTCCACAGTGCATGTCACCCCACATGCCCGGCTGCACATGAGGCTGGCTCAGTGGTATGTCAGTGCACAGTGGCTACAGGCCACAGGGAAATTGTCAGACAGAATAAAGGTGTCCAAACTCTTGGTGGACTCCTTACGCTGGTGGAGGCATCTCCCGAATCTGGTCAGGGGTGTTCCTTTTCAGGCCTCCCCACACACTCAGGTACTGACAACCGATGCTTCCCTGCAGGGCTGGGGGGCACACTATCAGGGGGCTTGCACTCTCCGTGGGAGGCCGCCCAGCAGATCAACCTGTTGGAATTGAGAGCCATTCGACTAGCCTTACGGACTTTCTCTCAGATCCTGTCTCACCAGTCTGTCCTAGTTCAGACGGACAACCAGGTGGCTATGTTCTACGTCAACAAGCAGGGAGGCACAGGATCCAGACTTCTGTGCCTGGAAGCACAAGCTCTCTGCTCCTGGGCTGTCAATCAGGGCATGACCCTCAGGGCGGTCTACCTCCCAGGCCAGGAAAACTACCTGGCGGACAGGCTAAGCAGACTCCCGCAGCCTCACGAGTGGCAGTTGGATCCTCTGGTAGTTCAACAGATCTTTTTGAAGTGGGGACTTCCGACCATGAATCTTTTTGCCAGTCCACTGAACAGGCAACTACCCAGGTTCTGTTCCAGGCAACCGCATCCCTTGAGAACAGCGCCAGATGCAGTCCTGATCCCCTGGTCAGGGAGCCTGCTGTATGCCTTTCCTCCCATACCTCTGGTGGCCCAGACTCTCTTCAAAATCCAGCAGGACCGAGCCACGATGATCCTGATAGCCCCCAGGTGGCCCAGGCAGCCGTGGTTCCCTCTTCTTCTGCAGTTGGCAGTGGATACTCCACTTCCTCTGGGGCTGCAACCCGACCTTCTGACTCAGGATCAGGGGTCCCTCTTGCATCCCAACCTCAAATCCCTCAATTTGATGACCTGGCTGCTGAAAGGCTAGTCCTTGCTCCCTTGCTCCTATCAAGGGAGGTTGAAGAGGTGGTGTTGGCCTCCAGGAAGCATTCCATTAGGAAGGTCTATGCTCTGAAGTGGTGTAGGTTCTCTACTTGGTGTTCTCAACAGCAAGAGGACCCCTTCTCCTGCTCGGTCCAGGTGGTGCTACAATACCTGCTTCACCTTTCCAACCTAGGACTTCAGTCCAACTCTGTCTGGGTTCACTTCAGTGCCCTCTCAGCTCACCACTCGCCGGTGGATGGACAATCTCTTTCAGGTCACCCTCTGGTGTCTCGCTTTCTCAGAGGCCTGCTTCTGCTTAAGCCTCTTATTCGTCCACCGGCCACTGAGTGGGATGTCAATGTGGTCTTGCAGCAACTGACTCGCCCGCCTTTTGAGCCGATGGCAACCTGCCATTTACGTTTCCTCTCCTGGAAGGTGTTGTTCCTTGTGGCACTCACCTCAGCTAGGGGGGTGAGTGAGCTTCAGGCCCTGGTCTCGGATAGGCCGTATACCAGGTTCTATAGGAACAGGGTAGTCTTGCGGTCTCATCCTAAGTTCCTTCCAAAGGTAGTGTCCTCCTTCCACCTCAAACAGGAGGTGGTACTTCCGACGTTCTTTCCCAGGGCGCACGCCAGTAGGGCCGAAACTGTCTTGCATACAATGGATTGTAGAAGGGCGCTGTCCTTTTACCTAGAATGCACTGTGGCAAAGAGGCCTATCCACAGTCCGGGGGAGGACAAAGAGACAGGGAATTAACCCTAGTAAAGGGCCCCCTTTCACCAAATCAGGGTAGGAAAGCCATAAACACCTCCAGGAATCAGAAAACTTCCACGTGGCCCACATTTCATGCTCCCCCTAGTGGAAGGAAGGGGGGAGGATACAGAGCCCAGAACCCCTTAGGCAGTGAATGCTCCAAGCACTCAGGTGCCCAAGGTCAGGCTGATTGCCGTCACCTGAGTAGGGAGGAGTTGGAGCTAGAGCCCTGAAAGTATAAACCCATGCCAGAGTATGAGAGAAAGGGAGGAGAAGCAGGAAGCCAGGCTGACACGAGCAGAGGCACAGACCCAAGCAAGGGAAGCTTAACTGGTGCTGAGCAGAGCAGAGGAACTGAGCTTCCAGGAGAAGAGAGTGCTAATTGGCATATAGCACGTCTGCAGGAGGGTTTGGAGCCAGGAACAAGAGAGACTCCAAGATTCCCCGGGAGGCTGTTAGCTGAGCACTGTGGGCAGGACGGGGAGTCAGAGCACATGCAGCTGGGAGAGCCCGAGGTGAAGCTGATTGAAGAGGACACTCCCATGGACTGTTAAGAACATAAGAACATAAGATATGCCATACTGGGTCAGACCAAGGTCCACCAAGCCCAGTATCCTGTTTCCAACAGTGGCCAATCTAGGTCTAGCAGTATCCCCAAAAGACACAGGTTCCACAATGCTTGTATTGATATCCTGGGTCCATTTTTAATAATGGTTTATGGATCTTTCCTCCAGGAACTTGTCCAAACCTTTTTTAAACCCAGCTACACTAACAGCTCTTACTACATCCTCTGGTAACAAATTCCAGAGTTTGATTACACGTTGAGTGAAAAAATATTTTCTCTTATTTGTCTTAGATAGTTTACCCTGTAGCTTCATTACATGTCCCCTAGTCTTTCTATATTCTGATAGCGTAAACAATTGATCTACGTTTACCCGTTCCACTCCATTCATTAATTTATAGACCTCCTATCATATCTCCCCTCAGCCGTCTCTTTTCCAGGTTGAAGAGCCCTAACCGTTTTAGCCTCTCTTCATAGGAGTAGCTTTCCATCCCCTTTACCATTTTGGTGGCTCTTCTCTGTACCTTTTCTAATAACGCTATATCCTTTTTAAGATACAGCGACCAGAATTGCACACAATATTCAAGGTGCGGTCTCACCATGGAACAATATAGAGGCATTATAATATCCTTTGTTTTATTTTCCATTCCTTTCCTTATGATACCTAGCATTCTATTTGCTTTCTTGGCCGCCGCTGCACACTGGGCGGAGGGTTTTAACATGTTATCCACGATAACTCCTAAATCTTTTTCCTGGGTGGTGGTTCCCAATGTGGAACCTTGCATCATGTAACCATAGTGTGGGTTGTTCTTTCCTAGGTGCATAACTTTGCACTTGTCCACATTAAATTTCCTTTTGCCAAGCTTTAAACCTGGGAACGTAGAGAAAGCAAGGCAGTCCTGAAAGAAACTCTTCCAGGAAAAGGTACCCGTAGTCCACAGGCAGGGTGACCGTGATTCCCCCGTGTTTGTAAGGGGAAGTTTACGGGGACTAAGGAGCAAGCCTGGAACTGTGATAAGCTTGTTGATCACCTGCTGCTGGAACGCGGACACTGGGGTAAGCTAACGTAGCTATTGGAACAAAGCTTCCTTTTGCCCCTGGATTATATATGTTTACTTGGAAGGTAGCCAAGAAACGTTTGAAACTGAGTAGAAGCTATACTATCACGGACTGTGAATGTGATTTTGTTTTTGTGCTTTACCCAGCAAGGCTAAAAAGGGAATGCAATATCCTTGCTGTTAAAGACTGTGTATCCTGAACTATAGAGAACCTTTAAACAGCCAATTTGTGTTTGGGATTGTTTTTGGACAATGCTCTACTTCAAAGAGTCCTGAACAACTAATCCTATATGTGGTATGAACGAACCATTGTGTATAAAATAAATTTCTGTCAT
The DNA here is from genome assembly GCA_033557465.1 of Ichthyophis bannanicus. NCBI lineage: Eukaryota > Metazoa > Chordata > Amphibia > Gymnophiona > Ichthyophiidae > Ichthyophis > Ichthyophis bannanicus. The sequence continues at coordinate 889,178,729 of CM066031.1, read as the reverse complement.
TTGCCTTACCTCTTTGAGCCTAACTACAACTTTTTGCCTGAAGCATCCACACAGCTAAACAAAGACTACATTTCCCAGAGGGCACTGTGGGGAAATAGTTTGAAAAAGCTGAACAAGCGGATAGCAGAAAGTTCCTCTATTAACCACGCCCCTCTAAGCTAGAGGCGAGTGGTGGTGGCGTGACAGTACGCAGGGGCATAAAAGGGCTTCTCAGCTCTTCATTTCCTTTGACCCTAATAAATTGGGGTTGCCTGTCACTAAGCGTACGTTGTCCATTTGGGTGGCAGACTGTATCGCCTGGGCGTACAGGGCAGCCGGCCTCTCCCTGGAGAGTCGAGTCACGGCCCACTGGGTCATGGCGAAGGCCGCATCAGTAGCTTACTTCTGTTCTGTTCCGTTGGCAGACATCTGCCGGACCGCTACTTGCTCTTCAAGCCAGACTTTTGCGGACCACTACTGCCTCGAGAGGGAGTCCCGTAGGGACAGTGCTTTCGGGCAAGTGGTACTCCGTAATCTCTTTGAGGTTTAGGCAACTCCTACCCTCCGGCCCTGGTGTTGGGCTACCGTTCAGGTGTGGTCTCAGAGAAGATTCTCTCACTGTTGCTGAGGCTCTAGAGGGAGCTCTATTTTTCAGCCTGGGTTCCTGGTAGCCAGAGCTAGGGAGTCACCCATATGTGAGGACTGACTTCCTGCTTGGTCCTGGAGAAAGAGTAGTTACTTGTAACAGGTGTTCTCCAGGAGCAGCAGGAATCAGTCCTCACAACCCTCCCTCCTCCCCTTGGAGTTGCAGTTGTATATAGTTCATTTTCTTTTTGTGCTGTCTTTTAGCTATGTCATTAGACTGAGCAAGATGGCACCTTTGGGCGGGAAGGGGACCATGCATGCGTGCCTGCATTCCCAAAGGCTTTCTTTGAAAGCTGGGGAAATGCTTCGCATGGGGGTTCCGTCGACGCCGAGGTCACCCATATGTGAGGACTGATTCCTGCTGCTCCTGGAGAACACCTGTTACAGGTGAGTAACTACTCTTTCCTCTTGCTCCTGCCCCCAGAGTCAGCCTTTCATAGGGCTTGCAGTCCCCAGGAAGACCCCTCCTCTTCCACGTCTAACTTCTCCTGCCAGGCACAATGACTTGTTGGGGTGCTAATTCAGAAGCGCCTCCTGTAGACGGCAGACTCCATCTGTCCTACCAGGAATGGGCCCATGTGATTGCAGACCACTGAGTGGTTGACATTTTTCAGTGTGGCTATAGCTTGGAATGTAAGGATCCAATCCTGGATGCCTTGGTGACCTCTCCTTGCGATTCTGCAACCAAAAAGGCTACCATCCAATCCACTTTGAACAGACTGCTCGGCCTCTGGACTGTCATGCCATTGCCTTCTGCCAAAAGGGTCAAGAGCTGGTATTTCATCTATTTCATGGTGACAAAGAAGGATGGATACTTCCAGCCAATCCTCAGTCTCAAAGGCATCTGTGCCACCTGAGAACCTTCATTTTTGAATGGAGATGCTGTGGTCGGTCATCAGAGCAGTTCGACTGGGGGAATTTTTCACATTCCTAGATCTAGCTGCAGCCTATTACCATATTCCTATCTGGGAGAATCAACAGTGCTTTCTGCGCATCTCTGTCCTCTGCTCCCACTTTCAGTTAAAACATAAGAACATAAGATATGCCATACTGGGTCAGACCAAGGTCCATCAAGCCCAGTATTCTGTTTCCAACAGTGGCCAATCTAGGTCATATGTACCTAGCAGTTTCCCCAAGGGACACAGGTTCCACAATGCTTGTACTGGGTCAAGCATTGATATCTTCGGTCACTTCTTAATAATGGTTTATGGACCTTTCCTCCAGGAACTTGTCCAAACCTTTTTTAAACCCAGCTACACTAACAGCCTTTACTACATCCTCCGGTAACAAATTCCAGAGTTTGATTACACGTTGAGTGAAAAAATATTTTCTTTTATTTAGTCTTAAATAGTTTACCCTGTAGCTTCATTGCATGTCCCCTAGTCTTTCTATATTCTGATAAGGTAAACAATCGATCTACGTTTACTCGTTCCACTCCGTTCATTAATTTATAGACTTCTATCATATCTCCCCTCAGCCGTCTCTTTTCCAGGTTAAAGAGCCCTAACCTTTTTAGCCTTTCTTCATAGGAGTATCCTTCCATCCCCTTTACCATTTTGGTGGCTCTTCTCTGTACCTTTTTCTAAAATCGCTATATCCTTTTTAAGATACGGCGACCAGAATTGCACACAATATTCAAGGTGTGGTCTCACCATGGAACGATACAGAGGCATTATAATATCTTTTGTTTTATTTTCCATTCCTTTCCTTATCATACCTAGCATTCTATTTGCTCTCTTGGCCGCCGCTGCACACTGGGCCGAGGGTTTTAACATGGTATCCACAATGACGCCTAAATCTTTTTCCTGGGTGGTGGTTCCTAATGTGGAACTTTGCATCATGTAACCATAGTTTGCGTTGTTCTTCCCTAGGTGCATAACCTTGCACTTGTCCACATTAAATTTCATCTGCCATTTTGATGCCCAGTCTTCCAATTTATCAAGATCCTCTTGCAATTTTTCACAATCCTCTTGGGTTTTAACAACTTTAAATAGTTTTGTGTCATCTGCAAATTTGATAACCTCACTCGTTATTCCACTTTCCAGGTCATTTATGAATATGTCAAAAAGTAGCGGACCCAGCACAGATTCCTGGGGTACACCACTATTCACCTTTCTCCATTGGGAAAATTGGCCATTTAGCCCTACCCTCTGCTTTCTATCTTTTAACCAGTTCCTGATCCACAATAGTACACTGCCTCCTATCCCATGACTCTTTAGTTTTGCCAAAAGTCTCTGATGAGGGACCTTGTCAAAGGCTTTCTGAAAGTCCAGATACACAATATCAACCGACTCACCTTTGTCCACCTGTTTATTCACTCCTTCAAAAAAACATAACAGATTAGTAAGACAAGATCTTCCTTGTCTAAAGCCATGTTGGCTGTCTCCCATTAGGTTGTGACTATCTACATGCTGAGTAATTTTATTCTTTATGATGGTTTCTATCATTTTTCCCAGTACTGACGTCAGGCTCACCGGTCTGTAGTTTCCCAGATCACCCCTGGAACCCTTTTTAAAAATTGGTGTTACATTGGCGATCCTCCAATCTTCAGGTATTAGAGATGATTTTAATGATAGTTCACAGATTACTGATAGCAGTTCTGCAATCTCATATTTTAGTTCTTTCAACACCCTTGGATGTATACCATCCGGCCCAGGTGATTTGCTACTCTTCAGTTTATCTAATAGTTGTAAGACATCTTTCCGATGTATCGATATTTCCTTCAATTCTTCTGCACCTTTAAATACCACTTCAGTCATGGGTAACATCCCTACATCTTCCTCAGTAAAGACCGAAGCAAAGAATTCATTCAGTCTCTCTGCTATCGCCTTGTCACCTCTTAGTGCTCCTTTAACCCCTTTATCATCTAATGGACCAACTGACTCACAGGTTTTTTGCTACGAATGTACTTGAAAAGGTCTTTATTTCGCGTTTTTGCTTCCGCAGCAAGCTTCTCAAATTCTCTCTTTGCCTGCCTTATCAATGCCTTGCATTTGACTTGCCAGTGCTTGTGCTGTTTCCAGGTTTCGTCGTTTGGCTCTTTTTTCCATTTCCTGAAAGATGCTTTTTTGGCAACAACAGCCTCTCTGACCTCACCTTTAAACCCTGCTGGCAGTTTATTGGACTTCCTTCCACTTTTCTTAAAGCGTGGAATACAGCTGGTCTGGGCTTCCAAGATAGTATTTTTCAACAACACCCAAGCTTGATGTACGTCTTTAACCTTCGCAACTGCTCCTTTTAGTTTTTTCTTAACTGTTTTCCTCATTTTATCATAGTCTCCCTTTCGAAAGTTAAAAGGTAGTACTGTGGATTTCTTTACTATCCCTCCGCCACACTAATTAAATCAAAGGCGATCATGCTATGATCACTATTGCCAAGTGGCCCCAACACCCTTATCTCTTGCACTAGATCTGGTGTTCCACTAAGGACTAGGTCTAATATGGCTTCCCCTCTGGTCGGTTCATGAACCAGCTGCTCCAAGAAGCAGTCATTTATTTCATCTAGGAACTTTATCTCCCTAGCATGTCCTGACGTGACACTGACCCAGTCGATACTGGGGTAATTGAAATCACCCATTACTGCGCTGTAACTTTTGTTAGCTTCCTTGATTTCTTTGAGCATTTCATCATCCATTTGGCATTCTGGCCAGGTGCTCGATAGTACACCCCCACTGCCATCGCCTTCCCCCTTTTATATGGAATTTCAATCCATATAGATTCTACAGCAGATTTTGTTTCCTGCAAAACTTTAATCCTTTCTGAGTCAATGCCCTCTCTAACATAGAGCGCAACCCCTCCACCAATTTGATCAGCTCTATCATTACGATATAGTTTGTACCCAGGTATCACAGTGTCCCACTGGTTGTCCTCCTTCCACCATGTCTCTGATATTCCAATCATATCTAACCTTTCATATATTCTAACTCTACCATCTTATTCTTTAGACTTCTAGCATTTGCATACAAGCATTTTAGAGAATGTATTTTATTCATGTTAATTTGGCTATTGTTAAACATGGGTAAATTGGGATCTTTAAGCTCTGTCTGCTCCATACTTGAGGGCATTTGGGCTACTTTACTCTTTTGTGGACCCTCTCTGCTTTTGGTAGTATCCTTCAAGGATACATTCTTCCGAACCATGCGCTCTTGGGCGACTGTCGGCTTTCCCCTAATATCTAGTTTAAAAGCTGCTCTATCTCCTTTTTAAAGGTTAATGCCAGCAGCCTGGTTCCATCCCGGTTAAGGTGAAGCCCATCCCTTCGGAAGAGCCCCTCCTTTCCCCAGAATGTTCCCCAGTTCCTAAAAAATCCAAAACCCTCATCTCTGCACCATTGTCTCATCCACGCATTGAGACTCCGGAGCTCTGCCTGCCTTTTGGGTCCTGCGCGTGGAACAGGAAGCATTTCGGAGAATGCTACCCTGGAAGTTCTGGATTTCAACTTCCTACCTAAAAGCCTAAATTTTGCCTCCAGATTCTGCTGTATGTCTTTCATCTATGACTTCTGCTGGAACACATGCTTTGTCAGAACGCTTTCGGGGTCTGTTGATTCTGGTGGCACCAGATTGGCCACAGAGATCAAGGTATGCGAATCTGATGTGCCTCCTGCAGGAACTTAACCTATGCCTCACGACAACTCGGGGACTTTTGAGGCAGATGCCAGTCCTGCTAGATGACCCAGCTCTCTTCTCACTTACGGCCTGGCTCTTGAGAGGGATGCCTAGTGTTTAAGGGCTATACTCCTTCCCTGGTTTACATGCTCCTGAAAGCTAGGAGAGGCTCTACTTGTCTCGCCTATGTGCATGTTTGGTACCTATTTGAGCACTGATGTCATGAGCATCATGTCAGCCCCTAGTGCAGCAGATTTGCCAGCCTTATATGCCTTCCTTCAGGATGGATTTGACAAGGGCCTCTCCCTTAGTTTCTTGAGGGTTCAGATGGTGGCCTATATCATTCTTTAAGGTGCTTGTGGTGGGGCGCTTGGTGGCATCATATGCAGATGTGGCCCATTTTCTTTCAGGGAGTAAGACAGGTGCATCTTCCCCTGCAGTCCATTGTTCCTTCGTGGGATCTCAGCTTAGTGTCTGAGCCTTCTGAGCCTTTGAGGAGGGCTATGCTTAAGGATTTGTCCCTTAAGACTGACTTCTTGGAGGCAATCTGCTCAGCATGGTAGATCTCAGAGTTTCAGACCTTGTCAAGCTGAGATCCTTATCTGTCATTATTGAAGGAGTCCATGTATATTTGGCCTGTTCCTTCCTTCCTTGCCAGGGGAAGAATAAAGACCTTCACCTGGTAGCTGTTAGGAGGGTGCTTCTTCGGTACCTTAAGGTCACTAACTCCTTTTGAAAATTGGATAGACTTTTCATCCTTTTTGCAGGCCTGCGTAAAGGCAACCCAGCCATGAAGTCAACCCTGGGCCAGTGGATTAGAGATGATAGGCCAAGGCCTATATTTACTTTCTCTTATATACCACGCTATTCTGCATCAGTGCGGTTTACATTGAACAAACTGAAATTACATTGAACAGGACATTATAACTTGGAGATAACTATTTTAAAGGGAACATGGGCTATGGAGGGTTAAGTGGCTTGCCCAAGACCACAAGGAGCACCTGTGGGACTAGAAACCCCAGTCCTTTCGGCCCAATGTTGCTGTCCTCTAGTGGGATTTGAACCCCCGACCTTCTGGCCTGAAGTATCTTGCCCCAACCACTAGACCACTCCTCCACTCCTATCTGATGCAGAACTGGCCGGTCCTGGAGAGTTTACATGCATGTTCCATCCAGGCACAGGCTTCCTCCTAGGCGCAGAGCATAGTTTGCTCGCTCTCACAGACATTTGTCAGGTGGCAGCATAGTCATCCCTTTCCACTTTTGTCAAGCATTACCGCTTGATTGTCCATGCTTAGGCAGACATGGCTTTTGGTACATAGATCTTTCAAGCAGACATGCTTGCTTCCTGCCCAGTGGAGTCGTAGCTTTGTCTGGTCTGATCTAGCAAGATGATATGGAAGATGACATTTTACTTACCAGATAATGTATTTTCCTTGAGGTCTGCTAGCCCAGTCCAGGACCTACCCTTGGAACCTGTGTTTGCCTGCTGTACTTTCAGTGCTTGGCCCTTTGGGCTCATAACCTTCTGATACGCCTTCTATTGAGGCTGATCTTATACATAGTTATGCTTCTTGTTCTGTTGAATGTTATTTTCACTGAGAATGTGGGAGCTCAGAGATTCCTTACCATATGAATACTGAATCATGCCCCTAGGGGCATAGGTTGATAATTATAATGGCATGGTGATGTCATAAGAAGCCTCTGTAATATTTCTCTGTCTCTATTTCTGCTGGTACAAGATGCTAGTAAGGCACATTTGGGTACCATGTTCAGTTTTGAAGGCCATATCTTGTTAAGGACATAAAGGTTGGAGTCAATACAGAAGAAAACAAAATAGTAAGGGATCTCCATCAGATAACATAATGAGAAGAGGTTGGAGGCCCTGAATATGTATACCCCAGAGCAGGGGTGGGCAATTGTTTTGGCTCAGGGGCCACTTTGACAGGGCCGTGGTTAGCGGAGGGCCGCACCTTCTAAAACTGATCGTATTCATTAGTTAACATTACATTTCATTTAATGTGAATTGTAAATTGCATAATAATAATAAATAAATAAAACTAAAACAATAGTGGTACACAGAAAAGGTTTCATTGAATTTATTTATGTGCAAATTACACAAGTAATTTAATGAGACAAATGTAACCTCTCACACTTTTTACAGTTCTTATGAAATCAGGAGTGAGGTTGCTTATTGAGATCCTCATCATTGCCTGCAAGTTTGTCAGTTACAGAGGATCTATTTTTACTCTTGTTGATTTTCATGCAAGAAAAACTTTGCTCACAAATATATGTGGATCCAAAAATAGAAAACATTTTCCCAGCAAATTTCTTCACACAGGGAATTTTGTCAGTAGACAGAGATTTGTAAAATTCTATCAATGTCAGAGAATTAAACATGTCTTTCAGCATGTGATCTGACTGCATGTCAATTAGTTCAAGCTGCACCTCCTTAGGTACTGTATCAATATCAGCAGTGAAAGGATAAGATAACGAATTGAATTCAGGCTCAATTTTCTTGAAGTCCTGAAATCTTCTTGTGACCTCATCTTCCAAACTCAGCAAATGACCCCTAATCTTGGAAGAAACACTTGCAGACACTTTCTGTTTTCCTAATGGGAAATGACAAAACTTGCCCTCACCTGCTTGCCTTGCAAATAGACCTAGTTTTGTTTCGGATGATCTCACATGCCTCAGCATTTCATGTGTCACATTCAATTCATTTAATTTCTCAAACATATCAGCTGCAAACATCATCTCATATCTTCACTCCTCACATCCCATTTTGGTCACAAAATCACATGAAATCCCCTTCATGTCCAGAAAGAAGATAATTTCATTCTGTAATTCCCAAACACATTTTAGGACTTTGCCCAGGCTCAACCACCGAACACTGTGGTAAATCACATCTCTGTACTCTGTCTCCATATCCTCAAGCAGAGATTTAAATTGTCGATGGTTGAGCGCCCTTGCTCTGGTTATGTTCACCACTTTCACTACAGGATCCACCACATGCTTTAGGTCCAGTGCAGCTTTACAAAGGCTTTCCTGATGCAAAATACAATGAAAAGACAAGATATCACTGTCTGGGTGTTCTGCTTTTAACTTGTTCTCTAAAAGTTTAATCATACCCACATTTTTTCCAGTCCCATCTGTTGCAATGCTTGCCATTCTATTCCATGACAAGGCACTTTTCTCTACACAATCCATAACACACTCAAACAAGTCCTGACCAGTGGTTGTATTTTTCATCGATTCCAAACCAAATAGTTCCTCTGTGATGATGAAATTTTCATCAATTCCACGGATAAAAATAAGTAACTGTCTTGGTTATCGGTGCTCTCATTCAGTGCCAAAGAAAACCAAATAAAATCTTTGCTCGCAGTGTTCAGCTGTTCTGTTCGTTTATGCACCACACTATAGTCCTTCTTGATAATGAAATGGTTTTGAATTTGCTTCTCACGTCAGGGCACAGGACGCTTGTGCAATCTACCAAGCACTGTTTAACAAACTCACCATCAGAAAATGACTTGTTGTTTTTAGCGAGGTTGTATGCTACCATGAAGCTTGCCTCTGTAGCACTATCCTGAAATGTCGATTGCTTCGTAAATATGGTCTGTTGCTTCTTCAGCTTCGTAACACACTCTGCAGCTTTTTTCCTACGTTCTTCCTCGGACATTTCGCTACCAAACTCGCCATGTTTTGTTTGGTGGTGTCGTTTCAAATTGTATTCCTTGAATACGGCAACCGTCTCGTGACACAGTAAACACACCGCCTTATTCCCTGAATTACTGAAGAAATATTTGTGTGTCCAGTCTTCATTGAACGCACGGCATTCTTTTTCGATTTTGCGCTTTTTAGGAGAGCCCATGGTTCACTCAGGTCAGAATGTTACAGATCTTACTGTTGCAAAGACAAAACTGACATGAGACAGAATTGCCAGCAACGTGGGTATCAACATCAACTGTGCATGCGTATGAACGGGCTCATGCGCAGTAGGTATCCGGCTATTAAAACACGGGGCTAATTTTCTTTGACACAAGGTAAGCAATTCTCGGTTCAAGTTAGCCTCGGCACTAGCAGTTTACTGTGATCAGTTTACAAAAATTTTAGATTCGGAAGATTTTTTTTACTGAATGCTTCCGCGGGCCACAGAAAACTCTGTGTCGGGCCACATGCGGCCCACGGGCCGTAAATTGCCCACCCCTGCCTAGAGCAAAGGCTCTCAACCTTTTTTCCATCGGGACACACCTGACTTACAATGCTCGCATATGTGATGCACTTTGCACATTGACTCTCTCAGACTTTTGGTCTGACACGATATGGCAGTTCTTATGAGTTACAGTCAATTCTCGTTATCTGCGGGGATTATGTTCCTGAAAAACCCAGTGAAAACTGAAATCACTGATACTGAATCATTGATCCTATGGGAAGAATGGGGTTAAGTACCGACGAACCCTAATACAGTATGGGCGGCATGCAGAATCCGTAATAGCAGGGTTGGACGTCTGGGGTGGATGTCCAACACCTGCTATTCGTCGGGACCCAATTCCTGGTCCAGAGCTCCCCGCACATTCAAGGCCGCTGTGTGGGGAGCTCTGGATGGGGGCGGGGAGCGGGTTGGCCGGAGAAGGAGACGGGGTGGGCCGGAGAAGGAGACGGTGTGGGCCGGAGGCGTGTCCCAGACCCCGGACGTGCAGGGCCAATTCCGGTCGCGACCCTAAATGTCTGGGCTGGATGAAATGGACAGGTGACTTATTCTGTCTCGGGGGTGGAATAAGTCACCCCGAGTGCGGAAATCTGCCTGGCCTGTTCAGGGGTCAGGCAGCAGGGAAAGCAAGCTATTCTGGATCCGGGGGTGAGCACGGCTACTGCATGGGCTTCCCGCTGCCATGGCATTGGAACGCCATGGCACCAGCTCCATTCAGGAGCCATGGCAGGTTTGAACGGGGAGGGAGCGGGGTGTCCAAGGGGCCTGAATTGGGGCATGTCCTGCCTTTCCAAGCCCTTTGCATCCGATTCTGATCCTGCGGGATCAGAATTGGGTGGAAATTCAGCCTGTCCAAATTTTGGGATGCCAGGATGTGCCGGACATGCCGCTTTCTGCATGGGGCTCTATACAATAGTTTAACAAAAACTCATGCATAATATCAAAATGTAATCTTACCTTGAACTATGTCAGTGTTTTTTGCCGTGCTTTCCATAACAGCGTAAAACACGCTGACGCAGAATGATGTGGAGACTTAGCACAACAGAAGCAACAATCTGAAGACCGCAGCTTTCCTTGCTGGAGCTCATGTTGCTGTGTTAAAAGCCTCTCATGGCATGGATAGGTGCAAGTAGACCGCGGATGTCGTGAAATGGGTAACTTTTTATAGAAGCGGATAAGTGAATCCGCGGAAATGGATTGCGTGGATAATGAGGATTTACTGTAAGTATAAACATTCTGCACACAATAATTCAAAATTTTGCACTTTTGTGATCAATACAGAAATAAAATAAGTAGTGGTTCCCAAACTTGGGATCGGGACCCAAATGGGGTCACATCAGTGGATAGGGGTCACAGAAACCTGGTCATTTCTTCTTTTCTCTGGACTTTCACTGTGACCTATGCCAAGTAGCATGTGGCCTATGAGTCGGTGAGCATTCATGGCTCTTATCCTTCCTGGTTAAGCTTCCTGTTAGACTGGAAACCCATGCTGAGTATAGAAGTCTGTAAGCACACGCTACAGTACATGCTGACACAAGGCACCCTTTGCTGACTGATACTGCTGTTGTCACTACTATTACTGCTGCCTTCCTGCTTTAGATGTGTAAAGGGAGGGGAAAGAGGCTGGAGACCTGCTATTTTGATTTCCTCATCTAGGATCACATGGATTTTCAGTTGTTAAAGTGGGGTCATATGGGAGAAAAGTTTGAAAAGCACTGGCCTAGTGTTTTAACCATTCACTTTTGTATGGCCATTATCTACCTCCATTTCTATTTTTTCTCACTCTGATTTGCCTTTTGGAGGCCTCCTCTTTTTTTGACTAACTTTGTTATTTTGATAAACAAAACATGCGGAATTTTGCATAGTTCAGACCTTTTGATGCAGAATTTTGAATTGTGTGTACAGATTTCTAGCAGGAGTAACATCTGCAGAGCAGAAGGTATTTCTCCATTAAATTCACCATACCAAAAAAAAATCTGATTCTCATGCCATTTGACTAACAGCAACACAAATCTTACCACCTTACTCGGTGCACGCATAGCAAACTTGAGATCCTTTAGCACTGATTCCTATGATTCAAACAGCAGAGACCCTACCTATGAACAGGCAGCACCACAAATATTATATTGGGCTCTAGAACACCACTACACCCACTATTGGTAAACCAGAATAAGTGGGACTACTATAGATTTCTGCACAGACACTACATGCTAAGAATACTGCACTTCAGGCACATGCAAAATGAGACTTTCACCAAACATAGAATAAGGGACCACAAATTAGAAATATGAAGACATATGAACCCCAAGAACATTGAACAAATAAAATAAATGCATTTTATGTTGTATTGAATAATACAAAGACTTCTGCAATTCACATTTTCCAAAGCCAAACATATTCCAGTTAATCAATTCAAAATATACTTTTATTCTACCTTTGAGCATTTTATTTTCCAACCATGTTGATCCCAGTCTCTTTTATGTTTTACTCCTGCTTCTGCTAACTCTCTTTACAATGTTTGCTCTCCATGTTTTGTTTCTCCTCTCTCGTCCTGTCTTTTTCCATTCCCTTCCTATATTTGTCACAGACATAATTCTCTCACTCTTCTAGACCTTTCTTCAATTTCTTTCTCTTTCTTCCTCTCTGTCCACTAAATTTCTTTCATCCTCCAGTCCTCAGTTTGCTTTTTAAATTTTCACCCACCTATTACCTTTCCATCTTCTTCACTCACCTCCTGCCCAGCCCATCTCCTCTAACCCTCATTTCTGCTGTCTTATTTTTTTCCTGGCCTCTTATTCCCTTCTGTCTTTCACAGACTCCTGATTACCAAATTTTTACCCTCTATACTCATCATCCTTTTCTCCCTCACCTTAACAACCTTCCGTGGTCTCTCCCTCATAGTTTCCCCAAATCCAGCATCTCCCTTCTCTCTCTCTCTCCCTTCACCCTTTTAGGCCAGCTTTCCCCTCTTCCTTACTCCCTCCCCAACAGTGCAGCAGCTCCCTTCTGCCCTCTACCATCCCACATACTGCAGCAGCTTACATCTGCGTTCTCCCCTACCCTCCTGTACCTCTCCTCAACAGTGCAGCAGCTCCCAGCTATCCTCCAAAACCAGGGCAGCTCCTATCTGCCCTCTCCCATACCTTCCCGTACAGTGCAGCAGCTTCTGTCGGAGGCAGAATAAGCAGTTGTACAAACTGTGCCACTTTCACTAACCTTTCCTCAGTGGCACACCTTCAATGTGCAGCAACATGGCCACTTTTGATTTCAGTTCTGGTGCGTGGGGACACGCCAGAAGTGAAATCACCATAAGTGCCTCTTGCTGCTGCAAACTGAAGGAGCAGTGCTGTTGAGGAAAAGTGAATGAAAGTGCTATGGTTTATATAGCTGCTTATTCTGCTTTGTCGAATGGGTAGGGGAATTGAGAGCCATCTACAAAAGTTAAAGTACTGAAGTTTGTGCCTCTGCATCACCTACAACAGACTTTCCTCCACAGCTGCACTCCCGCGACACACCTCCCAGAGCCTTGCGACACACTAGCGTGTTGTGACACACCAGTTGAGAACCGCTGCCCTAAAGGATAGGAGAGACAAGATACAGACCTTCAAATACTTGAAAGGTTTTACATAACAACTGAGCCTTTCCTAATCCAGTCCTCCGATGTGGTTTTGAATTTCTTGCCTCTCAAGCCTTGCTGGATCCACTTCAGTCTGGCATTTGTCCCTTACATTCTACTGAGACAGCACTTGCGAAAGTCTCCACTGACTTATTCCTGGTTAAATCCAAGGGCCTTTACTCTATTCTCATCCTTCTTGACCTTTCTGCTGCTTTTGACACTGATCACCACCTTCTCCTTGATACATTGTTCTCCCTTGGTTTTAGGGGCTCTTTACTGTCCTGGTTCTCTTCTTATCTCTCCCATCACACTTTCAGTGTTTGTTCTGGTGGTTCCTCTTTCACTGTTATCCCTCTCTCAACTGATGTTCCTCGAGGGTCTTTTGTGGGCTCTCTCCTTTTCTCTCTCAACACCCAGTCTCTTGGTGCTTTCATCTACTCACATGGATTTTAGTATCATTTTTATGCTGACAATTCTTAGATCTATCTCTCTACATCTAATATTTCTCTGTCACTCCAGGCCCGCATCTCTGCCTGCCGGTCTGACATCGCCACCTGGATGTCTCACTACCGTTTTGAAATTAGATATAACCAAAAATGAACTACTTATTTTCCCCCCTAAATCTTCCTCCCTGCCTCCTTTCTCTATGTCTTCATCTTCCTGTTTCTTTAGCCCATAACCTTGGTGTCATCTTTGATTCTTCCCTTTCTTTCTCTTCACATATTCAACAGATTGCTAAAACTTGTCTTTTCTTTATAACATTAGCAAAATTTGCCTCTTCTTTTCTGGACACACTACTAAAACTCTTGTCTACTCTCTAATTACTTCCCGTCTCAGCTATTGCAACCTCCTTCTTTTTGGTCTCCGTTTGAATCACTTCTCTCCCCTTCAATCTGTTCAGAACTCTGCTGCGTGACTAATCTTTCGACAGCCACGATATAATAGTGATGAATAGTGCGGTATATAAGAGACTGTAAATAAATATAACCCCTCTTCTCAGATCACTTCATTGGCTTCCCTTCCATTTCTGTATCCAATTCAGACTTCTCCTTCTGACCTTCAAATGCATTCATTCTTCTGCCCTTCACTACCTTTCCTCTCGCCTCTCTCCCTACACTCTTCCTCTTGAACTCCACTCTTCTACTGGTTTGCTTCTCTTTTTGCCCTTTTCTTCCACTGCCGACTCCATACTTTGTTCCAGGCATAAGGAGCAGCAAGGTGAAAGGATCAAACTTCCTGAGTCTGTACATCAGGCCTCATCTCTGCCCCTTTTCAAATCCATGCTAAGGGCTCACCTCTTTGAGGCTGCTTTTGCATCCTGATCCTTTATTTTCCTTATGTCTCCTTACCCTTCCCTATTCTGCCCTCTTTTGTCTTATCTGTCTTAATTAGATTGTAAGCTCTAATAAGCAGGGACCTTCTTTATATATGCCTTGTAGCGCTTTATAAATGATCAGTAGTAGTGGGAGGAGGAGGAGGAGTGATCATCTCTCCAGTCCAGTCCAGTACGTGTGGGTTGTCTCTCTCCACCAGCAGCTGAGGACTGAGCATGTCAGATTTCTGATGTCACAGTAGAAGAGCTCCCTCCTTAGGCACCAGAAACCAGTATTTCAGTCCTCAGCGGCTGAGTAAGGAGCTTCCACATGTCTGAACTCCATTGAATGGACATTGGATAGGGCTTTAAAAAAAAGAGGCAAACCAATAAAGAGGGAGAGAGAGGCAGAAAAAGAATCAAATCATTTTTTCTTGTTGACCTAGGTCATTTTGGGAACTCTTCAGGGGGAACAGCAGGAGGCAGAGTCTGCTGTTCGTGGCACCAGGGCCTTTTAGTAGGTATGGTGCAGCTTGGGGTTAAAATACCCGGTGATCTGGGTCCCTTTTCCTCCCTAGCCGGACTGTCACCTTTCTACCTTAGGAGCTGTTTGTTCTGTTTGTGTTCATTGTGCTTATTGCCTTGGTTCTACGCCTTTAAATTTTTCTTAAACAAAAAAAAAAAAGGAGAGACAGTTTTGGTTTACAAGCAGCTTTCAGCGCTGCCATTTTTACTTTCTTTTTCATTCAGGTAATCACTAGCCTTGGGGAAAGACTTCCTTCCCTGTTCTCTGCTTCTGCTGGTGAGTACCTTTTGGTTCTCTCCTCTTCGAGCCAACAGGGTCTCTGTTCTTTTCTTCAAGGCAGTGTGCATGTCGGCTGGGTCCCTTTCTTGCTTTGCATGTGGAGGAAACTGTAGTTTAATGGCACAGGGCTCGATTTGTCTTCAAGGGGGGAGGTCTGCAGAATGGGTTCTTTTCCAGGAACAAGCAGGAAGCCAGTCCTCACTTATGGGTGACATCGGCACCGACGGAGCCCGCGTGGAGCAATTCCCCAGCTTTCAAAGAAAACGTTTGGGATTGCTACCACGTTTGCGCGGTCCTCTTCCTGCCCAAGGGTGCCATCTTGCTCAGTCTCCTTTTTTCCGCAGAGCCCAACAGACTTCCTAGTGTCCCCGAGAAAAAAAGTGTTTAAAGTGAGAAATTACTTTTCTTTTTCTACCGGTTCAACATTGGTTCCCCTTCCCGCCTTCGGCTTGGTACACCGGTATCGAGTCCGATTCAGTTTTTCGGTTTTTGTCCCTGGTGACTAGCGTTCGCGCTTTTTTCATTATTCACAGGCAGCCCGGTCGTTCGACCTTGTAGGGGCCCTTTTTCCCCGATGGCTGCCAGCGGGTTTAAGAAGTGTGATCAGTGCAAAAAGTTAATGTCCCTCACTGACACACATGACTGCTGTCTCCGCTGCCTCGGGCACGACCATGACCCAAAGGTCTGTGACCCGTGTGGGAAGATGTCCTCCAAGGCACTCAGGAGTAGGCAGCAGCAGCGTGAAAGGATTTTCTCCGAGTCCACATCCCCCCGGGGTGTGGACCTCTTCAGAGGCCTCGACGGCTCGGGAGCTGTCTGAACCCGAGCATCGGGGATCTTCTGAGTGGGGGTTTCCCTTGCAGGAACACCAGAGGAAGAAGAAACTCGTGAGGGCGGCGTCATTGGATGCCTCTGATCGATCTGGGCCCTCGAGGACCAGGTCGCGGAGTCCTGACCGCCGCCCCGGGTCTTCGGAATCAGAGCGGCCTGCAGAGCTGCCTCGCACGGAGCCGAAGATGCCGAGGAAGGTAGCTGCTGTTATCCTCGTTGACTCTCCTCCGGGAGAACCGACCTCAGGCCCGACGGTGTCAGGACCCGAGCCGAAGGCATGCGGAGCCTTCTGAGCTCGGATTCACGATGGCAGCCTTGGAGCGCAGCATGTCTGCCTTCATAGAGCAGCAGCGGGCTCTGATGGCTGGTCTCACCAGTCCATCTGCCCCGACCACCGGGACCTCGACATCCAAGTCGGCCCCACAGGCCGAGCCAATCCTCGAGACAATAAGGTCGCGAATCGATCCTCGGCCGAGGTCTCTCTTGACCTCCCGTTCAGGACCGAGGTCATCGACGCTGGTGCCCTTGGTGTCAGGGTGGTCGGGACCGAAGCCCTTGCGGCTGGAGCCGCTCGATTCCTCTTCGAAGGAGTCGGCATGGGAGATGGAAGATGAGGAGTCCCCGGACACCTATCGGATCCGGTATGTCCCATTGGACTCACCGGGTTCCGAGCCTCGGAGAAGGTCCCCTCCGGAGGATACCCGGTTCTCAGACTTCGTCAGGGACATGGCCAAGGCTTTGGCATTCCCAGCAGACACTGAGGAGGAGCCCCGAGCCGAGGAGCTCAAGGCCCTCCAGTATGACTTTCCCCCTCGGGAAGCCCTTACTGTTCCGGTTCCTCCGATGCTGGAACGGCTGATGCTCCGCATGTGGGAGTCACTGACCTTGATGCCAATTCTCAGCAAGTGGGTCGATTCCATCTATTGAGTCCTCGAGAGCTCTGGGTTCTAAAAAGCACAGCTGCTGCACAACTCCATGGTTGTGGAATCGGCCATGCACAGTCTCAAGAGCCAAAAAATGCACTCCTCGGTGCCTCTTGGCCGGGAGGCCCGGAACCTGGACACCCTCAGCAGAAAGTGCTTCCAGGGCTCGATGCTGTCATGCCGGGTCCAGACTTACTAGCTGTACATGGGCATGTACTTGAAGGACCTGGCAAAGGAGATTGCCGGGTTCTCAACTGGCCTTGCCGGGTTCTCAACTGGCAGCGCTTCAAGACCTTGTCCACTGGGATTCGGGAGTGCTCGAAGTTTGTCTCGAGCAGCCTATGACGGCTTCGAGGCTTCGGCCCGAGTAGCCATGGCCGGCATCGGTGCACGCCACCAGGCCTGGCTAATGTCATCGGATCTGGAGCCATGGGTTCAGGACAAGTTGGTCGATGTCCCTTGCCGAGGTGACAACCTCTTTGGCAAGCCCATGACTGAGAAGGCTGCGGAGATCGAGTCCGAGTACTTGACCAGGACAGGGCTCTCCAAGAAGACTTCTGCCCCTTCTAAGAAGAAGGGCTTGGGTAAAAAGCCCTTTTGCCCAAGGAAGGGTGCTGCTTACCGCAACTACCCCACTTACCAGGCCTCCCCAGCTCCCTAATGTGGGCAGCAGGCCAAGGGACAGGGGCATGGCCCGCGTAAGCAGAAGATCCCCAGGCCCCGGCTCCGACCCAGCCCGGTGGAGGTTTTTGACTCCCAAAGCTTAGTCTCTATCCCGCCATTAATGAGGCCTTGCACAGGAGGAAGGCTGACCCTGTACGCCCACAGGTGGCCAGCTATCACCATGGATATCTGGGTCCTGCAAATAATCTAAAGGGGCTATTTGCTTCACTTCAGCCAGGTGCCTCCCTCCTTTTTTCCAGGAGAGCCTCTCAGACCCCCTCTTCACAGGGACCTCCTCTTGCAGGAGTTAGCAGGTCTTCTAGAGGATCAGGCGGTGGAACCAGTGCCCCACCACCTGCAGGGAAAGGGCTTCTACTCCAGGTATTTTCTGATACCAAAGAGAACTGGAGGCCTAAGGCCTATCCTCGACTGCAAAACTTAAACAAGTTCCTGGTGAGGGAAAAGTTCAAGATGCTTTCCCTTGGAATATTGCTGCCTTACCTCCACCAGGGAGATTGGCTATGCTCCTTAGACCTGAAGGATGCCTATACGCACATCCTCATACATCCAGACCACAGACAATATCTGAGATTTGTAGGGGGAGGAAACCATTTTCAATACAGAGTGCTCCCCTTTGGCCTAGCTTCTGCTCCCAGGGTGTTTACCAAATGTCTGGCCGTGATGGCGGCTTTCCTCAGAAACCAAGGGATTTTTGTCTTCCCTTACCTGGACGACTGTCTCATCAGGGGCCAGTTGCCTCAGGAGGCCCAACAGGCCACTTCTTGCACCATCAACATGCTACAACGTCTAGGCTTTGTCATAAATCACGCAAAGTCCACTTTGCTCCCCACTCAAAACTTAGAGTTCATAGGGGCAAGACTAGACACCCTTCAGGCGAAGGCTTACCTACCAGAAGACAGGGCACAGAGGCTGCTGGCTCTGGTACACCAGGTCAGACACAAGTCTCAGGTCTCAGCCAGACACTTCCTACGCCTCCTAGGCCACATGGCCTCCACAGTACATGTGACCCCCAAATGCCCGTCTCCACATGAGAATAGCTCAGTGGTGCCTCAGAGATCAGTGGACACAAGCCACCGGCAGCCTCCGAGACAGGGTTACAGTGTCCAAACGACTGGTGAAGTCGTTACAGTGGTGGCTTCACCCACCCAACCTGCTCGAGGGAGTGCCTTTTCAGACTCCCTCGCACATAAGAGTGCTAATGACAGATGCCTCCTTGCTGGGCTGGGGAGCCCATTGCCAGGGATCATGCACTCAGGGGCTGTGGTCTCTTCAGGAGACTACACATCAGATCAACCTCCTAGAGCTCCGGGCGATTCGCCTCGCTCTTCAGGCCTTCGGTCATGTTCTCTCACATCAGTCTGTCTTGGTGCAGACAGACAACCAGGTAGCAATGTTTTACGTGAACAAGCAGGGAGGCACAGGGTCTTGTATCCTATGTCAGGAGACACTGGACCTCTGCTACTTGGCAATCAGGCAAGTTATGTCTCTCAAAGAGGTTTACCTGCCTAGTCAGGAGAACTTCCTAGTAGACAAGCTAAGCAGGATTCTCCAACCTCACGAATGGCAATTGAATCTGGAAGTGGCCCACAAAAGGTTTTCCACCGCTGGAGGCATCCGTCCATTGATCTCTTTGCCAGTCCGCAGAATCACCAGTTGCCCAAGTTTTGCTCCAGACAGCCACATCTTTGAGGGTGGCTGCCGATGCTTTTCTGATCTCCTGGTCAGGGGGGCCTCCTGTATGCGTTTCCTCCCACGCCCCTGGTGGCCCGAACTCTGTTCAAAATCCTTTGGGACAAGGCCTCGGTCATTCTGGTAGCCCCCAGATGGCCGAGGCAGCCTTGGTTTCCACTTCTCCTTCAGCTGGCAGTGGAAACCCCACTCCCTCTGGGGACGCAGCTCGACCTGTCTCAGGAGCAGGGCTCTCTTGCACCCCAACCTCAGGTCCCTCAACCTGATGGCATGGCTGCTGAAAGGGTAGTGCTAGCTCCTCTCCTCCTACCTAGGAATGTAGAAGAAGTGTTACTGGCCTCAAGGAGGCAGTCCACTAGGAAATCCTATGCCTTCAAGTGGCGTAGGTTTGAGGTGTGTTGTACCCAGCACAAAGAAAACCCTTTCTCTTGCCATGTACCTATGGTATTGCAGTACTTGCTTCACCTCTCAGAATTAGGTCTCAAGTCTAACTCTGTCAGGGTCCACCTGAGTGCTTTGTCAGCACACCAATCTCCAATGGAAGGACAACCTCTTTCGGCTCACCCCTTGGTGTCCAGATTCCTCAGAGGTCTACTTCTACTAAAACCCCCAGTTTGTCGTCCGGCAACTGAGTGGGAGTTGAATGTGGTCTTGGAGCAGCTTACTCTCCCACCTTTTCAGCCGATATCCATTTGCCATCTGCGCTTCCTCTCCAGGAAGGTGCTCTTCCTGGTGGCACTCACATCTGCCAGACGTGTGAGTGAGCTGCAAGCTCTCGTTTCTGATAGACCGTACACACGATTTTATAGGAACAGGGTGGTCCTTCGCACCCACCCCAAGTTCCTTCTGAAAGTGGTCTCTTCGTTTCACCTCAGTCAAGAAGTGGTTCTTCCAATCTTCTTTCCCAGGCCGCATGCCAGCCGGGCAGAGGCGGTCCTGCATACCCTGGATTGTAAGAGGGCATTGACCTACCTGGAGCGTACGTGGGGGGCATCGAAGGTCTACTCAGCTCTTCGTCTCTTATGACCCCAGTAAGCTGGGTCTACCTGTCTCCAAGTGCACGTTGTCCACCTGGGTGGCAGACCTTCCGTTGCAGAGTCGAGTCACGGCCCACCGTGTTAGGGCTAAGGCCGCATCAAGTGGCTCACTTTCTCTCTGTTCCACTGGCAGACATCTGCCGGGCCGTAACCTGGTCTTCGGGCCAGACTTTTGCAGCCCATTATTGCTTGGATAGGGAGTCCCGATGGGACAGTGTTTTCAGCCAGGCGGTACTCCGTAACCTATTTGAGGTTTAGGCAACTCTTACCCTCCGACCCTTTGGTGTCAGACTACCGGGGGGGGGGGGGGGGGTGTTGCGTTCTCGGCGGAATTCCTATTGCAGCTGCTGCGGCTCTTCTAGAGGGAGCCATTTTTCAGCTATGGGTTCTTGGTAGCCTGTAGCTAGGGAGTCCCATAAGTGAGGACTGACTTCCTGCTTGTTCCTGGAGAAAGCGTAGTTACTTACCTGTAACAGGTGTTCTGCAGGGACAGCAGGAATCGGTCCTCACTACCCTCCCGCCTCCCCTGATGAGTTGCTGAATTTTTGTCCTTCCCTTGCCATCTGCTTGGTAGGGCTTGAGCTAAGGGACCTGACTGAGCAAGATGGCACCCTTGGGCGGGAAGAGGACCACGCATGCGTGGTAGCAATCCCAAAAGCTTTCTTTGAAAGCTGGGGAATTGCTCCGCGCGGGCTCTGTCGGTGCCGATGTCACCCATAAGTGAGGACTGATTCCTGCTGTCCCTGGAGAACACCTGTTACAGGTGAGTATCTATGCTTTCTCTCCGGGGAAATGGAGAGTGATTCAGGGACGCAGGAACAGGGTTTTCCTCAGCCGGGGTCTACTACAGTTTTGTCAGGAACCATGACCATTTCCCCCAGCCTCCATTTCAGCTCCTGACAAGGAACAAAAGAGTTTGAGGCAGGTTCACATGTTTCAGCCCAGGGACAACAGACACAAGGGCCCTGGATCTAACTGCAATGTCTTTTTTTTACCTGATTTCATTTTAAAGCTACACCAGGCTTATTGCTTGTCAGAGAATATGGGCAGCACTTCTCGTAGCCTGACACAGCCAAAAATTAACCATGACCACTTAGCTTTGTCAGGGGACCTTCCTCCTAAAAAGAGACAAACTAAAGTCAACTCCTGGTTTGAGCAGAGCTCTCCTCAGTCCCCATTTTCGGATGATCCGGTGGAGTGCCTTCAGACCTCCTGGGGGGAGGTGGCTGGCCCCGAGTTGGAGGAGGGCAAAATCCCTCAGGGAGGATCCTAGTGTGGTAAGGGTTTTTCACCGGGAAGAATTACCTGCTTTGATCAGTCATTCGCTTGAAGATGTTAACATTGTGCAGGCACCGCTGTCAATAGAGGAGCCTCTGGAGGATCCTCTGCTGCAAGGGTTCAAGTCCTCACAAGCCTCCTTTTCTTTTCACTGTATAATTAAACAAATGATTGCGGTGCACTGAGAGGTTCTGGAGTCTGGTTTGAAAGGTGGTAGAGTCATGGGCTGGCTTTACTCCATTCCTCAGGAGAAGAACGATCTCCTCAAGATGCCTTAGTCTCTGCTGTGACCAAAAAGACTACTATTCCCAAGGAAGGAGGCATGGCATTAAAAGATTTACAGGACAGTAAACTTGAAACTCTCTTAGGACTTCCATCCGCTGGATCCAAGTTCTAGTGGCGGCAGATGGAAATCCTCAGGCGGCTGTGCCTGAGGTGGTCAAGTTGGAGTCGGCCTCAGTTTATCTGGCGGATGCCTTTTATGACCTGGTGCGAGCTTCATCTAAGATCATGGCCCCTATTATTGCGGCCCAACATTTTCTCTGGCTGAGAAACTGGTTGGCAGATGTTTCTTCCAAGACTAATCTCTGTAAGCTCCCCTTTAAGGGCAAGCTGCTCTTCAGGGAAGCCTTGGATAAGTTGATCAAGGGTTTGGAAGATTCTATAGGCCCTCTATTGCCAGAAGACTAGCCTAAAGCAGCAAAGCAAGGAAGTGTCCCCAGAGGTCAGTCCTATTGACAAAGCAGAAATCTGAACAGCACCTCTAGGCAACCCAGGGGAAAATCCCCAAAGGCAGAAATAGAAGAAAATACACCAGTGAACTGTGGCCCCCAAAAAAACATGAAACTATATACACAGTGAGAACAAAGGAAGAAGTCAGAGGCATACTTGTCATTCCGTTGACCATACTCTCCGAGGACCACAGACATTGATCGATGGAATTCTTAGTAGAGCCCTCCAACAGGAACAGCTGGACATGCCAATCCTCCAGACCTGAAAAACACAGAAAGAGAAGCTTTGCAGAAGGGTGGGTCCTGGACTGGACTGATGGAACTCAAGGAAAGGTAATTAGCAGGTAAGATCTAATTGTCCCTCCAGTCCAGTCCAGTACATACTAGAGCAGTGTCTAAGTATGGGAAGGAGCCGCGAGTCCGACTTGGAGCATGGAAGCCCCAAAATGTGCATCGTTAGCTGCCTGCATATCCAGACGATAATGACACGTGAAAACATGCAGGGACAACCGTGTTGCTGCCCTACATATGTCCACCAGTGGGACTAAGCAGTGTTCTGCCCAGAAAGTTGCCTGTGACCTTGTTGAATAGGCTTTCAGCCCATTAGGAACAACCTTACTTTTGAGTACATAAGCGGAGGCAATAGTCTCCTTCACCCAATGCGCCCCGGAGGCCTTTGAAGCCACCTCCTTTTTGCGTGGACCACCAAACAAAACAAACAGCCAGTCCGACTTACAGATCGACTCCGTTCAGGTCAGGTAGTGTCATAACACTCTGCACAAGTTCAAGAGGTGAAGTTGGCAATCCTCTACGGAGTCCATGGAGCGTGAAAAAAACAGAAGGATCACAGTTTGATTCAGATGAAAATGCAAAACTACCTTGGGCAGAAAAGAAGGAATGGGTCACAAGACTACTTTCTCTTTGGACAATATCAAGAAAGGCTCTCTGCAAGACAAGGCCTGCAGCTCGAAAATGCATCTAGCCAAACAAGGGGCCATCAAAAAGACCACCTTCAAGGTGAGGTCTTTCAGAGAAGCTCGAGCCAGAGGCTCAAAAGGTGCATCAGTCAAGGAAGAAAGAACAAGGTTGAGATCCCATGGGGACACAAGGGCCCCTCAAGAGTGGTCATACCTGTTTCACCACCCTGAGAAAAAACGTACCACATCCAGGTGAGTCGCCAGGAAATGCTTTGTATGCACCCTCAGTAACACAAGAGGGCCGCCACTTGAACTCACAAGGAGTACAGTACCAAACCCTTGACCAGCCCAGACTACAGGAAGGCCAGAATATCTGGAAGAGCAGCAGCAATAGGTCGGAGACCGTGGTCCTCGCACCAACTTTCAAACACGCGGCAAACTCTGACATAGGCCAAGGAAGTGCAGCATTTACAGGCCTTCAATAGAGTGGTTATCACAGACGCCGAATAGCCTTTTCACCTCAACCTCGCCCTTTCAAGAGCCAAGCCAAAAGTGAGAATTTATCCACTTGCAGCATGAGGATCGGACCCTGTGAGAGCAGGTTGATTCTGTTCGGGACATGCAATGAAGCTACAGGGTAAACTATTTAAGATTAATAAAAGAAAATATTTTTTTACTCAACGTGTAATCAAACTCTGGAATTTGTTACCAGAGGATGTAGTAAATGCTGTTAGTGTAGCTGGGTTTAAAAAAGGTTTGGACAAGTTCCTGGAGGAAAGGTCCATAAACCATTATTAAGAAGGGACCCAGGATATCAATGCTTGACCCAGCACAAGCATTGCGGAACCTGGGTCTTTTGGGGAAACTGATAGGTACATATGACCTAGATTGGCCACTGTTGGAAACAGGATACTGGGCTTGATGGACCTTGGTCTGACCCAGTATGGCATATCTTATGTTCTTATGATATGCCAAAGACTATCCACCAGCAGTTGACGAAGATTGGCATCCCAGGGTCTGTGCGGTCAATCCAGAGCAATCAGGATCACCCGATCGTGAGGGGCTTCTATGCATTAGAGGAGCTGTCCTATGAGAGGCCACGGAGGGAACACATACAGAAGACCCCTCGAGGGCCATTTCTGGGCCAAGGCACTGCGCCCTTTGGACATGGGCTCCCGATGCCTGCTGAAGAACCAATTTGCTTTGGCATTGGAGACAGAAATCATCAGGTCCATGATCAGCATGCCCCAGCGGATGGTGAGGTCATGAATGACAGCTGCACTTAGCTCTCATTCTCTGGGTCCAGTCAGTGGTGTCTGAGAAAGTTTGCTTGAACGTTTTCCTTTCCCGCAACATGAGCCGCGGAGAGAGCCACAAAATTCTCCTCCACCCACAGTAGCAGGGGATGAATTTCCTCTGTCGGTGTCGCACTGCCCATGCTCCCCTAGTGGTTGATGTACACCACTGTGGTTGCACTGTCGAAGTAAACCCTGTATCGCCTTCTTGAAAATTAGAGGTTGGAAAAACTGAAGCACCAGAGATACTGCCCTCATTTCCAGTCCACTGATGGACCACATACTCTTCTCCAGAGACCATAGTCCTTGCATCACCTGCAACTCGCAATGTGCTACCCCACCCCAAGAGGCTGACATTGGTTGTTAAGAGGATCCAGTCCAGTGTTTCCAGTGACATATTTGCTGTTAAGCAGTCCCTCTAGCCACCAGGAGAGCTTCACCCTCGCTTCAACTGGGCATACCAGTCTCACTAACAGGCATCGGATGTTGCTGAGGAGACCAACGCGAGAGCAAGGCTTGCTGCAGAGGCCTCATGTGGGCCCTTGCCCATGGGACTAGTTCCAGGGCAGCTGCCATGGACCCCAGGAGCTAGAAGTAGTACCACGCCAAAGGCGCAATCATGTCTAGAAAGCGTTGGACTTGGGATTGAATCTTCTGCACCCTCTCATCTGGCAGGTAAACACATTCTGCCTTAGTGTCGAACTGTGGCCCCAAATATGCCAGATCCTGGAGCGGGTTGAGTTTGCTCTTGGCCAGTTTCACCACCCAACCCAGGATGAAGGTTACCACTTTCTGCGTGGCAATCACACTCTCTAGCTCAGACTTCGCCCTGATCAGCCAATCGTCCAGATAAGGGTGGACCAGGATGACCTGATGTCTCAGAGCTACAGTTACCACCACCATGAATTTGGTAAAGGTCCGAGGGGTGGTAGCTAGGCCAAAGGGCAATGCTCGGAACTTAAAATGACCCATCAGCATTGTAATTCTCAGGTACTGCTGATGGTTTGGTCAAATTGGGGATATAAAGATACACCTCTGTGAGTTCTAGGGCCAAGAGGAACTCCTCTTTCCTGACCACCACGATGATTGAGCGCAAGATTTCCACATGAAAGTGAGGCACCCACAAAGACCAATTTACATGTTTGAGATCCAAGATGAGCCAAAAGGAACCATCCTTTTTGGGGACCACAAAGTATATGGAGTACCGCCTCTAGGGAAAGTAAGTGCTGAAGTGTGTCCTGGACCATGTGATGCTTTAAGGGAGCCCTGCAAAGTGACTGAACGAAGGCTTCAGAGAGGGGCCGAGCAAACTCCAGCATGTCCCCCCCCCCCCCCCAATGACTTCCATAACCCATTGGTCAGTGGTGATACTGACTCAGGCGGATTAGAACTGCCGGAACTGACCCCTTACCGGCACCAACCGCACCTGGGTTCTCCTCGTTTCATTGGGACTTTTTTGGAGGAGCTGAAGGGGCCGAGTAATAACCTCTTTGGATCCTCTATAGTCTCAAAAAGGCTGACCTCTGGGAGAATAACGGCCTTATTGGAAAGGAGTAAAGCGTGTCCCTGGTTTCTGGTGCCTAAAGAGGGAGCTCTTCTACTGTGACATCAGAAATCTGACATGTTCAGTCCTCAGCTGCTGGTGGAGGGAGACAGCCTGCAAGGACTGGACTGGACTAGAGGGACTCAAGGAAAAGACAATTAGCAGGTAAGGCCTAATTTTGCCTTTTTCAAATTAGAGGATGCTCTAGAACTAGAGAACATGATATGAGGCTACATGGAAGTAGATTCAGAAGCCAATATCAGGAAATATTTCTTCACGGAAAGAGTGTCTGAAATGCCTTCTCAGAAGACGTGGTGAAAGCAAAAATGGCACCGGAATTTTAAAAGGAATGGATTAAATACAGTGGATTTCTAAAAGATAAGAGAAAGGTAACCAAGAATGGAGCACTTCAACTCAAAATAGATGTGAAATGACTGTCTCACCTACCTAAGAAAGTATGGGGAAAGTAACCTGCATTGCACAGTATGTAACCCCCTCCCCCTCACAAAAAAAGTTCACCACAGATGTACTGATGTTAATTCTACCTGTGGATGGGCTGCATGGCCAGGGGGTCTCCTGAACTAGTTGCTGAAGGAATAACGCACCACATGGAGCAACTGGGATAGTTGTGCCACTGGATGGGCTTCTTAGCTGTATAGCGGGGGGTCCTGGAATGACCACTCTGCTGGTTCCATGGCAGGCTGGGGACTTAAAGTGTAATATGTTTAAAGTGTATTGAAAATCAAAGGCATGGAGAAAGTAACCTGAACTGCATCACAGGTCTTGCTCTAGCAATTCCACTGAGCAGACTCTGTTGTCCATGTCAGTCTTTATCTATCATCATCCATTAGGTTATTATGTTACTATGCTCCCACTAAATGACATTCCTTTTTTTATTCCCCTTTTTATTGGAAGGCAGCTCTTAGATAGGGTATCATGTGCATGTGACATATTCATCCTGCATGTCCTTAGAGAAAGTAAAGCTCTTTAATTGTAATAGTTCTCCAAGGATTCCCCCTGGGATTGTCTTTAAAAACTTTTCATATAAGAGTGAGGGGCTCTGCTTGGTAGTATGTATGTGGGAAATCCCATGACTGCCAGGAAAACATTTCCAGGCTTTTCTATAAATTTTTGTGAAATCTATCAGCACTGTTGGATGATATCACTCACCTCTTGAGCTGATTATTCTCTAGGAACAAGCAGGAAGTCAGTCCTCACTTATGGGTGACATCGGCACCAACGGAGCCCGCGCGGAGCAGTTCCCCAGCTTTCAAAGAAAGTCTTTGTGATTGCTGCCACGCATGCGTGGTCCTCTTCCCGCCCAAAGGTGCCATTTTGCTCAGTCTCCCTTTTTCCGCGGAACCCTTCGGATGCACGTCCTCGTCCCTCGGAAAAAGCGTTTTGTTTTCGGCCTCTTGACCGGGTTTTTTCTGGTAGCACTGGTCCTCCCCTGCTCTCCTTTTTTCCTTGAGCAAGGGGATATCCTTCATTAAAAGTTTTTTTTTTCCCTGTTGTGGGCTTTGTGCCCTTTTTTCTCTCTCAGCCGCTGGCTGCAAAGGTCTTCGACCTAGTGGGGGTCCTTTTTGCCCCTATGACCACAGGATTTAAAAAATGTGACTGATGCGCCAAAAACATGTCTCTCACGGGCACCCATGACTGTTGTCTTCAGTGTCTTGGAGCTGGAGCTCTGTTCCCTTTGCAAAAAAATGTCCTCCAAGGCCCTGCTCAGTCATAAGCAAAAGTCCGATGACATTTTCTGGAAGGTGGCCCCGGAATCCTTGGCGTCACCCTTGGTCATCCCTCCACTGGTAGGATCTCTCACTTCGGCTCTGCGTTCTCGGTGGCACTCCGACCATGGGTCCCCTGAAGTGGAGTGGCGTAAGAAGAAGAAGACCTCAAAGTCGCTGTCAGGGGCTCTGGATAAGCGCGAACGCTCAGTTGCTTAGCCCCCCATGACGTTCCCGAGAATTGAACAAGGAGCAGCCTCATACAGATGCAGAGGCCTCCAGCGATGGTGCCCAGTCTCCTGAGGGTTGTCCCGGTGAGGACCCCCTCTCCTCCTCCACGCCAGACCCAGTAACCCCGGTGTCGGCATTGTAGGGTTCCACGCCTTTCTGCCTTCTTAACTGCCCAGCATGGCTGGCCTGTGCCTCGAGACCGAGGTTCCCTCGAGAGGGACACCAAAACCCACTCTGGAAACCCTCCAGAGCCACGGGCCTCGTGATGGTCCTCGGTTCTGGTCTCGTTTGCCTTCCCGGTCCTCGAGAGCGTGATCCTCGCGGACCTCGGCCTCTGGACGGGGTGACCTGCCCGAGTTGGACTCCTCCTTGGACCTCTCGGGCTGGGAGTCAGATGGGGATACGTTCCCTGGAGACCCATGCCCACAGAGATCTCCCTTCAGACCCGTCCTCACCCGTTTATCAGAGGCGTTCGCTGCCCGAGGACACATCATTCCTGGGGTTCGTGTGGGACATGGTACAGGCCCTCAGCCTGACTATGCAGACTGAAGAGGAACTGCGAGCTGAGGAGCTCGATATTGTACAGTATGAGTCCCTGCCACGGGAGTCTCTTACTGTCCCGGTTCCCCCCATACTGTCAAGGCTGCTCCTCTGCATGTAGGGAGACACCTGCTTTGGTCCCCATTGTGAACAAGCGCCTCGACGCCAGCGTGGCCCGGGTTTCCGAAAGACCCAGCTTCTGCACACGTCCATGGTTGTGGAGTCGGCAATGCGGAAGCAAGAAAGCCCGAAGTGTCACTCTTCGTTCCCCTCAGGCAGGGAGTCGAGAGCCCTCGATGCCCTGGGGCGAAAGGCCTATCGGGGTTCCATGCTCGCTTGCCGTATCCAGGCATACCAACTGTATATGGGCATGTTCCTGCGTGACCTCGCCAAGGAGCTCGGTAGTTTCGCCGCGGGCTTCGGTGGTGAACCCCTTCTAAGGTTCCAAACCCTCCTGAGATCCGTCATGGAGTGTTCGACGTACCTCTCCCGTGCCACGTATGATGGATTTGAGTCCTCTTTCCGGGTAGCGTCAGCCGGCATTGGGGCCCAACGCCAAGCATGGCTCCAGTCTTCGGACCTGGAGCAGTGGGTCCAGGAGAACCTCCTAGACGTCCCTTGCCTTGGTGAGCAACTGTTAAACCTATGGAGGATAAGGCCGCTGAGATAGAAACGGAGTTCGTGACTCAAACCCGTCTCTTGCGCAAAGCCTCCTCCCTCCCTAGGAAGAAGCAGCAAACCAAGAAGCCGTTCTTCCAAAGGAAAGGGCTCCCTTACCGAGGTTACCTGCCTTTCCCACCCACCTCGGCACCGGCTCCCAGCACGCAAGGGAAGGGAGGTGCACATGGACACCGTAAACCTAAGGGGCCTAAGGCCCAAACACCGGCGCCGCTCCAGTCTTTGCAAGGGTTTTGACACCGTCGGCATAGCCTCGCCCCCCGGCAGCTCTTCCGCTGGTGGGGGGACGCCTGTCCCTATTCACTCCAGAGTGGGCATCGATCACGTCGGACACCTGGGTCCTCTGGGTGATCCGAGATGGATACCGTCGCCACCTGGATCGACGCCCTCCTCCTTTCTCTGCTCGGCTCCTCGTGCACCAGACCTTCTTGCAACGGGAACTGTCCAACCTCCTCGCCCAGCCGTCTGTCGAGAAGGTACCGCGGCACCTTCGAGGACAGGGGTTCTACTCCTGTTACTTTCTCATCCTGAAAAAGACGGGGGGCCTGTGCCCCATCCTCGACCTCAGAAACCTCAACAAGTTCCTGGTGCGGGAGAAGTTCAAAATGTTATTGCTTGGCATCCTGCTGCCCTTCCTCCAGCAGGGCGATTGGCTATGCTCCTTAGACATCAGGGATGCTTACACCCATATCCTAGTTCACCCCCAGCACAGGCAGTACCTGCGCTTAAGGGTGCAGGGGGAACACTACCAGTAGAGATTGCTCCCCTTTGGGCTTGCATCCGCACTGTGGGTTTTCACAAAGTGCCTCTCCGTGGCCGCCGACTTCCTCAGGCGACAGGGCATACCTGTCTTCCTCTACCTCGATGACTGGCTTGTCACAGGGTCCTCGATTGGGAAAGCCTGCCTGGCGGTGTCGCGCACGAGCCTTCTCCTCAAGCACCTCGGCTTCCTGGTCAACTACTCCAAGTCCCACTTTGAGCCGGTGCAGATCCTGGAATTCATCAGCGCATGCCTCGACATGGTGCGGGTGATCCGCCTTCCTTTCCATGGACCGAGCAGACCACCTTTGGGCAGTGGCGTCCCAGGTCTAGAACAGGACTTGGGTTACGGCATGGGCCATGCTGCGCCTTCTCGGGCACATGGCCTCCACCGTCCATGTGGTCCCCCATGCCTGCATGCACATGCAGACAGCCCAGTGGTGCCTCAGGGCATAATGGATCCAGGTCTTCGGCCACCTCAGAGACCCTATCCGGGTCTCCCGCAGTCTCAACAACTTCCTGAGTTGGTGGCAGGACCCCCTGAAGTCTCCTTCGGGGAATGCCCTTCGAGACCCCATAGCATGAGCTCGTCCTAATGATGGATGCTTCCCTGCTGGGGAAGCCCACTGCGGCGCATTGTGCACCCAAGGGCAGTGTTCGCCCAATGAGTCTTGGCAGCAGATCAACCTGCTCGAGCTTCGGGCGATCCAATGGGCACTGAGGGCCTTCGAAGGCCATCTGAGGAGGAAGTCGGTGCTCGTGCAGACCAACAACAGAGTAGCCATGTTTTACATCAGCATGGAGGGGAGAACAGGATCATGCCTCCTCTGCCAAGAGGCGATCCTCCTATGCGTCTCGCCAGGGGATGACCCTGTGAGCGGTCTACCTCCCCGGCCAGGAGAATGTCCTCGTGGACAAACTCAGCAGGATCCTCCACCCACATGAGTGGCGCTTGGATCCGGAGGTTGCTGGTGTCTTGTTCCGTCGGTGGGGGGGCCCCATTCTTGGACATGTTTGCCAGTCCGGCGAATGTGCAGCTCCCCTGCTTCTGCAGCCTGGCTCCGCACCCGAGCAGGGTGGCTCCAGATGCGTTCCTCTTGAGCTGGACCTCTGGCCTTCTTTACGTGTTCCTTCCCATTCCTCTCATTGCAAGGACCCTCCACAAGATTCAGCGGGACTGGGCTTCGATGATCCTCATGGCCCCCTCGTGGCCTCGAACCCTTGGTTCCCACTTCTACTCCGGCTCTCGTCCGAGTCACCAGTCCCCCTGGGCTGTGCCCCGGGCCTGATGACACAGGAGGAGGGCCGAGTGTTCCACCCGAACCTGGCCTCCCTGTCCCTTGCAGCCTGGCAGCTGAACGGGTCGCCTTAGCTCTGCTGCGTCTCCCGGAGGAAGTCGAGGACTCACCGAGACAGGCATACGCCTTTAAGTGGCGACGTTTCTCAACCTGGTGCTCCGAGCTTCAGATCAACCCATTCTCCTGCTCTATTCGGTGGATCCTCCAGTACCTCCTCCACCTCTCGAAGGCTGGGTTGAAATCAATTTGATCAGGGTGCACCTGAGCGCCATTTCGGTGAACCACCTCCCAATCGAGGGAAAACCCCTCTTGGGGCAGCCCTTGGTCTCTCACTTCATGCAAGGTGTTTTGCTTTCCAAACCTCCCATCCGACCTCCGCAGGGGGAGTGGGACCTCAATGTGTTGCTGATACAGCTCACGCGAGCACCCTTCGAGATGATGGCGATGTGCTCCCTTCGGTATCTCTCCTGAAAGGTGGTCTTCCTGGTGGCTTTGACTTTGGCTCACCGAGTTAGCGAACTTCAGGCACTCATGGCTGAGGCTCCATACACTAGGTTCTATGGGAACAGGGTGGTCCTCCGCACCCATCCCAAGTTCTTACCGAAAGTGGTCTCGGACTTTCATCTCAACCAGGAGATAGTCCTACCAAACATCTTCCTGAGACCATATGCCGACTAAGCATCAGCGGTGTTGCCTACACTCAACTGCAAAAGGGCTCTTGCCTTCTACCTGCAGCGTACCCAGGATCATCGCAAGTCCGATCAGCTCTTTGTCGCCTACGACCCCAATCGCCTGGGGCAGGCAGTCAACAAGCGTACCATCTCCATCTGGGAGGTGGACTGCATTGCCTTCGCCCAAGCGAAGGCGGGCACCCCACTAGGTCGGCGGGTCATCGCACATGGCGTCCGAGCCAAGGCGGCTTCGGTGGCTTCACTGTGCTCACTAACAGGCATCTGCCGGGCTGCGACCTGGTCTTCAGCGAACACTTTCGCTGTCCACTACTACCTGGAAAGGGAGTCTCGCCGGGACAGCGCCTTCGGCCAGGCTGTACTCCGTAATCTGTTTGGGTATAAGCAACTTCTGCCCTCCAACCCTTCTTTAGCGGCTACCGAGAGCTTCCCCTGGGGACCCGAAGACTCAGGCTCCTCTGTGCATTGACCTCTGCTCACGGCCTCGCGGAGGCGTTTTTGGGTTACAGGCTCGGTAGCCTATATCTGGGGAGTCTCATAAGTGAGGATTGACTCCCTGCTTGTTCCTGGAGAAAGCGTAGTTACTCACCTATAACCTACCCTCCCACCTCCCCTGAAGAGTTGCTATTTTGTCCTTCCCTTGCCATCTGCTTAGTAGGGCTCTAGCTAGGGGACCTGACTGAGCAAGATGGCACCTTTGGGCGGGAAGAGGACCACACATGCGTGTCAGCAATCTCAAAGGCTTTCTTTGAAAGCTGGGGAATTGCTCCGCGCAGGCTCTGTCGGTGCAGACGTCACCCATAAGTGAGGACCGATTCCTGCTGTACCTGGAGAACACCTGTTACAGGTGAGTAACTATGCTTTCTGCTTTTCATCAGGAATTACATATTAGAGGTAAGCCACTTTACATATGTATATGTGCAAGAGCTTAATACAAAGGTGGGCAAACCTCAGGCCTTCAGTAACAACTGGACAATGGTCATTGTCCTTCCCATTCACAGTGTTCATATCACATCTGTTAGCCCCCGGAGAGGGAGTGATCTGCTGGGCAGCATAAGCAATGTTATCACTGCAGACTGGATCAAAATATAAGTCTCGACTCTATGCTGTGCCAAAGTGGGTCCTGCCCTCAGCAGAGCGGTTTTACATTTAAATAAGGCTCCAATGTAGTTCTTTGGCCAAAATGTTTGCCCAGCTCTAAATAAATATAGTAAGGTTTATAGTGCTGCTTACTATTTTAGTACTGCATGTTCATCATGATAATGTGAGTACATTTTAGGCATAGATACTCTTCTGTAATAAAAATACATAATACAGTGTTCTTTTACTTTATTCATGCCTTTCTGCTGGCGAGCCCACTCCCAGCAAGGATTACAAAAGCATAATGTACAAAATACAACAGTACTAGTACAAAAACCGTTACTAGTGTTACTCTGTCCTCTACTTTCACTATGGATCTGGACTAGACTGCATAATAAAACTAAAACAATAGTAGCATAATATTAATAAATCTTACCATATTTATAATATAGTGTACAAAGCACAGTTACTTACCTGTAACAGGTGATCTCTGGGAACAGCAGGAATAAGTCTTCACATATGGGTACGTCGGTACCGACGGAGTCTGCGCGGGAACGCTTCCCAGCGTCCAATCAAGAGCTTTTGGAAGCATCCCAGCACACCTGCGTGCTGCCTTCCCGCCTTTCCCAACTGCCTCTCCTCAGTTAAGTTTTAAAGCTGAGACAAAGAGAGAGAGAGAGAGGAAAGGAAAGATAGATAGAGAGACAACTCCTGGGGAGGTGGGTGGGTTGTGAAGACTTATTCCTGCTGTTCCCAGAGATCACCTGTTACAGGTAAGTAACTGTGCTATCTCCAGGAACAAGCAGGAATGAGTCTTCACATATGGGGACTCCCAAGTTGAGATGCCTGGAGTCCCAGCATGTCATAGGTTGGAACATACTAACTCCCAGAACACCAGGCATCCTGAGGATGGAGGGTAGGAGTTGAAGAAAGAAAGATGCTGTGGAACAGCTAACCTAGCATAGGACTGCGGAGAAGGAGTCCATGTGTGGATGATGATTGTCATCAATGATATTGCAAAGAATATTGCAATATGGACCTCCCCTGACAGGATTTCACAGAAGTATGGAGGTTCATGGATCTACTGGGAAACCCAGTAGAGGAACCGTGAAGAGGACTTCACTGTAAAGTGGAGGTAATAAACCTGTAGGAAAACAGTGGAGGTCAGAATTCTGAAAGGTAACAGGTAACCCCAGTAGGAAAAACTGGGGTAGTACAAAAACGGTTGGCCTTCAGCGGAAGGCTGTATGATAAAAACCTAACTCTTTTGGCGGCAGAGTGGCTCACTCTTAGGAGCAAAAAGAGAAAGGCTAACCGATTTGGACAAACAGGCACAGTCCTTGTGGGGAGAAAGGGTATGGGAACCCCTTGTATCCCAAAAAGAGAGGACAAATGCCTGAGGCGTTAAAGCCTGTGATTAACTGAAGATCCACAGTGTCTCTCCTAACTGGGGTAAGCTAGGAGAGATATTGGGCACGGAGAGCTTCAGAGGTACCTAAACCCTTAGGTTATGGTATAAAAAATTGTTGACTACCACAGGAGTGGTTGTGTGCGTAGAACCCCAAACCTGCTGGATAGCATAGGTATGGGTAAAGCCCCTCTGTCAGAAACATATAGCTATATGAGCATAGTCAGATAGATAAGTATGTGGAGACATATCTATCTATAATGAAATATCTCGACAGATATATATATATATATATATATATATATATATATATATATATATAGATAGATATATAGATAGACATATAAGAATATATCTATAGTGAGATATGGAGGGTGTGATGCTGCAGACCCTCTGAGAAGAGAAGAAAAGGTTTTAAACACAGGAAAAGTCAAGCACAAGCTGCAATATTACGAGGAACCAGATAGGGGGAGCAAGAGGGACCTCTGAGGAACCACACCTCCTAGGTCATGAGGTAATGCCAGCCAGCTTCCAATCAAGGAAGAGAGGAGTACCTCTTAAAGAGAGTCTGGAAGACTGGAGGGCAGGATGGCCAGACGGAGAACGGCTAGAAGGAGAACGGCCAGAAGGAGGACGGCCAGAAGCAGTGGAACGGCCAGGATGGGCAGTACCAGCAGAACCAGCAGGATGGACAGGACATCCGAATGAATGGGCAGGATATCCAGAAGAAGCAGTAATCCCTGGACAAGGGTTTCGCAGGAGGCAGCAGCAGCCGCAGGGGCTTGAGGAAAGGAGCAACCGTAGAGAAGGTGGGGTAGCTCCAGCCAGAGTGAGTGTTTTTCGTCCAGAGAGGCAAAGGCGTGGCTGTGACTGTGGTCTAAAGCCAACAGAAGGACGGTTGGAGAACCTAGGGCCTATTGCTCAGGTCAGGCAGGATCCCAGCCGGAGCAGGCCTCAAACCTCACCCGGAGTAGACAAGCCAAGGAGAAAAGGTAACCCATGTTTAACTGAAAGCAGGTTGCAGACTGCTGGTGTATGGGGAGGACAGGGAGCAGAGGAATACTGTCTGTATGAAACTGCCTATGAGATAAGGTGCAAGAAACACGTACCGAATAAGAGACTTGTTAATGACAAAACTTTGCATGAAGCTAAGATAAAACACTTGCAAAAGGAAGACAGTTCCCAGTATAGGAGGGCGCAGGACCAACGCCCCACATTCAATCCTGAGCATTGGGAGGTTGTACAGAGGATATATAAAAAGCCTGATTACAATTTGCCAGCAAGTACTGACTTGGTTTCAGAGGCTTCAGAAGGGGAACCGATGCAGGTGGAATTTGCTTCAGATACCGAGATGGATTGTAGTTATTGTAAGACAGGAAGCCTGGAGTCCTTGCTTAGCACATAAGCTCTAGCTTGAGGGATAGAGACTGTTTGTTTGATACACCATTTATTGTGAAGATAACAGCTTTGCTTTAACGTTGTGTTCTACTTTTTCTTTAACCTGAAGTAAGGAACTTATGTTGATGTTTTTTCCAAGCCTATGAACCTTTTTGCAAGAAAGGGGAAATAAATGCCTTTGTTTTCCCTCCACTCGGACCTTTTGTATTCTTTGGGATTTTGGTAACAAAGGAAGCTATCAGGGCTGAAAGTCCCTGGGCCCTGTAAGACATTAGCCAAAACCAACCTCATATGTTTTTATGTCCTACCTACCTTAGTCCAT
Source organism: Ichthyophis bannanicus (assembly GCA_033557465.1). NCBI lineage: Eukaryota > Metazoa > Chordata > Amphibia > Gymnophiona > Ichthyophiidae > Ichthyophis > Ichthyophis bannanicus. Next base: position 889,142,499 of record CM066031.1, on the reverse strand, counting down.
TACGCTGCCAAGGTAGGCCCTGTGAAAAGGGGCATAAAATACACACAAAAGATAAATATGAATATGTAGGCCTAAATATGGGTGTCTGCAATTAAACAGACAGAGATATGCCTACAGCATGGTATTCACATAGGATATGTGGAGAGGAAAGATTCATCTAATAACAAGGAGGTGGAACCTACTTGAGAAGATATATAGAGAATCTATTCCCCCTGGTTATGATCTGCAAGGATGCTAGCTAGTGAAATAACCAGGATGGTTACATGAAAAACAGAGGATAATATCAATCTGCAGCCAGCAAGTCCAGAGTCTTCCAGCACTCTAGAATGGTAAGTAGACAGAAGACACATAGAGATGAGATACTTTTTGCCCTTAAGCAGGTCAACATGGTATCATGCGTTCTTACCATGAGGACGAGCTGCAAGGAGAAAGAGCATATCCCCGATTGGGAATGCAATGGACCAAAGCAGGGAATTGGCAACTCCTTAAGCCTTTACGTAAGAGAAGGCCTATGTCCTTTATATCAAAAGGAGATAGTAAAAGAAGGGAGAACCTTCTAGTCATGGGAGACATGACTGAAAAGCCTTTTCCAACCATCTAGGATAGCTGTTGGAGAAAACCCCCCCATGCTCTCTAGCAAGGGCCCATAGTGGAAAGCTTCTCTGTAGAATTGCAGAGAGCATGATGCAGGAGAATGAGGAGATAGAACCGGCTGCTAGAGAACCAGTATCTCTGCCAACTATGCTGCCAAACCCAGGGGAATGGAGATGGCAGAAATAGAAGACCAATCCAGAAAGCTTGTAGTGAGATAATCTCCAGATAGATGAAAGCACTGACTTGGAGCCACTACTAAGACTAGACAGAATGTTAGTGGAGGACAAATCTGGTTGTTTGTGGACAAGAACCAGTGGACCAAACATTAAGACTCCTGCATAGGCAGCTGCTAGCAAGACAGCAGAAAGAATCTTACTGTTCAAAAACAGAAAGAACAGACAGAACAAGAGTAGAAAACTCTGGACATGTCTGATAAGCTGCCTCAAAGTAAGATTGAAACAGGGGAGGTAACTCAGAGAGGAAAACTCCACACTGGAAAGTGACAAAAACTAGAGAGGCTGAAGAAAACGTCTCCCAGTGAAGTAAATCCGCTCTTACAGAGGAAAAACTTGGTAAGAGGGTGAAGAGAATGGAGCTGAAGAAGACTTACCAAGTAGTAAATCCATAGAAAGGAAAAAAATACATGCTGGCACAGGATAGTGATAGTGGTGAGACCTCTTTCCCTAGCAGGAAAAAGAGGAGAAACCTGTGACTTATAGGCATGAACATCCTGACAGCTCATAGAAATATAGAAAAAATGGATGTCTTTTGGAAAGAGATCCATGTGTAGGGGTTAGAATGAAGTGGTGGATTGCCTCTATTGAGAAGAAGCAACTGTAGATTCTAACCCCAAGAGTCACAAGCATCTGATGATGATTGATCAGAAACCCTGCAGCTGCTGGGTTTACTGAGCCTGGTGAGAGGTTGGATTCTTCAGACCAGGACGATGCCTCCCCTGTAGGGGAACATCTGTATGATGGGCAAGTGATGAATAAAACCACCTTCTCCTGTGGGAAGAAAGTTTGGTAGGACATTTCCTACCTACTGGGACAGAAGAAGGTGTAGAACCACCCTTAGGAACAGATAAATCAGTGGACAACTGAGTAACCTGACGTAAAGACTCCTTGTTGAAAAGATTTTCTCCAGTGCAAGGAGTATGTCCCAGCCGTTGTTGTGCCCATTTGTCCAAGTCTGAAGCTTGGAGCCAGGCTCTACGTCGTGCCCCTATAGCTATAGCAGACGTCCTGCTAACAGACTCAAAAGAGTCTAGGGAAGCACGAGAAAGAAACCAAGAGATATTCTGGATATGCTTAAGCAGTGAGGAATAGTCTGAACTCCTGGAATCTGGAAGGAAAGGAGTGAAAAGATGCAATTGCTTTGTGACCTCCTCAAGAGAAAGACTCATATGGAAAATATATGAGAGAATTCTTGCAGAAAGCATAGATATCTGGAAAGTTTGACGTCTAAAGGCATCTAGTGTCTTAGACTCACGACCTGGCGGATAAGAAGAGTGCTTTTTCTTACTCTTTACCCGCCTCATTGCTGATTCCACTACTATGGAATGATGAGGAAGTTGAGTCTTTTGAAACCCTGGAGAGGGGGGCACCTGATATAAAAGATCAGTTGCCCTGGGAGGTGGGGGTACCCTTAAAGGTGTTTCCCACATTCCTAGAAGGAGATCCTGCAAGGAATGATGCAAAGGAAGCATTATGTTTTCCTTTGCTTTGGTAGAAAGAGAGCCTTCTGCAAGATCATGTCCTGGGATAGGAATGGCAAGAGATCTTGCTATATCCAGGAGGAAACTCTGAAAAGAGGGATCCCCAACAGGAATCTCCCTTGGACAGGTTAGATCTGAAAAACTAGGCTGAGCACCGACAGAGCTATCCAAATATATAGGAATAGAAGATCCTGCACAGTGCAGTGTGGAATGCTTAAGGGATGGTTGCCGGTACTGGCTGTCAGGAGCAGCGACCGTCATTACCACATTGTCCATGCCAGGTATCGACTCCAAGCTTGGTATAGAAAGGAGCGATCCTAATGAAAAAAAAAACATGGCAGGAGTTGGCCACGATGCTACTGTGGATACCAGTACCGATGCTAATACCGGTACCGATGTCGGAGTCGGGCCCGACAAAGACATCGGAGTAGTCATCGGTGACAGTTCAATCGGTACCGAGGTAACCGGAAACCTCCGGCCGCTATCCTCGGTACCGAGCCACCGGTATCGAGCGGTGTCAGTACCAAAACCTATTGGTACCCAGTCTTCCAGACTAGAAATTGATTCCAAACTCGGCATCGAGGGCACAGAGCCTGATAAGCGAAGCATGGAAGGCACCGACCGTAAGGGTAATGAGGACATCGGTACCGACTTCGGTACCGTGTCTGATACCGGTGAATGAAGGTCAACCAGTGGCAACTCAATCGGCCTCGGGGGAACCGAGAGTTGCGGATCCGAGTCATCGGAACCGAGCCTTCGGTACCACCGCGAGACGGTACCAAGGCGAGTCGGTATCCAGTCCTCCAGACTGGAGATCGATTCCAGACTCGGCATCGAAGGAAGCGAAGCTGTCGATGCACATCTGGAGGGTACCGACGTCAGTGGTAGTATCAGTGTTGGTACCGATAATGGAAAGTCAATCTGGGGAGTATCCACCGGTCTCGAAGGCACCAAGGACGCCAGATGACGATCCCTGGTGAGGAGTGTTTCATCCAACACCAGTGCCGATGCTGGGGTATCGGTACCGCTCGAAGCAGATGCCACCACCGTACACGGCTTAGGTATGTTCTGTGGGGGGTGAACCCCAGGAACAACCTGAAACCCCTTATACGCTTTGGAGACCGAAGACTCCTGCCGGGGTTTTGAAGCCAGTGGGCCATCGAGGGCAAGGCCGGAGCCGTCTACATGCTGTGCATGAGACCTACCACTCAAGGACTGGCTAGTCTTAACAAACTGTGTGTGGGTTACCTGATTCTGTGTGGAAGAAGAAGGGGATGGTGCCCCGAAGTTGGAAGGCAACCGTGTATCGAGGGAACCTTGATGTTGAAGACCTCTTCTCACCAAACTGTTGTCAGGATCCAAGCAGGTTAGACACCGACTTCGAGGGTCTAAAAATAAAGTTGTACCGCCACAGTCTGAACATTTCTTGGAGAAAGTGTCTGGCGGTTCCATGAAGGAAAAAGAAGAGGCCTAAAAGGCCTAAGAGACCGTGGGACACTATGAAGAAAAAATATCCCGTGGAAAAGGAAGATTTTACAAGAAAAGAAAAGAAAACACCGGTGGTACCGGTGGCGTCGGGAAGACAGCCGCGACCACAAGAAAACGAAGAAATAAGAGCAAGAATTTTCTGCGGTGACAGGAGGACGTCCTACCGGCTCCGCGGAAAAACGAAAACTGAGGAGAGGCAGTTGGGAAAGGCGGGAAGGCAGCACGCAGGCGTGCTGGGATGCTTCCAAAAGCTCTTGATTGGACGCTGGGAAGCGTTCCCGCGCAGACTCCGTCGGTACCGACGTACCCATATGTGAAGACTCATTCCTGCTTGTTCCTGGAGATAGTCCATTCCTAAAGATCTTATAATCCAAATGAGTATCTAAGGCAATGGGAGATAGTATGCCTTGTGATTCTGAACAATGCTGTTTGCAGAGTGGGATTTGAACTCTAGCTTCTCTCTAATCAGAATAATTTTTACATTAATGTGTAGCCATCATTGGAGATAACTTGTTCACCCTAAAGCAATAGTGCAGCAGTTGTTTGTCATTTTTTTCCTATTACCATTCTCTACAACTTCAGATTTCTTCAGAAATATAAATTAAACAATATAATTGGGGAAATGTTGGAAATTTGCCGTCTTGGTGCTAGGGCAGAATAACTCCATGCCAGCCTGCAGAGAAAATTTATAAATGTTCAGGGGGAGATTTTTAGCAGCGGCAGCCAGCACTTCTAAAATGGCTGACTGTTGCCACTTTAAATTAAACCTAGATATTCAGTGCCGGTGCATTTCTGGCGACTGGCACTGAATATCTGGTCTCATGATATTGCTATTTTGTAATCTGGTTAGTGACGATATTCAGCCGCTGACTGGATTGCAAAACCGCATAAAGTTAGGACAGCTCCTCACCTGTCCTGACTTCATGGTTCAGCTATCTGGTTAGTGGCTGAATATCGCAGCTAACTGGGTAGATAACTGTGCCATCCCGGTGCTATTCAGGTAACATGGGGATATTTAACGTAGGTGCAAGTATTCAGTGGCACTAACCAGGTTAGTGCCGCTGAATATCCCAGTAAGTAGGATTTATGAGATTTGCACATCTGCAAACCGCATAAATCTCTTTGAATATGCCCCCCTTAGTTTCTTTGAAACTTCAAATGTCAGTTTATATGCCTTCTGACAAGTTCATAAAATCTGAATGAAACAAAACAGGAAAGAAGGGAGTCTTTCATTTTTTGACGTCTAGGCTTTCTTTCTTCATGAATGTTTGTTTGTTAATTTTGAGTTTGGTACATGCTATGAGTTGAGGGCATTGATCTGGCAGCAATTATTCTCAAACTACACAGTATGTTAAACAGGAGCTTCACTTTGCCTCTAACAGGAAGAAAAGAAAAGAAAGCGAGAAAAGGAGCAGTGTGACACAGATGCAGAAACTGAAGACTTTGAACCTGGGAAGAAGGTGGAAGTGGAAGCTCCTGCAGACCGCCCAGTCAGAGCCTGCCGGAATCACCCGGGTGAGCAGAAAAGCCTACCTGCAAATAATCAACCAGAGATTTGTTAGGGCTGAGATTCTAGCACCTTTTGACTATAACGTCTCTTTCTGAAATCCATTTTTAATGTAATTACAAGTGTTCCTTATCGTTCCTCCAGTTCAGTCCTCTACCTCTGGGTTGTCAATCTCCTCCTGCAGCTAGGAGACTGGTATGTCAGAATGATGACATCACTGGATATAGCCTGCTGCACTCCCACTCGCTTCCCAGTGTAACCAGTCTCCTTGCAGCAGGAGGAATTGACGAGCCTTAGGGAGAGGCTCTTTGGAGGAATGAATAAGGAGCAATAAGGGTTTAGTGTAGTTAATGGTCTGTTGCTTATTAGGCTGCTGTGCCTTTAAAAAAAAAAAAAAGTGTACTGAGCCTTTAGTCAGGCTGTTTTCACAGATTTCGGTGGAGGAAGAAAGGCTTTCTTACCCCCTGCCTAAGTCAGGTCTGGGTTTCTTCCTTGGGGATTCTGACTCAGGTCTGTACGAGTCTTCTTCCCTCTCCCGTTGGGCCCGGAAGCCTCACCTCCCTGACTATACGGGGGTGAGTCCTTCCCTGCGGCGGTGCACACAGCTCTGCTGTTTCTGTGTCCCGCGGCTGCATCGCTGTGCTGTTACACTGTCCTTTTGGGGCCCAGGGTTCCTGCTATCTATTACTACCTGAGCAGATTGCTGTACCGGTGCAGTAAGTGCTTTCACCGTCTTCCGGCAGCTCATTTCGCCAGGCCGTGCCGTGTCAGCTAAGCTGAGGAGATTCGGGAGTTTGGCGCCTTTTTTGTTTTTCCTGTGCGGCGGCCATTTTTCAGACCGCGTTGCAGCCGCGTGGCGGCTGTTTGTCTTTATTTTTTTTTGTTAGCAATTTTAATTTCGTTCTTTTACTTTTCTCTTAATTCTCTTTTACTTTCGTTTATTTTTCGTTGCTGTTGTCTTTTGGATTTCTGTTGTTCTCTTGCTTCCTTCGGTCGGCCCTTCGCGATCGCGTGGGAAGGGGGGGCCGAGGGAGGTGATTCCTTTGCCAACTTTCTCACTTCCAACAGCATACTTACAGGCTCCTCAGGTAGGCCTAGAGGGTGCCTCTGGTAGCTGGGGTCTGTGCAGGATTCTTTTTTCCTGGACGCAGTTACCTCATATTTTTCTGCTGATGGCTGCCAGGCCTCAGTGCCTTGTCTGTGGCACTCGGAGGGGCACAGTTGCCGACACGGGTGTGTGCAGGAGCTGTGCCGCCCTCTCCTCATCTGTTGAGCTGCAGATGGAGCCCCTGAGGTAGCAGAGGCGCCGGTTCCGCCGGTGGGAGTGGAGCCTGCTCCCGCACGCCTCTTAACGCCAGAGGTGGCGTCGGAAGAGGTAGCCGGACCCTCTGGGGTGCACTTATCAGGTCAGGAGTCTGGCCTCGGGGCCTTTAGTCCAGAGTTTGTGCTCCTGATGCATAAAGCGTTCTGCTTGCGGCAGCAAGGTAAGAGACCGCGTTCGGGGTCACCGGTAGCCCGTCCTCCGCCACTGTTGACGGAGGGTGAGTTGGGCGCGGACTCCCCAGCCCTGAAACGGGCAAAGCTGGCTGAGCCCGGTGACGGGGACTGGCCGGAAGCGGACGATCCAGAATGGGACCCTGAAGAGGGGTCACAGGACCTGGAGGAAGGTGAGATCCCGCAGCCAGAGGAGCAAGCTAAGATCATCCGGGTGTTCTGCAGGGAAGAGTTGGCTGCCTTGATTGCAGAAACATTGCAGATTTTGAATCTCACGCCGCCAGCAGCGCCGGAGGACGACGTGGAAGATCCTGTCATCCAGGCGGTTCGGCAGACGCAGGTGGTCTTCCCGTTGCACCGAGTGGTGGAGAAGATGATTCAAGATGAATGGGACAAGCCGGAAGCGGGTCTGCGGGGAATTCGGACACTTTCTCGCTTATATCCCTTGGCGGATGCTGCTAAAGAGAGGTTCCGAACGCCGCGCATAGACACTTGACGGCCTGGCTGTGGGCGGATGCCGAGGGGAGGAGGGCTTTGGGGAGCGGTTCCCCAGCGATGTGTCAAGGGGCCCGGATATGGGATAGCGTGAGGGGCACGGAGAGTGGGTCTCGGAGGGGGGGTTATTCCCTGCTGACTCCTTGGAGGGGGGCTCGGGAGTTTAAGCCAGGGTGGGAAGGGGGGAGATTTGATGAATGGACGAAGAAAGGTCTATTATGCAGCTACCAATGCTTGGAGGAGGGAGAAATGAAAAGTTTTGACATGCTCCGGGCAGAGTATCGGTTGGACGATAAGGATAGGTATGCATACCTGCAGGTTCGCTCATTTATAGGGAAGGTAGTGGGGAAGGAGGAGGGGGGTAGGGAGCTTACCGGTCTGGAATCCATATGGTTTGGGAGGAGGGGTGCGAAAGGGATGATATCAGGGTTGTACCAGGTGGCCCGCGAGAAGGTAGGGGGGCAACATAGGTATATGAAGGAGTGGGAGGCGGATATTGGAAGGTCGGTCTCGGCTGTGGAGTGGAAGAGGGTGTGGGATCAGATTAGGAGGGGGCTTATGTCCAGTGGGGCTAAGGAGAATAGTTATAAGGTGCTGCTGCGATGGTATTACACCCCTAGTCGTTTGCACAGAATGTATGCGGGGGTGTCGCCTCTATGCTGGAGGGGATGTGGTGAAGTTGGGACTTTTTGGCATGTGTGGTGGAGTTGTCAGAAGGTACAAGAGTATTGGGGGAGGATAGTCGGTTGGATACGCCTGAAGATAGGGGTCGAGGTTCCGTTGGCCCCTACTGTGTGTTTGTTGAATCTCTGGGAGGAGGGGCAAGGGCATAGGGGAGGTAAGATGGTGATGGCTTGTTTGAGTGCGGCTCGGTGTGAAATCGCCGCAGCGTGGCGGCAGAATGGGGTCCCCGGGTTGGAGTTCTTTGAACACCGCGTTCGGCGCACGGTGCTGATGGGAAAATTGACGGCGGCTCGTAGGCAGACTTCAGCCAGATATGAGGAACAATGGGGGGTCCTGGGGGGTGTTCTAGGGTTGGGGGGGCAGGGGGGGGAGGGGTAATGTGTAGGGGGACGGAGGGGGTTAGCAGGGGGAAAGGGGGGAGGGGGGATGGGCGGTGGGGGGGGTGGGAGAGGGGGGTATCGAGGGGGGATTCTAGAATGGGGGGTGGGTATGGGGCAGGGGGGGGAGGGGGGTCTCTGTTATGGGGGGAGTGGGGGGGTGTAAAGCGGTAAGGAAGGAGGGGGCAAGTGGAATGGAGGGGAGAGGGATGAAGGGTGGCGAGGAGGGGGGAGTAGGGGGGGAGGGGTGGGAGGGAAGGGTGATCAGTGGGGGGGACAGAAGGCGGCAGGGATGGATAGTGGTTCTGGTGGGCGAAGCCCTGTTGGCATGGGTATGAATGGGTTTATTGGGGTGGGGGAAATGGTAAACTAAAATGTTAATGATAACTTGCATAGTCATAACACTGGGTGTTGGGGTTCTAAGCATGAGAACAGTTGTAATGATGTTAACCTGTTGGTTCGGGTCAGGAAATGTTGATATTACATGTGGGGGGTTGATATTGGAGCCGGAAGCCAGGTCGGGGTGACTCCGGTGTTTAGATGTTCGAGTGATATGATTCTTTGTTACTGAATGTGTTTGGAATGTTATCAATAAAAACTTCAATACAAAAAAAAAAAAAAAAAAAAATGGCAGATAGTGCCACTGAATATCCCCTTCTACCTGGTTTAAACACCCTGACTCTAACTGCTTTGCATTCGGACATTTGCTGGGGGCAGCAACATAGGTTGGCTGGTCAGTAGCGATATTGAACCGCTAACATAAACAGGTTGAAGTTAGGGAAAAAGGCTGTCCTAACTACAACTAATTTATCTATCTGGCCAGTGGCTTAATATTGTCACTGAACATATAGCTAAATCGTTATCCATTATCCACTGGTTGGATATAGGCCTGGCACTGAATATCTTGGCATAATTTAAAATGGTGACTGCCAGCCGCTTTTTATGTATGGTGACTGCTGCCACTGAATATTTCTCCTTGTATGTTTTTAGGTTTGTTTTAAAGCATAAATTGTTTGTTTCTCCTAATTCTTGAGATAGGGTCAGAGCTGGCCCAAGGCTTTCTGCTGCCCTAAACAGGAGCCCTGGCCATGTCGCCCCCCTTCTCACCATGCTGCGCTTCCAATTCTGTCTTTTTCATTTTCATTTTTATTTCAGTTGATATACTGCCTATTTATTACATCAAAGTTGTTTACACTGGAGAGTTAATCATCTTAGAGTATTCTTCTTGTGGGGCGGGTGATGGCAGTTTAAAAGTGGCGGCCTTGTGCTGCCACTTTGGTGCCAGTGGCAGGCCATGTGCTTCGGCCATTTTGATCCCCCTCCAGCAGAACGTTGCTTCATAGGGGGGTCAGAAGCAGAAGTCCATGGTTATAGCTCTGTGGGCACCAAAATGGTGGCACAAAACTGTGCTGTGCTGCCCACCAAGGTCTGCTGCCCTATGCGGCCACCTAGCTCTCCTAAGGTAGGGTGTTCAGTTAGTTTGTCCTTTGATTTGGGAAGGCAGAGTGTCTTATTGTAGATGAAAGAGGGAATGAAAGTTGAATGGTGTATTGGTGGCTTCTTCTTTGGGAGGAACTCTGTGGGGCTAGTAAGTCAGCAAAGTAAATTGATGTGCCAGTGTTTAATACTTTGTGTATGATAGAGAGAGAATTTTGTAGTGAACTCTAGAAGTGATTGGTAACCAGTGAAGGTTTTATAAAGCTGATGTGATGTGGTTGAATTATTTTTTGTTAATCTAATGAGCCTTATAGCAGCATTTTGTAGAAGTTGTAGTTGGTGTGTGGAAGAGTGACTGAGATCTTGATATAGGGAGCTGCAATAATCTAGTTATCTTAGAGTATATGCAAGAACTTTTAAGTTGTGTTGCTTGATCAGTGGTTTCATAATTCGTATTTGTCTAAGGGCAAAAAAGGAGGATTTAATGACTGAGATTAAATGGGCTTAAAATATCAGTAGCGAGTCTGTTCTGCTTCCAAGGATAGTAAGGCAGTCACAGATGTGGCTGAGAGAGTCATTTAATCATAGGTAAGATGGTAGGGAGGGGAAGACTGTAGGAGATCACATTGCTTTGCTTTTGATGGAATTAGATACTCATTAAGTAATAGAGAACAAACAGTGTTAGTAAATGTGCCAAAAAGTGCCTAAGGACATCAGTCCTGGAGCACTTAAGGAGATTTGCCCTATGTGTTAGTTTCATATGTAAGTGAGATCTTAGAGGTTATGTTGAAATAAATTTGCTTCCATATTGCCCTGCTAGATCAGTCCAGGCCAAGTGGGTTGTATTCTCCTACCAGCATATATGAAGACAGCGAAACATTCTAAAGGCTTCTTATGACATCATGGTGCCATTATCAACTTGAGCCTCTAGAAGCATGAGGCAGTATTTCTCTCCAGCAGATGACGGATGCAAATATTTCAACTCTGGTGAAATCTGAACAAATAAAGGAAGTTTAAAGATGGAAAGATGAATTTCACTTGTGAACGACCCCTTGGGTGACTCTCTCACTAGAGCACGACGCAGGAGGTTTCCATAAGACACCCTTCAAACTAGTGTCATTTTCGGAAACCATAAGTAAGAGGGGAATTGGTTTAGCTCCTCATCCTTATCTTATTAAGGCCCCATTGATGAGCCAGAAAATTGGAAAAAGAGTTTGGAAATGATTCTTCACCACCTCTTTGCCCCCTCCCTCCTCTTTCCTCCTGCTCTGCCCTGAAGATTGAAGAAGGCTCTTCAGAGGTATGTGACCGCAGGTCCAGCGACAGGGGAGTAGCATGGGGTGCAGCACAGTTTTCTTGCCTTGGGGCTCACTGGGGGTGAGTACCATGATTTTGTGGGGGCTTCCGACCTTGTCCATTGGTGGCACATAAGTTGGGTTGGGCCACTTGGGTGTCTATTGGTGTGGAATCTGTGTTTTCTGCTTTGACCCACTCTCTGCACACACTGTTTGTTGTTTCCATGCTTTGCCATGCCACTTACACACCTTCCTTGGCATACGTCTGCTACACATGATGTCTTGCCCGCAGGCGTAGTATGTGCTCTTCTGATTGTACTGTTTATGCAGCCTTAAGACGTGATGCATCATGTCAGTTCCTGATCATCTCTCCGGGCCAGTCCAGGAACAAGAGCGTTGTCAACCTTCTCCAGCAACTGAGGACTGAAATCTGAAGTTTTGCAGACCTGGCATCTGGCTCCCCCTGCTGGTCGTTCCTCAGTCTATCAGTCCTCAGCAGCTGGAAGGGACGTTATCCTGGCTGGCTCCAGCGAAGACCGTTAATATCTGAAATTTTTCTTTTTTTATTTCGTTTACTTTACTTAAGCAGTGATGCTGGGAAAAGAGCCCTAGCAGGGTTCCTCTCCACAAAAAATAAAATAAAATAAAATCAATCCTCTGCTTTAATTTCTGAAGGCAAAAGAGTACGGAGCAGGAAAGGCAGAGCCTGTCTTATACAGCAGCTCCAATTATCGAGGGGGAGAGCAGAGCGGTGCTGGGAGCCCCAGAAACCCTCCTGCTGCCCTCAGGGTTAAGTTTACTGTCCCAGTAGCAGTGGGATTGAGTAACTTGACAAAAACTAGCGGATTAGAGCAGTTTTCCTGTAGTGCAGGTATGTTTAAAGCTCTTTAGACCTGTCGGGTCACAGCGTCTTTTTGGCGGTTTGCTGTCTTAGTCAGCGCTTCTGTTTCTTAGCGTGGCAGGGGGTTCCGTGCTGGTTTTCCTTCTATTTCCGCTGCGGTTTTGTCTTTCTGCAGGTTTTTTCTTACTGTCTTGTTTTGAGAACCTTTGTTTGGGCCTCTCTGGGAGTAGTGGTCATGGACGGTGCCTTGGAGGGACGTCCTCAGGGCAGTTCAGTTTTGGCGGGAACGGCAGCCATTACTGATTCAGCTCCGGTTCTTTTAACGGCTCAGGAGAAGCCCGCGAAAAAGAAAACCAAATCTAAGAGGCAAGGACAAGTGGAGGATGCTCCTCCATACTCTCTGTCTGAAATACACAAGGGCTTGGAGTCTGTCTTTTCGGCTGATTTTATTTTGGCACTCCATCAGGCTTATTGTATGAAGTGGCAACAGGCCCACCAAAAGCCTTCTGCCCCTGGGTTTGGGCAAAGCTTAGAATCTCAGTCTTCTCTGTCGGATCCGGGAGAAGGTTCTTCTAAAGTAGCCCATGTGCCTGAGATTAGTGCGGATAAGGCTAGTCAGCACATCTCGGAGCTCCAAGGAGTGGAGGAAGGTGAACTCCAAGGAGTGGAGGAAGGTGTTTCGAGTTTTTAGGAAGGAGGAATTAGGAGCGCTTATCACCCAGACTTTGTCTGCCTTGAATATTGCTTTGCCAGCTGCTCAGGAACAGCCTTTAAAGGATCCTCTTCTTCAGTGCTTTAAGACAGAACAAAGGTGTTTCCCTGTGCACAGAGTCATGAAACAAATGGTAGAATCTGAGTGAGAATGTCCAGAGGCTTCTTTGAGAGGAGCACGGGCTATTGGCCCGGTTGTATCCTTTGCCACAGGAGGAGCAAGAGTTATTGAAAATGCCTAAGGTGGATGCCTTAGTGGCAGCGGTCACCAAGAAAATGACTATTCTGGTAGAGGGCGGTGCGGCCCTGAAGGATCTGCAGGATAGGAAACTGAAGACCTTGTTAAAGCAAACTTTCGAATCTTGTGCCCTGTCGTTGCGAGCGGCTATCTGTGGAGCGTATGTCTCCCGGGCATCCATTCGTTAGATTCAGGGGGGTTCTCTTTCCCGACCCGAGCAGGACGAAGGCACAAAGCTAGAGTCAGCGGCTGCTTACCTGGCAGATACCTTTTACGATCTAGTACGGATTTTGGCTAAGTCCATGGCAGCTGTAGTGGCAGCTAGGAGATTTCTTTGGTTGCGGAATTGGGCGGCGGATGGCTCTTCCAAAGCGAGACTCAGTAAGCTTCCATACAAGGGTTCGCTGTTCTTTGGGGCAGCCTTGGAAAAGATTGTAAAGGATCTCGGGGATTCTAAAGGCGGTTGACTTACAGAGGATCGGCCAAAAACTATGAAACCTACCAATTTGCACAGGGGGGCGTTTCGAGATTTTCGGAGGTTCCGGGGTTCCCGTTTTGCTCCGTATCAGAGGGGTCGTTTTTCGGCCAGGGGGCAGTCCTTTCGTGGAGCTCGGGGTTTCGGAAGAGGTTATTTTGGACCACAGCAAAATTCCGCTGGGGTCCAAAATAAGCTACAATGAAGTGAGGTTGGTCCAGACGGAATTCCCGGTGGGGGGGTGGCTTCAAGCCTTCCTGTCTGCCTGGGCCACCATAACTTCCAACCAATGGGTCCTAGAAATTATTCACGAGGGGTACTCCCTCGAGTTCGCTCATCCGGTGTCAGAAGCTTTCGTGGAGTCTCCAAGTGGTTCAGCGGAAAAGCGAACAGCGGTATCACAGACCCTTCGGCGGTTGTTACGTCTTCAGGCGGTTGTTCCGGTTCCTCCAGACCAATTAGGTTTAGGTCGGTACTCAATTTATTTTGTGGTACCCAAGAAGGAGGGATCATTTCGGCCTATTTTAGATCTCAAAAACGTAAACCGCTGCTTGAGGGTTCCGCATTTCCGCATGGAGACGCTTCGGTCAGCCACTCGCTCAGTGCAACCGAGGGAGGTGTTGACGTCCATAGATCTCATGGAGGCTTATCTTCATATCCCAATAAGACCAGAGCATCAGAGGTTTCTTCGCTTTGCGGTGCATTTGGGACATTTCCAATTCCAAGCCTTACCGTTTAGCCTGGCTACGGCGCCGCGCACCTTCATGAAAGTCATGGTGGTGGTGGCAGCGGCCTTGAGAAGAGAGGGTGTCCTCGTGCATCCATACCTCGACAATTGACTAATTCGTGCACCGTCCGTGTCGGAGTCTCTTTCGGCCACGGCGCGGGTGGTGAGTCTTCTGGAACAACTGGGTTGGGTGATCAACCAAGCCAAAAGCCAGTTACAGCCGGTCACGCGCCTCCTTTGCTTGGGAGCAATCTTCGATACCGAGTTAAGAGCGGTTTTTCTGCCGGAGAGCAGAGCACAGAAGATCTTGTCTCAGGTGAAAAACTTCTTGCGGCTACAAGCGCCAACAGCGTGGCGTTATCTGCAGCTCCTAGGCTCCATGGCGGTGGCCTTGGATCTTGTGCCGTGGGCAAGGGCCCACATGCGGCCATTACAACAGGCTTTGCTTTCAAGATGGTCGCCTCAGGAACATCCTCTGGATTGCAAGTTGCCCAGGTTACACACTGTCACCGTCAATTTCCAGTGGTGGTTGGATCCCGTTCACCTGCGAGCGGGAGTTCCCTTACGTCAGCCGGAATGGGTGCTAGTCACTACCGATGCCAGCCTCATGGGCTGGGGGGCTCATTGTCAGGCGAGCTTTGCTCAAGGGGTTTGGCCACCGGAGGTGCAGAATTGTTCCATAAACCTGTTGGAACTCAGAGCGGTTTATTTAGCTCTTCAAGAGTTTCTTCCTCTGATAGAGAACTTCTTCTCGGACAATGCAGTGACAGTATCCTATATCAACCGGCAAGGTGGGACAGGCAGTGCAGTGTTGTTGGAGGAGAGTCAGCAGCTCATGTCCTGGGCGGAAGAGCATCTGGTAGCCCTTTTGGCAGCGCATGTCGCAGGTCGGGACAATGTGCAAGCGGATTTCCTCAGCCGGCATGTAGTGGATCCCGGAGAATGGGAATTGAACGCGGAGGTGTTTCACGACTTGATCCTAAGGTGGGGGCAGCCGGTAATGGACCTCATGGTCACCTTCGGCAATGCCAAAGCCCATCGGTTTTTCAGCAGGTGCAGGGAACATATGTCAGAGGGTCTCGACGGCCTAGCTCAGCCGTGTCCGGCCAGAGGTCTGCTTTATGTCTTTCCGCCATGGCCAATGGTCGGCAGAGTGGTTCAGAGGATAGCGAGTCACCACCGTCGAGTAATTCTCATTGCGCCAAATTGGCCCCGGAGAGCGTGATATGCAGATCTAGTTCATCTTCTCATAGACGTCCCTGGAAGCTGCCCTCGCGAGCAAACCTGCTGGTTCAGGGCCCCCTGCTCATGCCAAATGTGGATCACTTCTCTCTTACAGCTTGGCTCTTGAAAGGGACAGGTTGATGCGTCGTGGGTATTCGACTTCGGTCGTGGCCACTATGTTGCAGGCTCGCAGAAGGTCCACGTCCCTGGCTTATGTCAGAGTTTGGCGAGTGTTTGAGTCTTGGTGCAAGGGGCGGAGCGTCCGTCCGCGCGACGCCTTAGTCCCGCATGTGCTGTCGTTTCTGCAGGATGGGCTGGATAAAGGTTTAGCCCTCAGTACCATCAGAGTTCATTTGGCAGCGATATCATGCTTTCGAGGGAGTGTGAAGGGGGCTAGGCTATCTGCCCATCCAGATGTACTTCGGTTCCTGCGGGCGATAAAGAACATCCGTCCCCCTCTTCGCAGTGTTGTTCCGCCTTGGGATTTGAATCTAGTTCTTGAGGCCTTGGCATGACCTCCTTTTCATCCGCCTAAAGACATATCGATCAGAGAGCTTTCTTGGAAGGTGGCCTTCCTAGTGGCCTTGTGTTCTGCGAGGAGAATTTCGGATCTCCAAGCTCTTTCTTGTAGGGCTCCGTATCTTCAATTTTCGGAGGAAAGTGTACTTATTTTCAGTTTAATGACTGGAATATATATACGATTTTGGATATGATATGTGCCATCTTTATATTTTGCACAGTACAGGGTGAATGAACTTCATTAGTTTATTTCTCTGCTGTTGCACAGCATGCAGAGCCTGGCTTCTTGGGGTTTCAATTTAATTTTTGTCTATGAGATGGTGCAGGACTGGAGGAAGATGTTGAATCAGCGAGGAGGGAGAAGGAAGGTTGGATGCTAGATCACCAAGGAAAGTGGAAATAAAGAGGATGCTTGACATGATGTGGGACAGAATATATGACAGGGTGATATCTGCCTGACGTGGGGGTGGTGTAGGGCAGGGAGACAGAGAATATGCTAGACATGGGGGAGGGGGAATGAGCAAGAAAGAGGATATGCTAGACAGGGGAGGGGTTGCATTGGGGCCCAAGGGCCACCAGTGATTTTTTTCTGGGAAAGGGAGGATAGGGGGATCAGGGCCCATGCATTGGACATGGCTTACTTAGATTTCAGCAAAATCTTTGATAGAAGGCTCATGATTAAACTGAGCAGCCTGAAGTTAGGACTCAAGTGTTGAAGTGGATTAGAAATTGGTTGACTGACTGATAACAGAAGGTGGCAGTAAATTAAATTCACTCAGAAGAAAGATGAGTAGTAGAGTGCTTCAAAGATCAAGTCCGGGGATCAATTCTGTTCAAGATTTTTGTAAGCAACATTGCTGAAGGGTTAGAAGGAAAAGTTTTCCTTTCAGCAGATGACACAAAGGGGCTGGTTTACAAAGCCGCGGTAGCGATTCGCGATCATTATCGGAGCCGCAGCCCCATTGAAATCAATGGGGCCGCGGCTCCGATAACGATCGCGAACCGCTACCGCGGCTTTGTAAACAAGCCCCAAAGATTAGCGATAGAGTGGACACCCCAGAGGGAGTCGACAACATGAGAGCTACAAAATTAAAAGAAAGGTATAATACTTTAAAGATTTAATACAAATCACTTGGAGATGAATAATCAAAAGGAGTAGTACACGATAGCAGGTGAGGAAGATGTGCATGGACCAGGAGCGAGACCTTTGGGTGATAATGTTTGAAGATCTCAAGGCTGCGCAACAATACAACCTTGAGATCGTCAAGCATTATCACCCCAGTGGCCAAATTCAGAAGGATGCTAGGCTGCCTAGAGAGGAACAGAACTAGCCAAAAAGGTCACTGAGGCTTCACTTGGTGTACCTTTTTGAGTTTTGGAGGACATAGTTTACCAGGGATATAAAAAGACTTGACGCGCTTCAGATGGCATGAGCTTTGCAGCAGAAGCCATATAAGACTTAAAGACCTGAATATGTACACTCTAAAGGAAAGGTGATATAGGGAGGATATGATACAGATGTTTAAATACTTGAAAATAATCAATAAACACAAATCTTTTTCAACGTCAAGGAAGCTATAAAGAGTAGTTACTCACCTGTAACAGGTGTTCTCCAGGAGCAGCAGGAATCAGTCCTCACATATGGGTGACATTGGCGCCGACGGAGCCCCCGTGTGAAGCATTTCCCCAGCTTTCAAGGAAAGCCTTTGGGAATGCAGCGCGCATGCGCGGTCCCCTTCCCACCCAAGGGTGCCATCTTGCTCAGTATGATGACATAGCTAAAAGACAGCAAAAAACAAAATGAAGTATATGACTGCAACTCCAGGGGAGGAGGGAGGGTCGTGAGGACTGATTCCTGCTGCTCGTGGAGAACACCTGTTACAGGTGAGTAACTACTCTTTCTCCAGGACCAAGCAGGAAGACAGTCCTCACATATGGGACTCCCCAGGTCTAGGTTACAGGGAACCCAAAGCTGAAAAAATGGCTCCCTCTGAAGAGCCTCAGCATCCGTGATAAGAATAGCGGTTCCCGTGCGGTCCTCTGGCAAAAAGGAAGGCAGTCAACAACACTTTAGGGCGTTTGTTGCGTCTTCAAGCAGTAGTACCAGTTCCCGCCGACCAGTGCGGCTTAGGTCGATACTCAATTTATTTTGTGGTTCCCAAGAAGGAAGGTTCTTTTTGGCCTATTCTAGATCTCAAGCTAGTGAATTGTTGTTTGAGAGTGCCACATTTCCGGATGGAAACCTTACGTTCGGTAATCCGGTCGGTAAAACCGGGGGAATTTCTATCGTCAGTGTCAGAGGCAACGAAGACCAACCCTACACTCTGGGTGGTTCTTCCGACATTCTTTCCCAGGCTGCATACCAGCCAGGCTGAAACAGTCTTGCATACCCTGGACTGTAACAGGGCGTTGTCCTTTTACATAGAACGTACGCGGGAGCATCGAAGGGCCACTCAGCTCTTCGTCTCCTTTGACCCTAATAAGCTGGGGTTACCTGTCTCCAAGCGTACATTGTCCACTTGGGTAGCAGATTGTATCGCCTGGGCGTATAAGGCAGCCGACCTCCCCTTGCAAGGTCGAGTAACGGTCCACCGTGTCAGGGCGAAAGCCGCGTTAGTAGCTCATCTCCGCTCTGTTCCTTGAGCTGAGGAGCTTGAGGCCCTCCAGTATGACTTTCCTCTGAAGGAGGCCTTTACTGTGCCGGTTCCTCCGATGCTGGAACGACTCCTCTTCCGGATGTGGGAGGAACCGGCCTCGGCGCCGGTCTTGAGCAAGCGAGTCAATTCCATTTATCGACTCCGTAAGAGCCCTGGCTTCCAAAAGGCGCAGCTGCCGCACCATTCCATGGTGGTGGAATCGGACATGCATCATCTGAAGATCCAGAAGATGCACTCTGCGGTGCCCCCCGGCAGGGAGGGCCGGAACCTGGATGCTTTCGGCAGAAAGTGCTTCCAGGGCTCGATGCTTGCTTGCCGTGTCCAGTCCTACCAGCTGTACATGGGCATGTTCCTCCGAGACCTGGCAAAGGAGCTTGCCGGGTTCTCTGCTGGCCTCTCCGGGGAACCTTTGCAGAGGTTCCAGTCTTTGTCTTCAGGAATCCGGGACTGTTCCAAATTCATGTCCCGAGCGGCCTACGATGGCTTCGAGGCTTCGGCTCATGTGGCAGCCGCCGGCATCGCGGCCTGACGCCTGGCATGGCTGCAGTCATCGGACCTCGAGCCTTTGGTACAGGACAAGTTGGTCGATGTCCCTTGCCGAGGTGAGAACCTTTTTGGCAAACCCATGGCCTAGAAGGCGGCTGAGCTCGAAACCGAGCACCTGACCAGGACAAGGCTGTCCAGAAAGACTTCTGCCCCTTCTCACAAAAAGAAGGGCTCGGGTAAAAAGTCTTTCTACTCGAGAAAGGTGTCTGCCTACAAACCTTTCCCTCAATACCAGGCCTCCCGAGCTCCCCCTCAGGGGCAGCAGGCCAAGTGGCAGGGACATGGGCCCCGTAGGCAGAAGACCCCCAAGCCTCCGGCTCCTTCTCCTACCCAGCAGGGAGGGGGTTTTTGACTCCCAAGGCATAGCCTCTCCGTCCCTGCTGTCTCATCCCTGCACAGGAGGTCGCTTAGCCCTGTTTGCCCACAGGTGGCCACCCATTACAGGGGATGCTTGGGTCTTAAGCATCATTCACCAGGGCTATATGCTTCATTTTCAACAGCTACCTCCTGTCTACTTTCCAGGAGAACCTCTGAGGCCTCTCCTGCACACCAACCTCCTCCTCCAAGAACTTCAGGATCTGCTTCTGGACAAGGCGGTGGAGCCGGTACTTCCTCACCTACAAGGGTATGGGTTCTACTCCAGGTATTTTCTGGTGCCAAAGAGAACAGGAGGCCTAAGGCCTATTCTAGACCTCAGGAACCTCAACAAGTTCTTGGAGAAAGAGAAGTTAAAGATGCTTACTCTTGGAACACTTCTGCCCTACCTCCAGCAGGGAGATTGACTATGCTACTTAGATCTAAAGGATGCGTACACTCACATCCTCATTCATCCAGACCGCAGAAAGTACCTCAGGTTCGTGGTGGGAGGAAACCATTACCAGTACAGGGTGCTGCCTTTTGGCCTAAAGTCCGCCCCACGGGTCTTTACAAAGTGCCTAGCTGTGGTGAAGGCCTACTTGAGGGCTCAAGGGGTCTTTGTCTTCCCCTATCTGGACAACTGGCTCATCCGAGGTCAAAGTTACCAGGAGGCCAGGCAGGCCACCTTCAGGACTGTCACACTCCTTCAAGACCTAGGCTTTGTCATCAACTTCGCAAAGTCCACTTTGCTCCCCTCCCAGAACCTCGAGTTCATAGGAGCATGGCTGGACTCTCTGCAAGCAAGGGCTTACTTGCCAGAGGACCGAGCTCAAAGGCTCATGGAGTTGGCATCCCAGTTTCTCAGTCTGCCATGGGTTCCTGCCAGGCTCTGTCTGCAACTCCTGGGACACATGGCGTCGACTGTGCATGTGACCCCCAATGCCCGCCTCCACATGAGGCCTGCACAGTGGTGCCTCAGAACTCAGTGGAAGCAGGCCACAGGGAGCCTAGCAGACAAAGTAAGGGTATCCAAACCTTTCCTGGATTCTCTTCAGTGGTGGCTACACCCCCCCCCCCCCAACTTGCTGCAGGGGGTGCCTTTTCAGGTGGCTGCCCCCACAGTGGTGTTGACAACCGATGCCTCCTTGCAGGGCTGGGGTGCACACTGTCAAGGGAACTGCACGCAAGGCCTCTGGTCCCCAAGGGAAGCCACGCAACAGATCAACCTACTGGAACTGCAGGCTATTCACTTAGCCCTCAAGGCTTTTTCTCACTCCGTGGCCCACCAGTCTGTTCTAGTTCAGACAGACAACCACGTAGCCATGTTCTGTGTGAACAAACAGGGCGGCACTGGGTCCCGGCCTCTATGCCTGGAAGCACAGGCCCTTTGCTCTTTTGCCCTCAGGCACCAGATGTTGCTGAGGGCTGTTTATCTTCCTGGCCAGGAGAATTTTCTGGCAGACCGCTTAAGCAGAATTCTGCAGCCCCACGAGTGGAAGCTGCACCCTTTGGTGGTTCAACAGATTTTCCTACAATGGGGACTTCCATCCATGGATCTCTTTGCCAGTCCCCTGAATCACCAACTGCCCAGGTTTTGTTCCAGGCAACCGCATCCCCTAAGGGTGGCAGCGGATGCCTTCCTGATTTTGTGGTCCCAGGGCCTGCTATATGCGTTTCCTCCCACGCCTCTTGTGGCCCGATCCTTGTTCAAGATTCTCAGGGACAAGGCCTCGGTACTTCTGGTTGCTCCCAGGTGGCCGAGGCAGCCCTGGTTCCCCCTGCTACTTCAACTGGCAGTGGAGACACCCATGCCTCTGGGATTCCAACCTGACCTTCTCTCTCAGGATCAGGGTTCCCTTCTGCATCCCAATCTCAAATCTCTCCATCTGATGGCATGGAGGCTGCAAGGGTAGTCTTGGCTCCCTGGGGCCTACCTCAGGAAGTGGAAGAGGTGGTCTTGGCCTCTAGAAAGCAATACACCAGGAAAACATATGCTCTGAAGTGGCGGAGGTTCTCCTTGTGGTGTCAGCAACGCAAGGAAGATCCTTTCGGCTGCACTGTGCCAGTAGTACTCCAGTACCTTCTGCACTTGTCCAATCAGGGCCTTAAGTCCAATTCTGTTCGGGTCCACCTCTCTGCCCTGGCAGCTCACTACTCAATGGTGGAGGGGACACTCTTTGTCGGTTCACCCTTTGGTGTCCAGGTTTCTCAGAGGCTTACTGTTGCTCAAGCCTCCTCCGTCCACCGGCCCCTGAGTGGTCTTGCAGCTGCTTACTCGCCCACCTTTTGAACCCATGGCCACATGCCCTCTCCACTTCCTTTCCTGGAAGACTCTATTTCTAGTGGCCTTTACCTCGGCCAGGCGAGTGAGTGAACTTCAAGCCCTGGTCTGTGACAGGCCATACACTCGCTTCTATAGGAACAGGGTAGTCCTTAGGACTCATCCTAAGTTCCTCCCCAAGGTTGTCTCCTCTTTCCATCTCAACCAGGAGGTGGTTCTTCCAACATTCTTCCCTAGGCCCCATGCCAGCCGGGCTGAGACAGTCCTGCATACCCTGGACTGTAGGAGGGCCTTATCCTTCTGCCTTGAACTACGCAGTGGCATAGGAGGGCTACTCAGCTCTTCGTATCTTTTGACCCCAATAACTTGGGGTACCTGTGTCCAAGCGTACCTTGTCCATCTGGGTGTCTGACTGTATCACCTGGGCTTACAGGGCAGCTGACCTTCCTTTGCAGGGTCGGGTCATGGCCCACCGTGTCAGGGCAATGGCTGCCTCAGTAGCTCATCTCCGCTCTGTACCGTTGGCAGACATCGGCAGGGCTGCAACTTGGTCTTCAAGCCAGACTTTTGCGGCCCATTACTGCCTGGAGAGGGAGTCCCGCAGGGACAGTGCTTTCGGTCAGGCAGTGCTCCAGAATCTCTTTGAGGTTTAGGCAACTCCTACCCTCCAGCCCTCTGGTTGGGCCACCGGTGAGGTATGTTTTCAGTGAAATCCTTTCTCTGATGCTGAGGCTAGAGGGAGCTCATTTTTCAGCTCTGGGTTCCCAGTAGCCTGAAGCTGGGGAGTCCCATAAGTGAGGACTGACTTCCTGCTTGGTCCTGGAGAAAGAGTAGTTACTCACCTGTAACAGGTGTTCTCCAGGAGCAGCAGGAATCAGTCCTCACAACCTTCCCTCCTCCCCTGGGAGTTGCAGTTGTACATAGTTTATTTTTACATTTTGTGTGCTGTTTTTTAGCTATGTCATTTGACTGAGCAAGATGGCACCTTTAGGCGGAAAGGGGACCGCGCATGCGTGTAGTATTCCCAAAGGCTTTCATAGAAAGCTGGGGAAATGCTCCGCACGGGGTCTCCATCGGCGCCGATGTCACCCATAAGTGAGGACTGATTCCTGCTGTTCCTGGAGAACACCTGTTACAGGTGAGTAACTACTCTTGCGTGTCCCCTAGTCTTTCCACTTTTTGATGGCATAAACAACCAATCTATGTTAACCCGTTCCACTCCATTCATTACTTTATAGACCTCTATCATATCTCCCATCAGCCTTCTCTTTCCAAGGTGAAGAGCCCTAACTTTATAAGCCTTTCCTCAAAGGGTTATCCTTCCATCCCCTTTACCATTTTGGTGCTCTTCTCTGTACCTTTCCTAATTTTGCTATATCCTTTTTAAGATATGGCGACCAGAATTGCACACAATATTCAAGGTGCAGTCACACCATGGAACAATACAGAGGCATTATACTTCCATTCCTTTCCTTATGGTTCCTAGCATCCTATTTGCTTTTTTGGCTACCACTGCACACTGTTTCAATGTATTATCCACGATGACGCCTAAATCTTTTTCCTGGGTGGTGGTTCTTAATGTGAAACCTTGCATTGTGTAACCATAGTTTGGGTGATTCTTTCCTAGGTGTATAACTTTGCACTTGTCCACATTACATTTCAACTACCATTTGGACTTCCAGTCTTCCAATTTATCAAGGCTTGCAATTTTCACAATCCTCTTGTGTTTTAACAACTTTGAATAATTTTGTCTCATCTGTAAATTTGATTATCTCACTCATTATTCCCATTTCCCGGTCATTTATGAATGTTAAAAAGCAACTGGCCCAGCACAGATCCCTGGAGTACTCCACTCTTCACCTTTCTCCTTTGAGAAAATTGGCCATTTAGCCCTACCCTCTGCTTTCTGCCTTTTAACCAGCTCATGATCCACAATAGTACACTGCCTCCTATCCCATAACATTTTAATTTGGCCAAGAATTTCTCATGAGGGACTTTGTCAAAGGCTTTCTGAAAATTCAGATACATTATATCAACTGACTCATCTTTGTCTACCTGTTTATTCACACCTTCAGTAACAATATATGAACACAATTCTAGATCATGGCATTCACATATGAGTTTCTTTATTCTTTTCCTTTTCTCATCATTCTCTGCTTGAAATAATAGCACTGAGGGATAGGGCTGGCTGAGACAATCATCTCTAGAATGAGAGGATGAAAATTGGGGTTAAAATTACAATAAAATAAACACAGTAAGCTTTTGTGGAAATGATGTTTAAAGAAACTGAAACTAATGTGGTGGTTTTCAGTTTTCAATATTTTGTTTGTTTTATACCACAGCAGAAAATGAAAGCACACCAATACAGCAGCTGTTGGAACATTTCCTTCGCCAGTTGCAGAGGTAAGTCTGCATCAGGTATGTGAATTTGCAGTGCGAAGTGCAGCTTATTGTGGTCATGTTGCTTTTCCATCTACTTTTACAGGTAATTATTATGATTTGGGAAGGATTCTAATGTCATGATTTGGAAAGGATTCCTGTGTGTGTTTTTTGTAATGATTTAAACTGCTGTGGAGTGGTTTGTTTCCCAGACTATCAGTGACAGGTATACACATGGGCTATCTGTGGCAGCAAAAAATGAAAGGTTCTTGTCTATACTTTCAAATGTAGAATTTCAGTTTAGGATAACTACATTTGTTGTCACCACTGGGAGTAGTTAGCATTATCATATGTAGAAATTCCATGGGATACTCTAGGGATTATCCATTGTTAAACACTCTAGGATTCGAGAGTTTTCTGTTTCCTTGTGTCAGAAAACAACTACTTTCTTACAAAATCACGCTGTAGGTAGTCTTGTTCACTTCACATAACTAGCATGCAAACTTTTTGTAGCAGATATTAATGCAATTGAGATGCAGAAAGGAATGGACAGTTCCTTATCGTTCCTCCAGTTTAGTCCTCCACCTCTGGGTTGTGCACCTCCTCCTGCAGCTTGGAGACTGGGCATGTCAAAGTCGTGACATCACTGGATATAGCCTGCTGGTATCTCCCATCAGCCCCCAGTGTGTCCAGTCTCCATGCAGCAGGAGGATGTAGTGAGCCTAGGCTCACTTGGGAATCCGATAAAAAACATTTAGACAGGATCTAGTGTTAATTTGGTTTTAAGGTTGGTTTTTAATTTGGGTCCAATTGAACTTGGCAAATATTAATTATTGGTTTTAATTTTCTTTGTAATTTTGCTTGTCTTTGGGCTAATTACGTTAAAGTTAGTCTAATCCCTTTCAGTTTAGTTAATTTAATAAGTTAATAATCAGCTAATCTAACTTGGGTTATTTTAACTTAATTTAATTTAATGTACCTTAATTTATTGGAAGCTGTCCGTTTAAGATAAGCATCTTCCCACCTTGTTCTCTGGCTGTTGGTGTGTGCTGCTAATACGTCCCTCAACCTCGAGCCGTTGCTCTTTTTATTGCCCCAGGGCTTCCTCTTCGCATTCTGTTGATCAGCTCTCCTCTCCCAGACAGAACGGAGAGGAGCCCGACGGAGGACGGGGCAAGCGGCACACGCGCTGCCCCAAGTTACTCGGGGCAGCGGAGGGGAGCTGAAGAGTTACTGTACCCGGCCCACACCACGCACACTGCAGTGGGAGCGAGCAGCGTAGCGGTTGCAGGGCGGCGATTCGGTCTCCACTTGTGAGAGGCTGTGGAGACTGAAACCGCTAGATGGCTGCCGTGTCTGAGGTGCGATTTGCTGCTGGTGCGAGTTGAGCAGCTGACATCATTTGGGCGCGAAGCGGAGCCGAATGGACCGGAGCCTCTCCCATGCGCCACGGCCTCGTGGCAGCACCAACGATCAGCAGAGCACTTCGGTCTGAGAAGCGGACAGAATAAGGTTTGGTTTGCGTACAGCATATTTTTAAAATTTTTAAGTTGATAATTGAACAATGTATTTTACTCTGAGTTGAAAAAAAAAAAAGGGTTAGCCGTTTTGAGGACTTTGCGGGTCCTTTTCTGGCATTGTATATATCTTGTATCCTTCTGGCCCTTTCTGTCTTTCCCTTTAGTTCTTTTATGTTTATTATGTGTAATGCATCTATAGCCGCAGGTGCTGTACACTAAAGCTAATGAGGGGTAGTCTCTCCAGGGGTCTGTTGTTATTGCCCCTCTGCCAGTCTCTCACAGGCGGGTCTATCCTGTGCCCTTTTTGTTTGATACGCGGGTAACCGTACCTGTGAGGCCAGAGCCTGCTCTGTTCTAGGTGGATGTGATTGCCTGGATAGCAGGACACGTTTGTTTATGGGTCTCCATGTTGTAGTGGGTACCGATATTGAAATCTTTACTTCTGAGGGCTGTTTTCCATCAGGAGTTTGGTTGTTTCAGCAGGGCGGCTCAAATTCCCGGGTTGTGCTCATTCCACAAAATGGTGATTCTGAGCGGCTAGGACGGTATGCTGAACTATGGAGGGAGTGTTACTTTTTGGAGGTCAACGGATCAGCGGAAGGCTAGTGCGAGTTATTGACCCATGTTTACAGCTTTAAGCTTGGTTGGTCATTTAGAGAGGCTCTGCCTCATAGCTCCTGTTTCCAGGGGTTCCAGCGAGTGATGCAGCGGTGTCGGCTATAACTAGGACGACCACTATGCTGGTGGAAGGTAGCGCAGCCTTAAAGGATGCGCAGGATAGAAAGATGGCTGGTTTATTGAAACAATCCTTGAAGCCAACGCTTGGTCATTGCAAGCTTCCTTGTGCAGGGCGTTACTGGCTGCAGCATCTCTAAGATGCTCCCATAGTTTGCGACAGTCTATCCTGTTAGAGCACATAAGTTCAGGGGAGCTGGATCGCCTAGAATCAAGAATGGCTTGTTTGTCGGAGGTGCAATATGGCTTGGTCAGAGCTCAGACTAATAGTATGCCGTCCAGGGGGGCCGTCCCCAAGTCACTATCATTGGGAAATGGGCAGCGGACAGTCCTTCTACGGCATGCCGCAGTAAACGTCTGTCCAAAAGCACCTTGCGGTTTAGAGAGGATCTGGACAATAGCTGGATGCAGGCAGGTGGACATAAGCCTAATATGTTAGGCCAGAGGTGTTACCGTGCACATGTCAGCATGCTGCGTGCCTGCTCAAGTGATCTCAACAGTTATGGCTTGGGTGCCTTCGCATGAGACGGATCTGATAGGCAGTCAGAGACAAGATTAAAGAAGTATTTTGAACAACAAATAACGAACCCCGCCCCCCCAAAAAAACAAAACAAAACCCTGCGTATAGGTTTGTAGCAGCTTAGTTCTGCAGTAAGCAGGAGGTGCCTCCGTACATGATATATTTCTAGTTCAAAATCCAGTGGAGGAATGCAGTAGGATTCTTCCAACTGTCTATGTTCAATATGTAACTGCTCGTTTTGGAAACGGGGGCGGTGCGTCCATTTTGGGATTGTATTTTACAGCTAGGGGCTGTAGTGACGGTCCACTTGAGTGCTGCGGCATTGGTTGTTACTCTGTTTATTTCAGAGTGCCAAGGAAGGAAGGCCCACTCAAGCTTCGGCTGGATCTGTAAGGGGTGCTTCGCCCTCTTCGAGTACCTCACCTTCCAATAGAAGATCACGTTTGTTATGGGGGGCAGTGTAAAGGGTTAGGAGCGCTGGTGCAGGGATCACAGGGGTGGTTCGGCGTCGGGCGCTGTGCTAGTTATTTCATAGTTCTGACAGGAAGATAGGCCTCCCTGTATTTTTTTCTCCATTGTAGCGTTAACAGTGTCGCTGGAGGAATGGTAGCAGCCCTCCGCCCTGTAGGAGCTATCTTCCACATTTCTCTAGGGGCGGCGCATCAGAGGTTTATAGGGTTTGCTTCCCCTGGGTACTTTGGCGGTTGCTGGTTTGGTCCTTCGGTCTAGCAACGGATCCGCGCGCCCTCACCACTGTGATGGAGGTGTTTGTGGCGGTCTTGCGGAAGGAAGGACTCTTAGTTCACCCTGGCGGTGTCACGTAGTGGATTGGTCCAGGTTCCAGGGCTGAGGGTGTCCCAGTTAAGAGCAGAGGAGTCAAGTTTCTTCAGACTCTAGACGAAGTAGTCCAGGCAGTCGAGCGTCGCTTAGTCCTTTGCAAGGCTTGGAGTTCTGAGGGGTACAGTCCGGCTTCCTATTGGGGAACAGTGTTTATGCTGGAGCAGAGAGATCAGGCCCTTCATCACTTACCATGCTGGGTGCCGGTGGTCCCAACATTATCGCCTTGGGGCTATCTGGGATGCTCGGGGCTTTGGCGGTGGCCCTGAAGGTAGTAAGGGAGCCAGAGCTCGCAGGCGCCTGCTGCTAAACGTCCCTGTTGCGAGGTGGATCGCGCAAGATACACGCCCCGAACTAGCGTCCCAAATAGGTTAGGCGATTCCTTGTCGGGGGGTTTCCCAAGGGATCTTGCAGAAGACAAGCTCCCGATGTTGACGTGGGCCAGGTTTGCAGGCGGAGGACACCTTGCGGGGGTCTTTTCGCATGGGAGTTTTGAAGCGATTGGTGAGCACATTTGTGGATCCACTGCTTACAGCGGACGGTGAGGCGCGGGTGTGCCAAACGTTCGGTTCTGAACCGAAAAGATTGGGCAGGGCACACACTGCCCGTCGATTCCGATTTAGGGCTTTGCCTAGAACAGCAGGGAGGATCTGGTAGGGCGGTCCGATAAGAGGACTTAGAGGTTCTGTTCGCTGTCGTGCAATCTCAACGGCAGGCGTTTGTTGGGGCGCCCATTGCAGAAGCAGGCAAGGTGGTGGCATCACCTGGAAGTGTGCCCACAGATAGTCTTAGGTGGGGTCTTCTTTGGAATGGAGCGTTTGTTCCGGTCTGCATATGATTTGGGGGTAGATCGGTGGCACTGAATTTTTATGATTGAATTTAAAAAAAAAATTATGACTAAATATATAATAGGTCTCCCTTCCTATCGTTCGCAGATAATGGCTCCTTGAATTTTGAATCTGGGGGATCCCTTGGTGGGGATTGGATTAGATAGGCTGCCACGCAGATACAGTGAAGCACTGCGTTTTTTGAAGTGCATGTGTGGTGTTAAGAGTTAGGTCCTACTTTCCCATACCTTGGTATTTGGCTGGGGTTGTAAAGTTGAGGAGAAACAAAGGGCGCAAAAACATTGGCAGTGGATGCGTTTGCAAGAGATTCTGCTTGGCTAAGCTCATAGCTACAAGCTCACTACCTTCAGACATCCAGGGGGGAGTTGAGGTCATTTTGATTTTTATATTCGAAACGCTATCTTCTAGGCTTGTTCTTTGCTTCCGTTACAAGCGGAAGTCCAGGAGGGCTCAACAAACGAAGTTGCTAAATTGTTTGGATTAAGCCAGTTCAATGGTCTAGAGTAGGTTAGTGAACCTGTAGTTCACAGGGTAACTCTAGCATGGATACTTACAATAATTTATTTCCAGAGGCGAGCGAGCAGTCAGTTCTTAAATGTTCAAGTAACGGCTCTGTCTTGCTATAGAGGCGAAGGTCAGGGGCTGGCCTGGGTTCTCATGCAGATAAGTGGCTTGTCTTAAAGCAGTAATCGGGCTACGGCCATTGCGTAGCATTTTGGTTCCGCTGTGGATTCTCAAAGTGGTTTTAGTGGCAAACAGTTGCTCGTTTAGTTCTAGCTTCGGCGCAGGGGAGCGTCTTGGACCATGGTTTGTGCCACTTGCACGTAGCGAGAGTGCTCCGACACGACTTAAGAGATTAGGGTTCTTCGCAGTTGCGATCGTCTATTTGTCCTAGTCGGAGGTTTCCGCAAAGGGGAAGCGGCGGCGAAGGTATCCATCGCCAAAGGAATGGATGAGGCGAAGACGTGAAGATATATGTGCTAGATTGTTCGGTGCCAGTGGGCGTACGAGTTTCGCGTTTGGGGAGCACAAGCGGTATCCTGAGTGGAATACAGTTTGGTTACGATAGTGGCATTTTTATGGACCGGTCTCCTGGTTGTCTTTCTTGTTGTTCTGGCGGTAGCTTTCGCCATCTGGATGTTCTGGCGGTGAGCGATGCCTGTTCCGGCTTGGCGGAGTAGCGTTCCGAGTGGAAAGGTCCCTCCCAATAATTACTGCTCTGATACATCCCAGAGGTGGAGGACTAAACTGGAGGAACGATAAGGAAATCGAAATTACACTTACCTGGTAATTGTCGTTCCTTGAGTGACGACAGTTTAGTCCTCATTCCCGCCCGGGAGGTAATCTTTTCAGTGTTTATTTCAGACGGAGTGGGGCATCAGTTTCTAGAAGTGGGGAGATTCTTTCAGACTCTGGATCATAGTGAGTACTACTCTCTGATCTGTTTCTTCTTTTTCTCTTATCTAATTAAGGGGGTGGCACAGGAAGGGTGCTAAGATAACAGACACGAGAACGTAAAAAAAAATTATATAAGAATAATAAAGTTACGAAGGTCCCTCAGATTGAGGACTGGTTAGTTTGTTTGAAGTTATGGTATATCTACTAGTTTGTTCTTTCTTTGAGTTTGCTTTGTCAAAAGTACACTGGGGGCTGATGGGAGATACCAGCAGTCTATATCCAGTGATGTCACGACTTTGACATGCCCAGTCTCCAAGCTGCAGGAGGAGGTGCACATCCCAGAGGTGGAGGACTAAACTGTCGTCACTCAAGGAACGACAATTACCAGGTAAGTGTAATTTCTATTTTCTAATCACGATAAAATTTTTCTTATTTTGTGTTTCTTTACCACTGCAAAATTTGAGTTCTTATGTGTAGCTTGGGTTAGTTATTTATTTATTTGGCTATATTTATATACCGCTTTTCACAGAGGTCAAAGCGGTTTACATGGAACTTCAATTAATTCAAACAACATTTTTCATTAGTACAGGCAACTTTGTACATTAAATAAAGGAACAGAAAATGCTTGGTTAAAATTAACTATGTACATGGTTGACAAACTACATGTTCTTATACTATTTGGTCCTTGACGTTATACAGAAATGCTGTTTATGTTGTGGGGGGGAGGGGGGACCAAAATAGAGGGTGAAGAAGGTGGGTCTTGAGGAGTTTCCAGAAGGTTAGGAGGTCAGTGGTGTTTCTCATGTGGACAGGGAGGGAGTTCCAGGCTGAGGGGACATATAGTTCAAAGGATCTGGCACAAGCCTATTGAGTGCTTTTTATTATAGCTTGGGGGGTGGTCAGAGTTTTAATGGTGGGAGATCTCTGTGGTCTGTTCAATTGCTGTGGTATGATGAAGGAACAAAGGTGGGTGGATGATTGGTGGTTCAGAGCTTTGTGAATCATTATAAGGATTTTATAGAGTATTCTGCTTTGCATTGGGAGCCAGCGGAGGCGTTTGAGGATGGGGTGATGTGTTCATGCTTGGATGTTCCTGTGATGGTCTGGGTTGCTGTGTGGAGTCCTGTTTGTAGAGGATGGAATGTTGACTTTGGGAGTCCATGGTATATTGAGTTGCAGTAGTCAGCATTGGAGTATTGTGAAAGCTTATAGGGTTGAGCGGAAATCTGATGGGGCAAGGAGAGGGCGGAGATGTTGTAAGGTGCACACTTTGTAATAGATTGATCTTGCTGTGCTCATTATTTGAGTCTTCAGAGTGAGGTGGCTGTCGAGAGTGGTTCTGAGGTACTTTACTTCTGATTTGATTTGGATTTCTGTGTTGTTGAGGGTGATGGAGGAGAGCGGGGTGAAGGAATCATTCTTGGTGACATAGAGCTTCTGTTTTCTTGAGGTTTATAAACAAGTGATTTGCAGATAGCCATTGTGAGACGTCTGAGAAGCACTGCTGGAATTCCTGGTAAGATAGTTTGTTGAGACTGAATGGTGTGTAAAGCATAATGTCATCTATATAGATGTGGTAGTTGCTGCTGTGTGTTTGGATGATGTTGCAGAGGGATTGCAGGTAGATATTGAAAAGGAGAGCTGAGACAGTAGATCCCTGGGGGACACCTTGGGTTTGAATGCATGGTGTTGATGATAGTGGTCCAATTCTTATCTGCCGGGTTCTGTTCTGGAGGTAATCTTAAAACCATCTTAATACTGTGCCCTGTATACTGATTGACTGGAGGCACTGTAGGAGGGAGGGTGTTGTGGTTGAAGGTGTCGAAGGTGGCAGAATTGTCGAAAAATACGGGGATAATTGTTTGGTGAAAGTTCTGGATTCCCTTTATGAGGTTTTTCAGGAGCAAGGTTAGGAGGGTTTCCACTCCTTGCTGAGGTCAGAAACCAGATTGCTGAGGGTCGAGTGGAGCATGGGTGTCAAAGTATTCTTGTAGCTGGATTTAGACTGTCTTCTTGATTATTTTGGATAAGAAAGGTAGGCTTACGATGGGTCTGTAAGAAGAGGGGTCGGACAGGTCGAGGTGAGTTTTTTTCAGGAAAGGGCAAATTGAGGAGGTTTTTAGGCAGATTGGAAGGTAGCCATACAGTAGAGAGCATTGAGTGAGTTTTGCTAGGAATGGGGTGAGATCAGGTTTGGTGGTTTTAATCCAATTAACTGAACAAGGGTCAAGGGGGGGATGTGGTGGTGTCGAGCGATGAGATGATGTTTTGATTGTTTTCAGCAGAGATATTTTCGAAGGTGGCCCATGAGTGCATTGGTCTGGTACATTGTGGGGGTGAATCTGGTTGAGCTGCAGGTTGGGGATGACAGGTTGAGAAGTAGTCTGCTGAAAAGTGATGGGACTGTTAGTTGTATTGCTGGTAGATGGTGTCATATGTTCTTTTACAAGAGTGAACATCCATTGGGCGGTTGAGTGATCTTTGAATTAGTTTTGTGTGGTAGCTTTGCTTTGAGCGGTTTGTAGCTTAGCTGTACTCTCTTTTTTCTTTTTTTTTAAGTGCCATCAAGTCAGTGTTGACTCATGGCGACCCAGCTACCTCTGGGTTTTCTTGGCAATGTATCACCGGAAGTAGATTGCCAGCCTTTTCTTCCGAGGCAATGGAGGGTAAAGTGACTTGCCCAAGGTCACAAGGAGTGCCAGTGGGAATTGAACCCTTGATCTTCTGGGTAGGAGGCAGGTGCTCTAACCACTAGGCTACTCCTCCACTCTTATACTCTCTTAGTAGGTTTGATCTGCAGGTAGCCATGATTTTTCTCCATCTGTGTTTTTGTTTCCTTAGTTGGGATTTAAGCTTTCGGAGGTCAGGAGTGTACCATGGGGTCCTTTTGTGGACAGGGTTGTGATGATGGGTCAAGGTTGAGGCTGCTTCGCTGCTGAATTAATTCCAGATGTTGATAGTAGAGTCAAGGTCTGTGGTTCTGTGTTGAGGATTGGGAAGATGTGAGCAAGAAAGGAATCTTTGTTGAATTGTGTGAAGCAATTCTTGTGCAGTTTAGGGAGTGTAGTAGATTTATGGGGGGTGTTGAGTGGCAGCTGGAAGATTACTACCTTGTAGTCAGTCCAGGGTACTGGGAGATTTTGGATTAGAGGGGGAGAGTCCATGTGGGTAGTGCCGTTGCTGATGAAGATAAGGTCAAAGATATTGCTTTTGCAGTGAATGGGGGAGTTCACTATTTGTGAGAAGTCCATTGCTGTCATTGCTTCCACAAAGGATGTTGCTTGTTTGGTTGGGGCTGACTGGAGAGTGAGGTCTCCTAAAAGGATGAGATCTGTGTTTTGTGTTGTTTTCAGTGGTGGTATGGATCAGGTTGGAGAGGTCGTTGGTTGGTGATGATGGGGAGTAGTAGGCAAGGCAGATGGTGATTTATTTGTTAGAGATGGTGAGTGTATCCAGGGTTGTGGTGGATTCAGAAGTTTTCTTAGTGAAGTTTAGGTTGGATTTGGTGAGGATGAGGACGCCACCTCCTTTTCTTTTTTTTTATTTTTATATTTATGAAATTTTACAAATTAAACCAAGAAAGTTTACAAAACATTCTTGCAGAAAAAGAGCAGATACAATTAGCAATTACAATATAACAAGAACAAACAAAGTAATTCATAATCAAAACAAAGTATCTACTCACCCTGGCCCACAAGAGGAGAGGGACAATACACTATTTTTTTAAATCATAAACAAAAGGAGAAAGAAATATATACGACAAACCAAACCCGATTCCTAAATTAAGAGAGCACAGGTGAGGCACCAATAGAGGATTCCAGGCGTCTAGCATTAATGAAAGCGGTTAGTTGAGGGGGGGGGGAGGTTCGTAGAAAATATAAGAAACAGAATGGTACTTCACCAAACACTTACAAGGATGTTTTAAGAAAAAGAGCCTCCCAACTGTAAAACACCAGGACGCAGCAGCAGAAATTCCCTGCAGCGTTTCTGGGTTTCCCTAGCTAAATCCGGGTAAATACGAACCATTAATCCTTTAAACAATAAATTTCGCTTCCTAAAGAAAAGCTTTAAAAGCCACTCTCTATCACAGAGTAAAGCAAAGGTAACCAGTAAAGTTGAGGGAACTGGAGGTTCACAATCAGATTGCTCAAGTAAATCTGTGACATTCAATACATTCCCTTGCTCCCGATCCCCCCCTAAATGAACCAAACCAGATGTCAACTTAGCCTTAGGTAGATAGTAAATCTTAACCAATGGTGGTATTAATTCAGGGGAGACCCCCAACACATCAACCAAATATTGTTTGAATATTTCTCTAGGAGACGCAGTAAGAAGCCTAGGGAAATTAATCAATCTTATGAATGCTAGACAGATTGTCCAAATGTTCCAACTTAACTTGTACTGAGGAAAAATTCTTCGTAAATGCATCTGATTGGTCTTCAAGAAGAGAAACTTTCCTCCGAGTCTCTGACACTTCAGATTGTACTTATACAACCTTCCGCTCCACCTCCTTAACCTCAGCCACTGAGTTGGTCACCTTCCAATCCAGCAATGTTATCTGTGGGACCAGAGCTTCTCCCAGAGATAGAATAGCCTGCCACATAGCCTCCAAAGTGAAGTTAACCGGACGCTGAAGAGAGAAAACTGACCCTGGATCAGCAGCTATTAAAAAAGCTTCCATCCTTGCTGGCTTCCACACTGTAGAGAACTCCTGATCTCCAGGAACAAGCAGGAATAAGTCCTCACATATGGGTACGTCGGTACCGACGGAGCCTGCGCGGGAAAGCTCCCCAGCTTCCCAGAAGGAAGCTTTTGGGGCCTCCCACTGCACATGCGCGCTGCCTTCCCGCCTTCCTGACCAGCTCTCCTCAGTTTCTCTTTTTCCGCGGAGCCAGCAGGTCGTGTTCCTGTCACCGCTGAAGAAATTATTGTTTTAGTTTGTTTCTTTAGACCGCGTACCTGCCTTCCCCATACCGAAACCGGTACTGCCGGTCTCTCTTTTCTTTTCTTTAAAAAAAAAAAAAATCTTTATTCTGCACAACTTGGTGACTTCGGTTAGGCCTCAGGCCTACACAAATTCTCCTCATGGAGAAACCAGCCCCTGGTTTTAAGAAGTGTACCAAGTGTAGTGCTGTTATTTCAGTCACAGACACCCATGAATGGTGTCTTAAGTGTTTCGGACCTGACCACTCCATTCCGGACTGCCCATCCTGCTCCCAGATGTCTAAACGTGGTTTGCAGAACCGGGCCAACAAATTCCATGTGCTGTTTGCTTCAGATAATCCAGCATCACAGTCATCCAGGTCTTCCTCTCCGGATGAATCTCAGGTAACCAAACCCTCTGTGGGCAGGTCCTCAAAGAGCAAATCTCCTTCAAAGCATCGAGAGGCTCTCTCTTTTGAGTCTGAGGATCCTGCCCCAGCCAAACAACCCCGGCGGGAAGCTTCGGCTTCCAAAGCACCATCTATGGGGTTACAGGTTGACATTGATGGCACGGCCTCGACTGATCACCTGTTGGACTGCTCTGGGGTACCGGCCCATACCGGTACAGATATCCAGGCAGCAGTGGCGTCTATGAGCAATACTGTTCAGACCATGCAGCAGAGAAACCACAAAACCGAGCAGTAGTGGAAGCCACAGGCACTTTATTACACAAAACCGAGCAGTAGTGGAAGCCACAGGCACTTTATTACACAAAACCGAGCTTCCACTACTGCTCGGTTTTGTGTAATAAAGTGCCTGTGGCTTCCACTACTGCTCGGTTTTGTGGTTTCTCAGTTTGTTTGCGAGCAGTGCTCCTGTTTGTGTTCTCTACAGACCATGCAGCAGGCCATGCTGGCTTTTATTAATGCTGCGACGCCCTCGGTATCGCGTTCAGCGATACCGGGTCCGGTTCCGGTATCGTCTCCCATACCGGAACCGAGACCATTGACTTCCAAACGCAGATCGGTTCCGCATGCCGGATCCGGGTTTTTACCCGATACCGATCCCATACCCGGTACGCCCGATGTCGATACCGATCGGTATGCGTATCGTGCGTTGGAAGCAAATAGAGAATACTCTGATTCCTCAGAGGATTTTAACTATTCTGAGGACTCTGATGAGCTGTCTCTAGTTCTTCATGAAGACCCCTCTTCCCCAAAGAGGAGAATGTCTCCACCAGAGGATTTGTCCTTTCAAGAATTCATTATTGAACTGGCTAAAGGACTTTCTATTACCACATCCTCTGAAAACGAACCTAGGTCAAAAAAATTGGATATTTTAGGATACCCTAAGGTTCCTAAAGAGGCAGTCACCCTGCCTATCCATGAAATCCTTCAAGAACACTTGATGGACTTATGGGAGGCTCCTCTAACGTTGTCTCCTTATTCTCGTAGGTTGGACACCATGTACCGGGTCCCTCCTTCTCCTGGTTTTCAAAAGACTCAGTTGCCTCACCATTCTATTGTGGTGAAGTCTGCACTGAAAAAGATTAAGAGTACCAAAAGGCACTCTTCTACCCCTCCAGGACGAGAATGTAAGACCCTAGACTCTTTTGGCAAGAACATTTTCCAGGCTACTATGCTTATAGCCAGGATTAATTCTTACAGTCTGTATATGGGCATGTTTCTCAGAGAACTTGCCCTAAAGATACGACCTTTTGCCTCCTTTATCCCTGAGGATAGAAAAGAGGAGTTCATTTCTCTGGTGAAACAGCTTCTAGATGTTTCTAAGTTCTCCAACAGAGCAGCTTTTGATTCCTTTGAGGGTGCCGGTAGAGCTTCGGGCATTGCTATTGCAGCCCGACGACTTGCTTGGCTCCAGGCCTCTGACCTAGAACCCTGGGTCCTGGATGGCTTACGGAATCTGCCCTGTACAGGTGAGAACTTATTTGGTAAGGACTGGCAAATTAAAGCCACTCAAATGGATGCAGAAAATGCTACCTTGGATAGACTTTCTAAGTCTACCTCCACTCCTGCCAAGAAAAAGTCTTTCAAGAGGCCTTACTACAAGAAGGCCAGATTTTCCACAAATACTGGCCAACAATCTTCTCAGCCTCGCTTTGCTGCTAAACGTCAGCAACCTAAACAGGCAAAGTCAAAGCCTGCAGCGTCTACCACTCCTCGGCAGGCTCAACCCCCTCAGGGGTTTTGACTTGCCCCTAGAGAACTTAACCTTTCTGGCTCTAGAACAACCAGAGCCCCTCACCATTCCCGGAAGGTTAGCTCACTTTGCTCCCAGATGGGAGCAAATCACATCAGAGCAATGGACCCTCTCTATCATCAGAGAGGGCTACAAACTTCATTTTTCCAACCTTCCTCCATATACCATGGTGAGGCACTTCAATTCTCCCCCATTTCTCCTGGACCTGTTGGATCAGGAGGTCTCTTCTCTCCTTGCCCAAGGAGCCATAGAAGAGGTTCCTCTTCTTCAACAAGGGACAGGATTCTACTCCCCTTATTTTCTCATAACAAAGAAGACAGGGGGATTCAGACCTATCCTAGATCTGAGAGAATTGAACAAATTTCTGTACAAGGAGAAATTCAAAATGCTTTCTCTAGGCATTCTCCTTCCATACCTTCAGAGGCAGGATTGGCTTTGTTCTCTAGATCTCAAGGATGCGTACACACATATACTCATCCACCCATCCCACAGAAAATATCTAAGATTTCTGTTTCAGGGAAAACATTTCCAGTACAGAGTACTTCCCTTCGGTCTATCCTCTGCTCCAAGAGTGTTCACCAAATGCATGGCAGTTGTTGCCGCATTTCTAAAAGGTCTGGGAATATTTGTATTCCCATATCTGGACGACTGGCTCATCCGAGCTCCATCTCAGTCAGAGGCCCAGATTTCCCTGGACCGCACAAGGCACCTTCTGCAGTATCTGGGACTGGTGGTAAACCTTCCCAAGTCTCAACTTACCCCTACTCAGTCTCTAGAATTCATAGGGGCCCAGTTGGACACCACCACTGCAAGGGCCTACCTACCTCAAGTCCGGGGCCAACGTCTGCTGTGCTTGGCCTCCCAAGCTCAGTCCAGCAGTCACTTGACAGCCAGAGAAATGCTGCGACTTCTGGGCCACATGGCCTCCACGGTACACGTGGTGCCCTACGCACGTCTTCATATGAGAGCAGCTCAATGGACCTTGGCCACCCAGTGGACTCATATTATATTAGCTCGCTCAGTTAGAGACCTAGGACCCAGTGGACTCAGGCATCAGGAGCGCTCTCCGACCAAATACTCACCTCAAAGCGTCTGTTTTGGTCCCTCCAATGGTGGCTGTCCACCAAGAATCTGTTGTTGGGGGCCCCCTTCCAACCTTTGTTGCCCCAAGCAACCCTCATAACAGATGCCTCCCAAACAGGGTGGGGAGCCCATCTACAATCCCTCTCCACTCAGGGTACTTGGTCTCCACAGGAGACCACCCTTCACATCAACCTCCTGGAACTGCGAGCAATCTTCTTTGCCCTCAAAGTCTTTCATACCCTCCTTGTCAACCTGACCGTCCTAGTTCAGACAGACAATCAGGTGGCCATGTTCTACGTAAACAAACAAGGAGGGACGGGCTCTCTGTCGCTTTGCAACGAAGCTCTCAGATTATGGGCCTTCGCCAGAGAGCATCAAATCCATCTTCTGGCAGTATATCTTCCAGGGGTTCAAAACTCTCGGGCAGACAGACTCAGTCGAGTTCTGCTTCCACACGAATGGTCCCTACATATGGACCAGGTAAGCAGAATCTTTCAAGAATGGGGAACCCCGGACATAGACCTCTTTGCAAGTCCGTGGAATGCCAAACTTCCCCGGTTCTGTTCCAGGACTCCGTGTCAGGACGCTCAGGCTAACGACGCCTTTCTCCTGCATTGGGGTCAGGAATTCCTATATGCCTTTCCACCCATTCCTTTGATTCCCAAGACTCTGTTCAAACTCCAGAGGGATCACGGATCGATGATCCTCATAGCTCCACGCTGGCCACGCCAAGTGTGGTTCCCTCTACTTCTGCATCTCTCCCAGGGACCCTCCCTGGACCTGGGAGCTGCGCCAGACCTTCTCTCTCAGGAGAAAGGGACTTTGTGGCACCCAAACCCCAAGTCCCTACACCTCAGAGCTTGGTTACTGAAGGCCTAAGCCTTCATGACTTCAATCTTTCTCAACCAGTGAAAGATATCCTTCATGCCTCTAGGAAACCCTCCACAAGGCGTTCCTATGCTTTCAAATGGAAACGCTTTTCCATTTGGTGTGCTCAACAGGGTCTTGACCCTCTAGCACTTCCTTTGAATTCTCTACTAGACTATCTCCTGCATCTTTCTAATGCAGGCCTTACGACAAATTCAATAAGAGTCCATTTGAGTGCTATTGCAGCATCCTTAAAACCTATAAATGGACAACCTGTCTCCTCTCATCCGCTTGTTGCCAGATTCATGAGAGGCCTGA
This sequence comes from Ichthyophis bannanicus, assembly GCA_033557465.1. Taxonomy (NCBI): domain Eukaryota; kingdom Metazoa; phylum Chordata; class Amphibia; order Gymnophiona; family Ichthyophiidae; genus Ichthyophis; species Ichthyophis bannanicus. The sequence goes on along the minus strand of CM066031.1, from coordinate 889,103,187 downwards.
CTCTAACTAAGCCTCCCATCCGACCTCCTCCGGTAGCATGGGACTTGAACCTAGTTCTAGGTCAGCTTATGAAGCCATCTTTTGAGCCTTTACACTCCACCTCCTTGAAATTTCTTTCATGGAAGGTAGTTTTCCTTATTGCAGTCACTTCAGCTCGCCGCATCAGTGAACTGCAGGCTTTAGTGGCTAATCCACCTTATACTAGGTTTCATCATGATAAGGTGGTCCTTAGGTCGAACCCCCACTTTATGCCCAAAGTGGTCTCGCCTTTTCATCTTAATCAAGAGGTATATCTACTTGTCTTTTTTCCGGCTCCTCATGCATCCAGTGCAGAGAGGAACCTTCATACTTTAGATTGTAAAAGAGCTCTTGCCTTTTACCTCAACAGGACTCAGCCACATCGAAAGTCTTCCCAGCTTTTCGTGGCTTTTGATCCTTCTCATTTGGGACGTCCAGTCTCCAAACGTACACTTTCCAATTGGATTGCTCAGTGTATTTCCTTTGCTTACCAGAGCAAAAATATTCTCTGGAAGGCCATGTCACAGCTCACAATGTGAGAGCCATGGCCACTTCTATGGCTCATCTTCACTCTGTCTCCATAGATCAGATCTGTCGAGCCGCCACATGGGCCTCGGTTCATACCTTCACAGCCCATTACTGCTTGGACAAGGACTCCCGCCGGGATGCCTTGTTTGGTCAGGCTGTCCTCAAACACCTGTTCCATACTTGAACAACTCCTGCCCACCTTCCCAGGATGGATGCCTGAGATCCATACGAAGATGGCAAACCCTTGGAACGGGATCTCCCAGGCATCTCAGCTAGGGAGTCCCCATATGTGATGACTTATTCCTGCTTGTTCCTGGAGATAGCACAGTTACTTACCTGTAACAGGTGATCTCTGGGAACAGCAGGAATTAGTCATCACAACCCACCCACCTCCCCTAGGAGTTGTCTCTCTATCTATCTATCTTCCTGTCCTCTCTCTATTGTCTCAGCTTTAAACTCGAACTGAGGAGAGCTGGTCAGGAAGGCGGGAAGGCAGCGCGCATGTGCAGTGGGAGGCCCCAAAAGCTTTTCCTCTGAAAAGCTGGGGAGCTTTCCCGCGCAGGCTCCGTCGGTACCGACATACCCATATGTGATGACTAATTCCTGCTGTTCCCAGAGATCACCTGTTACAGGTAAGTAACTGTGCTTTACTTACAAAGGACACAGCAACATAGAAAGTCTTCCCAGCTTTTTGTTGCTTTTGATCCTTCTCATTTGGGACTTCCAGTCTCTAAGAGAACACTGTCCAGTTGGATTGCTCAGTGTATTTCTTTCGCCTACCAGAGTAAGAACCTTTCTCTGGAGAGCCATGTCACAGCTCATAATGTGAGGCCCATGGCCACCTCTATGGCTCATCTAAATTCTGTGTCCATTGACCAGATCTGTCGAGCAGCCACCTGGGCCTCGGTTCATACCTTTACAGCCCATTACTTCTTGGACAAGGACTCCCGCTGGGATGCCTTGTTTGCTCAGGCTGTCCTCAAACACCTGTTCCATTCTTAAACAACTCCTGCCCTCCTTCCCTGGATGGATGCCTGAGATCCATAGGAGGACCTAGAAAGTAATGTTCTGGAGGTGCCCTCAATTCTTGTGTCCTTTCTAGAGAAGTGGAAACTGGTGGCGCCCACTGTACTTGAGTGATGTTTAATGAATAGGACACTGGCTTGTCCTGTACGGAATAGATATTCAGGATGACCAGATCCTTTCCTTCCGGGGAAGGTGGGGGTATTTCTTGATAGCAATATACACCATCTGTGGAGTTAGCCCAACCAATCGTGCATATTCGGATGATAGTTCCTGTAATGAGACTTGGGTAGAAGTGAGCAGATACAAGAACAACAGGAAACTGGGACATAATAAAAGCTAACTTGTTTCACTCTACTAGGGAGTAAACTAGTGCTCCCCACTTATACTGTGCAACCACAGAAATAATGTTTACTATTTATTTACATAACTATTAGACACATGTCCAGTATATAGGACACATCAACTATACAGCAGAAGTAAATAGTTACCATCCTCAAGCGACTTTTGTTTAGAAAGCAGCTGTCCGTGCTGTCGGCAGGTGGTACCTGAAAATAAAGACTGATAAAACACGTATTACCCATATGGTTTCAACTGGTTGATGTGTTTCCAATACTGCTGGTTGTCGGGCATTAGGATCTGGTATAGGCTTGGGCCTAAGGTATCCGTAACTTACGGTCCCTCCCACTTTGCAGTTCCAAAGGGGAGGTTTGGTCTAGGTGTCAGGGTCATCACTTTACTCCCAACCTTGAGGGGCCTTAAATCGGAACCTTTTGCATGTACCTCCTGCAGATAATCTCTAGCTTTTTCTGTGTTAGCTAGCACAGTGGTCTGAATTTCTTTTAGATGTTCTTGCAGGGATTTCATCCACTCATTGGTAAGAATTACGGTCTGGTCTTCTGCAGCAGATTTTCCCACCGTGGCACTGGCCTTCCCATTAAGGCTTCGTAGGGTGCAAAGCCTGTGGATATGCAGACATTAGCTCTGATACGCATAAGGACTAACGGGAGCACCCGATCCCAATTTTTCCCAGTCAGATTAAGCATAGGGCTGAGGTGGGCCTTAATTGTTTGATTCATTCTTTCTACCTGCCCTGCTGCCTGTGGATGGTACGGAATGTGGAGTTGTTCTATGCCTAGAAAATCAAACAATTCCTTGATCAGCTGAGAAACAAATGCAGGACCATTATCAGAATCAATAGTCTTAGGGATGCCCCAGCGTGTAAAAAATTGCATAGTTAGGATTTCTGCAGTGGTTCGAGCGGTTTGATCTGGGACAGGGAATGCTTCTACCCAATGAGAAAAGGAATCAACAGCAAAGCCACCGCACTCAAAAGAAGCACCACCCGGTGCAGGAGAACAGCCCACACCGCCTTCCTCAGCCCTGCGGCTACTCTCCCCGTCCGGGAGCGAGCAGCCAGGGCCTCCCCAGACAGGCCTTTCCCGCCGCCGCTGCCTCACTGGCCAATCGGGGCAAAGACACCACACTCAAAAGAAGCGCCACCTGGCGCAGGAGAACAGCCCACACCGCCTTCCTCAGCCCTGCGGCTGCTCTCCCCATCCAGGAGCGAGCAGCCAGGGCCGCCCCAGACTGGCCTTCCCTGCTGCCACTGCCTCGCTGCCCAATCGGGGCAAACCAACTGGACTCAAAAGAAGCGCCACCCGGCGCAGGAGAACAGCCCACACCGCCTTCCTCAGCCCTGCGGCTGCTCTCCCCATCCGGGAGCGAGCAGCCATGGCCGCCCCAGACCGGCCTTTCCCGCCGCCACTGCCTCACTGCCCAATCGGGGCAAAGCCACCGCACTCAAAAGAAGCGCCACCCGGCGCACCCGCACCTGAGAGCCTCGCCAGAGGACCCTTTGGCGTGGCCCTTAGGCGGAGGCCACATACTACCAACACAGACAAAAGGAGCGCCCAGAAAACGGACACTTCAACCCACTGAGACCAAAAACGCAAGTAAAAACCTCACACACCACCTGAACTAAAAAGTGCAAACCACTAAGACATTAATGCTGTCATGACTCCAGAGGGAACAAATAGTATATGCATGCCTTACTATCATCGTTACCAGATAGCTTGCCTGTATTTATACCAGATAGTGTACCCGCCTAACTGCCTGTATTGATACCAGACAGCTTGCCTGTATTTATACTAGATAGTGTGCCTGCCTAACTGCCTTCATTGATACCAGAAAGCTTGCCTGTATCTATACCAGATAATGTACCCGCCTAACTGCCTGTATTGATACCAGACAGCTTGCCTGTATTTATACTAGATAGTGTGCCTGTCTAACTGCCTTCATTGATACCAGAAAGCTTGCCTGTATCTATACCAGAAAGCGTGCCTGCCTAACTGCCTGCATTGATACCAGATAGCTTGCCTATATTTATACCAGATAGCGTGCCTGTACTTATACCAGATAGTGTGCCTGTCCAGCCACCAGATAGCATGCCTGTCTAGCTGCCAGTATCCATACCAGTTAGCAAGCGTGTTTTATCTGCAAAAATCCCTAACAGATAGCGTGACTATCTGCCTGCTGACTGTACACAACACCAGATAGAAGGCCTGATTTGCCTGCTGCGATAAGCCCTGCTGCAATAGGCCCAGTAGATCACCTGCTCACTCCCGAACAGATAACACCCCGCCCCAACCAAGACACGGTAGGAGCAATCCAAGAAAATGCACCTAATTATAGCATTAGCCAGTATCTACCTCCTCACTGGGCTACCCAGCGGATCGCATGCCTTTAACCCAGGCCCCAACTTTATCCCGATACTTCGGAGCGATGGGAAGAAATAGATAGAAAATCCTCACCACTCCTCAACCGAAGCCAATCGCACACTTCACCCCCACTTATTGCACGTCTCACTACAACACATAGAAAAGACCCACATCAAGAAACACCAGCACCAATGACTGCTGAAGTGTGCTCTCATCAATGCCAGATCAATCCATACAAAATGGCCAGCGGTCACTGATTTGATAACTTTCCATGACCTGGACATCCTAATGATCACGGAGACATGGTTATCTGACTGCGACAACGTCCTTCTTAACCAGATGTTACCCCCCAAGTTCTCACTCTACACTTGCCACAGAGTCAACCAGAGAGGGGGCGGAGCACTCATCCTCTCAAAAACTGACCTACAATTTCAACTGAGCAAGGCCACCAGCACAACACACTTAGACACAATCACCATAACGAACAACCACTGCACAATCAATCTACTCTACAGAGCACCAGCATCATCCCTAGAGGACCTCTCAACAATAATTGAACTTGCTTGTAATTTAAATAAGCCACGATCCCCAAACTGGATACTAGGCGACTTCAACTTACCTACCCTACAAGATACCAAAGCCACAGCCTTCCTCAAAGTTCTCGATGAGCTGGGATACAAACAGCTAGTCAATGCACCTACACACGTGAAAGGAAACAAACTGGATTTGATCTTTGCCCCACAAACAGCGATGGAAGCAACCCATGATTTTGCATTATCTATGACACCAGTACCCTGGTCCGATCACAGCTTACTCAGATTCCAAATACCCATCCAGCATCTCAATCAGAATGCCAACAGAGCTACTACCTTCCTCAAAACATCAGCGAGATGATTTCGACCCTTTGTCAAAGAAGAAATACTGGAGAAAGTCCTACCACTCCTCAACAACACAGCCCATGGACTAGACAAAATGACTTCTAGCTGGGACAACAGTCTCAACTCCATCTCTCACCTCCCACCCACGAATAAAAAGCCAAGAAAACGAGTGCATGCAGCATGGTACTCCAAAGAACTGCAATCATCACTCCTCCATCTGCGCAAGCTTGAGAGACGATGGTGCCGGTCACGCTCCACCGAAGCACACATTACATATAGCTCATACCTAAAAAAGCATCGCAAAGAAATAACGGAGAGAAGGAAACAATTCCATACAGATCTCCTGAAGCGCTCAATAAGTAAGCCATACGACCTCTTCAATATAGTAAAGACATTATCAAGAGAACCAGCACCAGACCAACCATGCATGCCACAACCACAGGCCTACGCCGACTACCTACAATCAAAGATGATCCAGACTGACAAGAGCACAAACCCCACAAGACACACCCCACTACATAAGCCAACACAGACAGCACCACTGTCCAAATTCAACACCATATCAAACAAGGAGATTGAAGATACCATTGCCTCCATTAACTCCACCACCGCACCTAATGATCCCTGCCCAGCGTCCTGGATAAGAGAGCTTCGTTGTGACCTAAGCCAGTGGTACTCATCCCAACGTGGCTTCAGGGAAGCCAACGGCGTTGAAACCCTCCTCACCATCCTCTTCAATACCATAATCTCAGGTATCGATAACCTCCGACAAGGTTTTGCCCTTATCTTCATGGATATCGCAGCAGCTTTTTATTTATTTATTTAGTAAACACTTATATACCGCTACTTCCAGCGATCAGAAGCGGTTTGATTATAATTTTGGGATTTGTCACAAATCAAGACAGAAAATTTGGGGCATAGATAGAGAGAATAGGGGTAATACATAGCACACATAATAGGGTCTAAATATAGACCTTAATGTACCAACATACATTTACAATAAGAGATTGGAAATGTATGCAGATAAAACACGCTTTTGACTCTGTGAGCCATGAGATACTCATAGAGCGTCTCGAGGAAAAAGGAATACAGGACACAGCCCTAAACTGGTGCAAATCCTACCTGTCCAACAGATGGCAACACGTGAGGACCGGCACCACAACCTCGAAACCGTTTCTACAAAGACAAGGTGTCCCGCAGGGTTCCTCACTATTGGCTTTAATGTTTAACATATACATGCAGCCCATCTGTGCCCTGATCCGATCATTCAACGTCGCCTGTCTAGCGTACGCAGATGATATTCTCCTATACATGCCATTTGCAACTGACCAGCCAGATTTCTCCCCACTGACAAGCTGTTTCGATGCAGTTGTGGACTGGCTCCATACGCAAAACCTCCGAATCAACCATAACAAGACAGACATCCTCTTCTTTACAAGGAACCAAGACTTCATTCCCCCACCCTCACTAAAAGTGAAGAATGCAGAGCTGATGACCAAACCCACAATCCGCTACCTAGGTATCACCCTGGACCAACGGCTGGACATGAAAACTCACATAAAAAACACAGTATAAACAATATACCATAAAATACGGACACTACGGCACCTCCGACCGCTACTTGATCACACCGACTTTTGAACAGTCTACCAAGCCCTAGTAATTCCACACTTAGATTACGCTAACTCAATTCTATACGGATTCCCGCAAGCAACACTAAATGCGCTCCAGCTTGCAATGAACACAGCTGCAAGAGTTCTATACAGAGTATCAAGGATGGACCACATCACACCAATTCTAAAGAAACTCCACTGGTTACCTATACATGCCAGACTTCATTATAAGATCTTAGTTATGACCTTCAAAGCCTTAAACAATCAGCCCACCACATCCATCAGCAAGCTGATCCACATTATACCCCCTAACAGAACCAGGAGATCCACAGCGGCGAACACCCTGATAATCCCAAAAGAAACGACAAAATGCACAAAGGCAACATCCAACAAGGGCCTTCATGATCTACGCCCCTAGAGCTTGGAATGCCCTCCCCACGGACATGCGAATCATCACTAACCTGACTCAATTCAGGAAGGCACTGAAGCATCATCTGTTCATAAGACACTACCCAGAAGCTAGCTGTAGAAACCAGGCAGCAAGCACTCCCACCAGGCACCGAGAGCCCCCCAATACCACACCTAACATGAAAAAGGGCAGTCAACCCCGCCTGTCCAGTCCCGAATAGACTATAGCTGAAAGTATAGTCACTAATGTAAATAATTTGTAGAAAGTTACCCCAGTTATGTCCAAGTTTTAGTCCCTGTTCAATGTAAATACAGTGCAGTCCTACTGCATGGTATAAGATTCTGTTAAATGTACACCGCACCGATATGAATAGCGCGGTATAGAAGAGAAGTAAATAAATAAAAATAAATAGTGAGTAAAAATCTATTTTTCCTAGCTGTTAACGGAAGAGGGCCCACATGATCTACTTGCAGTCTCTCAAATGGGCCACGAGGAGGTGCTCTCATTAACTGTCCCCTTCTCTTTTTAGGTTGCCTCCCAAATGAAGCACAGATTACACAGGAGGAAACATGATCCTGTATATCATGTTTCATTTCTGGCCACCATACCAACCTATTAAGGATAGTCTGCATTTCTTCTGCTTTAGGGTGTCCCATAGGACCTGCACCATGAACCCAATGCATCCATTCTTTACCTCGAGCTCTGGAGATAGCTATAACCAAGCCTTCCTCTCTTTTTGCACATAAAATGTCTTTCTCTATAGTGAGTGAGAAAGGGTGTGTGCTGATATAGGTTATCGGGGCGTCCTGCACAAGCTTCCTCAAATTGGAAAGTTCAGGGTCCTTTGTCTGCAGTGCTATGAAGTAATCTGGTGGTGTTATCTGCTCATACTCTGTGGAACGTGTAGCAATAGCGACCATGCATGTCTGCTCATACCAGGGCCATATGAGGCCTACATGGCATGCTTCCTTGGCTAGTGAGTCTGCTAATGTGTTTCCTTTTACTAAAGGGCCTTTCTTCCTATGTGCTTTCACTTTAATTAAATGTACTCTCTGAAACTTCTCACTCAGTTCTTGTGCCATAGTCCACAGTGATGAATTTTTCACCGTGGAGCCATCTGTGGATTTAAATTTATTTGCCAGCCACCAGGGTAAAAGGGCAATGGCACTTTTAAAGACATAATCAGAATCTAAAATGATTTGTATCTCTGGGTGTGAATCCTGTTATTGTTGCATACAAGCCACAATATCAGTGGAGGAGTGGCCTAGTGGTTGGGGCAAGGTACTTCAGGCCGGAAGGTCGGGGGTTCAAATCCCACTAGAGGACAGCAACCTTGGGCCGGAAGGACTGGGGTTTCTAGTCCCACAGGTGCTCCTTGTGGTCTTGGGCAAGCCACTTAACCTTCCATAGCCCATGTTCCCTGTAAAATAGTTATCTCCAAGTTATAATGCCCTGTTCAATGTAATTTCAGTTTGTTCAACATAAACCGCACTGATGCAGAATAGCGCGTTATATAAGATAATGTAAATAAAATAAAAAAATAAAATAAAAGCAGCCATCTCACAGTAGTGTGCTGATGCTGACCCACAGGAATACTGTCTCTGCAGTACCACTTGGTTATTTGGGTCCAGTTGTGCAATTGCAAAACCTGCTAGTCGCCTGCTTCCTTCACATTGGCTACTACCATCATTATATACTGTAGGAAGAAAAGGTGAAATTTTGTCTAGTCCCAGTTCCCTAAAGATCATGTGATTAGGGGCACTGGGTGAGGACTGACAGTCATGAGGTTGCCCCTCCAGCAAGATTCCAGCCACTTGCACGTTAGGTTCTTTCAACAATTCAAACTTTACATTCTGTGCCTGCAACATGAGAGTCCACTGGACTATTCTCTCAGTCCTAATCTTGCTACATGCTAACTTTCCTTCTACAATGAATTTGAGTGGGGTGTGATGGCTGCATATGTATGTGGTTTGAGCACCAATGATGTATGTAAATTTCTGCATAGCAGCATAGGAAGCCAGTACATGTTTTTCACAGTTTACCATTTTGAGTTCGGGAGAAGTGAGAACTCTGGAACAGAAGGCAATAGGGTGATCTACTCCTCCTAGGCCAGCGATGGCGAACCTATGGCACGCGTGCCAGCTGTGGCACGCGAAGGCCTTGCAGCTGGCACGCGTGAAGGTCCGCAGAAAAAGAAAAAGCGGGCTCTGGCTGCTGCCGCGGACGCGGCAGCATGCAGTGTCCCGCGGGGCCCCCTCCGCCCGCTAAGCCCCTCTGCAAGGGCTTTCAGATTCGCGAGGGAGACAGCGTCTCCCTCGCGTCTCTGTTAAGCCCGCAGGGGCTAATGGGAAATTTCCCATCAGCCCCTTTAGAGGGACGGATGGGAAATTTCCCATTAGCCCCTGCGGGCTTAACAGAGACGCTCTCCCTCGCGAATCTGAAAGCCTTGCAGAGGGCTTAGCGGGCGGAGGGGGCCCGCGGGACATTGCATTCTGCCGCTGCCGCGGCAGAAGCCTGCGCCCGCTGCTTTTTTTTTTTTTTAAATTTGCCATGGGGGGTGGGTTAGGACTGCTAATGGGCTAGGGGGGGGGGGGTTAGGACTGCTAATGGGCTAGGGGGGGGTTAGGACTGCTAATGGACTGGGGGGGTTAGGACTGCTAATGGGCTAGGGGGGGTTAGGACTGCTAATGGGCTGGGGGGGTTAGGACTGCTAATGGGCTAGGGGGGGTTAGGACTGCTAATGGGCTAGGGGGGGTTGAGGACTGCTAATGGGATGGGGGGGTAGGACTGCTAATGGGCTGTGGGCTGATGGGGGCTGTCTGGAAATGGGGTGATGGGGGGTTAGGACTGGTAATGGGCTATGGGGGGGGTTAGGACTGCTAATGGGCTAGAGAGGGGGGGGTTAGGACTGCTAATGGGCTAGAGGGGGTTAGGACTGCTGATGGGGAGGGGTTAGGACTTGAGGTGGGCTGTTGGGTGGGGTTAGGACTGGAAATGGGCTGATGGGGGCATAACACTGGAGGTGGTCTGATGGGGTTAGGACTGGTAATGGGCTATGGGGGGGTTTAGGACTGATAATGGGCTATGGGGGGCTGGGACAAGAAATGGGCTGATGGGGAGGGGTTAGGACTTGAGGTGGGCTGATGGGGTTAGGACTGGTAATGGACTGTGGGCTGATGGGGGGGGTTAGGACTGGCAATGGGCTATGGGGGGCTGACTGGAAGTGGGCTGATGGGGGGTTAGGACTGGAAGTGGGCTGATGGGGGGTTAGGACTGGTAATGGGTTATAGGGGGGGGGCTTAAACTGAAAATGGGGTGATGGGGGGTTAGGACTGGAAGTGGGTTGATGAGGGGGGGATAGGACTGGTATTGGGTTGGGGGGTTGCTAGGACTGGAAATGGGTTGGGGGGCTGCTAGGACTGGAAATGGGCTGATGCAGGGACTAGAAGGGAATGGATGCTGGGTGAGGCTGGAACTAGAAGGGAGCTGGTGTTGGGGGAGGATTAGAATGGGATGGGGCTGGGAGAGTAAAATGGAGAGGGGAAAAATATTTTGTGTGGGAGGGATAAAAAATCTACAATTGGCCGGGTATTGGGAGAGTAAGTGGGGATTGAGGATGGAGGGGTAAATTTTGAGTAGATGAAATAGGAATGAGGAAAGAGCAAAAGGAGAAAGATTAGTATGTTAAAGCAGATGTAGAGAGAGAATGGAAAAAAAAACCCAAGAAGACAGAAGAAAGGACAAATGGACAGCAGATGGAGAGTTAGCAGAAGACACGAAGAAACCAGAAGAAAGTGGCTGGAACAATTGCAACTGAAAAAAAATGCACAAAAGGTAGAAAAATATCTCTTTATTTTGAATTTATTAATTGGAATATGTCAGCTCTGGGAAATGTGCATCATTAATTTTTGCGCTTTGTTTAGTACAAGAGGAAATTAATATATAGTTTTATTTCTACAGTGTTGTTGTATATTCCAAGTTTGGCTTTTGGGGTTCCCAGTTTAATTATTGTCTTCCTGTTTCTAAATTGTGATTCCTTGTTTGGTAATGGTCTGTTCTGCATGTGTAACTGAGCTGAGGTATTCTGTTTATATAATTCCTATTTGACATTGCCACTTGTTCTTTCCCCAGTAGGTCATGTATTGTTGTTCTCTGAGATGTATTGGTTTAATATTTGCAGTGTTGCCTTTTGATAGGTAGAGTATGGTGCTTTGTGAGTCCTGGTAGTGCTGTTAGGATACGGCGGGTTTGCTATGGGTTCTAAATGGGCAGCGTTTGTAGTAGTTCCTAATGTGCCTGGCGGTTGGTACTGGATTATAGTAATGTAGAAACCTTTTAGTCTTTCTTTATCCATATACTCATTAAGAGGCATGTTTACTAAAAGTTAGTGTATGGTAACATTATGCAAATATTTATGCAAATGAAGCACCTTATGCAAATGGAGCTTTAATTGACGTGCTGGCACTTTGAGGAAATTCTTTGGTTTTGTGCGGCAGTTTGGGCACTCGGGCTCAAAAAGGTTAGCCATCACTGTCCTAGGCGTTGTGTTAGAGCTGCACCTATACTGTTCTCTCCAACTACAGGGTACAGAAAAAAATGTTGTGTATGATCTGGGTGTGCAAGAACCGGAGCAGAAGTCAGAATGAGCTTTAATTTAGTTACAGCTTCTGTAAATTCTTCCTCCCAAACATAACCTTTACCTTTTAGCAGGGAATAAAGTGGAGCTGCCACTTCAGCATAGTTATGCAGGAAGTCACGACAGAAACCCATGAGCCCTAGAAAGGACTGGAGTGATTTCTGATCTGTAGGAAGTGGAAGTTTCCGTATCAGCTCTATCCTCTGAGAATCTACAGATTTACCATCCTCGCCAATTGTAACCCCTAAAAACATAGAAACATGATGACAGAAAAAGACCACATGGCCTATCTAGTCTGGCCTTCCATATCAACAACTACAACAGTCCACTTTTTACCTTTAGAGATCCTCTGTGTTGGTCCCATGCTTTTTTGAATTCAGTTACTGTCCTCATCTCTACCACCTCCACTGGGAGACTATTCCATGGATCCACTACTCTTTCCGTAAAGAAATATTTCCGCATATCACTCCTGAATCTATCTCCCTTCACCCTCATCCCATGTCCCCTCGTAGCAGAACTTGCTTTCAATTGAAAGAGGCTCTCTCCCTGAACATTTATGCCACGGAGGTATTTAAACATCTCAATCATATCACCTCTATCCCGCCTTTCCTCTAAGATGTACATATTAAGATCCTTAAGTCTGTCCTCATATGCTTTATAATGAAGCCCACTAATCATTTTAGTAGTCACCCTCTGTACCGACTCCATCCTGTTCACATCCTTTTGAAGGTGCGGTCTCCAGAATTGCACACTATACTCCAAATGAGGTCGCACCAAAGACTTATACAGAGGCATTATCACCTCCTTTTTTCTGCTAGCCATTCCTTTCCGTATGCACCCAAGCATCTTTCTAGCTTTTGCCATCGCCTTTTCTACCTGTTTAGCTACTTTAAGATCATCAGACACAACCACGCCTAGGTCCCGCTCTTCTTTAGTGGACAAAAGTACTTCACCTCCTATACTGTATTGCTCCCTTGGATTGCTGCAGTCCAAATGCATGACCTTACATTTTTTAACATTAAATCCCAGCTGCCAAATTCTAGACCATTCTTCAAGCTTAGCTAGATCCCTCCTCATGTTATCTACACCTTCCTGGGTGTCTACTCTATTGCAGATTTTGGTATCATCTGCAAAGAGGCAAACCTTACCCGACAGCCCTTCCGCTATATCACTAACAAAGATGTTAAAAAGAATCGGACCAAGGACAGGTCCCTGGGGCACACCACTGGTAACATCCTTCTCCTCAGAGTGAGCTCCATTTACTTGTACTCTTTGTCGCCTCCCACCCAACCAATTTCTAACCCAAGCAGTAACTTTAGGGTCCATCCCTAGGGTGCTCAGTTTGTTTATAAGTCGCCTGTGAGGAACAGTGTCAAAGGCTTTACTGAAATCTAAATACACCACATCTAGAGCTCTCCCTCGGTCCAACTCACTGGTCAACCAGTCAAAGAAATCAATCAGATTTGTCTGACAAGACCTGCCTCTGGTGAATCCATGCTGCCTCGGATCCTGTAATCCGCTGGACTCCAGAAACCTCACTATTTTCTCTTTCAGTAGTATTTCCAATAATTTACTCACCACCGAAGTTAAACTAACCGGTCTGTAGTTTTCAACCACATCCTTACTTCCGCTTTTGTGTAAAGGCACCACATGAGCCTCTCTCCAGTCCTTTGGCACCACTCCCGACTCCAACGAGGCATTGAAAAGGTATTTCTTTTGGTTTGTTCACTATAATGGAGGCAGTGGTTTCCAACATTTCATTGTTTTGTTCCCTGTGCACCGGGATACCCCATTTAACTGGGATAGCCACACACTGGGAAGCTGTGTCATTAATTCCTTGAATTTTATAAATTTCCATATTTTCCTGATCTGCAGTGGGAGAAGCTCTGTTTGTAAAACTAATTCCAGCCCCGGTGTCAATCAACGCTAGTTTATCCTGACCCCCTATTCTGCTGATAACATTGGGGCGTCCACAAGAGTCCAGTATCAAGGTTGTTACAAGCCTTAAACTGTATTTTGGGCCTGTATCTGTTTCATCATCCAGAGGTTCTGGAATCGAGTCCTCTGCTGAGGGAACCGAGGCAGGCTGGGCTATGAAGGCTTGAGACATTTTGATATCTGAACCCAGAAGGTCAGGACACCACTATGCACTAGCCTTGTGTTTGTCCTGAGCTGCTCGTAAGTCCTGTTTTAATTTAACTAGTTCTACCTGCAGTATGTGTTTGTCCTGTTCCCATTTAATTTTCTCCTTTTCTAATCCATCTCTCTGTGCTTTGAGCTCTTGAAAGGGAATGTAACCTGAGGAATTTCTAAAAGTGCCTCTGCCGTGTCCTCTCCAAGGTGTGTGTCCTCTGTATCCTTTGTCTGTGTTACTTGTGTATTGAGAGGATCCCTCAGCTTGCCACTTCCATGCTTCTGATACTGTTATGACCTGCGAGGGCTGGGTCTTCCAAACAGACCCAATTCTGAGCATTAAAGTATCGAAAGGGGTTGCTTTAGGGCTGGGGTCACCAACCTCCAGAGGGCCGCGGGCCGCACAGCCGACTACCGGGAGCCTCGCGGGCCGCACCCCCCTTCTCCCCGCCCCCGCGAAAAAAAACAACAAACGCAAAATTATGAAAACAATGGCTGATCACCTTTATTGAATTTAATGAGATGGCTGATGATTCATGCTAGCAGACAAATGCTTAAAGTCCGGCTTCACAGATGACACTGACAGGAGAAGGGACGCTTGCAGGTGGTCGTCGGTGAGCTGCGAGCGCGTGGAAACAATGGCGGGAATCCTTGGCGGGCCGCACGTAATGTTAACCGGGGTAGAGCCTCGCGGGCCGCACGAAGGGACCTCGTGGGCCGCATGCGGCCCGCGGGCCGCAGGTTGGTGACCCCTGCTTTAGGGTCTTCCGAAAATAACCAAAAGTGTTTTGTAATCTCAGGGGATAGTAATTCTAATAAAAATGCCTTATGCGTACTCACCCCATAATCTTCTGCATTGGGCCAGGACTCCTGGTCATTAAGAACTGCATTTAAAATCCAGGCTCTATATGCAAACTGTTCCAGTGTATCATTTGGTAGAGGTGAAATAATTTTAAATACTTGCATTGGGGAACAGTGAAATAGTTTTTCAGTACCCCTTTTAACCAACTGGTATGGGTGAGTGAGAGAGCCAAATGTATAATAGTGTGGCCCCAGAGCCAGATGCATAAGTCTATCAAAGTCTGTTTGTTTCCTTCTGTATTTCCCTAGACCCCAGTGAATCAGAATATCAGTGGCCCATTTGCACCATTCATTTACATTAAAAGGCATAGAGCCAGCTTTCTCAACTATACTTTCAATATCCCTATCTTTTAATGAGTCCTGCAGCATCACTTTAACTGGTGCTCTGAGTTCGGTACTGGGTGCTGAGTCTGAGTCGTCGGAATTATCCTCCTAACACAGGTCCTGGTTATTGCTCTGTTCTGGCTGAGATAAACTATTAGGATTTTCTTTCCCTGTACTGTCTGATTCATCTTTATTTTTCCCATTCCTAAGCCCTGCTATACATCTGTGTTCTTTTGTTTCTCAGTAGCTTGGATGCATGGCTTATAGGGTGTGTCATAGGCAGGGGGGGCTGAGGGAGAAATGGTTGTTGGCCAGGGCTTATATTTCTTTTGTCTTTCAGAGACCAATTCATCCTTAACGTGCCTCAGTTCAAGTTTAAGTGCTTCTAATTGCTCACTAACAGTTATAAAGGAGTTTGTGGCTTGTATCACCTGAGCACATTGCATGGAAATGCAAATTTGTGCCTCCTCCAGGTCTTTGGTTAATTGTGTACACTGAGTAGTCAGTTCAGTATTGTCCTGTTTCATGCTAATGAGCCCCCTGCACATGCCTTGGATAAAAAGGCATTTTATTTGTTTTCTTTTTGAATTCTTGATAATGGTTTAACATTTGTCTTTGAATATTATACCATGATGCCTCAGGGAATTCCCCTTCAAAGGGACCACCTTTTCTCTTACAGTATGTCAGTACCATTTCTTTCAGTTCCTTAAAATCAAAGGCATCCATATTTGAGACTGCAGAAGGACTGTAATTGGTACCGGGGTCTACGCTTATTATGTGTTTATTTTGTTTTATGCGACTTTCACAATGTGCAACCTTGGAAAGAGGAATGCTCACTTTTATGGAGACGTGGGACTTAGAATTATAGTTGGAATGACATAAATTTTATGGGTGTTCAGTACAGAGTATTGGCATAAAGACCATGCCTTAAAATTATACCTGAATAAAAAGTGCTTACCAACCTTTAACAGGGTGGAATTTTATGGTGAACTTATATTCAATGAGGGACTGTTTAATTGTGTACCACTTCCCAAACAAAGCTGGACTATCACTCTGTCTTTTCTTAGCTGCTCAAATACTCTAGAAAATTTGTGCCTTGTACTGAACCTTTGCAAGCTTATATATAAAAATAAGAAAATTGCAAGCCACCCTATGTAATGTCACTAGGTGTAGATAATAATAAAATCCAGGATTATTACAGAGCCTTTTGACAATGAAACTCTCACCTTGTCTGTAATCTACTTTAATGTATCAAACAAAATTATTACTTACCCAACTGGAGATCCGCTGCGAAACCTGAGACAAGCCCCCATAAATGTAACCTTTCGCTGCTTCCTACGTTCGGTTACTCTCCTGTTGGTCCTGGGTCTACTTCGCAGAGGCAGTAGGGTTTGTAGCACAACAGGACAGCCAAACTAGTATGGTTTAAAAAAAACGTTTTTATATAGAAATAGGCCTCTTACATGGGTACAGAACAGAGGTATATAGTGGTTACTGAGCTGCTTCCGTGTATATCAATAACTCGATGTGTGTGCCTGGGTGTGAGAGAGAGAGAGAAAAAAGGGGGGGGGGGGGTAAAGAGAAGTGTGTGTCAGAGTCTCATAGTAAGAAGTGTCCTATGAATAGGAAGAGAGAGTATTTTTGTCCTTTTCTGTATTTATAGTGAAGTTCTCCTTTTCCAGCAACTCCCTTTGTCATACTTTGGTCTGTTTGAGGTCTGTTATCCCCTGATTAGCAAGGAGGGGCTGTTGTCCTGCAGACTAATCTCATCAGCCATGCTAAGCCCATCAAGTCTGGAGATGTCCTATCTGACATCACCAGGGTGTCAGAGCTGCCTGCAGGCCAAGGTCTGGGAAAAGCCATGAAACCTCTGCTAGGCATAATGTCATGCTGTATGCTGACACACCTTATGTGTCTTCCAACACAGCCTTCTTGATGTCATCCCATAACTCTTCTGGAGCTCTGTCATTTGTATCTCAATTAGCAAATCTATTTTTCAGGCAGTCTTTAAATTCCAATAGTTTATTCGCAAGGTCGTATTTTGCTACATTCATGAGTGGCTTGCTCTTTTTCAACTTTAGCTTGAGTTTGCATACCAGTAGTTAATGATCTGTACCACAGTCAGGTCCAGGTTTTGTCTTTGTTGATGTTATCGAGCTTTTTCATTGTTGTCTTCCACAGATGTAGTCAATTTGATTTCTGTACAATCCATTGGGTGAAGTCCATGTGTACAGTCGGGGCTTGTGTTGCTGGAAGAAGGTGTTTGAGATGAATAGACCATTGGTCTTGCAGAATTCTATGAGTCTTTCTCCAGCTTCATTTCTGTTGCCAAGTCCATATTTTCCAACCATTTTGCCTTCTTCTTTGTTGCCAACTTTTGTGTTCCAGTCACACATGACTATCAGGATATCCTGTCTGCATGTTCTGTAAGTTTCAGCTTGTACTTGTCCATAGAATGCATCAACGTCTTCCTCTTCTGCAGATGTTGTTGAGGCATATACCTGAATTATGTTTGTGTTGATGGGCTTTCCTCGTAGAGAAATAGAAATTAAGCGTTCACCGACTGCATTGTATTTCATTACAGTTCTTGCAAGTTTCTTCTTAATTATAAATGCAACACCATTTCTTCTTTGTCTTTCATTTTCAGCATAGTAGACCATGTGATCATCAGATGCAAAGTGCCCAAAGGCAGTCCATTTCACTTCACTGACACCCAACAGATCGAGTTGTACACATTCCATTTCATTCTTGACCACCTCCAACTTCCCTTGGTTCATGCTTTGTATGTTCCATGTCCCAATGTTTAAGACATCTTTGCAACTTCTGACTCTTTTCATTCACAGCTACATCAGCAGATCCAGCCACATCATAAATGCTGGCTTAACTCTTCGAAGTCTTCAGTACATCCCCAGTAGCCATTTGAGTGCCTTTCAACTTGGAGGTCTCATCTTCCAGCCATATAGTGCAATTTGTTTTGTGACTATCCATTGGGTTTTCATGGCAAGATACAGAAGTAGATTTGCCAAGCCTTTCTTCCGCACAGTTAATTCCAGTATTGTTGCATTTGTCACAGAAATATCATCCTCCACTTACAACACCGTCCCATTCTGCTGCTACCTAGATGGGTGGTTTGTCTTAGTCTGGCACCTCAGCTGATACCTGTCTATCTTTGGAGACCCTGCCACTAGCTAAGCTCCTAATAGCTTTGCTCTCAGTATCATTGATGCACATAAGCCCCCACATAACGACAAGCTGAAACCAAGTGAGGGTGTAGGGCCCAATTTTCCCCTCTGCGAGCCTTTCGGAATGGGGTGGCGCAAAATAGTGACTGCCCGTAGTGTGGGGCATCCTCAGTGGAACTTGGTCATATGTGGTGGACATGCGGGCGGATATAGAGATAATAGTGCCAGATTCTAAGTTACATGAGGACTCTGACAGGTCAGCCAGTGGAATGGTTTTTGTGCTGCTCGACCAGCTACCTTTCCCTAGCCCTAAGATGTAGGGTGCAATTTTTCATACACAAAGCCTGCGTGATGGGGAAGCAGCCTTTGTTGTGCATCTGAAGGGAGAGGTCTGCTCCTTTCTTCTGGGAATTGTGAAACTATTTTCACCAATTGATGCTTATGAAATGGTTGGCATCCAGAGGGAACCTAAAATGGCGAGGGAGCTTTTTAGCACTTTGGGGAGGATACATAAACGCATTGACATCTCTGGCTCATAATGAGGTGCTGACGCTGTAGAGGGCCAACAGCAAGGGACCTTACGGGTGGATAGAGGAGGGGAGGGGCTCCTGGATTGGGAAGCTCGACCTGTGGGTCAAAGCAGATGCATGATGTGTCTGTAGAGTGGAATCTAACCTTGTGGGGGAGAGGTGTGGGGAGGAGGGGAGTTCTTGATTCTATATTGTAAAAGACTAAATACATAAGTTTAAATGTACTTTCTATATCACAGTGCCCCGAAGTTTATTTGCTGCTTATTATTTTTTGCATAATTTCAAATAAAAACTCCCAGTGCACTCTATCGAATGCTTTCTCTGTGTCATTCGTAAGCAACATAGCCTCCTCTTGCTAGAATGATCACCCTTTTGATATTATCAGTGGCCTGTCTTCCAAAAATAAACCCTGTCTGATCGATGTTGACCAAAGTCTATATCCATGGTGCCAGTATTAACTAAGGCCTTGGCCAAGATTTTAACATTGACATTTAATAAGGAGATTGGGAAATAGGACCCACACAAGGTAGGATCTCTCCCAGCCTTGGAGATAACTGTAATACCAGCCGTCAGCATGTCAGGGGATAACCAGCCATCATGTAAACCGGATTGAAAATCTGCCCAACCATTTCTCTTTCAAAAACCATATAGAATCTTGCAGTTAGGCCATCTAACCCAAGCGATTTCCTCTTGGGCAACTCCCTAATGACCTGACTCAGTTCACCACAAGTAAGCTCAGCCTCCATCCCCTCTCGAGCTTCAGGATCCAGGAACCGGAGGGCGATAGCCTCAAGATAAGTCTTCCTCTCTTCCAGAGAACTCGTCTCCTATTTGTAGAACTCCAAAAACTGATGATTAATTTGAGAATCTTTAACCACCAACCCGTCCCTCTGATCACGGATGCAGTTATAGGAAATTTTTTCTTGTAGCATCCTATCCAGCAGCTCGCTAGCTTTCTTGCCAAATTCATAATAATGTTGCCAGACTAATTGCAATCTATAAGCAATAATCTCCAGGAACAAGCAGGAATGAGTCTTCACATATGGGTATCGTCGGTACCGACGGAGCCTGCGCGGGAACACTCCCCAGCGTCCAAAAGGAAAGCTTTTGGGAGCATCCCACAGCGCCTGCGCGCTGCCTTCCCGCCTTTCCTAACCACCTCTCTCCAGTTCTTCTTTTCCGCGGAGCCAGCAGGTCGTGTTCCTGTCACTGCTGAAGAATTTCTTTATTTTATTTTATTTCTTTAGTCGCGCGTCTGCCTTCTCGACGCTGGACCGGTACCGCCGTTTTTTTCTTTCTTTATTCTAAAAAAAAAAAAAAAACTACTGTTTTCTCACTTTGGTGCATTTTTTTTTCTTTGGCCTTAGGCCTAGGAAATTTTTCTTCATGGAAAAGCCCGCCTCTGGGTTTAAAAAATGCACAAAGTGCAGCGGCACTATTTATGTCACCGACACCCATGAATGGTGTCTAAAATGTTTAGGTCCTGACCACTCCATTGCGGATTGTGAGTCCTGCTCCATGATGTCTAAAAGAGGTCTACAGAATCGAGTAGCTAAGCTCAGTACCCTGTTTCCCTCGGATGCAGCTTCGGTTGCATCAACGTCTTCCAGGGCTTCTTCTTCCTCACAGGATCTCAGGTAACCAAACTTAAATCCAGCCGGTCCTCGAAGGGTAAATCTCCCTCTAAGTATCGAGATGCCTCCGGGCTTGCCCTCGAGGAATCCGCACCGGCAAAGTTACCCCGGCGGGAGGCTCTGGCTTCCAAAGCTTTTTCTATGGGGTCACAGGTTGACATCGATGGCTCGGCCTCGACCGATCACCTGTTGCCATGTTCTGGGGTACCGGTGGTTCCTACTGGTACCGACATCCAGACATTGGTTGCGTCGATGGATCAGAATATCCTGACCATGCAGTGTGCCATCACAGCATTCATACAAGCTGCGACGCCTTCGGTACCGCAACAAACTCCGTTGCCGGTACCGACTCCGGCACCAGTACCGACATCGGTTCCGGTGCCGGTACCGATTGCATCGACATCCGCTTCAGTGTCGACTGCAGTGGTACACCGTTCTGTGATGCCCATCGGTACCGAATCGGTACCGATCACTCCCGATGTTGATACCACCCGGTACGCGTATCGGGCTCTGCAAGAGCATCCAGACTGGCGATACTTCGATTCCTCTGAGGACTCTGATGAATCAGAGGTCTCTGTCGAAGCATCAGTGATCCATCCTCAGGAGCCCTCTTCTCCAAAAAGGAGAATGTCTCCTCCAGACATTTCAGGATTTCATTAAGGAAGTGGCCAGGGGCCTTTCCATCTCAGTGGCCCCTGAAACAGAGCCTAGAGCCAAAAAATTAGATATTTTACAATATCCTAAGGAGGCAGCCACTTTACCAATACATGAAATTCTTTATGATCACATGTTGGGCATATGGGAGACTCCTCTCACCATTTCCCCTCATTCTCACAGGTTGGACACCATGTATCGTGTTCCTCCTTGTCCTGGCTTTCATAAGACTCAGCTTCCTCACCACTCTGTTGTGGTGGAGTCTGCTATGAAGAAGATAGAGTACAAAAAGGCACTCTTCTGCTCCTCCAGGAAGAGAATGCAGAACCCTAGATGCCTTTGGCAGCAAATTTTCCAGGCCAGTATGCTTGTTGCCAGAATCAACTCCTATAGTCTCTATATGGGGATGTTTCTTAAGGAGATTACAGATCACCTGCAAACTTTATCTCCTTTTATTTCAGAAGATAAAAGGGAGGAGTTTCTCACCTGGCTCAAACATGCCCAGGATGTTTCCAAGTTTTCCAACCGTGCAGCTTTTGACTCTTTTGAAGGTGCCAGCAGAGCCTCGGCTATTGCCATAGGTGCACGTAGAGTTGCTTGGTTACAGGCTTCTGATTTGGAACCCTGGGTTCAAGATGGCCTAGGTAACCTTCCTTGTACAGGTGAAAACCTTTTTGGCAAGGATTGGCAAGCAAAGGCCACCCAGATGGATGCTGAAAATTCGGCTTTAGATAGACTTTCAAAGTCTACTTCTGCTCCTTTTAAGAAAAGGTTGTTCAAAAAGGTTTTTTTTTTCCCCAAAAAAGGCAGATACTATTCTGCTTATGGTCAGCAGGCCTCCTCTGCAGGTTGTTTTGCTACAAAGAGACAGCAACAACCGAAACAGGCTAAGCCTAAGGCTCCTAGGACTGCTACAGCCCAACAGCCTCAGCCTCCTCAGGGCCTTTGACTTACAACTAGAAAACTTAGCCTTTCTGGCTCTAGAACATCCAGAGCCTCTCACCATTTCAGGAAGGTTAGCTCACTTTGCTCCCAGATGGGAACAAATCACAGCAGAGCAGTGGACACTCTCCATCATAAAGGAGGGCTACAAGCTCCATTTCCTAAACCTTCCCCCTCACACCATGGTGAGACAGTTCAATTCTCCAACATCTCTCCTCGACCTTCTGGGTCAGGAGATTGCTGCCCTTTTTGCCCAAGGGGCAATAGAAGAAGTACCCCTTCTTCAACAGGGCTCAGGGTTCTACTCCCCCTACTTTCTCATCCCAAAGAAAACAGGGGGTTACAGACCCATATTAGATCTCAGAGAATTGAACAAGTTTCTATGCAAGGAGAAATTCAAGATGACATCTCTCGGTACTCTCCTTCCATACCTCCAGAGTCAGGACTGGCTTTGTTCTCTAGATCTCAAGGATGCGTACACCCATGTCCTCATCCATCCAACACACAGAAGGTTCCTTCGGTTCCTTTTCCAAGGAAAGCACTATCAATACAGAGTGCTTCCCTTCGGTCTGGCCTCTGCACCAAGGGTGTTCACAAAATGAATGGCAGTAGTTGCTGCATTTCTACGCACTCTAGGGATATTTGTATTCCCATATCTGGACGACTGGCTCATCCGAGCTCCATCCCAGTCAGAGGTCCAGGCTTCCCTGGCCTGCACAAGGCGTATCCTTCAGTATCTGGGACTTGTAATAAACATCCCAAAATCTCATCTCACCCCTACTCAATCTCTGGAGTTCATAGGGGCCTTACTGGATACCACCACTGCAAGGGCCTATCTTCCCCAGGCCCGTTGCCTACGCTTGGTGCAATTAGCCTCCCAAATTCTGTTAAAGTCCCATTTAACTGCTTCAGAGATGTTACAACTGTTAGGCCACATGGCATCCACCGTGCATGTGGTCCCCTATGCTCGCCTGCACATGAGGGCAACTCAGTGGACTCTATCCACCCAATGGACCCCCAGGCATCAGGATGCCTGTCAGACAAAATAGCAACCTCCAGTTGCCTTTTTTGGTCCCTCCAGTGGTGGAAGTCCATTCAAAATCTGTTGCTGGGGTCCCCCTTTCAACAGTTGCTACCCCAAGCAACCCTTACAACAGATGCCTCTCCAAAGGGTTGGGGAGCTCATCTACAAGACCTCTCCACCCAAGGCATCTGGTCTCCACAGGAAACATCTCTACATATCAACCTCTTAGAGCTCAGAGCAATCTTTCTGTCTCTCAGAGTCTTCCACACCCTGCTCAGCTACAAGACAGTCCTTATCCACACGGACAACCAAGTAGCCATGTTCTTCGTGAACAAGCAGGGGGGAACTGGCTCTCTGTCGCTTTGCAACGAAGCTCTGAGATTGTGGGCCTTCGCCAGAGAGCATCAAATCCATCTCATGGCAGTGTATCTTCCAGGGATTCAAAACTCTTGGGCAGACAGACTCAGTCGAGTTCTGCTTCCACACGAATGGTCCCTCCATGGGGACCAGATAGCCAGGATTTTTCGATTTTGGGGAACCCTAGACATAGACTTGTTTGCAAGTCCGTGGAATGCCAAACTTCCCCGGTTCTGTTCCAGAATTCCGTGTCAGGGAGTTCAGGCCAGGGATGCCTTCCTCCTACACTGGGGGCAAGACTTCCTCTATGCCTTTCCACCCATTCTCCTAATTCCCAAGACACTCTTCAAACTTCAGAGAGACAAGGGGTCTATGATCCTCATAGCACCACATTGGCCACGCCAAGTGTGGTACCCTCTACTTCTGCATCTCTCTCAAGCTCCCTCCCTGGACTTGGGATCTGCTCCAGACCTCCTGTCCCAGGAGGAGGGAACGTTGTGGCACCCAAATCCCCAGTCTCTTCACCTCAGAGCCTGGTTGCTGAAGGCCTAGACCTTCAAGATTTGCATCTTTCTCAGCAAGTAAAGGATATCCTTTATGCTTCCAGAAAGCCTTCCACTAGACGTTCCTATGCTTTTAAATGGAAAAGGTTTACCATTTGGTGTGCAGAGAAAGGTCTTAACCCTCTTGCAATACCTCTGAATTCTTTACTAGAGTATTTGCTGCATTTATCCCATGCAGGCCTTAAAACAAATTCAGTAAGAGTCCATTTGAGTGCTATTGCAGCATCCCTTAAACCTCTCAATGGACAGCCTATTTCCTCTCATCCTCTTATAGCAAGATTCATGAGAGGCCTTCTTTTGACTAAACCTCACATCAAACCACCTCCAGTGGCATGGGACTTGAATCTGGTTCTTGGCCAGCTTATGCAGCCACCCTTTGAACCCTTAGCCACTACCTCCTTGAAATTCCTTTCCTGGAAGGTTATTTTTCTCATTGCAGTCACTTCAGCTCGCCGCATCAGTGAGCTGCAAGCCTTGGTGGCTAATCCTCCTTATACCAGGTTCCATCATGACAAGGTAGTCCTCAGGACTAATCCACACTTTATGCCTAAAGTGGTCTCACCTTTTCATCTGAACCAGGAGGTTTATTTACCTGTCTTTTTTCCAGGATCTCATGCTTCAAGTGCAGAGAGGAATCTTCATACCCTGGTTTGTAAGAGAGCTCTTGCCTTTTACTTACAAAGGACACAACAGCATAGAAAGTCCTCTCAGCTCTTTGTTGCTTTTGATCACTCTCATTTAGGACTTCCAGTCTCTAAAAGAACTCTATCCAATTGGATTGCTCAATGCATTTCTTTCGCCTACCAGAGTAAGAATCTTTCTCTGGAGGGCCATGTCACAGCTCACAATGTGAGGGCCATGGCAGCCTCTATGGCTCATCTAAATTCTATGTCCATCGACCAGATCTGTCGAGCGGCCACCTGGGTCTCAGTTCATACCTTCACAGCCCATTACTGCTTGGACAAGGACTCCCTCCGGGATGCCTTGTTTGGTCAGGCTGTTCTCAAACACCTGTTCCATACCTAACCAACTCCTACCCTCCATCCCTGGCTGGATGCCTGAGATTCATGGGTGGAGGTAGAGCCCTTCCCAGGGACTCACAACCTGGGTGATCTCCCAGGCATCTCTAGCTAGGGAGTCCCCATATGTGAAGACTCATTCCTGCTTGTTCCTGGAGATAGCACAGTTACTTACCTGTAACAGGTGATCTCTGGGAACAGCAGGAATAAGTCTTCACAACCCACCCACCTCCCTTAGGAGTTGTATCTCTCTATCTTTCTTTCCTTTCCTCACTCTCTCTTTGTCTCAGCTTTAAAACTCGAACTGGAGAGAGGCGGTTAGGAAAGGCGGGAAGGCAGCGCGCTGGTGCTGTGGGATGCTCCCAAAAGCTTTCCTTTTGGACGCTGGGGAGCGTTCCCGCACAGGCTCCGTCGGTACCGACGATACCCATATGTGAAGACTTATTCCTGCTGTTCCCAGAGATCACCTGTTACAGGTAAGTAACTGTGCTTTCTCCACTTGCAGCCCCTGTAACTACGAGTGCATTTGGGCCAGCTTCTTCAGTGCCCTCTTTGAGCAAGTTTGCTAATGCTTTCCAGCCATTTTCTTGATTGCATCCTAAAGCTGTTCCTTCTGCTGCCTCAGTTTTTTAAGTTTGGCTGCCCACATCACAAACCTTTCCCTTATCACCGCCTTCATCCCTCCCACAGTGTCACTGCACTGACTGCTCCAGTATAATTCAGAACCCAGTATTCCTTAATAGTTTGCCACACATCCTGAACAACCTCATCCATACGAAGGAGACTCTTCATTCAGCCGCCAGAAGCACAACCCTTGCCCCCTTTACCCCTTTTCTTGTCCAATTGCACCCATACTGGAGCATGGCCAGACCATGTGATATTCTCAGTCACTGCTCTTTGAACAGATTCTACCCAATTCCAGTCCAGCAGAATCAAATCGATTCTGCTGTAATTCTTATGGGGGTAAGAATAAAAAGTATAATCCTACTCCCATCAGGTGATCTGACCTCCAGACATCCACCTGGCAGAATTACTTCATCAATCTTTTTAATATTCTGTGTTCCAAAAAGGGACCTGTCCCTCTTGCTGTATAGATATTGACCAAGGTCACCTCCTCTCCCTCTATTTCACCCCTCAGCAACAGAACCCTCTCCTCTAAATCCCTATAGGTATCTTTTACTAATAAAGGGTATCCCCTATGCAATAAAATAGCTATCCTGTATTTCTTTTAATCAGCCCTGTTAGAGCTAAAATATTGCTGCGGAAACTGAGCTCTACATAGCAAGGCTTCATCCCTGCACCGTAAATGTCTCTTGTAAAAAAAAATTATATCCCATTTCAACCGCTCCTCTTCTCGAAACAAATGCTTTCTGTTACCATTTGCATTTAACCCTTTAACATTTATTGTGTCTAAGCAAATCATTACTCTAAATACAGAGCCCACTCACCAGTCTGTCCATACATCAAGCTCCACCACAACCATCACCTACATCCCCCAACCTTCCCTCCCTTCCCCCCTCCAACTCCCCAATTGTCCTCCTCCTATTGGGAATTTGCAACATGAAGGAAGAACACCTCCTGGCGATCTCACAAGTAGAACACCTCTATATGACCACCCCCCTGCCCCTTATCCCCAGTCTCTTCATTCTTAACACATCCCCCACACACCACTCATCATACCTTCTCCTCCTCCTAATGGTCCCCCTGTTATACAAAATCAACACTCAAAACCAAACAACACACTTCCTACTCTCACTTCTTGTAAACCCACCACTCTTTCAGTCCACTCCTCCCATCATCTCCCACCTCAAATCTGAGTTCCCCCCCCACACTCATTCACATTATGCCTCACTTCCCTCATCCTTCAAATCCAAACACCAACAAGTGGGGAGACTATCCCTCATAAACTTTTATTCAAGTGTAAAGCACTCTTCTCCCTCAAGGGAAAGGCAAACTTAGAGATCCCACAGGCAAAGTCACCTGCTGAACGGATGAGTTATATAAACCTGAAATCCAAGGCCCCACAGTCATTTTACCCCCTTATCCTCTAAGTTGTCTGGCACCGCCCTCCTAGATAGTCTCTTAAGGCGTTTGCCCTTAGCCGCCACTCGCTGCCACTTTCGGCCTGCTGTACTAATCTTCGCTGCTACTGGTGGTCCCTCTCTGGTCCCCTGCTTCTTCAGGAGGCCCCGAAAATCCAATTCTTACAAAGCTTGCCAGGCTTCTTCCAGCATTTTAACCTGCTTTGAGACCCCTTTAGCTGTGAATAGCAAGCCAGAAGGTTAAAGCCACTTGTAGCATATTCCCTCACGCCACAGGAAGGCAGTCATCACCTCTTTAAGCACTCTGTGTCATTGCATTTAAACCCCTTTAAACAGATTTTGCTTTCTTGCAGCCACCAAATCTTCTCCTTGGTAGGGCACACCATCACATCTCTCGGTCTCCTGCCTCAGATAGGACCCAAGATCCTATGAGCTCACTCTGTAAGCTCCAAGGCCGCTTGTTCAACTGATCCATTGCTGTTTCCTGGTCCTGTCATTAGGTTCTAGAAGAGTCTCTCCATTGCAGCAATGCAATCTTTATAATCCTCCGCTTATGGAAGCCCCCAGATCCTCAAATTATTGCAGCAAGACTGATCTTCTAGGTCCTCCACCTTCCCTTGAAGGGCCTCCTTTTTTCTCTTCAGCAAGTCCCAATTCATGCTAAACAGCTCAAATGCCTCCACGTGGCCTTCCATGTCGTCCTCCACATCTTCTAGCTGCACCCCAAGATCAATCAAATCTTGATGCAAGGCTGCCATAGCCTCTTTAAGTCCAGTCTTGACAGATGCAGTGTCCTCTTTGAGTTCATTTTTTAAGTCCAGCAACCATGCTCTCAATCCCTCTGAGCATCTCCAGCAAGTAGAGCCTACCTCCGCGTCCACGTTGAAGCCTCCTGAACTCTTCTTTCCCATGCTTTTGCCGCTGTCTCAGCTTTACTTCCTGTGCACCTAAGGGGAATGGAAGTCCTCCAACTTCTTTCTCACTGACATCCCAGTGGCGCTCCAGACCATAGACACATTGCTTTGATGTTAGGGATTGTCAAAAGTCACCAAATTTAAGTGCTTTAATGGGATGTAGATGGAGCTCTCTCAAATTCCATCCATCTTCCACCGCTGACATCGCTTCCTCTTCTCTGCTACTATTTTTAACACTTGAGCCGCTATTAACCACCATTCGGACAAATGATTCTATTAAGAGATTACAGCTTTTGCCGATGATTTACTTGTACATATTATGGACCCTCAAAATTCGATCAAAGCCTTATTGAGAGAGCTCACAGAGTTCGGGGGTTTCTCCGGATATAAACTGAACCAAGATGATTTTCCCACATAGCCAGTGCTTTTCCCACACAGCCAGTGCTTCAGACTGATTGTCAGGGAGCTTTCCTGCTGCAATGGGCCCAAAATTCCCTTCACTATCTGGAGTGGTAATTCAGGCAACTCTAAAAGTTCTATATCATTGCAATGTCTTCCCTTGCTTCAGGATAGTGTGCATACTGTATGTAAGTGGCCAGAATTACCTCTGAGTTTAAGAGGCAGAATAGCATTGTTCAAGATGGTTTTATTCTCTCGATGGTTATATGTTTTGCAGATATTACCACTGCAGCTTCTTGCAGAAGATCCCAAACAGTTGGATAAGATGCTTACTAAATTCCTGTGTAGATGAAAAAAACTGCAGGTCACGCTTTGCATTTTATGAGGCTGCTGGTATAGAAGAGGGATGTGATTCCCTGACTTTGGGTAGTTATAATTTGACATGTTTGCTTTGACAGTTGAAAAATTGGATTTTTGAGTTGGAGGATTATACTTTCTTGGCTTGTGAAAAAAACTGTGGTGTCTCCATTATCCCTTAAGTATGTGATATATGCTGGATGTGGGAAGCTGCCTATTCAGATGCAAGACAAATAATTTCAGTCTATGTGCTGCACCTAGAGATGGATATGTTTTAAAATGGGGCACGACACTGTACAGGCAGGGTACCTACCCATTCAGGCAATGCAGATTTTTCACCTAGCATTTCGATGTATAAGCTTAGGAGGTGGGAGGGAAAGGGGCTTAACAGTCTTGACCAGGTTCTAATGGAAGATGGAGTGGTACTTTCCTTTGCGGAGCTCAGAGCTCAATATGAACTTGGTGTGGGGTATATGTTTTCTTATCTTCAGCTTTAAAGTTATATCAGGGAGTCTTGCTTAGACCAAATTGTCTAGTGACTTTTGTATGCAATTAGAAGATCTTTTTTCTGTCAGAGGAGGCAGCTAGAGTGACATTTTCTAAGGTTCAGAGTTCTTCTGCAGGGTCCCACGACAAGAGGGAGGAGTGGTCTAGTGGTTAGGACAAGGTACTTCAGGCCGGAGGGCCGGGGGTTCAAGTCCCACCTGGGGACAGCAATCTCAGGCCGGAGGGACTGGGATTTCTAGTCCTATAGGCACTGTTTGTGGTCTTGGGCAAACCACTTAACCCTTCATTGCCCATGTTCCCTGTAAGTATTAGCGTATCTCTCATATCCCCTCGTGTTAAATGTATCCCCCAATTGACCGCTTTGACCCAGTGAAAAGCGGGATATAAATACAGCTAAATAAGAGGCATGTGAGGTTGAGATGACTACGTGGAATGCAGAACTGGGGATTACTCTGAGTAGAGAAGACATGTTAAAGATACCAAAATGTATGGTGGTGGTTATGCTGCGTGATATGCAGTACAAAATAGTGCATAGGGCATATACATCACCCTCTCGTGCCTTTAAGATGAGCTGTATTGGTTCGGCCAAATGTCTGAAGTGTGGAGCGGCAGATGCTTCTTTTTGGGCATAGGTTCTGAATTTGCCCACTGGTCCAAGAATATTAGAAGCAGATCCATGATTACACAGAGAAAGTGCTACAGTGCCACTGGATTTTAACCCCACAGTCAGTGCTGTTCTGGGATCTGGAGGGTGTGGAAGTGGTGAGGTAAAATAGGAAACGTTGGCTTAAACTGGCTTGGTTGTTAGCTGAGAAGGTCATTCTTTCAAGGTGAGTCTTGGCAGAATTGCTTAGGTTTTGGCAATGGAGGAATGTACTGCACCAACACATGTTACAGCACAAGCACTGGCAAGTCAAATGCAAGGCATTGATAAGGCAGGCAAAGGGAGAATTTGAGAAGAAGCTTGCTGCGGAAGCAAAAACGTGAAGTAAAGACCTTTTCAAGTACATTCGTAGCAAAAAACCTGTGAGAGAGTCAGTTGGTCCATTAGATGATAAAGGGGTTAAAGGAGCACTAAGAGGCAACAAGGCGATAGCGGAGAGACTGAATGAATTCTTTGCTTCGGTCTTTACTGAGGAAGATGTAGGGATGTTACCCATGACTGAAGTGGTATTTAAAAGTGCGGAAGAATTGAAGGAAATATTGATACATCAGGAAGATGTATTACAACTATTAGATAAACTGAAGAGTAGCAAATCACCTGGGCCGGATGGTATACATCCAAGGGTGTTGAAAGAACTGAAATATGAGATTTCAGACCTGCTATTAGTAATCTGTGTACTATCATTAAAATCATCTCTAATACCTGAAGATTGGAGGATCGCCAATGTAACACCAATTTTTAAAAAGGGTTCCAGGGGTGATCCGGGAAACTACAGACCGGTGAGCCTCACGTCAGTACCAGGAAAAATGGTAGAAACCATCATAAAGAATAAAATTACTCAGTATGTAGATAGTCATGACCTAATGGGAGACAGCCAACATGGCTTTAGACAAGGAAGATCTTGTCTTACTAATCTGTTATGTTTTTTTGAAGGAGTGAATAATCAGGTGGACAAAGGCGAGTCGGTTGATATTGTGTATCTGGACTTTCAGAAAGCCTTTGACAAGGTCCCTCATGAGAGACGTTTGGCAAAACTAAAGAGTCATGGGATAGGAGGCAGTGTACTATTGTGGATCAGGAACTGGTTAAAAGATAGAAAGCAGAGGGTAGGGCTAAATGGCCAATTTTCACAATGGAGAAAGGTGAATAGTGGTGTACCCCAGGGATCTGTGCTGGGTCCGCTGCTTTTTGACGTATTCATAAATGACCTGGAAAGTGGAATAACGAGTGAGGTTATCAAATTTGCAGATGACACAAAACTATTTAAAGTCGTTAAAACCCAAGAGGATTGTGGAAAATTGCAAGAGGATCTTGATAAATTGGAAGACTGTGCATCAAAATGGCAGATGAAATTTAATGTGGACAAGTGCAAGGTTATGCACCTAGGGAAGAACAACCCAAACTATGGTTACACGATGCAAGGTTCCACATTAGGAACTACCACCCAGGAAAAAGATTTAGGCGTCATTGTGGATACCATGTTAAAACCCTCGGCCCAGTGTGCAGCAGCAGGCAAGAGAGCAAATAGAATGCTAGGTATGATAAGGAAAAGAATGGAAAATAAAACAAAAGATATTATAATGCCTCTATATCGTTCCATGGTGAGACCGCACCTTGAATATTGTGTGCAGTTCTGGTCGCCGTATCTTAGAAAGGATATAGCGATTTTAGAAAAGGTTCAGAGAAGAGCCACCAAAATGGTAAAGGGGATGGAAGGATACTCCTATGAAGAAAGGCTAAAAAGGTTAGGGCTCTTTAACCTGGAAAAGAGACGGCTGAGGGGAGATATGATAGAAGTCTATAAATTAATGAACGGAGTGGAACGGGTAAACGTAGATCGATTGTTTACCTTATCAGAATATAGAAAGACTAGGGGACATGCAATGAAGCTACAGGGTAAACTATTTAAGACTAATAAAAGAAAATATTTTTTCACTCAACGTGTAATCAAACTCTGGAATTTGTTACCGGAGGATGTAGTAAAGGCTGTTAGTGTAGCTGGGTTTAAAAAAGGTTTGGACAAGTTCCTGGAGGAAAGGTCCATAAACCATTATTAAGAAGGGACCCAGGATATCAATGCTTGAACCAATACAAGCATTGTGGAACCTGTGTCCCTTGGGGAAACTGCTAGGTACATATGACCTAGATTGGCCACTGTTGGAAACAGAATACTGGGCTTGATGGACCTTGGTCTGACCCAGTATGGCATATCTTATGTTCTTATGTTATGCAATTAGACCATTTGTGGGTGGGCAACAGGCCCTAATTTTTTGTCAGTATGGGAGGACTATATCCAAACACTGCCTCCCAGAAAAACATAGCTTGATTCTGAATAATTTATAGGACACAAAGACGGTGACTAATTTTTCTTGCTTGGACCTAATGATGGGTGCTGGGGCAAGCAGCAGGACCTCTTGGGTGTATGGATGGGGGTAGGGATTGAGATAGTATGGGTGAGATGGATGGAAGAGTGGAATATGTTTTGGAGGGATGTGGTTGGCAATGTAGTGTTGGGAATATATTATGTTGTGTGTTTTGCTAGGTGTGATAGCCAATGAGAGGCAATCCACATTTGCTTTGTTTATGTTCAAGGGAATAGTCTGGCAAAGTAATCTAATGGATATACGTTATAGGTGTACATGAGGTGGGGAGGGAGGGGGCTGGAGTGGGGTGGGGAGATTTTTAAAAAATGTGAAAAAATTTTGACTGTACCATGTTCTGTTGAAGTTGTATTGACTATCCTGTGGGTCCGTAAGAAACTCCGTACCACAGGAATTTAACTAACTAAATAATTACACTAATGCATCACAACCCTACCTCCACCCACCCAAACTACACTCTTGGAAACAGCTATGTGCATGTTGCGTAAAGGGTTATACTTTCTGCTCATGTACTTTTTTTAAAAAACTTGTCTTTATTGAAATTTAGCCAATAAACATATATGAACAACACACTGAAGCAATACAGTTATTTCAGTGTACTTTTCCCTTACCCCTCCCATTCGCCCTCCCCCTCCCTGTCCCCTTAATAAACTAAACCCCCTCCTGTCCCCTCCCTCCCCCTCCTACCATCTTTCTGGAACCAGTTCCAAAACGCCTTCAACTGGTTTTCCATTTGTGTCACTCTTCCCTTTCTTATCATAGTCAGTTTGTGCATGCTATAAAGCTCGCCCACCCTCTTTACATACCCCTATATGCATGGCAGCAGGGCCCAATTACAATGCCAAGCTATCTTACAGTGGGTTGCTACCACAAGGTGTCTCCACAGTCCCCTTTGACCAGTAAAGCAACCGAGGTCCTGTTTATGGAGGAGGTACACTGCCGGGTCCTCTAGAACAGCGTTTTTCAACCACTGTGCCACGGCACACTAGTGTGCCGTGAGATATTGTCTGGTGTGCCGTGGGAAAAATTCCAATTTCATCCGTAACATGTGGCCTCGGCTCACAAATTAGGGTTGCCAACCGGCCGGTTTTCAGCCGGCCTGGCCGTTTTTACCATGGCCAGGCCGGCTGCCGGCACAGTTGTAAAACCGGCCATTGAAAAGCCGGTTTTTTGCTCTGGCCGCAAGATCGGGAGCGGCCAGAGCAAAAAAACGGCTTTTGTGCCGAAGTCCGCGGCGCGAACGCGATCGCGATTCCCTATAGCAGTGCAGCCGCTGGTTCTGCTTTGTACAGAGCAGCGGCTGCACTACACTTACATTGAAAAGTAAAGAGAAAGCACAGTTACTTACCTGTAACAGGTGATCTCTGGGAACAGCAGGAATTAGTCATCACATATGGGTACGTCGGTACCGACGGAGCCTGCGCGGGAAAGCTCCCCAG
The DNA here is from genome assembly GCA_033557465.1 of Ichthyophis bannanicus. Taxonomy (NCBI): domain Eukaryota; kingdom Metazoa; phylum Chordata; class Amphibia; order Gymnophiona; family Ichthyophiidae; genus Ichthyophis; species Ichthyophis bannanicus. The sequence goes on along the minus strand of CM066031.1, from coordinate 889,069,436 downwards.
CCTTTCAGATGAAAGGCTTTTGGGGCCTCCCACTGCACATGCGCGCTGCCTTCCCGCCTTCCTGACCAGCTCTCTTCAGTTCGAGTTTAAAGCTGAGACAATAGAGAGAGGAAAGGAAGATAGATAGATAGAGATTCAACTCCTAGGGGAGGTGGGTGGGTTGTGATGACTAATTCCTGCTGTTCCCAGAGATCACCTGTTACAGGTAAGTAACTGTGCTATCTCCAGGAACAAGCAGGAATAAGTCCTCACATATGGGGACTCCCTAGCTGAGATGCCTGGGAGATCCCCTTCCAAGGGTAAACCATCTTCGCATGGATCTCAGGCATCCGTCCAGGGAAGGTGGGCAGGAGTTGTTTAAGTATGGAACAGGTGTTTGAGGACAGCCTGACCAAACAAGGCATCCCGGCGAGAGTCCTTGTCCAAGCAGTAATGGGCTGTGAAGGTATGAACCGAGGCCCAAGTGGCTGCTCGACAGATCTGATCTATGGACACAGAGTGAAGATGAGCCATAGAAGTAGCCATGGCTCTCACATTGTGAGCTGTGACATGGCCTTCCAGAGAAATGTTCTTACTCTGGTAAGCAAAAGAAATACACTGAGCAATCCAATTGGAAAGTGTACGTTTGGTGACTGGAAGTCCCAAATGAGAAGGATCAAAAGCCACAAAAGTTGGGAAGACTTTCGATGTGGCTGAGTCCTGTTGAGGTAAAAGGCGAGAGCTCTTTTACAGTTAAGAGTATGAAGGTTCCTCTCTGCACTGGATGCATGAGGAGCCGGGAAAAAAACAGGTAGATATACCTCTTGATTAAGATGAAAAGGCGAGACCACTTTAGGCATAAAGTGGGGATTCGTCCTAAGGACCACCTTATCATGATGAAATCTGGTATAAGGTGGATTAGCCACCAAAGCCTGCAGTTCACTAATGCGGCGAGCCGAAGTGACTGCAATAAGGAAAAAAACCTTCCAGGAAAGAAATTTCAGGGAGGTAGATACCAACGGTTCAAAAGGTGGCTTCATAAGTTGACCCAGAACTAGATTCAAGTCCCATGCTACCGGAGGAGGTCGGATGGGAGGCTTAGTGAGGGTCAAGCCTCTCATGAATCTTGCAATAAGAGGATGAGAGGAGACAGGTTGTCCATTTATAGGTTTTAAGGATGCTGCAATAGCACTTAAATGGACTCGTACTGAATTCGTCTTGAGGCCTGCATTGGAAAGATGCAGGAGATAGTCTAGTAGAGAATTCAAAGGAAGCGCAAGAGGGTCAAGACCCTGTTGCGCACACCAAATGGAAAAACGTTTCCATTTGAAAGCATAGGAACGCCTAGTAGAGGGTTTCCTAGAGGCATGAAGGATATCTTTCACTGGTTGGGAAAGATTAAACTCATGAAGGCTTAAGCCTTCAGTAACCAAGCTCGGAGATGTAGGGACTTGGGGTTTGGATGCCACAAAGTCCCCTGCTCCTGAGACAGAAGGTCTGGTGCAGCTCCCAGGTCCAGGGAGGAGCCCTGGGAGAGCTGTAGAAGGAGAGGGAACCACACTTGGCGTGGCCAGCGTGGAGCAATGAGGATCATGGATCCGTGATCCCTCTGAAGTTTGAACAGAGTCTTGGGAATCAAAGGAATGGGTGGAAAAGCGTACAGGAATTCCTGACCCCAATGTAGGAGAAAGGCATCGTTGGCCTGAGCTCCCTGACACGGAGTCCTGGAACAGAACCGGGGAAGTTTGGCATTCCACGGACTTGCAAAGAGGTCTATGTCCGGGGTCCCCCATTCCTGAAAGATTCTGCGTATCTGGTCCATATGCAGGGACCATTCGTGTGGGAGCAGAACTCGGCTGAGTCTGTCTGCCCGAGAGTTTTGAACTCCTGGAAGATATACTGCCAGAAGATGAATTTGATGCTCTCTGGCGAAGGCCCATAATCTGAGAGCTTCGTTGCAAAGTGACAGAGAGCCCGTTCCTCCTTGTTTGTTGACATAGAACATGGCTACCTGATTGTCTGTTTGTACTAGAACAGTCAGGTTGACAAGGAGGGTGTGGAAGACTGTGAGGGCAAGGAAGATTGCTCGCAGTTCCAGAATGTTGATGTGAAGGGTGGTCTCCTGAGGAGACCAGGTGCCCTGAGTGGAGAGGTGTTGGAGATGAGCTCCCCACCCTGTTTGGGAGGCATCTGTTGTGAGGGTTGCTTGGGGCAACGAAGGTTGGAAGGGGATCCCCAACAACAGATTTTCGGAGGATGTCCACCACTGGAGAGACCAAAACAGTCGTTTTGAGGTGAGTATTTCGTCTGAGAGCAGTCCTGATGCTTGAGACCACTGGGTGGCCAAGGTCCATTGAGCTGCTCTCATATGAAGTCGAGCGTAGGGCACCACGTGTACCGTGGAGGCCATGTGGCCCAGAAGTTGCAGCATTTCTCTGGTTGACAAGTGACTTCTGGACTGAGCCTGGGAGGCCAAGCTTATTAGCCTTTGGCCTCGGACCAGAGGGAGGTAGGCCCTTGCAGTGGTGGAGTCCAATTGGGCCCCTATGAATTCCAGAGACTGAGTAGGGATGAGTTGGGATTTGGGAATGTTTACCACAAGTCCCAGATATTGAAGAATACGCCTTGTGCGGTCCAGAGAATTCTGGGCTTCTGACTGAGATGGAGCTCGGATGAGCCAGTCATCCAGATATGGGAAGACAAAGATTCCCATGCCTCTGAGAAATGCGGCTACGACTGCCATGCATTTTGTGAAGACTCTTGGAGCAGAGGCCAGACCGAAGGGTAGTACTCTGTACTGGAAATGTTTTCCCTGGAACAGAAATCTTAGATATTTTCTGTGGGATGGATGGATGAGTATATGAGTGTACGCATCCTTGAGATCTAGAGAACAAAGCCAATCCTGACTCTGAAGGTATGGAAGGAGAAGGCCCAAAGAGAGCATTTTGAATTTCTCCTTGAATAGAAACCTGTTCAATTCTCTCAGATCTAGGATAGGTCTGAAGCCCCCTGTCTTCTTTGTTATGAGAAAGTAAGGGGAGTAGAAACCTAACCCCTGTTGTGGAGGAGGAACCTCCTCTATTGCCCCTTGGGCAAGGAGAGAAGAGACTTCCTGACCCAACAGGGTCAGAAGAGATGGGGGAGAACTGAATTGCCTCACCATGGTATGGGGAGGAAGGCTGGAGAAATGAAGTTTGTAGCCCTCCCTGATAATAGAGAGGGTCCATTGCTCTGATGTGATTTGTTCCCATCTGGGAGCAAAATGAGCTAGCCTTCCAGGAATGGTGAGGGGCTCTGGTTGTTCTAGAGCCAGAAACGGCAAGTTCTCTAGAGGCAAGTCAAAACCCCTGAGGGGGTTGAGCCTGCTGGGGTGTAGCAGACACTGCAGGCTTTGACTTTACCTGCTTAGATTGTTGACGCTTAGCCGCAAAGCGAGGCTGAGCAGATTGCTGGCCAGTATTTGTGGGAAATCTGGCCTTCTTATAGTAAGGCCTTTTAAAAGACTTCTTTTTGGCAGGGGTAGAAATAGACTTGGAAAGTCTATCTAGAGTGGCATTTTCTGCATCCATTTGAGCAGCTTTAATCTGCCAGTCTTCCCCAAATAAGTTCTCACCGGTACAGGGCAGATTCCTGAGGCCATCTACAACCCAGGGTTCTAGGTCAGAAGCCTGGAGCCAAGCGAGACGTCGGGCTGCAATAGCAATTCCCGAAGCTCTGCCTGCAACCTCAAAGGAATCAAAGGCTGCCCTGTTGGAGAACTTGGAGACCTCTGAAAGTTGTGTCACCATAGAAAAGAAGTCCGCCCTTTGATCATCAGGGATAAAGGGGGCAAAATTCTGTATTTTTAGGGCAAGTTGTCCAAGAAACATGCCCATATAAAGGCTATAAGAATTGATCCTGGCTATAAGCATACTAGCCTGGAACATCTTTCTTCCAAAAGAGTCTAGGGCACTGTTCCCTCTAAGCTGTGCGCATGTGCGCGCGCACACACCTCGCCGAGCGAGCGCACATACTTTACAACAGAGTGCACAAAAATTACGGTTCTGATTCTGATAGAAAACAACACAGACATCTTAAAATTTAAAAGTTGTTGTGTATTTATGGTTTTCACAAGTTCTACAATATTTTCTAGTGCAATCAATGTGGTGTACATACTGTATTCTGATGTGTAGTCAAATTTTAAAGTATATAACTCCGAATGTCATTATGTGGCGCACAAAAATTTAACCTTCCTTCAAAAGCTGCACAGCTGATATTTTATGCGCACACAGCCTACAGAAAATTAGAGGGAACATTGGTCTAGGGTCTTACATTCTCGCCCTGGAGGGGTAGAAGAATGCCTTTTAGGACTCTTTATTTTCTTCATGGCAGACTTCACCACAATAGAGTGGTGAGGCAGCTGAGTTTTCTGGAACCCAGGCGAAGGAGGGACCCGATACATGGTGTCCAACCTACGGGAATGGGGAGACAGTGTTAAAGGAGTCTCCCACAAATCCATCAAGTGTTCTTGAAGGATTTCATGGACAGGCAGAGTGACTGCCTCTTTAGGAGCTTTAGAGTATCCTAAAATGTCCAATTTTTTTGATCTGGGTTCTTTTTCAGAAGATGTAGCAATAGAAAGTGCTTTAGCTACATCAACAATGAAATCCTGAAAGGATAAATCCTCTGGAGGAGACATCCTCCTCTTTGGAGAAGAGGGCTCCTCAGGAAGAGTAAGCTCAGCAGAGTCATCAGAGGAATTGAATTCATCAGAAGAATCTGAGTCTTCCCTCTGTACTGCCAATGTACGATACGCATACCGATCGGTATCGACGTCGGGCGTATCGGGCATGGGATCGGTACCGGGCGAAAGCCTGAATCCGGCATGCGGAACCGATCGACGTTTGGAAGTCGATGGTCTCGGTTCCGGTGTGGATACCGGAACCGGGGTCGGTACCGATGAAATCGGTACCGAGGGCGTCACAGCCTTAATGAATGCCAGAACGGCCTGCTGCATGGTCTGGACAGTACTGCCCATAGACGCCACTACTGCCTGGATGTCGGTACCGGTATGGGCCGGTACTCCAGAGCAGTCCAACAGGTGATCGGTCGAGGCCGTGCCATCGATGTCAACCTGTGACCCCATGAGTGCTTTGGAGGCTGGAACCTCCCGCCGGGGTTTTTTGGCCTGGGCAGAATCCTCGAACTCAAAATTGAGAGCCTCTCGATCTTTAGAAAGAGATTTGCTTTTAGAGGATTTGCCCACAGAAGTTTTGGTTACCTGAGATCCATCCGGAGAGGAAGACCTGGATGACTGTGATGCTTCTGAAGGAAACAGCACATGGAGCTTGTTGGCCCGGTTCTGCAAACCACGTTTAGACATCTGGGTGCAGGATGGGCAGTCCGGTATGGAGTGGTCAGGTCCCAAACATTTGAGACACCATTCATGGGTGTCTGTGACAGAAATGACAGCACTGCATTTGGTACATTTTTTAAAACCAGGGACTGGCTTCTCCATGAGGAGAATTTGTGTAGGCCTTAAGGCCTAACAACAGGTACCAAGCTGTGCTGAAGAAAATAAAAAAAGTCTTTTTTTTTTTTTTTTTTTTTAAAGAAAGAAAGAGAGACCGGCGATACTGGTTTCGGTATGGGGAAGGCAGGTACGCGGTCTAAAGAAAAACAACAAATTTCACAATTTCTTCAGCGGTGACAGGAACACGACCTGCTGGCTCCGCGGAAAAAGAGAAACTGAAGAGAGCTGGTCAGGAAGGCGGGAAGGCAGCGCGCATGTGCAGTGGGAGGCCCCAAAAGCCTTTCATCTGAAAGGCTGGGGAGCTTTCCCGCGCAGGCTCCGTCGGTACCGACATACCCATATGTGAGGACTTATTCCTGCTTGTTCCTGGAGATACTGTGTCAGGAGCCCTCCGATCATGCAGAGCCCGAGGAAGTGATGTCATGGGGGCGGGCTCCTCACAGGCTCTCTTTCCTTTTCAAATTAACTTTAGCTGCAATAAAGTTAATTTGAAAAGGAAAGACAGCCTCTGAGGAGCCCGCCCCCATGACATCACTTCCTCGGGCTCTGCGATGACCGGGAGGGCTCCTGACACAGTTTCTCTTTACTTTTCAATGTAAGTGTAGTGCAGCCGCTGCTCTGTACAAAGCAGAAGCAGCGGCTTGGGCGGGGGGGGTGTGTGTGTGTGTGTGAGTGAACCTGCAAGGGGGGGGGAGTGTGAGTGAACCTGCAAGGGGGGGGGAGTGTGAGTGAACCAGCAAGGGGGGGGAGTGTGAGTGAACCAGCAGTGGAGGGGGGTTGGTGTGAACGATCCAGCAAGGGGGGGGGGGCGATGGTGTGAGTGAACCAGCAGGGGAGGGGGGGTAAGTGAGTGAGTGACCCAGCAGGAGGGGTGAGTAAGTGACAGGGGGGTGGGTGAGTGAACCAGCAGTGGAGGGGGGGGGGTGGTGTGAGTGAACCAGCAGGGGAGGGGGGTTGGTGTGAACCAGCAGGGGAGGGGGGTTGGTGTGAGTGTTTGATTCCTATTCAAGAGAATTACTTTATATATAGTCAATATAGGCACAGAGGTAAATTTTTTTAACATTTTCTAATGGTGGTGTGCCTCGTGATTTTTTTCATGAAAAAAGTGTGCCTTTGCACAAAAAAGGGTTGAAAAACACTGCTCTAGAAGGCCTCATCTGAGTATCTCCTCCATCAACCCAATGGCCCTTGCCCAATACCGATGCATCACCAGGCTGGTCTCCCACATATGGAAGAAGTCCTCTTGTGCCCTGCATTACCTCCAGCAGTCTGCGGACCTGATGCTTCCCACTTGGTGCAACCGCTCCGGTGTCAAGTACCACCGATACAACATTTTGTAAGCTGAGCCGCGAGTACCTTTGTTAAACGTTTTGCATCAAGGTTGAGGAGAGAAATTGGTCAGTAGGATGCACAGTGCTGCAAGTTCTTACCCTCCTTGGGAATGAGGGAAATTCTTGCCCAGCCCATGGTGTCTGCCAAAACTCCTCCCTTCAATACTGAATTGAAGATGCCAACATCTCACTCTGGAAGGTCCTGTAGAACTTAGCTGTCAAACCATCGAGCCCCGTCACCTCAGGCTTGAGCGTTCTAATAGCTTTGCTGATTTCTTCTCTAGTTATTACACTGTCGAGGCAGTTCGCTTCCTCTTTCTCGAGCACAAATTAGGCTGTGGAGCCCAAATAACTCTCTACATCTCCTACTGGGGAGGGATCAGATCTTCTGCAGTAAGATTCTTTGGTCATGTGGACCCATGCCTTTCTTGCTTACAGCCTGGCCCTCTGAGAGGTGCAAGCTCTCTTAAAAAAGGATACTCTAGAACTATAGTTGACACCCTTCTTAAGACCGAAGGGCCTGTATGTCCTTGCCCTATGTTAAATTCTGGAGGATTGTCAAGATAATGTTCCTTTTAGTCTCTGGATGCCAAGAGGGCAGACATAGTAGTCTTTTTGTCCTCCTTACAGTCTGGTTTGGACCAGGGTTTAGCTCTGAACTCTATCAGGTGGCCTGTTGGGGGTGAGCTTATGGTGTGTCCAGGGGCAGCTCAAGGCAATCTGCTGCCTGAGGCGAAGAATGAGATGGCGGCCCCCCCCCCCCCCCCACACACACACCTTAGAGGGGGCGGGGCTTTTTCAGAAATCCAGTCAGAGACTGAACCAAACCAAAAAGCCAATTAGATTATATGGAGGAAATGCAAGATGTTTGCACACAGGGCCGTATTGAGCTGCAATCGCGCCCTGTAGAACTTTCAGCTTGGGTGCACACCCCCCTCCCCCCATTCCTCCATCCAGCGCTGCCTGCTTTTTCCCTGCTGCTGCCGCCCTCTGTTTTTTTCAAGGCGGCGCTGGCAGCAGGGAAAGAGCAGGCAGTGCTGGACGGAGGTATGGGGAGGAGGAGGGGGGCATGCACCCAATCTGAAAGGCGCCGACACTTTGAACAGATCTATCCCTCCCTACTCTGACATTGCGTCGGAGGACGGAGGGACCAGACCTGCTTAAAGTGCTGCGAAAAGGCTTGGGGGCACATTATGGCTGCCTGCTATTGTCCTGCCAGCGGCAGCAGAGCAACAGCAGACAGCCGAAATGCTCCCCAAAGCCTTTGCGCCCTGTGCAGCTGCACCGCTTGCACAAGGCTAGGTACGGTCCTGTTTGTACACTAAGGAACTAGAAGACAGCAAGAACCAACAGCACAGTTTATAAACTAAAATATAACTCATTTTTATTTGGTTATAAACTGCATTATGGTTCTCGCTTTTTCTTTTTCAACATATATTTTGCATCCACAGTAGGTGCAGAGCAGAACCAGGACATTCACCCACAGAACTCAATATTTAAAAAACAAAAAATCTGATTCTGATCATCTCACTAACAACAACCACTATTCTCCAGTACCAGGAATATTGTGAACTAATAAAAAACCCTGCAACAAAGAGCAAACCTATCATATCATACCATATCAGCACAAACTTCCAAAACTCACATAAGGAGCCCATCCAACAAAAGCGTCACTGTAAATACTACATTGGGCCCTGGAACATCCATACACCTATTTGAAAAGCTGAATAAGTCAAATTACTACAGTATAGTATAGATCTTTATATATAAACTCCATGTTAATAGAACACCTGACTTCAGTCACACACGCACAACATCGACCCTCACCAAGTATAGAATAAGTAACCACAATCTAAAGTAAAAATAAAAATATGTAGACAAAATTTCAACTGAAACCCCAAGAAGCCAGAGTCCACATGCAGTGCAACATCAGATAAATAAGAGATGCAGTTCCCTAATACTGTGTCACATATAAAATTAGCACAAAATCCAATCACTAAAATTAAATACAATTATTTTTTCTACCTTTGTTGTCTGACCATTTTATTCTCTGATCATGCTGGTCCTGATCTGAGGCTTCTGCTTTCCTGTCTTTTCTTAGCTCTCTTTCTGTGGTCTGTGGTCCATCTGCCATTTCTTATCTCTTCTTTTGTTTTCTTCCTTTCCTTCCATCAGCCCATTTCCAGTTCCAGTAACCCTCCCCAGTATCAGCCCCCTTTCCAGTCCTCCCCTCCTAGTACCTTCCAGTGTCAACTGCCTTGCATTCCCACGACTGCCACTGGTGTCCATTCCCTTCCAGTCCCCCTCCTTCCCTCTGTCCAGCCCCTTCTAGTCCAAATACCATCCCACGTATCATCTCACGTCCACTCTCAGTGTCACACTCCAGTCAGCTGCCTTTCAGCCACCCTACCCTCTGTCCATCTCCCTTCTAGTGCCATTCCCATGTCAGCTCCCTTCCAGCCTCCTCCCCATTACCCAGCCACTTACCACTCCCAACCCAAGTGTCAGCTCCCTTCCAGTCTCCCTTCAGTACATCCCAGGTGTCAGCTCCTTTCCAGCTCCCTCCTTCCCCTGTGTCATCTCCCTTCCTGCCCCCTCCTTCCCCTGGCAGACCCTCTCATTATTCGCTCACTTCCAGTCCTATTCTACCATCCCCCCGCATCAGCCCATTTGTACCCTAGCCCTAGTTTTCTTCCAGGGCCAGCAGCACTCTCCTCCCCTCCCCTATTAGCCCATTTCTAGTCCTATCTCCTTTATCAACTCACACCAGTCCTAGCCCCCCAATCAGCCCGTTACCAGGCCAAACTCATTTCCAGTGCTAGCCCCCCATCTGCCCATTACCAGTTGTAACCCTCCAATAAGTCCATTTTCAGTCCTACCCCTCCATCAGCCCATTTCCAGTTCTAAACACCCATCAGTCCATTTCCAGTCCTAGCCCCCCTCCTGATCAGCCCATTTCCAGTCGTAACCCCCCCCATCAGCCCATTTCCAGTCCTAACCCCCCATCAGCCCATTTCCAGTTCTACCCCCCCCCCATCAGCCCAATTCCAATCCTAGCCCCCCCTCCAACCCAGGGAAATTCAAAAACTAATAAAACCCTACGGGTTAAGAAGCAGCTGCCGCTGCCACTCCATCGGCAGCAGCGGCAGAATGAGGAGCCCGCGGTCGACCGCCCCCTCGGAGAACCTGCAGTGCTGGTTTCCCTTCCGCCCCGGCTCAGTTTTGCAGAGCCGTGGCAAAGGGAGAGTGTTTCCCTTTTGTGTGGCTCTGTTAAAGCTGAGCCCGCAGTGCTGATGGGAAACAGGATTTCTTGTTTCCCATCAGCTCCGCGGGCTTAGCTTTAACAGAGCCGCGGTTAAGGGAAACACTCTCCCTTCGCTGCGGCTCTGCAAAACTGAGCTGGGGCAGAGGGGAAACCAGCCCTGCAGGCTCTCCGAGGGGGGGAGCGGGCGGCTGCGGGCTCCTCATTCTGCTGCTGCCGCTGATGGAGCGGCAGCAGCAGCTGCTGCTTCTTACCCCGGAGGGTTTTATTTGAAGGCCGAGTGAGGTGGTCTTTTTGAGAACAGTTTTTCCCGCCCCCAAAAAGTTGCCGCCTGAAGCCACCGCCTCACTCGGCCTAATGATAGAACCACCACTGGGTGTGTCCTTGATAGCACACCTGGATATGTTCTGCTTCCTCAGGGGGGTGAAGCAGATCCGTCCTCCCATATGGCCGGTGGTGCCACAGTTGGCGCATATGTTTGGTGTTGAAGTTGCTGAAAGGTTCCCTTTCCAAGCCCCTGCAGAAGGCCTCCATCAAGGATTTGACCCCGAAGGTGGTATTTCAGGTGGCTATTGCTTTTGCCAGATGAGTGTCAGAACTACAGGCCTTGTTCTGTAGGGAGCCCTTTCGGATCATCTCATCAGCATCTGTGTCCCTGAGGACCATGCTGTTCTTTTTCCTGAAAGTGCTGCTTCCCTTTCATCTTAATCAGTCTGTGATCCCGTCTTACTCCTTGGAGAAGGACCTTTGGTCAGGCTCATGTGTGAGAAGAGTGTTGGTGAAGTATCTGGAGTCTACTAATTCCTTCTGGTGGTTGGACCATCTTTTTGTCATCTTCTGCAGCCCAAAGAAAGACAGGTGGTGGCCAAGTCTTCAGTTGCCTGCTAGCTTAAAAATGCTATTACTTCAGCCTACTTCTTGTGTGGAAAACATATGCAAGAAGGAGTCAGAGCACACTCCATTACAGAAAAATCCTTGTCATGAGCTGAGTCCGCTTTGTGTCTCTGGAAGACTCTGTAAAGTGACCACCTAGTCATTCTTGAGCAACTTTGTAAAGCACTACAGGTTGCATGTGGGAGCTGGAGCAGATGGCACCTTTAGCAGAGCAGTTCTGTCCTGAGCGTCATCTTCCTTCCACCCTTGCTATATCTCACTCATCTGGATTGGTCTAGCAGGGTAATAAGGAAGGAGAATTTTTACATCCTGCTAATTTCCTTTCCTTGAATCCTACTGAACAGACCAGGGGAAGATTAGTCATACAGGTTTGGGAACCTTCTGCTTTTTACTGTGACTCTATTATCAGTGCCTGCTGCAGAATCAAGTGTGATAAGAGCCAAAAATTGTTTGTACAGAGTTATTGCTGATTAATTTCTTTTTAAGTTTTCAGTCTTGCTTCTGCTTGGTAAGTGTCATACTGGCTTCTCAGTGCTACACCAGAGTCTATGCTAATGATTTCACTGAAAGCTATTTTCTCCAAGGACAAGCAGGATGAGTCAGCCACACCTGGTGACGTCATCCGACGGCGCCGAGACGGAAGTACTCTCCATAGCTCAGAAGGGCTTTCGCCCCTTCTGAGCATGGGCCAACTGGCCCTGCCCCCTGTCCCGCCCCTAGCTAGCCAGTTTCAGTTCTTCCGCCTTGCCAGCAAGACGGACTTTTCTACTCTCCACCAAATTTAACAATTAAGAAATTCTAATTCAGTTTTATACTTGCCTTAATGTTTTCCAAGCTTCCTTCAGAATTGTTCCAGCGGAGCTGCTCCAGTTCCCTCACATGGACTCTCAATTTCAACTTAAGGCCGGAAAGAAGTGAGCATCTACCCAGGGCAGCCCAGGACGTGCCGATCAGGCCCCCGTCCCCGGCTAGCATTCTTCCTTGCTCCTCCGGTGCCAGAAGGACCTCCAGAACGAAGGAGAAGAAACTCGTGGATGGTAGCGACAGCCCGGGACGCGCCTAAGGCCTCCGTCCCCGGCCGGCCCTCTGGGTCCCTCCGGTATGGCTGTTGTAATGCCCGGAGGTTTACTGCTGTTCCCCTCGGGGCCTACATGCGCTATACGGCTGCTCCTCCGGGGGTCGGAACCATTTGGCAGCGGACAAGGGCTCCCTCTAGGGCCTCGGCTCTCAGCCCGCGGCCCTGGACAACCCGGTGATTCAGCTGTTCTTCCCCGGCCTCGTGGCTCTCATGGCGGCGGCCATCTTGCCTATGTCGTCACAGCCCCGGCTCCTCCCCTTCTGCGCTATTGGTCGGCGCCGACCCTATCCAGGCTTGATCGCAGTCTCGTAGAAGAGATCCTCTCTGCACGTCTGCTGAGGGCGGCCACGGGGATTCCTGCATCGGCGCCGTTCCTAGCTTCGGCTCTGCTCCGAACAGGAAGGCATGGGAAAAGCATCGCGCCGAGGGGTTTGTTGACGCCGCGTCTCCTGGAATGCGAAAATTCGGCATCGGCGCCATGGGTCTGTTGATGAGCGCTCCTGCCTCAACGCTCAGCACCGATCTTGCCTCTGGCCCACCCTGCCTCAGTGCTGATCGGGCTACACACCCTCCGCTGACGACTCCGTTGGCGCCACCACGCCTGCCTCAAGGTCAGTCGTGTCGGCCGGTGTGACTGACCCAGCACCGATCGTACCTGTGACTCTGCCTCGGCGCCGACTGTGCCTGCCTCAGCCTATGGGGGCAAATCCAGAGCTACTCCGAGAGACTGTGACTCTCTGCCCGCCAGGGCCGGTTCCTCCCAGTAGCCAAACACCCGTAGGAAGTGGCTGCGCTACCCAGCCCTTGTACCCTCGAACAAGCAGATTCAGGGACGAAATGTGCCGGGAGGAGATGCAGTGCGCTGTGTGGTGCGGCCCCTCCTCGCACGGCTCCAGGACTGAGCTGCCTTCAGTGGAACAGAGCGGCAGTACAATGGTTAAGACACCGGCCAATGATGCAGGAGTCATGGGCTCAATCCCCACCTGCCTAATGAAGAAGGCTGGCTGAGGCATTAACTGTTATGGGTAATATTGCCTTAGCCCTCCCCTGAAGTGTTAATTTATGCACTCTACACTGAGTCCCCCCCTTGCTTGGAAGTGTAAGTCAGATCCCAGTAAGAAGTTGGAACTTCGCATCCACGTGCTACGGCAAACCCTGAGCAGGTAGGAGGGTCTGGCTGAGCTGATGCAGCTACACTCCACTTTACTGTAGCAGTTCCCTTGTCCCACCTCTGGGCTTGGGTGCTTGACAGAACGCTAGCGGTGCCTGTCCAGTTTCTCTCCAGATCCCCCATGCGGAGGAGGCGAAGCCCAGCAGCCACTACCACGGAGTTCCGTATGCTTACCGGACTGTTACCAGTCGCTTGACACGCAAATCCTATACTTCTCTCTTCCCACCCAACACTATGACCAGCGTGTTACGCCAGTGGTCACAGTGGGGTGCAGTACACACATACAGTGTGTTCAGGAGCAGAAGGGTGCAGGTTCAAGCCCAGCTTGGCTCCTGCCAACCGGTCACCATATGCTTGGCTTCCTTCATGCAAGCAGCGATAAGAAGCTGCGAGAACGGAAATTGCTCGCCCATTCAGAACCACAGCACAATGGTTAAGACACTGACCAATAATGCAGGGATCAGAGGTCAATCCCCCACAGTGCCCAATGAACAAGGCTGGCTGAAGCATTACATACACTGAGGCGAAAAGCTGCTGGGTGGGATTCCCACTCTCTCCCTGTAATTCCCAGGTCAGGGAGATCCTTGCGTAGGAGAAACTAGATCGGAAAGCGCACCAAGGAACGAGTTCTGTCCCTCTGCCTTCATCCCGAAGTCGTCTTAAAGCGGGTCCAGACATCATCTCTTGGCATTCTACTGGTCTATATCTTCCTTGGTGCCTGTGGCTGTCTTGCAGCTTGCGCTGGTCATTGACCCTAGCAGCCTCGGTCCTCCGTAATCAGTGAGTCCTGAGGTTCTTTCGGCATCCCGAAAAACAAGTTCCATGGGAGATCTGAATGGCACCGCCAGCTGGTTCGGCCCTCCGCCCAGATCGGTTTTACATTGGGTACCTCCTCCCCAGAGTGCTATTAGTTAGGCGTCCTTTGCAACGAAACCCACTTCCTCGGTTTCAACTCGAAAACTCATCCAGGCAGACCTACTTCCCCAGCCCACATCTTGTGAGGAGAGATGTGGCTCTATGGTTATACACTGACTGCTGGACCAGGAGTCATGAGTTGGATTCCCCAGTGGGTTACTAGTAAGGCTGTCTGAGGTTCACCCTCAGAACGATCCTGAGGAGCAGCAGCAGCAGCAATACACTGACCGGAATACTGCGACCCGAGATGGCAAGGGCGCAGTGCCAGTGAGCTTGCAGGCCCCCTCCTGAATTCGCTACTGCTCCCACTCATGAATGGATCACCACTTGTCCTCTGACTAATGCATCACAGACAGTGGCAAGGGGTCTTGTCTTCCCCTATCTGGATCACCGGTAATGCCCAGCGCGGCCGCCAAAACCACGAGTGATAGGACTCACTATCCTTGTTCTAGAACACTTCGGGTTCTTAGTCAACTACCCAAGGTCTCATCTCCAGCCAACCCAAAACATGGAGTTCGTAAGGGCAGCTGGACACCATCAAGTCCAAAGTTTCTGCTTGGGACAGAGCCCTGCATCTCCAGGCGCTTGCAGATTGCACTCCAGGCACTCGCAGAGTGCACTGCCGCCCAGCATCTGCCCAGCACATGCTCTTCTACTGCGACGTTTAGCATCGATGGAACACGTCACCCAGGACGTCTTCATGGTGCACATCACCCCAGACGTCGTCCCATGCGGGTAGCGCAGTCGGCGCTCTGCTCTCAGTGGTCACAGACCATAGGCTCCCTGCTAGACAGTATGAATGTCTCCAGCTCCCTAGCCTACAACAACAACACCAGTAGCACTCGGCTGCACCGACACCCTCCCGCATCTATGGGCTGGAACGCCCCTCCACACACCTACACCGTAGGGGATCCTCAAAACGGGTGCCTCCACATTGGGTGGAAGGGGCCCATTGTGGTGACCTCTGCACTCAGGAAAGTTGGGTGCCAGCGAAGAACGGCCAGCAAATTAACCTTAGAGCTCCAGGCCATGGCTCAAGTCCCCTAGGCTACTTGCAACCACCTGCTTCCCTTGCAGACGGGAGCCCTGCACTACACAGGCCCATTGGCGAAATCTGTGGCCCTGAACGCAAGAGCCCTATGGCACCGAACCCAGGTCACTATGGCCCGTAGTGCACGGTTACTAATCACAATTTTCTGTTGGCATGAGTGCATGATGGTGAGGTCGAGGCCGCTCATAGGATCACATTGCATATAAGATCACATATTCAATACCTGACTACAGGCCCGGCCGTAGTCTCACCCCTTCACAGAAGGGGAACAGGTTCCCTCTTCTCTACAAGAAGGACTCAAATCCAGGCAGGCCCCCGACTCGACTTGCAAGAGTGGAGGGGTAACCTTGTAGTAAGAGACCTCGGTCCATTCCCCACAAATACCCTTTGGGAATTGGACACGTCACATAACCCTCCTTACTAACCTGCAGGTAGGAACCCGCAAACTCGCGGGGATCAGGAAGGGCAACCGTTTTCAGACAGTCTGAGCCAGGCCTTCTGCACCTGCGTGTTTGTTTTCTTTCCTAACTTATGGCCCTAGGACCCCGGTGCCGTCTTGCACTGACACGGGGAGCACTGGGCCCGGTTGGTTAGGTAGTTGGAATAGCGACTGGAGTTATGCACCTCCGTACAAGGACAGTAAGCTCCTCGATGAGGTTGCGAAGCGTCTTCATCAAAGAGCCATGCTGAATGCCAGGATTACCGCGCACCAGTCTTGTCTTCCACCATCTCCGCTCTACCCGTCCATCAGCTCCTCCCTGATCTGTTCGGGTCAAAGGAGACGAAGAGCTGGGTACCCATCCGGATGGCAGAAGTTCTGCCGATGTAGAGGCACAGGGCGCGTACACAGTCAAGGGAATGCTCAGCCTTCCATCCGGCTGGTGGTAGACTGATATGCTGCCTTTCTTGCAGCTCGAGGAGGCCAGGATAGGGCTGGGAACTGCGGCAGTGCATATGAAGCTCTGCACGGCCTGCAGCGATCACGGCTGGGAGCCCTGCAGTTTCTTTCTTCTAAGGCAGACACCAGCATCCAACCACTCCTGCCCACGCAAATTGGACTCTAAGTATGTCGTTAAACCCATGCCTGGACTTGACAAGCAGCAAACACCGTGGCAACACAGACAGTGTGCTCAGGAGCAGAAGGTCACAGGTTCAGGTCCCAGCTGTGACTCCTGCCACCAATCCATCGTTGTTGAATCTGCCCGTCAATCCCTCTCCTGCAAGGCTTACACAAGCCACTGGGCCCAGTCAGGGCGGTCGCGCTCACGCGCCTCTGGAGCTCTTGCCCAGGATCAGTAGAGGGGCCCAACTCGTCCTTCATTAAACCTGACCAACCGGTCATGGCGTCCCCTATCAATAGAATCCCGCATGCTCCGCCATAGGATGGAATGGTCATGGCCATACGCAGAGGCTCGAACCGTGCCAAAGGATCCATCTACAGCCTGTCAAGAATGCATCGACAACCTGTGTCCCATACCTTGGGCAGGGACACCTGCAAAGCGGCAGACCACATGGACAAATGCGTCACCTAGCAGTCTTAAGGTCTAGGCTGCTACCCGGACACTCCTTACCAAGTCATGAACTTAGTCATGTCTCATGTCCGGGTCTTGCCGCACGCTTCCAGCGTTGATACCGTGGTTATCCTCGCACGCAGTGGGTAACTCAACATTGAGGATTCCCCTCTGCCGCTGCATCTCTGCCGTTATACCTTCTCGGCAGCTGCCCATTCAGACCATGGACCCTCACAACCAGGTGTGACGGCACATCCACACCCAGCGTCCACACGCTCAGTATTGCTATAAGCTCGCTTCTCATAGGCGCACACCCATTAGCACTGCACATTCAGTGCAGGTTGGCACATGGCGCACTGACGCCACCACCAGGTATTCAGGGCACATCTTCAAAATCCAGCCCTGATATCGTGTCTCAGAACCTGATCTCGGCCTCCCCCTTTTCACCGCATCGCTTTACAGCTTGGGAGGCACCAGGTGTGGCTGACTCATCCTGCTTGTCCTTGGAGAAAACGGAGTTACTTACCTGTAACAGGAGTTCTCCGAGGACAGCAGGATAAGTCAGCCACACATACCCGCCCTCCTCCCCTGGAAAAGGTTTCGGCCTCTGTCCAGTATCCCGCCTCCTAGCGGCTAAGGCTCAGCTAGTGACGAACTGGCTAGCTAGGGGCGGGACAGGGGGCAGGGCCAGTTGGCCCATGCTCAGAAGGGGCGAAAGCCCTTCTGAGCTATGGAGAGTACTTCCGTCTCGGCGCCGTCGGATGACGTCACCATGTGTGGCTGACTTATCCTGCTGTCCTCGGAGAACTCCTGTTACAGGTAAGTAACTCCGTTTTAGTCTGCCTCTTCCTGATGGCTGGGGAGCATTATCTACTCATCTGTACTAGTCTACAGGATTCATGGAAAGGAAATTAGCAGGTATTTCTCACCCAGGAGAAATTTTACATAAAGAAGAAGGCTAAAAGAAAGCACAGAAGCTCTGTTTCTAAATATCAGAGAAAACTAGATATGCATAATACCAGAACAAGTTAATAAAACCTATAATACTATTCTCTATCATCTTTACTGAAAAGGGACACCAAATACCATTTTGGACATCATAAATGGCCCGTAAACAGGAATGAGGTCTACAGGGGTAAAAAATCTTAGTGGGTAGTTCCGTAATTGTATAACTGGGTGCATATTTTTCACTCTGTGGACTTCTGATTAACGTTCAAAGCAAAAGTACCTATGTACTTTCACTTTAAAACTTACTATAGAAGAATTGTGTGCTCATATTTACATCTGCTGTTTGGTGTATACAGTTTTCTGGCTTAAAATGTGCATATGCGTAAGTTTTTTTTTTTTTTTATATATATATAAGCACACACATAAGAGGAAACCCTGTTCTTAGGAACAAATCCTCAAAAAGGTAAATTTGCACATGTTCAGTAAATTTATCTACATATTGGTTAGGCGTTTTTGTAACAGATATCTTCCATTGGTAAAGCACTACTTCACCTGCATAAATGGCTTTGAAAATTCACCTATTTAATACTGGCTGGAAAACTATTTAAATAGTCACTGACTTGGAATGGAGGCATAGTCTAGTGGTTACAGCAGCCGACTGAGAACCAGGGAAGCCAGGATTCAAATCCTACTACTCCCATGGACTTGTGATTTTGGCAGGTCACTTCACCATCTATTGCATCAGCTACAACTTAGATTGAAGTCCACCTGGACAGGGCAAAAACTTCTGTACCTGAATTTGTAACTTGTCTTGAACTCTGATTTGGAAAGGCAAGTAATTAAATCACAGATTCAAATCCAGATCCACCTTAAGGTAGGGGCTCCCTGACATGCTCAGAATATAGTTAAGGCTTTACTCCTTCCTTTGATTTTTCAGAATGCCTATAGGATTCAGAATTTCCCCTCTCCCCAGCAACTTTAGGCTCTCATGTACTAATCTGCAAAAATGTTTGCGAATTAGTACCCATTTTGCCAAATGGTAAAAGATACAAATGAGCTCTTAGTTTTCATTCCTTAGTTAAATTTTGCACAAAATTTTCTCTCACGTTACCCACAGCTAGGAACTTCATACATACCTGACTATGGGATGTACAATCACCAGTCTTCATTTATTGTTCTGCTGTCTTGGAGGCCCCAATCTATGAGCCCTCTCAATTTTAAATGGTATCTCATCTGGCAAAAGGCACATTTTGTCTGATGTGATATACTCATACAATCAGATTAGTTTGATTTTATCTTTTTCAGTTTATAAACACCAGTAATGCACAAGTTGTTTCTTCTTTTTCTGCTGTCTTGATCCTCTGGTAATTTAAGTTGTGCATTCTTTTATTGACGTGTCCTGAATTGTGTAGAGACAACTTAGGTTCTGCTTCTCTGAGCAGCAAAGATCTTCAATGGTCCTACAAAATGTTTGCATGGTGACTTTTATTTTGTTCTGATAATTTTCCAGAACAGGGGAGGTTACACTTTCTACAGTGTTATAATGTTGGGAGGTGACTCTTCTGGGAGGGAAAATTCAATCATCACACTGAAAGGCATATCCCCTGTCTTTGGCTCCACAGCCAATGGACTTCAGAGAAGGATAAGAGTTTGCCTTAAGGGGGCAGGTGTCATTAACTGGTTCTCAGTCGGCTGCTGTAACCACTAGACTATGCCTCCATTCCAAGTCAGTGACTACTTAAATGGTTTTCCAGCAAGATGGATGTACCTGGTTAAATACTATGTCAGGAGGGAACTGTGGGGTTGGAGGGTTGCACCAGTTGCTTAGGCCTTCTATCCAATATCCACTGTGTCCTGGTAAACGCTGCCAGCACACTCAAAGCTCAAAGGAGAGGAGTAGTACGATAATGTAGAGGAGAAAAAGTAAAAGAAAGGAACAGCAGGAATTTAATCTTCACATATGGGTGACGTTGGTACTGACGGAGCCTGGGCAGGAACACTCCCCAACGTCCAATAGGAATTCCTTTGGGAGCACTCCACTGCGCTTGCATTGCTGCCTTCCCGCCTTCCCAATTTCCTCTCTTCAGTTGAGTTTGTAGCTGAGAAAAGAGATAATCAAATCCCACTAGAGGACAGCAACCTTTAGCCAGAAGGACTGGGGTTTCTAGTCCCATAGGTGTTCCTTGTGGTCTTGGGCAAGCCACGTAACCCTCCATTGCACATGTTCCCTGTAAAATAGTTATGTCCAAGTTATAATGCCCTGTTCAATGTAATTTAAGTTCTTTATCGGTCCTCCAGTTCGGTTGTGCACCTCCTCCTGCAGCATGGAGACTGGACAAGTCAAATTCGCGACATCACTGGATATATCCTGCTGGTCTTCTCCCATCAGCCCCCAGTGTGTCCAGTCTCCATGCAGCAGGACTTAGTGAGCCTAGGTGCTGGGCTCACTTGAGGAACATATAAGGAACAATAGTTAGATATAGTAGTTAGCTGGTAGCCTTTAAGATTTTCTTTGTTCTCTACCATTAAATTAATTTCCAGATTTATCTTTAAAAAAAAAAAAAGTGCTACGATTGTGACGGGTTTTACTACCGCTGAAAGGAGATGTTTTCTGGGAATCACTGTGGTTAGGCGGTTTTAAATTTGTTACATTATTTGGGGTTAATTTCATGTGGGAGCGTTTGCTGGATTAAAAAGGGGAAAAAAAAAAGCTAAGAGAAACCCCTCAGGCCAAGGGCGCCTCTGACACAGGGCAGCAGCGCTAGCCCTTAACAAAAGTTGTCATGTGCAGGGTTGACTGTTTGCTCTTCCAGAGAAGTTTGAGGATATTGGCTGTGGAGGATGTATTGAGGCAACCATTCCTCCAAGGCTTCATGCCTAACCCTAGGCATGGAAATCCCCTATCACATTGAGAGAAAGATGCGCCAAATGCCCTTGTAGGTATTCATTTATGTGAATCTAACAGGGTTTGTATTGGATTTGGGACCCTATAGGTACCACTATAAAAAAAATAGAGGACAATAAGGGATCCTTTCATTTCTGGAGTAGATTAATTTGTTTTCAGCTATTCCCGTCAAGGCCATAGTAGTGGGTCTGGGGCATCCACAGGGGCGCAGTCTCTTCCAATAGAGTTGGCAAGAGCGGCGCTCTCCCTTCTACCGCGAGGGAGCACGAGATCCAAGGCAAGTTTGGTGAGGGACCATAATTTCCTTCTACAAGGGGAATGGTGACTTCCTCTGGAGATGGCTGTCAGGGTCCCCTCGGGAGAATTAAGCTGGTCCAGGCAGTTCGGTGGCACCTTTAGGAATAGGGACAGAACTTGGAAGCTTTTTCTTTTTGTGTCTACATGGAGCATATAGATAGGTGCAAAGTCGTGCAACCACTAGTGTGCCTTGCAGGTTCAAAGGAAACAGGTACAGCAAGTTTTTAAGACCATCATAGGGGTTTAAGAGTGGCCTAAAAGTGGTAACTATCCAAGTTCAGGCACGTTCTTTTTCAAAGGACGACGTAGGCAATAGGGGTGTCTACTTAGACATCCCCAGCATAGTACTTCAAAAATGAGAGGTCTAACAGCCTAATGGTTGGAGTAGTGACTTGGGGCCGGAATGACCAGGGTTCAGATCCTTGTTCTTTCCCATTTGATCTTAGGCTAGTCTCAGCACCTTCCTGGGGCTCACTTGGGACTGGCGCAGATCTAAGCGTGGATGGGGTCGCAGGCTTCCCCAGCATTTTTGGGATCAAGCAAGGGCTTAAGTCCATTGTATATTTTCAAACACGCCTCGGCCTGGCCCGCGACTTTCTCGGTCGCCCCTGCGCCGAAGATTGCCTTGAAAGATTTGGGGAAAAAAAGTTCATTTAGCTCTGGGTACGAGCTTTCCAAAATTCTTGACTTAGACCTTTAATATGACCCTCATTGGGTCAAAACAATTTTGACAATAACAATTAAATATATATAATCTTAAAAGCTAACTATCCAGATAATGTACTGGAAAACAAGATGAGCTCAAAGGATTTCGGGGATTTGCTGAGAGGGCAATGGGTTCGCTTCTGCTTCCTCGGCGACTTCTCGAATGCCACATTGAGGTGAGACGGGTCCAGACAGGAATCCTACCGATAGAATGGCACTTCCCGTCGGGGTCCAGATAACGTCCGACCAGTGGGTGCTGGGGGTGCTATGCGATTGTTCTGCTCTTGAGTTTGCTCAGCCGCTGCTGGGCCCATTCGTGCTATCCCCCTGCAGGGGACAGCTAGAATGGCCGAGATCCGACAATCCTTTGATTGTTTTCTTCAGTTAGGAGCACTGTTTCCTCTAAGCTGTGCGCGTGTGCGCGCGCACACACCTCGCCGAGCGAGCACACATACTTAACAGAGCGCACAAAAATTACGGTTCTGATTCTGATAGAAAACAACACAGACGTCTTAAAATTTGAAAGTTGTTGTGCATTTACGGTTTTCACAAGTTCTACAATATTTTCTAGTGCAGTCAATGTGGTGTACATACTGTATTCTGCCGTGTAGTCAAATTTTAAAGTATATAACACCGAGTGTCATTATGTGGCGCACAAAAATTTAACCTTCCTTCAAAAGCTGCACAGCTGATATTTTATGCGCACACAGCCTACAGAAAATTAGAGGGAACATTGGTTAGGAGCGGTGGTGCCGGTGCCGCAGGGGTTATACGGCATCGGTCATTGCTCTATTTATTTCATAGTATCTAAGAGGGACGGATTCCTGCATCCTGTTCTGGAACTCAGGCGACTAATTCACAGTTTGCTAGTGCCCTCTGTCGGATGGAAACGTTGCGATCGGTGATGGTGGCGGTTCGCAAGGGGGGAATTCTTGACATTCCACATTCTACCGAGGCGTGCCTGCACATCCCAATAAGATTAGATCTTCAAAAGTTCCTAAGGTGGGCTCCTATGGGGGCGGTTTTGGTTTCAGGCATGGTCCTTCGGATTGCCAACAGTGCCGTGGTTCTCCGCCTAGGTTAGGGTAGTGATAGCGGCGGGCCGGCGGGAAGAGGGAATCTTAGTTCTCTCTTATCCCAGCGATTGGCTGATACGAGCAAAGTCGAGGGGCGAGAGCTTTCAGCTTGCCAGCAGAGTAGTAAAGTTCCTTCAGGGGCTCAGCTGGGTGGTCATTGCGTCCAGAAGCCAGTTAGTTCTGTTTCAAGCCCTAGAGTATTTGGGGAGTACGGTTCAACTCCTGGTGGCAGCAGTGTTTCTGCTGGTGCGGCGAGTGCAGTTCATTTGTCGGCTGGAACGCCAGTGTGTGTTCACTAAACGCCATCAGCGTGGAGCTATCTTCAAGTGCTAGAGTCCGGGGCGACGGCCCTGGAAATAGTACCAGGGGACAGAGCGCTCACGTGGTCCTGGCAAAGGTCGTTACTTCATTGCTGGTTCTTCCAAAACAATTCTCTAATCAGGCAGCTTCCTTGTCCATTGCGAGTCAGGCGGTCGCCTCAGTGGGGGCTTTGCCCAGACAATCTGGCGGCAGGCAGGCCGCTGGAACGACCGCAGTGGCTTCCAATGTTGACAGATGCAAGACTTGTAGGTTGGGGAGCGCACTGCGGGGATCTGGTCGCACAAGGGACTAGGAATGATCAGGAGGTCCAGTGTTCGATCAACCATCTGTAACTGAGAGCGGTGTTTCTAGCTCTTCAAGTGGTTTAGACCGCGGTGAAAGGACGAGCGGTGCGAGTCCTATCGGACAATTCCGGGACGGTGGTCTACTGCAATCGGCAGGACGGTACAGGAAGTGCAGCCACGGAGGTAGGAGAAAGTAGCTCTGTTCTCCTGGGTGGAGACTCGTCCACAGGCAATCTCGGCGGCGCACATTGCAGGATCGAACAATGTGTTGTCAGATTTCTCAGCAGAGTCCGGGTGGATGCTGAAGAGTGGGAACTTCTTCTTCCGGAGCTATTGGCGCAGACAGTTTATAAGTGAGGTCCTCCGAACTGGATCTCATGGCGACGTCTCAGTCATCAAGCGAGTCATTTTTACAGCAGAAAGCGAGACAGTGTCGGAAGGGATAGATATCCTGATGCACTTCTGGCCTTCGCCCGGGCTATTCTAGGTTTTTCCTCCGTGGGTGTTCATAGGCCGAGTTGTCAAATTCAGGGTCCGCCCCGAATGCCTTAAGTAGATCAGTTCTCGCTTACGGCTTGGCCATTGAAAGGGCAAGGTTAAGAAGAAAAGGTTATTCTGGGGTGGTAATTGCGACCCTGATTCAAGCCAGGAAGAGGTTTCCTCCCTGGTTTTTGTGTGAATATTGTGCATATTGAAGATTGGTGCTCTCAGCGGCAGGTCCGGGTTTACATGGCTTCCATGCCTATGGTATTAAGCTCTTTTCAGGCCGGTTTTGATAAGGGTCTAGCAGTCAGTTCCTTAAGGATTCAGATCGCAGCTCTGTCTTGCTATAGTGGCAAAGTCCAGAGAGTGGCCTTGGGTTCACACGTCAACGTGGTGCATTCCTGAAGCGGTTTCTAGGTTACATTCTTAACACAGTGTAATGGTGCCTCTGTGGGGCTCCCCTCTGGTCTTAGGGGTGATATCTAGGGAACTCTTTGAGCCTGTGGATCACGCCTCAGTCAAAGATTTTTTTCCTTAAAGACAGTGTTTTTAGTGACCATCTTTTCGGCACAACGAGCTTCGGAGCTACAGGCGTTTTCCTACCAAGAGTTGTTTTTTGTCCTTTCTAGGGGAAAGGTGGTGTTGCAGCCGGTACAGTCATTTTTTGCCTAAGGTAGTTTCTTCCTTTCACGTGGATCAGTCCTGCTCGTTGACAGTATTGGGATTGTCAAGGAGAACGTCTCAGACCGTAGTCTACGTCTCTTGGACATAAAGAAGTTTTCTGTGTTAATATTTCAAGGTCTCAGAGACTTTTCGTAAGTCGAAACGCCTATTCGTTTTGATTGAAGGTCTCTGTAAGGGGAAGTGGCAGCTAAAGTTTCAATTTCTAGCTGGGTCTGAGAAGTAGTAGCATCAGCATATATTTTGCAAGAGCATTAGGTGCCGGTGGGGTTAAGGGCTCACTCGGCTAGAGCGCAAGCGACATATTGAGCAGAACATAGTTTGGTTCCACCAGTGGAGATTTGCGGAGCGGCCAATTGGTCGTTTCTTCACCCCTTCGGTAGACACTATCGCCTGGATGTTCAGGCAGCGAATGATACTGGGTTCGGTCGGCGGTATTGCGATCTGGGTGGAAAGGTCCCTCCCAATGATTACTGCTCTGTTACATCCCAGAGGTGGAGGACTGAACTGGAGGATCGATAAGGAAATGAAAATTACACTTATCTGGTAATTGTTGTTCCTTGAGGAACTCCAGTTCAGTCCTCATTCCCGCCCGGGGATAGTCTTTGCAGACATTGGTTTTGGTTTGGGGGGGGGGGGGGTTACCAGTCGATAAGGGTGTGAACACATTGTTAGTCTCGGGATCGCTGTGATTCTTTTACTCGGCCTTTACTCTCTTTTCTCTTCTTTCTGTCTTATGCGCTTCAGGGGTAGAAGAGAAAGTGCGAGTAGTAGTTTTCTCCTTACCGGAAGGGGCTTTAGTTTAGAAGTCTGAAGTTAATTTTAAAGTTGGAATTGGTACTATAGCTACTTATTTGTTGCTCCTTTGAGTCTGCTTTGTCAATAGTTCACTGGGGGTTGATGGGAGAAGACCAGCAGGATATATCCAGTGATGTCGCGAATTTGACTTGTCCAATCTCCATGCTGCAGGAGGAGGTGCACAACCCAGAGGTGGAGGACTGAACTGGAGTTCCTCAAGGAACAACGATTACCAGGTAAGTGTAATTTCCATTTTGTTCAATGTAAACCGCCTTGATATCATGAAAGGCGTTATATAAGAAATGTTAAATAAATAAATGAAAACCTATAACTCCTAGGGGAGGAGGGTGGGGTTGTGAAGGCTAGGTCTCAAATACATTCCTGAAAGGACATGTCCTCTGGTGGTGACATGCGCCGCAGTTAAGGTGGGGAAGGGTCCAAGGAAGATACTGGGGACCCTGTGAATGGAGTGACTCCACATCTGAAATGGGGGAATCGGAGTCGGTGGACTTGAAATATTGACAGGTACAGTGCGTACCAGAAGATATATTCCAGTACCGATGTTCCAACGTATCGGCCTCAGTGAGCTGTTTGAGCCTTGCACCGTTATTGGTAAGGGATTCCAGAGAGGGCATGGGTGGGAGCGCTGTTGCACCTGGAACCGGTGTCAATGTCAGTACCAGAACCAGTACCGACTGCCGGTACCTGTAGCCAAGGGCTTTATGGGCACCAAGGGCTGTCAAACTACACTCGATGGCTAGTATATGTTTATGTTTATTTGAATTTGATATACCGCTCAGACCAAAAGGTATTAGAGCGGTTTACAATACTACATCATTTAAGGAAATAAGAAAAGAACGCCATTATAAGATAGGACAGAGTAGAGGACAGAAACAGTCAAACAGATAAGAGATGCTGGTCTATCGAGATTTGCCAATGCCTGGGTATTATTGGCAGGTATTTGTGCTACTGTCCCAGAGCATGGCACAGGTAGCTCTCCAGAGGCCAAGGTCTCAGGAGCATCCTGGAATCCCTCAATGGCTTTGGAGGGCAAGGCCTCCCACCAGAGTTGTTTGGCAGGCTGATCTGCCTCTGAGGCAACCCCCAAAGGATCTCGATGTTTAGAGTGAGATCTTTCTTGGGGTGTCCACAGACTTCGATGCGGCCTTGTGCTTGGACTTCAAGGATACCTGAGATCAAAGAGAGGATGAAGAGGCCCTCGACGAAGTGAACGCCAGCAATACCATGTCTGAGTCGAAGAATGTACCTAATTTAGAGGCCTGGTTTTGTAGGCCTCTCCGGGTCATTTTATGGCAATGGGGACAGTCCTAAGGGTGGTGGTCCGGGCCAAGACATTTTAGACACCAGTCATGTGTGTCCGTCACTGAAATGGTGTTGGCATGTTTAGTGCGGTTTTTTTAAACCACTAGTTGGTTTCTCCATACTCCTCAAGAGTGAAGAGTATGGAAGGCTGGACGCCTACAAGGGCATCGATGCCCAAATAGGTTGGGGGGGGGTTGTTTGTTTGTTTGTTTTTTTGAGTAAGAAAGGAAAAAGAAAGAGAAAAAAAAGTGAATAAGGGAACCAGCGGTGTCTTAGATGGTGCCGGTGTCGATGGAAAGGCAGATGCTAACCACAAAAAGAGTTTTTCTGCGGTGACAGGATTTGCTTCCTGCTGGCTCCATGGAAAATTAAGAACTGAATAGAGGGAGTTGGGAAGGCAGGAAGGCAGCAACGCAGGCGCAGTGGAGTGCTCCCAAAGGCTTTCCTCTTGGACGCTGGGGAGCGTTCCTGCACGGGCTCCGTTGGTGCCAACCTTACACATATGTGAAGACTAAATTTCTGCTGTTCCCAGAGATCACCTGTTTCAGGTGAGCAACTACGTTTTCCTTGCATCATGGCCTCGCTGTCTAACTTAAAACATCGTACTTGTGTTTGTCTGCGCTGGCTAGCTTGTAAAAGTCCTTGTTTTTTGGAAATCTGTTATTCTTCCCTGTAAAGCACTGCATATGTCTGATAATGTACCAAATAACAACAATAATTTTTACTGGCTGCTACATGTCATCCCTTGTTTCCTTATGTGCATATTATCTTTTGTTCCTTTCTCCTTAACTGTCAATTTAGCTTGCTGTCCTCATAGTGTTTCAGGCCAGGGCTGGGTTTCATAGTTACATGGTCTGTTGAGTCTTGTCCTACAAAATGCATTGGGATAGGAGAAAATGATTATAGAGAGCTAGCCTGGCAATATTACTGTTTGTTATTTTTATTAGCAAGTAAGTTCTAACCACGCAGTACACAGCCACAAACTGGGCTGCAAGGCAAGATACCTGCAATGAAACAAGTCTGTCACATACGAGTGGTAGAGCAGAGATATGAATTGTACTAATTGTAGGTAGCTTGTAAAAAGTTAAGATGTTTTACTTGAGACTTTACAATGTCACACTTACATATCCACAGAACTGTACAATCAGATATGCTTAAGAGATAATTTTATCTCTCTGAGGATTTATAATTTAAAATTGTGTGAAGTTTAAGAGTATTGACCACCATGTTCTCCAAATACTGCCTCTTTCATTCCCTTTTCAGGAAAGATCCTCATGGATTTTTTGCCTCCCCAGTGACGGATGCGATTGCACCTGGATATTCCATGATAATTAAACATCCTATGGATTTCAGCACAATGAAGGAAAGGATCACAGCCAATGAGTATAAATCTATTACAGAATTCAAGGTGAGCCTATAGTTCTATTAGTCTCAAGAAATAAGCAGAAATTGTTCAAGATTATGTTTCAATTGAATTTAAATCACCATTGAAAGTATGCATAAGACATATATCAAATTTCTGTTCCAACTTATAGAGCCCATTACACTGTAGTGGCCTGAGGAATAAGCTTGCTTCAGTATGAATTGAACTGTAATGATTAGTACAAGGTATATTTCACAAATCTCCTGATTTCCAAATTCTAGCACTAAAATGCAGTTTTAGAAATATTTAAGAAGCAATTTTAGGAGATATACGTACTCTTTGTACCTGTGAAAAGTAGATTTACATGGACAAACAGACATACATTTACATTTAGCAGTTTTTATAAAAGACACTGCTTACACATATATGAGGCAGCATGCACAGATGGAAAGGAAGTATTGGGCTACCTGAAAGACACTTGTATCTCAGAAAATTTCCCTGTCGGCATTTACACATGCTTTGATTCACACATAACTCTTGGCAAACCTTTTGTTTGTACCTGGAATTTGGAGGAGTTCTTGAATAGGGAATTGTTCTCACCTCTGTGGTGTTCAGAACCACTTCTCTATGCAAAACGTTTAAATTGCAGAGAATGGCTTACTTGATCAGTTCCCTGCAACTATGCAGATTTGAAGATGTGAGGGGGGTAATTTTATAAAGTTTATTCCATGGGCAAATTTTGTTTTACATGTACAAAAGGACTTGCATAAAAATTGTACGACCACTTACATGCATAAAAAGTATGTGCATAGAAGGTGTGTGCCTGCTTTTATGCAATCTGTGCATAGGCATTCCCAGAGGCATAGTTTAAGTGGAACAGAGACAAGGCTGCTGTATATATGCATACTTTATAAAATACTCGCTTACTTTTGTAGAATTCATGTGCACATTTACACCTTTTGAGAACGTATAAGTTTGTGCATCAGCATTTGGGCATAATTGGGGTTGGATCTGGAAGCTTATTTTATAAAGGCACATAGACACTTATGTTACCTTTACAAAAATAGATGTAATATAGGCAATATGTTGGACTTCCCGCATCAGAGGGAGCTTGCTTCTGCTCCCACTACTCTGTGCTGCTGCTTCTGGCTCTTCTGCCACTACTGCAGGATGATTTAAAACACAAGAATAAGCACTTCTGTTTCCTCATCTAGAAAAGTCGTCAAAGGAAATAGCCCAAGCACCTAAGGAAGGTCAAACAATTTTTTGTTTTTATAAAGTAAAATATATTTTCATTATTCACTACACAAGTCTATGCAAATTTATTCAAGTGTCCCACAGAACGTGTTTTTTAACAATTTGATTGATCACCCTTCAAGCATATCAAGGCAGTTTATAGGAAATATCTGTTCTCACATTTTAAATTGCACCCTGGTGAATGCAGAAGAGTCAAAGGAAGCTGCATGTAGTGGGGAGCGAAGATACAAGCTCCCACTGCTCTGTGAAAAATAGGAGGAGGAAACTGAAGCTGAATCTGGAACAAGGTAAAGCTGGTGCTGAGTGGGGGCAGCTGGGGCTGATGCTGAGACTTTGGCTAGGTGAGGGCGACTGAAGCTGTTGCTGAGACTTTGTTAGAAGCAAGATCTGGGCAGGAGTGTGAGTGGAGCGGCTAGGTCCAGGGCAGGATGGAGTAATCTAGGAACCGGGAGAAATACCAGTGGCAGGACAGGAACTGGAATCCGACATGGAGCAGGAACTAAGCAGAGTAATTATGGCAGACTGGAGCAGGAATTGAACCTGGTTAAGGAGCTGGAGGGCTTGGCAGCAAGCAGAGCAGATGAAAGCACTTCACTGGGCAGTGAAGAGAAGCTGGGTCACTGTAAACGCAGGTAAGACCACCAAGAACTGTTGAACCAGCAAGGGGGTATCTGGGTAGGCTTCCTTATATATGATGGCTCATAAGAGACACTTCTTACTGCTCCATTGGGCTCCTCTGGGGAGTGGGCTTCTCCTGCCACCTATGATCTTATTATTGGGGCTTAGTGTGGTTCCAGCCATATGACTGTGGCCTGTGGTCCTCAATGTTGCGGGTTTGATTCCTGGCACACCTTATAGACTTGGACTTAGAGAAGTGGGGGCTGCTACTGTTGCTGGGACTTGAATTTGAAGAGGGGAGAAGAAGTTGTTTCTCCGGGAACAATCAGGAAGTTGGTCCTCACATATGGATGATGTCTGTGCCGATGGAGCCCACACAGAAGCATCTCCCCAGCTTTCAAAGAAAGCCTTTGTGAGATGCACCACACATGCGTGGTCCCCTTCCCACCCAAGGGTGCCATCTTACCTCAGTCTCCTTTTTTTTCACGGAGCCCTCCCAACATTGCCCAGATTCCCCTGGAAAAAGTGTGATTTTTGTTACATTTTGTCTGATTTGTGTACTGGTACCTTCCCATCCCCAGCTCGCCTTGGTGTCTCTCCTCGGGTTCGTTCATTTGTTTTTCTCTCTTTTCATTGAGGTGTCCCTTGACCAGCATTCGCACCCTTTTTCAGCCGAAGGCCTCAGACCCCTGCTGGGCAGCGGGGACCCCCTTTTTCTGATGGCCTCCAGTGGCTTCAAGAAGTGCGGTTGGTGTAGCAAAATGATGTCTCTTACTGACCTGCACAATTGCTGCCTCCAGTGCCTCGGCCTGGAACATAATGACTCCGACTGCGAACTCTGCAGAACTATGACTTCAAAGGCCCTAAAGAGCCGTCATCAGCAGCAGGAAAGTTTTTCCAGAAGTCCAACTCTGCGCCAGAGTCTCTGGCGACACCACTCTCCAGGGCCCCCTCCGATACCTTGTTGCCTCGCGAAGCCCAAGCCTCTTCAGAGTCCTGCGACTGCGGTTCCTCCAAGCGGAAATCTCTGGAGGTGGAACAAAAGAAGACGAAACACTCAAAGACCGCCTCGAAGGATGGGTCTGGGAAGAAGGGGAAATCCCACTCCAGGATCCACAGTCCCAGGTGTGAGTCCGAGGAGTCAGAGCAGGAGCAGCCTTCCAAGCTGCTCCACAAAGAGACATTGGAACCCGCTGACCAGCCTCAGACCTCTGATGCCATCCTCATCGTGGACTCCCCCTCGACAGTACCGACGCTGGACTCGAAGCCCTCGGTGCCTGCGTCAAAGGCTGCAGAGCCAACTGGTATGGAGGCCAGGATGGCGGCCTTAGAGAGCAGAATATCTGTCCTCGTGGCCACGCAGCGGACGTTTATGTCCAGCTCATCTGGCTCATCCGCCCCGACAACAGTACCCTCAACATCATGGGCTTCCCCGGATGTTGAGCCAATCCTTGAACACCACCGGCCTTGAGAGAGTTCCCAGCACTGGATGCGGTTCCAGTCCCATTCCTTGGGACACTTGTCCTCCCTGGCGAGTGCCCTTGGCTCGGACTGAAGATCTTCTGGAGGTCACGGACCGCCTGGAGTGGACCTCGACTAAGGTGATCGTGCGGCATCAGACTCATACTTGGACTTCAAGTTCAAATGGGAGACCTAGGACGAAGAGTCCCCGGACACAAGATGACACTGAGATATGCCCCGACGCCGTTCCCTACTCGAGGATGTGACTTTCCTCAATTTTGTGCGGGACATGGTCAAGGCTCTCACTACCGAGACTGAGGCAGAGGAGGACCTGCGCACCGAGGAATTGGAGATACTGCAATACGAGGCACCCCCTAAGGAAACCCTTATGGTACTGGTGCCTCTGATTCTCGACTGCCGCCTCCTCCGGAGGTGGGAAACACCGGCATCTGTACCAATTGTCAGTAGGCACCTTGACGCCATATACCGGGTACGCCAAAGCCCTGGGTTCCAAAAGACCCAGCTTCTCCACAACTCGATGGTCATGGAGTCAATCATGCACTGGCTCAAAAGCCAATAAACTCATTTGTTGGTGCAACCCGGTAGGGAGGCATGAACCCTCAACGCACATGGCCAGAAGGCCTTTCAGGGCTTGATGCTAACTTGCTGGATCCAGTCCTTTCAGTTCTATATCAGCATGTACCTGAAGGAACTGTCGAAGGAGCTTAGGGATGAAAGTGTACTCTGCACCTCCCCTCACCAGTAACAGCACCCGGGCTCTTGGGTAACGGATTTCCACACTCAGAGCAATGAGAAGGAACCAATCACTATTTAATAATACAAATCACATACAATTGTATTATAAAAAACACCAAAGCGTTGGGAGAGAGTGCAAAGCTTTCACCTTGCCTCTCTGACATCACAGACTTCGGCTACTGTATTTATTGGTCAAAATTCCATTTCACAGCATAATTTCCACCTCATTTTTCTACATCAAGCATCACGTATATTTTTTTTTTAATGCTTTATTTTCATTTTATAACAACATAGGAAAGGAAGACATACAGCTAAAAGACAGATACATAACGTGTAATACATACACCAAAGTAAACCCCTACCACCCCCCTCCCCCCTGCTTCTTCTCTAGAAAACTAATCATACCCGAAGCGGGCGTGTACTTACATTATTGTGTTACGAAACCTAACGGTGATCTGAAACATGATGAGTGCACATTATACAGGCATGTTGGAGCAATGAGCAGATTGTACATAATCATTAAGCATCTGCCATTTAGACAAGCGAGAGTGAGATTGGGCATGGGGAAAGGCTCTCCGAGGTGTCTGCTCATATTTGCTATATAAGCAGACAAGGTTCCACCATTCATTGGCAGTAAGTCTAGAGCTATCCTTCCAATTCCTCGTGATTAAGCATATGGCTATACCCAGCATGAAATCGAGGAGAAAGCGACCCTTCTTAGGAAGAGAGGGGACCTCCGCCACAGAGCGGAGTCCCACAATCTTCCAAGAGAGAGGTTCGTGAAGGTGTAAGATATATTGAATACAACCCCAGACCCGCCTCCAATAAACCTGTAGTTGAGGACATTCATAGATAACATGAACGAAGGTACCCACAGCAGTTTGGCAAGACCAACACTGGTCCCTGGCAGTTGTGTTCCATTTGGCTATTTTTTCTGGGGTATAGAAGCATCTGTGTGCAAAAAAGAAGAGAGTTTGGGTAACAGAGGCAGACCGGGAAACCCGCACAACTTTGCTCCAGAAAACGCTCCATTGCACAGGGGTTAAAGTGGTTTGCAGTTCGCGCTCCCAGGCTTGTTGGGCTCTAGAAGTGGCCGTGTCTGTACCCTGACATAATATTTTATAAAAGTTAGAGGCAACCCCATGTGTATTACTAATAGAGTGAACTATCTCTAATAGCCCGTCCTCAGTAGGGGCAGAGGGCGGCATGATTCGGGCACTTGTGAGGCAGTGTTGAAGCTGCATCAATTGAAAGTAGTGTTTCGCTGGTAACGCAAATTCCTTTTGTAAATCAGAAAAGGTTTTCCAGCGAGCTGCAGAGAAAAGCTGTTGGGGTGTCCAGATCCCCCTGGAGTACCAGGGTTTCCATGCTATCGTTCTATTTAAGACTTGAATTCTGGGGTTATTCCATAGCGGGAGTCCGTCCTGAGGACAAACGTTCGGGCCCAGGGACAGAATGAGAGAGTTAAAGGCCGCAAGAGTATCGACAATCATTGGTGGATGGCGGGTGTCTACTTGATAGGACATACCGGGGAGATGGGTCAACGGGATTGGACTACTGAGCTCCTCTTCTATGTCAAGCCAAACTGGTCTGCTGTCTGTTGAGGCAGCTAGCCATCGGGCACCTTGCTTAAGTAGGAAGGCTCGATGATAGTTAAGAAAATCAGGAAATCTGGTACCCCCTCTTTCCTTTGCAGACTGTAGTTTTTGTTTAGCTATCCTTGGTGGCTTGCCCTGCCAGAGATAACGGACGAGGAGGCCCTCAATATCTTTATAAGTATGTAACGGGAGTAAGCATGGCAGCATTTCTAAAATGTAGTTCACTTTGGGGACTATCATCATTTTCACAGTTTCTAAGCGGCCCCACCATGTAAGAGATAAGGGAGACCAACGATTCGTGAGCTCGCGGACTTTGGAGACTACCTCTTTGGCATTAAAACTGATAGTGTCCTCTAAAGGAGAACAGTAGTGGACCCCGAGATACTTCACCATGCGGGATTGCCAAAGGAAGGGAAAGGCCTGCATGTCAGCCTCATGTACCCAGCGGTTCAGTGGGAATGCCACAGATTTGGTCCAGTTAATTTTATAGCCCGATAATTGTGAGTATCCATCAATCAGATCCAAGACAGCTGGAACCGAATCGAGGGATACGAAAAGCATAAGGTCATCTGCATATGCAGAGAGTTTAATCTCCCTATGACTGAAGGGGACACCCCGTATACGTGCGGACTGTCGAATCAGGAGGGCTAGAGGTTCGAGAGCTAGATCAAAGAGCATTGATGATAGGGGGCAACCTTGACGCGTGCCTCTTTGGAGGTTAAATGGCGAGGACTTGATAGCATTTACACAAATACTGGCGACGGGTTGAGTATACATGACTTGGAGATATCGGAGGAAGCCCTCCCCAAAGCCATACCATCGGAGAACTGCAAATAAGAAGGGCCATTCTAGGCGGTCAAAGGCTTTTTCGGCATCCAGTGAAAGACCCACCCATGGATGATCTAGATTGGCAGCACTGGATAGCACATGGCACAAGGTCCGAGCATTGTCAGCAGTTGATCTGCCGGGTATAAAACCGCATTGGTCGGGGTGAATTAGGGTGGCCATCCTGTCAGATAGCCGGGTGGCCAAGATCGTTGCGAAGATCTTATAATCGGCATTAAGTAGGGAGATTGGACGGTAGTTGGCGGTTAGCAGCGGGTCCCTGCCTTCTTTCTCAAATACTACCACATTAGCTGCAGAAAAGGATCCCAAAGAGGATGTATCTACCGCAAGGGCAGTAAAATAGAGTTTTAAATAGGGAACTAAGTCTGCACTGAACGTTCTATAGAATTCGGTCGGGAGACCATCAGGCCCTGCGGCACGGCCCGAGGCTGTTCGCCTTAGGGCAGATTGGATCTCTGAAGTAGAGAAGGGTTCATCCATCGCATCCCTATCATCTTCCGAGAGGGTCGGCCGCTGAATGCCAGAAAGCAATCGCTCGAATGTCTCTGACGAGAACTCACATTCAGATTGATATAGGCGGGTATAGAAATCCCGAAAGAGCTCTACAATGTCGGAGTCTGTGGTCACTATGCCCCCTCCCTGTGAAGCTCGAAGGGCCGCTACACGTTTGGCTTCTTTTTGACCTTTCAAGGCGTTGGCTAAGAGTCGACCGGCTCGGTTATTTTCACGATAATATGTCCCTCGCTGAAGCTCAATACTCTTAGAGGCTGCAGTTGAGAGGATTGAATTATATTGAAAACGGAGACGCTGTAATCGAATTAATATACATGGATCAGTACGTGAAGTTAAAACTCGTTCACCTGCTTTTATTTGTTGGTCTAGTATGAGTAGCTGCTGTTTGCGTTGTTTTCGCAGGCGGATTTGATAGCTAGTGATCGTTGCTCGAATGGCCGCTTTGAAGCCCTCCCACCAAGCCCAATTCGCAGTATCCTGGGGTAGATTAAAATGGAAATAATCCTGTATGGCTGCTCGAATTTCTACCTGGAACTCTGGCTGAGTTAACAGAGCTCTATCAAAGAACCAGGCCCCCGAATTCCCTTGGGGTGCAGTAGTGTGTAATTGAAAAGAAATGGCAGCATGATCTGAAATATGTTGGGAGTGAATTTTTGCAGTGTCTACCTGAGGAACTAATAGTTTTGATATTAGAAAGAAGTCTATGCGAGACTGGGATTTATGAGGAGAAGAAAAGAAGGTAAAGTCTAGCTCATTGGGGTGTAGTAACCTCCATAGATCAACTAAAGCAAGATCTTTGATCAGGGAGGTAAGCGTGGTGTGACTCTTGGGGGGACCACTTGACCTAGGCGGCTGTTTGTCAATCAGGGGATCAAGGACTAAATTGAAATCCCCCCCAATTATCAATGAAGTATTAGCAGAGGCCTGCGCAACCTGAGCAATGGTAGCAAAAAAGGCAGGGTCATCCACATTAGGAGCGTAAAGGCATAGACATGTAACTTCAAGGCTACCTATCTTGAGGTGAACTCTGGACCATCTACCTTCTGTATCTGAGCTAGTCGCAATAATAGTAGCATGCAGAGATTTCCTAACCAATATGGCAACCCCACATTTCTTAGAAACGGCTGGGGAATAAGCGGCCACCATGTAAGGTTTAATATTGAGTTTAAGAGTTTCCTTCGAGTTTAAATGCGTTTCTTGGAGAAAAATCAGATCCGCAGCTTCCTGACTTAGGTAGCTTAGGATTTTCTTCCGTTTTATCGGATTATTGATCCCTTTTACGTTCAATGAGAAAATCTTACATGGTGCCATCAATCAGTAATAGACATTTTAGGTAAAGGCGCTTGAAAACATACAATACAATCAGGATCTGTGCAACAATAACATAATCACCGAGTATTCTAGCTAATACACCCCATATTGAGACGTATGTAACAAAGTATCCCAGAGAAGAAGCAAAACCCCCAAAGAATATGGCGACCATATGTCTGCGGGAGGAGGCCCTAGAGAGGAAGTAGAAAGACATGAAAAAAAGAAAAGAAACACCAGAGTCCATAATTAACACTGTCTCTGATACTCATCAAGGCTACTGTGGGTAGATGGAGTCGGGTCACAGATATCATCAAAAATAAGGCAACCAACTGCCCTCGCCAGACTCTTTGCTGGGCTGCGACAGATCCAATATGGCGGGTACATCGGATATGAGGACACTTTCAGGAGTATTCTGGAAGTCAGCGCATCAAGTCGGCTTCTTTGGAATCCAAAAACTCCGCTAGTAGATCAGGGTCCTCAAATGTTCTTGTCTGATTGTGAAGCGTGACTCGAAGCTTGGCCGGGTACATCAGGCCATAACGTGCTTGTAGTTGTTGAAGCCTCGGCCGGAATTCCAGGAAGCGCTTTCGGCGGTCGACCGTGGGTTTAGCCAAGTCGGGATAGAAGGAGATCTTGTGGCTTTCAAACTCCATATGGCCCTTTGCCCGAGAGGCATGTAGAATTTGCTCAACGTGTTGATATCTCAATAGTCGAAAGATGATAGGCCGCGGGGTCTTCCTGTTGAGCGTTATGCTTGTAGGTACACGATGGGCGCGATCAATCTCCAAATCTTTGGCAAAGGTGATTTGAAGCAGGGAAGGGAGAATTTTGCATAAAAACTCTTTCATGTCTCCCGATTCCGCTCCCTCCGGTATGCCCACGAGCCGTATGTTGTTGCGGCGCGCTCTATTATTGCCATCTTCCACTTCTTTCTGCAGGGCCCGCACCTGGCGTTCAACTTTGTCGAGTTTGGACAACCGGGCCGTATGGGAGTCCAATATGCTCTCCATTTTGTCCTGACGCGAAGAAAGCCCCTCTAGCTTGCCTTGCAGCACACCGAAGTCTTCCCGCAGCGCTCGGAGTGCTTCACCGTTTGACTGCACGAGGTCCTTGACCCCTCTAATCTCTGCGAGGATTT
Organism: Ichthyophis bannanicus; assembly: GCA_033557465.1. Taxonomy (NCBI): domain Eukaryota; kingdom Metazoa; phylum Chordata; class Amphibia; order Gymnophiona; family Ichthyophiidae; genus Ichthyophis; species Ichthyophis bannanicus. The sequence continues at coordinate 889,032,050 of CM066031.1, read as the reverse complement.
CCTGCTGCATTTCGGGGCCCTCGCGCACGGCCAGCCCCTTTTGCGGGGACGGAGGTTCAGTTTTGGAGCGTTTGCCGTGAGAAGCCGCTGGAGATCCGAATTCCAGGCACGTGGGTTTGGTCCCCGCCATCTCACCAACGTGCCCCGGCAAGATCAGAGTAGAATTCCAAGTATTTACGGTGTTAATTCAGGATTCTGAGTAGGCCTCTCGGGAGCCTCAGCGTTATGCGACCATCCCGCTGGACATCAGGCTCCGCCCCCAAGCATCACGTATATTCATAATGTGCATCTCTTATGTCTCTATGTCATAGGTCAAATCTTATTAGTATAGGTCATCAGGAGGAGACATACATGTATTCCCAGACATAACTTCATAAACAATAATTCTAACACAAGCAGTTTTCATATCTTTGTTTCAAGACTGAAAAGAAAGTTCTTCCCTGCACTTTATAAACAAACCTAGTTTCTCTGTTATGTGAAAGTTCAGCATAACTTTTCAGTAGAGTCTCTCAAGGTCATTAGCTAAGTAATAGGTCCTAGAATGTCTGAGCTACTGAATCTGTGGTGTTAAACTCTTTCTGAGGGCTTTCAGTAGCATAGTATTATTAAGTACCCTCACACAGTACACAGCACTGTACAGACAAGCTTCCTTTCAAGGGGATTCTCAGCAGGCCTCGATGGGAAACCCCTACAGAGGTTTAAGTCCCTGCCCTCCATGGTAAAAGAGTGCTCAAAGTTTTTATTTCGAGCAGCCTACAATGGCTTCGAGTCTTCAGCCAGGGTGGCTGCCACAGGCATCGGGGTATGATGCCAAGCATGGCTGGATTCGTCTGACCTAGAGCAATGGGTGCAGGACAGAACTGATTGATGCCCCCTGCATAGGAGAGAACCTGTTTGGGGAAACCCATGGCAGACAAGTCTGCAGAGATAGAAACCGAGTTCCTGATGGAGAACCAGGCTCTCAAAGAAGACCTCGGTGCAGCCCCGGAAGAAAACCCTGGGGAAGAAGCCCTTCTTCCCAAGGAAGAAGGGGAGCTTTGGTGGTACCCTGCATTTCCAGGCCTTCTCGACCCCTCAACAGGGCCAGCAGCAAAAAGGCCAGGGGCATGGCCCCCAAAAGCAAAAGACCCGAGCCTGGGAGGAGCTTTTGACTGTCTGAGTGCAATCTCCCCCCCCCCCCCCCCCCCGGGGCTCCTCTGCAGCCCACAGGGGGTTGCTTAGCTCTGTTTGCCTACAGGTGGACAGCTGTTTATTTTATTTATTTATTTAATATTATTTTTATACTGCTTTTCATATTCAAAGTGGTTTACAGAGAACAGAACATTCTTACAAGCAATGTTCCCTCTAATTTTCTGTAGGCTGTGTGCGCATAAAATATCAGCTGTGCAGCTTTTGAAGGAAGGTTAAATTTTTGTGCGCCACATAACGACACTCGGAGTTATATACTTTAAAATTTGACTACACGGCAGAATACAGTATGTACACCACATTGATTGCACTAGAAAATATTGTAGAACTTGTGAAAACCGTAAATGCACAACAACTTTCAAATTTTAAGACGTCTGTGTTGTTTTCTATCAGAATCAGAACTGTAATTTTTGTGCACTCTGTTGTTAAGTATGTGCGCGCGCACAGCTTAGAGGGAACAGTGCTTACAAGGAACAGTAAAATAACTAGTGCTTACAAGGAACAGTAAAATAACTATTACAATTAAAATTTAACAGCTTACATAATTAACAGTTAATTGCTTACAACTCTGAGCTATGTATAGTGTATAAGTACCAGCTTGGGAATCGTTTTGTAGGGGAGGGACAACTGTGTAGCAGATTCAAATCTGTGGTTGTGGGTCTCATATGCTGTTGTAGTGTTATGTATCTTGTGTGCAGTTGTAGTGTTTGTTGAAGAGGTATGTTTTTAGGTACTTCCGGAAGTCGGTGATGTCTATAGTTTCTCTTAGGTTGTGTGGAAGTGAGTTCCATAGTGATGGTGCATAGCATTCAAATGTTCTGTGAAGAACTCTCTGTGAGGAGTTAGGTGGTATGGAGGCTGTGGATAGAGTGTTTTGGTGCAACTTCCTCCTTGAGCATGTGTTTGGCAGTTTTCTGATCATCTCATTTAAACATTCATCGGACTGGTTATCTTATATGTCATCATTATGGCTTTGTATTCAATTCTGGATCTGATGGGTAGCCAGTGGAGGTCCTTTAAAACGGGGGTAATATGTTCATGCTTCTTTGATCCTGTAATCAGTCTGGCGGCTGTATTTTGTGCCAGTTGCAGAGTGTGAGTTGTGCTCTTGGATAGGCCGTGGAGTATAATGTTGCTGTAGTCTAATAGTGGAGTGATGATTGCTTGGCAGACAGTTCTGAAATGGTTCTGTTCCAGTATGAATCGTAGGTTCTGTAGGACCTTAATTTTGTAATAGACCTTGGATGATGTTTTATTAATATGGGTTTGAAAGTTGAGCCTGTGGTCCAGCTGTATTCCCAGGTATTTTACCTCGTTCTTAATTGGGATTGGACAGCTTCCAATTGGTATATTATTTGAGGGTTTGAATGATGTGTCCCTTGTGATCACAAGGGCTTCAGATTTCTTGAAGTTGATTGTTAGATTTCGATGTGATAGCCATTTGTTTGCTTCTATCATGCATGCTGAGATAGATGAGAAGACTGGATTTGTGGTGTCAATTGGTGATATATCATGACATCGTCTGCATATAGATGGTAGTGCATTTTATCTTTTTGTATGATGTTACAGACTGGTTGAATATATATATTGAAAAGTAGAGCAGATAAGGCCGAGCCTTGGGGTAGGCCCTGATAAAGACTGAATGGTTTTGATTTGCTGTTCATTATCTTCACATCTACTGTTCTTTCGGTCAAGTAGGAGCGAAACCAATTCATTATAGTGTCACTTATTCCGATTTCTGCCAGTCTGTCTAGTAGTGAGGAGTTTGTTATTGAGTCAGATGTGGCGGAGATGTCAATGAAAATAAGTAAGAAGCCACGTTTGGTATTTTCAATCCCCTTAAGGATAGTGTTCATCAGTGAAGTGAATAGGGTTTCTACTCCGTGCGCGTCTCAGAATCCGTGTTGTTGTGAGTCAAGGGGAAAGTTTGAGTCAACATGGTCCTGGAGTTGGCGCTGTACAGCCTTTTTGATTATCTTGGAGAGGAGTGGTATGCTTGATATTGGGCGGTATGAGGATGGTGAACTTGGATCGGAGGCTGTGCTTTTTATTTGTGGTCTTATTGAAGAGGTTTTGAGTTGTGGTGGCATATTTCCTTGTGTGAAAGAGATGTTTACTATTTTGCATAGGATTGGTGCTATTTCTTGTGAGATGGCTTTTATCCATGTGGTAGGGCAGGGATCGAGAGGTGATGTTGTTGTGTTGAGAGCTTTTAGTAGGTTGGTGCAGTATTCCTCAGTGATTGAATAGAATGATGTCCATCTCTTTGATGTATCATGATTTGGTAGTGGTGGTTTTGGAGGGGGGAGGGTAGGTTTGTTGTGCTATGTGGGCAATTGAGCTTGGTTTGTATATGAGTTGCATATGCTTCAGGGGATAGAAGGTCCGCATTGTTATGGGGTGTTATTGTTAGGTCCTTGATTATTGAGAAAAGCTTTCTAGGACGATTGAGTGATTTCATTATGATATTTATATGGTCTCTCACTTGGTTTGCAGCTTGTCGTGCTGTGAGGGCTTGCGTGCATCAGTGATGCTGAGAGCTAAACTATCGGTAGTTTAACTACTGGCAGGGTCTCCCAAGATGGACAGGTCTCAGCTGAGGTGCCAGACCAAGACAAACCACCCATCTGGGCAGCAGCAGAATGGGATAGTGTTGACGGCGGAGGATCACATTTTTGTGACAACGGCAACAACACCATACTTAAACTAGACGTCTGACTGCTGATGTAGCTGTGCATGAAATGAGAGTCAGAAGCTGTAAAGATGTCTTACACATTGGAACATGGAACATACGAAGCATGAACCAAGGGAAGTTGGAGGTGGTCAAGAATGAAATGGAACGTGTACAACTTGATCTGTTGGGTGTCAGCGAACTGAAATGGACTGGCATCGGGCAATTTGCATCAGATGATCACATGGTCTACTATGCTGGAAATGAAAGACAAAGAAGAAATGGTGTTGCATTTATAATAAAGAAGAAACTTGCAAGAACTGTAATGAAATACAGTGCAGTCAGCGAACGCTTAATCTCTATTCGTCTACGAGGATTGCCTATCAACACAACTATAATTCAAGTATATGTCCCAACAACAGCTGCAGAAGAGAATGAAATTGAAGAGTTCTATGAACAAGTACAAGCTGAAATTGACAGAACATGCAAACAGGATATCCTGATAGTCATGGGTGACTGGAACGCAAACGTTGGCAACAAAGAAGAAGGCAAAGTAGTTGGAAAATATGGACTTGGCAACAGAAATGAAGCTGGAGAAAGACTGATAGAATTCTTGAAGACCAACGATCTATTCATCTCAAACACCTTCTTCCAGCAACACAAGCGGCGACTGTACACATGGACTTCACCCAATGGATTGTATAAAAATCAAATTGACTACATCTGTGGAAGTCAACGATGGAAAGGTTCTATAACATCAACAAAGACAAAACCTGGAGCTGACTGTGGTACAGATCATCAACTACTAGTATGCAAACTCAAGCTAAAGTTGAAAAAGAGCAAACCACTCATGAATGCAGCAAAATATGACCTTGAGAATATACCACTGGAATTTAAAGACTGCCTGCAAAATCGATTTGCTGCTTTAGATACAAATGACAGAGCTCCGGAAGAGTTATGGAATGACATCAAGAAGGTTGTGTTGGAAGAAAGCGAGAAGTCTCTACAAAAGGTGAAAAAGCAAAAACGGCCAAAATGGATGACGGAAGAAACTCTGAAAATTGCCCAGAAACGCAAAGAAGCTAAAGCCAGATGAGAAAGAAAGAAAATCGCAGAACTCAATAGAGATTTCCAACGTGCAGCAAGACAGGACAAGGAAAAGTACTACAATGACACTTGCAAGGAAATAGAAGCAGAAACTATTAGAGGAAGAACAAGATCAGCTTTCCTAAAGCTACGAGAGTTAAAGAAAAAATTCCAGCCTCAAATTGGAATGTTACAAGATACTCAAGGTTCTATGTTGAATGATGCTGAGAAGATCAAGAAAAGGTGGAAAGAATATACAGAGTTTTTATATGATAAAGATCAAGTGGACCAACAGCCGTTTCAACCTGGACCTTATGGTCGGGAGCCATTGGTGATGAAAGAAGAAGTTGAAGTAGCATTGAAAGCCTTATCAAAGAACAAAGCACCAGGCATTGATAGCATTCCTATAGAAGTATTGCAGCAATCTGATGCAGCTGTTACCATACTTACAAGGCTCTGCCAAGGAATATGGAAGACAACATTATGGCCAACTGACTGGAAAAGATCTGTGTTTATACCAATACTAAAGAAAGGTGATCCAACTGCCTGTGGAAATTATCGAACAATCGTTCTGATCACAAATGCCAGCAAGATTCTACTGAAGATTATTCAAAAGAGACTACAACCATACCTGGAACAAGAACTACCTGAAGTGCAAGCAGGGCTCAGGAAAGGGCGAGGAACGAGAGACATCATTGCGGATGTGAGATGGATCCTTGAAAAGACTAAAGAATACCAAAAGGATATCTATTTGTGCTTTATCGACTATAGCAAGGCTTTTGACTGTGTAAACCATGAGAAACTCTGGGCCACATTAAGAAGCATGGGTATACCAGAACACCTGATCGTTCTCTTGCGCAATCTGTACATTGATCAAGAAGCAACAGTTCGAACGGAACAAGGAGAAACAGAATGGTTTAAAATAAGCAAAGGTGTAAGACAAGGCTGCATACTTTCCCCCTACCTGTTTAATTTATATGCAGAACAAATCATCAGAGAGGCAGGATTGTATGAAGACAACAGAGGTGTGAAGATTGGTGAAAGACTCATCAACAACCTTCGCTATGCTGATGATACAACATTAGTGGCTGAAAGTGAAGATGATCTGAAACATTTGCTTCTCACAATCAAAGAACATAGTCTCAAAATGGGCCTGCACCTTAATGTAAAGATGACAAAGATCATGACAACTGGCATAATCAACAGGTTCATTGTTGAAGGAGAAGAAATTGAAATTGTGAACAACTTTAACCTACTTGGATCAACTGTCAATAAAGAAGCAACAAGCAGTCAAGAAATCAAACGACGCATTGCTCTTGGCAGAATGGCTATGAAAGACCTAGATAAGATTCTCAAGAGCAGAGATGTCTCTCTCCATACAAAAATTTGACTTGTTCAAGCCATGGTATTTTCAATAACATCATATGGATGTGAAAGCTGGACAGTGAAAAAGACAGACAGGAAGAAAACTGATGCCTTTGAATTATGGTGCTGGTGGCGAATACTGTGTATACCATGGACTGCATGAAGAACAAACCAGTCGGTACTAGAGGAGATCAAACCTAAGCTTTCTTTAGAAGCTCAGATGACAAGACTTCGACTTTCATACTTTGGACACATCATGCGAAGAGAGAGGTCATTAGAGAAAGACATCATGCTTGGCAAGATAGAAGGTCAATGCAAAAGAGGAAGGCCAGCAATGAGATGGATCGATACAATAACAGCAGCTACGGGTACCAGTCTGTCAACAATTTGTCGCCTGACTGAAGACCGAACACAGTTTAGGATAGCTATCCAGAGGGTCGCCATGAGTCGACTCCGACTCGACGGCACTTAACAACAACACCAACATTTATATGGTGGTGTTTTTTGTGATCCAGTATTAATCTGTTATATTCTTGTTGTTTTGCTCGGTGTTCTTGTCTGTCTGTCTGATCTTTGGTTCTTCTCCATTTACGTTCCAGTCTTCATAGTGTAAGCTTTGCCTGTCTTATCCCAGGGGAGTAACAGGGAGCCTTGTTGATTCTATGAGTCTTGTTTTTCTTGGGTGATGTCTGGGCTGCTGAAGCGATGGATTTGTTCCAGTTAGATATAAGTGCTGGGAGGTCTGTGGAGTCGTTGTCTAGGGTTGGAATGAGTTGCTTTAGGAGGTTGTCTTTGTTGAATTCTTTGAAGTGTCGTGAGTTATTGGAGCAGTTCTGTCTTAGTTGAGTTGGGTTGATAGTTAAATTGAAGGTGATCATATGGTGGTCGGAACAGGGTACTGGGGAAACGTAGTCAATGTGATGATGGGTGGTGGAGGGAACAAACACTAGGTCCAGGGTGTTATTGCTTTTGTGTGTTTGGCTGTTGATGACTTTTGTGAAGTCCAAGGAGTTTAAGGCATTTAAGAATGATGTGGCGTGTGTAGAGGCTAGGGAGTTTAAGTTGAAGTCCCCTAGTATTATTGGTTGCTTTGCCTTGTTGGAGTGTCTTGTGGCAAGCTCTGTTATGTGAGAAAGGTCATCTGTATCAGAGGTTGGTGCTATATATATTAGAGTTATCATTATGCTCTTGTTTTCTAGAGTTATAGAATTTAACGTTGAGGTTGCTTGTGTGTCTGTGATCTTCATGTTTAGTTGCTTGTTGGATAGAATGAGGGCTCCTCCGCCTCTGGGACAGTGGTGGAAGTCCATGGTTGTAGGAGTGAGTTGATTTAAGAGTACGCTGTCTGTGTCAGTCAGCCATGATTCTGTTATACACATGATGTCAATTTCATTGTCTTGGATGTAGTCTGATATGGTGTTTATTTTGTTGCGTACTGAGCGTGCATTTATTAGAGAGCATTTGACTGTTGTGGTTTGAGATTCTGGGTTCAGGATTGTTCGCACAGGCCTATTTGCTTGTGTCAGTATGCGATGATGCTGTCTCCTCTGATTGTTAGGGTACCATGGTTGGATTTCTAGTTGTAGCCTAGGTTTGTAGAGGATTGGTATTGGGTTATTCCATGTGCACGTTGCATCTGCTGGTTTTATTAAGATGCTGGTTAGGAGTAAGAGGAGTAGGGTAGCTAGAAGCCCTTTCATGTTTCTGATGGGTGATTAGTGTGATGCAACTGGGTTTGTTGATTCACTGTTATGTTGTTGAGGATATTTTGTTTTATGTGCTATTGCTGACTAATAGTGTTTTCTGCAGTGAATAAGTGTATTTGGGTAATGAGGAGAGTAGGTAACACTGTTGTTGGGGATCAAAGGTTGTTTCGCGTGTGGTCTGGGTGTATATATAGATGTGGAGTGTATGATAGGGAGTGCAGGTACAGAGGGATTACATACTGTTACAATTAAATGATACAGCTTTACTGTAGAATAGATTGTTACAAATAGGCTTTGTTACAGAGTCTGTGGACTTATATTTTTGGTGTTAGGTATTGCACGTTTAAGTGATATAAAGTAGGTTAGTTAACAAATCCTTTGTGCGTATGTGGTCCGTGGCATCTTGGAATCTTGTGGTTCTTGAGGTATTGCCTCTTGATTGGAGTAGGCTCTGATGTAGCATGATTGCCTTCGTTCTGTGCCAAAGGTTCTGGTGAGGCCCTCAGGTTCAGGCACGCCCAATGGCGCTCCTGATGTTTAAAAGTCCTCTTCTGGCACTGATTGGTCTTGGGCCGGTGAGCGGGGAGGGGTTTGCTTTCACCACCAATACCTGGGTGCTACAAGTCAAGTGGTCAAGGAGGGCTTCCTCCTCCACTTACAGCGGGCACCACCTTCGTACTTTCCAGGAGAGCTCACCAGACCTACCAGACCTCTCCCTCACCAGACCCTGCTTCTCACTGAGCTAGCAGGCCTAATCCAGGACAAAAGAAAAATGGTAAAACAGTGCAAAAAAAATACAACAACAAAACGCAACACTCGACACTTAAACTTACCACCAATGCTCACAAGTGGAGAAAAAAGACCTCAGTGAATAATGTCACCAAGCCGATGCAATGGCTCTATGTCAGAGTAGCTGCAAACAGTTTAAACTGGCACTATACGCTACACAACATCACCATCATATGTCAGAAAAAAACGCCACTCTTAAATACGTGAAACTACTGCATGATCCACATGTTAATCAACATCACTATACAGGCAGACACTTAGCTGGAACAGAATCACTTAGCTAGAACAAAACTTGTAATGTTGTCCACTCCAAACAGTGTCCACACTCCGACTTCAGGCATTTTTCCAGAGCTGCATCAGGGAGAAGAACACTCACCAGAAATAATCAGGCCTATGCTGTGGCAACGAAGCAACACTTACATATGCTATAGCAATAAGGCAGCAAAACAGCATTTTCACCTGCAGTGACTTCAGCACTTTTACCTGCAGTGCTGAGTCACTGTTTGTTTGTTGTTTGCTTATTGTTTATAATCACTTGATATACCGCCTCCCATTACATCGAGGCGGTTTACAATAAAACTATAAAATACATAAAATGGTTAAAAAAAGAAAAGGAAAATAACAATACTTTAAAAAAATACTCTTTTTTTTAAAAAAAGGATAGGAGAAAAAGAAGGCCAGGATAGAGAAGATAGATTGCAAATAGGAGCAAATCATAGGGGAAGCAGAAATCACTAGAGAAGATTAAAAGCAGTAGAGAAAAAATGTGTTTTAAGACGGGAGCGGAAAGTAGGCATGGACTGTTCTAAACGGAGGTCAGTGGGGAGGGAGTTCCAAAGAGCCGGACCAATGTAAAAAAAAGGCTGATTGCCGGGTAGAGTGAAGGTGAGCTTGAGAGGGAGAGGGGAGGTGCAAGCAATTAATATGAACTGAACGGAGACTGCGGGTGGGAGTGTGAAAGGTTAATAGATCGGATAAATACTGAGGGGTGTGCAGATAAATAGCCCGATGGACAAGAGTGAGGATCTTGAACTGAATCCGAAAGTTTATTGGCAACCAGTGCAGATGCTGAAGAATGGGAGTGATATGGTCACGGGGAGAGGCATGGAGGATCATCCGAGCTGCAGTATTCTGTATAAGTTGTAATCGGTGGCGCTGGTATTGGGGAATGCCAGCATAAACAGGATTGCAAAAATCTAACCTAGTGGGTGAAAATGCTGCCTTGTTGCTATAGTGTGTATAAGTGCTGCTTCGTTGCTATGGCATAGGCCTGATTATTTCTAGCGAGTGTTCTTCTCCCTGATGCAACTCTGGTTAAATGCCTGGCGAAGCAACACTTACACACCTATGACGGTGCTGTTATGTAGCGTATAGTGCCAGTTTAAACTGTTTGCAGCAAACTCTGACCCAGAGCCATTGAGTCGGCTTGGTGACATTATTCACCGAGGTCTTTTTTCTTCACTTGTGATCATTGGTGATAAGTTTAAGTGTCGAGTGTTGCGTTTTGTTGTTGTATTTTTTTTTTGCGCTGTTTTACCATTTTTCTTTTGTGTAACTTTTGCTATACCAGGTGCCTTGAGGTTTGTATTTTGCATTAGGATCTAATCCAGGAAAAGGCAGTGGATCCAGTGCGAAACAACATTTCTGGGGCACAGGCTTCTACTCCAGGTATTTCCTTGTCCTCAAGAGGACAGGGGGCCTGAGGCCCATCCTGGACCTGTGAAAACTCAATAGGTTTCTAGCCAGGGAGAAGTTCCAGATGCTCTCCCTTGGGACACTGCTGCCATTCCTCCAGCGGGAGATTGGCTATCTATGCTCCTCAGAATTAAAGGATGAATTAAAGAATTTAGAATTAAAGAATTTAATCCTCTACTTCCATAACCATGTACATAGTTCATTCCCCTGTTATCCAAGTTTATATCCCTTGTTTTATTGTAAACTCAATGTAATTTCTACATTGTTGTACATTCTGTTCCAATGTAAACCGCACTGATTGTAATAGCGCGGTATATAAGAGATGCAAATAAAATAAAATAAATAAATATAAAATAATACACGCACATCCTAATTCATCCCAGCCACTGAAAATACCTCCTGTTCATGGTGGGAGGGCAGCACTACCAATACAGGGTGCTGCCCTTTGATCTGGCCTCGTCACCAAGGGTCTTCACAAAGTGCCTCGCAGTGGTCGCAGCCCACCTCTGGCTTCAGGGGGCCTTCGTCTTCCCTTATCTGGATGACTGACTCATAAAGTGAGACATAGCTTCAGAGACACAGTGTGACACCAGGTGCACCAACACCCTGCAGCATCTGGAGTTCATCATAAACTACCCCAAATCCCATCTCACTCTGGCCCAGCATCTAGAGTTCATAGGAACAAAAGCCTTCTTCCCTCAGGAGAGGCCAGAATGCCTCAAGGAGTTAGCCGCAGAGGTGTACCAATGCCGGATGCTACAAGCCCAGATTCTACTCCGCCTGTTGGGATACATGGCCTCCATGGTTCACATGACCCCATCTGCCTGTCTACACATGAGGGCAGCCCAGGGGTGTCTCTGCTCTTAGCAGCAGAAATATCTCTTATGGGTTTGTCTAACTGCAGTTTTTTTTGGTTTGGACGTTGTCACAGGCTATCCAGAGTAGCAAAAAAAATAACTTTAAAGGCAAATATCCACAGGAGTAGGGAGGAATGGAGCACTCAAGGCCTCAACTCAAGTTGTAGCACCATGAGCCAACTTTTGCTTTTGTGCGCCACCCCTCCCACCCCAGGCCAGTCTTGCAGTAGGATCTAAACAAAATGGGGTAAGTCTTCAGCCACTGGGATCACTGGTTTAAGCTAAATGCGAACACCACCATACAGGCAGCTGCTCTGAATAGTGGCTGAATATTTTCTGGCCTGTCCACATCTTCCCCTAACATGGCCTACAAGTATATGGATGCTAGCTGGCAGTTCAGTAATTTAAACAGCCCAATATTATCTGTATATTTTATGAAGATGTGTTTGCCAGTGAACACCTAAATGCCTTTGAATACCAGTCCAATAGGGTATATAAGCATTCATATGAAACATTAAGAATATAAGATATGCCATACTGGGGTCAGACCAAGGTCCATCAATCCCAGTATCCTGTTTCCAACAGTGGCCAATCTAGGTCATACGTACCTAGCAGTTTCCCCAAAAGACACAAGTTCCACAATGCTTGTATTGGGTCAAGCATTGATATCCTGGGTCCCTTCTTAATAATGGTTTATGGACCGTTCCTCCAGGAACTTGTCCAAACCTTTTTTAAACCCAGCTACACTAACAGCCTTTACTACATCCTCCGGTAACAAATTCCAGAGTTTGATTACACATTGAGTGAAAAAATATTTTCTTTTATTAGTCTTAAGCATAGTTAGTCACCTGTAACAGGTGATGTCCGGGAACAGCAGGAATTTAGTCTTCACATATGGGTATCGTCAGTACCGACGGAGCCTGTGCGGGAACTCTCCCCAGCGTCCAATTAGGAAGCTTTTGGGAGCATCCCACAGTGCCTGCGTGCTGCCTTCCCGCCTTTCCCAACTGCCTCTCTCCAGTTGAGTTTAAAGCTGAGACAAAGAGAGAGAGAGGGAAAGAGAAAGAGATAGAGAGATACAACTCCTAGGGGAGGTGGGTGGGTTGTGAAGACTAAATTCTTGCTGTTCCCGGAGATCACCTGTTACAGGTGAATAACTATGCTATCTCCAGGAACAAGCAGGAATGTAGTCTTCACATATGGGGACTCCCTAGCTTTAGATGCCAGGGAGAGACCCCAGAAATTGTGTGTCCCTGTGAAAGGGCTCCACTTCCCCCCATGGATCTCTGGCATCCAACCAGGGATGGTGGGTAGGAGTTGATTAGGTATGGAACAGGTGTTGGAGAACAGCCTGACCAAACAAGGTATCCCGGCGGGAGTCCTTGTCCAAGCAGTAATGGGCTGTGAAGGTATGAACCGAGGCCCAAGTGGCTGCTTGACAGATGTCGTCGATAGACACAGAGTGCAGATGAGCCATTGAAGCTGCCATGGCTCTCACATTGTGAGCTGTGACATGGCCCTCCAGAGGAAGATTCTTACTCTGATAGGCAAATGAAATACACTGTGCAATCCAGTTGAACAGTGTTCTCTTGGAGACTAGATGTCCCAAATGAGAAGGATCAAAAGCAACAAAGAGTTGAGAGGACTTTCTATGTTGCTGTGTTCTTTGCAAGTAAAAGGCTAAAGCTCTTTTACAGTCCAAAGTATGAAGATTCCTTTCTGCATTAGATGCATGAGGCCTTGGAAAAAACACAGGCAGGTAGACTGCTTGATTTAAATGAAAAGGCGAGACCACCTTTGGCATAAAGTGTGGATGAGTCCTAAGGACCTTGTTATGATGGAACCTTGTATAAGGTGGATCAGCTACTAATGCCTGCAACTCACTGATGCGGCGTGCTGATGTGATTGCAATGAGAAAGATTACCTCATTGAAATTCCTTTCTTGGAAGGTTGTAGCTAAGGGTTCGAAAGGTGGCTTCATGAGCTGACCAAGAACCAGGTTTAAGTCCCATGCCACCGGTGGTGGCCTAATGGGAGGCTTAGTTAGAAGAAGGCCTCTCATAAATCTTGCTATAAGAGGATGGGAGGAAATAGGTTGTCCATTTAGAGGCTTGAAAGAAGCTGCAATAGCACTCAAATGGACTCTTACTGAGTTAGTTTTAAGTCCTGCATTGGATAAATGAAGGAGATACTCCAGCAATGATTCCAGAAGTATCGCAAGGGGGTTAAGACCCTTCTGCGAACACCATATGGTAAACCTTTTCCACTTAAAAGCATAAGAGCGTCTTGTGGAAGGCTTCCTGGAAGCATAAAGGATATCCTTCACTTGCTGAGGAAGGTTAAGATCATGAAGATCTAGACCTTCAGCAACCAAGCCCTGAGATGCAGAGACTGGGGATTGGGATGCCATAACATTCTGTCCTCCTGAGACAGGAGATCTGGAGCAGATCCTAACTCCAGGGAGGGAGCTTGAGAGAGATGTAGAAGCAGAGGGTACCACACTTGCCGTGGCCAATGTGGAGCTATGAGAATCGTATGGCCTCTGTCTCTTTGAAGCTTGAATAGGGTTTTGGGAATTAGGGGAATGGGTGGAAAGGCATAAAGGAAGTCTTGACCCCAGTGAAGGAGGAAAGCATCCCTGGCCTGAGAGCCCTGAGCCAGAATTCTGGAACAGAACCGGGGAAGTTTGGCATTCAACGAACTTGCAAAGAGGTCGATGTCTGGGGTTCCCCAAATTTGAAAAATCTTGGCCACCTGGTCTGCATGTAGAGACCATTCGTGTGGAAACAGAACTCAACTGAGTCTGTCTACCCAAGAGTTTTGTATGCCTGGAAGATACACTGCCAGGAGATGAATCTGATGCTCTCTAGCGACGGCCCATAGTCGCAAAGCTTCATTGCAAAGCGACAGAGAGCCTGTTCCCCCCCCCCCCCCCTGTTTGTTCACGTGGAACATGGCTACTTGATTGTCCATATGAATGAGGACTGTCTTGTAGCTGAGCAGGGTGTGGAACACTCGAAGAGCAAGGAAGATTGCTCTGAGCTCCAAGAGATTGATATGTAGATGAGTCTCCTGTTGAGTCCAAGTGCCTTGGGTGGAGAGGTCTTGCAGATGAGCTCCCCAACCCATTGGTGAAGCATCCGTTGTGAGAGTTGCCTGGGGTAAGGGTTGTTGAAAAGGGGACCCCAGCAACAGGTTCTGAGTGGACTGCCACCATTGGAGGGACAAAATAAGGCGATTTGTGTTTGCTATTTTGTCTGACAGGCCCTCTGATGCCTGGGTCCACTGAGTGGATAAAGTCCACTGGGCTGCTCTCATATGGAGGCGAGCATAAAGAACGACATGCACGGTAGATGCCATGTGGCCTAGTAGTTGCAGCATTTCTAGGGCAGTGAGATGAGGTTTTAGCACTGCTTGAGAAGCTAACTGCACCATGCGAAGGTAACGGGCCTGGGGAAGATAGGCCCTTGCCTTTTTGGTATCCAGCAAAGCTCCTATGAATTCTAGAGACTGAGTGGGAGTTAGACTGGATTTTGGGACATTTATGACAAGACCCAAATACTGAAGGATACGCATTGTGCAAGATAGAGAGGTCCTGGCCTCTGACTCTGATGGGGCTCGAATGAGCCAGTCGTCTCAGTAGGGGAAGACGAATATCCCTAGAGTGCGGAGAGGTGTTGCTACCACAGCCATGCATTTCGTAAACACTCTTGGTGCTGAGGCCAGGCCAAAAGGAAGCACCCTGTATTGGTAGTGCTTTCCATGAAAAAGGAACTGAAGGAACTTTCTGTGAGTTGGATGGATGAGAACATGAGTGTACGCATCCTTGAGATCTAGAGAACAAAGCCAGTCCTGACTCTGAAGGTATGGCAGCAGAGTTCCTAAAGAAATCATCTTGAATTTCTCTTTGAACAGGAATTTGTTCAATTCTCTGAGGTCCAAAATAGGTCTGTGTCCCCCTGTTTTCTTTGGGATAAGGAAATAGGGGGAGTAAAACCCTGTACCCTGTTGATGAATGGGTACTTCTTCTATTGCCCCCTTGGGCCAGAAGCATAGTGACCTCTTGATCTAACAGGTTGATGAGAGAGGTCTGAGAATTGAACTGTCTTACCATTGTGGAAGGGGGCATGCACAGAAAGTGCAGCTTGTACCCCTCTCTTATAATGGAGAGTGTCCAATGCTCTGCTGTTATCTGCTCCCACCTGAGAGCAAAGTGACATAACCTTCCTGAAATGGTGGAAGGCTCTGGTCCATTGAGGGCCAGGAAGGCTAAGTTCTCTAGGTGAAAGTCAAAGGCCTTGTGGAGGCTGAGACGGTTGAGGTTTAGCAGTCTTTGCTTTTCTTTGTTTAGGTGGTTGCTGACACTTACGGGCAGGCTGATCTGCAGAACGTCCCTGCTGGGAATAAGAGGGATAAAACCTCTTCTTCTTTGAGAAGAAAGGCTTCTTGAAAGATTTTTCTCCCAGGATCAGCTGTGGCTTTGGATAGCCTATCCAAAGTGGAGTTGTCAGCATCTAATTCATTGGCTTTTTCTTGCCAAATAGATTCTCACCTGTACAAGGGATATTACCCAGTTTGTCCTGCACCCAGAGCTCCAAATCGGATGCCTGGAGCCAGGCAATTCTACGTGCACCTATGGCAATGGCAGAGGTTCTGCTTATGCACTCAAAACAGTCAAAAGCTGCACAGGTTGACAAACTTAGAAACATCCTGGGCATGTTTGACCAGTGTGAGAAAATCCTGCCTTCTATCCTCAGGAAGAAGAGGGCTCAAAACCTCGAAATCACCTGTGACTTCTTTAAGGAACATTCCCATATATAAAATATAGGAACTGATCCTGGCAGAAAGCATGGAAGCCTGGAAAGTACGACGTCAAAGGCATCCAAAGTTCTACACTCACGTCCTGGAGGATTAGAGGCATGTCCAGGGCCGGATTTACCTTGAGTGAGGCCCTACGCCAACAAAAATTGTGGGCCCCCAGCAGGGGCGGCCCAAGGGGGGTGCGGACCTCATTTGCATAAGGGGCCTCATTTGCATAAATATTTGCATAATGTTACCATATACTAACTTTTAGTAAACGTGCCTCTTAATGAGTGTATGGATAAAGAAAGACTAAAAGATTTCTACATTACTATAATCCAGTGCCAACTGCCAGACACATTAGGAACTACTACAAACACTGCCCATAGTAAACCCGCCGTATCCTAACAGCACTACCAGGACTCACAAAGCACCATACTCTACCAATCAAAAGGCAACACTGCAAATATTAAACCAATACATTTCAGAGAACAACAATACATGACCTACTGGGGAAAGAGAACAAGTGGCAATGTCAAATAGGAATTATATAAACAGAACACCTCAGCTCAGTTACACATGCAGAACATAGACCATCACCAAACAAGTAATCACAATTTAGAAATAGGAAGACAATAATTAAACTGGGAATCCCAAAAGCCAAACTTGGAATGTACAACACTGTAGAAATAAAACTATACATTAATTTGCTCTTGTACTAAACAAAGCGCAGATGTTAATGATGCACATTTACCAGAGCTGACATATTCCAATTAATAAATTCAAAATAAAGAGATATTTTTCTACCTTTTGTGCATTTTTTTCAGCTGCAATTGCTCCAGCCACTTTCTTCTGGTTTCTTCGTGTCTTCTGCTAACTCTCCATCGTCTGCTGTCCATTTGTCCTTTCTTCTCTCTTCTAGATTTTTTTCCATTCTCTCTCTACATCTGCTTTAACATACTAATCTTTCTCCTTTTGCTCTTTCCTCATTCCTATTTCATCCACTCAAATTTTACCCCTCCATCCTCAATCCCCACTTACTCTCCCAATACCCGGCCAATTGTAGATTTTTTATCCCTCCCACACAAAATATTTTTCCCTTCTCCATTTTACTCTTCCAGCCCCATCCCATTCTAATCCTCCCCCAACATCAGCTCCCTTCTAGTTCCAGCCTCACCCAGCATCCATTCCCTTCTAGTCCCTGCATCAGCCCATTTCCAGTCCTAGCCATCCATCAGCCCATTTCCAGTCCTAGCAACCCCCCAACCCAATACCAGTCCTAGCCCCCCCATCACCCCACTTACAGTCCTTAACCCCCCATCACCCCATTTTCAGTCCTTAACCCCCCATCACCCCATTTTCAGTTTAAGCCCCCCCTATAACCCATTACCAGTCCTAACCCCCCATCAGCCCACTTCCAGTCCTAACCCCATCAACCCATTTCCAGTCAGCCCCCCATAGCCCATTGCCAGTCCTACCCCCCCCCATCAGCCCATTACCAGTCCTAATCCCATCATCCCACCTCCAGTTTTAACCCCCCAGCCCATTTCCAGTCCTAGCCCCCCATAGCCCATTACCAGACAACCCCCATCAGCCCACAGCCCATTACCAGTCTTAACCCCCCCAAAGCCCATTACCAGTTCTAACCCCCCCCAACAGCCCATTACCAGTCCTAACCCCATCAGCCCACCTCCAGTCTTAACCCCCCAGCCCATTTCCAGTCCTAGCCCCCCCCCATAGCCCATTACCAGACAGCCCCATCAGCCCACAGACCATTACCAGTATTAACCCCGCCGTAACGACCTTTGCCTGTTGTAAGCCCCCCCCAACAGCCCACAGTCCATTACCAGTCCTAACCCCATCAGCCCACCTCTAGCCTTAACCCCCCCCAGCCCAGCCCCGCCCAGCCCAGCCCCGCCCATTTCCAGCCCCAGCCCCCCAATAGCCCATTACCAGCCCTACCCCCCCCCCATAGCCCATTACCCGTCCTACCCCCCCCCCCCGGCCTAAAGAAAAATGTAATTTAAAAAAAACCTGGTGGCTGCCGCCGCGGGGCCCCCTCTGCTGCCGCGGGGGCCCCGTCTACAAGCTGAAGCGGTGCGGTGCGGTGCGGTGCGGTCGGGTCGGGTCCCTCCCTCCCTCCTTCCCTCCCTGCAGGCTGCGAGAGACGCGAAGATAGAGCGTCTCCTCGCATCTGTGTTAAGCCGGCAGGGGCTGATGGGAAATCCCATCAGCCCCTGCGGGCTTAACACAGACGCGAGGAGACGCTCTATCTTCGCGTCTCTCGCAGCCTGCAGGGAGGGAAGGAGGGAGGGAGGGAGGGAGAGACCCGACCGCACCGCACCGCACCGCACCGCACCGCTTCACCTTGTAGACGGGGCCCCCGCGGCAGCAGAGGGGGCCCCGCGGCGGCAGCCACCAGGTTTTTTTTTTAATTGAGTAAAAAAAAAATTACCTGGTTCTTTTTTTGTGGGCCCCTGCCGGCTGTGGGCCCTACGCCATGGCGTACATGGCGTATAGGTAAATCCGGCCCTGGGCATGTCTCTTTGCACTCCTGATCTTTCTCATAGCTGATTCCACTACAATAGAGTGGTGAGGAAGCTGAGTTTTTTGGAATCCAGGACAAGGAGGGACTCAATACATGGTATCCAGTCTGCGAGAGTGAGGAGAGGTGGTGAGAGGTGTCTCCCACATTCTCAACATGAGATCATGTAAAATCTCATGGATAGGCAAGGTAGCTGCCTCCTTAGGAGCTTTGGGATATTGTAAAATCTCCAACTCTTTAGCTCTGGGCTCTGTTTCAGGAGTCACAGTAATGGACAAACCACGAGCCACCTCCCTGATAAAGTCCTGAAAGGAGATATCCTCTGGAGGAGACATCCTACGTTTAGGAAAGGAAGGCTCCTCCGGGAGAAGTATTCCGGTACCGACAGAGCTATCAGAATCCTCAGAGTCCTCTGAGGATTCGAAGTACCTTCTGTCCGGATGCTCGTGAAGAGCCCGATACTCGTACCGACCGAAGTCGGTACCAGGGTATCGGTACCGGAAGGCATCGCATGACTGGGTGCCGGCAAAGCCGACACCGATGTCGATATTGATGCTATTGGTACTGGTACCGGCATCGGTGCTGGTACCGGTTAAACTGTCTGACGCGGTTCCGAGGGTGTCGATGCTGCAAGGAGAGCCGCCAGACTGCGTTCAATAGCCAGGAACCTCTGGTCTATCGACGCTGCCGATGGCCTGGGTATCGGTACCGGAAGCAGCCGGTACCCCAGAGCATGGCACCAGTAGTTCTGCCGAGGTCGAGGCCTCGAACGTCCTGGAGCCCCGATAATGCTTTCGAAGCCGAAGCCTCCCGCCTGGGCAATTTTGCCGGTACAGAACCCTCAAGGGCAACGCCAGAGGCATCTCGATGCTTAGAAGGAGATCTACCCTTTGAAGACCGGCTGGACTTATGTTTAGTTACCTGAGATCCATGGGAGGAAGACAAAGCCCTGGAAGACGTCGATGCCACAGAAGCTGCATCGGAGGGAAAAAGGACGCTGAACTTGGCAGCTCGGTTTTGTCGACCCCTCTTGGACATCATGGCACAAGCCATACACTCGGAGATGGAGTGGTCAGGACCTAAACATTTAAGACACCACTCGTGGGTGTCGGTGACAGAGATGGTACCGCCACACTTGGTGCATTTTTTAAAACCCGAGACGGGTTTTTCCATGATGGAGGAAATTTTGGGCCTAAGGCCCAAAATGGCCGGTGCACCTGGAAAAGAAGTTTGGAAAAAAGAAAATTTTTTTTTTTTTTTAAAAAGAAAGAAAGAAGAAGTGGCGGTACCGGTGAAGCGTCAAGGAAGGCAGACGCGACAACAAAAAGAAGAATAAGGAAAAAAAATTTCTGCGGTGACAGGAACACGACCTGCTGGCTCCGCGGAAAATGAAGAACTGGAGAGGGGCAGTTGGGAAAGGCGTGAAGGCAGCACGCAGGCACTGTGGGATGCTCCCAAAAGCTTCCTAATTGGACGCTGGGGAGCGTTCCTGCGCAGGCTCCGTCGGTACCGACGATACCCATATGTGAAGACTACATTCCTGCTTGTTCCTGGAGATAATAGTTTACCCTGTAGCTTCATGGCATGTCCCCTAGTCTTACTATATTCTGATAACCTAAACAATCGATCTACGTTTACCCGTTCCACTCCGTTCATTAATTTATAGACTTCTATCTTATCTCCCCTCAGCCGTCTCTTTTCCAGGTTAAAGAGCCCTAACCTTTTTAGCCTTTCTTCATAGGTGTATCCTTCCATCCCCTTTACCATTTTGGTGGCTCTTCTCTGAACCTTTTCTAATAACACTATATCCTTTTTAAGATACGGCGACCAGAATTGCACACAATATTCAAGGTGCGGTCTCACCATGGAACGATATAGAGGCATTATAATATCCTTTGTTTTATTTTCCATTCCTTTCCTTATGATACCTAGCATTCTATTTGCTCTCTTGGTCGCCGCTGCACACTGGGCGGAGGGTTTTTATATGTTATCCACAATGACGCCTAAATCTTTTTCCTGGGTGGTGGTTCCTAATGTGGAACCTTGCATCGTGTAACCATAGTTTGGGTTGTTCTTCCCTAGGTGCATAACTTTGCACTTGTCCACATTAAATTTCATCTGCCATTTTGATGCCCAGTCTTCCAATTTATCAAGATCCTCTTGCAATTTTCCACAATCCTCTTGGGTTTTAACAACTTTAAATAGTTTTGTGTCATCTGCAAATTTGATAACCTCACTCGTTATTCCCTTTTCCAGGTCATTTATGAATATGTCAAAAAGCAGCGGACCCAGCACAGATCCCTGGGGTACACCACTATTCACCTTTCTCCATTGGGAAAATTGGCCATTTAGCCCTACCCTCTGCTTTCTATCTTTTAACCAGTTCCTGATCCACAATAGTGCATTGCCTCCTATCCCATGGCTCTTTAGTTTTGCCAAAAGTCTTTGATGAGGGAGATTGTTAAAGGCTTTCTGAAAGTCCAAACACACTATTATCAACCGACTCACCTTTGTCTACCTGTTTATTCACACCTTCAAAAAAACATAACAGAAACATTCCCAGACTAACCAATAAAAGTATTCCAGCAATGAATGCAGAGTGGAAGTAGGGTGTTTGCTTTACAACTTAACATACAAAAATATTCTTTTTCAAATTTTGGTATCATTAGTGACACCAATACGATTTCCCTCCACTGCCTGACATTGTGCTCCATACCACACCAGCACCAAATCCAAGAACTGAAACCGCACCAACCCTACCTGTGAAAAGTAGGCATTGGAAATATTCTTGAACACCAGTACACCCTCCAATTAGGAAAAGAGGATAAGCTGAACTACTACAGATTCCTACGCAGATCAACATTTAATTTAATTTAATTAACAGGTTATTTATATACCGCTCCTTCCATTTGATCAGGTGCGGTTTCCATATAACAACAATAAACAGGATGATCTGTTTTTACATATAACAAGTTTAAATTTAGGTAATTACAGTTATCAAATAGCAATTAACAATTAACAATAGTGAACTATGTACAATTAACTATATACATATTTTTGTTTTACATTTTTCTTAATCACTTCGTCTTAGGTTACAGCGCTTTATTCTTTTGTTGAAATAGTGCATTACCTGGTGTCGGATTATCCTTTATCTAGCTGGGGGGTGAGAGATGAGCTGGTCATAGATCCATAATGCTTTGTAAATAAGTGTGTTTTGAGTTTTTTTCTGAACTCCATTATATCAGGTAGTTGTCTTAATTCTATTGGGATTGTGTTCCATAGGATGGGGCTGCATGTGAGAAGGCTTTCTTGTTTGTGGATTTATTGGCTCTAATGAATTCTTTTGGTGGTGTTAATTTATTTAATTGGTCTCTCCTTTGGAGATTATGTGTAGGTTCTATTTTGATGAGGTTATTTATGGACAGGGGTGCTGTTTTTGTTATAGCTTTGTAGGTAGTTAAGATAGTTTTGTATTCAATACGGCTTTGAATCGGGAGCCAGTGTAGATATTCTAAAATTGGGGTTATGTGTTGGAAAGGTGGGGCCTTCGTAATGGTCCTTGCTGCGGCATTTTGTGCTAATTGAAGTTTTTTTATGTTAAGAGAACATGTTAAGAGAACCTCATCTTGACTGCATGTGGAAAACTCAGATCATCACCTAATAAAGAATAAGAAACTACAAATTAGAAAAGAGCAGAAAAAATGTTTAAATGGAAAACCCTCAAAACAGACATTGAACTGTGGAACACTGATGAAAAAGGAACAGAAATGCATTTCCTCCTTTACTGAACTCTCTTTTGTACCTTTGTCGTCTGATCATTTTATTTTTCCGGTTGTATTAGTCCAGTATCCTTCTAAGTCTGGGTCCTACTCTCCCACTTCCCTATGTCCCCAGTACCTGCTCTCTTGCCTTCAGCTCCCCTTCCAAAGCACCTATTCATCTACTTCCTTCAATATTAATTAACTTTGCCTTTCCTCCTTCTTACCCTAGCACCTGTTTTTATATCTCTCCTTCTTAACCTTCTCCTCATATGACTTTGCTTCTTCCCCAGCCTGCATAATATCTGTTCTCCTCTCTCCTTTCCTTTCTCACTCCCCCAGCATTTCCCTCTTTTCCCACCCTGACCCTAGCATTAGTGCCAGTATCAGTCCCCTTTTAGTCTCGGACCCCCCAGCCGAAGATTCGGCCCCCTTCCAGTCTCACCTCTCACCACCAGCATCAGTCCTCTTCTAGTCCCAGCCCCTCTCCCAGCATTCCCAGTCCCATCCCCTCTCTGCCCCAGCATCAGCCCATTTCCAGTCCTAGCTCCCCTCCCAGAGTAACCCTCTTCCAGTCCTAGCCTCCCATCACCTTTCCAGCCCCTCCCTCCCCCACATCAGCTCCCTTCCAGTCACAGCTCCCCTCATCAGCTCATAGCATCATTTTGAACAGCCACCTCCTCCCTCCCCCCACTCCCAGCATCAGTCCCATCAGCCAACTCCTCCCCATCACTCCCAGCCAGCCACTTCCTTTATCTTTATTCACCATTTAATATACCGCCCACACGTGAACATCAGATAGAAAAGGAACACCATTGGTTAGATAGGAAAGAACGAGAACAAAGAGAGGGGGCAAAAGGAAAAACTTGAAACTAAAAGGAAGGGGGCACATTACGGAGCGGAGGGACAAGGAGGGGAGAGATCAAAGGCAGTGCAGAAAAGATGGGTCTTCAGTCTAGCTTTAAAGTTGGCAAATGCTGGTTCCAAACGGAGGGCTAAGGGGAGCGAATTCCAGAGCCTAGGTCCAAGGAAAAAGAAACCAGATGATTGGGTGGACTCCAGGTGCACCTGTGTGGGGGAGGGGAGGAACATGCGGTTAGAGTGCAAAGACCTAAGGGAGCGCTGAGGGGCATGGAGATGAACCAGATTAGAGAGATACTGAGGTACACAGAAAATTTACCACAAGGATAACTGGTTTGTGGCGGCCAAGCGTTCATAGCGACGTCGCTTTTTGATCCTTGATCCTTTGACCAGTGTGAATTGCTTTGTGGACGAAAATGAGTATTTTATAATGAATTTGGAAAGCTATGGGAAGCCAGTGAAGACGGATAAGCAAGAGTGTGACGTGATCTATACGGGAGGCATGTGTGAGGATGCAGGCTGCTGTATTCTGTACCAACTGTAGTCTGTGCAGTTGGTGTTGGGGAAGACCAGCTAAGGAGACATTGCAGTAATCCAGATGAGACATGACAAGCGAAAGGAGCAGGGTAGTCAGTGAAGAGAGAGGTAGAAAAGGGTGAACAGCATGAATTTGCCTTAGAGAATAGAATGAATGCTGCACAACTGATGAGATATGGTCATGAAATGATAATGCGGAGTCAAGGGTAACACTGAGGTAATGGAGGGAAGTAACAAGCGGGATGGAGGAGGAAGAAAGAGAGGGGGCAAGGGGGGGGGGGGCTGGGATGCCAAAAGTAAACCAGCTAGCCAAGGTTTTAGAGAGGTTGTTGTGTAAATAGTTAGAGGTCATCCAAGAATCAATGCAGGACAGACGGGAGTTCAGAGGGGTGATATCAGGGGTGGAGGAATCAGAATGGTGAAGAAGAATGATATCATCCACGCAATAATACGTGGAGATACCGCGCTGTTGCACCATAAGGGTGAGGGGAGCCAGGAAAACATTAAATAGGAGGGGAGCCAGGACAGACCCTTGAGAGACACCACAGGTGAGTGGGATAATGGGAGAGGAGGCGGAACCAGATAATACTGAGAAGGACCTGTTAGAAAGGAACGAAACCAATGGAGGACAGTGCCAAAGATCCCACTTTCCGACAGGTCCTTCTCAGTATTATCTGGTTCCGCCTCCTCTCCCATCACAGAGACGAGTGAGGAGAGTGTGATGATAGACTAGGTCGAAAGTGGGAGATAGGTCGAGAGATACTGCAATAGAAATGAAACCATGGTCGTGAGCTGCATGTAGTTCGTTCAGGAAGGAGAGGAGGGTGGACTCTGTACTGTGACCGGAGCAGAAACCAGACTGGTGTGGGTGGAGAGATGGAGTAGCATCTAAATGGGAGAAGAGCTGGGAGAAAACCTGCCCCTGAAGCTGTGTTTGCATTATTGTTTAGTACAGTCACAGGAGCATTTTCCTTCACTCCCATGGCTGTGCTGTAGCTGCCAGTACTGTAGCATTTTTAGCAGTCAAAACTAAGCAATGCCTCCACAGCTATGTTAAACATTTAATATGACCTCAGCAATAGGGGCAGGGAGAAGAGGAGAGTAAGTAGTTGACTGAGAATAAGCCAGTGAGATAGGCTTCGTGTACCCTTACTCTTGTGTACCCTGAGCCAGTGGAGGAGTAGTCTAATGGTTAGAGCACAGGCTTGGGAACCGAGAGACCAGGGTTTGATTCCCACTAGGATTCCCTGTGGCCTTGGGCAAGTCACTTAACCCTGCATTGCCTCAGAAAAATCTAAGTTATCAATGTCCCTGTTTAATGTACATTACCAGGTTTAAGTTACAATGTAAACTGCTTTGACTGAGTTGATTAAGTGGTATTAAAAAACCTGATAAATAAAAAATAATAATATAAATGCCTCTCTGACTTGCCTCTTAAGCTGTCCTTGGGAGCACTGCTCACACATTTCTACTTTGGTGTAGTTCTCCAGACCAGAGTTTTTTTCTTACCCTTTTAATTTTTGTCACTCTTCTTGGAACCCTTTCTAGTTTAGCTATATCTTTTTGAAATTGGTTTACCGGAAATGACACACTACTCAAGGTGCAGTTGCATCATGGACATATACAGAGGCATAATGATATTCTTTGTTTTGTTCTCCATCCCTTTTCTAATAATCCCTAACATTCTATTTGCTTTATTACTGACCACAGCATATTAGGTGGAAAATTTCAACTATGCATTTTTTTTATAATATGTTTATTGCAATCCAAACAAAGTTGAGGCGCTGTGGGAACATTTACACAATGCCCCGAAATGGCAAAACATACATAATTTTAACATTTTCAGGTTTTGTCACATGAACACCCCCCACCCTATGATCTCTGCTCCCTCCAAACCCTCATCTCTATCCCTGGCTGCGGCCCCCCCATCCCACCACCCCTAGTCAGCCAAAGGGGTCAGGCCCATGAGACTCTACCACCTACCAACATCCTCACCACAAATTCCTTACAAACACTTACCATCAAACCAGAGCACCCCCCCCCCCCAGCCTAGAGGGTCAGCAGCTGGTCCTTTAGGTGCACCTTGTGGCCTTGGGCAAGCAACTTAACTCTTTGTTGCCTCAGGTACAAAATCATAGATTGTAAGCCCTTTGGGGACAAGGGGAATGAATGAATGACTGAATGAATGAATAAATAAATATTTACATACTGTACATATACATATATACAGTTCCTGAATATAAAACGGTATGTAAGCCTATCTAAATAAATAAATAAATCAATTATGTGCCTGTGTTGCCACAGTATCAATATGTATCCTCCAAAGCACCAAAAAGGCCTCCGTTTGCTTCTCCAGCCCCCGGGCTGCCAGTTGTTCTTTGAGCATCAACCTATGGAAACAATTCCGCCAGGCCCAAAAGGAGGGGGCAGCACTTTCTCTCTATTGCCGGAGGATCGGTTGCTTCCCCACCAGGCAAGCCTTCCACACCAGCAGCCGTGCCCAACAGTCTTTGGGCATTGATGGGCTCAGCTGATCAAAGACAACGAGCTCCAATGTCCCTCCCACTTGCTGACCTAACAAGATGTTTAAATAGTGCCAAATCCTTTGCCAGTACTGCTGAACCTCCACACATAGCTGCCACATTTGCCCCAGATCCACCAAAGGCTGGATACACCAGGGGTAGCTCGGATGCCACCCTACTACACAGGGCGCTCAATGGGGAAAACTGGGCCCAACAAACTGCCCTGAATTGTACTTTCTACAAGCGGGATGCCACCACAAGACCTGGAATATGAGAAATAGCCCCAACCACCGTTCCAGAGGATACAGTCTCTGTAATCTCTTAATCTTGAAACTATGTTGTATACAATAATGAAGCTCGCTCGAGTTGTTTTGAAAATCTGCTGTATACTTTAATGAAACCCGCATGATTTGTTTTTAAAACCTATCACATAACCTTGTTAATCACAATGTAGTGTTTAAATTCTGTCAATGATTTTGATTTTCTCTGTATCCTTAATCAAAGCGCTGCTGATCGCTGGAAGTAGCGGTATACAAATATGTGCTAAATAAATAAATAAATAAATAAACAGTCACATCCAACTCCCTCACGCAGCATGCCTCCAGTGCTGAATAGTCACCTGGAGAAGACCACGTTGTCAAGTTGTGACAGTACTGGGAGATGGACAAAGAATCTCTGTCCTCATACTCAAAGAACTGCTCCACTTGCTCCAAAATTTCAGATGACAAGGATTCCCAGGGGAGCGATTTCACATAGTGTCACAGTTGGAATATGCAAAAAGGTGGCATGTGCCCAGGCTGAACTCAGCACACAGTGCTGGGAAAGACTTCATGATCCTGGAAGAATCAGTCACCTGCCAAAGTAATCGCAGGCCAAGACGGTCCCACTCCAGGAACGGCTGAGCCTCCATCCCCGGTGAAAGCATTACCGCTAATTGGCACAAAACCAAATATAACCGCTAAACCCTGCCACTTAAAACGTAGACATATCCACTCTCCGTGCTGGAAGCTGCAGTTTGAAATGACCTGATTGGCCTTTGCTGCAGGGATCGAGAGGGGCTTACCTGCCCGGTCTCTGTGGCCGACACTGTTAGTGTGGGTTATTCCTTTCCCAGCACTATATACCACTTACCCTCGGGACGTCCGTTAATCCTCTGGGCTGAGGAATCACCTTACCTTCTCTGTCTGGAATTCCAGGGGAACAAACACACACACTCACACATAAGTAGTATGTAAGTTTATTCCACAGGTTAGAGGGGTTGTCTGTCTTTTATACATTAACAGAAACATATACATACGTCATCAACTCATCCCCTGAGGCCCACCACAGCTTATCAGTAACTTCACAGATGTTAGTCGTCTCCGTGTAGAACAATCAATTTGTCTTAGCACAGCACATTCCTTTCCATATATAAATATATACAGGATTCCTATTTTCCCTTGCGGGCCTCTTAGTCCTGCTACACACTTTAAGCTTTATTTCCCCCATCAGACACCAATCGGGTGCCTGAAAAAGTAAACAAGTAATCTATAGGACACTGGTCCCATGAGCATGGGACATATGAGTATAATCCCTCTCTGTAGGCCTCAGCAGCTGCCATGGATCCACCAGCCACAGCCGCTTCTGAAATCTCCAGAGATTGCATAAAGTCCCGCCACGCATCCTGGCTCCATCCTGGGATATGTCAACGTGGGGGTCCAGAACCCCATTAAAGTCTCCGCCCACTATCAGCTGACCTTCAGGAAACTGTTTGACTACCAAAGCCACACGAGCAAAGAACTGCGAATCCGCCATATTTGGGTCATAAAGATTGCACAACAGCACCGAGCTCCCACGGGCTCCCATCTAGCATCTCCCTGGGCGACATAGTGGCCTAAGGCATCTGAGGTCTCAGTGGTACAAGCAAATCGATGGTGACTCACCCCTCTTCCGACTGCCGGGGCCCCAGATACTTGCCCCACCCCGTCTCTCTGCAGTTTAGCATGCTCAACAGCAGACTGATGAGTCTCTTGCATAAAAGCCTATATCACACCTCTGTCAGGCTAAGGCTCGCATAGGCATCCACGCCCCCACCTGGAGTCCTGGGAGGCCCAGCCCAAATAGGAAGAGGATCGGCAGTCCCTCCAACCTCTCACCGAGGCCTGCCAACATCCCGCTAAGGGCAAGGCTGCAAAAGGGCCAACACCCCTCCTCCCCCCCCCCCCACAAGAGGGATATTCCACCCACGGGCTCGGGGAGCCTGGTACTTAGCAATGTCCCAGGTCTCCCCTGCCAAGATATCTTATAGGCCCCGGTAGTTCCCCTCCATCAATCCAAGGGAGGACCATCCAGCACAGAGTCCCCTATAGGGTCAAGATCTGTTCAAAGCAGTCTCAGTGGGTTCTGTCCGATCTTGCTTGCACACATTCTCGGTCAGCCTCCTTTGTCGTCAGGCCCTTGAGACCCTGAGCAAATCCGCGTTCTCAAAGACTCACATTGTCCCATTGTGCTAAATGCATAGCCAAGCAGGATACAGGACAGTAAATTTAATTTTTGCTTCCATCAGCTGACCTCCACCATCTTGGGCCCGGCCCGCACGGGCTTCTCCTCTCACCAAGCCAACTTCATTCCCTGCCATACTCCGTGCACACCAGAAGGCATCCGGGCATCAAAAATTACTCTGTTTAGAGGCGCAGGTACAGTAAGAGCCCGGAAAGATCACAGCACACATCTGCTTCCCTCAGCACATCATGTGACCTATGCATTTTTTTGGCCAAGAAGAGTACTTTGTCCAGGTGCAGTAATCAAAGCAAAACTACCCAGAAGTAAAAATACCTGCAGAATTTGCATCTGGTGCAGGCAGTTTGATTATTGCCACACTAGTTTAAAAAGAAGTAACCTAGGCAGACCATGACAAAACAAGTTCTCACCTTTGATCTTGACGAATGTCTTGTTTTACTACTATTACTGATCATTAGTATAGAGCTTCATGATACTCCTTTTATTACTGTCTGTAGTTTACAACTAATTTCTTTTAAAAATACATTTGAATAAATTAATAAAATCTGAATGAATTAAATATACTTTTGATAATTTTATTCCTTAGTACAGTATGATGTACGGAATGGATACTGTAATGACATTGTAACTTACTGTTTTTCTTTCCAGGCGGACTTTAAGCAGATGTGTGATAATGCCATGACCTATAACAGGCCAGAAACTGTGTACTACAAGTTGGCTAAAAAGTTACTACATACAGGCTTTAAGATGATGAGCAAAGTAAGATATTTTTATAATCTCTGCATTAAACTGAAAGTTTCTTAGCAGTTCAAAGGAATAATTCCTTATCGTCCCTCCAGTCTAGTCCCGAACTCTGGAGTTTATGCTCCTCTTCCAGCAGCTTGGAGACTGAGAAACATCATTTCTGTGATGTCACGGGTACATAAGTACAGACCCCTCCTTCACACTCCAGTTCTCTCAGTCTCCAAGCAGCTGGAGGATTAGTGAGCCCGGTACGGGGCTCACTGGAGGAGCAATTAAGGAATGAGGAGTGGATTAGTTTACTATAATTTGATTTGATTTAATTTGGTTTCTTTAAAAAAGAAAAAAAAAAGAAAAGAAGATTAGAAGGCTAGCTCTTCCTTTAGTTCTTTGGTTTCGGCTTGGTTAAGAGTTGAGGCTGAGCCCCTCCCCACTCCCTCCCCCCCTCCTGCTGATTTCGGTGGGGTGCAGGGGACAGAAGACTTTTGGAGCAGTCACCTCCGGGGGCAGGAGCCTAGGCTGGGATGGAAGAGCCAGCGGTGAGTGCGACCTATAGCCAGCGCAGACGTTTCTGCCTGCCAGAGCTATAGGTCACGGGCATCAGCGGGCCTGTCAGTGTGTTCCGGCAGCGCGGCTCACAGGAGGATTTTGGCAGCGTTGGGCTCCCTTGTCTCTCGAAGTGGCAGCTCTCGCTTGGCGATTGAGCACCGCAAGAGAAGGGCTTCCCTAAGCAGTTACAATTTATTTGTTAGAGCGGGAAGCAGGGCGGGAGCTGGCAGCACACTGAGACGCGGCCAGGGAGTTCAGGCCACGCCACGTGTCAGTTGCACGGGAAAACACAGAGTTCAGTCAGCGGCTACAGATTGCCGCGGGAGTCCAAGGGAAAAGCTCGTTTTCACTTCCTTTTTCTCAGGGGGTGCCGGGGGGGGGGGGGGTCCCCCTTGCTAGTGGAATAAGGCAAAGGAGAAAGATTAAAAAAAAAGAGAGAAAGGGATTTTTTATTGCATTTGAAGGTGGCTAAGGCGTCTGCTGTGCAGGAGTCCCCGGGAGGGTTGGGGAGCACCCGCGAGGGTAAAATGCCTTCAAAAATGCTCTGTTTGCTGTGCGGGGCAAAGAGGAGCGTGGTGTCCGAGGCCAGAGGTGTGCAGGAGCTGGGGTGCTGGGCCAGGGCTCGGAGGTGGTAGCGGAGGCGCACAGAGGAGGCCCGGCTGTCATGATGGAGCCAGGGTCCCCTCGTCCTCCGTCTCGAGAGCCGGTGCCTGGCACTTCCTCTGCTCCGGATGTACGGGGCCTGCAGCCCCTGTTAGCTGGAGGGCTGGCAGCAATTTTTTTGCCAGAGTTTGTGGCGGTAATCCAGCGGGCATTTGGCTCGGCCTCAGGGGTGGCTCCGCTGGGGGCCACGGAATCTCTACTGGGAGTAAAGAGACCAGGAACATCCCTGCTTGCGGGAGGGTCAGGTTCGGCGGTGAAGAGGCCCAAAGGTGAGAAGGACTCGATCATCTCGGAGGGGGACCGGTCGGAGGATCCTGACCTGGATTTGGATAAAGAGTTGGAGGAAGGCGAGATTGCAGAACAGGAAGATCAAGCGAGAGTGGTTTGCGTATTTCGAAGAGAGGAGTTGCCCGCGCTCATTTCAGAGACTCTCAAAGCTCTTAATATGCCCTCCGAAGATCAGGCGGAGGAGACAGCCCTGGAGAACCCGTTGCTGCAGGCCTTTCAAAAGACTCAACAGGCATTTCCGGTACACAGGGTGATTCGAGAAATGATTCAGGAGGAGTGGAACCTACCCGAGACAGTGCTCAAGGGGTCCAGAGTTATGGCGCTGCTGTACCCTCTCATGAACCAGGATTGGGAGTTGTTTAAGTCTCCCATAGTGGATGCAGCTGTATCAGCGGTCACCAAGAAGACTACCATTCCGGTAGAGGGTAGTGCGGCCCTCAAGGATGGTCAGGACCGGAAACTGGAGACCTTGTTAAAGCAGGTCTTTGAGGTGAATGTGCTTTCCTTGCAAGCGTCCATTTGTGGGGCGTGGGTGGCGAGAGCGTGTCTTCGCTGGGTGCAGCATATTCAAGGTGATCAGACGGAAGAGACAGTGGAGGAAGCGGCGAGACCGGAGTCAGGAGCGGCATATCTAGCGGATATTCATTATGACTTTATTAGAGGCCTGTCCAAGAGTATGTCCTCGGCGGTAGCGGCGAGACGTTATCTTTGGCTGCACAATTGGGCAGCAGACAGCTTGTCTAAGGCTAGGCTTAGTAAGCTCCCTTTCCGGGGGGAAGATTCTGTTTGGAGAGGATTTGGATAAAATTGTAAAGGATTTGGGAGAATCCAAAGGCGGTAGGCTACCAGAGGACATGCAGAAGCAGGGGCGAGCACCTTCGCTGCCTAAAGGACAGCAGAGGGAGTTTCGGCGTTTTCACTCCCCAAGGTTTGGGCAAAGTCAGAGGGCGCGTTTTCCCTATAGAAACCAGGGGTTTCGAGGCTTCCGAGGAGCGGGGAGAGGATTTGTGGCGTCCTCTTCCTCGGCCTCCTCCTCCCACAATCTCCGCAAGTCCCAATGAAGCCAGGGGAGCCCGGGAGGAGTGCGTTCCCATGGGGGGTCGTTTGCGGGAATTTTTCCCTGCCTGAGTCTGAGTTACCTCAGATCAGTGGGTGCTGGAGGTTATTTGAGAAGGTTATGCCCTGGAGTTATGACACCCAGTAACGGATTCCTTTGTGCAGTCTCCATGCAACGCCCGAATTAAGCGCAGGGCGGTGACAGAGACCGTACAAAGGTTGTTGTGTCTCAAGGCCATAGTGCCGGTGCCTCCCAACCAATTAGGCTGCAGTCGATACTCCATTTACTTCATAGTCCCAAAGAAGAAAGGTGCATATCGACCAATTTTGGATCTCAAAAAGGTGAATCGCTGTCTCCACGTGTCTCATTTTCAAATGGAAACTCTGCGGTCCGTCATTGTGGCAATACGGAAGAAAGAGTTTCTTACGTCCCTGGATCTAGCGGAAGCGTATCTTCACATTCCGATACGGCAGCAGCATCAGAGGTTTCTCAGATTCGCACTTCCGATGGGGCATTTTCAATTTCAAGCGTTGCTGTTCGGTCTGGCTACTGCGCCATGGGTGTTCACCAAGGTTATGGTCATCATGGCGGCGGCCTTGCGGAAGGAGGGTGTATTGGTTCATCCTTATCTAGACGATTGGTTAATCAGGGCAAAGTCCAAGGAGGAGAGCGAGGCGGCTACAGCCAAGGTGGTGGCATTCCTGGAAAGTCTCGGTTGGGTAGTCAACAGGGTAAAGATCAAGTTGACGCCGTCTCAGAGTCTAGAGCATCTGGGAGTGCACTTCGACACCAGGGTGGGGAGAGTTCTTCTTCCGCAGAAGCGGGCACTAGCGCTATGAAAATTGGTGCGCGAGTTTCTCCACAGGGGGCGCCCCACGGCGTGGCATTATCTACAGTTGCTTGGAACGATGGCAGCTACTCTCGACTTGGTCCCCTGGGCGTGGGCCCACATGTGGCCATTGCAGAGAGCGTTGTTGAGGAGGTGGTCGCACCAGAACGATCTCTTATCAAAATGTCTCCCTTGCCCCCAGGAAACGCGCAAGGCCCTTCAGTGGTGGTTGCATCCCGAATGTCTCGGGAAAGGAATGCCATTGGAGGCGCCAGTGTGGCTGTCGCTGACGACGGATGCCAGTCTCTACGGCTGGGGGGCCCCACTTTCAAGGAAGGTTCGCTCAAGGTCAATGGACCGAACTGGAAAGGGGTTGGTCCATCAAGAGGTTAGAGTTAAGGGCGGTAGCTCTAGCGCTTCGCGACTTTCAGCCTTATCTTCACGGGAAAGCCATTCGGGTATTTTCCGACAACGGAACGGCAGTGGCTTACATCAACCGTCAAGGAGGCACGAGCAGCGTGCAGCTCGAGACGGAGGCCCAGAGTTTGTTCGACTGGGCCGAAGAAAACCTGGAAGTGTTGTCAGCAGCGCATGTAGCGGGGGTAGACAATGTTCAGGCTGACTTCTTGTGTTTGCGATGCTGGTGCGGCGCTGGGGGACGCCGGTCATGGATCTGATGGCAACGTTTCGGTTGGCTCAGGTAGATTGTTTCTTCAGCAGAAGGAAAGAGCGGATGTTAGAAGGCCTGGATGCGCTCATTCATACCTGGCCGGAGGGGCACCTTCTGTATGTGTTCCCTCCGTGGGTGCTAATCGGTCAAGTGTTGCAGCGCATAGAAAAGCACAAAGGGCAGGTAGTCTTAATCGCGCTGGATTGGCTGAGGAGGCCGTGGTATGCGGAGCTCATGAGGCTTGTAATCGCGGACCCGTGGCAGCTTCCCCTGCGGGACAACCTGCTGTCTCAGGGCCCCTTGCTCATGCCTCAGGTGGCTCGATTCTCGCTTACGGCTTCGCTCTTGAAAGGGCGAGGATGACGGCGAAGGGGTATTCGGCGGCGGTGATTTCCACCTTGCTGAAGGCTCGTCGTTGATCGACCTCATTGGCTTCTATACGAATTTGGCGAATTTTTGAGGATTGTTGTATGAGCAGGCAGATTGTGGCTCTAAAGGTTTCTTTCCCGCAGGTTTTGTCTTTCTTGCAGGAAGGTTTTCAAAAAGGCTTAGCGGCTTTGTCATTGCGGGTGCAGCTGGCAGCGTTGTCCTGTTATAGAGGCAAAGTTCGAGGGGTAGCACTTGGGGGGCATCCGGATATAAAGCGTTTTTTGAGAGCAATGTCTCTCTTGAGGCCTCCTCGCACGCAAGTAGTGCCAGCTTGGGATATTCCTTTGGTCTTACAGGCGCTGGTGAAAGAGCCTTTTGAGCCGCTGTCAAGGGCATCATTGAAGGATCTTACGCTTAAGGTTGTGTTTTTAGTAGCTATCTGTTCTGCTAGGCGAATTTCAGAGTTGCAAGCTTTATCCTGTCGGAGGCCTTTTCTTTCCTTTTCGGAGTCTAAGGTGGTTTTGAAACCCGTGCTGTCTTTTTTGCCGAAGGTGGTCTCAGCGTTTCATGTGAATCAGGTGGTTTCCTTGCCAGTGTTTAGCGCAGGCAGGGGAGAACAGCCTTCGGAGCGGTTGCATCTCTTGGACGTTCGTCGAGCATTGAAGAGCTATTTGCGTCAGACAGCCGGTTTTCATAAGTTGGATAGGTTGTTTGTTCTTTTTGCAGGGCCTCGCAAAGGAGAAGCAGCATCGAAAGCTTCCATTGCCCGATGGGTGAAGGAGGCCATAGCGTCGGCTTATCTTCTTAAAGGAAAGTTGGTGCCGGAAGGGCTTAGGGCCCACTCTACCAGAGCTCAGGCAACTTCGTGGGCAGAGTGTGGTTTGGTACCGACGGCGGAGATCTGTAAGGTGGCTACATGGTCTTCGCTCAATTCTTTTGTTAAGCATTACCGTCTGGATGTTCAGGCGGGCAGGGATACCTGTTTTGAATCGGCAGTGCTTCAGGCTGGTCTACAGGATTCCTCCCAATAAGTGCTTTCACTGCTCTGTTACATCTCCAGAGTTCGGGACTAGACTGGAGGGACAATAAGGAAGGTGAAATTAGACTTACCTGCTGATTGTTGTTCCTTGAGGAACTCCAGTCTAGTCCCGAATCCCACCCTAGTGTGTCTGGTAGACTGTAGCCTGAAGTGTAGGAATCTTACAGGTAAGCCACGGTTATTAGAATGGAATGAGATGGTTCTTCATGGTAGGGTGCAGTCTGGGGAATGTGTGGGTGGGACTCCACGTCCTTCATGCAAGGGGGGAACGGGCCTCAGCACCTGTTAAGCACTGTAAGTAAGTGAAGAGTTCAGTATGCATAGTGTCCTCTTAGGTCATGTTGAGGTTTGCTTAATATGTTTAATACATTGTTATCGGTTACTTAATTGTTGCTCCGGGAAGCCTGCTTTGTCAATAGGTTACTGGAGTGTGAAGGAGGGGTCTGTACTTATGTACCCATGACATCACAGAAATGATGTTTCTCAGTCTCCAAGCTGCTGGAAGAGGAGCATAAACTCCAGAGTTCGGGACTAGACTGGAGGGACGATAAGGAACAACAATTAGCAGGTAAGTCTAATTTCACCTTTCTGTCTGTGAAAGCATTCCATCCATTTGCTACTTAGATTCTTTAAATAGTGTCTTATTTAATTAAACTTGTTTATTTTCATTACTGTTTATTACCTCTATATCTGAAGTTACTTTTAAGTGGGGCCTGTGGTCTTCCATATTTCTTTAGCTGTGATAAAGTTATCAAAAGCAGGGTGGGTCTAGGGGGCAACAGATGAGAGACTTCCCATGCAGTGAGAAGTGCCCTGGCCCCACTTGGTCTTCATATTTGTGCTGCTTTGCAGACATTAAGAGCTGAATGTCAGTGCCTAGGGCTAAACATTTCTCTCCCTACCGCCTGGGAGCCAACTCAGGGTTTGAATTATTCGTTAGGACCCAGAAGCACAGAAAGCTGTTGCTCGGGGCACTATCGCTCTTCTAATGCCAATCTGAGGAAGAAAAGGGTGAATCTGTAGGGGGGAGGAAGAAGAAAAATTAGAATTATAGGGAAGGTGGTATCTCGGAGAAAGATAGGATATTTGAAAAGAATCAGTGCAATGTGTAGGGGAAAATTAGAGGGGATTAGCATATGTCTAGGCCAATCAGATCGGACGTCCAGAATCTGGACAGGTTGGATTTGCACCCGATTCTGCAACTGCAGGAGCTATACGTTCCTGCATTTGCAGAATCGGGGCACGTCCAAAAATGTACCCAGCCATCCCTCCCTATGCTCCTGCTGGAGCCCCAGTGCTGTGGTGTCCTGTCGCCATGACACCGGGATGCCCAGCAGGTGCCCCATTGCCCTGCATCACTGCAGAATGGCTTATCTCCAGGAACAAGCAGGAATGTAGTCCTCACATATGGGTATCGCTTTTGGGAGCATCCCTCAGCACATGCGCGCTGCCTTCCCGCCTTTCCAACTGTCCCTCTTCAGTTCTTCGTTTTCTGCAGAGCCGACAGGACCTATTCCCTGTCACCGCCGAAAATTCCATCTTTAAATTTCTTTCTGTGGTCGTGTTTGCCTACCGCACGACGCCTACCGGTACCGCCGGTTCTTTTCTTTAAAAAAAAAACAAAAAAAATCTTTGACTGTTTCTTTTCAGAAACTTTCCTCTTTGGTGCTAGGCGCCATTTTGGGCATTAGGCCCCATTTTCCTAAATCATGGAAAAGCCAACTAGTGGTTTTAAAAAATGTACTAAGTGTGGCGGTACCATTTCCGTCACTGACACCCATGATTGGTGTCTAAAATGTTTAGGACCTGATCATTCTCCAACTGAATGTGTCTCCTGCATGAGGATGACTAAAAGAGGAAGACAGAACCGGGCCGCAAAGTTCGGTACCCTCTTTTTTTCAGATGCCAGATCCATTGCATCGATATCGTCAGCGGCCTCTTCTTCCTCCCATGGATCTCAGGTAACTAAACATAAAGGCCTGTCCTCAAAGGGTAGCTCTCCTGCTAAGCATCGAGAGGCCATTGGCATTGTCCTTGAGGGAACCACACCGGCAAAACAGCCCTGGCGGGAGGCTTCGGCCTCCAAAGCATCGATGGGGCTTCAGGATGTTCTCGAGGCCTCAACCTCGCAAGAACTACCTGTGCCATGCTCAGGGGTTCCGGCCGTCCTCACCGGTACCGACACCCAGGCATCGACAGCGTCGATAGACCAGAGGTTCCTCGCTATCGAGCGCAGTATCGCAGCTCTTCTTTCGGCTGCGGTACCGGTGGTCCCAAGGGCACCGATGCCGATGCCGGTACCGACACTGGTACCGATACCGGCAATGCCGGTACCGACGGTACCAGCCCCCGGTGGGAACTCTTCCATGCCATCTCTGGCTGGAGTGGACAAAGCGGTACTGGGTCACCTCGGTACTGACTTCGACTGGTACCGGGATCGTGCTTTGCAAGAGCATCGTGGTCAGGAATACTTCGATTCCTCTGATTCTGAAGACTCTGACAATTCTGCTGGCACTAGAGGGTTTCTTCTAGCAGATCCCTCTTCTCCCCAACGCAGAATGTCGCCTCCATAGGACATGTCATTTCAGGATTTCATCCGTGATATGGCCAAAGGTCTTTCAATCACAGTAGCTCCTGAAGAGGAACCCAGAGCAAAGGAATTGGAAATCCTCCAATATCCTAAAGCTCCTAAGGAGACAGCTACTCTGCCTATCCATGAAATTCTGCATAGCTTGATGCTCAGAATGTGGGAGACACTTCTGACTACTTCTCCTCACTCTAGGAGACTTGAAACTATGTATCGAGATCCACCATGTCCTGGATTTCAGAAAACTCAGCTGCCACACCATTCAATGTAGTGGAATCAGCCATGCGTAGAATGAAAAGTGCAAAGAGGCATGCATCCAATTCTCCAGGTCGTGAATGCAGGACTCTGGATGCTTTTGGACGCAGAACTTTTCAAGCTTCCATGCTTTCAGCTAGGATCAGTTCATATATCCTATATATGGGAATGTTCCTTAAGGAAGTCACAGGAGACTTGGAACTTATGAGCCCATTTCTCCCAGATGAGAAGAGACAAGATTTTCTTGCTCTAGTTAAGCATGCTCAAGATGTCTCCAAGTTTGTCAATCGTGCAGCCTTTGACTGCTTCAAATGCATCAGCAGAACTTCTGCTATTGCCATTGGCGCACGATGGATTGCCTGGCTACAGGCATCAGACTTGGGTGCAGGACAAGTTAGGCAACATTCCTTGCACGGGGGAGAATCTCTTCAGCAAGAACTGGCAGGAAAAGGCTAACAAGTTAGATGCTGACAATTCTACCTTAGATAGATTGTCAGAGTCTACAGCCACTCCAGCCAAAAGGAAGCCTTATAAAAACCCGTCTTTTAGCAAAAAGAGGAAGTTTTATCCTTCCTATACCCAGCAGAGTCAGACTCCAGGTCAGGTTGCCCAAAGGGACAAATTAGACAGCAAAAGAAACCAAAAGGCCCGAGAGCCCAACCAGCTCTCCAGGTTCAGCTCCCTCAAGGGCTTTGACTCCTTACTAGAGAGCTTTGCCTTCCTGCCTCTGAGGGGTCCCCAACCCCCCAATATTCCGGGCAGGTTATGCCACTTTGTCAACAGATGGCATCAGATAACAACAGAAGATTGGACTTTGTCCATTGTAGGAGAGGGGTACAAGCTTCATTTTCACAGCATACCCCCTCCTACAATTCTAAAGCAATTCAATTCACAAACCTCTGCAGACAATCTGCTAGATAACGAGGTCTCCACACTTCTTGCCCAAGGGGCAATAGAGGAAGTACCCATTTTTCAACAAGGGACAGGGTTCTACTCCCCTATTTTCTTATTCCAAAGAAAACAGGGGGACACAGACCCATTCTAGACCTCAGAGAATTGAACAAATATCTGTTTCGAGAGAAATTCAAAATGATTTCTCTCGGAACTCTTCTGCCATACCTTCAAAGCCAGGACTGGCTTTGCTCTCTAGTCACTGGCTTTGCTCTCTAGTCACTGGCTTTGCTCTCTATCAACTCAGACACGCTACAAGTTCCAAACAGCATCAGATCTGTAAAAGCCAGTACTAGCCGCAGAGCATTCTCATTCTCTGCCCCAACCATATGGAACCAACTACCACATGAGTTGCGAGCAATTAAAGACATAGGTGCGTTCAGGAAGAAATTAAAAATGCATCTATTCCAATCTCACTACAACCAGATGTGAATCCCAGTGGGATACAAGATGAAGTAAATAAATAGTTATATGTAAAAATGTAAGTATGTAAAATACAATCTCTTTTGTAAAATATGTAAATATGTTAAGGCCTATCTTTAGACCCTATTCTGTGTGCTGTGCTTTACCTCTAAACTATGTATATATGCCCCAACTTTTCTGTCTTGATTTTGACAAATCCCAAAGATGTAATCAAACCGCTACTGATCGCTGGAAGTAGCGGTATATAAGTGTTTACTAAATAAATAAATAAATTTTCATCCATCCAGATCACAGGAAATTTTTACGTTTCCTTTTCAGGGGAAGACATTTCCAGTACAGGATTCTTCCTTTTGGTCCGGCTTCAGCACCAAGGGTGTTCACGAAATGCATGGCAGTAGTAGCGGCATTTCTACGAACCCTGGGGATTTTTGTCTTCCCTTACTTAGATGACTGGCTCATTCGAGCCTCCACAGTTGCAGAGGCCAGCACTGCACTGCCCGTACAATGCGAATCCTCCAATACTTGGGATTGGAAATAAACTTCCTGAAGTCTCAACTAGTTCCTTCCCAATGCCTAGAATTCATAGGAGCCTGTCTGGATACCAGACAGGCAAGGGCTTTCCTTCCACAAGCCCGGTGTCTTCGCATTATGCAGCTAGCTTCCCAAGCAGCAGGCAAATCCTCCCTCACTGCTCGGGAACTACTGCAGTTACTAGGACACATGGCATCCACAGTTCATGTAGTCCCATATGCTCGCCTCCACATGCGAGCAGCTCAGTGGACCCTCTCCACACAGTGGACACAGGCCACGGGTCATTTGTCAGACACAATAACAATCTCTCAACGACTAATTTTGTCCCTCCAATGGTGGCAATCACTAGAAAATCTGACATTGGGGTCTCCTTTTCATCAACCCCTCTTTCAGGGCACCCTAACAACAGATGCATCACAGGTGAGTTGGGGAGCCCACCTGAATCATCTCTCTACCCAGGGCACCTGGACTCCACAGGAGGTTGGTTTACACATAAACCTCCTGGAATTAAGAGCAATTTATTTAGCTCTTCGAGTGTTCCACACCCAGCTCAGTTACAAGACAGTCCTAGTCCAGACGGACAGTCAGGTAACCATGTTCTATTTGAACAAGCAGGGCAGAACAGGCTCTCTGTCGTTATGCAACAAAGCTTTACGACTATTGGCCCTCGCCAGAGAGCATCAAATTCACCTTCTAGTGGTATATCTTACAGGCATTCAGAACCTTTGGGCATACAAACTCAGTTGAGTACTGCTACCTCACGAGTGGTCACTCCACCTAGACCAGGTGGCAAAGATATTTCATCTCTGGGGCACTCCAGACATAGACCTCTTTGCAAGTCCACTGAATGCCAAACTTCCCCGGTTCTGTTCCAGGATTCCAGCACACAACTGTCAGGCAAGGGATGCCTTCCTCCTTCACTGGGGTCAGGACTTCCTTTATGCCTTCCCACCCATTCCCCTCATCCCCAAAACACTCTTCAAGCTTCAGAGAGACAGGGGTCGCATGATTCTCGTAGCACCACGATGGCCACGCCAAACGTAGTATTCCCTGCTTCTGCATCTCTCTCAAGCAGCACCTCTAGAGTTAGGACATGCTCCAGATCTCCTTTCCCAGGAGAACGGGTTGCTATGGCACCCGAATCCCCAGTCCCTGCACCTCACGGCCTGGTTGCTGAAAGCTTAGACCTCCAGGATTTCAACCTGTCCCAGCAGGTAAAAGATATCCTTCAGGCTTCTAGGAAACTTTCCACAAGAAGATCTTATGCCTTCAAGTGGAAACATTTTACTATATGGTGCTCCAAGAGGGGATTAAACCCCCTGGTCATACCCTTAGAATCGATATTAGAGTATCTCCTTCACTTATCGAATTCTGGGTTAAAGACCAATTCGGTAAGAGTCCATCTTAGTGCAATTGCAGCTCCTTATAAGCCTCTAAATGGACAACCAATTTCCTCTCATCCACTCCTTTCAAGATTTATGAGAGGCCTTTTATTAACTAAACCTCCCATCAAGCCACCACCGGTGGCATGGGATCTAAATCTAGTTCTCGGGCAGCTCATGAAGCCGCCTTTTGAGCCTTTAGCCACTGCAGCCCTTAAGTTTTTGACCTGGAAGGTCATCTTCCTAATTGCAATCACCTCTGCCCATCGCATCATTGAATTGCAAACTTTAGTGGCTGATCCTCCTTATACTAGGTTTCATCATGATAAGGTTGTTCTTCAAACTCACCCACATTTTATGCCAAAGGTGGTTTCGCCTTTTCATTTAAATCAATCAATTTACCTTCCTGTATTTTTTCCGAGGCCTCACACCTCTAATGCAGAATGAAACCTTCATACTTTGGATTGTAAAAGGGCCTTGGCCTTTTACATACAGAGAACACAGCAACATAGAAAGTCCTCACAACTTTTTATAGCTTTTGACCCTAGTCATTTGGGGCTTCAAGTCTCCAAAAAAACTTTATCTAAATGGATTGCCCAATGTATATCCTTTACTTATGAGAGTAAGGGTCTTCCTATTCAGGACCATAATGTGAGAGCCATGGCAGCTTCTATGGCTAATCCCACTCTGTGTCTATTGATGACATTTGTCGAGCAGCCACCTGGGCTTCGGTACACA
Organism: Ichthyophis bannanicus; assembly: GCA_033557465.1. Taxonomy (NCBI): domain Eukaryota; kingdom Metazoa; phylum Chordata; class Amphibia; order Gymnophiona; family Ichthyophiidae; genus Ichthyophis; species Ichthyophis bannanicus. Next base: position 888,990,099 of record CM066031.1, on the reverse strand, counting down.
CCTTCACAGCCCCCTACTGCCTAGATAAAGCCTCCCGTTGGGATGCCTTCTTTGGCCAAGCTGTTCTTCAAAATCTCTTTCAAACCTAAACCAACTCCTACCCACCAACCCTGGTGGGATGCCAGAGATCCATGGGAGGAAGGATTCTCACCTTCGACGGTGACACCTTCCTGGGGTTATCTCCCTGGCATCTTCAGCTAGGACTACATTCCTGCTTGTTCCTGGAGATAGCGTAGTTACTCACCTGTAACAGGTGATCTCCGGGAACAGCAGGAATTTAGTCCTCACAACCCACCCACCTCCCCGAGGAGTTGTCTCTCTATCTCTTTGTCTCTTTCCTCTCTCCCTCTATCCTTTCACTCAGCTACAAACTTGACTAAAGAGGGACAGTTGGAAAGGCGGGAAGGCAGCGCGCATGTGCTGAGAGATGCTCCCAAAAGCGTTCCTATTGGAAGCTGGGGAGCGTTCCTGGCACAGGCTCCGTCTGTACCGACGATACCCATATGTGAGGACTAAATTCCTGCTGTTCCCGGAGATCACCTGTTACAGGTGAGTAATTATGCTTTCCCTGCCGCTCGATCTCTGTAGGGGCCTCCAGGGCTGGGATCGGGCGGAGTGGAACCCCCTGCTGTTCCTCATCTTGTTTTTGCATGTCTGCCGGTGCCGATCCCCTTCCTTGGGGGGACGTATTCCACCTCCGAGGTGGAATAAGTTCCCTGTTCATCTCTGCCTCCCCAGATGTACAGGGGCCATGACCTGCATCGGCCCTGTATGTCTGGGTTCATGGGCCCGCCTCCACCCTTCCCACTCCCACCCTTTCACCGCCCCCTCCTACCTCCGTCCAGAGCTCCCCACAAAAAGGCCGTGTATGTATGGGGAGCTTTTGTTTTGAAATTTGGTCCCTGCAAATAGCGGGGGTTGGACGTCCATACCAGATGTCCATCCCTGCTATTTGTGGTTCTGGATGACCCCCATTGTGTTTGTATGAGAGAGGCAAAAAGATCTGTCTCAGGTGTAAAGGAAGAATGAGAGTGACTCTCTTCCTCAACCATCTTTTACTTCCTTTTCTCTCTTCTCTGACTTTATCATACTCATGTCTCCTCTCCCCATCTCTGATCTTCTCTCTCCCTCCTCCTGAGATCCTCTCTTCTCCCACCCTTGCAATCCTTTTTCTTAAAATTTCCTTATCCCATTGTAGAAATTTCCCTCATTCATCCATTCCTGAGATCCTGTCTTTCTTCCTCTTCTCCCCGTCCATCTGATTTGATCCCCCTTTCTTCATTGCAAAATCCCTTTTCCACATTCAAAATAGTCCACCAAATAAATTGCAGAAACACACAAGAGAGACCAAAAACAATTTTATTTTATAAAGTAATGTACATCTTCATTATTCAGTAAACTCGTACAAGTTTATGTCAAATTTATTCAAATATACCACGGAGTATGTTTTGTTTATTTATAACAATTTGATTGATGACCCTTCGAGCAGAACATCATCAAGGTGGTTTACAGTAATAAAAGAAAAGACAAATAGTTCCGGAAATCTAGAAGTTATCTCTCCTTACCTCAATCAGTTCTGAAAGCTAGTTCTGAAAACTATGTCTTTAGAGGCATTTTGAATTTAGCAAAGATGGGTTCTTGGTGCAAATAAAGCATAATGGTATTCTTGAGCGCAGACCAGGAAAGGAGAGGTATGGATTGAAGAGAGGCCTGAGAGAATCTTAAGCTATGAGAGGGTACATAAGGAATGAATGAGGTGGTTTGACAAATAAGCTGGCTGATCAAAGTACAAAGCACTAGGGCTAATATAAGGATCTTGAATCTGATGTGAGCAATTATCAGGAGCCATGCTGAGTGGCCAGGAGGAGGATATGTGGTCATATCTGTGAACTCCCAACAGCAATTTTACTGAGGACTTCGAATAAGTCGTTAAGTGTTTCAATATATAGTGGGAGACCATTATAAAGTGAACTGCAGTAATCTTGCACGGAGCGGTGGGTACAATCCCATACATAGGCATGGCCTCAGAGACCCTGCAGGCCACAGGCCGCACTATCAAGATCTTACAACATCTGGGATTTGTGATCATACATCCAAAATCCCACCTTACTTAGATGCAAGTCCTGGAGTTCATAGGGGCTTTCTTGGACACCCTCCAGGTAAGGGCTTTCCTTTCCCTGGGCAGGGCAGATCACCTCACAGCCATAGCGGCCGAGGTGCAAAGCTGCCACACCATGTTGGCTCAGTCAGTGCTTCGCCGCCTTGGCCACATGGCCTCCACGGTCCATGTGGTTCCCGACACCCGCCTCCACATGCAGGCAGCTCAATGGTGCCTCCGCTCCCAATGGGCCCAGGCCACGGGCCGGCTCCAGGACAGAGTCTGTGTCCCATCAGTTAGCAGAGTCACTCACTTGGTGGCAGGATACGCAACACCTGTAAATGGGCATGCCCTCCAATCCCTGAACCCCCAGAGGGTCCTCACGTCGGATGCCTCCCTGCTGGACTGGGGTGCAATTGTGAGAAACTGTGCACCCAGGGGGCCTGCTCCCCTGAGAACCAGCAGCAGATCAATCTGCTGGAACTCAGGGCCAATTTCCTCACGCTGAAGGCTTTCCGACACTGTCTGCAGCATCAGTCAGTGCTTGTCCAGATGGACAACCAGGTCACAATGTTCTATCTGAACAAGCAAGGTGGCACAGGCTCCTACCGCCTATGCCAGTAGGCAGTAGCCCTCTGCTCCTACACAACCAGCCAGGGAAGGCTCCTCATGGCTGTCTATCTCCTCAGCCAGGACAATGCCTTAGCAGAGAGGCTGAGCAGGGTCCTCCAGTCACACAAGTGGCTCCTGGACCCCAGGTGGCGCAGAGGCTATTCTGGTTATAGGGCACCCCAAACCTGGACCTCTTTGCCAGCCTGACCAATGCTCAGCTGCCCCGCTTCTGCGGCCCCCAGCCGCACCCCTCCCAGGTAGCAGTGGATGCCTTCCTCATCTCGTGGTCAGTGGGTCTGTTGTATGCCTTTCCTTCCACACAACTGGTGGCATGGGCCCTCTTCAGGGTCCGGCGAGACAAGGCTTCTGTGATCCTGGTGGCCCCAGCAGCCTTGGTTCTCCCTGATGCTGCGCCTCTCGACAAAGTCCATAATCCCTCTCAGGATCTCCCCGGTACTATTGACCCAGGAGGGATGGCTCGATCCTCCACCCTAACCTGGGATCCTTGTCTCTCATGGCTGCTGAACGGGTCACTTTAGCACCCCTCAACCTTCCCAGGGAGGTGGAAGAGATTCTTCTGGCCTCTCGTAAAGACCGTGAGACAGGCCTGTGCCTTTAAGTAGCGCAGGTTCTCTGTATGGTGCACAGAGTAACGTGTGGATCTGTTGTCCTCTCCAGTGCACTGAGTATTGCAAAACCTGCTCCATCTCTCGCGGTCTGGACTTGAGTCCAACTGTGAGTGCACTCTCCACGAATCATCATCCTATAGAGGCAAACCTTTCTGTGCAGCCCCTCATTACCTGATTCATGTGGGGCCTGCTGCTCTCCAAACCTCCCATCCGGCCGCCTCCAGTGGAATGGGATCTCAGCGTAGTCCTGGCGCAGCTTACCAAGCCGCCCTTCGAGCCCTTGGCTACTTGTCCTTTGCATTACATGTCCTGGAAGGTGACCTTCCTGTTGACACTCACCTCTGCCTGCAGAGTCAATGAGCTTCAAGTTTTGGTGGCCACCCTACACTAGGTTCTACAAAAACAGGGTCATGCTCTGCACTCATCCGAAGTTCCTCCCGAAGGTGGTCTCTGATTTTCACCTCAAACAAGAGGTGGTGCTTCCTACCTTCTTTCCACTGCCCCACACTGACAAGGCGTCAGCCATTCTCCACACTCTGGACTGCAAGAGGGCCCTGTCCTTCTACCTACAGCGAACTCAGGGCCACCTCAAAGCCTTGCAGCGCTTTGTTTCCTACCACCCCAGCCATCTGGGGGAGGCTGTCAACAAGTGGACACTATCCACCTGGGTGGCGGACTGCATTGCCTTCACCCACGATCAGGATGGGCTATCAATGGAGCACCGGATCATGGTGCATAATGTCAGGGCTATGGCAACCTCGATTGCGAACCTCCACTTGGTGCCAGGCTGCCACCTGATCCCCTGTTCACACTTTTGCAGCCCACTACTGCCTGGAGAGGGAGTCCTGCTGGGACAGTGTCTTCAGTCATGCCGTACTGCGGAATCAGTTTGGGGTTTAGACAATACCTGCCCTCCGACCCTTCTTGCCCAGGCTACCGGAGCCATGGTTCTCCCTGGACACCGGGGTCCTCTGAGTTTGTCCTCAGAGTCGCTTGCAGCTGCTCAAGGCTGAGCCGTGCTTTTTGTCTACGGGTTATTGGTAGCCTGTAGCTAGGGAGTCCCATATATGAGGACTGACTTCCTGCTTGTTCCTGGAGAAAGTGTAGTTACTCACCTGTAACAGATGTTCTCCAGGGACAGCAGGAATCAGTCCTCACAACCCTCCCTCCTCCCCTGGAGTTGCTGCTCTATTTTTGCCATCTTTTTTGTCGGCTCTAGCTTTGTCATTTGACTGAGCAAGATGGTACCATTGGGCGGGAAGGGGACCATGCGTATGTGGTGGCATCTCCCAAAGGCTTTCTTTGAAAGCTGGGGAGATGCTTCCGTGAGGGCTCCATTGGTGTCGATGTCACCCATATGTGAAGACTGATTCCTGCTGTTCCTGGAGAACACCTGTTACAGGTGAGTAACTACGCTAATTGGGTTGTGCACAGTTTGTGGGTATAGATTCCCTTTGAGTGTTCCAGAATATGTTGATTAGGAATTCCAGTAGCCAAGAGAATACGCCATCAAACTGGCTAAAAGACTATAACAATTGATAACCATCTAGCAAGACTGCACTTAATGGATGCTGCATAAGCACATTAAATCAGAGCCATGGCAATTTCGGTTGCTCACCTCCATTCCCTCTCCATTGGGGAAATATGTGTAGCTGCTACATGCTCTTCCATTTTAAACCTTTACATCCCACTACTATATAGATGGCATGTTCTGAAGAGAGTACATTTAGACCAGCAATGCTACAAAATCTATTCAATTAAGTCAGCTCTCCAAAATTCTCTATCAGGGTTGCATCATATAAATAGGAACCAAACCATGTGCAGTGTAACCCTCTAATCTTTTTGAGGAGTTGCTTCTTAAATAGTTTTTTTTTAATATAGACTGAAGGGCTTAGTAAGGTGTGAGCTGAATGGCAACTCCTGTGCGAGCTTGAAAGCAACATGAGAGTTGGTATATGCTAGTGCCCTCAAATGTCATTGCTCCTTATTGTATCAGATGTGTCCTGCAGCCTATAGAGACCCTTGCTACAGGTAAACAACTGTACATACATAACACTTCTATTCCTAAAGAGCCATTTCTTAATCTTATAAAACAAAAATAGTTCCAAAGCTAGCATCAGAATTTCTGTCTGCTCCTGGCTATAGATGGAACCTCACTTCCGTCTAAGAATTTAGTTTGGAGCTTGGATAGTAATTGACTCTATGATGAATATGGAAAATGATGAAACAAATGTTGTAAACGGGGCCTTTTTTTCATTATATATGATGCCATCTCCAAAATTACTTTACTACTAATGACATAATGCATTATAAAATAATTTTCATACTTCTCATGGAGCTACACAGATAAACTTTCATCCCATGGACTTTGCACCCGTTTTCAAAAGTGAAGGAATCTGCATGCTTTCACTTTGAAAATTACCTAAGGAAGAAGTACCCACAGACAGTTGAATCTTTTTTCTTTGGGTACTTTTTCCAACCAAAACATGTTCTTCCATAGCATCTAAACTTTCACTTGAGCTCATATAAGCACGACAAAATTGTCATACAAATAGAAAAGATAATAGCCCATGCTGCTCTGATCTTAGGGCACGAGGGGCATTATAGGTGGGAAATTAAGTACACTGGCACATTTTAAAAGTAAACACTAGTATTTAAACTTAATATGCAAATTTATTACATAGTAATGCAATCTCTTGCAAGAACTTTAAAAAAAACATTCAAAACAAAAGAAGAAAAGGGATCTCGGGCTCTCCCAGCCAGTGCTACATGCCTTTCATATGCTAGGCTTTCTTTCCAGCATCACTGATCGAGAAACTCCTTTTAATTCCATATGTCAAAAACATTTAAGTTTTATTTCCAAACAAGAATTTATTATTTTTTTTACTGTCCACTCAATTTCAAAAATCTGTTTTGCACAGCTCACAAAACAGTACTTTCATCAAAATCTTAACATTTTCATATTGTCCTGCTAGACTAGTCCAGACAAGTGGGTTGTGTTCCCCTACCAGCAGATTGGTGGAGACAAAGAAACAACGAAAAGCCTGTGTTTCAATGACATCACTCCTATGCCTCTATCCACTTACACCACTAGAGGGCTCTTCATTATTTCTCTGCTGAGCAGATGGTGAATGGATTTTCCCCTCAAGAAAATCCGAAGAATAGAAAGAAAAAAATTGATTTAATCGCTTGTGAATGACTACCCTGAGGGTGACTCTCTCTCTTGAGCGTGTTGTGGGAGGCTCCACTAAATAGCAGTCCTTTCGGTAGCCAGAGGAGGAGATAAAATTTATTCAGCTGTACACTCTTACCTTGATAAGAGTCTGTTGAGCAGCCAGAAAATAATTGGAAGGATTTGAAAAGTTCAACAGCTTCACACAACCTCAGCACCCCCTCCCTCCTCCTCTGTTCGTCCTTGCTCCATAAGATTGAAGAAGGCTCTAAAGGGATCTACCTGCATGCTACCTTAAATGCAGTACCCGAAAAGCCAGAAAAACAGTTTCAGGGGAGTAGAGCTGAGCATGGCCCGGATGCTCTGCCTGGGACTCTCAGGGGGTGAGTATCAAGGCTTGACCTCGTCATTGTCCTTGTTCGGGGCTCCCGATTCTGTTTTTCTGGGGTGCAATTCGGGGTAGATTGCTGGCAACTGTTGGCACAGTGTGGGGGTTTCCTGCATGAATTAGTAGTGTTTTTTTCCTATTGTGCGCCTGGCAGTCATGCGGTCCGAGCATGTGTTCTGCCAAAGCAACTCCAACAAGCGTTCCTACCCTAGCACCTGTAACATGCATTGCTGTAATAGTGGCCTTAGCATGCGTTGTTGGATAGTTGCTTTAACTCTCTGTCTTCTTCCAGGAAGTGTTGTTTGACCTGTGGCACACGAGGTGCCTCCTCTCCAGCTTCTGGACTCTGCTCTTCTTGCATAGCAGTTTGAGTTGTCACTGGAGGGCTTGCTTCCCCTCTCTCAGCTGGGGGATATAATTAGTCCAGCCTTGCCTGCCTTAGGGTAGGAAATGGCAGATGGCGCTGTGGGTAAGGATAACCAGCTGGCTGGAGGTTCCAGCAACCGTGCTGTGCGCCACTCCCAGACCTTTAGGTGACCGACGACAACTATGTTCCCTGGTGTAGGGTGGTCATTTGTGCGAAGAGAGCTTCCGGAGTTCGGATTGTCCTCCCAGAGTTGATTCCTTTTTACAACAGGCCTGGTCATTTTGGCATGGAAATTCAGAACCTGCGGCCTCTGCGTTCCCCCGAGCGCAGTCTCATGGGGGGCATGCTGAGAGTGGAAGCCCTGTTTGATTGCCTGTGGCTAGTGTCCCTGGCAGAGGATACTCCCTGGAGATGGGGATCAGGTGGGATCTGTCCGAGATTGGGACTGTGGCTTGGCTTCAGTTGTCTGATGTGGATGAAGAAGTACTCTCGCCTTCAGTGGAGGCAATGTTATCCGCCTCTTCCGGGCAGAGGAACTGGAGGCATTGATTCCCAGTGTCTTACCCACTTTGAGCATGGTGATGCTCCAGGCACGGAGCAGGAACTGAAGATTCATCCTCTCCTGCAAGGGGTACGGAAATCCACTACTGTCTTCCCGTTCCTGGAGGTGCTGAAGGGCCAATTCTGGTCAGAGTGGGATTCCCCTGACTCAAACATATTAATATCACCCACACAGAAACATAGGAATTACTGCATTTTAAACTGGGAAAAAAAGTCAAGGGTGTGTGCTGTTGAGTCAATTCTGACTCCTGGCGACTGGAAGTAAATTGCCAGACCTTTCTTCTGTGCAGTAAGACTACAGCACATGGTATTCCAAAGTTGTCTCTCATCCATCTATTTGCCAGGCCCAGCCCTAGTACTTAGCTTCTGAGATCCGCCAAGATCAGGCTCATTCAGGACAGTGAAGCCATAGTTTATTCATATATATATATCATTTTATTTGTTATTATTTGTGCTGTGAAAGCTACAGACTAAATTCTGATTTTTATTGGCCACTATGTCTACTGGCAACTCGTATCTATTGCCATGGGCAGGGCTAGATTAAGTGACTGGCAAGCTAGGAACATACCTAGGATCTAAAGTTTAGGAGAGTTCTTTCAGATGTGCTCTGGATTTGTGATATTAAGATTGACAACTGCCTATTTCTTTTCAGTATTCTATAGATTTTTCCATTAATGTCTGGAAGTAGAAGGTTAGCTAACATGTCTGGACATTTTTCAGAGTTTAAAACTTTGAATTTGCTCGCAGCTGATCTCTGAAGCTAAGCAGAGCCAGGCTTGGCTAGTACTTGGATGGGTGACCATGACCACGTTGGAATACTGCACGGAAGAAAGGCCTGGCAATCTATTTTTGGTCACGCCTTGCCAAGAAAACCTAGGAGCTAGGTCACTAGGAGTCAGCTTTGACTCAACCGCACACATTGCACTTGCATTAGCAATTATCTAATCCTCCTCCCTGTGTTAGTGAGCCTGCCCGGCCTGCTTCTGATGTAACTAGCAGCAGAAGCTGTGGATAGGATCCAGCCAATGGGAGGTGTGGGGGAAGAGCACTGGAATGCAGCGTTGTCACAGGAAGGGAGGTGAGCTGGGAGAACCTCCTGTGCCGAACAAGTTAAGATTCTGTATGTGGTGGGGAATGGAAGAGAAATGCCCCCCCCCCCCTTAAAAATGCCTCATTGCATTTCCTTAGGAAAAGCTGTTCAAGAGCTTCAGAAAACATTGATTCACAATAACAACAATTACAGAATTGTACCTGTCAGCTTTCCTGTCTTATCTCAGACGAATTATAGGCGCACAGAGAAACAACACAAATATAATTACAAAAACACACATCTACTAATATGGCAACACATACTGCTGCTACAACTACTACTTATCATTTGTATAGCACTGCCCATATGTATACACATACATGCAAGCATGCCCAGACATATTCAAATGCACACGCAAAGCACTGCATATACACAGAGATGACTGTGTGCATGCACATACTTTGAAGGTTTGGAAAAAATTCCATGAGCCATGCTCTACATGCACTCCCCTCTTGTTACTACTAGTTACAACTCTTTCACTAACCAAAGAATTTTAATGACTCTTCACACTGAGAATCTTTTAAGTTATTAGATATCACACCCAAATCCTTAGTGGTTATCTGTATTCACTATGCTCATGTGCATTAAATTTTAGCTGCTAATCTCTTAATCACTCATCTTGATATAGCAGAACAAGGTATTTTGCACTGCTGCTGCTTGTGTTTTCCTTGTCCTTTGGATAAGGAGAACTTAAGAAACCTGGATCATCAGTTGGGTACCTTTCACAAATAGCAAATGAGGTGTTAAATTATTAAGACTGTCTGTCTCATTAAAATGTAAAGAAGAAACCATTTTTAATAGATACAGTATTTCCAGAAACAAGCAGGAATGTAGTCTTCATGTATGGGTGATGTCGGCACCGACAGAGCCCGCGCAGGAACGCTCCCCAGCATCTTAAAGGAAAGCCTTTGGGGGCATCCCACTGCGCTTGCGCTGCTGCCTTTCCAACTCTCCCTCCTCAGTTTTTAGTTTTCTGCAAAGCTGACAGGGAGCATTTCCTATCACCGCAGAAAATCTTTTTCTTTTGTGTTGTGTCTGCCTTCCCGTTGATGCCAGCACTGGTATCTTCAGTGTCTTTTTCTTTCTTCTATTTTCTGTTTAAAAAAAAAAAAAAGCTTTTTCTTGTAGTGTCTTGCCCTCTAGGTGCTTAGGTGCCATTTTGGGCCTTGGGCCCCTTTCTTCCTCAGAATGGAGAAACCAGTCAGTGGTTTCAAAAAGTGTTCCAAATGTAGCAGTACCATTTCTGCTACCGACACTCATGACTGGTGTCTTAAATGTTTGGGACCAGGGCATTCACCATCAGAATGTCTCCTTTGCAGAAAGATGACAAAGAGGGGCCTTCAGAATAGAGCTGCAAAACTTGGCACCCTCTATGCCTCAGATGCAATGTCCGTGGCATCGATGTCGTCCAGGGCTTCATCTTCCTCCCATGGATCTCAGGTAGTAAACCCAGGTCTTCTTCGAAGACTGGTCGGTCCTCAAAGGGTAGATCTCTTTCTATGCATCGAGATGCTTTAAGCGTTGCCCTAGAGGAGAATACACCGGCCAAACAGCCCCAGCGGGTGGTCCTTGCCTCCAAAGCATTATCAGGGTCCCAAGATGTTCTTGAGGCGTCCACCTCTGGAGAGCTCTTGGTGCCGTGTTCTGGGGTCGTGGCCTGCTGTTTGGGTACCGATACCTAGGCATCGGCTGGCTCCATGGATCAACATATCCTAGCCATTGAGCAGAGTCTTGTGGCATTGCTGGCTGCTTCAGTATCGCTAAAGCCTCTGCAATCTGTTCCACAGCCGTCAGCATCGACCATTGCACCGCTCTCCACGCTACCACCCATGCCGGCCCTGGAGTCCTGGTCCGGCATTGAGGGTCCGGTACTGAGGCATTTCGATGCCAATTTCAATCGGTACCGTTGTCGGGCGGTGCAGGAGCACCTGGCCCATCGATACTTCGAGTCGTCCGATTCCGATTCTTCCGATGAATCAATTGGTACCAGAGAGGCTCTTCTGGAAGATCCTTCTTCTTCCCCACAACGCCGGATGTCTCCGCCGGAAGACATGTCTTTTCAAGACTTTATATGGGATGTAGCTTGGAACCTCTTGATTACAGTGCCCTCTGAAAAGGAACCGAGAGCTGAAGAACTTGAAATTCTTCGGTATCCAGAAGCCCCTAAGGAGGCCGCGACCTTACCCATTTATCGCATATTGCATGACCTCATGCTTAGGATGTGGGAAACACCTTTAACGGTGTCTCCAAATTCTCAAAGACTCAATACCATGTACCGGGTACCGAAGTGTCCCGGTTTCCAGAAGACACAATTACCACACCATTCCATGGTTGTTGAATTGGCAATGCATCAAATTAAAAGTGCTAAGACCCTGGGCCGTGAGGTGAGAACTCTCGATGCCTTTGGCCGTCGATGCTTTTAGGCCTCCATGTTGTCAGCCAGAATCAGTTCATACATACTCTACATGGGTATGTTTCTTTGGGAGGTGACTAAAGATTTGGAACTAATAGCTCCTCTTCTCCCAGACAACAAGAGGGCTGATTTCCTGACACTTGTTAAACATGCCCAGAATGTTTCTAAGTTCATGAACAGGGCAACTTTTGATTGTTTCGAGTATATTAGCAGGACTTCTGCTATTCCATCAGTGCACGTTGGATTGCTTGGTTACAAGCATCTGATTTAGAACAGTGGGTGCAAGATAAGCTGGAGAATATTCCTTACATGGGAGAAAACCTCTTTGGCAAGTATTGGCAAGACTAAGCTTCTCAGCTTGAGTCCGAGAATACCACCCTAAACAGGCTCTCTAGGACCACTGCCAAACCAGCTAAGAAGAAGACTGTAAAGAAGCCCTTTTTGAACAAAAAGAAGTTTTATCCTTCTTACACCCATGTGGTCCACTGTCCGGTCCATGCTTCCCAGAAGGGACAACAACCGAAGCAACAAAGGAAGGCTCAGGCCCCCAGAGCTCAACCAGCTTAGCAGACCCAGCCTTCACAAGATCTTTGACTTCCTGCTAGAGAACTTAGCTATCCTACCCTTGGAAATTCCAGAGCCAGTCAACATCCCAGGCAGACTGTTACTTTGCCAAAAGATGGCACCAGATAACATCAGAACATTGGACTCTCCATAGTGACAGAGGGGTACGAACTTCACTTCCAAAGTATGCTCCCTCCCTCCACTCCAAAAGAGTTCAACTCTCAGTCCTCTTACCACTCTCTTGTTCCAGAAGATTACCACCCTTTTCACTCAGGGTGCGATAGAGGAAGTGCCACTTTCCCAACAAGGCCTGAGCTTCTACTCCTCCTACTTCCTTATACCAAAGAAAACAGAATACAGGCCCATTCTGGACCTCCGAGAATTAAACAAGCATCTGCTCCGAGAGAAATTCAAAATGATCTCTCTCGGAACACTTCTCCCTTACATCCAGAGTCAGGATTGGTTATGTTCTCTAGACCTAAAGGATGCATATACAAACATCCTTATCCACAAAGAACACAGGAGGTTTCTTCAGTTCCTCTTTCAGGGAAGACATTACCAGTTCAGGGTTCTACCCTTCGGCCTGATCTCTGCCCCAAGAGTCTTCACAAAATGCATGGCAGTTATAGCAGCATTTCTAAGAACTCTAGGGATATTTGTCTTCCCCTACTTAGACGACTGGCTTATCCGAGCATCGTCTGCTCCAGAAGCCAGCTCTGCTCTCGACTGCACAAGACAGGTTCTTCAACATTTGGGATTTGTAATGAATCTTCCAAAATACCAACTCACCCCTTCTCAAACCTTAGAGTTCATAGGGGCTCTTCTAGACACGCAGCAGTCAAGGGCTTTTCTGCCACTGGTACGCTGCGCTCGAATAATTGAGAAGGGATGAGTTGGGATTTTGGAAGACTTATTACAAATCCCAAATGTTGAAGACGGACAATCAGGTTGCCATATTCTATGTGAACAAACAGGGTGGAACAGGTTCTCAGGCATTATGCAATGAAGTCCTACACCTATGAACCTTTGCCATGCGCCTTCAGATAGACCTACTAGCGGTGTATCTCCCTGGCAAGCAGAATCTCCTGGCAGACAAACTCAGTCGAGTACTACTGCCACACGAATGGTTTCTCCATTCAGAGCAAATTGCTTGAATCTTTCAAATCTGGGGAACCTCAGATATAGATCTGTTTGCAAGTCCTCAAAATGCCAAACTTCCCCGCTTCTGTTCCAGAATCCCTGCTCAGAACAGTCAGGCGATGTATGCTTTCCACCTCCACTGGGGTCACGACTTCCTATATGCCTACCCACCCATTCCCCTCATTCCCAAGACTGTTCAAGCTTCAGAGAGACAGGGTCTACATGATCCTGATAGCCCCACAGTGGCCACGACAGACGTGGTATCCAGTGCTTCTACGTCTCTCTCAAGCCAAACCTCTGGAGTTGGGATGTGCTTCAGATCTTCTATCCCAGAACGGGATGCTTCTGCACCTGAATCCTCAGTCTTTGTACCTGATGGCTTGGCTGCTGAGAGCTTAGAACTCCAGGATATCAACCTCTCTCAACAGGTTAAAGATATCCTTCTGGCCTCCAGGAAACCTTCCACAAGGCGTGCTTACGCTTTTAAATGGAGAAGGTTCTCAATCTGATGTTCAAAAAAGGATCTTAATCCTTTTTCTGTTCCAGTAGGGGCGTTACTTGAGTATCTCCTCCACGTTTCATCTTCTGGACTTAAAACTAATTCAGTAAGAGTCCACCTCAGTACCATTGCAGCTTTCCACATGCCCTTTGATGGACAACCTGCCTCCTCTCAGCCACTTGTAGTGCGTTTTATGAGAGGTCTATTCTTAACTAAGCCTCCCATTAAGCCACCACCTGTGGCATGGGATCTTAATCTTGTCCTTGGCCAACTCATGAAACCGCCCTTCGAGCCCTTAGCCACTACATCCCTGAAGTTTCTTTCTTGGAAAGTCATTTTCCTAATTGCCTTCACTTCTGCAAGACGCATCAGTGAGCTCCAAGCTTTAGTGGCTGACCCTCCTTATACACGGTTCCACCATGATAAGGTAGTCCTTAGGACACACCCTCACTTTATGCCAAAGGTGGTTTCGCCTTTTGTCAGACGGGTGCCTGGGTGAGAATGTTCACAGTCTTGGCAAAGGCATATATCAATATGATTTGCAAGGGATTGTGGGAAATGCAGTCCATTCACACCAGACACAGCCGCTCACAATAATTAGTTGTGCTTGAGTGTAAAGCCAATAAGATATTTATTTATGGGGTTATTTCTCCCAACACAGATATGCTTGGTAGCACATAAAACAGGATACTTGCTTTCAGTGTTAAACTTAGAAAAACAAAATCAGGAAAACAACAGCTGAACTTGTCAGGCAATCAAATCAAAAGAATAAAGACCTGGTTGGTAACAAACTGGTCTTTTCTGTAGGCTCTAGCTAATATTTTCTTAGCAGTGCTTTAATCAACAAACAAAACCCACAAAGTAGGGAAAAACTGTTCTTTTCAGGTTAACTTCTTATATCTTCACACATAGACTCAGAAGTGATTTCCTCAGAGCTCACAAGCAATTAGGTAAGGCTCAATTGCTAGCAGTTACCCAGCTGAAACCCCTTAGCTGGCTTGCTTTCTACTGCGTGGCTCAAATCCTACTCAGGAGCTTTTCTGAGTAGATTTGAAGAACAAGTTTGTATTTCTTTGTGATGGTTGTTGTACTTTGTAACAGAAAATTAAAAAAGGAGTTTAGACAGAGAGCAATCCATGTATTCACAGCCTGCATCTGCAACCCCTCCCCCTTCTTCAACAATCATGGGTTCAATATCATGGATTGGTACAGAGGAATTTCTCAATGGAGCATTCTCAGGAGAATACTTGTTTCCCTGCTGTCTTTCAAGGGTATAGCTAGGGCATAGATCAGTGTTCATACCTGAGCTTCCATTGCTGTTAGAGTTCTTCTCTAAATAGCCTGGCCAGTATGTAGTCCAGTTCTTATGTCCAGCCTTCCAATCCAGATCTCTGGACACTGGATCTCTCTTCACATACCTTCTGGCACGGGTCCTAGGGTCCCTTCCAGGTGCAGCCGTCTCCCTCACAGGTACCGTCTGGAGATTCCTAGCTCTGCAGCACCACTCCTCTGGTTTTCCCCAGTCCAATGGTGTATGCTGGCCTTTTGAATGTCTCCCAGTATACGTACTGCTCTGGACTCCTTTAGACCTCCCAAATGCTTTTCTCTTCTTTCTTCCAAAGGGTTTCTTGCCCTCTCTGTCCATCCGCCCTGGCTTCTGCTTCTGATGATCCTCCAGATGATGAAGCTGTCCAAGATCATGAAGATGAGGATGTCCAAGATGAATCTGAGGATCTCCCAGATGAAACTGAGGATAATTCTCTGTAGAATAAACTCTACCTTTATTCTGCTTAGATGAGTGCTCCACCCTAGCACAGCGCAGCTGTGCTGAATCAGGCCCTGCCCTTTGAGATGAGTGCTTGGGGATTACCTCATAGCCCTCCTGATTGAACACACGTTTCCCCACTTCAGCTCCTCTAATGGCTGTTGGAAACCTGGTGCATTCTGGGACTGGTAGTCTTTTATGGGAAAATTCTGTTTTTTTATTTCTACCAGAACTGACAGGTTGCTTGTTCAGAGTCACTTCACCTTTTCTATAGCTCCTTCCTGAGCTATGATAAGCTTCCTTATCACACTTTTCATTTGAACCAGTCAGTTTACCTTCCTGTTTTCTTCCCTAGGCCTCATGCCTCTAGTGCAGAAAGGAATCTGCATACCCTGGATTGCAAGCGTGCTCTGGCCTTTTATTTTCAGAGAATTAGGCAGCACAGAAAGGCTTCACAGCTTTTTGTTGCCTTTGATTCCAGTCACCTGGTTCTACCAGTTTCCAAGAGAACACTCTCCAAGCGGATTGCAGACTATATCTCTTTTACCTATGAGAGTAAGGGACTTTCTCTTGAAGGTCATGTCACAGCACACAATGTGCGAGCAGTGGCTGCCTCTATGGCAAACCTACACTCGGTGGCGATTGATGAAATATGCAAAGCAGCAACCTGATCGTCTGTCCACACCTTTGCGGTCCACTATTGTTTGGACAAGTTTTCCTGTCGGGATGCCTCGTTTGGCCAGGCTGTTCTCCAGCATCTCTTTCAGACTAAGAACAACTCCTACCCCCCCCCCCCCCCCCCGGTCCCTGGTTTCAATACCAGAGATCCTTGGGAGGAAGCATGACCCACTTCATTCTGTTTCACTGCTCCCTCTGGGGTCATCTTCCTGGCATCTCCAAGCTAGGGAGTCCCATATGTGAAGACTACATTCCTGCTTGTTCCTGGAGATAGCGTAGTTACTCACCTGTAGCAAGTGATCTCCGGGAACAGCAGGAATTGAGTCTTCACAACCCACCCTCCTCCCTTAGGAGTTGTATGTCTCTCTCTCTCTTTCTCTCTCTCCTTCTCTCCTTTTATCTCAGCTACAAACCCAACTGAAGAGGGAGAGTTGGAAAGGCGGGAAGGCAGCAGCGCAGGCACAGTGGGATGCTCCCAATGGCTTTCTCTTAGGATGCTGGGGAGTGTTCCCGCGTGGGCTCCGTCGGTGCCGACATCACCCATACTTGAAGACTCAATTCCTGCTGTTCCCGGAGATCACCTCTTACAGGTGAGTAACTACGCTAAAACATCTGGATGTTTTTCACAGATTACCATTGACTTTCATGTGTAGCTAATCTGGTAAGCTAAAGAGTTGAATAACTAAAACCATATATATGCATACTCTGTTCTTTTTCTTTTTCCTAAAGTTGGGACTGTGAACTGGCCAGTTTGCTAAACATTTTGGTACTATGCTACCATGACCAAATCATACTGCATGACCATTGGAGAATAGCCATTAGGAATGAGGTAATACCATTCCCATCCCATCCCATTATCAGAGCACCTTGGCTATGAGGGAGAGGTAAAGTCCCTGCCACTCTGTGCTTTCTGATTCTAGGAACGGCTGTTAGCTTTGAAGCGCAGCATGTCGTTTATGCAGGACATGGATTTTTCTCAGCAGGCAGCTATTTTGGGAGATGAAGACCCAGCTGTTGAGGAACCTGTTCCTGAAGTTGTACCTGCACCAGTAGAGACGGCAAGGAAATCCAAAAAGCCAAGTAAAGAAGTTATTAGGTAAAGGTTTAAAGGCAAAGCTTCTTGGCCCCCTCTCTCCTTTCCCCCCAAACAATTAATTAATCTGTTGCAGTGGTTATATTGAATATTTGATGGTCTCTCATATCCAGCTATTTGTTGGCTGGAAGAGAAGTTCCTACGCTGAAGCTTCCAGTCACGCATGTTGCATTAAACTCTTTTGGCCTGAATGCCACATCATCTGCACCACCAGGCATCACCAGGTATGACATTGATTTTTTTGAAGTGTTTTTCAAAATCAGAAGAGTCAGCCCTACTGTAATATTTCAACTATTTAAACAAAATAGTCAAGAATGATTGAGTATTGATTGTTTGCTAGGGGTCAGGAGATGTCATTTTTCAAAATGGCAGCTGCAGAGCAGCAGCTAGTGGAAATCACTCCTTCACCCTACTAGAATTCATTTTTAGTGAGTTAGGGGTAGGGAACAGTAGAATCCGAGACAGCTCTGCTTGGAATTTGGGGCAACTGTAGGTGAGGCATGAAACCAGTGGGCAGGGATTTCTGAGGAGAGGGACATTGTTCTTGTACTTGAACCCCAGTTTGAGCTTGTTGGGTTGCAGGAGACCACTGGGCCACTAGGGAATAGAGGTCCACTGTTGGCAACCCTCTTATATCGGGTCATAGCCAACAGCTGTGCAAAGAGGGGCTCCAAGTTGTGAAAACAAAATTAGCATTATGAATGAAAATAGCTCCACGTAGCCTTTTTTTTTGCATACCTGTTTAAGCAAAATTTTCCAGTGATGTGCTGCTTTGCATGCTTTTTCATCATAGCACTCATTAATGGGGAATCCGCATAAGCTTGCATATGTAGCAAACTATTAAGGCCCATTTTAGATTGATCTTGAAGAGGGGAATTAAGATGTCCAGGTCAGGACATGCACAATTCCTCCTTTCTCATCTCACAACTTGTGCGTTGCTGCAACCAGGAACAGCATGGGTTCCTGGCTTCACCAACCCAAGTTAGGCTTGCTATTTGGTAAGGGGGCCGGTGCCAGAATCAAGCTACTTCCCCAGACCACTCCTTCCAAAAACAGCCATATTACTCCCCAGACACCATCTACCCCCCCCCCTCCCAGTCTTACCAGGAGTCTCCCTGGTGTTTAGTGGGTGGGAGGAGCGATTTCTGGGTGTTACTGTCCCATTGGGAAACCCTTATTTGTTAGTTTGATCCCTAGTGATAATACAGCGAGATTAGGGATTCAGAAGTCCCATTTTGAACCCTGGTACTGAAGGGGCAGAAGCATCTGAAGATGACTCCTCTTCCCCCACTAGACACCAGAAAGACCCCCAGTAAGAGCCAGGTGGGGTATCTGGAAATGCTAAAGCTGTTGTCGGGGCACTATTGGAAGGGGTGCCATGAGGTACAGAGGGTTTAGATGTTGGTCAGAGAGGGAGCTGGACTAAGGTTTGCACATGCCCCTTTGTTTAGAGCCCCCAGTCAAAACTGGTAGTTGATGTATGTTGATGCCTTTAGATAAATACAAAACCAGATGTGAACATTTTTTTTCAATTTACGTGCAATCACTTCATAAGATGGAGAATACATGTGTAGATGTTTTGCACTGTTCAAACCATGCCCCCTTGAAATTTCTGCATGCTGTGGATCTCCACGTTGTAAATACCAGTTTTCTGAAATCACTGTTTATACATGTATGACATAAACTTGTTAATACCACTGTTTATGCATTGAGCTGTTTTTAAAGTAACCTCTTATGTGTGAATGTTTACACCCACAAAGTCCACTTTTGCTAAGACTTAAGAGTGAGCTTTGCATGGAAAAGGGCACAAAACGTTGAACTTTTTGTCATTTTGAGGGTAATTTTATAAGGGGTGCGTAGGTTAACACGTGTTTTATGCCTGTTTTATAAAATAAGAGGTATAGGTAATTGAAAATGCGCATTAAATGTAGGTGTGAATACTTACACTAAGCTCTATGGCTGGTTATGGTTATTTTATTTGCTTGGCCACCCTTTACATTAGCAGCAGGGCTGTGTACAATCTAAAAACATTTTTTTAAAAAAAGAATAGAAATAGGAAAAGAACGTCATTAAAATTATATGACAGATAAAATCATTTACACTGGAAATTCAGAAGATCGAGTAGAGAATAAAGCTTGGTGTAAATGTTCACATGTATCTAACGCACTTAAGCCTGTAATTTGTAAAATATGCATATAACTGCATGCTCTGCCTGTATGAATGCCCACAGTGAAAGTATGTGCCTCAGCCTTAAACACTTAGGTCCAGAATAGTGACTGTCTAAAATATGTGCGTAAAGGCCCATTAACATTTGTGAATTACAGAAATTCCATGATTTACTTTCATTGGAGTGTAACTTTCCATGGTTCCTTATAAAATTACTCCATCGTGCTATTTTCTGTATAACGTCAACCTTTGCAATGTCACGTTGAGATTTTGTACATCAGCCTCTTAGCTATGTACAGAATTTCATAGTTTCAAAAATATACATTGGTTAAAAAAAAAATTATTCCTTATTGTCCCTTCAGTCCAATCCCGCACCTCTGGGTAGTGTACCTGTTCCAGCAGCTTGGAGACTGAGCATGTCATCTTTTTGATGATACCAGTATACTTATACAGCTGGCACTGCCTACCAGCCCCAGTATCTCCAAGCAGCTGGAGAAGGTAGTGAATCCAAACACAAAACGTAACCCTCACTCTAACATATATAGCAACACAATTTTCAGAGTGAACATACAACAGTAACTAAATCAACAAGTATTTTTGTCGGAAGTTGTAGCCATGGGAGGAAATCCTCTCTTGAAGCGTAACTTCCCTTTTATTCAAAATATGGTTAAAATTACCAATAAAGAATCGTGAAATATGCACACTAATCAGTGCTACATCTCAATAACATGTATAATCTGAAATACTCATCAGACACAAAAACTTCACAGTTGAATCCGCAGTTAGAAGGACGAACTTCACAGTTGAATCCGCAGTTAGAAGGACGAACACAGCACTGCGTTTGGGACCCGGGCACTTCTATCCAGTCCTGTTTCAACGTTTAAAGTTACTGCGAAACAGCAGTCAAACAAATTTTAATTTTCAGCGTGGAGCTCCAGCAAACACTCCGAAACGCTGTGAAAGGTAGTGAGCCAGAGTTCTGGACTCACTGAAGAGACAACTAAGGAGCATAGGTTTAGTTAAAGTTAGTTAGAATTTTGCCTTTTCTTTCTCCTGTAAGGTGCAGGTTATTTTTTTTTAAGTTACTAAGGGAAAAAAAATTAAAAACTGCCAGCATGGTTTAAAGGGGAGGTCAGAGAGGCTGTTGTTGCCAAAAAAGCATCTTTCAGAAAATGGAAAAAAGAGCCAAATGATGAAAACTGGAAACAGCATAAGCACTGGCAAGTTAAATGCAAGGCATTGATAAGGCAGACAAAGAGAGAATTTGAGAAAAAGCTTGCTGTGGAGGAAAAACGCATAATAAAGATTTTTTCAAGTACATTCGTAGCAAAAAACCTGTGAGAGAGTCATTTGGACCATTAGATGATAGAGGGGTAAAAGGGGCACTAAGAGGGGACAAGGCTATAGCGGAGAGACTGAATGAATTCTTTGCTTTGGTCTTTACTGAGGAAGATGTAGTGATGTTACCCATGACTGAAGTGGTATTTAAAGGTGATACTGCGGAAGAATTGAAAGAAATATCAATACACCAGGAAGATGTATTATAACTATTTGATAAACTGAAGTGTAGCAAATCACCTGGACCAGATGGTATACATCCAAGGTAAACGTAGATCGATTGTTTATGTTATCAGAATATAGAAAGACTAGGGGACATGCAATGAAGCTACAGGGTAAACTATTTAAGACTAATAAAAGAAAATATTTTTTCACTCAACGTGTAATCAAACTCTGTAATTTGTTACCGGAGGATGTAGTAAATGCTGAGTGTTTGTTGTTGTTAAGTGCCGTCGAGTCAGAGTCGACTCATGGCGACCCTCTGGATAGCTATCCTAAATTGTGTTCGGTCTTCAGTCAGGCGGCTCATTGTTTTATTTATTTATTTATTTACAGTTTCTTATATACCGCGCTATTCCACATCAGTGCGGTTCACATAGAACATTTAACATACGCATTTCATAAGGATGATCCGCGTTTACAATAAACAGGTGGTACAACTTGGATTAGGAACGAGGGTAACAGACTGGTACTCGTAGCTGCTGTTATTGTATCAATCCATCTCATTGCTGGCCTTCCTCTTTTGCGTTGACATTCTATCTTGCCAAGCATGATGTCTTTCTCTAATGATTTCTCTCTTCGCATGATGTGTCCAAAGTATGAAAGTCGAAGTCTTGTCATCTGAGCTTCCAAAGAAAGCTTAGGTTTGATCTCCTCTAGTATCGACTGGTTTGTTCTTCGGGCAGTCCATGGTATACACTGTATTCGCCGCCAGCACCATAATTCAAAGGCATCAATTTTCTTCCTGTCTGTCTTTTTCACTGTCCAGCTTTCACATTCATATGATGTTATTGAAAATACCATGGCTTGAACAAGTCGAATCTTTGTATGGAGAGAGACATCTCTGCTCTTGAGAATCTTATCTAGGTCTTTCATAGCCATTCTGCCAAGAACAATGCGTCGTTTGATTTCTTGACTGCTTGTTGCTTCTTTATTGATAGTTGATCCAAGTAGGTTAAAGTTGTTCACAATTTCAATTTCTTCTCCTTCAACAATGAACCTGTTGATTATGCCAGTTGTCATGATCTTTGTCTTCTTTACATTAAGGTGCAGGCCCATTTTGAGACTATGTTCTTTGATTGTGAGAAGCAAATGTTTCAGATCATCTTCACTTTCAGCCAGTAATGTAGTATCATCAGCATAGCGAAGGTTGTTGATGAGTCTTCCACCAATCTTCACACCTCTGTTGTCTTCATACAATCCTGCTTCTCTGATGATTTGTTCTGCATATAAATTAAACAAGTGGGGGGAAAGTATGCAGCCTTGTCTTACACCTTTGCTGTTAGTTTAGGTGGGTTTAAAAAAGGTTTGGACAAGTTCCTGGAGGAAAGGTCCATATACCATTATTAAAAGGGACCCAGGATATCACTGCTTGACCCATTACAAGCATTAAGGAACCTGTGTCTTTTGGGGAAACTGCTAGGTACGTACAACTTAGATTGGCCACTGTTGGAAACAGGATACTGGGCTTGATGGACCTTGGTCTGACCCAGTATGGCATATCTTATGTTCTTATGTTCTTAAAAGAACTGAAATATGAGATTGAAGACCTGCTGTTAGTAATCTGTGAACTATCATTAAAATCATCTGTAATACCTGAAGATTGGAGGATGGCCAATGTAACGCCAATTTTTAAAAAAGGGTTCCAGGGGTGATCCGGGAAACTACAGATCGATGAGCCTGACTTCAGTATCAGGAAAAATGGTAGAAACCATCATAAAGAACAAAATTACTGAACATGTAGATAGTCATGGCTTAATTTGAGACAGCCAACATGGCTTTAGACAAGGAAGATCTTGTCTTACTAATCTGTTATGTTTTTTTTGAGGGTGTGAATAAATAGGTAGACAAAAGTGAGTTGGTTGATACAGTGTATCTGGACTTTCAGAAAGCCTTTGACAAGGTCGCTCATCAGAGACGTTCGACAAAACTAAAAAAGTCATGGGATAGGAGGCAGTGTACTGTTGTGAATGGTCTAGAATTTGGCAGCTGGGATTTAATGTTAAAAAATGTAAGGTCATGCATTTGGCCTGCAGCAATCCAAGGGAGCAATATAGTATAGGGGGTGAAGTACTTTTGTCCACTAAAGAAGAGTGGGACCTAGGCGTGGTTGTGTCTGATGATCTTAAAGTAGCTAAACAGGTAGAAAAGGCGATGGCAAAAGCTAGAAAGATGCTTGGGTGCATACAGAGAGGAATGGCTAGCAGATAAAAGGAGGTGATAATGCCTCTGTATAAGTCTTTGGTGTGACCTCATTTGGAGTATAGTGTGCAATTCTGGAGACCGCACCTTCAAAAGGATGTGAACAGGATGGAGTCGGTGCAGAGGGTGGCTACTAAAATGATTAGTGGGCTTCATTATAAAGCATATGAGGACAGACAGAAGGATGTTAATATGTACACCTTAGAGGAAAGGCAGGATAGAGGTGATATGATTGAGATGTTTAAATACCTCCATGGCATAAATGTTCAGGGAGAGAGCCTCTTTCAATTGAAAGCAAGTTCTGCTGCGAGGGGACATGGGATGAGGGTGAAGGGAGATAGATTCAGGAGTGATATGCAGAAATATTTCTTTACGGAAGGAGTAGTGGATCCATGGAATAGTCTCCCAGTGGAGGTGGTAGAGATGAGGACAGTAACTGAATTCAAAAAAGCATGGGACAAACACAGAGGATCTCTAACGGTAAAAAGGGAACTGTTGTAGTTGTTATGGAAGGACAGACTAGATAGGCCATGTGGTCTATTTCTGTCGTCATATTTCTATGTTTCTAGGAACTGGTTAAAAGATAGAAAGCAGAGGGTTGGGCTAAATGGCCAATTTTCCTAATGGAAAAAGGTGACTAGTAGAGTACCACAGTGATCTGTGCTGAGTCCGCTGCTTTTTGACATATTCATAAATGACCTGGAAAGTGGAATGACGAGTGAGGTTATCAAATTTGCAGATGACACA
Organism: Ichthyophis bannanicus; assembly: GCA_033557465.1. Classification (NCBI taxonomy): domain Eukaryota; kingdom Metazoa; phylum Chordata; class Amphibia; order Gymnophiona; family Ichthyophiidae; genus Ichthyophis; species Ichthyophis bannanicus. The sequence goes on along the minus strand of CM066031.1, from coordinate 888,966,358 downwards.
AAACTATTTAAAGTTGTTAAAACCCAAGAGGATTGTGGAAAATTGCAAGAGGATCTTGATAAATTGGAAGACTGGGCATCCAAATGGCAGATAAAATTTAATGTGGACACGTGCAAAGTTATGCACCCAGGAAAGAACAACCCAAACTATGGTTACACGATGCAAGGTTCCACTTTGGGAACCACCACCCAGGAAAAAGATTTAGGCGTCATCATGGATAACATGTTAAAACCCACCGCCCAGTGTGCAGCGGCAGCCAAGAAAGCAAATAAAATGCTAGGTATCATAAGGAAAAGAATGGAAAATAAAACAAAGGATAATATAATGCCTCTGTATTGTTCCATGGTGCGACCGCACCTTGAATATTGTGTGCAATTCCAGTCACCGTATCTTAAAAAGGATATAGCGTTATTAGAAAAGGTACAGAGAAGAGCCACCAAAATGGTAAAGGGAAGGATACTCCTATGAAGAGAGGCTAAAAAGGTTAGGGTGCTTCATCCTGGAAAAGAGACGGCTGAGGGGAGATATGATAGAGGTCTATAAATTAATGAATGGAGTGGAACGGGTAAACGTAGATCGATTGTTTACGTCATCAGAATATCGAAAGACTAGGGGACATGCAATGAAGCTACAGGGTAAACTATTTAAAACTAATAGAGAATATTTTTTCACTCAACGTGTAATCAAACTCTGGAATTTGTTACCGGAGGATGTAGTAAAGGCTGTTAGTGCAGCTGGGTTTAAAAAAGGTTTGGACAAGTTCCTGGAGGAAATGTCCATATACCATTATTAAAAGGGACCCAGGATATCACTGCTTGACCCAATACAAGCATTAAGGAACCTGTGTCTTTTGGGGAGACTGCTAGGTATTTATGACCTAGATTGGCCACTGTTGGAAACAGGATACTGGGCTTGATGGACCTTGGTCTGACCTAGTATGGTATATCTTATTTTCTTATGTTCTTAAAGGATCAAAAGGCAAGACCCGTAAAGACAACAGGATAGCAGGAAGGTGGATATTCCTCCCCCAGGGGGGGGTTCTGAAGAGGCCTCCCACAGCCCGTGACTTCTGGCAGTTCCCGAACCAGTCATCGGGTGAGGAGTCGCCGTGTGGGCAAGAGCTACTTTTCGGCAGCACTGGGTTGCCCCCCCCCCCCCCCCACCTCAGTGCCGTGCCGGAATCGAAGGCTGAGCGCTAGGGTAAGGAGAGACGCTCGGTGCACAGGCCCCAAGGTAAGATCGGCAAGGGGAGGGGGCAGCAGGAGCTCCTAGTACTGCCGGGGCATGCAGAGGCAGAGAGTGGCATAAAGCCATGTGTGGGGACCTGCAGTGGTTCAGGAAACTCCAGGTGTGCTTTTCTCTGCACCAGGCCCGTGCTTTCTTGTTTTTTACCTCTCTTCTCTTTTACCTCCCGCGGGGTTTTTTGGCGCTCGGGGGATGTCAGTTGTGCTTTTCCTTGTTGCAGCCAGGGCTTAGAACCAGGACAGTGCAGTTTCCATCCTTTTGGATATTTTTCATTTCTTTTGGGGGTTTTTATGATTTAGGTTTATTTAATTTACTTTAACTTACTTTACTTCAATTTAATCCAGTTTACTTTAATTTATTTGGACTAGTTCTTGCACAGTTAGAGTCTGGCTAGTTTCAGGTCTTGGCCAGCTGTACCTTGGGCCCGTGGGGGTGCACTGGGAGAGAAATCCTTCTGCCCTCCCGGGTGCAGATTGGGGTGAGGTGCTTTCCAGGGTACAGCCCGCACCACTTCCCACCATGCTGGCCAGACCGCAGTGCCTGGTGTGTGGGATCAGTCAAGGAGTGGTCTTGGAAGCAGGCGTTTGCCTAGGCTGCATGCAAGAGGCTAATATTTTGGAACATGAGCTGAAGGACAAGACGAGGCAGGAGAGTTCCTTCCCATCATGGGGTGCCCAGGAAGAGGGGGGCTCCACATTGCCTTCATCAGAACCGGCCCCCAGACTCTCTGCGTTACCCGGACCATCCACCCCTCAGACCCAGGGAGCAGTAGGGCTCCCAGGGGATTTTTCGCTGGAGTTTGTCTTGCTTTTTCACAAGGAGTTTTGTTTACTTCAACAAGGATTGGCGAGTGGCCCCTTAGCACCGGAACACAGGGCTAAGAGGGCGTCTGACACAAAGGAGGAAGAGCCATTGGTGTGGGCAACTAAGAAGCCTAGAGGCTCGGAAGAGTGGCAGCAATCGCCATTATTGGAGGGGAAGGGTAGAGAAGATCTGGACACGGAACTAGATATGCAGGAGAAAATGGAAGAAGGAGAGATCCCAGAGCAAAAGGATCAGGCCGGGTTGTTCGGGTATTCTACTGGGAGAAGCTACCGGTGCTCATCTTGGAGTCCTTGAAGGCTCTGAATATGCCCGCTAACCTCCCTGCTGAGGACGAGGTACTGGAGGATCCACTGCTCCAGGCAGTGCAGAAATCGCAGAGTGTCTTCCCGGTGCATAGAGTAGCCCGGCAGATGATCCAGGATGAGTGGGATCAGCCGGAAGCTGGTCTTAGGGGGGTGTGAGCTATGTCGCACCTGCACCCACTCCCTGAACAGGATCACGAACTCCTGCAATCGCCTAAAGTGGACGCAGTGGTGTCAGCAGTTACCAAAAAGACTACGATCCCGGTGGAAGGCAGTGCAGCTCTCAAGGATGGCCAGGATAGGAAGTTGGACATCTTATTGAAGCAGGCCTTTGATATCAACATCCTTTTTACTATAGGCCTCCATCTGCGGGGCCCGGGTGGCTAGAGACTGCCTCCGCTGGTCGCAAAGAATCCAGCATCTGTGGGGGATGGACACGGACTTTTCCCGGGAGGCGGCCAAATTGGAGTCAGGGGCAGCCTATCTGGCAGACACCCATTACGATCTCATTAGAGGTTGCTCTAAAAGCATGGCCTCAGTGCTGGCAGCCCGCCATTACCTGTGGCTCTGGAATTGGGTGGCGGATAACTCCTCCAAGTCCCACCTTAATTAGCTTCCCTTTAAGGGAAAGCTTCTCTTTGGGGAGGAGCTGGACAAGTTGGTCAAGGACTGGGGGAGTCTAAAGGTGGTCGGCTGCCCGAGGATAAGCAAAAGCAAGCCCTTAACCCTCCCTCATCTCGAGGTCTGTCGAGGGACTTCAAACGTTTTTGTACCTCACATTTTAGCCCTGCCCAGAGGGGTCAGTTCCCCTCCAGGGGACAGAGGTTTTGAGGTTTCCAAGGTGCAGGCCGGGGTTTTGGAGCCACCTTAACCTCAGGACACAATAAAGCGCAATGAAGCGAGGGGGGCCCAGAGTGGTTGTGCAAACCATGGGAAGTCAGCTGCTGGATTTTTACCCTGCCTGGGCCCAGATCACATCCGACCAGTGGGTTCTGGAAGTTGTCCGGGAGGGCTATGTTCTTGAATTGGCCCGTCCAGTGAGCCAATTCTTCGTTCAGGCTCCCTGCAAAGCATGGGGAAAAGCGGCGGCAGTAGAAGAGACCGTGACTCGTCTCCTACAGCTCAGAACCATAGAGGCAGAGACCATTATGGCTGCGCTCAGTACTCCATTTAATTTGTGGCGCCCAAAAAGGAAGGCTCCTTTCGCCTAATTCTCGACCTCAAAGGCATGAACCGCTGCCTGTGGGTGCTGCATTTCCACATGGAAACGCTAAGATCAGTCATCATAGCAGTAAGGAGCGGGGAGTTCTTGACGTCTCTTGATCTCACTGAGGCATTTATTTAACCAGTTTTATATACCACCTTTTCCTTCAGTCAAAGTGAAAGGCATATCTGCACATCCCCATCCATCCAGAACATCAGTTTCTCCGCTTTTCGGTACCAAGGAGCCATTTCCAGTTTCGAGCATTACCTTTTGGTCTGGCAATCGTTCCTCGTACCTTCACCAAGGTCATGGTGGTGGTGGTGGCAGTGCTCCGCAAGGAAGGAATTCTCGTGCACCCGTACCTAGACGATTGGCTGATCCAGGCCAAGTCCAGGGATGACAGCGAAATGCGGGTGGTGGAGTTCCTCAGAAGTCTCGGTTGGGTGTCAACCTGGCCAAGAGTCAACTACGTCAGGCCCGGGAGCTGGAGTACCTAGGAGCGCACTTCGACAACCACGTGGATATGGTCTTCCTGCTGGAACGACGGGCTCAGCATCTACGAAAGTTGGTTCGGCATTTCCTGAAGATGACAAGGCCGTTGGCGTGGCATTACCTGCAGGTTCGAGGGACCGTGGTGGTCACTCTCGAATTGGTACCATGGGCAAGGGTGCACATATGACTGCTGCAGAGGGCGCTTTATGTTGGTGGTCCCACCAGAGTCAACCCCTGTCTCAAGTATTCCCCTACCCGCAGAGCCCCAAGAGGGTTCTCAGGTGGTGACTGCATCTGGGGAGCCTGGAGCAGGGCATGTCCCTCGAGTCCCTGGTGTGGGTCCTGCTGATTATCAGTGCCAGTCTGTCCAGTTGGGGAGCTCACTCCGAGTGGCGCTTTGCTCAGAGTAAGTGGAGCCAGCAGGAGGCCCATTGGTCGATCAACAGGCTTGAGATGCGAGCGGTGGCTCTGGCGCTGCAACGTTTCGAGCCATGGTTGCACGGAAAAGTGGTCCAGGCCTTCTTGGACAATGCGACCATGTTGGCTTACATCAGTCGGCAAGGAGGCATGGGCAGTGCAGCTCTGGAGGACGAGGCCGAAAGGCTGTTCGAATGGATAGAAATTCAGGCATTATCGGTGGCGCATGTAGCAGGCATCAACAATTTGATGGCAGACTACCTCAGCTGAGTGTGCGTGGACCCCGGAGAGTGGCAGCTCAACCAGGGAGTGTTCAAGCAGGTGGTGCGCCAATGGGGCACACCAGTCATGGACCTAATGGCAACGTTCAAATCGGCCAAGGCCTGCCGATTTTTCAGCAGAAGAAGAGAGAGGATGTCCGAGGGTCTGGATGCCCTAATTCAGCGGTGGCTCGAGGAGTGTCTTTGTGTTTTCCCCCATGGGCGCTCAACAGGTAAGCCTTCTCATCATGAAAGGGGGGGGGGTGGATAGGGTATCCTTCCCAGGTGGTGGGAGGGCCAGTTTATTTAGGTGTAGAGGTGTTTTGCATGTTTAACTACTTATTTGTTGCTCTTGTGAATCTGCTTTGTCAATAGATTACTGGGGCTCGTAGGCGGTGCCAGCTGTATAAGTGTACTGGTGTCATCAAACAGATGACATGCTCAGTCTCCAAGCTGCTGGAAGAGGTATATTACCCAGAGGTGCGGGACTGGACTGGAGTTCCTCAAGGAACCACAATTAGTAGGTAAGTTTAATTTCTCTTTCAGCTTGAGTAATTACTTCAACCTTTTGGGCGTAATTTTATAAATGAAGGTACAAGTGGAAAAAAGTATATGCATAAATATATTTCTCCAGGACCAAGCAGGACGTCAGTCCTCACATATGGGTGTCATCGGCACCGATGAAGCCCCAGCGGAGCATTTCCCCAGCTTTCTATGAAAGCCTTTGGGAATGCAGGCACGCATGCGCGGTTCCCTTCCCGCCTAAAGGTGCCATCTTACCTCAGTCTCTTTTTTTCCGAGAAGCCCACCGGACGTGTGTCCTGTCCTCCCGGTTAAAAGTAGATTTTTTTTGGCGATTATCGCTACTTTTTCTCCCGGTTTGATGCCAGTTCCCCTCCCGCCGGGTTGGGTACGCCGGTATCGAGCCCAATTCCTCTTTTTCGGTTTTTGCCCTTTGTGACTGGCGTTCGCGCCCTTTTTTGCTTTTTCCCTGGAAGGCCGGTCCTTTGACCTCGCCGGGACTCTTTTTTCCCTGATGGCTTCAATTGGTTTTAAAAAGTGTGATCGGTGTAAGAAATTAATGTCTCTCACCGACACACACGACTGCTGCCTTCGGTGCCTCAGCCCTGATCACGACCCTAACTCGTGCGGGCCATGTGGGAAGATGTCTTTCAAGGCACTCCAAAGTCGCCAGCAGCAAAAAGAAAGGCTTATCTCGGACTCAGCCTCCGGCCGGGCCCGGATCTCGTCTGAAGCCTCGACATCTCGGGATTCCGATCCCGAGCGCCATCGAAGCTCCTCGGACAGGGGGTCCTCCGACCAGGAACGTAAGAGGAAGAAGCGGCTCGCGAGGGCGTCGTCGGAGGAGGTCCCTGGCTCCTCGAGGGCCAGGTCTAAGACCCCCGACCATCGCCTAGGGCCCGTGGAACAAGAGAAGCCTGCCAAAGTTCCTCGCATGGAGCCGGAATCTGCTGGACATGTAAGCCCCGTAGTCCTCGAGGACTCTCCTCCCAGAGAGCCGACGTCGGGCCTGGCGCCGCCAGGGCCTGAGCCGGTGGCTGCTGCGTCTCCCAAGCTTAGTCTCAGGATGACAGCCTTGGAGAGCAGATTGTCTGCCTTCATGGAGTAGCAGCAGGCACTGATGGCCAGCCTGTCTGGCGCTTCTGCCCCGACCACCGGGACATCGACTTTGAAGTCGACCCCGGAGACCGAGCCGATACTCGAGTCCATCATGGCTCGAAGTCGACCTCGGTCGCGGTCTCCCTCGACCTCCCGTTCGGGACCGAGGGCATCGACGCCTCTGCCTCCGGCGTCGGGGCGGGTGCTCCAGGGGCCCGCGGGGTCGGACCCTGACTCCTCCTCAGACGGGTCCGCCTGGGAGACGGAGGATGAGGAGTCTCCCGATACGTTCAAGACTCGGTGCGTCCCGTCGGACTCACCGCAGTCTGAGCCTCGGAGTAGATCCCCTCCGGAGGATACTCGGTTCTCGGAGTTCGTCCGGAATATGGCCACTACCTTGGCTATTCTGGCGGACCCCGAGGAAGAGCCTCGAGCTGAGGAGCTCGAGGCGCTGCAGTATGACTCTCCTCCGAAGGAGGCCTTTACTGTCCCGGTTCCTCCGATGCTAGAACGGCTCCTCTTCCGTATGTGGGAGGCACCGGCTTCGGTGCCGGTTCTCAGCAAGCAAATCAACTCGATCTATCGACTCAGAAAGAGCCCTGGCTTTCAAAAGGCACAGCTACCACACCATTCTATGGTTGTGGAATCGGCCATGCATCATCTGAAGAGCCAGAAGATGCACTCCGCGGTGCCCCCTGGCAGGGAGGCCTGAAACCTTGATGGCGTTGGTAGAAAGTGCTTCCAGGGCTCGATGCTTGCTTGCCGTGTCCAGTCGTACCAGCTGTACATGGGCATGTACTTGCGGAACCTGGCCAAGCAGTTGGCCGGGTTCTCTGCTGGATTCTCCGGGGAACCCTTGCAGAGATTCAAGTCCTTGTCCTCGGGGATTCGGGACTGCTTGAAGTTCATGTCCCGCGCCGCCTACGATGGCTCGAGGCTTCGGCCCGAGTTGCGGCAGCCGGTATCGCGGCTCGACGCCAGGCATGGCTGCATTCATCGGACCTCGAGCCATGGGTTCAGGACAAGTTGGTCGATGTCCCTTGCCGAGGTGAAAACCTTTTTGGCAAGCCCATGACCGAGAAGGCCGCTCAGCTCGAAACAGAGCACCTTACACGGACAAGGCTGTCTAGGAAGACCTCTGCCCCTTCTCATAAAAAGAAGGGCTGTGGTAAAAAGCCCTTTTACCCGAGGAAGGGCACTGCCTACAAACAATACCCTCAATATCAGGCTGCCCCAGCTGCCCCCCGGGGTCAGCAAGCCAAGAGGCAGGGTAATGGGCCCCATAGGCAGAGGACCACCAAGCCTCTGGCCCCTGCTACCACTCAGCAGAGTGGGGTTTTTTGACTCCTTGAGCGTAGCCTCTCCTTCCATGCTCTCCCAACCCTCTCAGGAGGTCGCCTCGTCCTCTTTGCCCACCAGTGGCCCCTCATCACCGGGGACAGTTGGGTGTTGGACATAGTCCAAAGGGGCTATGCTCTGCATTTTCACCAACTGCCTCCTCCTTACTTTCCAGGGGAGCCTCCAAGGCCTCCTCTGCACACAGACCTTCTCCTTTGAGAGCTTCAAGGTCTGGTGGTGGACAGGGCGGTGGAGCCTGTGCCTCCCCACTTGCAAGGTCACGGATTCTACTCCAGGTATTTCCTGGTGCCCAAGAGAACCGGTGGCCTTCGACCCATTCTGGACCTCAGGAACCTCAACAAGTTCCTGGAGAAGGAAAGGTTCAAGATGCTTACTCTTGGAACACTTCTGCCCTACCTCCAGCAGGGAGATTGGCTATGCTCCTTAGATCTAAAGGATGCGTACACTCACATCCTCATTCATCTAGACCACAGAAAGTACCTCAGGTTCATTGTGGGAGGAAACCACTATCAGTGCAGAGTGCTGCCTTTTGGCCTCACCTCCGCCCCCAGAGTCTTCACAAAGTGCCTGGCGGTGGTGGCGGCCTACCTGAGAAATCAGGGAATCTTTGTCTTCCCCTATCTGGATGACTTGCTCATCAGGGGCCAGACGTGCCAAGAGGCCAGACAAGCCACCCTCAGAACCATTGCTCTTCTTCAAAGTCCACTTTGCTCCCCTCCCAGAACTTGGAATTCATAGGGGCAAGGCTGGACTCTACCCTGGCAAAGGCATTCTTGCCAAGGGACAGAGCCCAAAGGTTGATATCCTTGGCAAATCAGTTCCTCAGCAGGTCCTTGGTCTCCGCCAGACTCTGCCTGAGGCTGCTTGGCCACATGGCTTCGACAGTTCATGTGACCCCCAATGCCAGGCTCCATATGAGGCCTGCACAGTGGTGCCTTTGGACTCAGTGGTCACAGGCCACAGGCAGCCTCAGAGACAGGATAAGGGTGTCCAGACCATTTCTGGACTCCCTCACCTGGTGGCAGCACCACCCGAATCTCCTGCAAGGGGTGCCTTTTCAGATTCCTGGCTACACTGCGGTACTGACCACAGACGCCTCTCTGCAGGGCTGGGAAGCTCATTGTCTGAGCAAGTGCACCCAGGGCCTGTGGACTCCTTGGGAGACTGCACAACAGATCAATCTCCTCGAACTCAGAGCTATTCGGTTAGCCCTCAAAGCTTTCTTTCCTGCCCTGGCTCATCAATCTGTCCTGGTTTAAACAGACAACCAGGTAGCCATGTTTTATGTGAACAAACAGGGCGGCACTGGATCCAGACTCCTCTGTCAAGAGGCTCAAGACCTTTGTTCCTTTGCCCTCAAGCACAACATGCTCCTCAGGGCTGTGTATCTTCCAGGCCAAGAAAATTGCCTGGCCGACAGGTTGAGCAGGATTCTGCAGCCACACGAGTGGCAGCTGCATCCTTTAGTAGTTCAGAAGATCTTCCTGAAATGGGGTCTCCCTTTGATAGATCTCTGTGCCAGCCCACTGAACAAGCAACTGCCAAAGTTCTGCTCCAGGCAACCACATCCTCTGAGGATAGCAGCGGATGCTTTTCTGATTCCCTGGTCTCAGGGCCTCCTGTATGCGTTTCCTCCCATGCCCTTGGTGGCCCGGACTCTCTTCAAGATTCTTCAGGACAAGGCCTCGGTCCTGCTGGTGGCTCCCAGGTGGCCGAGACAGCCTTGGTTTCCACTTCTGCTTCAACTGGCGGTGGATCCCCCACTACCTCTGGGGTTGCAACCCGACCTTCTCTCACAGGATCAGGGTTCCCTTCTGCATCCCAGTCTCAAAGCTCTCAATTTGATGGCCTGGAGGCTGCAAGGGTTGTTTTGGCTCCCTGGGGCCTACCTCAGGAAGTTGAGGAGCTCTAGGAAACAGTCCACTAGGAAAACCTATGCTCTCAAATGGAAAAGGTTTTCTGTGTGGTGTCAGCTATGTACAGAGGATCCTTTCTCCTGTACTGTACCAGTAGTGCTTCAGTACTTACTGCACTTATCAAATCAGGGACTTAAGTCCAATTCTGTTCGGGTCCACCTCTCTGCTCTAGCAGCTCACCACTCTCTGGTGGAAGGACATTCTTTGTCAGGTCACCCCTTGGTGTCCCGCTTCCTCAGGGGTTTGCTTTTGCTCAAGCCTCCTATCCGTCCTCCTGCCCCTGAGTGGGAGTTGAATGTGGTCTTGCAGCAACTGACTCGCCCTCCTTTTGAGCCGATGGCTACTTGTCCACTACGCTTCCTATCCTGGAAGACACTCTTCCTGATAGCCCTGACTTCGGCTAGGCGAGTGAGTGAGCTTCAGGCCCTGGTCTGTGATAGGCCTTACACCAGGATTTACAGGAACAGGGTAGTCCTCAGGACTCATCCCTAGTTCCTCCCTAAAGTTGTCTCCTTCTTCCACTTTAACCAAGAGGTGGTTCTTCCAACATTCTTCCCTAGGCCTCATGCAAGCCAGGCTGAAGCAGTTCTGCATACCCTGGACTGTAGGAGGGCCTTATCCTTCTACCTTGACCGTACGCAGGGGCATAGAAGGGCTACTCAGCTCATCGTATCCTTTGACCCCAATAAGTTGGGGTTGGCTGTGTCCAAGCGTACCTTGTCCATCTGGGTGGCTGACTGTATCACCTGGGCTTACAAGGCGGCTGACCTTCCTTTGCAGGGTCGGGTTACGGCCCACCGTGTCAGGGCAATGGCTGCCTCAGTGGCTCATCTCCGCTCTGTGCCCTTGGTAGACATCTGCAGGGCTGCAACTTGGTCTTCAAGCCAGACTTTTGCGGCCCATTACTGTCTGGAGAGGGAGTCCCATAGGGACAGTGCTTTTGGCCAAGCAGTACTCCGGAATCTCTTTGAGCCCTCTGTTGGGCTACCGGTGGAGGTTGTGTCCTTGAAAAGCCTTTCTTTGCTGCTGAGACTAGAGGGAGTTCTCTTGTTCAGCCTGGGTTCCTCGGTAGCCCAGAGCTAGTGAGTCACACATATGTGAGGACTGACTTCTTGCTTGGTCCTGGAGAAAGAGTAGTTACTCACCTGTAACTGGTGTTCTCCAGGATCAGCAGGAATCAGTCCTCACAACCCTCCCTCCTCTCCTTGGAGTTGCAGTTGTACATAGTTCATTTTTTCATTTTTGTGTGCTGTTCTTAGCTATGTCATTTGACTGAGGTAAGATGGCACCTTTAGGCGGGAAGGGAACCGCGCATGTGTGCCTGCATTCCCAAAGGCTTTCATAGAAAGCTGGGGAAATGCTCCGCTGGGGCTTCATCGGCGCCAATGACACCCATATGTGAGGACTGATTCCTGCTTCTCCTGGAGAACACCTGTTACAGGTGAGTAACTACTCTTTCTCTTTGTGGACTTTTCCAAATTTTAAGTGAAAGTACATATGCAGTTTAAGTTTGAATAACTCAAGACAGCTTAAGTTTACATCTGTTCTTTGGCGTGAAAAATGTTCTGGGATAATTGCCCAGATGATCACATTTTGGGGGAGATATTCATTGGTGACAGCTAGTGCAAATAGAGCAGCTAGCTGCCACTGCTGAAGTCTAAACTCAGATATTCAGTGTCGGGGCCATATCTGACCACCAGCATTGAATATCTAGGTCGACCAAATAGCACAGAAGCTAACCTGACAGCAGCAATATTCAGCCGCTGCCTGCTTAGCTTCAGTGGTGAAAGTTAGTTGAGCCTTTCAGGTGCCTAACTTTTGCCACTGAGGAATAACCGGCTAGCAGCTGAATATAGGTATATATGTTGCACCTAATTTCTAAAGGCAACTTTTGTGCCTTTGTGTCTTTATAAGATTACCCAGGATAAGTAGGTACACACATTTTATACCTGCTGTGAGGCAGATATGATCATGTTAGTGTTGTCAACTTTTTGAAAGAGAAAACATGCCACCTGTGGCAAGCCATGCTCTGCCCATGCCCACCCTCATGCCACTCTGCCCTTGCCCCACCCCCTGCTCCCAAAAAATAATTGCAGAAAGGGCATTGTGCAAACTGAACAAGCAAGATTACTATACATTCTTAAACAGGAATTCCATACTAACAAAATACCCAGCATTGGTTGTACACAGATACACAGTACAGATAGGCCTACATCAATAAATGAGCACAAAATAAAAAGAGAAATATATAGACAAAAATCAAGCTAAAACCTTAGAAAGCCAGATGCTGCATGTAGTGCAACACTAGAGAAATAGAAATGCATTTCTCCAGGAACAAGCAGAAAGTCAGTCCTCACATATGGGTAACGTCGGCGTCGACTGAGCCCGCATGTAGCATTTCCCCAGCTTTCAAAGAAAGCCTTTGAAATGCTGCCACGTATGCGTGGTCCCCTTCCCGCCCTAGGGTGCCATCTTCCTCAGTCTCCTTTTTTCAGCGGAGCCCAACGGAGGCATGTCCTGTGTCCCTAGAAAAATTCCTTAAGAATTATCCTCTTAGTGAGTTTTTCCCAGTTTGCATACCGGGTTCCTCTTCCCGCCTCGAACCAGCGCCGTCCCTGGTGCTGTTCTTGGCTCCTTTCTCTTTTTTCATTGAGGCTCGCCTTGACTGGCGTTCAAGTCGTCAACCCCATCTGGGTTTGATCCACCATGTCTCCTGGTGGATTTAAAAAGTATGATCGTTGCAGTCAAATCATGTCTGTCACCGGCACCCACGACTGCTGCATGCACTGCCTTGGCCCGGACCACAACATTACCTACTGCAGCCTTTGTCAGGTCATGACCCCTCGGACCAACAAGAAACAGACATATTTGCAGGAGAAGATGTTCCCACTGTCCAGTTCTGCTCTGGCTTCCCCAACACTTGAGCCCAAAGCCGAGCACCTCCTGTGAGGCCCAGGCATCTTTGGAGTCCCGTGCTGGCTGCTCCTCCGGAAAGACCCCGGACCCTGGCAAGAAAAAGAAAAAATCTTCAAAGCCAGTCAAGGTTCCACCAGGGAAACCCGGTTGTGTCTCACAGTGGGACTTGGGTGACTGAGCAGCGCCCTCCTAAGGTCTCTAGGAAGGAGTCCTCGGCCGGCGATGACTGTGTGAAGCTCCCCAAGGCCTCTGTTCTCATAGAGGACACGCTCGCCAGAGTGCCAGCGCCGGGCCCGAAACCCTCAGTGCCTGCGCCGAAGGTTGCGGAGCCTTCTGGCATTGAGGCCAGAATGGCGGTCCTGAAACAGAGTATCTCTGCCATCCTGACCATGCAGCAGGTGATAATGTCAGGTTTGTCCACATCAACAACCGGGCCCCTGACTGTGGTGGCGTCCCCAGATGTTGAGCCGGGCCCTGAGCGCTATCAGCCTCAGGTCAGCCCTCGGCACCAATCGAGGACCCGATCCCGATCCTCAGGTGTCCGGTCCTCCCTGGCTAGTTTCTGGGAGTCTGACCCAAGACCGGTTGAGGGGTCTCGATTCTCCGACATGGGCCTCGAGGCGCGGGAGCTCCGGGCCTCAGACTCCTGGATGCCCTCAGAGTCAGACTGGGAGACCGATGTCGAGGCCTCCCCCGAGACCTCTCGACACTGAGACATCCCCTCGGAGCCATCTCCCCCAGAACTCCAACACCATTCCCCACCCAAGGATGTGGCATTCCACAACTTCGTCCGTGACATGGTCCAAGCCCTCTCAGTTCCCACCGAGTCCGAGGAAGACCTACGCACCGAAAAGCTGGAGATCCTCCAGTATGAGTCTCCTCCAAAGGAGGCTCTATCGGTGCCAGAGCAACCCATCCTCGAACAGCTGCTCCTACGAATGTGGGAGACCCCGGCCTCCGTGCCAGTGATCAGCCGACGCCTCAATGCCATCTACCATGTCAAGAGGAGCTCAGGCTTCCAGAAGGCCCACCTTCCCCACAGTTCTGTGGTGGTGGAGTCCTTGATGCAAAAGCTCAAGAGCCAGAAGAATTATTCTTCTGTACCCCTGAGTAGATAGGCCAGGGCCCTCGACGCCCTGGGGCGTGTTTCCAAGGGTCCATGCTGGGCTACTGGACAAACCTATGAGCTCTACATAGGACTGAATCTTAAGAGCTTCATCCAGGAGCTCGCTGGCTTCTCAGCAGGGCTCGGCAGGGAACTCCTGCAACGGTTTCAGACCTTGGTAGTCATCTGGGACTGCTCCAAGTTCCTTTTCCGGGCCACCTAGGATGGGTTTGAGGCTGCAGCTCGGGTAGCAGCTGCAGGCATTGGTGCTCGGCGCCAAGCCAGGCTGCAGACCTCAGACCTCAAGCAATGGTTTCAGGAAAAGCTGCTGGATGTCCCATACACCAGGGAGAATCTATATGGAAAACCCATGGCTGACAAGGCGGCCAAGATTGAGGCCGAGTTGGTGATTTATTTATTTATTTAGCTGTATTTGTATCCCGCTTTTCACCGGGTCAAAGCGGCGTTACATAAAAAGGGTGGGGGGGAATTTACGTATAAGGGTGGGGCCATCACGGGGAGGCTACATTGATGATTTTAACATAAGGTATAGGACAGACATTGGACTTAGACAGAGTTTAGACATGGTCAGGTTAGTATTGTTTGAGTTAGGTGGTCATGGTGGGTGAGATCAGATGTTATTTCGCTTTTTGGTGGGTGTCATGTTGAGGTATTCCAGAAACAGGATGGTTTTCAGCTGTTTTCGAAAAGATGGTAGATCGGTGTTGTTTCGGAGACAGTTTGGTAGAGAGTTCCATAAGGATGGAGCATACAGTTCAAAGGCTCGATTGCAGGTCCGTTGTGAGCATTTGGTTCTTTTGTGAGGGATGGTGAGGGAGTTGCTGGAGGCTTGTCTGGTAGATCTGCCATGAGCTGGTCGGGACAGTAGGGTGTGAAGTTGGGAGTTTCATGTTTGATGTATGGCTTTGTGGGTGAGTAGGATGGCTTTGTATTTAGTCCTTGCTTCAAGGGGGAGTATGTGTAGGTCTTTCAAAATCGGGGTGATGCGGTCGGTCTTCTTTGCTCCCTGAATGATTCTCGCTGTGGTGTTCAATGCTGTTTTGAGGGGGTTCGTCTGTGTGGCTGGAAGGCCATGGTATAATATATTGCAATAGTCTAGATGTGGGAGCGTCATGGCTTGCATTACAGTTCGGAAGTCTTGATGTTCGAGAAGGGGTTTGAGACGTTGGACTGTCCTTGCTTTGTGGAATATAGTTCCGGCGGTTTTGGTGATTTGTTGCTGTAAGGTGAGAGCTTGGTCGATAATAATGCCCAGGTACCTTATTTGTGGTTGTATCTGAATGTTTGTGGTACCTATGTGGAGGTGTGGAGGTGGTGTAAAGTCTGGGTCTTTTGTGACTATGAGGGCTTCCATCTTCTTTATGTTGATGGATAGGTTGTTTGCTTGTAACCAGTTGGACACCTCTGTGAAGCATGTTGATAGGTGGGTGTTTGTTGGGTTTGTGGTTGTGATGGGAGCGTAGAGCATGATATCATCAGCGTAAATGTGAAAACTGATGTTGTGAGTGCGTATGACTGAGCAGAGTGGTTGAAGGTAAATGTTGAATAGCATGGCTGATAGTGTGGATCCTTGGGGGACACCTTGGTGTTGTTGGAATGGGGGGGATGTCAAGTTGCTGGTGCGGATTAATTGCTCTCTGTTGGTTAGGTATGATTGGAACCACTGTAGTACGGTGTCTTTAATCCCAATTGCCTGTAGTCTGTGTATGAGGATGTTGTGGGAGATGGTGTCAAAAGCTGCAGATATGTCAAGGAAGATCATGGCATATCCAGAGTGTTTTTCTTGCGTTCCTATGAGGAGAGTGTTCATCAGTGTGGTCATGAGGGTCTCGACTCCATGTAGAGGGCGGAATCCGTGTTGTTGTGGATCCAATATATTGTTGAGATCAAGGTGTTCCTGTAGCTGCTGCTGGACGATCTTCTCGATTATCTTGGCAGTGAAGGGTAGGCTTGCTATGGGTCTGTAAGATGGTGGGTCTAGTGGGTCTAGGTTTTGCTTTTTTAGTGATGGACGGATGATTGTGGTTTTGAGGGCATCTGGCATGCGTCCTTGGGAGAAGGATTTCTGAACGATATGAGCTAGTGGTATGCTCAGTTCGTTTCTAGTTTTCTTTATCCAGTCGGTGGGACATGGGTCTAGCGGAGAGGTGGTGGTGTTGAGGCATGCAATGGTGGTTGATATTTCATCTGGTGAGGTTTCTTTGAATGTGGTCCAGTCGTTGTGCAGGTTAGGATGGAGGTCTGTTGTGGTTGTCTTACTATTCAGCTGTGGGTTCGGTTGCGAGTTCTGTGGAGGTTGTAGCTGTTTGTATTGTCGGGCCAGTAGCTCTGGTGGGATCTTTGGTAGTTGGTCCGAGTTTTGGGGGGCTTTCGTCAGTTGTTTGACAATCCGAAAAAGTTCACGTGGTTTGTTTATGGAGGTGTTTATGATTTTCATGTGGTAGATCTTCTTTGCTTTGTCGGTTTCATGGTGAAACGCATTGAGTTCATTTAAATATTTTGTTTTGTGGTTTTCGTCTTTGGTTTTTCTCCATTTTCTTTCAGTTCTTCTGAGTTTTGTTTTTAGTTTCCGAAGACTGGGGGTGAACCATCTGGCTTTTGTGGAAGGAGGTCTGGTGAGGGCTTTGTTTGCTGATGCTACGGATGCTGCAGAGATCGTGACATTCCAATTGTGTATTAGTTTGTTGATGTTGCTGGAATTTGTTTGTAGATTGGGTAGAGTTTGTGCTAAGAAGTCCTCCTTGTTAAATGTTTTAAATCTTCTTATGTGGTTACCGTCTTCTTTGTTGGTCGTGAGTTGGTATGTATACGACATGGTGATAAGGTGGTGGTCAGACCAGGGTATTGGCGAAATCTGTGGTTTGTTTCCTAGGGTGGCAGTCGTGGCGCTCAGGAATATGAGGTCTAGAGTGTTGCCTTTTTCATGGGTGGCTTCATGTACGATTTGGACTAGGCCCATCGCAGTCATGGCGGTGTGGAAGGTTGTTGCTTGTTCATCTTGCAGCGATGGGAGGTTGAAGTCTCCTAGGATGATTTGTTCCTTTGTAGAACAGGTGCTTTCTGATATGAATTGTAGTATCCTTGGTAGGTTAGTGGTCTTGGTAGGAGCTCGGTAGATTAGGCATATTGAGAGGTGTTTATTGGTGAGGGTGAGGAGGTCAGCTTCATTCGTGGATTCTGATGAGAGGATTCTGAGGTGAAGGTTGGCTTTAGCGATGATGGCTACCCCACCTCCTTTGGTGTGTGTCCGTGAACAGTGATGTAGGGTATAGCCTTCTGGGGTTAGTTGATTCATTAGTACCGTGTCAGTATCGTTAGCCAGGTTTCTGTCACACATAGGAGGTCTATCTGCTTATGTGTGATGAGGTCTCGGAGCATGTGGTATTTGTTTCTGACAGATCGGGCGTTGATAAGTGTGATATTGATGTGGTGTGGGGTCGTAGGGTTGGGGATGTGGACTTGTGTGTGTTGAGTGTGGGGGAGGTCCTGTTTCGTATTGTGTGTGTGCGGGTTGTGCTGCGGGGGCGGTTGGCCAAGGCAGGTTATTGAGTGTGGTCAATGTGAGGGGGGTAGAGGGTTAGGAGAGGGGTAATGAGGTAGATGGGGGCTAGGAAAGGTGGCATAGTTTGTGTGAGTAGCTAGTATTTTGGGAGTAGGTTGGGTTGTGGAGTTGATACCTTGGGGTGGTGAGGTCTTTGTTGCTGTTGTTATCCCGTTGCTGATCAGGCAGAGGCTGTCAAAGAAGACCTCGACCGTTCCCAGTAAGAAAGCCTAAGGGAAAAGGCCAACTTTCTCGAGGAAGAAGGGTACTTTCCATTAGTCAACACTACCAGGTTTTTCCAAGCCAGCAGCACCAAAGACCCCAGCCCAAGGGCCAGGAAACAGACCCAGGCAGCCAAAGGCTCCCAAGCCGCAGACACCAGCTCCGGCTCAACCTGGCAGGAGCTTTTGACTCCCAGGGCGGGGCTTCCCTCCCCCTGGGTAACCCTCACCAACCCACAGGGGGCCGCTTGGCACTCTTCGCCCACAGGTGGGCCAAGGTCACCTCGGACCAGTGGGCATTCCAGGTGGTGAAGGAGGGTTACCACCTCCGCTTCCAGCTACCACTTACGGGGCATTTTCCAGGAGAGCCAGTGCGACCTCTCCTTCACCAGGCCCTCTTGCTGTCAGAGCTAGCAGATCTACTAAGGGACAGGGCAGTAGAGCCTGTTCCCCAGCACCTCTGAGGCAAGGGCTTCTACTCAAGGTACTTTCTTGTCCGCAAGAGAATCAGGGGGGTCTCAGGCCCATCCTGGACCTCTGAGACTTGAACAAGTTCCTGGTGAGGGAGAAGTTCAAAATGCTCTCCCTTGGGATACTGCTGCCCCAATGTTCCCTCTAAGCTGCGCTGGGTCCGCCGCCAACATTCCTGCCAGCGGGGGGGAGGTGCAGTACGATCGATCGCTCCGGGAATGCCGGCGGAGGACCCGGCGCAGATGAAAGGGAACACAGGGTCTAACACACGCCACAGCACCCTCGCAATGTTCCCTTTCATCTGCACCGGGTCCTCTGCCGGCATTCCTGCCGGTGGGGGGGAGGGGCAGAGCAATCGATCGCACTGCACCTCCCCCCGCCGGCAGGAATGTTGGCGGCGGACCCAGCGCAGCTTAGAGGGAACATTGCGCTGCCCTACCTCCATCAGGGAGACTGGCTTTGCTCCTTGGACCTAAAGGATGCCTACACACACATCCTGGTCCATCCATCTCACCGGCAGTACCTGAGATTCATGGTAGGGGGAGGCAGCTACCAATACAGGGTATTTCCCTTCGGCCTGGCCTCCTCGCCAAGAGTGTTCTCAAAGTGTCTAGCAGTGGTAGCCGCCCGTCACCACTGTTCCCTCTAAGCTGTGCGCGTGTGCGCGCGCACACACCTCACCGAGCGAGCGCACATACTTTACAACAGAGCGCACAAAAATTACGGCTGTGATTCTGATAGAAAACAACACAGACGTCTTAAAATTTAAAAGTTATGATTGTAATTACTAGAAATTTCCCGCTTCATTTAGTAATCGTCTATTTTCATTAATTTGATTAAAATCAATGTGGTGTACATACTGTATTCTGACATGTAGTCAAATTTTAAAGTATATAACTCCGAGTGTCGTTATGTGGCGCACAAAAATTTAACCTTCCTTCAAAAGCTGCACACAGCTGATATTTTATGCGCACACAGCCTACAGAAAATTAGAGGGAACATTGCCCGTCACCACCTACAAGGGGTATTCGTCTTCCCCTACTTGGACGACTGGCTTATCAAGGGTGACATAGCCGCAGATGCCAGTCAGGGCACAGAACATACCATCCTCTTCCTGCAGCACCTGGGGTTCATCACCAACTACCCCAAATCACATCTCTCTCCATTGCAAGACTTAGAGTTCATCGGTGCTCAGCTGGACACGGTGAGAGCCAGAACCTTCCTTCCTCAGGACAGGGCAGAACGCCTCAAACAGCTGGCAGGGGAGGTCCAGCACCTTACAACTGTGCTGTCTTGCCTTCTCCTCCGCCTGCTGGGAAACATGGCTTCCACGGTCCATGTCACACCCCTAGCCCACCTGCACATGCGGACAGCTCAGTGGTGGCTGCGTTCTCAGTAGACCCAAGCCACAAGCCGACTTCAGGACAGGGTCAGAGTCTCCTGCCAGCTGGCAAGATCCTTCGACTGGTGGCAGAACCAGGGCCTCCCTTGGGCAGGGATGCCCTTCCAGACACCCCACCGCAGTATACCCTGATCACAGATGCCTTTCTCCAGGGCTGGGAAGCTCACTGCAGAGTTCACCGCACTCAGGGTTGCTAGTACAGGGAGGAGTCTCTACTACAGATCAATCTCCTGGAACTCCGGATGGTAACCCTCTCCCTACATGTGTTCCGCTCCCTCTTGCGGAACAGACCTGTGCTGGTCCAGACAGAAAACCAGGTCGCAGTGTTCTATATAAACAAGCAAGGGGTCATGGATTTGTACTTCCTCTGCCAGGAAACTGTAGCTCTCCTTGACTTTGCAGTGCGCAACGGCATGCTCCTGCGAGTGGTCTACCCTCCTGGGCTAGGACAACTACCTGGCAGACAGACTTAGCAGAGTCCTCCACCCTCATGAGTGGTGTATCGACCTTGCAGTGACAAAGAAGCTCTTCCGTCTTTGGGGCTTGCCCAAGATGGACCCCTCTTCGCCTCTCCCAACAATGCGCAGCTGGCTTTCTTCTGCTCCAGGCAGCTGCACCTACAGAGGGTAGCGGCAGACAAGTTCCTGATCTCATGGTCCGAGGGACTGCTGTATGCATTCCCAAGACTGTGTTCATAATTCAGAACGAGAGGACATCGGTGATACAGATCTCCCCCAGGTAGCCCAGGCAACCCTGGTTCCCACTACTGCTCTCACTGGCAGCGACACTCCCAGTACCCTTGGACTGAGCCCTGGACCTCCTGACTCAGGAGGAGGGCTCCCTTTTGCACCCCAATTAATGGCCTGGCTGCTAAGAGGATAGCCTTGGCCTTGCTCAACCTGCTACAAGAGGTTGAGGAGATCCTGCTAGCCTCCAGGAAGCCCTCCACGAGGAGGGCTTATGCCTTTAAATGGTGCAGGTTTGCTCTGTTGTGCGCTGATAGGAAGGAGAACCTGTTCTCCTGCCACATCAAACTGGTACTCCAGTACTTAATACATCTGTCACACACAGGGCTGCAATCTAACTTGATCTCCAGGAACAAGCAGGAATAAGTCCTCACATATGCGTACGTCGGTACCGACGGAGCCTGAGCGGGAAAGATCCCCAGCTTCCCAGAAGGAAGCTTTTGGGGCCTCCCACTGCACATGCGCACTGCCTTCCCGCCTTCCTGACCAGCTCTCCTCAGTTTCTCTTTTTCCGCGGAGCCAGCAGGTCGTGTTCCTGTCACCGCTGAAGAAATTATTATTTTAGTTTGTTTCTTTAGACCGCGTACCTGCCTTCCCCATACCAAAACCGGTACCGCCGGTCTCTCTTTCTTTTCTTTAAAAAATAAAAAATAAAAAATTATCTTGCACAACTTGGTGACTTCGGTTAGGCCTCAGGCCTACACAAATTCTCCTCATGGAGAAACCAGCCCCTGGTTTTAAGAAGTGTACCAAGTGTAGTGCTGTTAGTTCTGTCACAGACACCCATGAATGGTGTCTTAAATGTTTGGGACCTGACCACTCCATTCCGGACTGCCCATTCTGCTCCCAGATGTCTAAACGTGGTTTGCAGAACCGGGCCAACAAGTTCCATGTGCTGTTTGCTTCAGATAATCCAGCATCACAGTCATCCAGGTCTTCCTCTCCGGATGGATCTCAGGTAACCAAACCTTCTTCGGGCAGGTCCTCAAAGAGCAAATCTCCTTCAAAGCATCGAGAGGCTCTCAATTTTGAATCTGAGGACCATGCCCCAGCCAAACAACCCCGGTGGGAAGCTCTGGCTTCCAAAGCACCATCTATGGGGTTACAGGTTGACATTGATGGCACGGCCTCGACCGATCACCTGTTAGACTGCTCTGGGGTACCGGCCCATGCCGGTACCGACATCCAGGCAGCAGTGGCGTCTATGGGCAATACTGTCCAGACCATGCAGCAGGCCGTTCTGGCTTTCATTAACGCTGCGACGCCCTCGGTACCGCATCTAGCGGTTCCGGGTCCGGTTCCGGTACTGTCTTCCATACCGGAACCGAGACCATCGTCTTCCAAACGCAGATCGGTTCCGCATGCCGGATCCGGGTTTTCACCCGATACCGATCCCATACCCGGTACGCCCGATGTCGATACCGATCGGTATGCATATCGTGCGTTGGAAGCAAATAGAGGATACTCTGATTCTTCTGAGGATTTTGACTCCTCTGATGACTCTGATGAGCTGTCTCTAGTTCTTCCTGAAGAGCCTTCTTCCCCAAAGAGGAGAATGTCTCCACCAGAGGATTTGTCCTTTCAAGACTTCATTATAGAAGTAGCTAAAGGATTTTCTATTACCACATCCTCTGAAAAAGAACCTAGATCAAAGAAATTGGATATTTTAGGATACCCTAAGGTTCCTAAAGAGGCAGTCACCCTGCCTATCCATGAAATCCTTCAAGAACACTTGATGGACTTATGGGAGGCTCCTCTAACGTTGTCTCCTCATTCCCGTAGGTTGGACACCATGTACCGGGTCCCTCTCCTTCTCCTGGTTTTCAAAAAACTCAGCTGCCTCACCATTCCATTGTGGTGAAGTCTGCACTGAAAAAGATTAAGAGTACCAAAAGGCACTCTTCTACCCCTCCAGGACGGGAATGTAAGACCCTAGACTCTTTTGGTAGGAACATCTTCCAGGCTAGTATGCTTATAGCCAGGATTAATTCATACAGTCTGTATATGGGCAAGTTTCTAAGGGAACTTGCCCTAAAGGTACGGCATTTTGCCTCCTTTATCCCTGAGGATAGAAAGGAGGAGTTCATTTCTCTGGTGAAACAGCTTCTAGATGTTTCTAAGTTCTCCAACAGAGCAGCATTTGATTCCTTTGAGGGTGCCGGTAGAGCTTCGGGCATTGCTATTGCAGCCCGACGACTTGCTTGGCTCCAGGCCTCTGACCTAGAACCCTGGGTCCTGGATGGCTTACGGAATCTGCCCTGTACAGGTGAGAACGTATTTGGTAAAGACTGGCAAATTAAAGCCACTCAAATGGACGCAGAAAATGCTACATTAGATAGACTTTCTAAGTCTACCTCTACTCCTGCCAAGAAAAAGTCTTTCAAGAGGCCTTACTACAAGAAGGCCAGATTTTCCACAAATACTGGCCAACAATCTTCTCAGCCTCGCTTTGCTGCTAAACGTCAGCAACCTAAACAGGCAAGGTCAAAGCCTGCAGTGTCTGCCACTCCTCAGCAGGCTCAACCCCCTCAGGGGTTTTGACTTGCCCCTAGAGAACTTAACCTTTCTGGCTCTAGAACAACCAGAGCCCCTCACCATTCCCGGAAGGTTAGCTCACTTTGCTCCCAGATGGGAGAAAATTACATCAGAGCAATGGACCCTCTCTATCATCAGAGAGGGCTACAAACTTCATTTTTCCAACCTTCCTCCATATACCATGGTGAGGCACTTCAATTCTCCCCCATCTCTCCTGGGCCTGTTGGATCAGGAAGTCTCTTCTCTCCTTGCCCAAGGGGCAATAGAAGAGGTTCCTCTTCTTCAACAAGGGACAGGATTCTACTCCCCTTATTTTCTCATAACAAAGAAGACAGGGGGATTCAGACCTATCCTAGATCTGAGAGAATTGAACAAATTTCTGTACAAGGAGAAATTCAAAATGCTTTCTCTAGGCATTCTCCTTCCATACCTTCAGAGTCAGGATTGGCTTTGTTCTCTAGATCTCAAGGATGCGTACACACATATACTCATCCACCCATCCCACAGAAAATATCTAAGATTTCTGTTTCAGGGAAAACATTTCCAGTACAGAGTACTTCCCTTCGGTCTAGCCTCTGCTCCAAGAGTGTTCACCAAATGCATGGCAGTTGTTGCTGCATTTCTAAGAGGTCTGAGAATTTTTGTATTCCCATATCTGGACGACTGGCTCATCCGAGCTCCATCTCAGTCACAGGCCCAGATTTCCCTGGACCGCACAAGGCACATTCTGCAGTATCTGGGACTGGTGGTAAACCTTCCCAAGTCTCAACTTACCCCTACTCAATCTCTGGAATTCATAGGGGCCCAGTTGGACACCACCACTGCAAGGGCCTACCTACCTCAAGTCCGGGGCCAACGTCTGATGTGCTTGGCCTCCCAAGCTCAGTCCAGCAGTCACTTGACAGCCAGAGAAATGCTACGACTTCTGGGCCACATGGCCTCCACGGTACACGTGGTGCCCTACGCTCGTCTTCATATGAGAGCAGCTCAATGGACCTTGGCCACCCAGTGGACTCAAGCATCAGGAGCGCTCTCCGACCAAATACTCACCTCAAAGCGTCTGTTTTGGTCCCTCCAATGGTGGATGTCCACCAACAATCTCTTGTTGGGGACCCCCTTCCAACCTTTGTTGCCCCAAGCAACCCTCACAACAGATGCCTCCCAAACAGGGTGGGGAGCTCATCTACAATCCCTCTCCACTCAGGGTACTTGTTCTCCACAGGAGACCACCCTTCACATCAACCTCCTGGAACTGCGAGCAATCTTCTTTGCCCTCAAAGTCTTCCATACCCTTCTGGTCGACCTGACCTTCCTAATCCAGATAGACAATCAGGTGGCCATGTTCTACATAAACAAACAAGGAGGGACAGGCTCTCTGTCGCTTTGCAACGAAGCTCTCAGATTATGGGCCTTCGCCAGAAAGCATCAAATTCATCTTCTGGCAGTCTATCTTCCAGGGGTTCAAAACTCTCAGGCAGACAGACTCAGTCGAGTTCTGCTTCCACACGAATGGTCCCTACATATGGACCAGATACGCAGAATCTTCCAGGAATGGGGAACCCCGGACATAGACCTCTTTGCAAGTCCGTGGAATGCCAAACTTCCCCGGTTCTGTTCCAGGAATCCGTGTCAGGGAGCTCAGGCCAACGACGCCTTTCTCCTGCATTGGGGTCAGGAATTCCTATATGCCTTTCCACCCATTCCTTTGATTCCCAAGACTCTGTTCAAACTCCAGAGGGATCACGGATCGATGATCCTCATAGCTCCACGCTGGCCACGCCAAGTGTGGTTCCCTCTACTTCTGCATCTCTCCCAGGGACCCTCTCTGGACCTGGGAGCTGTGCCAGACCTTCTGTCTCAGGAGGAGGGGACTTTGTGGCACCCAAACCCCAAGTCCCTACACCTCAGAGCTTGGTTACTGAAGGCCTAAGCCTTCATGACTTCAATCTTTCTCAACCAGTGAAAGATATCCTTTATGCCTCTAGGAAACCCTCCACGAGGTGTTCCTATGCTTTCAAATGGAAACGCTTTTCCATTTGGTGTGCTCAACAGGGTCTTGACCCTCTAGCACTTCCTTTGAATTCTCTACTAGACTATCTCCTGCATCTTTCCAATGCAGGCCTTAAGACGAATTCAGTAAGAGTCCATTTGAGTGCTATTGCAGCATCCTTAAAACCTATAAATGGACAACCTGTCTCCTCTCATCCTCTTATTTCAAGGTTCATGAGAGGCCTGACTCTAACTAAACCTCCCATCCGGCCTCCTCCGGTAGCATGGGATTTGAACCTAGTTCTAGGTCAGCTTATGAAGCCACCTTTTGAACCGTTGGTTTCTACCTCCTTGAAATTTCTTTCCTGGAAGGTCATTTTTCTTATTGCAGTCACTTCGGCTCGCCGCATCAGTGAACTACAGGCCTTGGTGGCTCATCCTCCTTATACCAGGTTTCATCATGATAAGGTGATCCTTAGGACGAATCCCCACTTTATGCCCAAAGTGGTCTCGCCTTTTCATCTAAATCAAGAGGTATATCTACCTGTCTTTTTTCCAGCTCCTCATGCATCCAGTGCAGAGAGGAACCTTCATACTCTAGATTGTAAAAGAGCTCTTGCCTTTTACCTCAACAGGACTCGGCCACATCGAAAGTCTTCCCAGCTTTTCGTGGCTTTTGATCCTTCTCATTTGGGACTTCCAGTCTCCAAACATACACTTTCCAATTGGATTGCTCAGTGTATTTCCTTTGCTTACCAGAGTAAAAATATTTCTCTGGAAGGCCATGTCACAGCTCACAATGTGAGAGCCATGGCCACTTCTATTGCTCATCTTCACTCTGTATCTATAGATCAGATCTGTCGAGCCGCCACATGGGCCTCGGTTCAAACCTTTACAGCCCATTACTGTTTGGACAAGGACTCCCGCCGGGATGCCTTGTTTGGTCAGACTGTCCTCAAACACCTGTTCAATACTTGAACAACTCCTGCCCACCTTCCCAGGATGGATGCCTGAGATCCATACGAAGATGGCGAACCCTTGGAAAGGGATCTCCCAGGCATCTTAGCTAGGGAGTCCCCATATGTGAAGACTTATTCCTGCTTGTTTCTGGAGATAGCACAGTTACTTACCTGTAACAGGTGATCTCTGGGAACAGCAGGAATTAGTCCTCACAACCCACCCACCTCCCCTAGGAGTTGTATCTTCTATCTATCTTCCTTTCCTCTCTCTATTGTCTCAGCTATAAACTCTAACTGAGGAGAGCTGGTCAGGAAGGCGGGAAGGCAGTGCGCATGTGCAGTGGGAGGCCCCAAAAGCTTCCTTCTGGGAAGCTGGGGAGCTTTCCCGCTCAGGCTCCGTCGGTACTGACGTACCCATATGTGAGGACTAATTCCTGCTGTTCCCAGAGATCACCTGTTACAGGTAAGTAACTGTGCTGTCTGGGTGCATCTGAGCGCGATAGCTGCTCATCACCACCCAGTAGGGGGAAAGCCCATAGCCAGCCAGCCTCTCGTCTCCCAGTTTCTATGGGGCCTTCTGCTTTCTAAGCCTCCTGTCCTCCCTCCGGTGGCAGAATGGGACCTCAACTTGGTGTTCTCCCAGCTGACTAGACCACCGTTCGAGCCACTTGCCACCTCAGATACCTATCCTAGCAGGTGGCCTTCTTAGTGGCCCTGACTTCAGCTTGCAGAGTCAGCAAGCTCCAAGCGCTGGTGGCGGACCCACAGTACACCAGGTTCTTCAAGAACAGGGTGGTGCTCCGCACTCACCCTAAGTTCCTCCCAAAGGTGGTATCCCCGTTTCACCTCAACTAGGAGGTGGTACTCCCTACCCTTGACCCGTGACCTCATGCCGGTAGGGAAGAGCTCATACTCCACATGATGGACTGCAAACAGGCCCTGTCCTTTTATCTGCAGCAGACCCAGGGCCATCGCAAAGCACCTCAGCTTTTCGTATCCTATGATCCCAGCAGACTGGGGCTCCCTGTAATCAAGTGTACCCTATCCTCTTCGGTGGTGGACTGCATTGGCCCTGCCTATGAGCATGCGAGCCTCTACCTGAAGCACCAGATCACAGCACATCGCATTAGGGCGATGGCCACGTCGGTGGCCCACCTCCGTTCTGTGCCAGTGACAGAGATTTGCAGAGCCACTACTTGGTCATCCATTCACACGTTCGCAGCACACTACTGCCTGGAAAGCAAGTCCCACAGGGACAGTGCCTTTGGTCAGGCAGTGCTGTGTAATATTCTTGGAGTGTAGGCAACTCCTGCCCTCCGACCCTCTGTGTTCAGACTACTGGAATGATAGTGTTGCTGGATGCTAAGGTCTTGCAGAGTCTCTCAGCGGGGACTCACGTTTTGCAACTCACAGCCACCCATCTGGTCACCGTTGGTACTGTCGTGATTCGGTCCTCGGAAGCCTGGAGCTAGGGAATCCCATATGTGAGGACTGACTTTCCTGCTTGTTCCTGGAAAAAGCGTAATTACTTACCTGTAACAGGTGTTCTCCAGGAACAGCGGGAATCAGTCCTCACAACCCTCCCTCCTCCCCTTAGAGTTGCCGTCCTTCTGTTTTTTGTTTGACTGCCGTCTTAGCTATGTCACCTGACTGAGAAAGATGGCACCCTTGGTTGGGAAGGGGGCAACGCATGCGTGGTAGCATTCCAAAAGGCTTTCTTTGAAAGCTGGGGCAATGCTCTGCGCTGACTCCTTCGGCGCTGACATTGCCCATATGTGAGGATTGATTCCTGCTGTTCCTGGAGAACACTCATTACAGGTAAGTAACTACTCTTCCTCCTGTACTGTAGAACATAAAAGGCAACAGATGTCAGGGATGTCTGGTATTAGGAGGGATGCATCCTCACAATTGTCCTGGACCGTCAAGCCAGAGAGAGCCTCAGATCTGTCTGAGACTGAAAAAGAAAGCTTGCTAGTGGGCTTAAGGCAATGCAATGTCTGGGACTGGGCTCAGCATATGGGGTCATGCAGGCGTCGGAGAGAGCCGCAATCACCGTGGCTTCTCCCGTTTAAAGCCGCGGTGCTTGTGGCTTCTCTAGAGTACTGGACTGCTGTCAGGATTGTGGCAGCAGCACCCAGGAGTAGCGACAAGCACTGCAGGCCTTAAACGGGAGCAGCCATGATGATGGCGGCTCTCCCCGATACCTGCATTACTCCATATGCTGCCTGAGCCCAGCCCTGCTGCTTCACTTTTCTTTTTATTTATTTTATTAACAATTCTTATATACCGCACTATTTTCTATCAGCGCGGTTTACATTGAACAGAAACATCCGACAGCTTACATATGTCTGGTCATTACATTTAACAGGGAGTAGAAACTTGGAGAAATTTTTAAATTCTGATGCTTCTGCCCAGGGCTGATTCGGGTCCACCATGGCTGCTGACCGCCCGATCGCAGCTCGAAACTGTCCTGCATGTATCCGGCCAGCCTTGGCAGGGCTGTGCTAGGGTTTCTGGTGCCCCTCCCTCATTATTATTAATGTTGGCTAACCCCACCCTCCTTTTTCCCAAAACTCCTTTGTGAACTCTTGTCACATGATACTAGTATTTTTCCTTCATATCCAATGTTGTAAGAAAATTGCAGTGAAAAGGCAAATGCATAGCCAGAATAAAAGTAACTACTTAGCAGTAAATACTTAGCATCATTCAAACAGGCTTTAATAACAAAGAAATCTGATTCTGGTCATCTCATTAGCAAAAACATAAACATTCTCCAGTACCAGTCATATAAGTGAACTAATATAAAGCCCTACAAAAGTCACCGAAGATCTACAAGGCCAAATCTATCATACTATACCAGCATAAACTTCCAAAACTCATACAACAAGGGGCCCACCCAGAAAAAAGGAGGGGGCCCTCTAATTCATTCACCTATTTGAAAAGCTGAACAAGTCAAATTACTACAATACAGAACATCTAGCCTCAGTCACACGCTCAGAACACAGACCCTCACCAAGTACAGAATAAGTGACTACAATCTAAAGTAAAAATAAAAATATGTTGACAAAAATTAAACTGAAACCCCAAGAAGCCAGACTCTGCTTGCAGTGCAACATCAGATAAATAAGAGATGCATTTCCCCATACTGTGTAAAATATAAAGATAGCGCAAAGTCTAGTCACTAAATTGGAAATAAATTATTTTTTCTACCTTTGTTGTCTGACCATTTTATTCTCTGATCATGCTGGTCCCGATCTGAGGCTTCTGCTTTCCTGTCTTCTCTTAGCTCTCTTTCTTTGGTCTATAGTCCATCTGCCATTTCTTGTCTATTGTGTTTTCTTCACTTCCTTCTATCAGCCTATTTCCATTCCCAATAACCCTCCCCAGTATCAGCCCCCTTTTTCAGTCCTCCCTCCCAGTACCTTCCAATGTCAACCCCCTTGCATTCCCAGGACTGCCACTGGTGTCCATTCCCTTCCAGTCCCCCTCCTTCTCCACTGTCCAGTCCCTTCTAGTCCAAATACCATGGCAGGTATCAGCTCACTTCCACTTCCAGTGCAAACCCCCCCCATGTCAGCTCCTTTCCAGTCACCCTATCCTTTGTACATCCCCCTTCCAGTGCCATCCCCATGTGTCAGCTCTCTTCCAGCCCCAGTGTCCCTTCCCTTCCAGCCTCCTCCCAATTATCCAGCTACCTACCAGTCCCATCCCCAAGTGTCAGCTCCCTTCAGTCCCACCCCAGGTGTCAGCTCGCTTCCAGTCCCCCTCCAGTACTATCCTTAGGTATCAGCTCTCTTCCAGCCCTCTCTTTCCCCCCTCTGTCAGCTCCCTTCTAGCTCTATCCTTCCCCCTCCATGTCAGCTGCCTTCCAGCCCCTCTCCTTCCCCGTATCAGCTCCCTTCCAGCACCCTCCTTCCCCCTTCTATCAGCTCCCTTCCAGCCTCCTCCTTCCCCCCCCCATGTCATCTCCCTTCCAATCCCCCTCCTTCCCCCCTCTGTCAGCTCCCTTCCAGCCTCCTCCTTGCGCCGTGTCAGCTCCCTTCCTGCCCCCTCCTTCCTCTGGTAGCCGCGACTCCTCTGTCATACAGAGCCGTGTCTGCAATAGCGGTAATAATTTAAAATAAAAGCAAAAGTGGTGCGGAGCCTTCTGCTATGGAACCCCTGCTGCTGCGTCCCGCACCCTGTAGTGTAACTTTCTTTTGGGGGCGGGACACAGCAGCAGGGGCTCCATAGCAGAAGCCAGAAGGCTCCACACTGGTTTTGCTTTTATTTTGAATTATTAGCACTATCCCAGGAGCTGCAGCTAGATCGGAGGGAAGGAGGGTGAGGCTGCAGCGGGGGAGACAAGGAGGGAAATGAAAAGCCGATTTTATGCTCTGACCGCTCCCAGTCAGATGGTCAGAGCCAAAAACCAGCTTTTCAATGGCCGGTTTTAGCTCACTGCTTGCAACCGATCTGGCCATATAAAAACCTGCCAGGCTGGCTGAATACCAGCAGGTTGGCAACCCTTGATCATGTGCATGTGTGTGTGTAGTAAGAATAGGCACATATGTATGTATTTTACAAAGTACATGCATGAGGGCAAATCCTGCCTCATCTCTGCCTATTCTCCATCCCAGGAATGCCTATATGTGTATCATATAAAAGAAGACATCGTATTGTCTGAGCACCTACTTTTTTACGTGGTATAAATTGGGCACCTGAGCACACAAAATGTTCAAGACTGCTATATCATTATCTCTGGATGCACTGCCACAGCTCAAAAAGAGCTTGGCATTTAGAAAACAAATTTTTCCCACACAGAGCTGGGCCATTATGCAGTTTATTTTTATGAATATTATAGTAATCATCATGAATCTTTGGAAACAGTGATTTGCATGTTTTCTGTTTTAAAACTCAGTCCTCCCATTATATTTTTTAACCTGGTGGTTGTAATTGATTTCAGAGGTGCTGATAGTGGAAGCTGAACCCTCTGATGCAAGACTGTAGCTCCATATATGGGACTGCAGTTTCTGTCCTTACAGGAACTTTTACTCCTACTGCTACTACTGATCATTAGCATTAGCCAGTGTTCAACTGTTAGTTAAACAGTAAACATATGAATAGGAAAAGCAGATTTTGTTTTTAAAACAGAAGATGTTTCCAAAATGACCACTTCCTCTGGTAAGTAAATACTGTTTTATCACATTAATAATCTCTTAAAAATATTCCCAGTATTCCTCTTTGAAGAGGAAATTTTATAAGCAACATAAGCATGTAGAACTGTGTTTTATACACTCAAGTAGACACTTATTTAATGGCTTGGACAAACAGGTGCATAAAAGTAGGTATTCAGAAGACATGGAGCCTGTGATTATGCAGTATATGTTTAGGTGTTTCTGGTAGCAGAGAATAGGCAGAACAGAGGTGCGATCATCACATATGTGTTTATTTTATAAATTACACCCATGTGCACTAATTTCTACTGGCACACATTTATATGACACATCAAAAAAATCCTCAGGGACTCTTACTCATTTTGAAAACTAGACAAAAGAGTCACCGAGTACTATGCACTGAAGACAAAATAGTGGACTGATTATTTCAGTACCTACTGCTCATGGAACAACCGACTAGCGGGATATGCTGATATTATTTAAAGGCCTCAGACAAAGGGGAAACATTTTTTCCAGGCAAACTAACACCTGCTTTTCCCATGTATCATTAATAGGCCTAAATGTGTTTTGCAATTTTCTAAATGCATTTAAAAACACGAGAAAACACAGCTTATCGGCAATATCTCATAGAAGGCTGTGATCACTCTCTTCGGAGCTAGATGAATAATGAGCTGGACAGACGTCGACTTGAGTTTGTTAGCTTGGGGTTTACTGCCTATCTTGCTAAATTTTGTACTTGCAAAAGAAATGTTTCCCCTTTGTCTGAGGCCTTCAAATAATATCTCATCCAACAAACTATTTGGCTTTACTTAATTTACCAAATTGCAGTATTCTTTAACCTAGCAATAAAGTGGAAACCAGACCTCAGAAACCTTAGCTAAATCCCCGGTAGTCACCTACCAACAAACTGGGGTATAGCATTAGGTGAAATACATCAACGGTCTGTAATTTCCTAAACCACCTTCCACTGACAGAGTTCAATAGCCATAACACATATATTTTGCAATCACTTTCCTACCATCTTAATATATAAATTTATCATAAATGGCACATGATCCCCATCCTAAAACAGCAGACAATAAACTCCCTGACGTCCCCTCAGACGCCCTTTCTTGCGTTTCGCATCAGCTGTTTCAAGGGGATAAAACTGACAAAACAAACAAAATTGCTTAATACTCATACCACAAAATATATTAAGATGGTAGGAAAGTGATTGTAAAATATATGTGTTATGGCTATTGAAGTCTGTCGGTTTAGGAAATTACAGACCATTGATGTATTTCACCTAATGCTATACTCCGGTTTGTTGGTAGGTGACTACCGGGGGTTTAGCTGAGGTTTCTGAGGTCTGGTTTCCACCTTATTGCTAGGTTAAAGAATACTGCAACTTGGTAAATTAAGTAAAGCCAAATAGTTTGTTGGATGAAGTATCATTTTGTGGCTTTGATAGGGACCAGTATTTATATTGTTTTGCTTAAAATAATATTGGCATATCCCACTAGTCGGTTGTTCCATGAGCAGTAGGTACTGAAATAATCAGTCCACTATTTTGTCTTCGTTGCATAGTACTTGGTGACGTATATATATGAAGCTATTCCTGCCTTGCAACAGGCATATCTTTGCATGGTAGCTTTTTATTATTCTATTATTTAAAGGCACATATGTTGTTTTAATAAATTATGTAATTACCAAATCCAGGGTAGGTATAAAACCTATTGCCAGATCATAAACATAAAAGAACACAAAAGCACATACAGCCTATTGGCCCATCCTTAATTTTATAGTCCTTTTGCTTTATTCGAGTTTTAGTAAAATTGTCCTGATTTCTACTCTTAAACTATCAAGGAAACTCCTCAGTACTTGTTCAATTCCTCCATTGTATCTTGCAGCTTCTCAGCTTTCCAGCACTTCTTTTTTGTATGATAGCTCTGTCAATTCCTCTATTTCAGTTCCAACACCTGAACATATTTACATGGGGATACTATGGCTCAGTATCTTAAACACAAGATAATACCTAGAGGTTTGCATTTGGAGCTGATGGAATTGAAATATATGGCTTGATGAAGCTGTAATATACAAATGATGTGCTAAGAAGCTGCAATACACAGTAGAAGAACTGAACAATAAGTACTGAAGAGCTTCCTTGATAGTTTAAAAATAAAAATAAGGACAATAATAAAGCAAAAAGACTATAAAATAAGGATGGGCCAATAGGTTATGTGTGCTATTGTGTCCTTTTATGTTTATGATCTGCCAAAAATATATAAAGATAATATTGAGAAGGGTATTGTGATTATATATAGCTTTTTTATTTTTATTTTTAATATGTTTGTTGAAATTCTTCATCAATTTACCATTACAACCCTGTTAACTCCATAACACACTTAGGTTACTAAATGTGGATACCAAATACATTCTAGTACAACGATGTCTGGGTAATATAACAACAATGACAACAATATTTTCATGATTAACATTCCTCCCTTACCCATCCCCTTCCCCTCTCCCACCCACCCCACTAGGACATAGACTCTGAAATTAGCGCCAAAACCATTTATAGTGAGACCACTGGGAATTAGTGTATGTCTTATAAACAATGCCCTTCAGCCTGCGCATGGTTGTGCATAAGGTTTATTCATTGCTGAAACTTTCTGCAGAACCACCTTCTTAACTCCCCAGATCCCCCAACATGATGAATTTACTTTCCACCTTTCGGATCTTGCAATCACGTAGTGGCCCATCGTACCCCAGCATCAATAATCCATAGGTCTCTTCTGTCTGCTTATCAGTGACTCTGCCCAAGCACTCCAGGGCCTTCCCCATTAGTTTTGTACATTCCATAAAGACATATCGTAAGATCTCCATCTCCACCCTGTACTTTTCGTAGAGCCCTGAGGTCCACATGCCAAGCTGTGCACCCCGCTCCCATGTAACGTAATTCCTGTATAAGATGTGGTACTGCATCTCCTAATAGCGAACACTGCAGGTGACGGGGGGGGTTTGTTGAAAGAATTTTTCCAGGTGCCCCTTCTTTACCTTTTCAGTTGTGTCTTGTGCCAACCCCATTAAGTATAGTGTGTTGAGCTTGTCACTGAGCATGCGATACCAATTGGATAAAGTGTTCCACCATGGGGTTAATTTACGGAGATGCTCATCCCCCTCCTTAAGTTCCAGTCCCCAGGGTTGGTACTGTTGCCAGCGTCTGCCAGTAGTGTCAAATTTTTAAGTAGTGCATATAGTGGGCGGCGCCAAGCCCCAGGGTGCTCTGCAGATGATCAAACCTTCTGCGTCCATGGCCAGGTTCAAAGCTGAGATTAACTGTTATCTGAATGAAGGGGAACACCCTCCAACTGCATTTCCCCTTTTGGATCCACCACTTACAGGCTTTGCAAAGAGGTTCTAGAAGTGATCCGAATTCCATTGGATGCAGAGCCACCTGAGTGTGGTGTAGCATGCTCAGTAGTCTAAAAGGTTTACTCCAGTCTCTTAACAGCCCCAGCGAGGTGTACCTAGCCTCCCTTGTGAATGCTTCATGGACCCATCGCATCAGGGCTGCCACATTGTACGTCTTCAGGCCTGGAAAGCCCGCCTTTTCCTGCATGAGAATCAACTTGGCATAACTGATCCAAGCATGATGGCCTCTCCATAGGAAAGCTCACCATGCACTTTTCAGCTGGGCCTCTTCCTCCCTCCTGACACACACAGGGAGCATTTGCAGTTTTAGGGATAAATACCATGCGCACCAGTGCCAACCTTCCATATAGTGATAATCGCAAGTCCGCCCATGTCATGAACACGTTTTTTTGGGGGGAAACTACTAGGTACTTGTGACCTAGATTTGCCACTATTGGAAACAGGATACTGGGCTTGATGGACCTTGGTCTGACCCAGTATGGCATATCTTATGTTGTTAAGTTCTGCAACTGCCTTATTTTGTTCTTTATTTTGGTAGATCACACTCATTTCTCTATGAAAGTATATGCCCAGATACTTTAGAGGCCCCTCAGACTATTGGAATGGCAAATCTATCCTCTGGTCAAAGCCCCTCCTGCCCAGAAACCGAGCTTCCAGTTTATAAGCATTAATCTTCAACCCTGAAAAGCAACCAAGCTGCTATAAATGACACAGGAAAACCTATAGCTTGTCCACACAATACAGCATACTGACCAGCATATATTGTCTGCAAACAAGCTGATTTTACACTCTTTGTGCTCCGACGCTCACCACTTTCAAGCCCTCCAAAGCCTGAAATTTAATAGCTAGTGGTTCAAGAGACAATATAAATAGCATTGGGGAGAGGGGGAAACCCTTCCAGGCCTATAGAGCTCGAAGGCGTCTGTCGGGCGCCCATTCACTGGAATTTGGGCACTAGGGCAGCTCGTACAAGGCCCGAATCCAACTCAGAAAACGCTCCCCCACCCCAAACTTAGCTAGAATCCAAAACAAGTAATGCAGGCCACTCTGTCAAAGGCTTTTTCAGCATCTAGGCTCACTACAACCGCTTCCTGGCCTGGCGCCCACCGCTGACAAAACACTGTAAATGCCTTGATCATGTGGCTTATGGACTTGTGATCTTTGAGAAATCCCACCTTGTCCAAGTGGGCCCGACTTGGCGCTATCTCCCTTAGGCACTTAGCAAGAACAGAAGTCTTCATGTCTTAATTGAGAAGGGAGATAGGATGATAAGATTCCACCTTTTCCAGGTCTTTGCCAGCTTGGGCACTAAGACTACGACAGCTCTGTTAGCATGCTGTCCAAAAGCCCCTCCTTGCCTCTCATCCTCCCCCTTTTCTCGCAACACCAGCAACAGTGCTGCCTTTAGAATCTTTAAAAAGCATGGGGCCAAGCTGTCCTGTCTCAGAGTTTTAGCGGGCTTCAGAGTTTTTATACAGTCCAGGATCTCTCCTGCCATCATCAGTTTCTCCAATAACTCCTTCTTCACCACTCTGATTCCCGGGATGGGCAAACCCTCAAAGAAGTCTCCCCACTCTGGTTCTCCCATCGGGCCCTTCTGATAGAGAGTCTGGAAAAAGATGAACTTTTTTACTATCTCTCCCTCCCCCACCACCAGCGTACCATCTGGATTATGAAGGTGAGTTATAGCGCGTTTGACCTTGGAGGGTTTTATCAAGATTGCCAGCAGCTTTCCAGTTTTATCTCCCCATTTATGCAACTTATTCTTGTATATTCAGATGCTCTTCAGGGCTCTCTGCTGCAGGAGCACGTTGACCTTAATCACCAGGAACAAGCAGGAATGTAAGTCTTCACATATGAGTATCGTCGGCACCGACGGAGCCCGCACGGGAACACTCCCCAGCATCCAATAGGAAAGCCTTTAGGAGCATCCCACAGCGCCTGCATGCTGCCTACCTGCCTTTCCAACTGTCCCTCTCCAGTTCTTCATTTTCCGCGGAGCCGACAGGTCACATACCCTGTCACCGCAGAAACTTTTGTCTTTAATCTTTGTTTTTGTGGTCACGTCTGCCTTCCCTTGACGCTATACCGGTACCGCCGGTTCTTTCTTTCTTTCTTCTAAAAAACAAAACTATAGTGTCTGAGGTGGTTTACTTCAGGAACTTTTTTTCCTTGGTGCTAGGCGCCATTTTGGGCACTAGGCCCAATTTTTCCTTAAAAATGGAAAAACCTACTTCAGGTTTTAAGAAATGTTCTAAATGTGATGATACCATTTCCGTCACCGACACCCATGATTGGTGTCTCAAATGTTTAGGTCCTGACCACTCTATTTCAGAGTGCCTCTCCTGTGAAATGATGTCAAAAACGGCCGGCAGAACCGAGCTGCTAAACTTAGCACCCTTTTTCCCTCAGACGCGGTGTCTGTTGCATCGACGTCCTCCAGGGCTTCATCTTCCTCCCATAGATCTCAGGGGTAACATAAATCTAGCCGGTCCTCAAAGGGTAGATCTCCTTCTATGTATCGAGATGCCCCTGGCGTTACCCTTGAGGAATTTGCATCGGCAAAACTGCCCCGGCGAGAGGCTTTGGCTTCCAAAGCATTAACAGGGCTCCAGGATGTTCTCGAGGCCTCAACCTCAGCAGAACTACTGGCGCCATGCTCTGGGGTTCCAGCCGCTTCTACCGCTACCGACACCCAAGCATTGGCAGCGTCGATAGACCAGAGATTCTTTGCTATCGAATGCAGTCTAGCGGCTCTTCTCACGGCTTCGGTACCGTTGAAACCGCTTCAGACACCTCAACCGATAACAGTACCAACTGCATCAACATCGGTGGGTATGCCACCCGTACTGAGTCGTGTGTTTCTCTCCGGCATCGACAGATCGGTACCTGAATAACCCGATACCGACTTCGATCGATACCAGTACAGTGCTTTGCACGATCACCGGGATCGGAGATATTTTGAATCCTCGGATGAGTCTGAAGACTCTGCCAATACCAGAGTACTTCTCCCCGAGGATTCCTCTTCTCAGCGCAGAATGTCTCCGTGAGAGGATATGTCTTTTCAGGACTTTATCCCGTGATGTGGCCCGAGGCCTTTCCATCACAGTAGCTCCTGAAAAAGAGCCTAGGGCAAAGGAGTTGGAAATCCCCCAATACCCTAAGGCTCCCAAAGAGGCAGCTACTCTGCCTATTCATGAGATCTTACATGATCTTATGCTAAGGATGTAGGAAACACCTTTAACCACATCTTCTCATTCTCGAAGACTCGATACCATGTATCGAGTTCCACCTTGTCCTGGCTTTCAAAAAACTCAATTACCACACCATTCAATGGTGGTCGAATAAGCCATGAGAAGGATGAAAAGTGCAGAGACATGCATCCAATCCTCCAGGTCGTGAATGTAGGACTCTCGATGCCTTTGGGCATCGATGCCTCCAAGCTTCCATGCTCTCAGCTAGTATCAGTTCCTATATCTTGTATATGGGAATGTTCCTTAAAGAGGTCACAGGGGATTTGGAGCTCATGAGCCCCCTTCTTCCTGATGACAAAAGACAAGACTATCTCACTCTTGTCAAACATGCTCAGGATGTTTCCAAGTTTGTTAATCGTGCAGCCTTTGACTGTTTTGAGTGCATAAGCAGAACCTCTGCTATTGCCGTTGGTGCATTTGGGTACAGTATAAATTAGGAAACATTCCTTGCACAGGAGAAAATCTCTTTGGCAAGAATTGGCAGGAGAAGGCTAATGAAATAGATGCTGACAACATCACATTGGATAGATTGTCCAAATCTACAACCGATCCTGCAAAGAAAAGATCCTTTAAGAAACCATTTTTCAATAAGAAAAAGAAGTTTTATCCTTCCTATACCCAACAGGACACCGTCCAGGTCAGACTGACCAAAAGGGACAGCAGCAGCAACCTAGACAACAAAAGAAGCCAAAAGCTGCAAAACTTCAGCAGGCTCAGCCTCCTCAGGGGCTTTGACTCCTTTCTAGAGATCTTCGCCTTCCTGCTCCTGAAGGATCCAGAACCCTTAACCATCTCAGGCAGGTTATGTCATTTTGCCCACATATGGTACCAAATAACAGCAGAAAATTGGACTCTGCCCATTGTGCGAGAGGGGTACAAGCTTCATTTCCACAGCCTGCCCCCTCCTACAATTATAAGACAGTTCAATTCTCAGACCTTTCTCAACAATCTCTTAAGTCAAGAAGTCACAATGCTCCTTGCTGAAGGAGCAATAGAGGAAGTACCCATTCCCCATCAGGGTACAGGTTTCTACTCCCCCTATTTCCTTATTCCAAAGAAAACAGGAGGACACAGACCAATTTTAGACCTCAGAGAATTGAACAAATATTTGTTCCGAGAGAAGTTCAAAATGGTCTCTCTAGGAACTCGGCTGCCATACCTTCAAAGTCAGGGTTGGCTTTGTTCTCTAGATCTCAAGGATGTGTATACTCATATTCTCATCCATTCAAATCACAGGAGATTCCCCTGATTCCTGTTTCAAGGAAAGAACTACCAATACAAGGTTCTTCCCTTTGGCCTGCCTTCTGCTCCAAGAGTTTTCACAAAATGCATGGCTGCACACTCTGGGAATATTCGTCTTCCCTTACTTAGACGACTGGCTCATTCGAGCCCCTACAGTGCCAGAAGCCAGCTCTGTTCTGTTTCGCACAATGCGAATCCTTCAGTATTTGGGACTGGTTATAAACCTCCCAAAATCCAATCTTGCTCCCACTCAGTCTCTAGAGTTCATAGGAACTCATCTGGATACCAGACAGACAAGGGCTTTCCTTCCGCAGCTCCGCTGTCTTCACATAGTACAACTAGCTTCCCAAGCAGTGCTCAAACTTTGTCTCGCTGCTTGGGAAATGCTACAATTGCTAGGCCACATGGCATCCACCGTGCATGTGGTTTCTTATGCGCGCCTCCATATGTGAGCAGCCCAGTGGACTTTATCCACTCAGTGGACACAAGCCTCAGGTTGCCTGTCAGACAAAATAACAAACTCAAACCGTCTTTATTTCGTCTCCAATGGTGGCAATCACCCAGAAACC
Organism: Ichthyophis bannanicus; assembly: GCA_033557465.1. NCBI lineage: Eukaryota > Metazoa > Chordata > Amphibia > Gymnophiona > Ichthyophiidae > Ichthyophis > Ichthyophis bannanicus. The sequence goes on along the minus strand of CM066031.1, from coordinate 888,927,177 downwards.
TTCTGGTGGGGCCTCCTTTCCAGCAACCCCTATCCCAAGCCACCCTAACAACAGATGCATCACAGGTGGGATGGGGAACCCACCTGTACGATCTCTCTACCCAGGGTACCTGGACTCCACAGGAGGCCTGTCTTCACATCAGCCTCCTGCAGCTCAGAGCAATCTTCTTTGCTCTTCTAGTATTTCACGCCTAGCTCAGCTACAAGACAGTCCTAGTTCAAACGGACAATCTGGTAGCCATGTTCTATGTGAACAAGCAGGGTGGAACAGGCTCTCTGTCGCTGTGCAACGAAGCTTTGCGACTATGGGCCCTCGCCAGAGAGCATCAGATTCATCTCCTTCCGGTGTATCTTCCAGGCATTCAAAACTCTTGGGCAAACAAACTCAGTCTAGTTCTGTTTCCACACGAATGGTCTCTCCATGCAGACCAGGTTGCCCAAATATTTCAAATTTGGGGAACCCCGGACATTGACCTCTTTGTAAGTCCGCTGAATGCCAAACATCCCCGGTTCTGTTCCAAAGTTCCAGCTCAATGTTGTCAGGCAAGGGATGCCTTCCTCCTTCACTGTGGTCAGGACTTCCTATATGCCTTCTCACCCATTCCCCTCATCCCCAAAACCCTGTTCAAGCTTCAGAGAGACAGAGGTCATATGATCCTCATAGCTCCATGTTGGCCATGGCAAATGTGGTACCCTCTGCTCCTACATCTCTCTCAAGCTCAGCCTCTGGAGTTGGGATCCACTCCAGATCTTCTCTCCCAAGAGGACGGGATGCTGTGGCATCCAAATCCCCAGTCTCTGCATCTCAGGGCCTGGTTGCTGAAAGCCTAGAACTTCAGGATCTTAACCTTTCCCAACAGGTAAAGGATATCCTTCATGCTTCTAGGAAACCCTCCACAAGACGCTCGTATGCCTTTAAGTGGAAAAGGTTTACCATATGGTTCTCGCAGAAGGGTCTTAACCCTCTTGCGATACCTCTGGAATCGATACTGGAGTATCTCCTTCATTTGTCAAATGCAGGTCTCAAGACCAATTCATTAAGAGTCCATCTTAGTGCTATTGCAGCTTCTTACAAGCCTCTAAGTGGACAACCTATTTCCTCTCATCGCGAGATTTATGAGAGGCCTTCTTTTAACAAAGCCTCCCATTAAGCCACCACCGGTGGTGTGGGACTTAAATCTGGTGCTCGGGCAGCTCATGAAATCGCCCTTTGAAATATTAGCCACTACATCTTTGAAATTCCTTTCCTGCAAAGTCATCTTCCTCATTGCAATCACATCAGCACGTCGCATCAGTGAATTGCAAGCGTTAGTGGCTGATCCTCCTTATACAAGGTTCCACCATGATAAGGTAGTTCTTAGGACTCATCCACACTTTATGCCAAAGGTGGTTTCGCTTTTTCATTTAAACCAAGCGGTTTACCTTCCTGTATTCTTTCCGAGGCCTCATGCCTCCAGTGCAGAAAGGAACCTTCATACCTTGGACTGTAAAAGAGCTTTGACCTTTTACTTGCAAAGGACACAGCAACATAGAAAATCTTCTCAGCTCTTTGTTGCTTTTGTTCCTAGTCATTTGGGACTTCCAGTTTCCAAAAGAACACTGTCTAACTGGATCGCACAGTGCATATCCTTTGCCTATGAGAGTAAGAACCTTCCTCTTGAAGGCCATGTCGCCGCTCACAATGTGAGAGTCATGGCAGCCTCAATGGCTCATCTTCACTCTGTGTCTATCGACGACAACTGTCGAGCTGCTACTTGGGCTTCAGTACATACCGTCACAGTCCACTACTGCTTAGACACAGACTCCTGCCGGGATGCCTTGTTTGACCAGGCTGTTCTTCAGCACCTTTTTCAGACTTAATTAACTCTTACCCACCGTCCCTGGTAGGATGTCAGAGATCCATGGAGGGAAGTGGGGCCCTTTTGCAAGGGCTGACAACTTCCTGGGGCCATCTCCCTGGCATCTGCAGCTAAGTAGTCCCCATATGTGAAGACTACATTCCTGCTTGTTCCTGGAGATAGCATAGTTGCTCACCTGTAACAAGTGATCTCCAGGAACAGCAGGAATTTAGTCTTCTCAACCCGCCCACCTCCCCTAGGAGTTGTATATCTCTCTCTGTCTCTCTCTCTTTCTCTTTCTCCCTCTCTCTTTTGTCTCAGCTATAAACTCTATAAAGCTATAAAGGTTTTCAGATTGACTCCATCCCGGATGGAACCGCCTTACCCAGTCCCCCAGGGCAGTGGAGAGGAGCAGGTGAATTTGCACTGCTCCTGCAAACAGCCCCATACTAGGACATAGTGTCCCTCTCCATCCTGTACCACTTTATGCGTCTCAAACGCTACCCTCTTCCATATGACAATGGTTACCTCCCCTCTGCCGGGAATTGTAAGCAGAGAAGAGCATTTCTCGCACCCACTCTTTCTTGAGTTTGCCATGTTCCTGTGCAGTTAATTCAGTTTCCTGTAGTAACACAGTATCCGTTCTCATTTTCCTAGGCACCTTCTCTTTTCACTGGGGAGTTGATGCCACCCACATTGAGGGTTAATTAACTTTAACCTTCGTTATCCCACAGCCCCAAGACTAGGGTCAATGTCATAAGTATCTTTGGGTAACCCATCGGAGGTCTCCCAGCTAGACCTCCTTCAGGCAAGATCTTCCTATGGCTCCTGTACTGACAGTTGGCACCATTGAACTCTCACGATGTAACCTCAGTTGTCTCCCCCCCCCCCCACACACACACACAGTCTTTCTTGAGTACTTTGTGTTCCCCTCAACCCCCCTCCCCTTTTCCACTTCACCCTCCTTGCATCCTTTCACCAGTCACACCCTTCTGCCACCATCATGCATCCACGCCCTTCAACTCCTTCCATCCTATCGCCACCCTGGGCCCCGATAATCAAACCATCCCAGCCAGCCCCCACCATCACCACCCTGGCCCACACATTATTGTTAATCCCCGTCCCCCGGAAAAGCATCAAAAGCATGCACAGAAAACCATATAGACAAACTGAACACTTCTCAGCAGAAGCAGGCCATGTCCATGTGTCCTTTTACCCATTCAGCCACAAGACACAGTGGGCTTGAGACACCAACATTCACTACAGAATTGTGGCAACTGTTCCACTGGTGCCAACTCACGGCGTCCGCTCACCTCGCAAGCATCACGTTACCCCTCGACTATATATAGCTTTTATAAAATGTTAACTTTGCAAACTGACTTTTTATAACTACCCACCTGTAAATATGTTAGATATGTTTCCTAGTATTATGTTGTTACATATGTAAATACAAAGTTACCTGTTAAGTCAAGTTATAATGTAACTGTTCTTATATTGTTAAATGTAAACCGCTTTGATTATACTGAAAGGCGGTATATAAAACCATTCAATAAATAAATAAGTAAAATAGGCATAACATATGCACCTGTGTACTTTGATAACCTAGACATCCTATTACAAAATTACCTTCTCAAAGAGTACCAGGAAATGGTCTTTGATATTGACTAGTTGTAAGGGGTTTTTTTTTAATTTTTATTTTTTATAAGTTTTTGTAGGAGCTAGCCCTGTGTTCTTTGACCGTAGCACTGTGTGCTGCAGTGACTGCATAGAGATTTGAATCCCTCCATCGGGGCTGGATGAGCCTGAGCATATCATAGAAGTAGTAAATTAAAACCACTGGAGGGAGGTTAGATGGTTACAACTATTGTGGTGGCTCCTGCTGACCAATGAGTGGCAGTTAATGTGCTTCCCAAGAGCTCTCCCCCCCTACCCACTTGTTGGATGAGAGTTTTTTCAACTGCCTAGGTGTATTGTGTGATGTGAGGGATTAATGTCTACATGCATTCTTTATAAAATATGGGCCAGATATTCAAAGGCATTTATACGGTTTACAGACCTATAAACTGTTTAAATCCCACTTAGAGGGATATTCAGCGCCACTAACATGTTTAGTGCTGCTGAATATCCCCAAATAATGCCATTACCTGCCCGATGTTAACCATGTAGTGTGGGCGTTCTAGGGCGGAGCCTGTTGCTAGCCAGGCAGCAGCGATATTGAATCACTGCCTGGTTAGCGACCCACGGGTAGAGATAGCCCAGCTTTTTCTGCACCTATCTCTACTTGTTGGAGCTATGGGCAATGGTTCAATGTTGCCACTGCCAGTTTAGCTTCCACGCCATGCAGCAGTAGTGGATATTCTCCAGGACCAAGCAGGAAGTCAGTCCTCACATATGGGTGTCATCGATGCCGATGAAGCCCTAGCGGAGCATTTCCCCAGCTTTCCATGAAAGCCTTTGGGAATGCAGGCACGCATGCGCGGTTCCCTTCCCGCCTAAAGGTGCCATCTTACCTCAGTCTCTCTTTTTCCAAGAAGCCCACCGGACGTGTGTCCTGTCATCCCGGATAAAAGTTTGATTTTTTTCAGTGATTCTCGCTATTTTTTCTTTTCCGGTTCGACACCGGTTCCCCTCCCGCCGGGTTCGGTACACCGGTATCGAGCCCGTTTCTTCTTTTTCAGTTTTTGCCCTTCGTGGCTGGCGTTCGCGCCCTTTTTTGCTTTTTCCCTGGAAGCCGGGCCTTTGACCTCACGGGGACTCTTTTTTCCCCGATGGCTTCCAGCGGTTTTAAAAAGTGTGATCGGCGTAAGAAGTTGATGTCTCTCACCGACACACACGACTGCTGCCTTCGGTGCCTCGGTCCTGATCACGACTCTAAGATGTGTGGACCATGTGGGAAGATGTCTTCCAAGGAACTCCGAAGTCGCCAGCAGCAGAAAGAAAGGCTTTTTTCTGACTCAGCCTCCGGCTGGGCCCGGACCTCGTCTGAGGCCTCGACACTTCGGGATTCGGATCCCGAGCGCCGTTGTGCTCCTCGGACAGGGGGTCCCCCGAACGGGAACGGAAGAGGAAGAACCGGCTCGTGAGGGCGTCGTCGGAAGAGGTCCCTGGCTCCTCGAGGGCCAGGTCTAAGACCCCCGACCGTCGCCCCGGGCCTGTGGAACAAGAGAAGCCTGCCAAAGTTCCTCGCGTGGAGCTGGAGTCTGCTGGACACGTAAGTCCTGTAGTCCTCGAGGACTCTCCTCCCAGGGAGCCGACGTCTGGCCCAGCGCCGCCAGGGCCCGAGTCGGTGGCTGCTGCGTCTCCCGAGCTGAGTCTCAGGATGACAGCCTTGGAGTGCAGACTGTCTGCCTTCATGGAGCAGCAGTGGGCACTGATGGCCAGCCTGTCTGGCGCATCTGCCCCGACCACCGGGACATCGACATCGAAGTCGACCCCGGAGACCGAGCCGATACTCGAGATCATGAAGGCTCGAGGTCGACCTCGGTCGTGGTCTCCCTCGACCTCCCGTTCGGGACCGAGGGCGTCGACGCCGGTGCCTCCGACGTTGGGGCGGGTGCTCCCGGGCCCCACGGGGTCGAATCCTGACTCCTCGTCAGACGAGTCCGCCTGGGAGACGGAGAATGAGGAGTCCCCCGACACATTCAAGACTCGGTGCGTCCCATTGGACTCACCGCAGTCTGAGCCCCGGAGTAGATACCCTCCGGAGGATACCCGGTTCTCGGAGTTTGTCCGGGATATGGCCACTGCGTTGGCTATCCCGGTGGACCCCGAGGAAGAGCCTCGAGCCGAGGAGCTCAAGGCCCTGCAGTACGACTCTCCTCCGAAGTAGGCCTTTACTGTCCCGGTTCCTCCGATGCTGGAACGGCTCCTCTTCCGGATGTGGGAGGCACCGGCCTCGGCGCCAGTTCTAAGCAAGCGGGTCGATTCGATCTATCGACTCCGGAAGAGCCCTGGCTTTCAAAAGGCACAGCTACCACACCATTCCATGGTGGTGGAATCGGCCATGCATCGCCTGAAAAGTCAGAAGATGCACTCCGCGGTGCCTCCTGGCAGGGAGGCCCGAAACCTCGATGGTTTTGGTAGAAAGTGCTTCCAGGGCTCAATGCTTGCTTGCCGTGTCCAGTCTTACCAGCTGTACATGGGCATGTACTTGCGGGACCTGGCCAAGGAGTTGGCCGGGTTCTCTGCTGGTCTCTCCGGGGAACCCTTGCAGAGATTCAAGTCCTTGTCCTCGGGGATTCGGGAATGCTCCAAGTTCATGTCCCGCTCTGCCTACGATGGCTTCGAGGCTTCGGCCCGAGTTGCGGCAGCCGGCATCGCGGCTCGACGCCAGGCATGGCTGCAGTCATCGGACCTTGAGCCATGGGTTCAGGACAAGTTGGTCAATGTCCCTTGCCGAGGTGAGAACCTTTTTGGCAAGCCCATGGCCGAGAAGGCTGCTCAGCTCGTGACCGAGCACCTTACAAGGACAAGACTGTCTAGAAAGACCTTTGCCCCTTCTCACAAGAAGAAGGGCTCGGGTAAAAAGCCCTTTTACCCGAGGAAGGGCACTGCCTACAAACAGTACCCTCAGTATCCGGCTGCCCAAGATGTACCCCAGGGTCAGCAAGCCAAGGGGCAGGGTAATGGGCCCCGTAGGCAGAGGACCCCCAAGCCTCCCGCCCCTGCTCCCACTCAGCAGGGTGGGGGTTTTTGACTCCTCAAGCATAGACTCTCCGTCCCTGCTCTCCCAACCCTGCACAGGAGGTCGCCTTGCCCTCTTTGCCCACCAGTGGCCCCGCATCACTGGGGACAGTTGGGTGTTAAACATAGTCCACAGGGGCTATGCACTACACTGTCACCAACTGCCTCCTCCATATTTTCCAGGAGAGCCTCCAAGGCCTCCCCTGCACACAGATCTTCTCCTCCAGGAGCTCCAAGGTCTGTTGGTGGACAGGGCGGTGGAGCCTGTGCCCCTTCCAATGCATGGTCAAGGGTTCTATTCCAGATATTTCCTGGTACCCAAAAGAACCGGTGGCCTTCGACCGATCCTGGACCTCCGGAATCTCAACAAGTTCCTAGAAAAAGAAAAGTTCAAGATGCTTACTCTTGGAACACTTCTGCCCTACCTCCAGCAGGGAGATTGGCTATGCTCCTTAGATCTAAAGGATGCGTACACTCACATCCTCATTCATCCAGACCAGAAAGTACCTCAGGTTCATTGTGGGAGGAAACCATTATTAGTACAGAGTACTGCCTTTTGGCCTAACCTCTGCCCCCAGAGTCTTTACCAAATGCCTGGCAGTGGTGGCGGCCTACCTGAGAACTCAAGGCATCTTTGTCTTTCCCTATCTGGACAACTGGCTCATAAGAGGTCAGACGTGCCAGGAGGCCCGACAGTGTCGTTATGTGGCGCACAAAAATTTAACCTTCCTTCAAAAGCTGCACAGCTGATATTTTTTGCACACACAGCCTACAGAAAATTAGAGGGAACATTGTGCAGGGCTGGGGGGCTCATTGTCTGAAGAAGTGCACCCAGGGCCTGTGGGCTCCCTGGGAGGCCACACAGCAGATCAATCTATTGGAACTCAGAGCTATTCGATTAGCACTCAAAGCTTTCTCTGCTGCCCTGGCTCATCAGTCTGTCCTGGTTCAGACAGACAACCAGGTAGCCATGTTTTATGTGAACAAGCAAGGCGGGACTGGGTCCAGGCTCCTTTGTCAGGAGGCACAGGACCTTTGCTCGTTTGCCCTCAAGCACAACATGCTCCTCAAGGCTGTGTACCTTCCAGGCCAGGAAAACCACCTGGCCGACAGGTTGAGCAGAATTCTGCAGCCCCGTGAGTGGCAGCTGCATCCTTTGGTAGTTCAGAAGATTTTCCTGAAATGGGGGCTTCCCTCCATAGATCTGTTTGCCAGTCCTCTGAACAAACAGCTGCAAAAGTTCTGCTCCAGACAACCGCATCCTCTGCGACTAGCAGCAGATGCTTTTCTGATTCCTTGGTCTCAGGGCCTCCTGTATGCGTTTCCTCCCACGCCTTTGGTGGCGCGGACTCTGTTCAAGATTCTTCAGGACAAGGCCTCAGTCCTGCTGGTGGCTCCCAGGTGGCCGAGACAGCCTTGGTTTCCACTTCTCCTTCAACTGGCGGTGGATCCCCCACTGCCTCTGGGGTTGCAACCCGACCTTCTCTCCCAGGATCAGGGTTCCCTTCTGCACCCCAATCTCAAAGCTCTCAATTTGATGGCCTGGAGGCTGCAAGGGTAGTTTTGGCTCCCTGGGGCCTACCTCAGGAAGTTGAGGAGGTTGTCCTAGCCTCTAGGAAACAGTCCACTAGGAAATCCTATGCTCTTAAATGGAAACGATTTTCTGTGTGGTGTCAGCTACGTACAGAGGATCCTTTCTCCTGTACTGTGCCAGTTGTACTTCAGTACTTACTGCACTTGTCCAATCAGGGACTTAAATCCAATTCTGTTCGGGTCCACCTCTCAGCTCTAGCAGCTCACCACTCACTAGTGGAAGGACATTCTCTGTCGGTTCACCCCTTGGTGTCCCGTTTTCTCAGGGGCTTGCTATTACTCAAGCCTCCAATCCGTCCTCCTGCTCCTGAGTGGGAGTTGAATCTGTTCTTGCAACAACTGACTCGCCTACCTTTTGAGCCGATGGCTACTTGCCCTCTGCGCTTCCTGTCCTGGAAGACACTCTTCTTGGTAGCCCTAACCTCGGCCAGGCGAGTGAGTGAGCTTCAGGCCCTGGTCTGTGACAGGCTTTACACTCGCTTCTATAGGAACAGGGTAGTCCTTAGAACTCATCCAAAGTTCCTCCCAAAGGTTGTCTCCTCTTTCCACCTCAACCAGGAGGTGGTTCTTCCAACATTCTTCCCTAGGCCTCATGCAAGCCAGGCTGAAGCAGTTCTGCATACCCTGGACTGTAGGAGGGCCTTATCCTTCTACCTTGACCATACGCAAGGGCATAGAAGGGCTACTCAGCTCTTCATGTCTTTTGACCCTAATAAGTTGGGTCCAAGCGTACCTTGTCCATCTGGGTAGCTGACTGTATCACCTGGGCTTACAAGGCGGCTGACCTTCCTTTGCAGGGTCGGGTCACGGCCCACTGTGTCAGGGCAATGTCTGCCTCAGTGGCTCATCTCCGCTCTGTACCGTTGGTAGACATCTGCAGGGCTGCAACTTGGTCTTCAAGCCAGACGTTTGCGGCACATTACTGTCTGGGGAGGGAGTCCCGTAGGGACAGTGCTTTTGGCCAGGCAGTACTCCGGAATCTCTTTGAGGTTTAGGCAACTCCTGCCCTCCTTCCCTCTCTTGGGCTACTGGTGGAGGTTGTGTCATTGAAAAGCCTTTCTTTAATGCTGGGACTAGAGGGAGATCTCTTGTTCAGCCTGGGTTCCTTGGTAGCCCAGAGCTAGGGAGTCACCCATATGTGAGGACTGACTTCCTGCTTGGTCCTGGAAAAAGAGTAGTTACTCACCTGTAACAGGTGTTCTCCAGGAGCAGCAGGAATCAGTCCTCACAACCCTCCCTCCTCCCCTGGGAGTTGCAATTGTACATAGTTTATTTTTACTTTTTGTGTGCTGTTCTTAGCTATGTCATTTGACTGAGGTAAGATGGCACCTTTAGGCGGGAAGGGAACCACGCATGCGTGCCTGCATTCCCAAAGGCTTTTATGTAAAGCTGGGGAAATGCTCCGCTAGGGCTTCATCGGCGTCGATGACACCCATATGTGAGGACTGATTCCTGCTGCTCCTTGAGAACACCTGTTACAGGTGAGTAACTACTCTTTCAGTGCTGTTGGCCGGATATGGCCCTAGGATTGAATATCCAGGGTTAAGTTCAGCGGCAACGGCTATGCGCTATAAAAATGCATAGTCGTCGCTGCTGATTATCCGGCCCTTTGTGGATAAGGTAAGTCAGGAAATTTTGTCTGTACTAAATAACAAGTGCAAATGTATGTAGACCTTTTGTGAGCTAATTTTCAAAGGGTAAGTATGTGCATGCTTTCCCTTAGAAAATTAGTGTCACTTATGCACATACCAGCTGCACAAGGTAGGTGGCCTGTTATGAAATTACCCTCCCTAAGAATAGACCTTATTTTATACCCTGCTCAACCAAGAACCCCTTTCGTTGCTGATAGAAGAGAGTAAAGAGGTAGTTGCTTCACTGAAAACTTAAGTAAATACAGATCAGCCATCCTTCAATCTGTTTTTGATTTTAGTTGATATAGTGTTGGTTTTCCTACTTTCATTTGACATACTCATATTCTTAATTTCTAGTTGTATTTTTGAGCCAGAAGGTAATGCATGCAGTTTAACAGACAGCACAGCTGAAGAACATGTCATGGCTTTGGTGGAACATGCTGCAGATGAAGCCCGGGACAGGATTAACCGATATCTCCCCAATAGTCAGGTACATTCTAATTACAGTGTTCTTATTATCTAAATGGTGAAAGGCACAGGTAAACTCTTTAGTCCTTCAAAATCTCCAACTTGGCTGGCTCTCAGCTCTACCAAAATGTACACATTAACTAGCTTTTAGACCAAAAGTATGCAAATATATTTGATGGATATTTAGTGTGCATATCCTGCAAAAAAAAAGACCCATGTATGACTCTTGAAGACTTGAGCTGCCTATATAGTGCAGATGTTAATGCCTATTTTATGTTTTAATGTAGGTTCAACCAATCTAAAACAGAAGCTCTCCAAATTTTTTCCAGTCCATCCTATACCGACATCCCTTGCCCTAGGCAACTTCACCCTCTCCATAAAAATACAAATCAAATATCTTGGATTAATACTTGGCCAGAGCCTCACTTTCCATGACCAGATAAGGAAAACAGCAAATACAGTCTATGCCAAATTACGAACCTTGAGAAATCTCCAACATTTACTAAACCCAGACTCCTTCCGTACTGTCTGCCAAGCCCTCACCACTCCTACCCTTGACTTTTGTAACGTCATCTACCAAGGTCTCCCTAAACACAGTATCCATCCCCACCAAATGGCCCAGAGCACGCTTAATCATGAATACCTCTAGACAGGCCCAATCCTCCATGATCTCCACTGGCTCCCCATGTTATCCAGAATAAAATTTAAAACCATCACGCTCATACACAAAGTTATCCACAGTGAATCAGCCCCCTGCTTATCCTCACTCCTATCCAAAACTAAAAACACCAGATCACATTGACCTAATATTATAAACATCCTAAACATGCCATCAATAAAGAAAAAGAGCAAGCAATCTACCTGTAACAGGGCCTTCTCTCTCTATGCCCCCCCTCTATATGGAACACTCTCCCATTCAAATTACGTAGTTGCCCTGACCACTCCGAATTCCAGAAGAGGCTCAAAACCCACCTCTTCCAGGAACACTTTGCCCTGCCCCCTTAAGCCACCCATTCCTAATGTACCTCACCTTTTACTGCCACTTCACCCTACCCCCCTCATATTGCCACCCTACTCCTACCCTCCAAATTTCTTTGCCCCTACCCCCACCCAACCATCCACACTCACTAATCAGCCTGTAAATATGTAAATAGTTTACTGTTGAACTACACATGTTTGTTTAAGAAGTTACCATTCTATGTACAACAGCTGTGTTCACACTGTTATTTTAAGTTCCGTGTAAACCGTTTTGAACTGTAGAAAAACGGTATATAAAAGCAGTTAAATAAATATATCTTGAAATAGAAAATGATATAATGACTAAATTTTAGAAGTCTTGTGTGCAATTTGCATGTATAAATTGCAGATTTATATGTGCAAAGTGGCATTTATGTGTAAGCTGCAACTTTAGAAAAGGCATTATTTATATATATGGGGATAATTTTATAGAGCTTTATATATAAAGCCTAGACATAGTGGTTTCCAGGAGCATCATTTGGGCGGAGTGGAGATAGTTGCAATGTGGCATTTTATAAAACAAACAGGTGTGCATATGGAGGACTGGATGTGCAAATAAGAAAACTCCTCCATGCCCATGGAAAATTGCCACAAGAAAAACTGCAGAAAGCAACAGATGCAAATTTAAGATTGTTAATTTCGCAGATCAAAGTAAAGAAGTATGTGAGTGATAACATCTTGAAGCAACTAAGGGCTTCCATGAAAAAAACTACAGGGAGGAGGAGGAGGAGACCTAGGCGAGAGTACCAGCAGACAGGAATACACAGAAATAGAAAGAGCAGCTGAGGGGGAGATGGAGCACAGAGATCTGGAACTGCTGGTGAATGAAATGACTACAGGACATTCCAGCAAATCAACTGAAGAGGACGACGACCAAGAGGTGGAGGAATTCAAGACCAAACTCCTAGTCCACATGGAAAAAAGTGAATATGCTGGGTTCCAGGCAAGGGAAAGATTACCCAAGCTAAATTTAACATCTAGGGTTAGGAGTATGATCATTAAGATGAATAAGGCCACATCCAATATAAAAGTACCATTTATTGACATCACTGAAATAAATCAAATGCAATATTTTGCGGCTAAAATTATTACTGCAAAATTATCAACTAAAGTGCAGAGCCAGAAGAAAAAGAGGACAATAACAGTTCCTTCTTGGAAAAAGTGCATCAAAGGAAAAATACAATCATTGCGTGCAGAGGTATCCCTGATAGACAGGTATCTAAAAGGATTAAGATCATCAAAGATACTGAGGAAGATCCAAGACATCAAGCTGAAGCATGCTTTATTGACAGAAGAAGACCTGAAATTTATATGTTCCAACAATAAATTGAAAGTAGCAGTGAAGCGCAAAAACTGCGACAATATGAAGAAAATAGAAAAGAAAGATATCAAAATAAATTATTTAGAGAGAACCCAAAACAATTATACAGGGTAATGGGAAAAAGCATTAATATGATAAAAGTACCACCAACCAAAGCTGAAGCATAAACCTTCTGGAGAAACCTATATGAGGACCTTATAGAGCACAGTCAAGAAACAGAATGGTTACCCTGCATACAGGGGTATTTAGAAAAAGCAAACATATGGAATGGCCTACAGTAACAGTGAAAGAGCTGGAAAGTAGGCTAAAACAAGCCCCAAACTGGAAGAGCCCTGGCCCAGATGGAGTGACCAACCTTTGGCTCAAACAGTTCATATAACTCCACCAAGACCTGGTGATCTGCAAAAATCAATTGTTCAAGCAGCCAGACTTAACACCACAATGGCTTACTACAGAAGAACATTTCTCCTTCCGAAGGGGGGACCCAAGTAATATCCCAATAATTACAGATCAATAACTTTTCTACCTACATCCTATAAGCTGTTTACTGCAGTAGATGCAGACAGAATATATGATCATATTGAGTCCAATAACATCATAGCAATAGAGCAAAAGAGCAATAAGAGGGGAGCATATGGAACCAAGGACTAGTTAATGTTGAGTAAGGCCATCATGGCCAAGAAAAGCAGAATTCTCCAGGAATAAGCAGGAAGTCAGTCCTCACATATGGGTGATGTCGACGCTGACGGAGCCCTTTGAGAGATGCCACCATGCATGCGAGGTCCCCTTCCCGCCCAAGGGTGCCATCTTACTCAGTCTCCCTTTTTCTGCGGAGCCCAACAGACGTCGGTCTTCTTTCCCCGGAAAAAAATTGATTTTTCTGTGCATTAAAGTACTTTACTTTCTCTGGTTAGCATCGGTCCTTTTCCCGCCTCCGCTTCGAGTCTCGGAACCATTTTTACTTTTTCCACCAGCACGGTTATGCATCTTTTCTAACCGCTTGCCATGCCGAGGGTCTTCAACCTCGCAGGGGTCCTTTTTGCCCCAATGGCCAGTGGATTCAAAAAGTGTGATCTGTGCGCAAAGAATGTTCTTAACTGATACACACAATTGCTGCCTCTGGTGTCTTAGGTGCCACCCATGACCCAGAGGTTTGCACACTGTGCAAGAAAATGTCTGCTAAGACCATCCAACGTCGTCGGCAGAAGCAAGACAACATTTTCCACAGGTCAGACTCTGCCCTGGTGTCCCCAGTAGCCTCTCGCTGAAAGGCCCGCATGGATCCTCAGATTCGCATAAAGCCCCCGCGGCACCCAAACGGGCTCACGGACACTCCAACAAGGGTTCTCTGGAGTGTGTGTGCAAAAAGAAGAAATCTTAGAAGACCTCATCCTGGGAATTGGTCACACATGGCAAGTCCTATGCCAGGTTCCATAGTCCCCAGAGGGTATTGGAGGAGTAAGAGTGGCTGGTGAAGGTGCCCAGAACAGACGCCAAGGTCTCTGGTGTTGGGTCATGGACCCCCAAGGTTTGTCCCATCGAAGACTCCCGCTCTTCACCAACGTTGGACCCAGTCACACCAGTGTCCACGTCGAAGGCTGCAACTCCTGAGTGGAAAGCCAGGATGATGGCATTGGAATGCAGTGTTACTGCCTTCCTTGCCTCACAGCAAGCGTCGTTGCCCAGCCCCGTCAGTACTCATGCCGAGACCGCAGGGATCTTGGCGAGGGTCTTCATCCTGCTCCCATTCCTCAGGAGCGAGATCCTTCTCGGCGAGCGCTTGTGACTCTGGCCAAGCAGCTCCGTGGGCCACCGAAGACCCAAAATGAGCCAGATGCCTCTCGAGCTGTCCAGCCTCAAGTCCTCAACCAACTACTCGGACTGTGAGTCCGAGGATGGGAAAGCACTGCGACCTCCCCTTGAATCCGTTCCCTCCCGAGGACACATCATTCCTCAAGTTTGTTCCAGACATGGCGAAAGCCTTGACTCTTACCATGGAGTCAGAGGAAGACCCTCGCATGGAAGAGCTGGAAGTTCTTCAGTTCGAGGTTCCACCTAAGGAGGCCCTGACGGTCCCAATAAGAACATAAGAGCATAAGATATGCCATACTGGGTCAGACCAAGGTCCATCAAGCCCAGTATCCTGTTTCCAACAGTGGTCAATCTAGGTCATACGTACCTAGCAGTATCCCCAAAAGAGACAGGTTCCACAGTGCTTGTACTGGGTCAAGCACTGATTATCCTGGGTCCCTTTTTAATAATGGTTTATGGACCTTTCCTCCAGGAACTTGTCCAAACCTTTTTTAAACCCAGCTACACTAACAGCTCTTACTACATCCTCCGGTAACAAATTCCAGAGTTTGATTACACCTGCTGGAGCTCAAGGCCATTTTCCTGGCGATCAAGGCCTTCCACCACTGCCTGTGGAACCAGTCGATGCTAGTCCAAATGGACAACCAGGTCATGATGTTCTCCCTGAACAAACAGGGGGGCATAAGGGTCTCAGCGCCTCTGCCAGGAGGCAGTAGCCCTCTGCTCATACACAATCGGTCAGAGAATACTCCTCAGGGCGGTATACCTGACAGGCCAGGACATGCTGAGCAGGGTCCTTCAGCCACACAAATGGCGACTAGACCCCAGGGTGGCGCAGCGGCTATTCCGACTCAGGGGAACCGCAAGTCTGGACCTTTTCACCAGCCCAACCAATGCTCAGCTGCCCCGCTTCTGCAGTCCCCAACCCCATCCATCCCGGATAGCAGCAAATGCCTTCCTCATCTCGTGGTCGGCGACCTTTTCTACGCCTTCCCTCCCACACCACTAATTTCCAGGACTCTCTTCAAGGTCCTGCAAGACAAGGCTTCTGTGATACTGGTGGCCCCTTGGTGACCCAGGCAGCCTTTGTTTCCCCTGTTGTTCCATCTCTCGACGGAGCCCCCTGTCCCTCTGGGGATAGCCCCGGGGCTGCTGACCCAGGAGGAGGGCTCCATCCTTCACCCCAATCTGGGGTCCCTGTCACTGATAACATGACTGCTGAACAGGGTAGCCCTAGCACCCTTCAATCTCCCAAGGGAGACGGAGGAAGTCCTCTTGGCCTCTCATAAGAACTCCATGAGATGAGCCTATGCCTTCGAATGGTGCAGATTCTCAGTTTGGTATGTGGAGCAACGGGCGACCCATTCTCTTGCCAGGTGCACAGTGTGCTACAGTGCTTGCTTCACCTTTCACAAACTGGATTCAAGTCCAACTCTGTCAGAGTGCACCTGAGCGCGCTCTTGGTGCACCATCATTCCATAGAGGTCAAACCTCTTTCTCCAGGAACAAGCAGGAAGTCAGTCCTCACTTATGGGTGACGGCACTGACGGAGCCCGCGCGGAGCAATTCCCAAGCTTTCAAAGAAAGCCTTTGGGATTGCTGCCACGCATGCATGGTCCTCTTCCTGCCCAAGGGTGCCATCTTGCTCAGTCTCCCTTTTTCTGTGGAGCCCTCCGGATGCACGTCCTCGTCTCTCGGAAAAGCATTTCTTTTTCGGCCTCTCCTGCTATTTTTACGGTTGCACCAGTCCTCTACCCGTCCCTCCTCTGCTCCTTTTCTTTTTGAGCAAAAGGGGAATGTTTTTCCGTAGCATTTATTCCTTTTGCGGTTTTCCTGCCTTTTTTCCCCCAACCGCTGGCCGCGTGGGTCTTTGACCTCGCAGGGGCCCTATTTTCCCCAATGGCCAGCGGTTTTAAAAAATGTGACAGGCACTCCAAGAACATGTCGCTTACAGACACCCATGACTGCTGTCTGCGGTGCCTCGGAGCCGACTATAATCCGGAACTCTGCTCGTTTTGTAAGAAAATGTCCTCTAAAGCCCTGCTAAGTCGTAAGCAGAAGTCCAATGACATTTTCCGTAAGGCCGCCTCGGAATCCCCAGTGGTACCCTCTGTTGTCTCTCCACAGGTGGGATCCCCCACCTCGGCCCCACGCTCAAGGTGGCACTCTGACCAGGGGTTCCCTGAAGTAGAGCGGTGTAAGAAGAAGAAGACCTTGAAGTCTCATTCGGGGGATCCAGGCAAGCAAGAGCGCTTCCGCGCTCGGTTGGTCGGTTGCTCAGCCCCCCTCGGCGTTCCCGAGAGTCGGACAAGGAGTAGCTTCGTAAGGTGCCTCGTACGGATACGGAGGCCTCCGGCGATGGTGCCCGTTCTCCTGAGTGTCATCCCGGTGAGGACCCCCTCTCTTCCTCAACGCCCGACTCAGTGACCCTGATGTCTGCATTGCAGGGCCCCACGCCCGCATAGGAGTCCTGTATGCTGGCACTGGAGCACAGTGTTTCTGCCTTCTTAGCTGTCCAGCATGGCTGGCTCGTGCCCAGAGACAGGAATTTCCTCTAGAGGGACTCCAAAACCCGCCCTGGAAACCCCTGAGAGCCGTGGGCCTCGTGAGGTTCCTCGGCACTGGTCTTGCTCGCCTTCTCGTTCCTCGGGGCAAAATCCTCCAGGGCCTCCGGCTCCAAGCAGGCCTCAGCCTCCAGATGGGGCGACCAGCGTGAGTTGGATTCCTCCTCGGATCTCTTGGGTTGGGAGTTAGATGGGGATACCTCCTCAGAGACCTGCGCCCATAGGGACCTCCCTTCCGACCCGTCCCCGCCCGCCTTTCAGAGGCGTTCACCACCCGACAACACCTCCTTGGTGTTCATGTGGGATATGGCACAGGCCCTCACTCGAGCCGATGAGCTCGATATCTTGCACTACAAGTCCCCACCTCGGGAGTCTCTCACTGTCCCAGATCCTCCCATTCTGTCCAGGCTGCTACTCCGCATGTGGGAGATATCTGCCTCGGTTCCCATTATGAGTAAGCGCCTCGACGCGATGTACAGGGTCCAGCGCAGCCCCGGGTTTAGGAAGACCCAGCTTCCCCACACCTCCATGGTGGTAGAATCGGTGATGTGGAAGCAAAAGAGTCCGAAGTCGCACTCCTCGGTTCCACCGGGTAGGGAGTTGAGAGCCCTCGACGCCTTGGGGCTCAAGGCTTATTAGGAGTCCATGCTTAACATGCAGTATTCAGACTTACCAACTGTACATGGGCATGTTCCTACGCAACCTTGCCAAGGAGCTCGGGGGTTTCTCTGCGGGCCTCATGGGCGAACCCCTCTTTAGATTCCAGACCCTCCTGAGGTCTGTTGCGGAGTGCTCAAAATACCTCTCCTGTGCTGCTTACGACGGATTTGAATCCTCGGCCTGTGCAGCAGCGGCTGGCATCGGGGCCTGACGCCAGGCATGGCTCCAATCCTCGGACTTGGAGCAGTGGGTCCAAGAAAAGCTCCTGGATGTCCCCTGCCTTGGTGAGCAGCTTTTTGGTAAGCCTATGGGAGGATAAGGCTGCTGAGATAGAAACATAATTCGTAACCCGAACCCGTCTCTCGCACAAGACCTCCTCCCTCCCTCGGAAGAAACAACCAGCTAAAAAGCCGTTCTTCCCAAGGAAGGGCCTACTTTACTGGGGTTACCCACCATACTCACCCACTCCCGCGCCGGCCATAGCGACGCAGGGAAAGGCACCCCATGGCCACCACAAGCCTAAAGGGCCCAAGCCCCAAACCACAGCGCCACCTCAGCCTTCTCAGGGCTTTTGATGCCAGCAATGTAGCCTTTCATCCTCCAGCGGCTTTGCAGCTGGTGGGGGGACGCCTGTCCCTCTTTGCCCTTTGGTGGACGTCCGTCACGTTGGACACCTGGGTCATCCGAGTGATTTGAGACTGGTATCTCCTCTACCTGGACAGGCTTCCCCCTCCTTTCTCCCAAGCGGAACCTTCTCGACTCCCTGCGCACCAGACATATCTACAGTGGGAGCCAGACAACCTCCTTGCCCAGCAGGCGGTCGAGAGGGTACCGACGCACCTCAGAGGTCAAGGTTTCTATTCCCAGTATTTCCTCATCCCGAAAAAAAACGGGAGGTCTGCGGCCTATCCTCGACCTCAGAAAGTTAAACAAGTTCTTAGTTTGGGAGAAGTTCAAAATGCTATTGCTTGGCGTCCTGCTGCCCTTCCTCCAGCAGGGCGAATGGCTATGCTCCTTGGATCTCAAGGATGCTTCCACCCACATCTTGATTCACCCCCAGCACAGGCAATATCTGCGCTTCAGATGCAAGGGGACCACTACCAATACAGGGTGCTCCCCTTCAGGCTCGCATCTGCTCCACGGGTCTTCACAAAGTGCCTCTCCGTGGCCACCGCCTCCCTCAGACGGCAGGGTGTACCGGTCTTCCCTTACCTCGACGACTGTCTCGTCACGGTTCCCTCGGCCAGGGAAGCTCGATCGGTGGCATCGCGCACGATCATCCTCCTCGAGCGCCTAAGGTTCCTGGTCAACTACCCCATCCCACCTTGAACTGGTGCAGGCCTTGGAGTTTATTGGCTCACGTCTTAACACTCAGCGGGCGACCGCCTTCCTGCTGGCAGACCGTGCAGCCCGCCTCCGAGCCCTGGCAACTCAGATACTGTGCCTCCTGGGACACATGGCCTCCACTGTTCATGTGATCCCCCTTGCCCGCCTGCACATGCAGACGGCCCAGTGGAGCCCAGCCTCAGGTCACTTCAGAGACCCTATTCGGTTCTCCCACAACCTTCGCAGGTCCCTGGACTGGTGGCAGGACCACTGCAACCTCCTCCAAGGGCTGCCCTTCCAAACCCCACAGCACAAGCTCGTCCTGACGACGGATGCTTCCCTGATGGGGTGGGGAACCCACTGCGGTGCTCTGTGCACTCGGGGCTGATGGTCACTCGAAGAGCCCAGTCTGAGAGGGAAGTCGGTGCTCGTGCAAACCGACAACCGAGTAGCGATGTTTTACATCAACAAGGAGGGGGGCACAGGCTCCTGCCTCCTCTGCCGGGAGGCGGTCCTCCTTTGCTTCTTTGCCTTCCATCAACTCTTTGGGATACAGATTTAGCCTGAATCCTAAAGAAAGTAACAACTCAGAAACAACATCTCATTTATTATTTGTAGATGATCTGAAGCTCTACAGTTTCAGCCACCAACAATTAGCAGAGCAACTTCATGCGGTTAAAAGTTTTCTTATGACATCAGAATGACCTTTGGCCTTGACAAATGTATTCTGTTTTGCTCGGTTTCCTCAAAAAAAGTTGCCTGTTTACATCTCCCTGGCTGTGACATCAAGGATCTTGAACAGGAAGGCGTATATAAGTATCTCGGAGCAGAGGAAGGAAAGACACTCTAGCAGAAATTAATGAGAGAAAAGATCAGTAAAGAATACTATAGGAGATTAAAATCATTATTGAAAAGTGCTTTAACATCGCAGAATAAGATACGGGCCATTAATTTTCTGGTAATTCCTTCTTCTCTCATACAGCTTTGGGATTGTAGACTGGCCTCTCAGAGATCTTGAAAAACTGAATGTGCGAACAAGAAAACTCCTCAATACCCATAAATTAATTTACTTTATCAGTGTATGCCAAGACTGTACATCCCGAGAACTGAAGGAGGGCTAGGCCTCATAGAGATTGATTACACATACAGAACTACTATCATAGGCCTCCAGGCCTACCTAACTGCATCATTGGATCTAAATGCACAAAAAGTGCTGAAATATGAAAGTAGGCAAAAATAATGAACTCACTCTATCATAGACCGTGTAATTATAGAACAAGGTGTCTATTTGTCAAAACTGCCCAAGGTCTCAGCATAAACGGGCATGCGGTGACCAGGTAGACCAGAAATAAATCAGGACCACCACCACCAACACTACGCCCAATCACATCAATAACCTTGGCAGAGATATTCACAGTGCTGAACTATTAAACAATGTGTCCAAGCATCAGACTACTAAGCTGTACACATTATGCCTGGGAACGTAACAGCACCCAACAACTTGCCCCGACGTTATACAAAAAGAGTCCTCATACGTTTTGCAGGAAAAACCCGCTTCTTCAGGGGATCCTAAAAAGACAACAAACACACAATAACACAATTTTATTCAACTCCACGTTACTAAAAAACACTATCTTATGAACAATATATAACACAAACTATTAAAAGCCAACACGACCATAGAATTGTGGGAGGAGTAGCCTAGTGGTTGGGGCAAGGTACTTCAGGCCGGAAGGTCGGGGGTTCAAATCCCACTAGAGGACAGCAACCTTGGGCCGGAAGGACTGGGGTTTCTAGTTCCACAGATGCTCCTTGTGGTCTTGGGCAAGCCACTTAACCCTCCATTGCCCATGTTCCCTGTAAGTATTAGTGTATGTGTCTCATCCCCGTGTGTTAAATGTATCCCCCAATTGTGTTGTGACCGCTTTGATTGAAGGATAAGGCGGTATACAAAAACTGTCTAAATAAAATAAAAATAAAAATTCTTACCTGCCAGCTAACCTTGAACAACGCCGAGCAGGAAAAACGCCGCCCATGCGCACAAAACACACACAATCCCATTTTAAAGAAAAATCCAGCCAATGGCAAATAAATGCCCCCAAAAACCAGATACCAAATTGGAGACATCTCCTCCACAAAACTCATAAACACACCACCCAATCGATGCGGAGATTCAGGCCCTCAGGGGCCACCATCCGTAATCGGTAAATCCACTTTTGTTCACAAATCAAAAGGGTCTGTTCCCTACTCTTGCCACTGCGCCCACACATTACTTGTTCTAAGCAAAAACAACGCATATCACTGAAAGCGTGATGAAACTCAGAAAAATGTAATACCAAAGGGGCCTCCCGGACTCCACACCGAATCCTGCTTTTGTGCTCCAAAATTCTCTTGCGGAAAGGTCGACATGTGCTCCCCACATACAATAACGAACACGGACACCAAATTCCATACACAACAAAGGGAGAATCACACGACGTACAATCCTTCAATTTATAATGAGTATTATGATAGTCAAACTGCGAGATCACACAAGACAGTTCACAGGCTGAACAGTGTCCGCAAATACTATGGCCCCCATCAGTCACAACCCCTTCTGCTGAAGGAGCCAACAACTCACGCAAATTTCTCTGACGCTGCCAGACACATCTGACAGCCTGACTCTCCAAACCTGGCACCGTCCGTACTACGTTTAAATGCCTCCGGATAGTGCGTTGGATGCTGAAGCTAAGGGGTGAGTATTTTGAAACCAGATTCACATGCTCAGTCATGCAAACATCAGTTCTATTCCTGGGAAGCAATAACAGAGCCCAGTTGTTATACAGAGCTCTCCTATATGCAGTTTTAACAACTGTGGACGGATAACCCCTGGCCAGAAAGCCTTGTATCAGACCTTTAGACTTACGCTTAAAATCCCCCACATCCGAACAGTTTCTCCTAAAACGGACGAACGTCGTGTGATTCTCCCTTTGTTGTGTATGGAATTTGGTGTCCGTGTTCGTTATTGTATGTGGGGAGCACATGTCGAACTTTCCGCAAGAGACTTTTGGAGCACAAAAGCAGGATTCGGTGTGGAGTCCGGGAGGCCCCTTTGGTATTACATTTTTCTGAGTTTCATCACACTTTCAGTGATATGCGTTGTTTTTGCTTAGAACAAGTAATGTGTGGGCGCAGTGGCAAGAGTAGGGAACAGACCCTTTTGATTTGTGAACAAAAGTGGATTTACCGATTACGGACGGTGGCCCCTGAGGGCCTGAATCTCCGCATCGATTGGGTGGTGTGTTTATGAGTTTTGTGGAGGAGATGTCTCCAATTTGGTATCTGGTTTTTGGGGGCATTTATTTGCCATTGGCTGGATTTTTCTTTAAAATGGGATCGTGTGTGTTTTGTGCGCATGGGCGGCGTTTTTCCTGCTCGGCGTTGTTCAAGGTTAGCCGGCAGGTAAGAATTCTATGGTCGTGTTGGCTTTTAATAGTTTGTGTTATATATTGTTCATAAGATAGTGTTTTTTAGTAACGTGGAGTTGAATAAAATTGTGTTATTGTGTGTTTGTTGTCTTTTTAGGATCCCCTGAAGAAGCGGGTTTTTCCTGCGAAACGTATGAGGGCTCTTTTTGTATAACGTCGGGGCAAGTTGTTGGGTGCTGTTACGTTCCCAGGCATAATGTGTACAGCTAAGTAGTCTGATGCTTGGATACATTGTTTAATAGTTCAGCACTGTGAATATCTCTGCCAAGGTCATTGATGTGATTGGGCGTAGTGTTGTTGGTGGTGGTCCTGATTTATTTCTGGTCTACCTGGTCACCGCATGCCCGTTTATGCTGAGACCTTGGGCAGTTTTGACAAATAGACACCTTGTTCTATAATTACACGGTCTATGATAGAGTGAGTTCATTATTTTTGCCTAATTTGCACTCTGAAAAGCTCGACCAGTTGCTATTTGGACTACGAAATATGAAAGTAAACATTCAGAATATGTCTCCATCATCAAACTTGGACAAGTGTTCCGATGATTAGAAGGAATGAGTGAGAATCCATAGGCATACACAGGGAAGGAAGTAACAGAATTTGCAAAACAACAAAAAAAACTCTTCAAAGAATTAGATCAACATACATGGAAAAACAGGTGGCAAATGCATAAATATGGTGGGGAATACAGAATCTTACTCCAGGAACACTTTGTCGATCAAAAACGGACAGCTGAATGGTTGAGGAGAGGTGAATTGAAACCGAAGGTGAGAGGTTGATGGTTGCCGTCTAGGACAGCAGATTATGGATGCAATTGTTTACAACAAGCATTAAAATACTGACAACACAAACATAGTCGATTCTGTAAGAAAGATCTGGAAACTGTGATTTTCTGGAGACAAGCAGGAAGTCAGTCCTCACATATGGGTAATGTTGGCGCTGATGGAGCCCACACGGAAGCATCTCCCCAGCTTTCAAAAAAAGCCTTTGGAGATGCACCACGCATGCGTGGCCCCCTTCCCGCCCAAGGGTGCCATCTTGCCTCAGTCTCCTTTTTTCCGCGAAGCCCTCCGGATGTCTGTCCAGTTCCCCCCCCCAGAAAAAGTGTGATTTTTTGATACCTTTATATCCGCTCTGCGCACCGATTCCTTTTCTGTTCCCAAGCCAGCTCGCCTCGGCATCACTCCTCTGGTTCGTTCCTTTGGTTTATTTTGTTTTTTCTTTGAGGTATCCGTCATCTAGCATTTGCGCCCTTTTTCAGCCAAAGGCCTCGGACCCTGCCAGATAGCCAGGCCCCCTTTTTGCCAGTGGCCTCCAGCGGCTTCAAGAAGTGTGATCGGTGCAGCAAAATGATGTCCCTCACAAATCCACATGACTGCTGCCTCCAGTGCCTTGGCCCGGAACACAATGACTGACAAACTTTGCAGGACCATGACCCCAAAGGCCCTTAAGAGCCATCAGCAGCAGGAAAAATTTTTCCAAAAGTCCAATTCTGTGCTGGAGTATCCAGCAGCACACCCCACTCCAGGGCCCCCGCCAGTACCTCGGTGCCCCGCGAAGCCTGGGCTGACTCGGAGTCCCGTGGCCGCAGATCATCCGAGAGGAAATCCCCAGAGATGGAACGCAAGAAGTTGAAGTCCTCATAGACCTCTTCTGAGACCGGGTTCGGGAAGACAGGAAATTCCCACTCCATTCTATGGCGTGAGTTGGAAGAGTCGAAGTAGGAGTGGCCTCACAAGCTGCCCTGGAAGAACATAAGATATGCCATACTGGGTCAGACCAAGGTCCATCAAGCCTAGCATCCTGTTTCCAACAGTGGCCAATCTAGGTCATAAGTACCTAAAGGAGTTGTCGGTACTCACCAGCCGGCCGCAGACACCTGATGCCATCATAGTCAAGGACTCCCGCTCAATGGAACCGACTCCGGACCCGAAACCCTCGGCATCTACGTCGAAGGCTGTGGAGCCAACTGTCATGGATATCAGGATGGTGGCCTTAGAGCACAGTTTCTCTGCCCTCATGGCCCAGCAGCAGGCATTCATGTCTGGTTCATTAGGTTCATCTGCACCAACGACGGGACCCTTGACATCGAGGGCCTTCTCAGATGTCGAGCCGATTCTCGAACGCCACTGGCCTCGAGAGACCCATCGGCATCGGGCAAGGTCCCAGTCCCATTCCTTGGGTCACCAGTCCTCTCCAGCAAGCACACGCAGTTTGGACTGCAGATCCTCCGGAGGCCCCGGACCCCTGGGCTCGGACCTCGACTGCGGTGACCGTGAAGCCTCGGAATCGATCTCAGACTTCCAGTCCAATTGGGAGATCGAGGATGAGTCGTCCACAGACACTCGGCACCACTGAGACGTACCTTCGGAACCATTTCCCCCAGCTTCACGACTGCATCCCCTGACATAGGATGTTACCTTCCTCAACTTTGTGCGGAACATGGCTAGGATGCTCTCAGTCGAGACCGAGGTGGAGGAAGACCCTCGCACAGAGGAACTGGAGATACTCCAGTATGAGGCCCCTCTGAAGGAGGCCCTCATGGTACCCATTCCACTGATCCTCCAATGCCTCCTTCTCCACATGTGGGAGATACCGGCGTCTGTGCCCATTGTCAGCAGGTGACTCGATTCCATGTATCGAGTTCGCCGAGGCCCTGAGTTCCAAAAAACCCAACTTCCCCACAACTCAAAGGTTGTTGAGTCCGCCATGCGCAGACTCAAGAGCCAAAAAACCCATTCCTTGGCACCCCCGGCAAGAAGGCTTGGATTCTCGACAGCCTCGGCCAAAAGGCCTTTCAGGGCTCGATGCTGACATACTGGGTCCAGTCCTACCATCTCTACATTGGCATGTACCTCAAAAGAGCTGTCAAAAGAGCTCGGTGGGTTCTCAGCAGGCCTTGATGGGGAACCCCTCCAGAGGTTCAAATCCCTGCCCTCGGTGGTCAAAGAGCGCTTAAAGTTCCTGTCTCAAGCAGCTTACGACGGCTTTGAGTCATCAGCCAGGCTGGCCACTGCCAGTATCGGGGCCTGACTGTAAGTATGGCTGCAATCGTCTGACCTCGAGCAATGGGTTCAGGACAAACTTATTGATGTCCCCTGCATTGGAGAGAACCTTTTCGGGAAATCCATAGCAGACAAAGCAACCCAGATAGTCAATGTCGGTGGCCAGATAGGGCCCTGACATTGAATATCTGGGTCTGGGGTTAGTATTCAGTGGTGATGGCTATGTGCTTTTCAAGTACTAGCCATCACCACTGCATATCCCCCCTCGCCTCCCCCATGTTTTCAAAAGCATTATCTCCACTCCTATCCCCAAGCTTCTTAGAATCCCCACTGGAAGCAAGCAAATAATGAGGATAGTCCTTCATCTTGTTTAAGAAACTGTCTTATTTAGTATTTAGTAGTATTTAACAACCTCCTCAAGGGCCTCGAAGACAAAAAGAAAATGTTTATTCTCATTTTCATTGACATCTCTGCTGCTTTTGATACAGTCCATCATGGAATCCTCCTACAAAGGATTGAATCAATAGGAATATTGGGAACCCCCCTGAAATGGTTCTCTTCTTACATAACCAACAGAATGCCACAGGTTCACTTCAGTGGCGAAGAAGCAGAAGCTTTCCCGCAAACGCAAGGCATACCTCAGGGCTCCGCTCTCTCGGCACTCCTTTTCAACGTCTATATGCGACCCCTCTGTAATATTCTCCATCAACACAATATCAACTACCACATTTATGCGGATGATATTATGCTCTACACACAGTTGGATACCGAGAACCCTAACTATACTCAGCTTGAAACATGCCTAAACGAGATGTTAAAATGGATACAGCAAAACAACATGGCGATCAACCATAAGAAAACTGAGGTGATGTATATCTCCAGAAAACCAAATTTTGACCCTCCTGCGTCACTCACCCTGTGTAACAATACATACCACATGAAGACTGAAATAAAATATCTGGGTGTAACACTTGACAGCAATCTAAAGATGGAAAAGCACCTCCGCAAAACCAACAAGGCCGTGTTCCACAAACTTAGAGTCCTACAACCTCTACGGAACATCATTGAACCTCACGATTTCAGGTCTGTTGCGCAAGCACTAATTATGCCACACCTCGACTACTGCAACGCCATCTTACAGGGCCTTCCAAAGAAAACCCTCAACATTCTCCAAATGGCCCAAAATGTAGCAGCTAGGGTCATCATGAAAAAAAACCTTACTGATCACATTACACCTGTATTAATCGAGCTACACTGGCTCCCCATTGCAGCCCGGGTAAAATATAAAACACTAATAACCACCTTCAAGCTTATACATAACATAGCGCCATCCTTTCTCTCCACCCTTATCATCACGCAATCACCCAACAGAAACAGGCGAACAATCCACTCAAACATACTCCACGTTCCCCCCGATATCACATCTGTAACAACCAGTACTAGCCAACGAGCATATTCCTACTCGGCCCCTGCCCTCTGGAACCAACTACCACCAGAGCTAAGAGCGATCGAAGACCTTATGGATTTCAGAAAGAAACTCAAGACACATCTTTTCCAGTGTCAATACAATCTGATATAGTCCCGGGGGTAAAAAGATACCTCCCAATGAAACTTGGGTGCAGTTATGTAAATATGTGCATATGTAAATTCTGTTTTCTCTCCGTAAGTCCTTTCACCGTGTGCTGTGTTTCTCCCTTCAAATCAGTGTGTGTATACCGCAAAAAGGCCTGTCACGATTGACAAATTCATATCTGTAATCAAACCGCTACTGATCGCTGGAAGCAGCGGTATACAAATGTACGCTAAATAAATAAATTTATGAGGTGAGTTTTCCATATCTATTATTTTACCCCTAATGAATCACTCAACCATTCTTCAGAGGCCATCCCTCCCAGGGCCGGCCACAGAGCTGGTTCAAGGTGTTGGTGCCCTAGGCATATTTATCCCCCCCCCCCCAGCTGTCAGAAGCTATTGTTTAGCTTTGAATGCCCTTCTCTTTGTTACACGCTTCCCCCCCCCCCCCCCCCGAAACTGCTGTCCCAGTTGACTGCCTAATTTAGTGGGTGGTTGAGCTGTCTCTGATCCTGCCTCTCCTTGCCCCCAAAATCTCCCCATTATTACTGTATTGCCAGTTTTATTAGCCTTCCTATTCTCCTGGAACAAGCAGGAAGTCAGTCTTCACATAAGAGTGACATAATCGCTGACAGAGCCTGCGCGGTAGCTTCTCTCCAGCTTTCAAAGAAAGCCTTTGGGAGATGCACTACACATGCGTGGTCCCCTTCCCATCCAAGGATGCCATCTTGCCTCAGTCTCCTTTTTCGGATGTGTGTCTGTTTTTCCCAGAAAAAGTGTTAGCTTTTTCTTTTGCTTTCTTCCTTTCTCTGGTAGCGTACCGGTTCTCTTTCCCGCCCCCAAGCTCACTTGGCTCGGCATTGCATCTTGGGTTCGTTCTTTTCTTTGTTTCCATCGAGGAACTTCTTGGCCGGCTTCGTGCCTTATTTTGTCCCTGGCTGGGTCGGAGATGTTTGACCTCGCAAGGGCTGTTTTCCCACCATGGCCTCAGCCAGTGGCTGTAAAAATTGTGACATGTGTGTAAACCCATGTCACTCACCAACCCACATGACTGCTGTCTCTGATGCCTGCAGCCAAACCATGACCCCTTGGACTGTGGTCTCAGTAAAAATATGACCTCCAAGGCCATTAAGAGCCATCAGCAACAGCAGGAATCCTTCTTCCATAAAATGGATTCTGCACCGGAGTCTCTGTTGACACCATGCTCCAATGCCCCCTCCGTAACTGAGCTGCCTCAGAACACTGAGGCCGCAGGTCCTCCAGCTGTACACCGGAGGAAGAGCCCAAGAGGAGCCAGAAACATTTGAAGACCGTGTCAGAGGATATGCTTGGAAAAGTAGGCAAGTCCCATGGGTCCCAAACCCGCAGTCCTTGCCATGAGACCAAGGGGAAGGAGCAGAAGCGGCCAACCAGAATACCCTGTCAGGAATCTTCAGCAGCTGGCGACCGGCCTCAGATGCCCGAGGCCATTCTGGTCGAAGACTCCCCCTCGATGTAGCCGGCATCGGGCCCAAGCCCCTCGGTGCCCACACCGAAAGCTGCAGAGCCATCTGACCTCGAGATCAGGATGGCAGCCTTGGAGCGCAGTCTATCTGCCTTCATGGCCCAGCAGCAGGCTCTGATGCCCGGCTCTGCTGGGTCATCATGCCCAACTACCTGATCCTCCAGGTTGAGGTCATCCCTGATGAGTGCCCACTGCTCGGACCACAGGGCTGCAGGGGGCCATTGGGCTGCAGGGGGCCGTCTGGCTCAGGGCGTGATCCCAGAGCCCAGATGGCCCTCGACACCTCCACTGACTACAACTCGGACTGGGAGACCGAGGACGAGGAGTCCCCGGATACTCGTCTGCACTGGGACATGCCCTCCGACCCATCTCCCCTCGAGACTTGGCATTGATCTCCGCCTGAGGACATGGCCTTCCTTGACTTTGTGCGGGACATGGCAAAGGCACTGGCCTTCGAGACTGACTTGGAGGAGGACCCTTGGATCGAGGAACTTAAGATCTTCCAGTACGGGGCCCCTCCAAAGGAGGCACTCACACTACCTGTTCCCCCGATCCTGAAACGGCTGCTCCTCCGCATGTGGGAGACCTCGCGCCGGGGTCTATAGTGAGGAAATGGCTGGACTTGATGTACTGGGTCCGCCGGAGTCCTGGCTTCTAAAAGGCACAACTGCCACACAGCTCCATGGTGGTTCAGTCGGCCATGCGTCACCTTAAGAGCAAGAAGACTTACGCTTTGGAGTCCCCTGGTAGGGAGGCCTTGCCTTGGATACCCTGGGCAGAAAGTGCTACCAGGGCTCGATGCTCATTGTCCAGATCCAGGCATACCAGCTGTACATGGGAATGTACCTGAGAGACCTGGTGAAGGAACTCGCCAGGTTCTCGGCTGGTCTCTCTGAGGAACCTCTCCAGCGGTTCCAGACCCTGGCCGAGGGTGTCAGAGAGTGCTCCAAATTCATGACTCGGGCAGCCTATGACAGCTTCGAGTCAGCAGCTAGAGTAGTTGTGGCAGGTATCGGTGCCCGACACCAGGCTTGGCTACAGTCTTCCAACCTGGAGCAATGGGTTCAGGACAAACTGGTCGATGTCCCCTGCCAGGGAGAGAACCTCTTTGGCAAACCCATGACTGATAAGGCTGCCGAGTTGGAGTCCAAATTCCTGATGAGGGCTAGACTCTCCAAGAAGACCACTGGAAGTCCTCGGGTAAAAAGCCCATCTACCCGAAAAAGAGGAAGACCTATGGAAACTACCCTCAGTACCAGGCCTTCTCAGCTCCCCAACAGAGGCAGTAAGCCAGGGGACAAGGGCATGGCCCTCGTAAACCTAAGGCTCCCAAACCCCAGGCACCGGCTCCGGCCCAGCCTGGTGGGAGTTTTTTGACTCCTTGGGCATAGACTGTCTTCCCCCAGGAGGCCCAGCCCAGCAGCCCACATGGGGGCATCTGGTTCTCTATGCCCACCGGAGGCCATCCATCACCACTGACTCCTGGGTGCTGCAGGTGGTGTGGGAGATTAATCTCCTCCACCTGACACTGGCTCCCCCTCAGTTCTTTCCAGGAGAACCCCCATCGACTCCCCTCCACCAGACCTTACTTCTGCAAGAGTTCACAGGTCTTCTTAAAGACAAGGCTGTGGAACCAGTGCCCGCACACCTCGAGGGCAAAGGGTTGTACTCCCAGTACTTCCTTGTACCCAAGAGGACCGGAGACTTCCAGCACATTCTGGACCTGTGAGACTTAAATATGTTCCTGGTGAGGGAGAAGTTCAAAATCCTCTCCCTTGGAACACTGCTACCATACCTCCAGCCAGGAGACTGGCTATGCTCCTTGGACGTAAAGAATGCATACACACACATCTTCATCCATCCCAGTCACAGGAAATACCTCAGGTTTGTGGTGGGAGGCAGCCACTACCAGTACAGGGTGCTACCCTTCGGGCTGGCCACCGCACCAAGGGTGTTTACCTAGTGCCTAACGGTAGTCATGGTCCACCTTCGTCTTCAGGGAGTCTTCGTCTTTCCCTGCGTAGATGACTGGCTCATAAGGGGCCGCAGAGGTGCATCACGCAACAGCAAGCACCATCCTCATCCTATAACACTTGGGTTTGTAATAAATCACCTAAAGTCCCATCTCCTCCCAACACAGTGCCTGGAGTTCATAGAAGCAAGGCTGGACACCATTCAGGCCAAGGCCTTCCACCCTAAGGACAGAGCCAGCCGCATCAGGCTGCTAACCGCTGCCGTACAGTGCCGATGCACACTGTCTGCCCACCTTCTACTCCACCTGCTGGGCCAGATGGCATCCACAGTCCATGTCACCCCGGACGCCCGCCTTCAAATGAGTGTGACTCAATGGGGCTTCCGCTCCCAGTGGACCCAGGTCATGGGCCATCTGCGGGATAGGGTAGTGGTGACCCACAAACTGGCCGACTCTCTCACTTGATTGCAAGCCCCCCAGCACCTTCTGGCCGCGGTGCCCTTTTAGAGCCCTGCCCCCCCCAAAGGGTCCTAACCACGGACACCTCCCTCTTAGGCTGGGGAGCCCATTGCAACAGCCTCTGCACCCAGGGCAGTTGGTCGCAGATGCAGCAGATCAACCTCTTGGAGCTTTGGGCCATATTCCTGGCTCTCCAAGCCTTCTGTCACCACCTGCAGCACCATTCAGTGCTGGTCGAGATGGACAAATCAAGTGGTGATGTTCTACATCAACAAGCAGAGAGGCACAGGGCCTGTATACCCTCTGGTAGAAGGCAGTATGCAAACCGCCATGGGATACTCTTATGGACTGTTTATCTGCCAGGCCAGGATATCGCCCTGGCGGACATGCTGAGCAGGGTCCTCCAGCAGTAGGAATGGCAGCTAGACCCTAGAGTGGTCCGTCAGCTCTTCCAGTTCTGGTAGACTCCACGGATGGACACCCAGCTGCCCCGCTTCTGCTCCAGGAAGCCATACTCATCCCGAGCGGCAGCGAATGCCTTCCTCATCCCGTGGACGGGGGCCTTCAATAAGCCTGCCCACCCACACCACTGGTTGCAAAGACCCTGTTCAAGGTCCAGCATGAAGAGGCATCTCTGATCCTGGTAGCCCCTCGGTGACCCAGGCAACCGTAGTTCCCACTGCTCCTTCTCTTATCCATGGTGCTCCTGGCCCCCCTGGGGAATGCCGTGAGGCTGCTGTCGCAGGAGGAGGGCTCCCTCCTACACCCCAACTTGGGGTCTCTGATACTAACGTCCTGGCTGCCATTCAACCTTTCAGGGGAGGTGGAGGAGGTCCTCCTGGCCTCCTGTAGGACCTTCACAAAACGGGCTTACGCCTTCAATTGGTGCAAATTCTCACTGTGGTACATGGAGCAACGGGTCAACCTATTCTCATGCTCTGTGCAGTTTGTGCTGCAATATTTGCTTCTCCTGTACCAGGCAGGACTGAAGTCCAGCTCTGTCCGGTTCACTTGAGTGCACTCGCAGCGCACCACCACCACCTTATTGAGGGCAAGTCCCTCTCCATCCAACCTCTTGTGATCCGCTTCCTGTGTGGTCTCTTGCTGCCCATGCCTCCTGTCTGCTCACCGGTGGCAGAGTGGAACTTCAACATGGTGCTGTTGCAGCTCACTGGACCACCTTTTGAGCCCCTGGCTATCTGCCATCTATGGTACCTTTCCTGGAAGGTCGTGTTCTTGGTGCCACTCACATTGGCTCGCAGCGTCAGCGAGCTCCAAGCATTGGAGGTTCAATAAGAACAGGGTCGTGCTTCGCATACACCCCAAGTTTCTTCCTAAGGTGGTGTCCCCTTTCCACCTCAATCAGGAGGTGGTGCTCCCCACTTTCTTTCCACAACTTCATGCCAGCAGGATGGAGACCATCCTTCACACTCTGGATTGTAAGAAGGCCCTATCCTTCTACCTCCAATGTACCCAGGGCCCCACCACAAAGCCTCACAGCTTTTAGTCTTCTATGACCCCAGTTGGCTGGGGGCAGTGGTGACCAAATGGACTCTGTTCACCTAGGTGGCGTACTGCATTGCCCTCTCCTACAAGCAGGCTAGGCTCTCGCTGGAGCGCCGGGTCACGGTAGCATCCATAGCAAACCTACATTCTGTTCCTCTGTCGGAAATCTACCAAGTCGCCACCTGCTTCTCAGTCCATATCTTCGCAGCTCATTACTGCCTGGAGAGGGAGTCCCATAGGGGAAGTGCCTTTGGCCAGGCAATACCCCGTCATCTGTTCGGGGTGTAGGCAACTTCTGCTCTCCGGCCCTTAAGTGTTCAGGCTACCGCATTGCTGGTTTCTCGCTGGACACTTGGGCCACTCAGGAATCTGTCTTCTCAAGGACTCATTCCTGCTGTTCGTGGCTCACCTTTTCCTGATTGCCCGTGGCTTTTTACAGGTTTTTGGTAGCCTGTAGCTAGGGAAACCCACATGTGAGGACTGATTTCCTGCTTGTTCCTGGACAAGGTGTAACAGATGTTCTCGGTGGACAGCAGGAATCAGTCCTCACTAGGGTTACCAACTTTTTCACCGAGAAAAACCCGACACCTGTGGCTCGCCATGCTCCACCCATTCTCCGCCCCAAGTCCCACCCCTGCCCCGCCCCCAGCCCCACCCACAAAAATTACCGAGGATACGTGTAGGCTAACTTCCTTGGTCAGATAATAATTAAACTGGGAACCCCAAAATCCAAACATGAAATGTACAACACTGGAGAAATAAAACTATAAAGTAATTTCCTCTTGCACTAAACAAAAACGCAAAGATGTTATCAATACACACTTCCCAGACCAAACATATTCCAGCTAATAAATTCAAAATAAAAAGTATTTTTCTACCTTCTGTTTGGGCGTTTTATTTTTCAGTTGCAATTGCTCCAGTCACTTTCTTCTGGTTTCTTCTGGTGTCTTCTGCGAGCTATCCATTTGTCCTTTCTTCTCTTTTAGATGTTTTCCATTCTCTCTCTATTTCTGCTTTAACATACTGATTGTTTCCCTTTTGCTCTTTCCCCCAATTCTTTCCTTATTCCTTTATCATCCATTTAAATTTCACCCTTCCATTCTCAAGCCCCTCACTCTCCCAATACCCAGCCCATCATAGACTTTTCTTCCACACAAAATATTTTTCCCCTCTCCACTCATTCCCCATCTATTCTAGTCCTCCCCCAAAACCAGTTCCCTTATAGTTCTAGACCCACCCAGCATCCACTCCCTTCTAATCCCATTCTCCCATGCCCCACATCAGCCCATTTCCAGTCCTATTCCAGCTCTTCATCAGTCCATTTCCAGTGCTAGCCCTCACATCACAGACCATTTCCAGTCCTAGCCCCCCCCATCACAGCCCATTTCCAGTCCAAGTCCCCCATCACAGCCTATTTCCAGTCCTAGGCCCCCCCCATCACATCCCATTTGCAGTCCGAGTCCCCCCGCACCATCACAGCCCATTTGCAGTCCTACCCCCCCCCACCATCACAGTCCATTTGCAGTCCTAGCCCCCCTAATCACAGCCTATTTCCAGTCCAAGTTCCCCCTCCCTCCACCATAGCCCATTTCCAGTCCAAGTTCCCCCCCCCCCCCCATAGCCCTTTTGCAGTCCAGGTCCCCCTCCCCATCACAACCCATTTCCAGTCCATGTCCCCCCCCCCATAGCCCTTTTCCAGTCCAGGTCCCCCTCCCCATCAAAAACCATTTCCAGTCCATGTCCCCCCCCCCCCATAGCCCTTTTCCAGTCCAGGTCCCCCTCCCCACCACAGCCCATTTCTTTCCAGTCCAATGCCCCCCCATAGCCCTTTTCCAGTCCAGGTCCCCCCCCTTCACAAACCATTTCCAGTGCAAGTCCCCCTAATCACAGCCTATTTCCAGTCCAAGTTCCCCCTCCCTCAACCATAGCCCATTTCCATTCCAGGTCCCCCTCCACCATCAAAACCCATTTCCTGTCCATGTCCCCCCCCCCCCCCGTTAGCCCTTTTCCAGTCCAAGTCCCCCTCCCCATCAAAACCCATTTCCAGTCCATGTCCCCCCCCCCCCCACATAGCCCTTTTACAGTCCAGGTCCCCTCCCATCACCTCCCCTTTCTTGCAAGTCCTAGTCCCCCACCCCTTAGCCCTTTTCCGGTCCAGGTCCCACCCCCATTCACAACCCATTTCCAGTCATATTCCCCCCTCCTAGCCCTTTTCCAGTCCAGGCCCCCTCCCCCCATCACAGCCCAGGCAGTCCTTGGCCTCCCCCCCCCAAAACCGCGGCTGTCTGAGGCTTTAGAGGGAGCCTTTAACCTTTCCCACCAATCGCGGCTTCACAGGAACAGCCGCCAGCGTGAAGGTAAAGGCTCTTCACGCTGGCGGCTGTTCAGAGGGAGCCGGGGCCTCGCGCGGGCTTCCCCGGATCCCTCTGAAGCCCTCCGGGTTGGGAGAAAAGCCGTTTTTTTTGCTCTGGCAGCTCCCGATCTTGCGGCCAGAGCAAAAAAAAACGGCTTTTCAAGGGCCGGTTTTGCCTCTGCGCCGGCAGCCGGCCAGGCCATGGAAAAACCGGCCAGGCCGGCTGAAAACAGGCCAGTTGGCAACCCTAGTCCTCACAACCCTCCCTCTTCCCCGTGCAGTTGGTTTATGTGTCATTTTTTGCCTTTGAGCTATAGCAAGATGGCACCCTTGGGCGGGAAGGGAACACGCATGCGTGGTGCATCTCCCAAAGGCTTTCTTTGAAAGCTGGGAGAAGCTACCGCGTGTGCTTGAGAACTGATTCCTGCTGTCCCCCGGAGAACACCTTTTACAGGTGAGTAACTACGCTTTCTCTCTTATCTGTTGGAGATTTTGAAGATCCCAGAGGAAACTATTTTGCATACATATGCAAAATCAGAACTGTAAATATTATAGTAAAATGAATAAACCATAGTTTGTTCCTGCTGTTAAATGTTTTCAACTTCTTTGCTTGAAGGGCAGATTATTGTCGATAGCTGTAGTCAGTGACTGAGACAAATGATCTTTCAGAAGTTCAGTCATGGTAACACTTGGTAATGGCTATCTATAGTTTCTTCATGGTGTGGTTAAGACACTTCCCTACTTAGTATCTATAGAAGAAACAGCCACAAAAGAATCAACTCAACGAGCTTCCCAGATGAGAAGGAGGCCTAACCACTCCCACATTGCAAGGATGCTAAGAGAGCATGGAAGAACTGTACTTAACCTTTAACAGTGTTGCCACGCTGTCTCGTAACATGTTCCTTTAAGTTACTCAATCCCACCCACTACATTTCCTGCCCTTCATGGCAACTGGAGAGGCCCTTAAGTGCATCTTTGCCTGCCGCTGAGCCCAAGTCTTCCATTTTTTGTGTAATTCACCACTTTGATTGTAGGAAAAAGTGGTATACAAATCTAAATAAATAAATAAATAAGAGGCACAAAATAAATTTTTTTCTAAAGTTTTCCAGACGCTGCATGCATTAAATGCTGATTCAGTATTCGGAGAATCCTTTTGTAGGCGTATATAACAGACTTTTTCTGAAGCTGGCTCAGACATGCTGAACAGAACAAAACTTCTGGTTACTCCATAGTATGCCCATGGGAGCCCTCAAATTACTAGTGCTGCTACTTCTGCCTTTTCAGTTCCTAGAATATTATTCATGTTGGAAATGTTCCCAATAAAATTGTCAAAACAATTCTTTGGAGCTTGAAATAGATCAGATCCACAATTTGTATGACAAAGGTCAGAAAATAGAAGTGATCTTTTAATACTTGTATGGACATCTAAAGAGGACAAGAGTGGGCTCTCTAACTTTTAGATGTTCTACCAAATCAGTCACCTTAAATGGATTATGGTATAATATGCAGAGCCCAGTGATAAATACTGAATTTCCTTTAATTAAAGGTCCGATTTTGATGCTTATGGATGCCTATCAAACTGTGTAATATTGCAAATAAATAATTGCTTTTTTGTGTCTACTATGTTAAGTATATTGAAAGGAATTAATAATTAAAATCTCTTCACGTTCACCCTTTCTCTACAGTCATCATGGAGTAGTTGTGATATTTTCCTAGTGCTAATTTTTCTCTGTGGAAAAATAAACAGACACTTCGGGTTGGTCTGGAACTTCACTAAGTACATCACAAACCCGGTGAAGTACTGTATAGATTTAACATCTGTGGGCTGTATAGCATATTCTGTATGGCATGGATAATGTCAGAGTTTGGTTTTGGTACCATACTTCACTCATATGTCTAGTGGTGCCAACCATTTAAATAGCACTGATGAATATAGTGACTGAATTTCACTGCTCTATGTATAACTTTATTATTCTTTCCATATCCTGCCTCCAAGTGTACACAAGTTTTAAGTGTAGAACCCACGTTGGTGCAGTCCACTCATAGAACTGTATGTAGAATGTGGGCAAAATTACAACAAAAAATGACTAAAGATACTTCAATTTGAGATAGTATTCTCAAACTTAAAATATGAAGCATCACATTGTTTTGCTAGTGTTTGTAATAGCACATGGTAGTTTTCTGTTCTCTCTTTGAGCTTTGTTCTGTAACTGATTTCTTCCATGGTGAACCAATGTTGAATGGAGTCCTTTATGAAGTCTTTTTTGTTTTACAGATTGGTTACTTGAAGAAGAATGGTGATGGAACTTTAGTGTACTGTGTTGTCAACCCATCTGATCCAGAAGCAGAGGGTAAAACATTTAATAAGGATGGTATTCTAATTTGTATTTCTGTAGACCGACTGGACATTGACATGCTGTACAATCATAGTTTATTAAAGAATATATATATAGCTATTTCTGGTGAGACTGCCGGATATCTTCCAAAGGGGGGAAAAAGCTGTACTTGATCAACATTTTTTGCTAGCATATTAATAATAAAAAGTAAGTGTTTGATCATGTATATTGAAACAGAGTGTAGGAGTAGCCTAGTGGTTAAAGCAACAGATCAGGGTTCAGTTCTCACTGGCACTCCTTGTGACCTTGGGGAAAAAAGGACTGGCAATATATTTCCGGTCATACCTTGCCAAGAAAACCCAGGGGGGCTACTGGGTCGCCATGAGTCGGCACTTACAAAAAAAAAAAAATATATATATATATGTATATATTTTTTTAAAAAATGTTTAACACCGTTGCTCTCTAATTTACCTCTCATAGACAGGAACTTGGCACTAAACTCCTTGATTATGAATGAGCACTGTTCACAAATTCACTTGAATAGGTTCTCCAGAGTTTACTTACTAACAACTTTCCACATTTAATATGCAATCACCTAGATAACGTTATTCAAAATACTTTTCCCAAACCATAACATTAAACAGACCCTTTCATATGTAAACTGCAGCCTTTAGCTTTCAACAGCAAACTCTTGGGCTTTGGCTCTAATCCATTAAATTTACAGCTTGCAGCTCCAGACATCAAACTTAGTTTCCATATCATTCTGCTAGACCAATCTAGACAAGTGGGTTGTGTTTCCCTATCAGCAGATTGGTAGAGACAAAGAACCAATGAAAAGCTCAGGTTTCAATGACATCACTCCTATACCTCTATTTGCCTCAGCCACAAGAGTTCTTTTCAATATTTCTTTGTCTCCAGCAGATGGTGGATGGATTTTCTCCTCTCTGAAGAAAATTCTGATGATTGAAAGGAAAAGATTGATTAAATGCTCGTGAATGACCACTTTGAGGGAGACTTTCTTGAGCACAACGTGGGAGGCTTCACTAGACTGCGGTCTTTTCTGTAGCCATAGGAGGAGGGAAAATTGGTTCAGCTCCATGCACTTGTCTTGATAAGAGCCTGTTGAGCAGCCATAAATTGAAAGGATTTGGAAGGATCTGGAAGAGTTCAGCAGCCTCAGACAACCTCAACGCTCTCTCCATCCTTCTCTGTTCCCTCCCCCCAGCTCTCTCCCGCAAATTTCAGAAGGCTCTCAGGGGATCTGCATGCCAGTCACCTGAAATGCAATGCTGCAAAGCCATTGTAGAGCTGAGCCCGGCACGGATCCTCTACCTGGGTCTCTCGAGGTGATTACCAAGGCTTGATGTCGTCATTGTACTTTTTGGGGGCTCCTGATTCCGTTTGTGCGGGACACAATTCGGGGTAGACCATTGACATGGTGTGAGGGTTTCCCGCCGTTTTCTGCACACACTGACAGCTTTTTCTCATATTTTGAAACTGGAGGTCACCAAGCGGCACCAGCAGGTATTCCTATCCTAGCGCCTGGAATGCGTGTTGCTGTAAAAGCGCAGTTAATACTCAACAAAGTAAAACATAGATCTCCAGGAACAAGCAGGAATGAGTCTTCACATATGGGTACGTCGGTACCGACGGAGCCTGGGCGGGAACGCTCCCCAGCGTCCCAAAAAAGGAAAGCTTTTGGGAGCATCCCACAGCGCCTGCGCGCTGCCTTCCCTCTGCCTTCCCGCCTTTCCTAACCGCCTCTCTCCAGTTCTTCTTTTCCGCGGAGCCAGCAGGTCGTGTTCCTGTCACCGCTGAAGAAGTTCTTTATTTTATTTTATTTCTTCGGTCGCGTCGGACCGGTATCGCCGGTCTTTTCTTTCTTTTTCTTCAAAAAAAAAAAAAAAAAAGATACTTTACGTTCCACTTCAGTGTATTTTTTCTTCGTTGGGCCTTAGGCCTAACAGAAAATTCCTCATGGAAAAGCCCGCCTCTGGGTTTAAAAAATGCACAAAGTGCAGCGGTACCATCTCTGTTACCGACACCCATGACTGGTGTCTTAAGTGTTTGGGTCCTGACCATTCCATCACGGATTGTCCGTCCTGCTCCATGATGTCTAAAAGAGGTTTACAGAACCGAGCAGCCAAGCTCAGTACACTGTTTCCCTCTGATGCAGCTTCGGTGGCATCGACGTCTTTCAGGGCTGCTTCTTCCTCCTATGGATCTCAGCTAACCAAACATAAGTCCAGCCGGTCCTCGAAGGGTAGATCTCCCTCTAAGCATCGAGATGCCTCCGGGCTTGCCCTCGAGGATCCTGCACCGGCAAAAGTACCCCGGCGGGAAGCTCTGGCTTCCAAAGCTCCTCCTATGGGGTCACAGGTTGACATCGATGGCACGGCCTCGACCGATCACCTGTTGCAATGTTCTGGGGTACCGGAGGAATCCGCCGGTACCGACCTCCAGACATTCATGGCGTCGATGGATCAGAATGTTCTGACCATGCAGCGTGCCATTACGGCATTCATACAAGCTGCAACGCCGCTGGTACCGCAACAAGCTTCGTTGTCGGTACCGGCTCCGATATCAGTTCCGGTGCTGGTACCGGTTGCATCGACATCGGCTTCGGTGTCGACTGCAGCGGTACCCTGTCCGATGATGCCTATCGGTACCGATGACTCCCGATGTCGATACCACCCGGTATGCGTATCGGGCTTTACAGGAGTATCCAGACAGGCGATACTTCGATTCCTCCTAAGACTCTGATGCATCGGAGGCCTCTGTCGAAGCATCGGTACTTCTTCCTCAGGAGCCTTCTTCTCCAAAAAGAAGAATGTCCCCTCCAGAAGACTTGTCTTTTCAAGACTTCATAAGGGAAGTGGCCAAGGGGCTTTCTATCTCAGTAGCCCCTGAGACAGAGCCTAGAGCCAAAAAATTGGATATTTTGCAATATCCCAAGGCTCCTAAAGAAGCAGCCACTTTGCCAGTTCATGAGATCCTTTATGACCACATGATAGGCTTATGGGAGACTCCTCTCACCATCTCTTCTCATTCTCGTAGGTTGGATACCATGTATCGTGTCCCTCCTTGTCCTGGATTTCATAAAACTCAGCTTCCTCACCATTCTATTGTGGTGGAGTCTGCTATGAAAAAGTTAAAGAGTGCAAAGAGGCACTCATCTGCTCCTCCAGGAAGAGAATGTAGAACCTTAGATGCTTTTGGCAGGAAACTTTTCCAGGCCAGTATGCTTGTTGCCAGAATCAACTCCTATAGTCTCTATATGGGGATGTTTCTGAAGGAAGTTACAGATCATCTGCAAACTTTCCTCCCTTTTCTTCCAGAAGATAAAAGGGAAGACTTTCTTACCTGGCTTAAGCATGCCCAGGATGTTTCCAAATTTTCTAACCGTGCAGCCTTTGACCCTTTTGAGGGGGCCAGCAGAGCCTCGGCCATTGCCATAGGTGCACGCAGAATTGCTTGGTTACAAGCTTCTGATTTGGAACCCTGGGTCCAAGATGGATTAGGAAATCTTCCTTGTACAGGTGAAAACCTGTTTGGCAAAGATTGGCAAGCAAAGGCCACTCAAATGGATGCAGAAAATTCTGCTTTGGATAGGCTTTCAAAGTCTACCTCTAATCCTGTCCAGAAGAGGTTGTTCAAAAAGGCATATTTTCCCAAGAAGGGAAGATATTATCCTGTTTATGGTCAACAGACATTTCTGCAGGTCGTTTTGCTGCAAAGCGTCAACAACCTAAACAGGCCAAGCCTAAGGCTGCAAGGACTACTGTAGCCCAACAGCCTCAGCCTCCTCAGGGCCTTTGACTTGCAGCTAGAGAACTTAGCCTTTCTGGCTCTAAAAGACCCAGAGCGCCTCACCATTCCAGGAAGGTTAGCTCACTTTGCTCCCAGATGGGAGCAAATCACAGCAGAGCAGTGGACCCTTTCCATCATAAGGGAGGGGTACAAACTTCATTTCTCAAACCTTCCTCCTTACACCATGGTGAGACAGTTCAATTCTCCAACATCTCTTCTCGACCTTCTGGGTCAGGAGATTTCTACCCTTCTTGCCCAAGGGGCAATAGAAGAAGTACCTCTTCTTCAACAGGGCTCAGGGTTCTACTCCCCCTACTTTCTAATTCCAAAGAAAACAGGGGGCTACAGACCCATATTAGATCTCAGAGAATGGAACAGATTCCTATGCAAGGAGAAATTCAAGATGATTTCTCTAGGTACTCTCCTTCCATTCCTTCAGAGTCAGGATTGGCTTTGTTCTCTAGATCTCAAGGATGCGTATACCCATATACTCATCCATCCAGCACACAGAAGGTTCCTTCGGTTCCTTTATCTGGGAAAGCACTACCAATACAGGGTGCTTCCTTTTGGTCTGGCCTCTGTTCCAAGAGTGTTCACAAAATGCATGGCAGTAATAGCTGCATTTCTACGCACTCTGGGAATATTCGTATTCCCATATCTGGACGACTGGCTCATCCGAGCTTCATCCCATTCAGAGGCCCAGACTTCCCTAGCCTGCACAATGCGTGTTCTGCAGTATCTGGGATAAACATTCCAAAGTCCCAACTCACCCCTACTCAGTCTTTAGAGTTCATAGGGGCCTTGCTGGATACCACAACTGCAAGGGCCTATCTTCCCCAGGCCCGTTGCCTATGCTTAGTGCAGTTAGCCTCTCAGATTCAGTTAAAAACCCATCTAACTGCTCGAGAGATGTTACAACTGCTAGGCCACATGGCATCCACTGTGCATGTGGTCCCTTATGCTCGCCTTCACATGAGGGCAGCTCAATGGACTTTGTCCACCCAGTGGACCCAGGCATCAGGGGGTCTGTCAGACAAAATAGCAACCTCCAGGCGCTTTTTTTTGGTCTCTCCAGTGGTGGAAGTCCACTCAAAATCTGTTGCTGGGGTCCCCCTTCCAACAATTGTTACCCCAAGCAATCCTTACAACAGATGCCTCTCCAGAGGGTTGGGGAGCTCATCTTCAAGACCTCTCCACCCAGGGCATTTGGTCTCCACAGGAGACCTCCCTACATATCAACATCTTAGAACTCAGAGCAATCTTCTTAGCTCTCAGAGTCTTCCATACCCTGCTCAGCTACAAGACAGTCCTCATTCACACGGACAACCAAGTAGCCATGTTCTATGTGAACAAGCAGGGAGGGACTGGCTCTCTGTCGCTTTGCAACGAAGCTCTGAGATTGTGGGCCTTCACCAGAGAGCATCAAATTCATCTTCTGGCAGTATACCTTCCAGGAGTTCAAATCTCTTGGGCAGACAGACTCAGTCGAGTTCTGCTTCCACACGAACGGTCCCTTCATATGGACCAGATAGTCAGAATCTTTCGAATTTGGGGAACCCCGGACATAGACCTCTTTGCAAGTCCGTGGAATGCCAAACTTCCCTGATTCTGTTCCAGAATTCCGTGTCAGGGAGTTCAGGCCAGGGATGCCTTCCTCCTTCATTGGGGTCAAGACTTCCTGT
Source organism: Ichthyophis bannanicus (assembly GCA_033557465.1). Lineage (NCBI taxonomy): Eukaryota > Metazoa > Chordata > Amphibia > Gymnophiona > Ichthyophiidae > Ichthyophis > Ichthyophis bannanicus. Next base: position 888,884,599 of record CM066031.1, on the reverse strand, counting down.
ACGCCTTTCCACCCATTCCCCTAATTCCCAAGACCCTGTTCAAGCTTCAGAGAGATCGAGGGACTATGATCCTCATAGCTCCATGTTGGCCACGCCAAGTGTGGTACCCTCTACTTCTGCATCTCTCTCAAGCTCCCTCCCTGGACTTGGGGTCTGCTCCAGATCTCCTGTCTCAGGAGGGGAGAACATTGTGGCACCCAAACCCCCAATCTCTCCATCTCAGGGCTTGGTTGCTGAAGGCTTAGACCTTCAAGATTGGCATCTTTCTCAGCAAGTAAAGGATATCCTTCATGCTTCCAGAAAGCCTTCTACTAGACGTTCCTATGCTTTTAAATGGAAAAGGTTTACCATTTGGTGTGCTGAGAAGGGTATTGACCCTCTAGCAATACCTTTGAATTCTTTACTAGAGTATCTCCTGCATCTTTCCCATGCAGGCCTCAAAACGAATTCAGTAAGGGTCCATTTGAGTGCTATTGCAGCATCCCTCAAGCCTCTTAATGGACAACCTGTCTCCTCTAATTCTTTTATTGCAAGATTCATGAGAGGCCTTCTTTTAACTAAACCTCCCATTAGACCACCTCCAGTGGCATAGGACTTGAATCTGGTTCTTGGTCAGCTCATGAAGCCACCCTTTGAATCCTTAGCCTCTACCTCCTTGAAATTTCTTTCCTGGAAGGTTATCTTTCTTATTGCAGTCACCTCAGCTCGCCGCATCAGTGAACTGCAGGCCTTAGTGGCTAATCCACCTTATACAAGGTTCCATCATGATAAGGTAGTCCTTAGGACCAATCCACACTTTATGCCTAAAGTGGTCTCACCTTTTCATCTTAATCAAGAGGTGTATTTACCTGTCTTTTTCCAGGTCCTCATGCATCAAGTGCGGAGAGGCATCTTCATACCCTGGATTGTAAGAGATCTCTTGCTTTTTATTTACAAAGGACACAGCAACATAGAAAGTCTTCTCAACTCTTTGTTGCTTTTGATCCCTCTCATTTGGGACTTCCAGTCTCTAAGAGGACACTGTCCAATTGGATTGCTCAGTGTATTTCTTTCGCCTTCCAGAGTAAGAACCTTTCTCTGGAGGGCCATGTCACAGCTCATAATGTGAGGGCCATGGCCACCTCTATGGCTCATCTAAATTCTGTGTCCATCGACCAGATTTGTCGAGCAGCCATCTGGGCCTCGGTTCATACCTTCACAGCCCATTACTGTTTGGACAAGGACTCCCGCCGGGATGCCTTGTTTGGTCAGGCTGTTCTCAAACACATGTTCCATGCTTAATCAACTCCTACCCTCCATCCCTGGTTGGATGCCTGAGATCCATGGGAGGAGGTAGAGCCCTTCTCAGGGTCTCACAACCTTGGGGATCTCCCAGGCATCTCTAGCTGGGGAGTCCCCATATGTGAAGACTCATTCCTGCTTGTTCCTGGAGATAGCACAGTTACTTACCTGTAACAGGTGATCTCTGGGAACAGCAGGAATAAGTCTTCACAACCCACCCATCTCCCCTAGGAGTTGTATCTCTCTATCTATCTTTCCTTTCCTCTCTCTCTCTTTGTCTCAGCTTTAAAACTCGAACTGGACTCCCTTTGTTGATCCATGGCGACCAGGTGGGATTTGTGCGTGGACGTCAGGTTGCGCGCAGCCTGCAGCGGATTTTGTTATCACTTGGGGCGGGACGCATGTCTGGAGACCCCTCGCTTCTAATCAGTTTCGATGCCGAGAAGGCTTTTGATCGGGTCAACTGGGGGTTTATGTATCAGGTGCTGGACGCTGTGGGGATTGGTGGGTTTTTTGTGGACGTGGTCCGCTTGCTTTATGCGCATCCTACTGGGGCGATTCTGATTAACGGGACTATGTCGGCGGACTTTGTTATTCAGAAGGGTACCCGGCAGGGTTGCCCACTCTCGCCCCTTCTATTCGTTCTTTCGCTCGAGCCCCTTCTGACTCTCATTAGAACATCTTCGCTATTTCGAGGGGTTCGGATAGGGAGTGAGGAGTTCCGTCTTGCTGCTTTCGCCGACGATCTGTTGGTTCATCTGGGAGATCCAGTGGCGGGTCTTCCTTGCTTAATCAAGCTTATTCAGGAGTATGGGGAACCATCCGGACTTCGCCTCAACTTTGACAAGTCAGAGGCGCTCTTTTTGGCCCCTGCGGCGCATCCTGGGTGGCAGGGGCCCTTTCCTTTGCGGTGGGCGAGTGGATCCTTTAAGTACTTGGGCATCTGTCTACCGGCACGACTGGAGGATTTATACCAGCTTAACATTTCTAAAATTTTGCGGGAGGTGAAAGCCTGTGTGGATCGGTGGAGTGACCTACCGTTGTCCCTGGGGGGTCGCATCGCTCTTTGTAAGATGGCGCTTTTTCCAAAGATCCTCTACCCATTGCAGATACTCCCGCTGTTTCTCCGACGTGTTGACCTTCGGCAACTGGAGCGCTTATTTAACAGGCTCCTCTGGAGGGGACGGAGACCTCGGGTGCGTCTGGCGATATTGCAGCAACCCTGGGAGTTGGGCGGGATGGGTTTCCCTGATATTCGGCGCTATAATGTGGCATGTTTGCTACGTTATGTTCGTGATTGGTTATGGGATCTGACCGTATGCTCCCCCTTGGAGTTGTGGATGGCTGCGCTGGCGCCTTTTCATCTGCGATACCTGCTGCATGCCCCGTCGATTAAGAATGTCCCCCTGGACTTTCGGGAGTACCTTCTTAGGCCTATCCGATCGGCATGGCGTTTCTTTTGTGCTGGGCGTCGGCTCTCCCCGGTGCACACCCCTTATCTGCCTATTCGGGGCAACGCTGATTTTATTCCGGGCCTGGGGCGCTCTCCTTTTCAGCACTGGGAATCTCTTGGGATTGTGAACTTAGAACATGTGTTGAACTCTGAAGGGACTATGTTGTCGTTTGCTGAGCTGCGTTGTTCTTATGCGCTGGGGGTTTGGGATGTTTTTCGCTATTATCAACTTCGGAGTTACCTCAGTACGCTCCCTTTAGCGGCCTTACGTGGGGAGGTCTGTTCGACGATCGAGTTGGCACTGATGGGGGGGGATCGGGGAGATCGCGTGTCTGGTCTCCATCGAATGCTGTGGGACGGTGTGTCCCCGTTGGAACTGGATACTGTGGCGGCTGCTTGGTCCCAAGAATTGGGGGAGGTGGTTGGCGCGGAGCAATTATTGGGGGGGCTGGCAGCTATTCCGACCCTCAGCTTTCAAGTGACTCATCGTGATACCCAGTTTCGGGTTGCGCGCCGTCTTTATTTTGCTCCCTTGAGGGCCTGGCGGGCGGGCATAGGAGTGCATCATTGTTGTCCCCGCTGCGGGCAAGATCGGGCAACTCTGGGCCACATGTTCTGGGCGTGCCCCAGGGCCCGAGCTTTCTGGGATAGGGTGGGAGACCATCTTCATTGCTGCCTTCCGGGGTTGGCGTCTCTGAATGCACGGAATGTGGTGTTAGATATCTGGGAAGATGAAAGGGGGGACACCCTGGAACCTACGCAAGTATGTTGGTTACGTCTGGCACTGCTGTTGGCGCGTCTGACGGTATTGCATCAGTGGTTGGATGTGCGGGGACCGTTATATGGACTCTGGCGAGTGCGGCTGCATAATGCCCTGCTTCTGGATCAATTACATGCCGCGGGAGTTGAACGGCGATGGCACCGCTTCCTGCAGATGTGGGGACCGCACGTGCAACTGCTACCTGCAGGGGTGCGGCGGCGGATTTCTAGGCGGCCCATCTAGACAGTGGGGTTGAGAGCATGCCCGGATGCGATTGGTGGGTGGCTGTCGGGTGCAAGAGGTGAGCCTTGGATGGATTGTTAGCTATCCCTTGACACTTCTGTCTTCCCATATCCTGTTCTGATTAGTTGTCCAATTGGGGAAGGGGGGGGGGGTATGGGTCGGGACCTGACCTGATGCTTTGGGATAGCGGGGGGCCTGGGAGAAGGGTCAACCCTAGGCCTCGCTTTGACTTAGTAGGAGGGAGTGTGATAGGGTCCGGGATCCGACACTAGGGGTGGGGGCGGGGAGGTAGTTGGGGGGTAAAGGGGAGGGTAACCTAAGGGGGGGAGCTGGCGATAGGTGGAGTGGGTAGGCCGTCCTGGTTATGGGGAGGTGGGTGGTCTCCCTCTGTATGTTTTACCACTGGACACTCGTTGGTTTCCCAGTGGTGGCTGCTCGCTCTCTCTGGCATGTATGGGTGCTTTTGACTTTCTTGATACTCTACCTTTGTGGTGGTAGCGAACGCTTGTGTAGTAGCATTATACTGTTTTGCTTGTCTACACTACTGTTGTTGTATGTTTTCCTATGATATGTTTGTGAACCTTTTTTGTGAATAAAACAGAGTTACCATAAAACTCGAACTGGAGAGAGGCGGTTAGGAAAGGCGGGAAGGCAGCGCACAGGCGCTGTGGGATGCTCCCAAAAGCTTTCCTTTTTAGGGACGCTGGGGAGCGTTCCCGCGCAGGCTCCGTCGGTACCGACGTACCCATATGTGAAGACTTATTCCTGCTGTTCCCAGAGATCACCTGTTACAGGTAAGTAACTGTGCTAAACATGATGGCAGAAAAGGCCACATGGTCTATCTACTGTAATATGCCCTTCCATATCAACTACAATAGTCTCGGAGTATTTGTGTTCCCCTATCTGGACGACTGGCTCATATGGGCCGACATGCTGGACGAAGTGCGCAATGCGACACAGCGCACTCTGGGACTGCTGCAGCACCTGGAGTTTGTGGTGAACTTCCCAAAGTTTCACCTCTCCCCAACGCAGTGCATGGAGTTCACTGGGATCCTGCTTGATTCCATCCGAGCAAGATCCTTCCTGCCCCTGGAGCAGGCTCAGCACCTCGCCGCCCTGGCGCAAGTTGTGCAGAACAGCACACCGGTAACAGCCCGGATGATGCTTCGCCTCCTGGGGCACATGGCGTCCACCGTCCACGTTACTCCTGTTGTCCGCCTGCACATGCGGCAGGCTCAGTGGATGCTCAGCGCCCAGTGGTCACAGGCATCTGGCCGCCTAGAGCAGGGGTGTCAAACACCAGTCCTGGAGGGCCACAAACCAGTCTGGTTTTCAGGATGCCCGTAATGAATATTCATTAGATATATTTGCATACAATGGGGGCAGTACATGCACATATATCTAATGCATATTCATTAGGGATACCCTGAAAACCTGACTGGTTTGCAGCCCTCCAGGACTGGAGTTTGACACCCCTGGCCTAGAGGACTGCATTCAGGTCATGCCAGCCTTGGCATCCTTCCTGACCTGGTGGCTGGACCACCTCAACCTCAGAGCTGGCCTTTGGGACCGGGGAAAGCAGCATTCAACAGCTGAGTGTGTGGGCGGGACTTGCTCTTCACCTCACTGCCTGCCAATCAATTGCCCTGCTCAACGGCAATAAAACTGCCGTGCCGGAGGCACGCCCGCGCCTTGCGGGCCCGTTCCTGAGGGCCTCGCCAGAGGGCCCTTCGGCGTGGCCCTTAGGCGCGGCACTTAGGCGAAGTGAAGAAAGCTAAATAGGAGACACAGCCAAGCCTACAATATCAAAGAGGAGAACATCAGACTGCAGACAGAGAAAGAGGACTCAGACAACAGAAACGCAAGTAAAAGCTCTAACGGGGCTTCATAAAATCAAACATGCAAGCAACACTGTTCCTCCCAATCTGCCTCCTCTGCACACAAATACTCCCTTCAATCACACAACAACAATACCTGCAATCCAACTCAACATGGCACCCTCCGCTCACTTGGATATATACATACATATATATATATATACATAGTACCACAGCACACGCATAACAGCACAAGCAGTACAACAGGGACAAAAAAGCTAACCATCCACAAAGCAAACTCTCACACCAGCACAAAAGAAACACAAGTTAAAACAAGGTCTTCAAAGCTTATCACCATTGAACTCATAAACGCCAGATCCATATGCAACAAGATACACACGATTGCAGACCATATAGAAGACAGCCCGATGTACTCTGCATCACAGAGACATGGCTAAATCCCACCGACAATGTAATTCTCAACTAATTGGTCCCAGACACATACTCTGCATACAACTGCCCACGCTCCTTCAGACGTGGAGGAAGAGTCCCGATAATTGCAAAAAAGAACCTAAGATTCAGAGCTCAAAGTCTCTCAAACACAACAATGTAATACTATCAGCATCGAGAACAAACACATGGCACTCTGCCTAACCTATAGAGCGCCTAAAGCTTCACCTGTAGAACTAGCCTCAACGCTCGAAGCAGTCTGTACCACCACCTCAACTAACAAGCCCACAATATTGCTAGGAGACTTCAACCTCAAGTCAATCAACAACAAAGACTCAGAGGCCTTCCTGCAAGCAATGACTTCCCTGCAGTTCACCCAAATCGTCGATACCCCTACGCACAGATACAGTTCTTCTCCAGACCTCATTTTTGCATCCAATGACCTAACATCAAGAGGTCTAATTTCAACACCTTCCATCACCCCAGTCCCATGGTCAGACCACTACTTAATCAAGATAGGGATATTACTACATATGAACAATCTAAATGATCACTTAGACAACACAACCATTCAAAGACGATTCAAGAACTTCTACAGGGACACATTTCTACAAGACACATTACAACAACTGACCACAGAAGCAGTCGACCTGGAGGCACAAATAACCAAATGGAACTGCACTATATCTAACGTCGCCAAAGTAGCAGATACGAGACCCAAGAAACTCCGGCACAACAGACTACAACACAAGCCGCGGTACTCAATAGCCATACGACAAACGAAAAGGGAGCTCAGAAGGATAGAACGAAAATGGAGAAAATACAAAGCACCTGACATCCAGCAACTATACATAACAAAGCAAAAACAATACGGCGAATACATCAATCATTCAAAAAGAGAATAACATAATAAACACATCCATCAACAAGCCCAGAGAGCTTTTTGAAATTGTGAAAATCCTCACAAAAGAGCAAAGGACAGAATGTGAAGCACAAATTGACCCGCAAACATTTGCTGACTATATTGAGGAAAAATTTCACTCTGCAGAGCAAACAAGATACAGCTTACACAAGAAGCCCATCTCGCATACCAAGACTTGGGACACATTCAGCACACCATCAATTGAGCAGCTCTCCCACATCATTTCCTCAATAAATACAAGCACCTCTCCCACAGACCCTTGCCCAGTCTCTTGGATCAAAGCAACAAAATCAAACTTCATACACATCATACTCAACATGGTGCACGACTCCCTCACTCAAGGTCTGATGCCAGAACAATTACAGCTCGCCACAGTAAGATCGATCCCAAAGAAAATAACTTTAGACAAGAACAACCCAGCAGCATACCGACCAATCTCCAGCATACCCTTTCTGGCAAAGATCATCAAAAAAAAACAGTACAACACCAACTACAAGAACACATTGATGATCATGCACCACTGGATGACAACCAACATGGTTTTCGCCCAAACCATGGAGTCGAAACACTAATGATTTACCTTTTCGACAGCATCCTCCGTATCTTAGATAACACTAGGAATGGAATCATAATGATCTTCATTGACATATCTGCAGCATTCGACACAGTAGAACACAAGACTTTACTGGAAAGACTAGAAAACATTGGGCTATATGGAACCACCTTAAAATGGTTCCACTCATATCTAACCGAGAGGCAGATACAGGTAAAGATAGGTCACAACACCTCTCAACCCATAAAAGTCCTCCAAGGAGTTCCACAAGGATCTGCCCTATCAGCTCTTCTGTTCAACATCTACATCCAGCCAATATGTAACATCCCGAAGAAAAACAGCATTCAATATTCAATATATGCAGATGATATTATGATATACACACCCATCTCAGTTGACAACCCTGATTACTCTAAAATTATAAACTGCCTCACACAAATGTCCATATGGTGTAAAAACAACAACCTCGAAATTAACTTCAGCAAGACCGAGGCACTATTCATCACTCGTAACCCTGACTTCGCCCACCCACCGGACATCAAGATAAAAAACTCAACTATACCAATAAATTCAGAAGTAAAATATCTCGGAGTGACCCTGGACAATGAACTGAATCTCAAAGCACATATAAACAAGACAGTCAAAAGTGCAAACTACAGGATGAGAATCATTAGAAGACTTAAACCCCTCCTCGCAACCGACCATTTTCGTAATGTATGCCAAGCTCTAATTACTCCCTTACTGGACTTCTGCAACCCAATATTCCTTGGTCTAGCAAAACAGACACTCAAGCCACTGCAGCTAGCACAAAACACGGCTGCCCGCATAATATCTGGATCGTTAAGACATGAGCACATCACACCCATTCTGAAAGAGCTACACTGGTTACCAATCATTTCACGCATCAAATATAAAACAATCATTTACATATTCAAGATCAAGCAACTCACCTCAGCAAACAGCCTGCTCTCACTCATACAGACAGATACCAGTACACGCCCAAGGAGAAAAAGAACCTCCAACCGAGTCATCAACTCTAATGACTTCAGAAAAGCACGCAAGGACACTACAGAAAGAGCACTCTCTCTGGCTGCGCCAACAATCTGGAACACCCTCCCAGACGATCTGAGATCAGCATTGGACCTCAAGGACTTTCGCAAACAGCTGAAGACAACGCTGTTCATAGAACACTATGGACACGTTACTTGATCAATTCATATACCAGGAACGACCAACTTCCTACCCTCAGACTCACGGACAAAGAATGTATAACGGCACTTGTTGTTTCTTAACACTAAACATATAGATTGTATTATAGCACATGTTGTATAATAGCGCACAATGTACATAGCTCAATCTATTCTAATACACAACACATCATACTCTCAAACTACGATATAACCCTCACTGCATGATATCACCATCACCTCTTTTGTTTGTTTTGCTGTTATACCGCTTTGATTGTAAGATAAGGCGGAATAGAAATACTATTAAATAAATAAATAAATGTCAAAGATGGGCTTGGGGGCCCACTGCGATCACTTGCAGGCGCAGGGCCCATGGTCACCAGAGGAGAGTGCCTCACATATCAAGCTGCTTGAGCTCCGAGCAGTCTATCATGCCCTGCGGGTCTTCCAGGACCATCTGGAAGGACAGGTGGTTCACGTCCCGATGGACAACCAGATAACAATGCTTTACATCAACAAGCAGGGGGGCATGGAATCATACCAATTCTGTTGGGAGGCAGTGTGCCTCTGGAACTTTGCGGCGGGGAAGAACATTTCACTCAAAACAGTGTACTTGTCCTGCCAGGACAATGTGCTGGCCAAGTGCCTGAGCCATGTTCTCCAACCCCACGAGTGGAGACTGAACCTGACCATACTGGGGGAGATCTTCCGGCAGTGAGGTACTCCAGAGATCAAACTCTTCGCCAGTCCAGAGAATGCGCAGCTACCGTGCTTCTGCTCTCAGAAGCCAACCCGGAGGCGGGAGGCAGCGGATGCGTTCATCCTTCCTTGGTCCAGGGAGTTTCTGTATGCATTTCCACCAGTACTCTTGGTGCCTTGGGCCCTGCTCATGATCCGAGCAGAGATAGCCTCCATCATCTTCATTGCATCCTGGCAGCCCTAGTTCCCCCTGCTCCTGCAGCTGTCCCCGAGGGACCCTTGCCCATTGGGGAGCGCCCCAGACTTTGTCTCAGGAGGACGGAACATTGCGACGCCCCAACCTCCAACCCTTGGCGCTAACATCCTGGATGCTGAAAGGCTAGTTATTGCGCTTCACTGCCTCCCTTGACTGGTGGAAGATATCTTTCAGGCCTCTCGTAAGGACTCTACGCACCGGGCTTATGCCTTCAAGTGGTGCAGGTTCTCCCTCTGCGCAATGGCAGAAGTATTGCAATACCTCTTGCACCTGTCAGGGACAGGCCTGAAGCCCAACTCTGTCAGGGTGCATCTCTGCGCCATCTCGGCTTACCACCACGGAGTGGATGGCCAGTCTGTGTCTCTGCATCCCTTGGTTGGCCAGTTCATGCAGGATTGCCTCCTCTGTTGGCCCCCGTTCCGCTCGAAGCCAGTGGCATGGGACTCAGTGTCTTGCTAGGAAAGCTCATGGGCCTGCCTTTCGAGCCACTGGCTACCTGTCCTCTCAAGTACCTCTCCTGGAAGGTCGTCTTCCTGGTAGCGCTCACCTCAGCCTGGCAGGTGAGCGAACTGCAGGCCCTGGTGGTACATGAGTCCTGCATCAGGTTCCATAAGAACAGGGTCATCCTTCGGGCACACCCTACGTTCTTACCGAAGGTGGTTTCTGCATTCCATCTAAGCCAAGAGTTGGTGTTACCCACCTTCTTTCCTAGGCCTTACGCCTCCAAAGTGGAGGCCTCTCTGAACACACTTATTTATTTAACAGTATTTCTAAACACTTGACTGCAAGCATGCTCTGTCCTTTTGCATCCAGAGGACTCAACCCCATAGATGCTCAGTGCAGCTCTTTCTCTCTTTTGACCCCAGTATCCAAGTGCACCCTCTCAGTGGGTGGCCAGCTGCATCTCATTCGCCTGTCAACAGGCGGTGCTCTTTCTGGAGCATCATGTGACAGCTCAAAATGTGTGTGCCATGGCGGCTTCAGTAGCCAGCCTGCTGTCTGTGCCCTTGCTGGACATCTGCTGGGCCACCACCTGGTCCTCTGTGTACACCTTTGCGGCACACTACTGTTTGGAGGAGGCCTCCCGGAAGGATCGTGCCTTTGGCCAAGCTGTGCTCCGTCACCTCTTTGGGGAATAATGCAACTCCTCCACGCCAGCCCTCTGTATGCTGGCTACAGGAGTGGGGATTTCATCTTTGATTCTGCTGCTGCAATGTCAGACTTCCAGCCAAACAATGCCCCCTGCTGCCCTTTACAGTCTGTTTAGGGTCACCCATGGCTTTTACAGGTTTTTTTGCTAGTCTGTAGCTTGGGAGTCCAATATGTGAGGACTGATTTCCTGCTTGTTCCCAGAAAAAGCGTAGTTACTCACCCTGTAACAGGTGTTCTCCGGGGACAGTAGGAATCAGTCCTCACAACCCTCATAAGAACATAAGATATGCCATACTGGGACAGACCAAGGTCCATCAAGCCCAGTATCCTATTTCCAACAGTAGCCAATCTAGGTCACAAGTACCTAGCAGTTTCCCCAAAAGGCACAGGTACAACAATACTTGTATTGGGGCAAGCAGTGGATATTATGGGTCCACTTTAATATTGGTTTATGGACCTTTCCTCCAGGAACTTGTCCAAACCTTTTTTAAACCCTCCCTTCTCCCCATGGAGTTGTTTTTCGTTTTTTGCCGTCTTGTGCTATGATATCCTGCTGAGGCAAGATGGCACCTTTGGACGAGAAGGTGACTATGCATGCACAGTGTATCACCGAAAAGGCTTTCATTGAAAGCTGGGGAGTGGATCCGTGTGGGCTCAGTCGGCGTCTACATCACCCTGGTACTTGGAGGTTACGAATTCTTTTCGTAAGTTCAACCATCTTTTTGTGCTATTTGCTGGCCCGTGCAAGGGTGTTGCATTGACTACGTCAACTTTTGGGTGCTGGATTAAGGAGGCCATTTCCTTGGCATATCTGTTGCATAACTGGCCAGTTCCGGAGGGCTTGTGCACCCATTCTACCCGAGCGCAAACGTCCTCATAGGCGGAGTGGAGCTCGTTAGCCCCTGCAGATATTTGTCGGATGGCAATATGGGCATCACTTTCCATTTTTGTCAAGCATTACCGCTTGGATGCCCACATGTGGGTGGACACAGCCTTTGGCTCAAGGGTTTTCTGAACTGTTGTGTCTTCTTCCTGCCCATTAGAGTCATAGCTTTGGTACATCCACTTGTCTGGACTGGTCTAGTAGGACGATATGGAAGATAGCATTTTACTTACCAGTTAATGTCCTTTCCTTAAGTCCTGCTAGACCAGTCCAGGGCCTGCCCCTGAAACAGCATTTGCTCTGTTCTTCTGCTGCCGTATCCTTGTGTCTGCTATGATTTTTATACTGGGCTCTGCAAGTTCATCTTCTACTGACAGCTTTCTGTTTATACTTTCCTGTACATAGTTTTTTACTGTTGATTACTCATTGTTGCCCACGATTGAAGTTGTGTGATGCTTGACATGTTTCTCCCATATGCTTTGGGATGAAAACTGAAGAGACCTCTGGTGACTGAGACGGATAGAGGTATGGGAGCGATGTCATTGAAGCCTGGCCTTTTCATTGGTTCTTTGTCTCCACCAGTCTGCTGGTAGAGGAACACAACCCTCTTGTCTGGACTGGTCTAGCAGAACGATATGGAAACATGCTTTTGTAGCAGTTTGTTATTCATGCTCTTTCAAAAAAAGGTCTCTCTTTCATACACATAGATTGCCAGGCCTCTTCTTCCAAGGCAGTGGAGGGTAAAATGACTTGCCCAAGGCCTCAAGGAGTGCCAGTGGCAATCAAACTCAGATCTCCTGGGTAGTAGGCTGTTGCTCTAACCACTAGGCTACTCCTTCACTCCAGGATCAACCACTTATCAACAAAGAATGGACCTGCTCTTTGGGATCCTACCCAGTACTTGTTTATTTATTTATTTATTTATTGAACGGTTTTATATACCGCCTTTCAGAAAAATCAAAGCGGTTTACATAGAACAAAACTTGAACATTACATTGAAACTTATTCAAACAATTGAAATTACAGTGAACATTAAATTGTATTTAATAAAAATGGTAATTTGAGGGTTACAATGCTGAGTAAATGCTGATTAGTTATATAGATAGTTTAAACATATATACAGATTTAAATATTTACAAATTTCAAAAATCTTATCTTATCTGAGCAAGGAAAAATGTATTGTAATTCACTAGAATTATTAGTGTAAAGAGTAAATGTGATAATATGGAGAATTGGGTATTGTAAGATAGAGTAAGAAAAAGGAAAAAGTAAGTTGTGAATTAATGAATATGAGTATATATGAGTTTAAGTGGGAAATATTTCATCTATTGGGAATGAGTCTCCAAAGTATTCTATAAATAGGTGAGTTTTAAGATCTTTTCAAAATGCTGAAAGATCTGTGATAGAGATCTCTGAGTTTATCCGGCAGAGCGTTCCATATTAAAGGAGCATTGAAGCTGAATGCCCTATTTGTTGTAGTTTTATTGAGTTTTGAAAAGTTGTTTGGAACAAGTAGTGTGTTCAGGTTCCTTCGTCTCACTGTTCTGGTCCTTAAATGAATTGTCAGTAGATCAGTTAGATATGATGGGGCTATATCTCTTATCAGTTTGAACGTTGTTATGATAACTTTATATTTTATCCTACTTTGTATAGGTAACCAGTGAAGTTTGTACAGTATAGGGATTATGTGTTCAGTTGGACCTGCATTTATAAGCATTCTTGCAGCAACATGTTGTGCTACTTTTAGTTGGTGTAAAGCATGTTTTGGAATACCTTGAAGAATTATGTTACTAAAATCTAAGTGAGGCAGGATCAGGGCTTGAAGGACTGATCTGAAGTCCAGATTTGATAATAATGGTTTTAGATTTTTAAGATATCTTAATTTATTATATATTGTGTTTGTTGTATTCCTGATGTGTGTTGTTAGACTTAACGTTCTGTCTATGATAACGCCAAGGTATCTTATTTCATCTTTTATGGGGATGCTTATGTTTTCAATTTTTATTTCTGTTGGGGGGGTAAATTTTTGATTTCTAGAAACAAATAATGCTTCTGTTTTCTTGAAGTTAATGTGTAGATTGTGTTCATTTAGCCATTGCGTCATTTTAGTGAAGCATGATTTGATATTGGAGAAGTCCAGGGAGTCTATGTCCATAGGGAGATAAATCATAACATCATCAGCATAAATTGCATATTTTAATTTGCACTGTTGAATGATGTGGCATATAGGTTGTAAATATATGTTAAAGAGTAGAGCTGACAATGCAGAACCTTGTGGGATTCCTTGTTTTTGCGTATAGGTTTTAGATGTATGGTTTCCTATTTTTACCTGTTGCGATCGATCAGTTAGATATGATTGGAACCATGCAAGAATAGTGCATGTATACCAATCTGTTTGAGTCTTTCAAAAAGGATACGATGGTAAATTAAATCAAAGGCAGCCGATATATCCAAAAATATAAGTAATACTGCTTGTTTTGATTTGTCAATGTATTTTAGAATATCATCAAAGATAACTGCAAGAAGTGTTTCTACACTATGGTATGGTCTAAAGCCGTATTGGTGTGAATCTAAGGGGGCATGAAGTTCAATGTGATCCTGAAGTTGATTATATACTATTTTTTCTATAATCTTTGCCATAAGTGGAAGGCTAGAGATAGGTCTATATGAAGAGGGATCAAGATTGTCTGTCTAGTTTTTTGTTTTTCAGAATAGGTCTAATCAAGGCTCTCTTTAGGATGGTTGGCATAGTACCATGTGTGAGAGAAAAATTTGCTATATTTAGAATGTAGGGCGCTAGGTGTGGTTTAGTATTTTTGATCCAGCTAACTGGGCAGGGATCAAGACTAGAAGTGGTTGTGTTAATATCTGAGATCACCTTATCCAGTTCTTTTAGTGTTACAGTATGAAATTTATCCCATATGTGTTCAGGCTTTGGGTTGGAATAAATTAGTGGAATTGGAGGGTCTGATAGTGGAGAGAGCTTAGTTATGTAATAGTCAGCAAGAGTTTGTGGGTTAATAGGGGTGACATCTGTATTAGGAGGGTTTGATACTTTTTTAACTATTTCAAATAATTCTCTGGGACGATTGAGGGAATTTGTTAGTAATTTTGTATGAAAGGCTTTTTTAGATGCATTTATTGTTTTTCTGTAGTAGTCTAGTTTCTCATTGTATAAATTTCTGTCATTATTTGAGTTAGTTTCCCGCCATCTTTTTTCAATCTTTCTAAGTTCCCTCTTTATTTGTCTAATTTCTTGCGAGTGCCAAGGTTGGGAGTCTCTCTGTTTGGATCTGGATTTGTTTGTTTTAGAGCTAGGAAGCATAGCTGCTTTTTTTTTAGTCTCGTTCCAGTTAGCAATACTGATATTGATGTCTGTTACTGTTTCAGGAATATGTGGTAATATCTGTCCTAAAAATTTTTCCCTGTCAAATTTCCTGAACATTGTAGTTAGTCTTTGTTTCGGCTGTTGGGTTGTGATTCTATTGAAATGTGGGAGATTGAATCTAATTAAATGGTGGTCGGACCATGGAATGGGAATAGCCTGGGGTTGTGAAACATTGAGATTATAATCTGGAGATCTTTGAAGAAAGATTAGGTCAAGCGTGTTTCCTTTTATGTGAGTCGGAAAATCTATGATTTGCTCAAGTCAAGTTCAGACATGGTTTCAATGAATGCTTTTGAGTGTGATGGTGTAGTTGAGGGGAGGTTTAAGTCTCCAATGATTACTAGCTGTTTTTTTTCTTGTGTTGAGGGAACATATCATATCTAATATGGAGGATAAAGATTTTGTATCTGTGGATAGAGGTCTGTATATGAGACCAAATGAATGTGAAGTTGTTTCAAACATAATAACATCCATGTTCTCAATATTGTTAGTGGAAATGAGGGAAGCTTTAAGGTTATTATTTATAATAGCGATGACACCCCCGCCCCTTTTTAAAGCCTAGAGCAGTGAAGTAGCTCATATCCATCAGTTTGTAATTGATTTAGGAGAATGTTATCATGAACCGTGAGCCATGTTTCTGTTAAGAATAATATGTCAGGTTTATAATCGGTGAGGATATCAGTTATGATCGGTATTTTATTCCTAATTGATCTCACGTTTATAAGCAAACAAAGAAGGTCTTTAGATAAGGATTTGTGTTTGTTGGACATGGTGATGGTAAGATTTCCCAGGTGTGATATATATTAGACGATTTCTTTGACCTTGTGCATGAGGTGTTTTGTGATATGGTGCATTATGAGAGATGTTGGGATTCTTATGTTGGAGAATAATTGGAATGTTATGAGTAACAAGGGAGTATGCTTGGATATATTTTGGCACAAATATTGTAAGTAGAATTAGACCTGTATTGGCCACTATCAAAGAAGGATGTGGGCTTGATGAACCTTTGGTCCGACCCTGTATAGCACATCTATGTTCTTTCAGACATATACCATCTGCAGTCTTTAGTTCTTTCATGTATGTGTGCCTAGACCACTGTTCCCTCTAAGCTGTGCGCGTGTGCGCGCGCACACACCTCGCCGAGTGAGCGCACATACTTTACAACAGAGCGCACAAAAATTACAGTTCTGATTCTGATAGAAAATAACACAGACGTCTTAAAATTTAAAAGTTGTGATTGTAATTACTAGAAATTTTCTGCTTCATTCAAACTACTAAACGATATTGCCCCCTCCCATCTATCCACACTCCTTCACGCACCAAATGATTCAAGAGCCCGCAGACTAAATGCAACCCTCTCACTGGAGTTACCAAAAACATTCACGAGGACTAAAAAATTCACCAGTGCCAGAGCCTTCACATTCACCGCTCCCACACTCTGGAATGACCTCCCAATAGACATCCGAATCATAAAGGACCTCTCTCAATTCAGGAAAGAACTCAAGACATACCTATTCTCCGAACACTTCGGAATCCCCTACCCTCCAAGCCCAGCCACACAGCGTCCACAGACACACAAACAAAAAAAACCTGCAAAAACACAATTAACTGAACATACACAGCCCCCCTCAAACAGTTCTCCCAAAGACACACAAAAAAACCCACGAAAAATGGAAATAAATTCCATCACACACACACGCACACACACACACACACACACACACTTGAATAGTGAATTCACTACACTGTATCCTAACCTTTTTGTAAATAACACCTGTAAATAGATGTAAATAAATGTCAGCTCGCTGCCTATTCCCTGTAAAAAGTTAGAAACTTCTGATCAAGATATACACCTTGTAAATAGTTTTAATAATTTACTGTTCTGTTATATGTAAAAAGTTAAAAAGTTCTTGTTCAATGTACTGTTATACGAACGTATACAAAACTGTTAAATTGTTCCATGTAAACCGCCCCTGATCTCTGGAAGGGGCGGTATAGAAGAAATAGATAAATAAATAAATAAATAAATAAGTAATCGTCTGTTTTCATTTAATTTGATTAAAATCAATGTGGTGTACATACTGTATTCTGACGTGTAGTCAAATTTTAAAGTATATAATGCCGAGTGTCGTTATGTGGCGCATAAAAATTTTAACCTTCCTTCAAAAGCTGCACAGCTGATATTTTATGCGCACACAGCCTACAGAAAATTAGAGGGAACATTGGCCTAGACACATGTATGCATACACCACACACATATACTGTTCTTTGCTCTGCCAGTCTCATGCAGTCCATTTTCTTGCTCCATGCCTCCAGTCAGTCTCTCCCATTCACACATTTAGTTAAAGTATTTTTCTCTCAGACACACATCAGTCTTCTGCATGCACACATCTCTATACCCAACCAAGTCTCTCATTGCTTCTTACACATACAAAGTCAGCCACAGAATCTTCCTGTCACATACATCCTTAGCGGCAGTCTCTAATTTTCTTGCACACACTTCTACTGTCACAAGCTCCTGCATTGATGCTGAAAAGCCTGTTCCAGTTAGCCACTCATAGTGTCATAAGAGTCCATCCCCCAATCCCTTCCTGTCAAAACATTTGAAATGATCTATTTTTCATCCATCATGAATTTTGACCTAAATTTAAGTTTTCTTCCAAGTTGGCTGACAAACCTAAATATCATTCCCTGTTCTAATATGCAAATTTAAGGAGTAATTTTGTAAAGGTTTTTTTTGGCATGTCAAGCATGTTTCACATGGAGAAAACGGCACTTATAAAATTGCACAGGGGTATGCATGCATGGCTTCCTCGGTGGCTTTGGCCACTGCTTGCCCATTCGGACTTTCATTCGGTGTTCTAGGTGGTGTTGTCTCCAACCTTTGATTATGCCAATGTGGTGCTGTTAGGTCACCCATCCTCTACTTTGTCAGCATTACAGATGGCACAGAATGCAGCAGCGAGGGTAGTTTTGGGTAAGTCACAGTTTGATCATATTACCCCTTGCTTACTCTCTCTGCACTGGTTACCTGTGCAACAGAGGATTGTTCTTAAGGTTTTATGTGTAGTGTTGAAGCTCCTGTTGGGCTTATTTGCTTCGTGTTTGGAAGGGTTTATGTTGTGGCACACTTTTGTTTGTCCGGTTTGACGGAGCCTTTGTGATACCCTTACTTTGCTGCCTTCTTTCCTGATTAGCCTACATGTTACCTGGTCACATGCTTTTGCACTTGTGCCCTGTTTGTGGAATTGTTTGCTTGATTCCTTGTGGGGCTGTCATGATTTGTTATCTTTCCGTAAGCTACTGAAATACCATTTGTTTTGTCAGGCGTTTGCGGCTTGAATTTTTTGTTTTATTTGTTTTCGTGTAATTAACTTTGTTTATTTATTGTGTATGTTTCTTGTGCCACTATGAACTATGGGGTCTATTTGCCCCCCCTTCTGTTCCCGGCAGAAGCCTCCCGTATGAACAAGGAGTTTGTACGGGGAGACTTAGTCGGGGGTGGGAGAGGGCATTATGAAGGCAGAGCGAGGGCAGGCAGTGGGCGGTCTGCGACCATGGATGTACAGGGCTGATTCCGAGGTCAGCCCTTTACGTCTGGGGTCGGCAAACAGGATGGGGGACGGCAGGCCTCGGCAGCGTTGAAAAGGTGAGGGGGTACAGAGGATTCCCCACAGCCCAACCCTGGCCGTGGAAGGCCAGATCGGGATCGAGCTGCAGAGAAAGAAGAATGTGGTTGGCTGCCAGAGATTGCGGCTCCTGAATGGAGCTGTGGGGCCATGGCAACAGGACGCCATGGCACCGCAGCTCCATTCAGGAGCCTGATTGAATTAGCTGGGCAGGG
Source organism: Ichthyophis bannanicus (assembly GCA_033557465.1). Taxonomy (NCBI): domain Eukaryota; kingdom Metazoa; phylum Chordata; class Amphibia; order Gymnophiona; family Ichthyophiidae; genus Ichthyophis; species Ichthyophis bannanicus. The sequence continues at coordinate 888,865,711 of CM066031.1, read as the reverse complement.
GTCTGTATATGCAGGCCGCTCGGAATCGGGTCCTGGCCTGCACATACAGACCCTAGACCCGATTCTGATCTCACGGGGCATGTCTAGCCCCCGCGGGATCAGAATCAGGTCTGCCTCTTGTGTCCCGTTCCAATCGGACGCACAGGGGTCTGGATGTGCTCTATGGACTGTGCCTCCATGTGATTAAGCGACTTATAAATGCTCTAAGTAAATAAATAAAAAGTAGGTGCACCGCAAGATTGCACCTATATTTGCACAGTCTACATGTAGACATTCCTAGTGGTCTAGTTTGGGTAGAGCTGGAGCAGAATTTTATTTATTTATTAACATTTTTTATATACCGCACTATTCGTTATCAGCGCGGTTTACATGGAACAAGAAACTTCAGACAAGTTACATTTATCTGATTATTACAGTTAACAGGAAAATCAACTTGGATAACAGGATAACAGGAGCAACTATTTACACAACAACTATTTACATAACGGTGTCATAGAGTCTGAATAGTGTATTGTTAATCTGTTGAAGTAGTGTAATGTGCTGTTAAGACAGGAAAGTTTACGTGGTTGGAATGTAGTTATTGATATTTGGGTGTGACTGTGTTTCTTTGTTCTCTGGGAGGTATTTGAGGAACAGGTGATGTTTCAGGGCCTTCCTGAATTGGCTGAGATCAGAGATGGCCCTAATGTGTGATGGAAGGGTGTTCCAAAGTTTTGGGGCACATAGACTGAAGGCTCTGCTCGATGTTGTGGAGTTGTATCTTATGACTTCCTTTGGTACAATTAGCATATTTAGTTCTGTGGTTCTTCTTAGTCTGTTGGGTATGATTGGTTGTATCATCTCCGATAATGCATTGTAGAATTGCATTGTACACACGTATTTGATGAAATACATATGTATGCTGACAGACTTACACCTTCAGAGCAGATGCAAATTTGTGCACTGTTAAGGCTAGCTCTGAGAGGCTATGTTATAAAGGCACTTCTATATCGTTCTGCTAGACCAGCCCAGACAGTTGGGTTGTGTTCCCCTATCAGCAGAGGTGGAGCAGAAAAAACATTCCAGAGACTTCTTATGACATCATCGTACCATTAACAGCCTGTGCCCCTAGGAACATACCCCAGCATTTTTCTGTCTCCAACAAATAGTGGATGCAACTTTTTCAGTTCTGATGAAATCTTAAAAACAAGAAAGGTTGATTTTGCTCATGAGCAACCACCCATGAGGTGGCTCTCACTGGACCGCAACGCAGAAGGCTCCACTAGAGTCACCCTTAAAACCAGACTCTCTTTGGATACCATTGGGAGGAGGCGAATTGGTTCAGCTCTGCATCCTTTTGTTAATGACCTGTTGAGCAGCCAGAAAATTGGAAAAGATGTTTGGAAAGGATTCTTCAAAGCCTCACACCCTCAGTGCCTCTCCCTCCTCCTTCCCCTGCTCTACCCTGAAGATTCGAAGAAAGCTTTTCAGAGGTACGTGACTACAGGCCTGGCAGCAGGGGAGTAGCACTGAGCCTGGCATGGTTTATACCTGCTTTGGGCTCCCCGGGGGGTGAGTACCAAAACCTAGTCTCTTTCTAACTTGTTTTGTGGGGGTTCCCAACTTCGTCCGTCTAATAGTGTGCAAATCAGGTTTGGGCCAAATGTTGTGTCCACTGGTATGGCACACAGTTTTTCCACCTAGGCCAGTTACTGCGCATGTTGTTTATGCTTTCTGTGCTTTGCTGTGCCTCTTACATGCCTTCTCACTGTGCACGTCTGTAGCACACCGTGAGTTGTCAGTGTGACCCTAGCATATGGTATTACTGCCCCCATAGCCCTAACACAGTATTTCTGCATGTGCGGCCCTAGCAAGTGCTATTACTGCCCACTTGGCCCTAGCACGTATCAAAGCATGCTTTCGGCATGCTCTGAGCCTGTGTTGTCCGGCTGTCAATGCTGTTGAAGATTCATCTGCCTACCTCTGCTAAGTCTGTGGAAAGCGTAGAACCTTGTTACTGGATTATGATGTCTGCGACTCTTGCATGGAGGGCTCATTTTCCTCCTTGCGGCGAGGGGACACAGATGCCCTGGCCTTGTCATCTTCGCTGCAGGAGTCAGCGGACGTGGCGATTAGAAAAGACGATTGTCAAGCCCTAAGTTTGAGTGTTCACTCTTCTGGCCACTCCCCTTCTCTTTAGAGTCCGATGGCTGATGTTTTACCTTAAGGGATAGGGGCCCTATTCCTGGCAGGGAGCTCCCAGTTTCTGGGTTGTCCTCCCTGGAATTCTTCTTTCTGTAGCAAGCTTGGTCCTTCTGGTATGGCATTCTGCCCCTAAAGCTTCCCGGTCCTCTCAAATCTTTCCGTTCGTACAAAGGAGGGGTCGGTGCAAGTCAAAGCCTGACCCAGGCACTGCTTTCTAAACTTGGAGAAAATTGATGTCAGGAGATTCGGATCGTCTGTCTGTTGGCTGAGGCCCAAAGACCAGCTTCATCGCCTTGGGCAATGATTCCAACCTGGAGGATGGCATGTCTTCTCTTTCGGAAGATTATGATGAATCCAGTATATTATCCACTAGGAAGAACAAGCTAGTGACTCTGTCTGCTCAGGTGTTGTCCACACTGCATTTGACTGACCCTTTATCAGCAGAAAAGGGGCCACAGATCCATCCCCTTCTGCAAGGGATTCGGAGGTCTAGAATGGCCTTTCCCTTTCCAGAGGTTATCAAAAGCATAATCTGCTCAAAGTGGGACTTGTCTGATTCCTCGGTAAAGGGACTGAGGGTTTGTAGACGCCCTGTCGCAGGAGGACTGCACCATCTGGTTAATCACACCTTGAGTGAATACACATGTTACGGTGGTCACTAAGCAGACCACTATCCCAGTGGAGGGTGATATAGCCCTGTAGGACTCCCTGGATTGTAAGATGGACACTCTCCTGAAGAATCGGTTCTCGACTTCCACTGTTATACTCCAGTTAAGTGATGACTTGAGTTCTGCTCCACTGGATTCAGTCTCTTGCCCCAGAGGATATGATGCCCCATTTGGAGTCGACAATGACCTTTCTCTTGGATGCCATGTATGATCTTGTCTGCTTGACAGCTGAAAACACTGCTCTTTCAAAGTTAGCTTTGGCTTCACTACTGGTTGGTGGATATCTCCTCCAAGTCCCAGTTGTCGCAACTTGCCTTCAAAAGAAAGCTTTGTTTGGAGAGAACTTGGAGAAATTGGGCGAGTTCAAATCTTATTGCCTTCCAGTAGATAGGCCAAAGGGGCCTGGAAGGCGTACAGGTGTGTGTCATCCTCTGTGATGTATGCCCGTTTTCCTCATTCATACTACATGGACTCCTGGACTGCCATAGATATTATCCCAGAAAGCCCACCTTCTCATTGTCTTCTGGTTTTCGGTTCTGGATTCAGTTCTTTCGTGGGGCTTGCAGAACCTGGAATGCTACCACTTCCAGAAGTGCATCGGACGGGAGGTGGCAATGATGAGCTGGGGACTTCCAGTCAATCACCTTAAAATCCCTAAAAGATTTAAATATTATTTTTGTCGGAGCTGGTCAGCTCAGTGTCTATAGAGTATCCATAGCACCACTGTGACCTCTTCTTTTATTTAAATGATTAAGTAAAAAACTTTAACTTAGCTTATGCCATGTTCGCCAAAGTGCTACCAGAATGCCAAAGAGACAGACGACATGACTCACGTTTCGGGTTTATATCCAATTTTTCCGAAAAACCCTGCTTCAGGTCCAGTGCATAGTTGGCAGTTGACAGTTCTTCAGCTAGCAACCAAATAGGGATGTAGCCCACCTTTTTATCTTCGGCGTCTGACGTCATGTTTAACTGAGGGCAGCCCAAGCCAATCAAAATACACCAAATACGAAACCCTAAGGGGACTCCCACTGCACAGGAAATCCCTTAATGGAATCGCAAGGTGATAATGAAAGGCACAATCAAATGATGGTATGCCAGTCTGTTTGTAGATTTAGACCTTTTGGAGTCACTGTATTTAAAAGATGAATCCACCGTTGTTCTTGCCATTGTAACTTCTGTTCACGATCACCTCCCCTAGGGTCTATCGGGATGTAGTCCAGCACTCTCCAATGCATAGTGTCAAAAATATGTCCCGTTGTTAAACAGTGCTCTACCATAGGGGCTGAGAGATTTTTTGTCCTCAACCGAGAAGCATGCTCTGAGAGCTGGATTCGCACCATCCATTTAGTGCGACCAATATAATAGAGTGAGCAAGGACAAATAATTAGATATACGACATATGCAGAAGAGCAATCTGTATGCCATTTAGTTGAAAACCTCCAAGAGGTATGGTGATCAACCCAATCGGGGCCTGCAATGGTTGTGGAACAGTATGTGCAGTTGCCCTTTGGACAATTCTTACGGCTGAGACGTAATTGTACAACTATACAGGACTTTAAGTTTCATGCACAGGAACTCATGATACGTCTAGTTCAAAGGGGATACCCGCGCTTTGTGGTCTACAAAGCATACAAGCGAGCAAAACACCTTCATCGAGAATGGCTCTTTATTCCACATGCGCCTAGAACTACAGGTTCAGTTGTGACGGGAGTTCTTCCCTATACTAGAAATATTACACATGTTACTAGACGACTCCATCGTTTTTGGCCAATCTTAGGGATACATGCTTGTTTCCGGGACAAGACCTTGCAAGTAGCATATTCACGGAAGGCTAATTTGCGGGACTTTTTAATGAACACCACTTCGCTGGAGGATTGTCCTATAAGGTCACATTCGGATAAAGGCCACTTTGCTTGTGGCAACTGCATGTACTGTTCCACGACCATTACAGGCCCCGATTGGGTTGATCACCATACCTCTCGGAGGTTTTCAACTAAATGGCATACAGATTGCTCTTCTGCATATGTCGTATATCTAATTATTTGTCCTTGCTCACTCTATTATATTGGTCGCACGAAACGGATGGTGCGAATCCGGCTCTCAGAGCTTGCTTCTCGGTTGAGGACAAAAAATCTCTCAGCCCCTATGGTAGAGCACTGTTTAACAACGGGACATATTTTTGACACTATGCATTGGAGAGTGCTGGACTACATCCCGATAGACCCTAGGGGAGGTGATCGTGAACAGAAGTTACAATGGCAAGAACAACGGTGGATTCATCTTTTAAATACAGTGACTCCAAAAGGTCTAAATCTACAAATAGACTGGCATACCATCATTTGATTGTGCCTTTCATTATCACCTTGCGATTCCATTAAGGGATTTCCTGTGCAGTGGGAGTCCCCTTAGGGTTTCGTATTTGGTGTATTTTGATTGGCTTGGGCTGCCCTCAGTTAAACATGACGTCAGACGCCGAAGATAAAAAGGCGGGCTACATCCCTATTTGGTTGCTAGCTGAAGAACTGTCAACTGCCGACTATAAACTGGACCTGAAGCAGGGTTTTTCGGAAAAATTGGATATAAACCCGAAACGTGAGCCACGTCGTCTGTCTCTTTGGCGTTCTGGCAGCACTTTGGCGAACATGGCATAAGCTAAGTTAAAGTTTTTTACTTAATCATTTAAATAAAAGGAGAGGTCACAGTGGTGCTATGGATACTCTATAGACACTGAGCTGACCAGCTCCGACATAAATAATATTTAAATCTTTTAGGGATTTTAAGGTGATCGGGATTTTTTACATTTTGGTGATATTTGGTGATTCTGGTCGGGTTCAAATATTTTTCTACATTTGACTTCCAGTCAATGGCAGACTGCTCCTTTTCTAACAAGGATCACTGGGTGCTAGACACCTTTCAGCACAGCTGTATTCTAGAAAGCAAAGAGCCTATGCTGGACATCTTCATCTCCCCATGTGGTTCTGCGGCCTACAGAATTGCCGTTCTGATCACGCTGGAAAGGTTGTTTCATCTTTAGGTTATAGTGCCATTTTCTTCTGCCAAGCAAGGCAAGGGCCACTACTCCATCTACTTTGTGGTGCCAAAGAAAGATGGTTCCTTTCAGCCAATCCTCAATCTCAAGGGAATCGATGCTTACCTTCACACTCTACACTACCTTATGGAGACCCTGCGGTCAGTGATATATGCGGTGCACTGCAGGGAGTTCTTTGCATCATTGGATCTAGCCAAAGCTTATTTCCACATTCCTATCTGTGAGGATCAACAGTGCTCTTTCTGTTTCGCCGTGCTTGGCTCTCATTTTCAATTTTCTGCTCTTCCCTTTGGCCTCCCTACTCCCCTAAGGACATTCTCAAAAGTCATTGGTGGTGGCTGCTGTATTGAGGAGCCGGGGGATATGTGTACACCCAAATCTGGATGATTGGCTTATTCGGGCCAAGTCACAGTCAGAAGTGACTTGGGTTTCAACCTGTGTGATGCTGTTCCTGGAGCATCTCAGCAGGGTGATCAGTCGAGGAAAGAGCCTCTTGTAACCTTCCATCACTGGAATACCTTGGAGAATGGTTCGACACTCGAATAGGCAAGGCCTTCATATCTAAGGAGAGGGTGAAAAAGTTCTTGGCCCAGCTGGTAGCCTTCTGGTCTCAGCAGTCTCCCAGAGTATGGGATTATCTACAGTTTTTTAGCTCAATGGCGGAATTGATCAAAATGCTGCCTTGGGTGTGAGCTCATATTATGCTGCTACACAGAGGTCCTTGCTGCCTGATTGGTCACCAAGCTCTTAGGATTTTGAGGCCAGGCTTCTCCAGCCCAGAGTGGTGTTTAGCCTGCAGTGGTGGCAACAACCCCAACATCTAAGGAGGGGGGAGGGGTATGCCACTGGATGATCACTTGTGACTTCTCCTGTTGATGGATGCCAGCCTGGTGGTATGGAGAGCTCATTGTGAAAACCGAATGGCTCAGGGCTATTGGAGCAGCTTGGATTCGGCATAGCCTATCAACTGCCTCAAGGCGAGGGCTATTCTTCTGGCCTTCTAGTATTTCTGGACCCTAGGCAAGGGAAAAGCAGCCCAGATGTACTCTGACAATGCCATGGCAGTGGCATATGTCAATCGGCAAGAGGGCACAAAGAGTGCTGGAGTGACTCTGGAAATGACCCTCCTGGGCAGAAAGGACCTCCTAGTTGTTTTGGCAGAGCACATCACCGGAGTTGAAAATATGGAGGCGGACTTCCTCAGTCGCCACTCTTGATCCCGGGGAGCGGGAACTGAGTCAGATGGTATTTCAGCAGATTCTGCTCCTCGGGGATCATCCCGAAATGGATATAATGGCGATTCTGTCCAGTGCCAAAATAAGATTTTTCAGGCGCCACAGAGAAGCAGATTCTGAGGGCATCGACCCCCCCCCCCCTAGTTTGTTTATTTACTTACTTATTTATTGACCAGATTTAATATACCGCCATTCAGAGACCCGTCAGGGCAGTTAGATCTGCCAAAGCAGTGCCTGCTGTGTGTTTCCTCCATGGCATAGAACAACATCCAAGCTGGCTGGTCCTGGTGACGCCAGATTGGCCATGGAGAACATGGTTCAAGGGCCTGATAGGGCCCCTGCAACCACCTCTGTGACTGCCCCCAGCCTGAGGGTTGTTATGTCAAGGGTCAGTCCTTATTGATGACCCAGCTCCCTTCTTACTTATGGCTTAGCTCTTGAGAGGCATCATTTAGTGTGTAAGGGATATTCTCCTACCATGGATTCCATGCTCCTCATGGTGAGGAGAGGCTCTACAAGCCCACCTTCATGTATGTCTGGTATCTTTTTGAGCATTGGTGATGTGAGCATTGGGCTTGATCTGATACGGCAATTTGCCATCCTTGCTTGCCTTTCTTCAGGATGGCCTGGACAAAGTCTTTCCCTTAATTCACTAAAGGTTCTGGTCACAGCCTTATCCTGCTTCAGAGCACCTGTGGTGGGGGTGGTCCATTGCCTCGCATCCGGATTTTCAGGGGGTGTGACACCTGCATCCTCCCCTGTGTTCCATTGTTCCCTCATCAGATCTCTGCTTGGTGCTGTGGGCCTTGATGTCTGAGCCCTTTTAAGCCCTTGAAATGGGCTACACTTAAAGATTGGACCCTTAAGATTGTCTTCCTGGTTGCAATCTGCTTAACGAGACGTATCTCCGAGCTGCAGGCCGTTTTCAAAGGAGGCAGTATGCTTTCGACCCGTCCCTTCTTCCTTCCATGTGAATCAGGTGGTCTGTCCTCCTTTTCTAAGGAGCAGTGCCAAGGGAAGTGCATGCATCTTCATCTGTTGGATGTTCAGAGAGTGCTTCTCTGGTATTCGAAGGATACTAATGCCTTTCGCAGGTCAGATCATCTATTTGTGCTGTTTACGGGACCACATAAGGGTGACACGGCTACCAAGTCTACTCTGCATATCTGCATATCTATTGCGGAACAGACTGGTTTCGGAGGGTTTGCATGTGCATTCCACTCGGGCATGAGCATTCTTGTTAGCGGAGCATAGCTCATTCACCCCCTCAGACATTTGTTGGATGGAACATGGACATCACTTTCTGCTTTTGTCGAGCATTATCGCTTGGCTGTCCATGCTCGAGCAGATGCAGCCTTTGGCTTAGCGGTCTTAAAAACTGCCGTGTCTTTTTCCTGCCTAGTGGAGTCTTAGCAGGACAATATAGAAAGTGAAATTTTACTTACCAGATAATGTCCTTTCCTTTAATTCTGCTAGACCAATCCAAGATACGCCCCTGGAACCTATTTTAGTCAGCTATTTTCTGTGGTTGGCCCCGTGGGCTGATATCCTACTGACAAGCCTTCTGTTGAAGCTGATCCTGTACATAGCTATGGTTCCTGTTCAGTTGAAACCTTGTTATCTTCACTAAGGATGTGTGAGGCCAGAGATTCCAGACCATATGCTTGGGTACGAATTCTGGAGTATGCCCTTAGGGGGGAACAGACTGTTAATGACAATATGATGTCATAAGAAGCCTCTGGAATGTTTTTTCTGTCTCTACCTCTACTGGTAGGGGAGCACAACCCAAGGTCCCTGCTCTACATCGGAGTTTCTTTTATGCGCTTCTACGATGTAGAGAAGGGACCAAATAGCAATGAAGATCCCTGAGGCAGTTCTTTGAAATAGTGACATGTTGGAGGATGTTATGAATCATTAATAAGATAAGTTGAATGAATTTGCAGTCCTGAATACATGTTATTAACACTATGATATCTGGACTGATGATGAAACAACAGAAGCAAATAAATTTTCTCCTATATGATTTTTGATGGTTTTTAAAAATGTTTCTCTTGCTTTATGGAGTATAGGCTAAGTGTGTTTGAAGCTGTTAATTGAAACGTAGCCAAAGCGATATTTGTTGATTTAATTAGGACTTTATAAAATAGGCATAAATAAAGGCAGCATTCTCCAGGACCAAGCAGGAAGTCAGTCCTCACTTATGGGTGACGTCGGCGCCGACGGAGCCCTCGCGGAGCAATTTTCCCCAGCTTTCAAAGAAAGCCTTTGGGAATTGCAGCGCGCATGCGCGGTCCTCTTCCCGCCCAAGGGTGCCATCTTAGCCAGTCTTCTTTTTTCCGCGGAGCCCTACAGACGTACCCGTCGTGTCCCCGCGAAAAAGTTGATTTTTCTTCAGAATTTCTCTTTTTTTCCATTCGGTTCGACGCCCGGACTCGCGACGCCGGTCTCGAGTCCTCTTCTTATTTTTCGGTTTTTCTGACTTAGTCAGTTTTTCGTTTTGGTTTTTCCCTGGCAGCCCGGTCCTTTGACCTCGCCGGGGCCCTTTTTCCCCCGATGGCTGCCAGTGGTTTCAAGCGGTGTGGTCAGTGTGACCGGAATATGTCACTAACTGACACACACGACTTTTGCCTCCGCTGCCTGTGCCCGGATCATGAAGAACTGATCTGTGGGCCCTGCGGCAAAATGTCCTCCAAAGCGTTGAGAAGTCGGCGGCATCAGCGGGATAGGATCTTCGCTGACCCCAGCCGTACCCGGACCTCGTCGGAGGCCTCCGCGTCCAAAGGTTCCAGCTCGGACCGTCGTCGGAGTTCCTCCGACAGGGGTTCTCCCTCCGGGGACCATCGTCGTAAGGTGAAACCCGCGAGGGCGGCGTCGGTGGACGCTCCTGGCTCCGCGAGGGCCAGGTCGCATAGCCCCGATAGCCGTCCCGGGTCCTTGGAGAAGGAGCATCTCACGAAGCGACCTCGCCTGGAGTCGGAGCTGCCTGCTCGGGTAAGTCCTGTGGTCCTCCTGGACTCGCCTCCGAGACAGCCGCCGTCGGGGCCCGAGTCGGGGGCTGCTGGGTCACCTGAGCTCGGACTCAGGTTGACGGCCTTGGAGAGCAGATTGTCTGCCTTCATGGACCAGCAGCGGGCACTGCTCGCTGGCTTCGCTGGCGCCGCTGCCCCGACCGCCGGGACGTCGACGTCCAAGTCGACCCCGGAGACCGAGCCGATCCTCGAGTCGATGCGAACTCGAGTCGATCCTCGGTCGAGGTCACCCTCGGCCTCCCGTTCGGGACCGAGGTCGCCGACGCCGACTCCCTCGGCGTCGGGGCGGCAGGCGCCGCGCCCTGCCCGGGCCGACCCCACCGAGTCCTCGTCTGAGTCGGTCTGGGAGTCTGAAGAGGAAGAGTCGCCTGATTCTTTCCGGACTCGGTGTGTCCCCTCGGACTCACCGGAATCCGAGCCTCGGAAGCAGTCCCCCCCGGAGGATGCCCGGTTCTCGGACTTCGTCAGGGATATGGCCAAGGCTTTGGCCTTCCCTGCGGACCCCGAGGAGGAGCCTCGAGCCGAAGAGCTCGACGCCCTCCAGTATGACTCTCCCGCTAGGGAACACTTTACTGTACCGGTTCCTCCCATGCTGGAACGACTACTCTTCCGCATGTGGGAGAGTCCGGCCACCTCGCCGGTCCTGAGCAAGCGGGTCGATTCTATCTATCGAGTCCGCAAGAGCCCTGGCTTCCAAAAAGCACAGCTGCCACACCATTCCATGGTAGTGGAATCGGCCATGCATCGTCTTAAGAGCTAGAAGATGCACTCCTCGGTGCCTCCTGGCAGGGAGGCCCGTAACCTGGATGGCCTTGGCAAGAAGTGTTTCCAGGGCTCTATGCTTGCGTGTCGTGTCCAGACCTACCAGCTATACATGGGCATGTATCTCCGAGACCTGGCTAAAGAGCTAGCCGGCTTCTCCGCTGGTTTGTCCGAGGAACCCTTGCGGAGGTTCCTGGCCTTGTCCACTGGTATTCGGGAATGCTCGAAATTCATATCCCGAGCAGCCTACGATGGCTTTGAAGCATCGGCTCGAGTGGTCGCAGCCGGCATCGGTGCCCGCCGACAGGCTTGGCTTCAGTCATCTGACCTCGAGCCCTGGGTGCAGGACAAGTTGGTCGATGTCCCCTGCCGAGGCGAAAACCTCTTTGGCAAGCCCATGGCTGAAAAGGCTGCACAAATTGAGACGGAGACTCTCACCAGGACTAGGCTTTCTAGGAAGACCTCCGCCCCTTCCCAGAAAAAGAAGGGCTCGGGAAAGAAGTCCTTTTACCCGAGGAAGGCGGCTGCCTACAAACAATACCCCCATTGTCAGGCCCCTGCAGCTCCCCAACAGGGCCAGCAGGCCAAGGGACGGGGTAACGGGTCCCGTAGGCAGCAAGCCCCCAAGCCTGCACCACCAGCCCCTGCTCAGCAGGGTGGGGGTTTTTGACTCACTAAGCATAGCCTCTCCCCCCCCGCTGGTTCCTCCCAGCACCGGAGGCCGGCTGGTTCACTTCGCCCACAGGTGGTCCAGCATCACCTCAGATGCCTGGGTGCTTCAAGTCGTGCGAGAAGGCTATCTTCTCCACTTCCACCTGGTCCCTCCCTCCTTTTTTCCGGGGGAACCTCCACGACCCCCTCTGCACAGGGAGTTACTCCTTCAGGAGTTAGCAGGTCTTCTACAGGAACAGGCGGTGGAACCGGTGCCCCACCACCTGAAAGGTCAAGGCTTTTACTCCAGGTATTTTCTGATACCAAAGAGAACAGGAGGCCTCAGACCCATCCTGGACCTGCGCAACCTCAACAAGTTCCTCGTGCGAGAGAAGTTCAAGATGCTTACCCTTGGAATCCTTCTGCCCTACCTCCAGCAGGGAGATTGGCTATGCTCCTTGGATCTAAAGGATGCCTACACGCACATCCTCATCCACCCAAACCACCGACAATACCTAAGGTTTGTGGTGGCAGGAAATCATTACCAGTACAGAGTACTGCCCTTTGGCCTGTCCTCCGCACCGCGAGTCTTCACAAAATGTCTCGCGGTGGTGGCGGCCCATCTCCGGCTTCACGGCCTCTATGTCTTTCCGTACCTCGACGACTGGCTCATCAGAGCAGCGTCCGCTCTGGAGGTCACCAACGCCACGCGCCGCACGGTGACTCTTCTGCAGCACTTGGGCTTTGTTATAAACTTCGCAAAGTCCACTTTGCTCCCCTCACAGGATCTCGAGTTCATCGGCGCAAGACTGCACACTCCTCAGGCACGAGCGTACCTACCGCTCGACAGGGCTCAACGGCTCATGGACCTAGCCGACCGTTTTCGCAGCCAGCCCCTGGTCTCCGCCAGGCGCTTCCTGAGACTGCTCGGCCATATGGCTTCCACCGTCCATGTGACCCCCAATGCCCGCCTGCATATGCGGCCTGCTCAATAGTGTCTCCGCCAGCAGTGGCGACAAGCCACAGGCGGCCTAGCAGACCTAGTGCGCGTCTCCGAGCCGCTGATCTCGTCTCTCCGGTGGTGGCTTCAGCAGTCGAACCTGATCTGCGGAATGCCTTTCCAGTCTCCTCAGCCGGCCCGGGTGCTGACAACAGATGCATCCCTCCTGGGCTGGGGAGCGCATTGCCAAGGGGCACGCACTCAGGGCCTCTGGACCACGTGGGAGTCTGCTCAGCAGATCAACTTCCTGGAGCTCAGGGCGATCCGCCTGGCTCTCAAGGCCTTCTCCCACCTGACTTCTCACCAGTCCGTCCTTGTCCAGACGGACAATCAAGTTGCCATGTTCTACGTGAACAAGCAGGGGGGCACGGGCTCCTTCCTCCTCTGTCGGGAGGCACAGAAGCTCTGCTCTTGGGCCGTCAGTCACGGCATTCTCCTCAAGGCAGTTTATCTCCCAGGCCAAGAGAATTACCTGGCCGACAAACTCAGCAGGATCCTCCAGCCACACGAGTGGCGTCTGGATCCCTTGGTAGTTCAGAAGCTCTTTCTAAAGTGGGGCCTCCCCACGATGGATCTCTTTGCCAGTCCTCACAACCGGCAACTTCCTCGCTTCTGCTCTCGTCAGCCACACCCCCTTCGGGTTGCGGCGGACGCTTTTCTACTCTCATGGTCGGGGAGCCTTCTGTACGCTTTCCCTCCCATCCCGCTAGTCTCTCGGACTCTTTTCAAGGTTCTCCGGGACAAAGCCCTCATGATCCTGGTGGCCCCTCGCTGGCCCAGGCAGCCGTGGTTTCCGCTCCTGCTGCAATTAGCGGTGGAGGATCCATTCCCTCTGGGGTTACAACCGGATCTCCTCACTCAGGATCAGGGGTCTCTGCTACACCCCAACCTCAGGTCTCTCAACCTCATGGCCTGGCTGCTGAGAGGGTAGTCCTCGCTCCCCTTCTCCTGCCGGCGGAGGTGGAGGAGGTTGTCCTAGCTTCGCGACGCCCTTCTACCCGCAAATGCTACGCCCTTAAATGGCGTCGCTTTTCCGTTTGGTGTACCCAACAGTCTCAGGATCCCTTCTCCTGCCCGGTGTCGGTGATCCTGCAGTACTTGTTATACCTCTCTAATCTGGGACTTAAGTCCAACTCCGTCAAAGTTCACCTCAGTGCTCTTTCAGCACATCATGTGCCGGTGGACGGCAGACCTCTTTCCAGCGACCCTCTTGTAGCGAGGTTTCTCCGAGGTCTTCTTCTACTTAAACCACCTCTGCGCCCGCCAGCGCCTGACTGGGACCTGAACGTGGTTTTGCAGCGGATCACCTGTCCGCCTTTTGAACCTATGGCTACCTGTTCTCTCCGTTTTCTTTCTTGGAAAACACTGTTCTTGATAGCCCTCACTTCCGCTAGACGCGTAAGTGAATTGCAGGCCCTCGTGTCTGATCCCCCTTACACTCGGTTCTACAAAAATAGGGTAGTCCTACGGACTCACCCAAAATTTCTTCCAAAGGTGGTCTCCCCTTTTCATATCAATCAGGAGGTGGTACTTCCAACCTTCTTTCCCAGACCACACTCCAGCCGAGCTGAAACGGTCCTCCATACCCTGGACTGTAGAAGGGCTCTGAACTTCTACCTTGACCGTACGCGGGAGCACCGTAAAGCTGCTCAGCTTTTTGTATCTTTCGACCCCAATAAATTGGGGCTCCCGGTCTCCAAGCGTACTCTGTCCATCTGGGTTGCGGACTGTATCACTTGGGCTTATGGGGCAGCCTGACTCTCCTTGGAAGGTCGAGTCACGGCTCACTGCGTTCGGGCAAAGGCCACGTCAGTGGCTTACCTCCGCTCTGTTCCGCTGGCAGACATCTGCCGGGCCGCTACTTGGTCTTCGAGCCAGACTTTTGCGGTCCATTACTGTCTCGAGAGGGAGTCCCGCAGGGACAGTGCTTTCGGACAGGCAGTCCTCCGTAATCTCTTTGAGGTCTGAGCAACTCCTACCCTCCATCCCGGATGTGGGCTACCGGTGGGTAATTATTCAGCGAAGATCCTTCCTTCTGTGCTGCTGAGCTAGAGGGAGCTCATTTTTGTGCTTAGGGTCTCCGGTAGCCTTGAGCTTGGGAGTCCCATAAGTGAGGACTGACTTCCTGCTTGGTCCTGGAGAAAGCGTAGTTACTCACCTGTAACAGGTGTTCTCCAGGAGCAGCAGGAATCAGTCCTCACAACCCTCCCTCCTCCCCTTGGAGTTGCAATCGTCTGCTTTACTTTTTTGCAAATTTTTATGCTGTCTTTTTTAGCTATGTCATCTGACTGGCTAAGATGGCACCCTTGGGCGGGAAGAGGACCGCGCATGCGCGCTGCAATTCCCAAAGGCTTTCTTTGAAAGCTGGGGAAAATTGCTCCGCGAGGGCTCCGTCGGCGCCGACGTCACCCATAAGTGAGGACTGATTCCTGCTGCTCCTGGAGAACACCTGTTACAGGTGAGTAACTACGCTATTTTGGCGTTCTATATAAGCACTCTGATACGAAATTACCTCTTTACAGTGGAAGTAAGAATTGTCTTTATAGTTACCTTCTGTAAGATGCTAATCTGTTTCCTACGCCAACGTTTCTTGCAGAGGACGAGATTCATCCAGTGGATTTGAGCTCTCTTTCAAGCAAATTATTACCTGGTCTTACCACACTGGGCTTTAAAGATGAACGCAGAAACAAAGGTAAAAGTGAAGTAATCTGTATGTGCAATTTCAATTTTTTTTCTCTAAAGACAAGCAGATTACCTAGGCATACAGATGTCTGACAATATCCAGCAGCACCAACAAGTACACTTTTCCAGAGTTTGCTAGTGAAGACTTGTAGACTCTTCTGTTATTGTTTTCCCACAGCTGCATGGCATACTTCAGTTCATCTCTTTCTGTCAGTACTGACTGTCATGTCCCCAACTCTGCACAGTTTTTCACTGTCCTGTGCAGTATTTTCAGAAGGTTTTTCATCTCTCCCACTTCCCTTTTTAGTCAGAATGGGCCCGATATTCAAATCAATTAACCGGTTAGCAGACACGTTAATCGTGGTAACCCAAGCCTAATCTTTGCCACATATCACTAAATGGGCAGCGATTCAATATCGCCTCTGCCCAGTTACCGATTGGCAAAAGCGGCTAACCCAGACATTCAATGCCGGGGCCGGATATAATCCTGGCATTATCTGGGTTTACTGTTCCGTGTCAGTGCTGAATATTGGGCCCAGTATGCTTTGCTGTCAGTTTTTTGGCCTTGTAATGCTTGTCTTTCATTGCCAGGTTTTTATTTATTTTCAGTGCCCCTTTTAGTAGGAGCCTCTTAAAGTGGTTTCTGATAGACCTCTTAGATTCTTTGTTTTCTCCTAAAAGCCATTTGTCCGTTTTTAGAAACGTTCCTTTCCTTTGATTTTGCATCATTTATTTTACAGATGATAAGAATATAAGAGATGCCACACTAGGTCAGACCAAAAATCCATCAAGCCCATTATCTTGTTTCCAACAGTGACCAAACCAGGTCACAATTACCTGTCAGGTTCCCAAAAGGTAGACGATGGGAAGTTAAAATAATGGCAGCTTCAAAAAGTGCTTGGACTTCTGTCAGAAATATCCATCACCAAACTGCTATAAGTGTTTGAGGCAGGAACATAAATAGGGCTTTTGTTTTTAGATTTTAACCAGTAAACATTGATAAATCATCCCTGAGTAAAAAATAAAACAAAATCAAATCGGATAAACACCAGAAAAAAATACTTCCCCTAGTACTTTCTCACCCCTCCCCTTGCCTGCCTTTGATCCTCTACTCAGGAGTTTTAAGTGCAGAAAATGCACAAAAACTAAGTGATGCATGTATATTTGATTCAGTCAGAGAAGATGCCCAACAATAGTACTTGTAGTGCAAACAGTAGTAAATGCAAATATACCCTCAGAGACCCCCTAATTAGCTAGAAAAAACCCACCCAGGAGCCCTTTTATTAAAGTGTGCTATGGTTTTGCACCTAACTCGCCAGTAGAATGCAAAATTGCATTTCCCAAGTAGATTAATATAGGACACACTTACCACGGATGCACTTCGTTTCATCTATTGAGGTGGAGGTAATTGCACCCGTGCTAATGTCAAGACACACAGCACTGGGTATATACCTGCATACTGACGGTGTGTGCTCACCACGCCCACATTCTGCCCCTAACCTGCCTATTTCACCTTCCTCTACATGATTCACAGTGTGGAAATCAGCCCACACTAATTGTGGTAACCACTTGCTAACAGTTACCGTGGGCTACAGCATGCTGTTAATGCGTATCAGAAACCCTGCTAACTGCATAGTGCACTTTAGTAAAAGATTTCCCTTATTTTACAATTTATAGAACCTAAGAATGGAAGCCCTAATCATAATGTATCCCTATGCAGCATCTGCCCCAGGATGTTGACAAGAGCCATCGGATTCCAGCAGCTGAAAATATATGATCATGTGGAAATAATGAAGTAGTAGTCTAGCTCCACTGTACTGTTGTGAAAAGTGCTAAAAATGTCTAAATGCTGCAGAACCACAGCAGTCACTGGAGGCTCGGACCTGCTGAAGAAAGAGTCATCCTCCAAAGTTTTTGGCCAGAGCTAGAGAATGTGCAATGTAAGTTAAGCAGTGGATTTTGAGTACTGAAGCACAGAGCCAAAGAGAAACCATGTTGAGTGCCCATCACTGTTCATTTCCTTAAACATATGACTCCCAAGAGCAGAGGGATAATACATTGTAACATAGTATATGACAGCAGATAGATCAGTATGGCCCATCTAGTCTTCTCAGCAAGACAGCATTTGTAGGCACACATGCCGCTCTGTGCAGGTCACCTCTCCCCATGCCTTTATTTAGGGGTATACCCACCGTTCCATGAAGATCACCCCTTTTTGTTGAGATATCACCCCTGTTTGTTGAAATATAAGAGATAGTTATGTTTATTTTGATTATCTCCAAGAACAAGCAGGAATGTAGTCATCACATATGGGTATCTTCGGTACCAACGGAGCCTGCGCGGGAACGCTCCCCAATTAGAACGCTTTTGGGAGCATCCCACAGCACCTGCGTGCTGCCTTCCCGCCTTTCCCAACTGCCTCTCTCCAGTTCTTCTTTTTCCGCGGAGCCAGCAGGTCGTGTTCCTGTCACTGCAGAAGAATTTTCTTTTTCTTTATTTCTTTTTGTGGTCGCGTCTGCCTTCTTCGACGCTCTACCGGTACCGCTGGTCTTTCTTTTCCTATTTCTAAAAAAAAAAATATATGTTTTTTCCATTTTCTTCAGGTGCACCCGCCTTTTTGGGCCTTAGGCCCAAAAACATCCTTAACATGGAAACACATGCCTCAGGTTTTAAAAAGTGCACCAAGTGTGGCAGTACCATTTCCGTCACCGACACCCATGAATGGTGTTTAAAATGTTTAGGTCCTGACCACTCCATCACGGATTGTGTGTCCTGTGCCATGATGTCTAAAAGAGGTCGGCAGAACCGAGCTGCTAAGCTCAGTACCCTGTTCCCTCTGATGCGGCTTCGGTGGCATCGACGTCTTCCAGGGCTGCTTCTTCCTCCCGTGGATCTCAGGTAACTAAACATAAATCCAGCCAGTCCTCGAAGGGTAGATCTCCTTCTAAGCATCGAGATGCCTCTGGCGTTGCCCTCGAGGATTCTGCACCGGCAAAATTACCCCGGCGGGAGGCTTCGGCTTCCAAAGCATTATCGGGGTTCCAGGATGTTCTAGATGGCTCGGCCTCGACAGATCTCCTGGTGCCATGCTCTGGGGTACCGGTGGCTTCCACCAGTACCGACATTCAGGCATTGGCGGCGTCCATGGACCAGAGAATTCTGACCATGGAACGCAGTCTGGCGGCTTTCCTTGCGGCATCGACGCCCTTGGTACCGCGACAGACAACTCCACCGGTACTGGCAAACCGGCACCGGTACCGATAGCATCGGCATCGGTGTCTGCTATGCCGGTACTCTGTCCTCCGATGCCCTCCGGTACCGATTCTCCGGTACAGGTTATTCCCAGTACCGACCTTGGTCGTTACGGGTATCGGGCTCATCTCCAGGAACAAGCAGGAATGAGTCTTCACATATGGGAGACGTCGCCGACGGAGCCCGCACGGGAATGCTCCCCAGCATCCAATCAGAAAGCCTTTGGGAGCATCCCCCGTGCCTGGGCGGTGGCTTCCCGCCCTTCCTACTGCCTCTCCCCAGTTTTTCGTTTTCCGCGGAGCAGGCAGGACGTCCCTCCTGCCACCGCAGAAATTTTTTTCTCACCTTTCTTGTTTCTGTAGTCGCGGCTTTTCCCGCCGACAGCGGCACCTCCGTGCCCCTTTTGTTTTGTCTCTTTTTTTCTTTTTCACTTAATTTTCATCGCCTAGAGGGATTCCTTTTTTTTTTCCCCCTTGGGGCGCCGAGGCCTACCGGGCTGGCAGCATGGAGTCTTCTTCCCCCCAGAGGTGCCCTCACTGCGGGGACTTAGTTTTCCACATGGACTCCGACGCCTGGTGCCTCTCTTGTTTGGGGCCTGACCCTTTCCTCCCGGGTCCTCCGGGCTACAGTGTCGGGAGAAGACCCTCCCTTTTTCGGGTATCCCTCGATGACGTTTTCACGCCCAAGGCGCGGTCATCGGGTTCTTCTTCTTCTCTCCAGGATCAGGTAACCACCAAACAGTCTGTTAAGACTAGCCAAGTCTTGAGGGGCGAGTCTCATGCGCGGCATGGCGACGGCTCCGGCCAACCCCTCAAGCCCCCCTTGGCAATTATACCCCGGCGGGAGTCTTCGGGCTCCAAAGCATCTACGGGATTTCGGGATGTTCTCCAGGACCAAGCAGGAAGTCAGTCCTCACATATGGGTGACGTCGGCGCCGACGGAGCCCTCGCGGAGCAATTTTCCCCAGCTTTCAAAGAAAGCCTTTGGGAATTGCAGCGCGCATGCGCGGTCCCCTTCCCGCCCAAAGGTGCCATCTTGGCCAGTCTTCTTTTTTCCGCGGAACCCTACAGACGTTGTCTAATAGTCACCGCCGAAAAGTTGATTTTTTTCCTTATTTTTGTCAGTAATTCTTCGGTTTGACGCCGGTCCTTTTTCCGCCCGGCCTCGCGACGCCGGTTGCGAGGCCTCCCCTTCTTTTTCGGTTTTTTCTGTCCTTCGCGACATCTTCGCGCCTTTTTTCCTTTTTCCCTGGCGGCCCGTTCGTTCGACCTCGCAGGGGCCCTTTTTTCCCCCCGATGGCCGCCAGTGGCTTTAAAAAGTGTGTTAAGTGTAAGAAACTTATGTCTCTTACCGACACACATGATTGCTGCCTCCGTTGCCTGGGCCCCGATCATGAAGAAATGATCTGTGGGCCCTGTAGCAAAATGTCCGCGAAGTCTTTGCGGAGTCGGCAGCATCAGCGGGAGAGAATCTTCTCTGACCCCAGCCGTACCCGGACCTCGTCAGAAGCTTTGGTGTCCAGAGAATCTGGCTCTGAGCTCCGCCGGAGTTCTTCTGAGCGGGGGTCCCCTAACCGGGAACATCAGCGGAAGAAGAAACCCGCGAGGGCGGCGTCGGTGGACGCTCCTGGCTCCTCGAGGGCCAGGTCGCATAGCCCCGACAGCCGTCCCAGGTCTTTGGAGCTGGAGCGGCCGTCCAAACAGCCTCGTCTGGAACTGGACTCCTCTGCTCACGTAAGTGCTGTTGTCTTCGTTGACTCGCCTCCGACTGGTCCGACGTCGGGCCCGACGCCGTTGGGGCCCGAGTCGGGGTCTGCTGGGTCTCCTGAGTTCGGACTCAGGTTGACGGCCTTGGAGCGCAGCTTGACTGCCTTCATGGACCAGCAGCGGGCATTGATCGCTGGCCTCGCTGGCGTGTCTGCCCTGACCGCCGGGACGTCGACGTCTAAGTCGACCCCGGAGACCGAGCCGATCCTCGAGTCCATGCGGGCTCGAGTCGATCCTCGGTCGAGGTCACCTTCGGCCTCCCGTTCGGGGCCGAGGTCGTCGTCGCCGACTCCCTCGGCGTCGGGGCGGACGGCGTCTGTGCCCGCCTGACCGGAGCCGCTCGACTCCTTCTCCGAGGAGTCGGCCTGGGAATCCGAGGTGGATGAGTCACCTGGTTCTTTCCGGACTCGGTGTGTCCCTTCTGACTCCCCCGAGTCCGAGCCTCGGAGGCAGTCCCCCCCGGAGGATGCCCGGTTCTCGGACTTCGTAAGGGATATGGCCAAGGCCTTGGCCTTCCCTGCGGATCCCGAGGAGGAGCCTCGAGCCGAAGAGCTCGATGCCCTCCAGTATGACTCTCCTGCGAAGGAGCACTTTACTGTACCGGTTCCTCCGATGCTGGAACGACTTCTCTTCCGCATGTGGGAGAGCCCGGCGTCGTCGCCGATATTAAGCAAGCGGGTCGATGCCATATATCGAGTCCGCAAGAGCCCTGGCTTCCAGAAAGCACAGCTGCCGCACCATTCCATGGTGGTGGAATCGGCCATGCATCGGCTCAAGAGCCAGAAGATGCACTCCTCGGAGCCTCCCGGCAGGGAAGCCCGCAGCCTGGATGGCATCGGTAAGAAGTGTTTTCAGGGCTCTATGCTTGCTTGTCGGGTCCAGACTTACCAGCTCTACATGGGAATGTATCTCCGGGACCTGGCTAAAGAACTAGCCACATTCTCTGCTGGTCTCTCCGAGGAACCTTTGCGGAGGTTCCTGGCCCTGTCCACTGGTGTTCGAGAGTGCTCCAAGTTCATTTCTCGAGCAGCCTATGATGGCTTCGAGGCATCGGCTCGAGTGGCCGCAGCCGGCATCGGAGCCCGCCGCCAGGCTTGGCTCCAGTCTTCCGACCTCGAGCCCTGGGTGCAGGACAAGTTGGTCGATGTCCCCTGCAGAGGTGATAACCTCTTTGGTAAACCTATGGACGAGAAGGCTGCCCAGCTCGAGACTGAGACTCTCACCCGGACTCGGCTCTCCAGGAAAACCTCTGCCCCTTCCCAGAAGAAGAAGGGCTCGGGGAAAAAGCCCTTTTACCCGAGGAAGGCGGCTGCCTATAAACACTACCCCCACTATCAGGCCTCCGCAGCTCCCCATCAGGGTCAGCAGGCCAAGGGACGGGGTAACGGATCCCGTAGGCAGCAAGCCCCCAAGCCTGCGCCACCGGCCCCTGCTCCGCAGGGTGGGGGTTTTTGACTCGTTCAACATAGCCTCTCCCCCTCCGCTGGTTTCTTTCAACACGGGAGGCCGGCTGGTCCACTTTGCCCACAGGTGGTCCAACATCACGTCAGACGCCTGGGTGCTCCGCATAGTTCGAGAGGGCTATCGGCTGCACTTCCACCAGGTTCCTCCCCCCTACTTTCCAGGGGAGCCTCTGCGAACCCCTCTCCACCGGGACTTACTCCTTCAGGAGTTGGCAAGTCTTATTCGGGAACAGGCAGTGGAGCCGGTGCCCCACCACCTGCGGGGTCACGGTTTCTATTCCCGGTACTTCCTGGTACCAAAGCGGACTGGAGGCCTCAGACCCATCCTAGACTTGCGGAACCTCAACAAGTTCCTGGAGAGGGAAAAGTTCAAGATGCTTACCCTTGGAATCCTGCTGCCCTACCTCCAGCAGGGAGATTGGCTATGCTCCTTGGATCTAAAGGATGCCTATACTCACATCCTCATCCACCCCAGCCACCGACAATACCTAAGGTTTGTGGTGGCAGGCAATCATTACCAATACAGAGTACTGCCCTTTGGCCTATCCTCCGCACCACGAGTCTTCACAAAATGTCTCGCAGTGGTAGCGGCTTATCTCCGGCTTCAAGGCCTCTTCGTCTTTCCGTACCTGGACGACTGGCTCATCAGGGCCCCGTCCGCCACGGAGGCCACTCACGCCACGCAGCGTACTGTGGCTCTGCTCCAGTACTTGGGCTTTGTCATAAACTTCGAAAAGTCCACTCTGCTCCCCTCTCAGGACCTCGAGTTCATCGGCGCCAGGTTGGACACGCTTCAGGCGCGGGCTTTTCTGCCGCTCGACACGGCTCATGGCTCTCGCCAGCCGTTTTCACAGCCATTCCCGGGTCTCGGCCCGGCTCTTCCTGAAGCTGCTTGGCCATATGGCGTCCACGGTCCATGTGACCCCCAATGCCCGCCTGAACATGCGGCCGGCTCAGTGGTGCCTTCGCTCTCAATGGCGTCAGGCCTCGGGGAGACTGGCGGACTCGGTATGCATCTCCAGCCCGCTAGTCTCTTCTCTGCGATGGTGGCTTCACCTACCCAACCTAGTGCTCGGAATGCTTTTCCAGTCTCCTCCGCCGGTTCAGGTTCTGACGACCGACGCTTCTCTCCTGGGTTGGGGAGCACATTGCCAGGGGTCATGTACTCAGGGTCTCTGGACCCCGTGGGAATCTGCCCAGCAGATCAACTTCCTGGAGCTCAGGGCCATTCGCCTGGCTCTAAGGGCCTTCTCCCACCTCACGTCTCGCCAGTCAGTGCTGGTCCAGACAGACAATCAAGTTGCTATGTTCTACATGAACAAGCAGGGGGGCACGGGCTTCTTCCTTCTCTGCCGGGAAGCACAAAAGCTCTGCGCTTGGTCCATCGGCCGGGGAATCCTCCTCAAAGCTGTCTATCTCCCAGGTCAAGAAAATCACCTGGCAGACAAACTGAGCAGAATCCTCCAACCGCACGAGTGGCGATTGGACCCGTTGGTGGTTCAACGGGTCTTCCTGCGGTGGGGCCTCCCCACACTGGATCTCTTTGCCAGTCCTCTGAACAGGCAACTTCCTCGATTCTGCTCTCGGGAACCGCATCCCCTCCGAGTGGCGGCGGATGCTTTTCTGCTCTCATGGTCCACGGACCTTCTGTATGCCTTTCCTCCCATGCCGCTGGTGTCTCGAACTCTTTTCAAGGTTCTCCAGGACAAGGCCTCCGTGATCCTGATCGCTCTCCGGTGGCCCCGGCAACCGTGGTTCCCGCTTCTGATGCAGCTGGCGGTGGATACCCCGTTGCCTCTGGGGTTTCAACCCGACCTCCTGACCCAGGATCAGGGGTCTGTCCTACACCCCAACCTCAGATCTCTCCATCTGATGGCCTGGCTGCTGAAAGGGTAGTCCTTGCTCCCCTCCTGTTGCCTCCGGAGGTGGAGGAAGTCGTGCTGGCTTCCAGGCGACCCTCTACCCGGAAATCCTACGCCCTTAAATGGCGTCGTTTTTCCAACTGGAGTGCTCAACGCTCTCAAGATCCCTTCTCCTGCCCGGTGTCGGTGGTCTTGCAGTACTTGCTTTCCCTCTCCAATCTTGGGCTCAAGTCCAACTCGGTCAAGGTTCACCTCAGTGCTATTTCGGCACATCATGTGCCGGTGGACGGCAGGCCTCTTTCCGGCCACCCCCTCGTGGCTCGGTTCTCCCGGGGCCTCCTTCTTCTCAAACCACCATTGCGCCCCCCAGCCCCTGACTGGGACCTGAACGTGGTTTTACAGCGGATCACCTGCCCGCCTTTTGAACCCATGGCTACCTGTTCTCTCCGTTTTCTCTCTTGGAAAACCTTATTTCTGGTAGCCCTCACTTCCGCTAGACGCGTTAGTGAGCTGCAGGCCCTGGTGTCTGATCCTCCCTACACTCGGTTCTACAAGAATAGTGTAGTCCTGCGGACTCAGCCTAAGTTTCTTCCAAAAGTGGTCTCCCCTTTTCACATCAATCAGGAGGTGGGGCTTCCGACCTTCTTTCCCAGGCCTCACTCCAGCCGAGCTGAGAGGGTCTTGCATACCCTGGACTGTAGAAGAGCGCTGAACTTCTACCTTGATCGTACGCGGGAGCACCGTAAGACGGTTCAGCTCTCCCTGTCTTACGACCCTAATAAATTGGGGCTCCCTGTCTCCAAGCGCACTCTGTCCATCTGGGTAGCTGACTGTATCGCTTGGACTTATGTGGCGGCAGGCCTCTCGTTGGAGAGTCGAGTCACCGCTTATCGGGTTCGGGCGAAGGCTGCGTCAGTGGCTTACCTCTGCTCTGTTCCATTGGCAGACATCTGCCGGGCCGCTACTTGGTCTTCGAGCCAGACTTTCGCGGCCCATTACTGCCTCGAGAGGGAGTCCCGCAGGGACAGTGCTTTCGGACAGGCAGTCCTCCGTAATCTCTTCGAGGTTTAGGCAACTCCTACCCTCCATCCCGGATGTTGGGCTACCGGTTGGAGATTACTCAGAGAAGATTCCTTCCTTCTGTGCTGCTGAGCTAGAGGGAGCTCATTTTTGTGCTTAGGGTCTCCGGTAGCCTTAAGCTGGGGAGTCCCATATGTGAGGACTGACTTCCTGCTTGGTCCTGGAGAAAGCGTAGTTACTCACCTGTAACAGGTGTTCTCCAGGAGCAGCAGGAATCAGTCCTCACAACCCTCCCTCCTCCCCTTGGAGTTGCAATCTTCTGATTTAGTTTTTGCAATTTTTTTGCTGTCTTTTCGCTATGTCATCAGACTGGCCAAGATTGCACCTTTGGGCGGGAAGGGGACCGCGCATGCGCGCTGCAATTCCCAAAGGCTTTCTTTGAAAGCTGGGGAAAATTGCTCCGCGAGGGCTCCGTCGGCGCCGACGTCACCCATATGTGAGGACTGATTCCTGCTGCTCCTGGAGAACACCTGTTACAGGTGAGTAACTACGCTTTCCTGAGGTTCGCTCCTCACAGAACATTCCCGAGCCATGCTTGAGGGAGGTACCCGCTTCGAGCGGTGCCGATTCCCCGGCATTGGCGCCGGCGTCGAGTGTTCCACTCTTCGCTAGGGATCGTCAGCTGGTGTCCTCGGCGCCTTCGGGGCCGATCGACTCGACCCAGTCTGACCTCCCTACAGTCAAGCCATGCTCGGGTATGGTATCCGCTCCGGGCGGTACAGACCCCCCCGGCATTGGCGTCGGTGTCGAGCGTTCCGCTCCTCACCGAGGATCGTCAGCTGCTGTCCTCGGCGCCTCCGGGGCCGATCGACTCGGTCCAGTCTGGCGTTCCTCCATCCCTGCCGTGCGCGGGGGTGGTATCCGCTACGGACGGTACCGACCCATCGGTGTCGAGCGCGGGGATCGCCAGCCGCTGCCCTCGGCACCTCTGGGGCCGATCGACTCGACACAGTCCGGCGGCCCTGTTCTATGTGAAGCCAAACAGTTTGTTATGGTCATTTTGTTGTATGTAAACCGCGCTGACAATAGTGCGGTATATAAGAAATTGTAATAAATAATAATAATAAATAATAAATAATAATAATTCAGGCCATGCGCGGGGGTGGTACCCGCTTCGGACACGGAGGCGTCGAGGGTTCCACTCTTCGCCGGGGATGGTCATCTGGCCTCGCTCCCTTCGGGGCCGATCGCTTCGACCCGTGCTCGGTTGCCGGTGTCCCAGCCCTGCGCGAGGGTGGTACCGGGTTTGAGCGGCGCCGCTCCAACGGAGACGGCAGGGGCGTCGAGCGCCCGGGACCGCTGTCGACCTTCCCCGGTGGCTTTGGGGTATGTCGACCAGTCCCAGATAGGCGACCCCCCCCGGCATCGACGCGGCCGTCGAGGGACCCGCCCTTTCCTAGAAAAGGGACCCCGGGGTCTTCGATCGCTTCGAGCCAGCCTGGACCCGCGCCGTCCCGCAACGGTACCCCGGCGTCGGCGCTGGAGTTTTGTGCTTCCCTCCCCGCAGGGGCTCGTCGTCGGGCGACCTGGGTGCCCTCGGGGACGGGTCATATGCCCCTGAAGGATTTCCCTCCTGGTAAGACGGGCTCGAGAGGGGGCCCGGCGTCTGGCAGTGCCCGCTGCCCGACATCGGCACTGGCATCGGATGACCCCCTCTCCACCGAGCTTCGCCCTCAGGGGCCCTTGATGCTCGCGGCGCCGATCGACGCGGTTCCGATCTACCCCCCCCCCGGGGTCAGCATCGCCGGCACGGCCGCCCCCGCCGGGACCCTCTAGGAGGGAGTCGATCTCGCTCGGCTCGCTGCCCAGCCTGGAATCGGTATCCAGCCTCGAAGGCTTGGCCACGACACGTCTCGGGATCGGCCCCTGTCCCCTCCCGCGACGCAGAGTGGAGATTGCTGGCCACTGCCCTCCGGCTGCCGCGGAACCGCTTCAGTCGCCGGGGGCAGCGCCGCCCCCGGGTTCGGGGCCGAGGCCGATTCCTGCGGCTCCGTCGGTGCCATCGACCCCTTCGATGCCTAGCTTGGAATCAATTCCAGGAGCCGACGACGCCATGTTGACTGCCCCGATCCGGGGCTGTTGGTCCCCTCCTCTGCCCAGCGGGCATCAGCCCGATAGGCCTTTTGGTGCCCTGGCGGCCTCTCCCGCCACCGCCTCCCACGGCATAGCCCCTCCGGGAGAGCCGTCTTTTCAGAATTTCCTCTTTGACATGGCGGACTTGCTGGCCATTCCTATCCCGGGCCTAAATCCAGGCCCTGCGGAACAGGCAGCCGTGATGCTTCCTCTGCATCCCTCCCTGCAGGATCTCCTGCTGGGGGCTTGGCGGTAGCCTTTGAGGGTTCCGGCACCGTCGACTGCGATGCATGCTCTGTATCGGGTGCCCCCCTCCCCGGGTTTTCGGCAGCACCAGCTTCCACATCATTCCATTGTGGTGGAATCGGCGCTGAGGAAGGTTGGAAGCAAGAAAAAGCATTCTTCTCGCCCTCCAGGCCGCACCTCGAAGACGCTAGATACCCTAGGACGTCAAACCTTCCAAACGTCTATGCTGGCGTCCAGAATTATTTCATATATTTTTTATATGAGCCTGTCGCTCCGGGAGGTCACCGAGAGATTATCTCTGTTGTCTCCCTTCTTATCTGCAACCAAGGCCTTTGAATATTCCTTTCTTCTTTATCACTGCAGGAATATCTCTGGGTTCCTTTCTCGTGCTTCTCTAGACTCCTTCTTGTCGCCATTAGGACACGCCGTACAGCATGGTTGCAGGCGTCCGATTTGTGTAGATGGGAGCAACATAACCTGGGTAATTCTCCCTGTGACGGAGATCACCTCTTCAATAGCGAAGCCTTACGTCAGGTCGCGCAGTGCTTCGCTAACCTTCCCAGCGTTAGAAGCCATCCTAGGGCCCGGCTTCCCCCCGGCGGCGGTAAATGCCTCACCAGACCCTCCTTCCCTAGGAAGAGGAAATGTCACCCCTCCGCCCACCCGCCAGGTGCGCCCAAGCAAGGGACCTCTCACCCTGGGTTGAAGTTCCTGGGCCCGCACCAGGACACTCATACCAAGCAGTTTTAGGCTCCGGTGGGCGGCTGCCTGCAATTACCTTCTTACCAGAAGTTTAAAATTGAGCTCTACTCTGGGGCTCGTTCAGTAGGGCAAATGGTTTGGATGCTTATCCAGGGGTTCAGGTATTCTCCTTCCATTGGAAGAGGGAGATCACCTCTACTCCATGATAGCTCTGGCCCACGGTCAACTGACTTACCCTTAGTTACGTCCCCGAACCCTTTTTTTCTGCCAGGATCCCCCTGCTGATTGCTTCCGTATCAGAGTTCTCCTTCCAGTGTAGACCCTTGTCTGCTGTCCCTTGCAGCCTGCTCTGCACTATTCCTCGACAACGACGGATCAGCCCCCCCCTTGGTCTGTTCCCTGTTCAGGCAGGGGGACCCACCCCGCTATAGTCCCCCAATGCTTACCAAGGACTATACCCTCGTGTCCCCCGATTAGTGGGGGGGGGAGACGAGTTTTCTGCATGCAGGTCCTGGGGACACATATAGGGCCTCAAGCCCCCTGATGTGTTCTTACCGGACTGATACTATCCTCTGTCCTTCACGCTACCGTGCTGTTAGATCGCCGATCTGCCCTTGTTCCACTGGAATAGATCCCTCTCCCGGACGGGTCTTGACGCCACCTTCCCAGGTGGACGTTCTGTGGATCAATGGCAGGTCCGCCTTACCAGTGTTATGCTCATGGAGGTAGGTTCCTCGGCGTACCTGCGTTAGTGCCTGGGAGGGCGTTCCCCATGCCCAACGGCCTAGATATACCAGGTATCACCTGCTTGATAGGCGCATATTGGGGGATGCCCATAGTGCCTGTATTCTACCGCCTTTTTTCCCCCAATGGCCGGTACTCACGCCCCCCCCCCCCCCCTCTGGGGTCCAGCCAGTCTGCCTGCCGATTCCTTGACCGGCCCTCGGACTGGTTGTACTCTACTGCTGTGAAGTCAACAGCTTCTACTTTCAGTTATGCCCTCCTCCCGGAGGGTCAGACTGTGTGCTCCTTCTGCTCCGGGGTACACCCCTCTCTTCTCCGGACTAGGCTATCCAGATCGGCCAGTCTTCTACTGTTAGTCCTCTGAGTTATGGACTCTGCTCCTAAGGGAGTGCTCAGCTTTGCATAGAGCTTCCTTGAAGACCTGCCGTCCTTCTCCTGACCCAGTTGACACCTGGATCTCCTGGCCTTCCGGATTTGGAACTTCTTCCTCGCTGCGATGAAGTTCCCTTGAAGACCTCGCTACTGCGTCTACAGTACCTTCATCTCAGTTCTACTTCCTACAACTCAGTAGGTAAGTTCTACATGGTACTAAGTCTTTAATTCATTAAATACTTAATGATGCTTCACGTGCATTCTAATGACTACTCTCTCTGTAGTCTTTGGGTTTTTTGCTGTTCCTCTCTTCTCAACTCCTACCCTCCATCCCTCGGGGGATGCCGGGGATTCAGGTTGCGGAAATGCCATCCTTCCTGGGCTGCACTTGCAGGACCTCCCCGGGCATCCTCAGCTAGGGAGTCCCCATATGTGAAGACTCATTCCTGCTTGTTCCTGGAGATAGCACAGTTACTTACCTGTAACAGGTGATCTCCGGAACAGCAGGAATTAGTCTTCACAACCCACCCACCTCCCCTAGGAGTTGTATCTCTAACTCTCTATTCCTTCCTCTCCTCTCCTTCTGGCTCAGCTATGAAACTCAACTGGGGAGAGGCAGTAGGAAGGGCGGGAAGCCACCGCGCAGGCGCGGGGGATGCTCCCAAAGGCTTTCTGATTGGATGCTGGGGAGCATTCCCATGCGGGCTCCGTCGGCGACGTCTCCCATATGTGAAGACTAATTCCTGCTGTTCCGGAGATCACCTGTTACAGGTAAGTAACTGTGCTTTCAGGAGCATCCGGACAGACGATACTTTGAGTCCTCAGAAGAATCTGAGGATTCTAAAAGTTCTGTCGATGCAGCGATGCTTCTTCCAGAGGAGTCCTCCTCCCCTAAACACAGGATGTCTCCTCCAGAGGACATGTCTTTCCAAGACTTCATCAGAGAGGTGGCTCGGGGCCTGTCCATTACTGTGGCCCCTGAAACAGAGCCAAGGGCCAAGGAGTTGGAAATTTTACAGTATCCCAAAACTCCTAAGGAGGCAGCTACCTTACCCATTCATGAGATTCTATATGATCTCATGTTGAGGATGTGGGAAACACCTCTTACCACCTCTCCTCATTCTCGTAGGTTAGATACTATGTATCGTGTCCCTCCTTATCCTGGGTTCC
The DNA here is from genome assembly GCA_033557465.1 of Ichthyophis bannanicus. NCBI lineage: Eukaryota > Metazoa > Chordata > Amphibia > Gymnophiona > Ichthyophiidae > Ichthyophis > Ichthyophis bannanicus. Next base: position 888,835,718 of record CM066031.1, on the reverse strand, counting down.
ATAAGACTCAGCTTCCTCACCACTCTATTGTGGTGGAGTCAGCTGTGAGAAGGATTAGAAGTGCAAAAAGACATGCCTCTAATCCTCCAGGACGTAAATGCAGAACCCTGGATGCTTTTGGACAAAGAGTCTTGAAGGACTAGAAAAAGGGACTGTTACTTCTGGAGAGAGATCTGCAATTGTGAGTATATACTTCTGGGAATTTTCTGAAAGGAATTCTTTCTATTAAAGCTATTTAATCTGTGAACCCACTATTTTTTCGTTAAATCAGCCAGGGCCTAGTAGCAGCAGTTTAAGTTTAAATTTAAAACACAGAAGAGAACTTTCTGGTTACATTTCCTACCCAGCAGAGAGCTTATAGTTTTAATTTAATAGTCACTCAGGGCCTAGCATCAGCAAAGTAATTTTAGTTTAAATTTAAAACACAGAAGAAAGCTTTCTGGTTAAATTTAGAACCCAGCAGAGAGCTTGTAGTTTAAATTTCATAATAAGTTAGAGCCTAGCAGCAGCAAAGAGCTATAATTTAAATCAAATAAGAATATAGCTTACCTCAGCAGCACAGGACAGGGTACTGTGTAGCAGCCCTCTTTTAATAAATGTTATTTCTCCAGGACCAAGCAGGAAGTCAGTCCTCACTTATGGGTGACGTCGGCGCCGACGGAGCCCTCGCGGAGCAATTTTCCCCAGCTTTCAAAGAAAGCCTTTGGGAATTGCAGCGCGCATGCGCGGTAGTCTTCCCGCCCGAAGGTGCCATCTTAGCCAGTCTTCTTTTTTCCGCGGAGCCCTACAGACGTCCCCGTCTTGTCCCCGCGTAAAAGTTGATTTTCCTCTGTATTTTTCCTTTTTTCTTTCGGTTCGACGCCGGTCGTTTTCCCGCCCGGACTCGCGACGCCGGTCTCGAGTCCTCTAACGGTTTTTTCGGTTTTTCTGACTTAGTCAGCTTTCGTTTTCGTTTTTTCCCTGGCAGCCCGGTCCTTTGACCTCGCAGGGGCCCTTTTTCCCCCGATGGCTGCCAGTGGCTTTAAGCGGTGTGGTCGGTGTGACCGAAATATGTCACTCACCGACTCACACGACCTTTGCCTCCGCTGCCTGGGCCCAGATCACGAGGAACTGATCTGTGGGCCCTGCAGCAAACTGTCCTCGAAGGCGTTGAGAAGTCGGCGGCATCAGCGCGAAAGAATCTTCGCTGACCCCAGCCGTACCCGGACCTCGTCGGAGGCCTCACTGTCGAAAGGCTCCAGTTCGGACCGTCGACGGAGCTCCTCCGACCGGGGTTCTCCCTCCGGGGACCATCGACGGAAGGAAAAACCCGCGAGGGCGGCGTCGGTGGACGCTCCTGGCTCCGCGAGGGCCAGGTCGCATAGCCCCGACAGCCGCCCCGGGTCCTTGGAGAAGGAACACCTCCCGAAGCGACCTCGCCTGGAGTCGGAGATGCCTGCCCGGGTAAGTCCTGTTGTCCTTCTGGACTCGCCTCCGCGTCAGCCGACGTCGGGCCCGACGCCGTCGGGGCCCGAGTCGGGGGCTGCTGGGTCGCCTGAGCTCGGACTCAGGTTGACGGCCTTGGAGAGCAGATTGTCTGCCTTCATGGACCAGCAGCGGGCACTGCTCGCTGGCTTCGCTGGCGTCGCTGCCCCGACCGCCGGGACGTCGACGTCCAAGTCGACCCCGGAGACCGAGCCGATCCTCGAGTCGATGAGAACTCGAGTCGATCCTCGGTCGAGGTCGCCCTCGGCCTCCCGTTCGGGACCGAGGTCGCCGACGCCGACTCCCTCGGCGTCGGGGCGGCTGGCGCCGCACCCTGCCCGAGCCGACCCCACCGAGTCCTCGTCGGAGTCGGTCTGGGAGTCTGAGGAGGAAGAGTCACCTGATTCTTTCCGGACTCGGTGTGTCCCATCGGACTCTCCGGAGTCCGAGCCTCGGAAGCAGTCCCCCCCGGAGGATGCCCGGTTCTCGGATTTCGTTAGGGATATGGCCAAGGCTTTGGCCTTCCCTGCGGACCCCGAGGAGGAGCCTCGAGCCGAAGAGCTCGACGCCCTCCAGTATGACTCTCCCGCGAGGGAGCACTTTACTGTGCCGGTTCCTCCTATGCTGGAACGACTACTCTTCCGCATGTGGGAGAGTCCGGCCTCCTCGCCGGTCCTGAGCAAGCGGGTCGATTCTATCTATCGAGTCCGCAAGAGCCCTGGCTTTCAAAAGGCGCAGTTGCCACACCATTCCATGGTAGTGGAATCGGCCATGCATCGTCTTAAGAGCCAGAAGATGCACTCCTCGGTGCCTCCTGGAAGGGAGGCCCGTAACCTGGATGGCCTTGGCAAAAAGTGCTTCCAGGGCTCTATGCTCGCCTGTCGTGTCCAGACTTACCAGCTCTACATGGGCATGTATCTCAGGGATCTGGCTAAAGAGCTAGCCGGCTTCTCCGCTGGTTTGTCCGAGGAACCCTTGCGGAGGTTCCTAGCCTTGTCCACAGGTATTCGGGAATGCTCAAAGTTCATGTCCCGAGCAGCCTATGATGGCTTTGAAGCCTCGGCTCGAGTGGCCGCAGCCGGCATCGGTGCCCGCCGACAGGCTTGGCTTCAGTCGTCCGACCTTGAGCCCTGGGTACAGGACAAGTTGGTCGATGTCCCCTGCCGAGGCGAAAACCTCTTTGGCAAGCCCATGGCGGAAAAGGCTGCACAAATTGAGACTGAGACTCTCACCAGGACCAGGCTTTCTAGGAAGACCTCCGCCCCTTCCCAGAAAAAGAAGGGCTCGGGAAAAAAGACCTTTTACCCGAGGAAGGCGGCTGCCTACAAACAATACCCCCATTATCAGGCCCCTGCAGCTCCCCAACAGGGCCAGCAGGCCAAGGGACGGGGTAACGGGTCCCGTAGGCAGCAAGCCCCCAAGCCTGCGCCACCAGCCCCTGCTCAGCAGGGTGGGGGTTTTTGACTCGCTCAGCATAGCCTCTCCCCCCCCGCTGGTTCCCCCCAGCACCGGAGGCCGGCTGGTTCACTTCGCCGACAGGTGGTCCAGCATCACCGCAGATGCCTGGGTGCTTCAGGTCGTGCGAGAGGGCTACCTTCTCCACTTCCATCAGGTCCCTCCCTCCTATTTTCCGGGAGAGCCTCCGCGCCCCCCTCTGCACAGGGAGTTGCTCCTTCAGGAGTTAGCAGGTCTTCTGCAGGATCAGGCGGTGGAACCGGTGCCACACCACCTGAGAGGTCAGGGCTTCTATTCAAGGTATTTTCTGATACCAAAGAGAACAGGAGGCCTCCGACCCATCCTGGACTTGCGCAACCTCAACAAGTTCCTTGTGCGGGAGAAGTTCAAAATGCTTACCCTTGGAATCCTTCTGCCCTACCTCCAGCAGGGAGATTGGCTATGCTCCTTGGATCTAAAGGATGCTTACACGCACATCCTCATCCACCCAAGCCACCGCCCATACCTAAGGTTTGTGGTGGCAGGAAATCATTACCAGTACAGAGTACTGCCCTTCGGCCTGTCCTCCGCACCGCGAGTCTTCACAAAATGTCTCGCGGTCGTGGCGGCCCATCTCCGGCTTCACGGCCTCTATGTTTTTCCGTACCTCGACGACTGGCTCATCAGAGCAGCATCTGCTCAGGAGGTCACCACCGCCACGTGCCGCACGGTGACTCTGCTGCAGCACTTGGGCTTTGTCATCAACTTCGCAAAGTCCACTTTGCTCCCCTCACAGGATCTCGAGTTCATCGGCGCAAGGCTGCACACCCCTCAGGCGCGAGCGTTCCTACCGCTCGACAGGGCTCAGCGGCTCATGGACCTAGCCGACCGCTTTCGCAGCCAGCCCCTGGTCTCCGCCAGGCGCTTCCTGAGACTGCTCGGCCATATGGCTTCCACCGTCCATGTGACCCCCAATGCCCGCCTGAATCTGCGGCCTGCTCAGTGGTGTCTCCGCCAGCAGTGGCGACAGGCCACGGGCGGCCTAGCAGACCTGGTGCGCGTCTCCGAGCCGCTGGTCTCGTCTATCCGGTGGTGGCTCCGGCAGCCGAACCTGGTATTGGGAATGCCTTTCCAGTCACCTCAGCCGACCCGGGTGCTGACCACCGATGCATCCCTCCTGGGCTGGGGAGCCCATTGCCAAGAGGCACGTACTCAGGGCCTCTGGACCAAGTGGGAGTCTGCTCAGCAGATCAACTTCCTGGAGCTCAGGGCGATCCGCCTAGCTCTCAAGGCCTTCTCCCACCTGACCTCCCAACAGTCCGTCCTTGTCCAGACGGACAATCAAGTTGCCATGTTCTACGTGAACAAGCAGGGGGGCACGGGCTCCTTCCTCCTCTGCCGGGAGGCACAGAAGCTCTGCTCTTGGGCCGTCGGTCACGGCATTCTCCTCAAGGCAGTTTATCTCCCGGGCCAAGAAAATTGCCTGGCGGACAAACTCAGCAGGGTCCTCCAGCCGCACGAGTGGCGTCTGGACCCCTTGATCGTTCAGAAGCTCTTCCTCAGGTGGGGCCTCCCCACAGTGGATCTCTTTGCCAGTCCTCACAACCGGCAGCTTCCTCGCTTCTGCTCTCGTCAGCCTCACCCCCTTCGGGTGGCGGCGGACGCCTTTCTGATCTCATGGTCGGGGAGCCTTCTGTACGCTTTCCCTCCCATCCCGTTAGTCTCCCGGACCCTTTTCAAGGTTCTCCGAGACAAAGCTTTCGTGATCCTGGTGGCCCCTCGCTGGCCCAGGCAGCCGTGGTTTCCGCTCTTGCTGCAACTGGCGGTGGAGGATCCAATCCCTCTGGGGGTGCAACCGGATCTCCTCACCCAGGATCAGGGGTCCCTACTGCACCCCAACCTCAGGTCTCTCAACCTCATGGCCTGGCTGCTGAGAGGGTAGTCCTTGCTCCTCTCCTCTTGCCGGCAGAGGTGGAGGAGGTCGTCTTGGCTTCGCGACGGCCTTCTACCCGCAAATGCTACGCCCTTAAATGGCGTCGCTTTGCAGTCTGGTGTACCCAACAGTCTCAGGATCCCTTCTCCTGCCCGGTGTCGGTGATCTTACAGTACTTGCTACACCTCTCTAATCTGGGACTTAAGTCCAACTCCGTCAAAGTTCACCTCAGTGCTCTTTCCGCACATCATGTGCCGGTGGACGGCAGACCTCTCTCCAACGACCCTCTCGTAGCGAGGTTTCTCCGAGGTCTCCTACTACTTAAACCACCTCTGCGCCCGCCAGCGCCGGACTGGGACCTGAATGTGGTTTTACAGCGGATCACCTGTCCGCCTTTTGAACCTATGGCTACCTGCTCGCTCTCCGTTTTCTGTCTTGGAAAACGCTGTTCTTGATAGCCCTCACTTCCGCTAGGCGCGTAAGTGAATTACAGGCCCTCGTGTCTGATCCCCCCTACACTCGGTTCTACAAGAATAGGGTAGTCCTACGGACTCACCCAAAGTTTCTGCCTAAAGTGGTCTCCCCTTTTCACTTGAATCAGGAGGTGGTACTTCCAACCTTCTTTCCCAGACCACACTCCAGCCGAGCTGAGACGGTCCTCCATACCCTGGACTGTAGAAGGGCGTTGAACTTCTACCTTGACCGTACGCGGGAGCACCGTAAAGCTGCGCAGCTTTTTGTGTCCTTTGACCCCAATAAATTGGGGCTCCCGGTCTCCAAGCGTACTCTGTCCATCTGGGTTGCGGACTGTATCTCTTGGGCTTATGGGGCAGCCGGACTCGCCTTAGAAAGTCGAGTCACGGCTCATTGCGTTCGGGCAAAGGCCACGTCAGTGGCTTACCTCCGCTCTGTTCCGCTGGCAGACATCTGCCGGGCCGCTACTTGGTCTTCGAGCCAGACTTTTGCGGTCCATTACTGTCTCGAGAGGGAGTCCCGTAGGGACAGTGCTTTCGGACAGGCAGTCCTCCGTAATCTCTTTGAGGTCTGAGCAACTCCTACCCTCCATCCCGGATGTGGGCTACCGGTGGGTGATAATTCAGCGAAGATTCTTTCCTTCTGTGCTGCTGAGCTAGAGGGAGCTCATTTTTGTGCTTAGGGTCTCCGGTAGCCTTGAGCTTGGGAGTCCCATAAGTGAGGACTGACTTCCTGCTTGGTCCTGGAGAAAGCGTAGTTACTCACCTGTAACAGGTGTTCTCCAGGAGCAGCAGGAATCAGTCCTCACTACCCTCCCTCCTCCCCTTGGAGTTGCAATCGTCTGCTTATGTTCTTTTTGCAAATTTTTATGCTGTCTTTTTAGCTATGTCATCTGACTGGCTAAGATGGCACCTTCGGGCGGGAAGACTACCGCGCATATGCGCGCGCTGCAATTCCCAAAGGCTTTCTTTGAAAGCTGGGGAAAATTGCTCCGCGAGGGCTCCGTCGGCGCCGACGTCACCCATAAGTGAGGACTGATTCCTGCTGCTCCTGGAGAACACCTGTTACAGGTGAGTAACTACGCTTTCCCTCCCTCCCTCCCTCCCCACACCCACCCACCCCTGGGATAATCGTAGCTTTATAGGTACTTACACATCTTAAAAGACAGGAGGTGCTCTCAAGTGAAGCTTGTTACCCAAATCAGACATACACTAAGGACCTGAGATTAATTAAGCTTCAGGTGAACAAGGTATATTAAACGTATTAGGTATAGTTTTATTGGTATAAATATCCATAGCAACCCTTAGTAAGTAAAGAACTTAAAGATCTAAACAAAAACTTAAAACTAAGATGCAGACAGCTGTCCAGCAGTGAGATGGGGGCTTTCCAGTCTTTTGCATTGAGTGTCACATGTATGATTTTCTCCCAGTTGGTGAGAGGTCTTACGTGTGCATTAGGTGCAAGGAGCTCTTTGCTCTCAGGGAACGAGTCCGTTCTCTAGAGGCTAGAGTAGAGTAGCAGACTTGGAAAACATAAGAAAGACAGAGAGGTACATAGACGAGACCTACAGGGATATAGTCCTGAAGTCCCACCTCCAGTATGGCAGCATCCCTGTTGCCATGGAGAAGAGAGGTCACGTGACAGGAGAGCATCACCCTGGTGTGGCAGGAAGTGATCCTGTAACTAGGACCTATCCTCCAGGTGATGTAAAACCCTCTCGCACCAAGGAAGTTTCTACAGGGCCATGTGCCCATGAGGGAAGGGTTAGGACAGCCGTTATAGTTGGTGATTCGATCATTAGGCATGTAGATAGCTGGGTGGCTGGTGGACGTGAAGATCGCCTGGTAACATGCCTGCCTGGTGCGAAGGTAGCGGACCTCACGCGCCACCTAGATAAGGTCTTAGATAGTGCTGGGGAGGAGTCTGCTGTCTTGGTACATGTCAGTACCAATGACATGGGAAAATGTGGTAGGGAGGTTCTGGAGGCTAAATTTAGGCTTTTAGGTAGGAAGTTGAAATCCAGAATTTCCAGGGTAGCATTCTCCAAAATGCTTCCTGTTCTACGTGCAGGACCCAAAAGGCAGGCAGAGCTCCGGAGTCTCAATGTGTGGATGAGACAATGGTGCAGAGATGAGGGGTTTGGATTTGTTAAGAACTGGGGCACATTCTGGGGAAAGAAGGGGCTCTTCCGAAGGGATGGGCTTCACCTTAACCAGGATGGAACCAGGCTGCTGGCATTAACCTTTAAAAAGGAGATAGAGCAGCTTTTAAACTAGATAATAGGGGAATGCAGACAGTCGCCCAAGAGCAGATGGTTCCAAAAAAGAGTAAAGGAGCTCAAATGCCCTCGAGTATTGAGCAGACAGAGCTTAAAGATCCCAAATTACCCATGTCTACCAATAGCCAAATTAATATGAATAAAATACAGTCTCTAAAATGCTTGTATGCAAATGCTAGAAGTCTAAAAAATAAGATGGGAGAGTTACAATATATAGCACTAAATGAGAGGTTAGATGTGATTGGAATATCAGAGACATGGTGGAAGGAGGACAACCAGTGGGACACTGTGATACCTGGGTACAAACTATATCGTAATGATAGAGCTGATCAAATTGGTGGAGGGGTTGCGCTCTATGTTAGAGAGGGCATTGAGTCAGAAAGGATTAAAGTTTTGCAGGAAACAAAATTTGCTGTAGAATCTCTATGGATTGAAATTCCATGTAAAAAGGGGAAGGCGATGACGGTGGGGGTGTACTATCGACCGCCTGGCCAGAATGAACAAATGGATGATGAAATATTCAAAGAAATCAAGGAAGCTAACAAACGTTACAGTGCGGTAATAATAATGGGCGATTTCAATTACCCCGGTATCGACTGGGTCAGTGTCACGGCAGTACATGCTAGGGAGATAAAGTTCCTAGATAACATAAATGACTGCTTCTTGGAGCAGCTGGTCCATGAACCGATGAGAGGGGAAGCCATATTAGACCTAGTCCTTAGTGGAACACCAGACCTAGTGCAAGAGATAAGGGTGTTGGGGCCACTTGGCAATAGTGATCATAGCATGATCGCCTTTGATTTAATTAGTGAAGGAGCGATAGTAAGGAAATCCACAGTACTACCTTTTAACTTTCGAAAGGGAGACTATGATAAAATGCAGAAAATAGTTAAGAAAAAAACTAAAAGGAACAGTTTTAAAGGTTAAAGACTTACATCAAGCTTGGGTGTTGCTGAAAAATACTATCTTGGAAGCCCAGACCAGCTGTATTCCACGCTTTAAGAAAAGTGGAAGGAAGTCCAAAAAACTGCCAGCATGGTTTAAAGGTGAGGTCAGAGAGGCTGTTGTTGCCAAGAAAGCATCTTTCAGGAAATGGAAAAAAGAGCCAAACGATGAAACCTCGAAACAGCACAAGCACTGGCAGGTCAAATGCAAGTCATTGATAAAGAAGGCAAAGAGAGTATTTGAGAAGAAGCTTGCTGCGGAAGCAAAAACGTGAAATAAAGATTTTTTCAAGTACATTCGTAGGAAAAAACCTGTGAGAGAGTCAGTTGGACCATTAGATGATAGAGGAGTTAAAGGGGCACTAAGAGGCGACAAGACGATAGCGGAGAGACTGAATGAATTCTTTGCTTCTGTCTTTACTGAGGAAGATGTAGGGATGTTACCCATGACTGAAGTGGTATTTAAAGGTGCGGAAGAATGGAAGGAAATATCGATACATCGGGAAGATGTATTACAACTATTAGATAAACTGAAGAGTAGCAAATCACCTGGGCCGGATGGTATATATCCAAGGGTGTTGAAGAAGTGAAATAAGAGATTGCAGACCTGCTATTAGTAATCTGTGAACTATCATTAAAACCATCTCTAATACCTGAAGATTGGCGGATCGCCAATGTAACACCAATTTTTAAAAAGGGTCCGAGGGGTGATCCGGGAAACTACAGACCGGTGAGCCTCACGTCAGTACCGGGAAAAATGGTAGAAACGGTCATAAAGAATAAAATTACTCAGCATGTAGTTAGTCATGGCCTAATGGGAGACAGCCAACATGGCTTTAGTCAAGGAAGTCTTACCTAATCTGTTATGTTTTTTTGAAAGTGTGAATAAACAGGTGGACAAAGGTGAGTCGGTTGATATAGTGTATCTGGACTTTCAGAAAGCCTTTGACAAGGTCCCTCATCAGAGACTTTTGGCAAAACTAAAGAGTCATGGGATAGGAGGCAGTGTACTACTGTGGATCAGGAACTGGTTAAAAGATAGAAAGCAGAGGGTTGGGCTAAATGGCCAGTTTTCCCAATGGAGGAAGGTGAATAGTGGTGTACCCCAGGGATCTGTGCTGGGTCCGCTGCTTTTTGATATATTCATAAATGACCTGGAAAGTGGAATAATGAGTGAGGTTATCAAATTTGCAGATGACACAAAACTATTTAAAGTTGTTAAAACCCAAGAGGATTGTGGAAAATTGTAAGAGGATCTTGATAAATTGGAAGATTGGGCATCAAAATGGCAGATGAAATTTAATGTGGACAAGTGCAAAGTTATGCACCTAGGGAAAAACAACCCAAACTATGGTTACACGATGCAAGGTTCCACATTAGGAACCACCACCCAGGAAAAAGATTTAGGCGTCATTGTGGATAACATGTTAAAACCCTCGGCCCAGTGTGCAGCGGCAGCCAAGAGAGCAAGTAGAATGCTAGGTATCATAAGGAAAGGAATGGAAAATAAAACAAAAGATATTATAATGCCTCTATAACATTCCATGGTGAGACCGCACCTTGAATATTGTGTGCAATTCTGGTCGCCGTATCTTAAAAAGGATATAGCGTTATTAGAAAAGGTTCAGAGAAGTGCCACCAAAATGGTAAAGGGGATGGAAGGTTACTCCTATGAAGAAAGGCTAAAAAGGTTAGGGCTCTTTAACCTGGAAAAGAGACGGCTGAGGGGAGATATGATAGAAGTCTATAAATTAATGAACGGAGTGGAACGGGTAAACGTAGATCGACTGTTTACGTTATCAGAATATAGGAAGACTAGGGGACATGCAATGAAGCTACAGGGTAAACTATTTAAGACTAATAAAAGAAAATATTTTTTCACTCAACGTGTAATCAAACTCTGGAATTTGTTACCGGAGGATGTAGTAAAGGCTGTTAGTGTAGCTGGGTTTAAAAAAGGTTTGAACAAGTTCCTTGAGGAAAGGTCCATAAACCATTATTAAGAAGGGACCCAGGATATCAATGCTTGACCTTGTACAAGCATTGCAGAACCTGTATCTTTTGGGGAAACTGCTAGGTGCGTATGACCTAGATTGGCCACGGTTGGAAACTGGATAGTGGGCTTGATGGACCTTGGTCTGACCCAGTATGGCATATCTTATGTTCTTATGTCTTTCAAGCTTCCATGCTTGCTGCAAGAATCATTTCCTATAGTCTCTACATGGGAATGTTCCTAAAGGAGGTCACAGATAATTTACAGACTTTAAGTCCTTTCATTTCTGAGGATAAAAAACAGGACTTTCTCACTTGGGTCAAACATGCCCAAGATGTCTGTAATTTCTTCAATCGTGCAGCCTTTGACTGCTATGAGTGTATAAGCAGAACCTCGGCTATTGCCATAGGTGCATGTAGAATTGCTTGGCTCCAGGCATCTGATTTAGAGCTCTGGGTACAAGATAAATTGGGAAATATCCCTTGTACTGGTGAGAACCTGTTTGGTAAAGATTGGCAGGAAAAAGCCAATGAAATGGATGCTGAAAATTCCACCTTGGATAGACTATCCAAATCCACTGCTGATCCTGTTAGAAAGAAGTCGTTCAAGAAAACATCTTTTTCTAAAAAGAAAAGATTTTATCCTGCTTATGGTCAGCAGGCATCTTCTGCAGGTCAGTTTTCAAGCAAACGTCAGCAACCACCCAAACGGAAGAAAGCAAAGGCTGCTAGGCCTCCACCGGCCCAGCAGCCTCAGCCTCCTCAGGGCCTTTGACTTTCAGCTAGAGAACTTAGCCTTTCTGGTTCTGGAAGGACCAGAACCGTCCATCATTCCAGGAAGGTTATGTCATTTTGCCCCCAGATGGGGGCAAATAACAGCAGAGCATTGGACACTCTCCATCATAAAGGAGGGGTACAAACTTTATTTTTCAAGCATGCCCCCTCACACAATAGTGAAGCAGTTCAATTCTCCGACCTCTCTCATCAACCTGTTAGGTCAGGAGGTTGCCATCTTTCTTGCCCAAGGGGCAATAGAAGAAGTGCTTCTTCATCAACAGGGCATAGGGTTCTATTCCCCTTACTTTCTTATCCCAAAGAAAACAGGGGGATACAGACCTATTTTAGATCTCAGAGAATTGAACAAATTCCTTGTCAAGGAGAAATTCAAGATGATTTCTCTCGGAGCTCTGCTTCCATACCTTCAGAATCAAGATTGGCTTTGTTCTCTAGATCTCAAGGATGCGTACACCCATGTCCTCATCCATCCAACACACAGAAGGTTCCTTCGGTTCCTTTTTCAAGGAAAGCACTACCAATACAGGGTGCTTCCTTTTGGTCTGGCCTCAGCAGCAAGGGTGTTCATGAAATGCATGGCTGTGGTAGCAGCATTCCTCTGCACTCTAGGAATATTCGTCTTCCCCTACTTGGACGACTGGCTCATTCGAGCTCCAACACAGTCAGAAGCAGAAAATTCTCTATACTGCACAATGCGTATCCTTCAGTATTTAGGGCTGGTAATAAACATCCCAAAATCAAGTCTGACTCCCACTCAGTCTTTAGAGTTCATAGGAACTCTTCTGGATACCTCAAGGGCAAGGGCCTATCTTCCCCAGGCCCATTGCCTTCGCTTGGTGCAGTTAGCTTCTCAAGCAGTGCTAAAGTCTCATCTAACTGCTCAAGAAATGTTGCAGTTGCTGGGCCACATGGCATCCACCGTGCATGTGGTTCCATATGCTCGCCTCCACATGAGGGCAGCTCAGTGGAATTTATCCACCCAGTGGACCCAGGCATCAGGGTGTCTGTCAGACAAAATAGCAAACACAAGTCGCCTCATTTTGTCTCTCCAATGGTGGAGGTCCACTCAAAACCTGTTGTTGGGGTCCCCCTTTCAACAGCCTTACCCCAAGCAACTCTCACAACAGATGCTTCTCCAAAGGGTTGGGGAGCTCATCTGCAAGACTACTCTACCCAGGGCACCTGGTCTCCTCAAGAGAGTTGTCTGCATATCAATCTCTTGGAACTCAGAGCAATTTTCCTGGCTCTGCGAGTGTTCCACTCCCTGCTCAGCTACAAGACAGTCCTCATTCATACGGACAATCAAGTAGCCATGTTCTATGTGAACAAGCAGGGGGAACAGGCTCTCTGTCGCTTTGCAACGAAGCTTTGCGACTATGGGCCCTCGCCAGAGAGCATCAGATTCATCTGCTGGCAGTATATCTTCCAGGCATTCAAAACTCTTGGGCGGACAGACTCAGTCGAGTTCTGCTTCCACACAAGTGGTCTCTGCATGCAGACCAGGTGACCAGGATATTTCAACTTTGGGGAACCTCGGACATAGACCTCTTTGCAAGTCCATGGAATGCCAAACTTCCCCGGTTCTGTTCCAGAATTCCGGCTCAGGGGGCTCAGGCCAGGGATGCTTTCCTCCTTTACTGGGGTCAAGACTTCCTGTATGCCTTTCCACCCATTCCCCTAATTCCCAAAAACCTGTTCAAGCTTCAGAGAGACAGAGGCCACATGATTCTCATAGCCCCACATTGGCCACGGCAAGTGTGGTACCCTTTGTTTCTTCATCTCTCTAAAGCTCCCTCCCTGGAGTTAGGGTCTGCTCCAGATCGCCTATCTCAGGAGAACGGAATGTTATGGCATCTCAATCCCCAGTCTCTGCATCTCAGGGCTTGGTTTCTGAAGGCCTAGATCTCCAAGATCTTAATCTTTCTCAGCAAGTGAAAGATGTTCTTTATGCTTCCAGAAAACCTTCCACTAGACGCTGTTATTTTTTCAAGTGGAAAAGGTTTACTATTTGGTGTTCGGAAAAGGGTCTTAATCCCCTTGCGATACCTCTGCAATTTTTGCTGGAGTATCGCCTCCATTTATCTAATGCAGGCCTTAAGATAAATTCAGTAAGAGTCCATTTGAGTGCTATTGCAGCTTCTCTTAAACCTCTAAATGGACAACCTATTACCTCTCATTCTCTTATAGCAAGATTTATGAGAGGCCTCCTTCTAACTATCCTCCATGTAGCCTCCAGGAGCGACCGCGTGACGCCTCTGCTAATACAGTTGCATTGGCTACCCATCCAGGCTAGAATAGTTTTCAAGATCTTGATAATCACTTTTAAAGCTGTTCACAATCTCTCATCCACATCCTTAACCTCCCTCATCCATGCCACTTCACCAAATAGAGTAAGAAGATCCACGGCTATAAACTCCCTAACCGTTCCGAAGGCACTTACTGTTTGCACTAAATCGACAGCCAACAGGGCTTTCAGTCTCAGTGCCCCAAGATACTGGAATTCATTACCCCATGATATCCGGGCTATTAAGAATCTACCACAGTTCAGGAAAGCCCTCAAAGGTCACCTCTTCAACAAGTACCTTATTGAGCCCAACTGCATCCCTTAGAGCTCCAAGACACCCCCATACCATCCACATTCCCAGACAAACTTATAGCATACCAACAACACACCAAGTTGAAACTCAAACCCATGACGTGGATTGTATTTTCTATGCATCCTCTTTGATTTTGTTTCCATGTAGTAAGTTTTGTAAATAGTTACCCGTTATCCAAGTTTTTTGTTCCCTGTTATCTGTAAACTCATACATGTTATTTGTACTGAGCATTTTGTTCCATGTAAACCTCGCTGATGCCGAATAGTGCGGTATATAAGAGAATGTAAATAAATAAATAAAATAAATAAATAAACTAAGCCTCCCATTAGACCACCTCCGGTGGCATGGGACTTGAATCTGGTTCTTGGGCAGCTCATGAAGCCACCTTTCGAACCGTTAGCTACCACCTCCTTGAAATTTCTTTCTTGGAAGATTATCTTTCTCATTGCAATCACATCAGCACACCGCATTAGTGAATTGCAAGCACTAGTAGCTAATCCACCTTATACAAGGTTCCATCATGACAAGGTAGTCCTTAGAACTCATCCACACTTTATGCCTAAGGTGGTCTCGCCTTTTTATCTTAACCAAGAGGTCTACCTACCTGTCTTTTTTCCAGGACCTCATGCATCAAATGCAGAGAGGAATCTTCATACCTTGGACTGTAAAAGAGCTTTAGCTTTTTACTTACAAAGAACACAGCAACATAGAAAGTCTTCTCAACTCTTTGTTGCTTTTGATCCTTCTCATTTGGGACTTCCATTCTCCAAGAGAACACTATCTAACTGGATTGCTCAGTGTATTTCTTTCGCCTATCAGAGTAAGAACCTTTCTCTGGAGGGCCATGTCACAGCTCACAATGTGAGAGCCATGGCAGCCTCAATAGCTCATCTGAACTCTGTGTCTATTGACGACATCTGTCGAGCAGCCACCTGGGCCTCGGTTCATACCTTCACAGCCCATTACTGCTTGGACAAGGACTCCCGCCGGGATGCCTTGTTTGGTCAGGCTGTTCTCAAACACCTGTTCCATACTTAATCAACTCCTACCCACCATCCCTGGTAGGATGCCAGAGATCCATGGGGGGAAGTGGAGCCCTTCTCAGGGACACACAACTTCTGGGGTCTCTCCCTGGCAACTAAAGCTAGGGAGTCCCCATATGTGATGACTACATTCCTGCTTGTTCCTGGAGATAGCAGTTACTCACTTGTAACAGGTGATCTCCGGGAACAGCAGGAATTTAGTCCTCACAACCCACCCACCTCCCCTAGGAGTTGTATCTCTCTATCTCTCTCTTTTCCTTTCCCTCGCTCTCTCTCTTTGTCTCAGCTCTAAAACTCAACTGGAGAGAGGCAGTTGGGAAAGGCGGGAAGGCAGCACGCAGGCGTTGTGGGATGCTCCCAAAAGCGTTCTAATTGGACGCTGGGGAGCGTTCCCGCGCAGGCTTCGTCGGTACCGGCGATACCCATATGTGAGGACTAAATTCCTGCTGTTCCCGGAGATCACCTGTTACAGGTGAGTAACTATGCTTTATCTGTTGCTATAAGAGGATCCACTATGTCTGTCCCATGCTATTTTGGATTCTGTCACTATATTTGCCTCCACTGCTTCCATCAGGAGGGCATTTCAGGCATCCACCACCTTTCAGTGAAAAAGTATTTCCTGACATTGCCTTTCAGTTTACCCCCTTGCCAACTTCATGTTATGTCGTCTAGTTTTACAACTTCCCTGTCTTTGGAAGAGGTTTGCTTGTTCATTAATACTCTTTAAGTGTTTAAATGGAATGCATTGTTCAGCATACTAAAGTATCTAGGTATGGAGGGAAGCTCTCCCTCTCATCCATTATGACCATCAAGCTGATCTCTAGCAGCCCAACTTAAAGCTTTCCGAAGATATTGAGGTAACATGTGAAGGAATGCGTCTTCCTTTCATCCAGTATATTTACCATGCTGGTCTCCAGAGGTCCAACTTTAAGCATTCAGGATACATCTAAAGGAAATCACTTACCTTGTTTGAGTCTCATTGAATCTTCAATTTATTTTTTTGTTCAGAACATTTCTTATCTGCCAATCAGCTCATAGTGGAATATGAAGGAAAATATAATATACAGTACATGAAACTTAACACATAACAAAAGACTTGAGTGACAAATAAAATATCACCAAAACATTATAGTAAGTAAAATAAGAACTGATAAAAACTGAATAATGGACATGATCAGCACCCTATATTCAGGAACCAGCGTATTCCAAATTCAGAACCTTACAAAAACCCGAATGAAAAGACATGCCTTAACTTTCTTGTTAAAACATAAAAAATCTTAGGTCAATTTTGTGTTACAGGGGTCATTGTCATTTTATTATTATTCTTTTTTTTTTTTTTAATGCTGGTTACCGCTGCTAAAATTATGCAAGATATTCAGTGCTGGTATCCATATGGTGACTGGCAATGAAAATCTGAATATTCTTCGGGAACAAGCAGGAAGTCAGTCCTCACATATGGGTGACGTCGGCACCAACGGAGCCCTCGCAGAAGCATCCCCCCAGCTTTCAAAGAAAGCCTTTGGGAGATGCCACCACGCATGTGTGGTCCCTTTCCCGCCCAAGGGTGCCATCTTGTTCAGGCTCCTTTTTTCCGCGGAGCCCTTCAGACGTTCGTCTGGCTTGTCCGTGGAAAAAGTTGATTTTTCTCTCCGAGTTTCATACTCACCTCTGGTATTACACCGGTACTCTTCCTGCCTGCCGACCTCGTTGCCTCGGTGTCAAGTTCGGTCTCCTTTTGTAATTTTCGTTCTTTCCTGGTGTCTTTGTGCCTTTTTTCCCCACTGGCAACCTGGAGAGTCTTTGACCTTGCAGGGGTACTTTTTTTTCCCATGTCTACCAGTGACTTTAAGAAGTATGATCAGTGCTCTAAAATTATGTCTTTGACCAACACACACGATTGCTGTCTCCGCAACCTTGGGCGAGACCACTACCCGGCAGCCTGCGGTCTCTGCAAGAGGATGTCCAGTAAGGCCCTAAAGAGCCACCAGCAGCAGCACGATAAGTTTTCCCCCAAGTCCCTGGTGCCTCTGAAGGCCAGGGCCTTGTCTGAAGCCCCAACATCTCGAGCGGAACCTTCCGAGCGAGAGCCTTGTCGTGGGTCCTCAGAAAGGGGGTCTCCTTCGAAGGAACCCAGGAAGAAGAAGAAGCCCTCGAAGGTGGCATCCTTGGATGATTCCGACCGGCCGGGTGCTCCCTGGGCCCGGTCCCGCAGTCCGAGGCGTCCTTCCGAGGCGTCAGAGAAGGAGCAGCCTGTGAAGATCCCCGGAAAGATCTGACTGGGGACCGGCCTCGGTCCCCAGACACTATCCTCATGGAGGATTCCCCTTCGGGGGAGCTGACATCGGGCCCAAGTCCCTTGGTGCCCACGCTGAAGGCTGCAGAGCCTTCTTGTCTGGAGTCCAGAATGGCGGCCCTGGAGCACAGTTTGTCTGCCTTCATGGATCAGCAGTGGGCGCTGTTTTCTGGCATGACCAGTTCATCTGCCCCGACCATTGGGCCTTCGACGTCCAAGTTTGCTGGGCACCGGCCACAGGGCTTCAGAGTCTCGAGGCCCGTGGAGCAGCCCTCTTACAAGTCCTCGATGGACTACTCCGAGTGGAAGATGGAGGAGTCCCCCGATACTCGTCGCCATTGCAGCGTCCCATCTGACTCCCCCGTCTCAGAGCCTCGATGGTGTTCCCCGCCCAAAGACGTGGGTTTCCTTGATTTTGTCAAGGACATGTCTAAGGCCCTGGCATTCCTGATCGAGTTGGAGAAGGACCCTGGGGCGGATGAGTTGGAAATCCTCCAGTACAAGGCCCCTCCACAAGAATCGCTAATGGTGCCTGTTCCTCCCATCCTGGAACTGCTGATGCTCCGAATGTGGGAGATACCGGCTACGGTGCCAGTGGTAAGTAAACAGCTCGACTCGATCTATTGAGTCTGCCGGAGCCTGGGTTTTCAATTTCAAAAGTCACAGCTGCCGCATAACTCCACGGTGGTGGAGTTGGCCATGTGTCAGCTAAAAAGCCAGAAGACCCACTCCTCGGTGCCCCCTGGCAGGAGGCTTGCACCCTGGATGCCCTCAGCAGAAAGTGCTACCAGGGCTTAGTGCCCATCAGCCGCATCCAAGCCTACCAGCTGGGCATGTACCTGAGAGACCTGGCGAAGGAACTCAGCTAGTCTCTCCGAGGAACCCTTGCAGCGGTTCAGGAACCTGGACAAAGCTGTCCGTGAATGCTCCAAATTCATGTCTCGAGCTGCCTATGACGAGTTTGAGTCGGAGGCTCGAGTAGCGGCGGCTGGCATCTGTACACGCCACCAAGCTTGGCTACAGTCATCCAACCTCAAGCAGTGGGTTCAGGACGAATCGGTTGATGTCCCCTACCAAGGAGAGAACCTCTTTGGCAAACCCATGACCAACAAGGCTGATGAGCTGGAGACAAGGCTCTCCAAAACGTTTGCTGCCCCTCCCCGACGGAAGGGCTTGGGTAAAAAGCTCTTCTACCAGAGAAAGGGAGTTGCTTGCAGAAACTACCCACCTTATCAGGTCTCCCTGGCTCCCCAACAGGGTCAGCAGGCCAAGGGACATGAGCATGGCCGGCGTAAGCAGAAGGCTTCGAAACCCCAGGCACCAGCTCCAGCCCAGCCAGGGGGGAGTTTTTGACTCTTTGACCATAGTCTATCTACCCCAAGGAGATCAGAAGTCCATAGGGGGACGTCTGGCCCTCTATGCCCAGATTCCTGGGCACTAAGGGGTAGTCAGGGAGGGTTAGCTCCTCCACCTGACTCAGACACCTCCCCCCTATTTCCCGGGAGAGCCCCTCAGATCTCCCCTCCACCGGCACCTTCTACTGAAGGAGTTGGCAGGTCTTCTCGAGGACAAAATGGTGTAACTGATGCCCCACCATCTTACGAGCAAAGGGTTCTATTCCAGGTACGTTCTCGTGCCAAAAAGGACAGGGGACCTAAGGCCCATCCTCGACCTGCGCAACCTCAACAGATTCCTGGTGAGGGAGAAGTTCAAGATGCTCTCCCTTGGAACATTGCTGCCCTACCTCCAGCAGGGAGACTGGCTATGCTCCTTAGACCTCAAGGATGCTTACACCCACATCCTCATCCACCCCAACCACAGGCAGTACCTGCGGTTCATAGTGGGGGCAGACATTTTCAGTACAGGGTGCTCCCCTTCGGCCCAGCCTCAGTCCCAAGAGTTTTCACAGACTGCCTGGCAGTCATGGCTGCCTTCCTCGAGCTCCAGGGTGTCTTCGTATATCCCTACCTGGGCAACTGGCTCATAAAGGGAGGCACGACCTCAGAGGTGCAGAAGGCCACTGCACACACCATCCAGGTTCTCCAACACTTGGGGTTTGTCATAAACTACCCCATGTCTCACCTCCTCCTGACACAGTATCTGGAGTTCATTGAAGCAAAGATCAACTCTCTCAAGTCAAAGGCTTTATTGCCCAGGGACCGAGCCAGTTGTCTCAGGACTCTGGCTTGGGACATACAGTACCATCCCTCGGTTCCCGCTCGGCTTCTTTTGCGCCTCCTCGGGCACAAGTTTTGCAGGACTACAAAAAGGGACTGTAACTTCTGGAGAGAGATCTGCAATTGTGAGTATATACTTCTGGGAATTTTCTGTAAGGAATTCTTTGTATTAAAGCTAATTAATCTGTGAACCCACTATTTTTTGTTAAATCAGTCAGGGCCTAATAGCAGCAGTTTAAGTTTAAATTTAAAACACAGAAGAGAACTTTCTGGTTACATATCATACCCAGCAAAGAGCATGTAGTTTAAATTAATAATCACTCAGGGCCGAGTATCAGCAAAGTACTTTTAATTTAAATTTAAAACACAGAAGAGAGCTTTTTGGTTTAATTTGGAACCCAGCAGAGAGCTTCTAGTTTAAATTTAATAGTCACTCAGGGCCTAGCATCAGCAAAGTACTTTTAGTTTAAATTTAAAACACAGAAGAGAGCTTTCTGGTTAAATTTAGAACCCAGCAGAGAGCTTGTAGTTTAAATTTCATAATAAGTTAGAGCCTAGCAGCAGCAAAGAGCTATAATTTAAAATTTAAAATAAAATAAGAATATAGCTTACCTCAGCAGCACAGGGCAGGGTACTGTGTAGCAGCCCTCTTTTAATAAGTGTTATTTCCTTCCCTCCCTCCCCACACCCACCCACCCCTGGGATAATCGTAGCTTTATAGGTACTTACACATCTTAAAAGACAGGGGATGCTCTCAGGTGCAGCTCGTTACCCAAATCAGACATACACTAAGGACCTGAGATTAATTAAGCTTCAGGTGAACAAGGTATATTAAACGTATTAGATAGTTTTATTAGTATAAATATGCATAGCAATCCTTAGGAAGTAAAGAACTTAAAGATCTAAACAAAAACTTAAAACTAAAGGTGCAAGACAGCAGTCCAGCAGCGAGATGGGGGCTTTCCAGTCTTTTGCATTGAGTGTCACGTATGATTTTCTCCCAGCTGGTGAGAGGTCTTACGTGTGCACTACTAGGTGCAAGGAGCTCTTTGCTCTCAGGGAACAAGTCCATTCTCTAGAGGCTAGAGTAGCAGACTTGGAAAACATAAGAAAGACAGAGAGGTACATAGACGAGACCTACA
The DNA here is from genome assembly GCA_033557465.1 of Ichthyophis bannanicus. NCBI lineage: Eukaryota > Metazoa > Chordata > Amphibia > Gymnophiona > Ichthyophiidae > Ichthyophis > Ichthyophis bannanicus. The sequence goes on along the minus strand of CM066031.1, from coordinate 888,815,152 downwards.
GGGATATAGTCCTGAAGTCCCACCTCCAGTCTGGCAGCATCCCTGTTGCCATGGAGGAGAGAGGTCACGTGACAGGAGAGCATCACTCTGGTGTGGCAGGAAGTGATCCTGTAACTAGGACCTGTCCTCCAGGTGATGTAAAACCCTCTCGCACCGAGGAAGTTTCTCCAGGGCCATGTGCCCATGAGGGAAGGGTTAGGACAGCCGTTATAGTTGGTGATTCGATCATTAGGCATATAGATAGCTGGGTGGCTGGTGGACGTGAGGATCGCCTGGTAACATGCCTGCCTGGTGCGAAGGTAGCGGACCTCATGGGCCACCTAGATAAGGTCTTAGATAGTGCTGGGGAGGAGTCTGCTGTCTTGGTACATGACGGTACCAATGACATAGGAAAATGTGGTAGGGAGTTTCTGGGGGCTAAATTTAGGCTTTTAGGTAGGAAGCTGAAATCCAGAACTTCCAGGATAGCGTTCTCCAAAATGCTTCCCGTTCCACGTGCAGGACCCAAAAGGCAGGCAGAGCTCCGGAGTCTCAATGCGTGGATGAGACAATGATGCAGAGATGAGGGTTTTGGATTTGTTAGGAACTGGGGAACATTCTGGGGAAAGGAGAGGCTCTTCCGAAGGGATGGGCTTCACCTTAAACGGGATGGAACCAGGCTGCTGGCATTAACCTTTAAAAATGAAATAGAGAAGCTTTTAAACTAGATAATAGGGGAAAACCGACAGTCGCCCAAGAGCGGATGGTTTGGAAGAATGTATCCTTGAAGGATACTATCAAAAGCAGAGAGGTTCCAAAAAGGAGTAAAGTAGCCCAAATGCCCTTGAGTATGGAGCAGACAGAGCTTAAAGATCCCAAATTACCCATGTCTACCAACAGCCAAACTAATATGAATAAAATACAGTCTCTAAAATGCTTCTATGCAAATGCTAGAAGTCTAAAAAATAAGATGGGAGAGTTAGAATATATAGCACTAAATGAGAGGTTAAATATGATTGGGATATCAGAGACATGGTGGAAGGAGGACAACCAGTGGGACACTGTGATACATGGATACAAACTATATCGTAATGATAGAGCTGATCAAATTGGTGGAGGGGTTGCGCTCTATGTTAGAGAGGGCATTGAGTCAGAAAGGATTAAAGTTTTGCAGGAAACAAAATTTGCTGTAGAATCTCTATGGATTGAAATTCCATGTAAAAAGGGGAAGGCGATGGCAGTGGGGGTGTACTATCGACCGCCTGGCCAGAATGAACAAATGGATGATGAAATGCTCAAAGAAATCAAGGAAGCTAACAAAAGTTATAGCGCAATAATAATAATGGGTGATTTCAATTACCCCGGTATCAACTGGGTCAGTGTCACGGCAGGACATGCTAGGGAGATAAAGTTCCTAGATGACATAAATGACAGCTTCTTGGAGCAGCTGGTTCATGAACCGACCAGAGGGGAAGCCATATTAGACCTAGTCCTTAGTGGAACACCAGATCTAGTGCAAGAGATAAGGGTGTTGGGGCCACTTGGCAATAGTGATCATAGCATGATCACCTTTGATTTAATTAGTGGAGGAGGGATAGTAAGGAAATCCACAGTACTACCTTTTAACTTTCGAAAGGGAGACTATGATAAAATGAGGAAAATAGTTAAGAAAAAACTAAAAGGAGCAGTTGCAAAGGTTAAAAACTTACATCAAGCTTGGGTGTTGTTGAAAAATACTATCAGAGTAGCAAATCACCTGGCCGGATGGTATACATCCAAGGGTGTTGAAAGAACTGAAATATGAGATTGCAGATCTGCTATTAGTAATCTGAATTTTCATTAAAATCATCTGTAATACCTGAAGATTGGAGGATCGCCAATGTAACGGCAATTTTTAAAAAGGGGTCCAGGGGTGATCCGGGAAACTACAGACCGGTGAGCATCACGTCAGTACCGGGAAAAATGGTAGCAACCATCATAAAGAATAAAATTACTCAGCATGTAGATAGTCATGGCCTAATGGGAGACAGTCAACATGGTTTTAGACAAGGAAGATCTTGTCTTACTAATCTATTATGTTTTTTTGAAAGTGTGAATAAACAGGTGGACAAAGGTGAGTCGGTTGATATAGTGTGTCTGGACTTTCAGAAAGCCTTTGACAAGGTTCCTCATCAGAGACTTTTGGTAAAACTAAAGAGTCATGGTATAGGAGGCAGTGTACTACTGTGGATCAAGAACTGATTAAAAGATAGAAAGCAGAGGGTTGGTCTAAATGGCCAATTTTCCCAATGGAGAAAAGTGAATAGTGGTGTACCCCAGGGATCTGTGCTGGGTCCGCTGCTTTTTGACATATTCATAAATGACCTGGAAAGTGGAATAACGAGTGAGGTTATCAAATTTGCAGATGACACAAAACTATTTAAAGTGTTAAAACCTAAGAGGATTGTGGAAAATTGCAAGAGGATCTTGATAAATTGGAAGACTGGGCATCAAAATGACAGATGAAATTTAATGTGGACAAGTGCAAAGTTATGCACCTAGGGAAGAACAACCCAAACTATGGTTACACGATGCAAGGTTCCACATTAGGAACCACCACACAGGAAAAAGATTTAGGCGTCACTGTGGATAGCATTTTAAAACCCTCGGCCCAGTGTGCAGCGGCAGCCAAGAGAGCAAATAGAATGCTAGGTATCATAAGGAAAGGAATGGAAAATAAAACAAAAGATATTATAATGCCTCTATATCATTCCATGGTGAGACTGCACCTTGAATATTGTGTGCAATTCTGGTCGCCGTATCTTAAAAAGGATATAGCGTTATTAGAAAAGGTTCAGAGAAGAGCCACCAAAATGGTAAAGGGGATGGAAGGATACTCCTATGAAGAAAGGCTAAAAAGGTTAGGGCTCTTTAACCTGGAAAAGAGACGGCTGAGGGGAGATATGATAGAAGTCTATAAATTAATGAACGGAGTGGAACGGGTAAACGTATATAGATTGTTTACGTTATCAGAATATAGAAAGACTAGGGGACATGCAATGAAGCTACAGGGTAAACTATTTAAAACTAATAAAAGAAAATATTTCTTCACTCAACGTGTATTTAAACTCTGGAATTTGTTACCGAGGATGTAGTAAATGCTGCTAGTGTAGCTGGGATTAAAAAAGGTTTGGACAAGTTCCTGGAGGAAAGGTCTATAAACCATTATTAAGAAGGAACCCAGGATATCAATGCTTGACCCAGTACAAGCATTGCGGAACCTTTGTCTTTTGGGGAAACTGCTAGGTACGTATGACCTAGATTGGCCACTGTTGGAAACAGGATACTGGGCTTGATGGACCTTGATCTGACCCAGTATGGCATATCTTATGTTCTTATGTTATGTTCACATGGCTTCCACAGTCCATGTCACCCTCAATGCTCGCCTCCACATGAGGGCGGCGCAGTGGTGTCTCCGGGACCAGTGGTCTCAGGCCACTGGCCGCCTACGGGACAGGGTTTCCGTGATCCGCCAATTGGGGGGGTTCTCTGGTGGCAGTCTACCCAGCATCTCAAGGCGGGCATGACTTTTCAGGCCCCAAGCCCCTCAAGGATCCTCACCACAGATGCCTCCCTGCTCGGATGGGGAGCCCACTGCGGTGATCTCTGCACTCGGCAACTGGTCACCAGATGAGAGCACCCAGCAGATCAACCTCCTGGAGCTCCGAGCCATACACTTAGCCCTGAGAGTTTTCTGTCACCACCTGCATCACCAGCCGGTGCTGGTCCAGATGGACAACCAGGTGGTGATGTTCTACATGAACAAACAGGGGGGCACGAGGTCTCATTCCCTTTGTCAGGAGACACTGATCCTCTGCTCGTACACACTTCAACAGGGTATCTTCCTGCGAGTAGAGTTCTCCAGCCACATGAGTTGCAGCTGGACCCCAGGGTAGCCAGTCAGCTTGTCCAACTCTGAGGGGTACACGTGATGGACCTGTTCGCCAGCCCAGACAACTTTCAGTTGCTCCTCTTCTGCTCCCGGCAGCCCCACCCCTCCAGGGTAGCAGCGGACGCGTTCATGGTCGGAAGGCCTCATATACACCTTCCCTCCTACGCCACCGATTGCCAAAACCTTGTTCAGGACCCTCCATGACAGGGCTTTGCTCATCCTGATAGTCCCTCGGTGACCTAGGCAACCGTGGTTCCTGCTGCTTCTGCAGTTGACGGTGGAGACCCATCCCTTTGGGGACCACCCTGAGACTCCTATCTCAGGAGAGGGTCTCTCTCCTACACCCCAACCTGGGGTTCCTGTCCCTGACAGCTTAGCTGCTGAAAGGGTGATTCTGGCCCCTTTCAACCTTCTCTTTGAGGTGGAAGACATTCTGTTGGCCTCTCACAAGGCCTCTACTAGGAAGGCTTACGCTAACAAATGGCGCAGGTTCTCTGATGCGCAGAACACTGGGCTGATCCTTTCTCCTATCGGTGGCTCTGGTGCTACAGTACCTTCTCCACCTCTCTCATTCTGGGCTCAAGTCTAACTCCATCCAAGTGCACCTTAGTGCCCTGGTGGCGCACCACCATCCGGTGGATGGTAAGCCACTCTCGGCCCACCCATTGGTTACCCGTTTACTTCGGGGCCTGCTCTTGAAGCCCCTGGTTCGCCCTCTGGCAATCGAATGGGACCTCAACGTGGTGTTGGGGCAGTTCACTTGCCCGCCCTTCGAACCTCTGGCTACCTGCCACTTCCGCTACCTCTCTTGGAAGTTGGCTTTCCTGGTTGCACTCACCTCCGCTCGCAGAGTTAGCAAGCTTTAGGCCCTTCTGGCGGAGGCACCCTATACCAGGTTCTACAAGAACAGAGTGGTGCTCCGTATGCACCCTAAATTCATCCTTCCATCTCAACCAGGAAGTGGTGCTGCCTACCTTCTTTCCAAGCCTCACTCCAATTGGGCGGAGAAGGTCCTTCATACCTTGGACTGTAAGAACATAAGATATGCCATACTGGGTCAGACCAAGGTCCATCAAGCCCAGTATCCTGTTTCCAACAGTGGCCAATCTAGGTCATACGTACCTAGCAGTAAGAGGACTTTGTCCTTCTATATCTAACACACTGAGGGCCACTGCAAAGCTTCTCAGCTTTTCATCTCCTACAACCCCAGTAGGCTGGGGGAGGCAGTGACCAAGCATACGCTGTCCACATGGGTGGCGGACTGTATCGCCCTCGCCTATGAGCAGGCGAGGCTCCCGCTGGATGGCCGTGTCACGGCGCACCGTGTCATGGCCTTGGTGGCCTCAATGGCAAACTTGCGCTCTGTCCCGATGGTGGACATCTGCCAGGCCGCCACCTGGTCTTCAGTCCATTCCTTCGCAGCCCATTACTGCCTGGAAAGAGAGTCCCGACGGGACAGTACCTTCGGCTAGGCTGCGCTCTGTAACCTTCTCGAGGTTTAGGCAACTCCTACTCTCTGACACTTCTGTGTTCAGGCTACCAGAGTGGTGGTTTCATCAGACACGGGGGTCCTACTATGGTCTGTGTACACGGACTAAATTGCTGCTGCTTGCGGCTCCCTGTGAGGGAGCCCCTATTTTTGCTATGGGCTTTCGGTAGCTTGTAGCTGGGGAGCCCCATATGTGAGGAATGACTTCCTGCTTGTTCCCGGAGAAAGCGTAGTTACTCACCTGTAAGAGGTGTTCTCCGGGGACAGCAGGAATCAGTCCTCACAACCCTCCCTCCTCCCCTTGGACTTGCTCCTTTACCAGTTTTTATTTTTGCCGTCTTTTAGCTGTGTCATCTGACTGAGCAAGATGGCACCCTTGGGCGGGAAGGGGACCACGCATGTGTGGTGGCATTTCCCAAAGGCTTTCTTTGAAAGCTGGGGGGGACGCTTCTGCGAGGGCTCCACCAGTGCTGACGTCACCCATATGTGAGGACTGATTCCTGCTGTCCCTGGAGATCACCTGTTACAGGTGAGTATTTATTTATTTAGACAGTTTTGTATACCACCTTATCCTTCAATCAAAGTGGTCACAACACAATTGGGGGATACATTTAACATGAGGGGATATGAGAGACATACACTAATACTTACAGGGAACATGGGCAATGGAGGGTTAAGTGGCTTGCCCAAGACCACAAGGAGCACCTGTTGGACTAGAAACCCCAGTCCTTCCGGCCCAAGGTTGCTGTCCTCTAGTGGGATTTGAACCCCCGACCTTCTGGCCTGAAGTACCTTGCCCCAACCAGTAGGCCACTCCTCCACTCCTACGCTAAATGACTATCCAGATAGCAGCAATATTCATCTGCTATCTGGATAGCCCCTTGAGCTTTTTTCTGTCCTAAGCTATCTGAATATTTATCCATATAGCGGCACTGAATAGTACTGCTATATGAATAATTGCTGGTTCTCCCCAATGACTGCTCCAGCACTGTCCAAATAGTACCAAGGCAGTCAGTTAGGGCTCATAAATGAAATTTGGACTTCTCTTGAGCACAGTAATTGGGTTATTCTGGTTTCTCTGGATCTTTTTTCTACCTTCAATATGGTGGATCACTCTCTTCTTCAACATCTCCATTCTATTGGGATTTCTGGCTCTGTCTTCAACTGGTTTTCTTCTTATCTTTCAGATCACACCTTCTAGGGGTTGGCCAATTTGAGATTTTCTGCTTCTTTTCCCCTATCAGGAGTCCCTCAAGGTTCCTTGTTGGCATCCACCATTTTCAATATCTGTCTGTTAATCCATTTCCTTGGCTTTATATCTTTCCTATACCTTGATGACATTCAGATTCTCTACACCATCCCCTCCTCATCTGATGTTTCCCTCCTCCAGACCTGCTTACAAACTGTACACCAGTTGTTCATATACAGTTGTCGTCTTTTGAACATTTCTTGAATTTTTTTGTTTATAAATTTTTCAATACGTCATCAGAAACATATGAGACAAAGCAATAGGCAATATGACCACATGAATAAGCAAATAAGCAAAGTATAAAAGTTAAACAGATCACAATAAAAGGGAAAAAAAGGAGGACCCAAGTAAAAGGAATTACCACAAAGGAAAACAACAAAAAATACAGGGCGCACCTCAAGGCCAATGCCTTAATGACCACTACAGTGCATTTGCGGGTTGCTTCCAGGGTTCAACAGTCCTTCCCTAGCTACCAAAAATTCTAATACAATTTTTGGCTCAAAAAAGGAAAATGTTTTACCTTCACAAATTACAATACAAACACAAGGAAATTGTAACACATATTGCAACCCAAGGGCCAGGACCCTAGAACGCAGGGCCAAAAACCCTTGATGGTGCTTCTGTGTACTTCTAGAAAAAACAGGAAATATATGAATAGGAAAGCCAAAAAACAATTTATGCATGTCACGAAAATAAAGTTTAAACCCCACGTTACGGTCTACTTCCAAAGCAAAAGTCACTAATAGGGTGGACCTCTGGGTCACAACCTCCAGGGAGGACTCCAAAAATTCAGTTAGGTTATCCCCAACAGCAACCTCCTGGCCTACAGCTGGCTGACCTGAGCCAGGGGAAAGGTTTTGGGCCCTCACCATCGGTCCATCCTCAAAATCTCAGGCAAATATTTCCTCACCATCTCAATCGGTGAAATCAGTGGAGACCTAGGAAAACCTGACAAGTGCAAATTATTATGCCTTGCCAAGTTCTCCAAAAACTCCGTTCGCCTGGTTAGGATAGAACTGTCCTTCACCAGATGAAAAGCATTCATTTGAGACTTGAGTTCATTCACCCTTGATGTATTCAGTTCCACAACCTTGGATTGCTCTACCACAACCTGGGCTGCCAAGGACAAGCATCCTGAAACAATTTGGAGAAGAGTTTATCCCCTGGATAACAGTTCACAGTGAATTTTATGTCACAGCCTGTGGAATCTGCACCTCACCCTCTCGACCAGAAGAACACACACTCCGTTCCTGGACAATATCTTCCAAAGTTCTTTGCATACTCTTCACCTTCTGAGCTCCAATCTCCAGGAGCGGAGGCATTACTGCAGTCGCAGTAATGCCTCCGCTGAGCCGAACTTGCTACCTCATCTGGCTGCAAACACTCCAAAGCTCCGATGGCAGAATCTCTTCCTGGATGGGGAGGCGGCGTACGCTGGATAGGACTCAGAGAGACTCCCTTCACTGCTTGCTGCCCATCAATCCTCCTCCGGGCAGGTCAAGAACAACTGTCGTTGAAGTAGCCAAAGCTTTCCAGAATTGACTGGCGCAGAACACCGGGGAGAGAGCTTACCGGGAGGTTAGTCCGCCCCTTCCCTTTCCTCTTGCCCATACCAAACAGGCAGCAGGTCACACCAAAGCCAGCAAGAAGAGAGAGCTAACGCATCCTCTAGCTCGCGCCCTCAAAGCGCCATCTTGGATCCTCCTTTTGAACATTTCTAAATGTGAGGCTAATGCATTACCTTCCCCAGAAGCTTTTTTGCTTTCATCACTCACTGTCTCCTCTTTTCCTCTTCCTTTTTGTGATTCTATAAAGACTCTAGGTGTCACATTTCATTTATCTCTCTCTATTTTAATCCCTACCTTGATTTCTTAACTAAATCAGCCTTTTTTGCTCTTTGTCACCTACACTCGGTCTGTTCTGCTTTTTCCACCCCACAATTTATTTAGCTTGCTCTGGCTTTGTTATTCCCCATCTCGATTATTGCACCTTCTCGTTCTCGGGCTACCCAAATATTCCATCTGCCATCTTCAGTTGATCAGTCCACTGCCACCAGATTAATCTTTTATGTCCACCATTATGTCCTGCTGCCTGTACTTGGCCACCCTTATCTTTCCTATGTATGTTCCTTCCCGTTCCTTGTGTTTATCCAGTGCTGCCCTCCTGTCTCTGCCACCACCCTCGGTCCTCTGCCTTTTAATCTCCAGGAACTCCTCCTTTTCCTATGCTGGCCCCTCCCTCTGGAACCCCCTTCCTCTTTCACTCCACACTGAACCTTCTCTTCCCGCCTCCAAGAGGTGTCAGATGTCTCAACTGGCCTAGGTTAGGAAATTGCATGCTTGATGCTCTAATGGTTCAGGCCTAGGCCTGTCTTTCCCACATACCGTATTTTTCGCACCATAAGACGCACCCGACCATAAGACGCACCTGGTTTTTAGAGGAGAAAAATAGGAAAAAAAATATTCTGAACCAAATAGTGTAATAAAATATTTAATAAAGTATAACAGAATAATATTTGAACCATATAAACTGAACAGCAGTCAACAGTGGCATTAAGAACCATTATCACTGTCATTAACACATAAAGACAAAGGTTTGAGTACTCTAGTCTTCGGAAAACCCCAAGAACTCTTCTTCAGAGGTTCCAAGCATATGCACATTACACCCATACTGAAATCACTCCACTGGCTCCCCACTGCATCTAGAGTCAAACACAAAGTCATCATCATCATCATCCACAAAGCATGCAATAGCCTCACTGCCAAGAGCCTACAAATATTTATCAGCACCCCTAACACTACCGGACCACGAAGGCAAAGCACGCAGAACCTCCTTAGTCTATCGCCACAAATCCAGAAAAGCAGCCAGTATGCCTACCTAAGAGCTTTCACACTCTATGCCCCTACCATGTGAAATATCCAGTCCCCTCAACATTGTGTCCCATGTCTACAGCTACTGCGTTGTCTGTCTTGACTAGATTGTAACCTCTGATAAGCAGGGACCGTCTTTGACATGTCTGTGCAGCGCTGCGTACGTCTTGTAGCGCTATAGGAAAGCTCAGCAGCAGTTGTAGAATAGGCAGACTAGATGGGCCCTGCTGATCTGTATCTGCCGTTTACTATGATTTGTAGGTGCGCCGTCTTTGTTTTCCCAACCTGTGACACAGCCCCCCCGAGGAAGTCACTTTTAATGAAACATATAAAGCCGTTTAGGAGAAACTAGGACACTCGGCTGGAGCCAGTCTAAGGAAAACATGCCGGGAGTCCTGGAGCCAGTGTGTGGGCTGACAGCGGGGCTACGTTTCACCCGGAAGGAGCTGGGGCAGCTTTCGGTTCCCTCCGCGCTGGAACCACACGGCCGCGTAAGTTACCAGCCCGACGCTCAAAGAGACACGTTCAGCAGCCGGGGCCCCCCCTCCTCCCCCCTTACCATGCTCCCGCTGCCCGTGGGCTCTGTGCGCCGCAGCGTCAGGCGGAACTCCCCGGCTCTCTCCGGCTCCATGAGCAGCTGCAGCCACAAAGCCTCGTCGCCGCCGGCCGGCAGCAACACCCGCACGGACATGAGCACGGTGGGCAGCTGGGGCGCCTCTGCCGGGGCCTGGCTTCGCGCGCCAGTCTCGCCCTCCTCCTGCGGTTGCGGCTGCGCGCGCGGGCTAACTAAACGCGCTTCAGCAGCACGCGACCGAGTCGTTTCCCGCTAAACCAAGTTACTTTTCCCACCTCCCCTCACGCACAAGAGACGAGACCCTGAACTCTGCCGACGGAGAGCGACAGATCGCAACAAACCACGCCCCCACCTCTGCCGCTCTGCAACTTCTTCTATTCGCACCATAAGACGCAGGCACTTTTCCTCACACTTTTTGGTGAAGAAAAAGTGCGTCTTATGGTGCGAAAAATACGGTACATTTACTCAGTCTTGAAGGACTACCAAAAGGGACTGCTACAGCTGGAAAAAGATCTGCACTTGTAGCTAGGACCTGTCCTCCAGGTGATGTAAAACTCTCTCGCACCGAGGAGGTATCTCCAGGGCCATGTGTCCATGAGGGAAGGGTTAGAACAACCATTGTAGCTGATGATTTGATCATTAGGCATATAGATAGATGGGTGGCTGGTGGACGTGAGGATGGCCTGGTAACATGCCTGCCTGGTGCAAAGGTAGTGGACCTCACTGGTGCAAGGGTAGCGGACAAGGTTTTAGATATCACTGGGGAGGAGTCTGCTGTCTTGGTACATGTTGGTACGAATGACATAGGAAAGTGTTGGAGGGAGGTTCTGGAGGCCAAATGTAGGCTTTTAGGTAGGAAGTTGAAATCCAGAACTTCTAGAGTAGCATTCTCAGAAATGTGTCCTGTTCCACGTGCAGGACCCAAAAGGCAAGCAGAGCTCCAGAGTTTCAATGCGTGGATGAGACAATGGTGCAAGGAAGAGGGTTTGGATTTGTTAGGAATTGGGCAAGATTTTGAGGAAAGCAGGGGCTTTTTCAAAGGGATGGGCTCCACCTTAACCGGGATGGAACAAGGCTGCTGACATTAACCTTTAAAAAGGAGATAAAGCAGCTTTTACACTAGATTATAGGAGAAAGTCGACAGTCGCCCAAGAGTGCATGGTTCAGAAGGATGTATCCTTGGATACTGTCATGAAGAAGACCCTTCTGAGCCTATGGAGGTAGGGCAAGATGAGGATTTGCTTTCAGAAACTGACAGGCAGTCTGAGCACATTGTTCAGTGTTTGCAAAGAAGAAGTAAACAAAGAGTCACGAGCTGGAGACACACGCCCCTGCAGTGACGTATTCCCTAGCTCAGAAGGTAATGAGTTTCACCTGTTTCAGGGCAGGGCACAGCTAAGCCCTGAGAGTTACAATGATAAAAACTGGTCATTAGCTTGGACCAGGCAGAAGCAGAACGAGAGGGAGAGCCAGAGGAGGAACTGGAGTCAGAACCAGGACGAGAAAGGAAGCCAGCAAAGGAGCACGCTTACTAGAAGGAGTCAAGGAGGAGTGAGAACAAAGGGAGCCATATTCCTGAAGCCAGAAGGAAGCAACCCAGGACAGGGGTTATCTGGTAAAGGCAGGAGAGAGAAGAATCTTCCTGAGAGGCAGGCTTGGCAAAGCTCACAAGCTCCTAAGAGAGAGACAGGCTGGTTGGAGAATACTGGTACGTCTGAGGGGAAAGTTAATAGGCTGAAAGGCAAGCAAACACAAGCCGTGTTTGAGAACCAGTCTAACCCTGCAGAGTGGAGAGTTCCTTCCCTTTCAAAGCCAAAAGGTAGGCTTAATAATTCATATAAGTTTGAACCTAGCTATAAAGCAGTTCCCTATAGTTACCAGAAAGTAGCAAACTCCCCGGACAAAAACTACAGCATATATGGTAGTTTACAACCCTGCTCAGGAGAGGGTTACAGAGAGAAACCACGTGAGGTCAGAGAGACCGTTTGTTTCAAGGATCAGGATAGCACCTTACTGCCACGCCCTGTTAGTCCTGATGCTGAGGAAATGCAGATAGACTCTGACCATAATGAAATAGTGGATGATCGGATGGACTGTACATTATCTTTGGCTGACCATGTGAATTCCCTATGCTGAACAGTTTCTGTGAGAGACGGTAAAAGCAGCAGAAGAAAAGGGAACATTTTCTTTGCTAATTGAAGCTGTTGTGATTTGTTTTGTATCAAGCACTGCACGTTTAAAGCCTGAAGCTGACAAGGCTAACTTACCTGAGTTCATGTATAATTTCCTCAAGCCAATTGTATGGCATGTTTTGTCCTGAGTTATTCATTTGCATTTAATCCGCCGGGAAGGGGAAAATAAATTCTTGTCATTGCCTGAAACCACTTGACTGCAACTCATCTGTGCTCAAGGATAAAGGGACTTACTTTCCCAGAAGGCCTTGCAGGGTTAAAGCAAGCCCACGCTCTCTGAGGCAAGAACACCACAGGCAGACCAAGACTCAGCGCCCTAGGCGTTGGGCTGGCCACCGTGAGGGTGACAATACTAGGAAAAGATTGAAGTTGGGGCATATCGACAGAGAGGTTCCAATAAAGACAAAAGTAGCCCAACTGCCCTGAAAGATTCCAAATTACTCCTTCCTAATGATAACCAGATTAATATGATTAAAATACAACCTCTAAAATGCTTATATGCAAATGATAGAAGTCTAAAAAATAAGATGGGAGAGTTAGAATATAGAGCACTAAATCAGAGGTTAGATATGATTGGTATCTCAGAGACTTGGTGGAAACAGAATTACCAATGGGACACTGTGATACCTGGGTACAACAAATTATATTACAATGATAAGACTAGATCAGATTGGTGGAGGGATTGCACTCTGTTAGAGAGGGCATTGAGTCACACAGGATTAAAATTTTACAGGAAACAAAATACACTGTAGAATCTCTGTAGTTTGAAATTCCATGTAAAAAGGGAAGGCGATGGCAGTGGGGGTATACTATCAACCGCCTGGCCAGAATGAACAAATGGATGATGAAATGCTCAAAGAAATTAGGGAAGCTAACAAAAGTTACAACATAGTAATAATAATGGGTGATTTCAATTACCCCAGTATTGACTGCTTCAGTGTCATGGCAGAACATGCTAGGGAGATAAAGTTTCTAGATTAAATAAATGACTGCTTCTTGGAGCAACTGGTTCATGAACTGACAAGAGGGGAAGCCATTTTGGAACTAGTCCTTAGAGGAACACAAGATCTGTTGCAAGAGATAAGGATGTTCTCCAGGAATAAGCAGGAAGTCAGTCCTCACTTATGGGTGATGTCGGCACCGACGGAGCCCGCGCAGAGCAATTTCTAAGAAAGCTTTTGGGATTGCTGCCACACATGTGTCGTCCTCTTCCCGCCCAAACTTGCCATCTTGCTCAGTCTCCTTTTTTCCACGGAGACCTTCGGACGCATGTCCTCGTCCCTCGGAAAAAGTGTTTCGTTTTCGGCCTCTGGGTCGGTTTTTTTTTTCCGGTTGCAATGGTCCTCTTCCTTCCTCCCCTGCTCTTTTCCCTCGATCGAGGGGATATTTTTCATTAAAAGTTTTTTCCTTCAGGCTTCGCGCCCTTTTTATTTCAACTGCTGGCCGCAAAGGTCTTCGACCTAGTGGGGGTCTTTTTTTGCCCCTATGGCCCCCGTCTTTAAAAATGCGACAGATGCTCCAAGAACATGTCGCTCACGGTCACCCATGACTGTTGTCTTCGGTGTCTTGGGTCAACCATGACCCGGAACTCTGCTCACTTTGCCAGAAAATGTCCTTCGAGGCCCTGCTCAGCATAAGCAGAAGTCCGATGACATTTTCTCCGGGAACAAGCAGGAAGTCAGTCCTCACATATGGGTGACGTCGGCGCCGACGGAACCCTTGTGCGGAGCAAATCTCCAGCTTTCAGAGAAAGTCTTTGGGAGTTGCCATCGCGCATGCGTGGTCTCCTTCCCGCCCAAAGGTGCCATCTTGCTTAGTCTCCTTTTTTCCGCAGAGCACTTCGGACGTAGTCCACAGTGTGCCCGAAAAAAAGTTGATTATTTTCTTGTTTTTTTGACCGGTTAACACCGGTGCCTCTTCCCGCCTTCGGCTTGGTATGCCGGTATCGAGTCCATCTCTCTCTTAAGTTTTTGTCGATTGTGACTGGTGTTTGTGCCTGTCTCCAGGAACAAGCAGGAATGAGTCCTCACATATGGGTACGTCGGAACCGATGGAGCCTGCGCGGGAAAGCTCCCCAGCTTCCCAGAAAGGAAGCTTTTGGGGCCTCCCACAGCGCATGCACGCTGCCTTCCCGCCTTCGGAGCCAGCAGGTCGTGTTCCTGTCACCGCTGAAGAAATTGTTATTTTAATTTGTTTCTTTGACCGCATGTCTGCCTTGCCTGATTCCGGCCCGGTACCGCCAGTCTTTTTTCGTTTATTTAAAAAAAAAAAAAAATTACTTTTTCTTCACTTGGTGTATTTTTTCTGTGAGGCCTCTAGGCCTTCTCAGGTTCTCCCTCATGGAAAAACCAGCTTCTGGTTTTAAAAAATGCACCAAGTGTACCGGTACTATTTCAGTCACAGATACCCATGAGTGGTGTCTTAAATGTTTGGGGCCTGACCATTCCATTCCGGATTGTCCATCCTGCTCTCTGATGTCCAAACGAGGCTTACAGAACAGAGCAACTAAGTTTCATATGCTGTTTTCTACCGATACTCCAGCATCAACATCCTCCAGGTCTTCTTCTCCTGATGGATCTCAGGTAACCAAACATTCTTCAGGCAGGTCCTCAAAAGGCAAATCTCCCTCTAAGCAGCGAGAGGCCCTTGCACTTGACCCTGAGGACCCTGCCCCAGCCAAACAACCCCGGCGGGAAGCTCCGGCTTCCAAAGCTCCTCCTATGGGGTTATAGGTAGACATCGATGGCACGGCCTCGACCGATCTCCTGTTAGACTGCTCTGGGGTACCGGCTAACACCGGTACCGACATCCAGGCAGTTGTGGCGACTATGGGTACTACGGTACAATCCATGCAGCAGGCCTTACTGGCTTTCATTAATGCTGCAACGCCATCGGTACCGCGACAATCGGTTCCGACTCCGATTCCGGTACCGCAACCGATACCGGTACCCAGAGCATCTACTTCCAGTAGCATGCCGGTTCCGGTCTCCGGTTCCGGAGATTTCCTCGATACCGCTCCGATTCCCGGTACGCCCGATGTCGATATCGGTCGGTACGCGTATCGATCTCTGGAAGCAAATAGGCGATACTTTGAATCCTCTGAAGATTCTCATACATCAAATGATTCTGCTGACGTCTCTTTTACTCTTCCTGAGGAGCCCTCTTCTCCAAAAAGGAGAATGTCTCCTCCAGAGGATTTGTCCTTTCAAGACTTCATCATTGAAGTATCTAAAGGACTTTCCATATCTGTAACCTCTGAAAAGGAACCTAGAGCAAAGAAATTGGATATTTTAGGATACTCTAAGGTTCCCAAGGAGGCAGCCACCTTACCCATACATGAAATTCTTCAAGATCACATGATGGACTTGTGGGAGGCTCCTCTCACCCTATCTCCACATTCTCGACGTTTGGACACCATGTATCGGGTTCCTCCCTCTCCTGGTTTTCAAAAGACTCAGCTTCCTCACCACTCTATTGTGGTGAAGTCTGCTATGAAAAAGATGAAGAGTACCAAAAGGCACTCTTCTACCCCTCCAGGAAGAGAATGTAGGACTCTGGATGATTTTGGGAGAAAAATCTTCCAAGCTAGCATGCTTATTGCCAGAATCAATTCATACAGCCTCTATATGGGCATGTTTTTGAAAGAGATTGCATTAAAGATACGTCACTTTCTCCCCTTTATCCCAGAGGATAAGCAAGAGGAGTTCCTTCTTTTGCTAAAGCAAACTCAAGATGTTTCAAAGTTCTCCAACAGAGCAGCCTTTGACTCTTTTGAGGGGGCAAGCAGAGCCTCTGGCATTGCCATAGCTGCTCGCAGACTGGCTTGGCTCCAGGCTTCTGATTTGGAACCCTGGGTACAAGAAGGCTTGGGCAATCTGCCCTGTACAGGTGAAAATCTGTTTGGCAAGGAGTGGCAAATCAAAGCCACTCAAATGGATGCAGAGAATGCTGCTTTAGATAGACTTTCTAAGTCTACCTCTACCCCTGCCAAGAAAAAACCTTTTAAGAAACCTTTCTATAAAAAGACCAGATTTTCCACAAATACTGGCCAACAATCTTCCCAAGTTCGCTTTGCTCCTAAGCGTCAGCAAACTAAACAGGCCAGAACAAAGTCTACAGGGGCTGCTACAATCCAGCAGTCCCAACCCCCGCAGGGTTTTTGACTTGATTCTAGAGAACTTAACCTTTCTGGCTCTGCAACAACCAGAACCTCTCACCATTCCAGGAAGGTTAACTCATTTTGCTCCCAGATGGGAACAAATCACATCAGAACCGTGGACCCTCTCTATCATCAAAGAGGGCTACAAACTACATTTCTCCAACCTTCCTCCCCATTCCATGGTGAGACAATTCAATTCTCCCCCTTCTCTCCTGAACCTGTTGGGCCAGGAGGTGACCACTCTTCTCGCCCAAAAGGCAATAGAAGAGGTTCCTCTTCCTCAACAAGGGTCAGGTTTTTACTCCCCTTATTTTCTCATTCCCAAGAAAACAGGGGGGTACAGACCCATTCTAGATCTCAGAGAATTGAACAAATTCCTATACAAGGAGAAGTTCAAGATGCTTTCTCTAGGCACTCTCCTTCCATACCTACAGAGTCAGGACTGGCTTTGTTCTCTAGATCTCAAGGATGCGTACACACATATACTCATCCATCCATCCCACAGAACGTTCCTACGGTTTCTGTTCCAGGGAAAAC
The DNA here is from genome assembly GCA_033557465.1 of Ichthyophis bannanicus. Lineage (NCBI taxonomy): Eukaryota > Metazoa > Chordata > Amphibia > Gymnophiona > Ichthyophiidae > Ichthyophis > Ichthyophis bannanicus. Next base: position 888,798,172 of record CM066031.1, on the reverse strand, counting down.
ATTTCCAATACAGAGTACTTCCCTTCGGTCTAGCCTCTGCTCCAAGGGTATTTACCAAATGCATGGCAATAGTAGCTGCATTTCTACGCACTCTGGGAATCTTTGTCTTCCCATACCTGGACGACTGGCTCATCCGAGCTCCGTCTCAGTCCGAGGCTCAGACTTCCCTGGACCACACCAGACGCATACTGCAGTATCTGGGACTTGTCATCAATCTGCCAAAGTCTCAACTCACCCCTACTCAGTCCCTATAATTCATAGGGGCCTGGCTAGATACCACCACTGCAAGGGCCTATCTTCCTCAGGCCCCTTGCCCACCGTCTAGTGCACTTGGCCTCTCAAGTTCAGTCCAGAAGCCACTTGACTGCCAGGGAGATGCTACAACTGCTAGGCCACATGGCATCCACAGTTCATGTGGTGCCTTATGCACGCCTACATATGAGAGCAGCTCAATGGACTCTGTCCAACCAGTGGACACAAGCATCAGGAGCTCTCTCAGACCAAATAGCAACCTCAAAACGTCTTTTGTGGTCTCTCCAATGGTGGATATCCACTCAAAATCTGTTGTTGGGGGCCCCCTTCCAACCTTTGTTACCCCAAGCAACTCTCACTACAGATGCCTCCCAAGCAGGTTGGGGAGCTCATCTCCAAGACCTCTCCACTCAGGGCACTTGGTCTCCACAGGAGACCACCCTTCATATCAACCTTTTGGAGCTGCGAGCAATTTTCCTTGCTCTCAAGGTCTTTCATACCCTCCTCATCAACATGACAGTCCTTGTTCATACCGACAATCAAGTAGCCATGTTCTACATAAACAAACAAGGAGGGACTGGCTCTCTGTCGCTTTGCAACAAAGCTCTAAAATTGTTGGCCTTCGCCAGAGAGCATCAGATCCATCTCCTGGCAGTGTACCTCCCAGGAATCCAAAACCCTTGGGCAGACAGACTCAGTCGAGTTCTGCTTCCACACGAATGGTCCCTGCACATGGATCAGGTACTCAGAATCTTTCAGGAATGGGGAACCCCGGACATAGACCTCTTTGCAAGTCCGTGCAATGCCAAACTTCCCCGGTTCTGTTCCAGGATTCCGTGTCAGGGAGCTCAGGCCAAGGATGCCTTCCTCCTTCATTGGGGTCAGGCCTTCCTATATGCCTTTCCACCCATTCCCTTGATTCCCAAGACTCTATTCAAACTTCAGAGGGATCAAGGATCTATGATCCTCATAGCTCCACGCTGGCCACGCCAAGTGTGGTACCCTCTACTTCTGCATCTCTCCCAGGCACCCTCCCTGGATCTGAGAGCTGCTCCAGACCTTCTGTCTCAAGAGGAGGGGACTTTGTGGCATCCAAACCCCAAGTCCCTTCACCTCAGAGCTTGGTTACTGAAGGCCTAGACCTTCAAGACTTCAATCTTTCTCAACAGGTGAAGGATATCCTCCATGCATCTAGGAAACCTTCCACCAGGCGTTCTTATGCTTTTAAATGGAAAAGATTTTCCATTTGGTGTGCTGAAAAGGGTCTTAACCCTCTAGCACTACCTTTAAATTCTTTACTCGAATATCTCCTGCATCTTTCCAATGCAGGACTTAAAACCAATTCTGTAAGGGTCCATTTGAGTGCTATTGCAGCATCTCTCCAACCTATCAATGGACAATCTGTTTCCTCTCATCCTCTTATTGCAAGATTCATGAGAGGTCTAACTTTAACTAAGCCTCCCATTCGGCCTCCTCCGGTGGAATGGGACTTAAACGTGGTTCTTGGTCAGCTTATGAAGCCACCCTTTGAACCCTTAGCCACTACCTCCTTGAAATTCCTTTCCTGGAAAGTCATTTTCCTTATTGCAATCACTTCTGCTCACCGCATCAGTGAACTGCAGGCTTTAGTGGCTAATCCACCTTATACAAGGTTCCATCATGATAAGGTAGTCCTTAGGACAAATCCCCACTTTATGCCTAAAGTGGTCTCACCTTTTCATCTTAATCAAGAGGTATATTTACCTGTCTTTTTTCCAGCTCCTCATGCATCCAATGCAGAGCGGAACCTTCATACTCTAGACTGTAAAAGAGCTCTTGCCTTTTACCTCCACAGGACACAGCAACATCGAAAGTCTTCTCAACTTTTTGTTGCTTTTGATCCTTCTCATTTAGGACTTCCAGTCTCAAAAAGAACACTGTCCAATTGGATTGCTCAGTGTATTTCTTTTGCTTACCAGAGTAAGAACCTTTCTCTGGAAGGCCATGTCACAGCTCACAATGTGAGAGCCATGGCCACATCTATGGCTCATCTTCATTCTGTATCCATCTATCAGATCTGTCGAGCAGCCACCTGGGCCTCGGTTCATACCTTCACAGCCCATTACTGCTTGGACAAGGACTCCTGCCGGGATGCCGTTTTGGTCAGGCTGTCCTCAGACACCTGTTCCATTCTTAAACAACTCCTGCCCACCTTCCCTGAATGGATGCCTGAGATCCATAGGAAGATGAGGAACCCTTAGGGGGGGATCTCCCCGGCATCTTAGCTAGGGAGTCCCCATATGTGAGGACTCATTCCTGCTTGTTCCTGGAGATAGCACAGTTACTTACCTGTAACAGGTGATCTCTGGGAACAGCAGGAATTAGTCCTCACAACCCACCCACCTCCCCTAGGAGTTGTATCTCTCTCTCTCTCTCTCTCTTTTCTTTCCTCTCTCTATTGTCTCAGCTTTAAACTCGAACTGAAGAGAGTTGGTCAGGAAGGCGGGAAGGCAGCGCGCATGCGCTGTGGGAGGCCCCAAAGCTTCCTTTCTGGGAAGCTGGGGAGCTTTCCCGTGCAGGCTCCGTCGGTTCCGACGTACCCATATGTGAGGACTAATTCCTGCTGTTCCCAGAGATCACCTGTTACAGGTAAGTAACTGTGCTTTTTTTTCTTTTCACTGGCAGCCCGGGACTTCGACCTTGCAGGGGCCCTTTTTCCCCCGATGGCTACCAGCAGGTTTAAGAAATACGATCGGTGCGTGAAACTTATGTCCCTCACCGAGACGCACGACTGCTGTCTCCGGTGCCTCGGGCCCGACCATGACTCGTCGGTCTGTGGCCCATGTAGAAAAATGTCCTCTAAGGCCTTGAAGAGCTGCCAGCAGCAGCATGATAGGATTTTTTCTGAGTCCTTGCCTCCGAGAGCCCAGACCTTGTCTGAGGCCTTCATGTCTCGGGGGAGCATTCCGAGCCTGAGCAGCATCGAGGTTCCTTGGAGAAGGGGTCCCCCTCGAGGGAACACAAGAGGAAGAAGAAATCCTCGAAGGTGGTGTCTCTGGATGGCTCCGAGCGTCACAGCTTCTCCCGGGGCCTATTGCGGAGCCCCGCGTGTCAGCCGGGATCTTCGGAGAAGGATTGCCCGGCAAAGGTTCCTCGTCGGGAGACGGATCAGCTGAGGCAAGCACCGACGGTCCTCATTGAGGACTCCCCTCCAGGGGAACCGGCGTTGGGCCCGACTGTTTTGGGGCCTGAGCCGGCGGCTGCGGAGCCTTCCGGACTCGAGTCCAGAATGGTTGCCTTGGAGCACAGTTTCACTGCCTTCATGGAGCAGCAGCGGGCGCTGATAGCCGGCCTGTCGAATTCCTCCTCCCCGACCACCGTGTCCTCGATGTCGAAGTTGACCCCGGAGGCCAGGCCGAGCTGATCCTCGAAGCCTTTTGGGCTCGAGTCGATCCTCGACCGAGGTCTCACTCGGCCTCACATTCGGGACTGAGGTTGCTGCCAAGCCTGTCGGAGCGGTCGGCAACTGAGTCCTCGATGCCTGACGAGCCCCTCGATTCCTCCTCGGAGGCGTCGGCGTGGGAAACCGAAGACAAGAAGTCCCCGGATACCTGCCGGCATGGGGATGTCCCTTCCGATTCCCCGGTGTCCGAGCCTCGGAGAATGTCCTCTCCAGAGTACATGAGGTTCTTGGACTTTGTGCGGGATATTCCAAGGCTTAGGCTTTCCCCATGGAGTCTGAGGAGGATCCTCGAGCCGACGAGCTCGAGTTCCTCCAGTATGAGGCCACCCCTCGGGAGGCCCTTACTGTATCCTGGAACGACTGATGCTCCGCATGTGGGAGACACCGGCATTGGTGCGGGTGATCAGCAAACGGCTCGACTTGATGTATCAAGTCCGCTGGAGCCGTGGGTTTCAAAATTCGCAACTGCCGCACAACTCCATTGTTGTGGAATCAGCCATGCGCAGGCTGAAGAGCCAGAAGACGCACTTCTCGGTGCCTCCCGGCAGGGGGGCCCACAGCTTTGATGCCCTCGGCAGGAAGTGCTTCCAGGCTTCAATGCTGACTTGTAGGATCCAGGCATACCAGCTGTACATGGGCATGTACCTGAGGGACCTGGCGAAGGAATTTGCCAGGTTCTCGGCTGGTCTCTCTGAGGAACCTTTGCAGCGCATCAGGGGCCTGTCCAAAGCCATCCGTGAGTGCTCAAAGTTTGTCTTGGGCGGCCTATTATAACTGGTTCGAGTCGGCGGCCCGTGTAGCCGCAGCTGGCTGTCACAATTGACAAAAACTGAAGAGAGAGATGGACTCGATACCGGCATACCAGGCATACCAAGCATGGCTGCAGTCGTCAGACCTCGAACAATGGGTTCAGGACAAGTTGGTTAATGTCCCATGCCGAGGGGAGAATCTCTTTGGCAAACCCATGGCCAACAAAGCCACAGAGCTGGAGAACATGACGAGGGCATGGCTCTCCAAGAAGACCTCTGCCTCTTCTTGCAAGAAGGGCTAGAGTAAGAAGCCCTTTTACCCGAGGAAAGGTGCTGTTTACTGAAGCTACCCCCATTTTAAGGCCTCCCCAGCAGGTGCAGCAGGCCAAGGGACAGGGGCATGGCCCGCGTAAGCAGAAAGCCCCCAAACCCCAGGCAACGGCTCCAGCCCAGCCTGGTAGGGGCTTTTAACTACTACAGCATGGCCCCTCTTTCCACAGGAGCCAGGCAGATCACAGGAGACAGGCTTGCTTTGTATGCGCACAGGTGGACAGCCATTACCACCGATGCCTGGGCCTTACAGGTGGTCCGGGAGGGCTATCTTCTTCACTTAGCACCTCCCCTTAAGAGTTGCTAATTTTGTCCTTCCCTTGCCTTCTGCTTGATAGGGCTCTAGCTAGGAGATCTGACTGAACAAGATGGCACCTTTGGGCGGGAAGAGGACCACGCATGTGTGGTAGCAATCCCAAAGGTGGACTTGGCGGGCCTCCCCTGCTATCAACTTAGGTGTCTTCAACTTGTCCAAAACACTGCTGCACGTCTCCTCATTCTTTCATCCCCTAATGATCATGTCACACCTTGTCTTCTTTCCCTCTACTGGCTTCCGATCAAGGTCAGGTTTATCTATAAAATTCTCACCATTACCCACAAAGTTCTCCACACCAGCACACCCCAGTATCTGGCCGACCTTATCCGTCTTCAGCCCACTCCCCATCTTCTCTGCTCGATACACGGAAATCATCTCTTCCTTCCCCCTCCTTCACAGGCCCATCTCAAACTCACTCGTCACTCTGCATTTTTCTTTCTAAGCCCCGCCCTATGGAATTCCCTTCCTCACTCTATCTGCACAGAGTCTTTGTTCCCCCAGTTTAAAACACTCCTTAAGACCCACCTCTTTTGCCAAGCTTACGATATCCCTCCCCCATCAGAGCATTCCTCTTCCCCCCAGTCAAAGTCTTCTCCCGTTATCTTCACTATAGGCCAATAGGTTCAGCCTCCCATGTAGCCCTGTGCCTACCCCTTCCCCCCCTTTTGTTTGTCGTCAATTGTGTTTCATGTTTGTCGCCTTATCCCCTCTATTCTTCCTTCTGCCTTTACTACCACTTTCCTATAAACTATTGGCTTTCTTTTCCTCCCCTTTTTTTCTTCTAGTAGCCAGAAATTTTTATTGTACAACACCCTGACACTCCGGCAAGGGCGGTAAATCAAATACTGCGAATAAAAATAAAGATTGAAAGCTGGGGAATTGTTCCGCGCAGGCTCCGTCAGTGCCGACGTCACCCATAAGTGAGGAATGATTCCTGCTGTTCCTGGAGAACACCTGTTACAGGTGAGTAACTATGCTTTTGGGCCACTTGGCAATAGTGATCTTAGCATGATCACATTTGATTTAATAAATGGAGGAAGGGACAGCAAGGAAATCCGCAGTACTACCTTCTAACTTTCAAAAGGGAGACTAACATAGAATGAGGAAAATAGTTAAGAAAAAAATAAAAGGAGCAGCTGTAAAGGTTAAAGATTTACATCAAGCATGGGAGTGGTTTAAAAATACTATTTTGAAACCCATACCAGCTGTATTCCATGCTTTAAGAAAAGTGGAAAGAAATTCAAAAAACTGCCACCATGGTTTAAAGGTGAGGTCAGAGAGGCTGTTGTTGTAGCCAAAAAAGCATCTTTCAGGAAATGGAAAAAGAAGTCAAATGACATAAACTGGAAACAACATAAGCATTGGCAAGTTAGATGCAAAGCATTGATAAGGTAGGCAAAGACATTTTGATAAGAAGCAAAAACACATAATAAAGACGTTCAACAGAGTGGACTCCCCCATGGGAGTGCTTAACATGAGAAAAGATCTACAAAAGCTGGAAGAATGGTCTAATGCTTGGCAATTAAGATTTAATGCAAAGAAGTGCAGAGTCATGCACTTGGGTAGCAGAAACCTAAGGGAAATGTACACGATAGGGGGCAAGAGGTTGATGTGCACGGATCAGGAGAAAGACCTTGGTGTGATTATTTCTGTAGATCTCAAGGTGGCAAAACAGTGCAACAAGGCGGTGGCAAAAACCAGGAGGATGTTGGGCTGCATACAAAGAGGAATTACCAGCAGAAAGGAAGAGGTTCTAATGCCAAGTCACTGGTGAGGCCTCACTTGGAATACTGTGTTCAGTTTTGGAGACCGTATCTTGCAAAGGATGTAAAAAGAATGGAAACTGTTCAGAGGAAGGCGACCAAAATGATTTGGAGCCTGCATCAGAAGCCTTATGAGAAGAGACTTGAAGACCTAAACATGTACACGTTGGAGGAGAGGAGGGATAGGGGAGATATGATTCAGACCTTTAAATACTTAAAGAGAAATAATGAACAAACAAACCTCTTCCAAAGATGGGGAAGCTGTAAAACAAGAGGGCATAACTTGAAGCTGCAAGGTGGAAAATTGAAAGGCAATGTCAGGAAATACTTTTTCACTGAGAGGGTGGTGGATGCTTGGAATGCCCTCCCGATGGAGGTGGTGGGGGCAAATACGGTGACAGAATTCAAAATGGCATGGGACAGACACAATGGATCCATTTATAGCAACAGAATAAAATCAAAATAAACTGAACCATCTAACTTCTCAACAAATAGGGGTGTCCTGCATGGAGCGGTGGGTTCACCCCTAAACAAAGACATGGGGAGGGGTAGCCTGCACAGAGTGGCACCTACTCCTGCCATCTTACTCCGGCCATCTTACTGGCCATACCAGATGGACCATACTGGTCTTTATCTGCCATCATTTACTATGTTACTATGTAAGTACATTCGTAGCAAAAAACCTGTATGAGAGTCTGTTGGACTATTAGATGTTAGAGCAGTAAAAGGGGCACTAAGAGGGAACAAGACCATAGCAGAGAGACTGAATGAATTCTTTCATTCGGTCTTTACTGAAGATGTAGGAAAGTTACTCATGACTGAAATTATATTTAAAGGTGATTCATCGGAAGAATTGAAAGAAATATCGATAAACCGGGAAGATGTATTGCAACTATTTGATAAACTAAAGATTAGCAAATCACCTGGACCAGATGGTGTACATCTGAGGGTGTTGAACTGAAATATGAGATTGCAGTCCTACTATTAGTAATCTGTGAACTATTAAAACCATCTGTAATACCTGAAGATTGGCGAATGGCCAATGTAACGCCAATTTGTAAAAGGAGTTCCAGGGGCGATCCGGGAAAGTATAGACCAGTGAACCTGACATCAGTACCGGGCAAAATGTTAGAAACCATTATAAAGAACAAAATTACTGAACATGTAGGTAGTCATGTTTTTATGGGAGATAGCCAACATGGCTTCAGTCAAGGAAGGTCTTATCTTACTAATCTTATATTTTTTTGAAGGTGTGAATAAACAGGTAGACAAAGGTGAAACGGTTGATAATAGTGTATCTGGATTTGCAAAAAGTCTTTGACAAGTTCCCTCATGAGAGACTCTTCATAAAATTTAAAAGTCATGGGATAGGAGGCAATGTATTATTGTGAATCAGGAACTGGTTTAAAGATAGAAAGCAGAGGATAAGGCTAAATGGCCAATTATCCCAATGGAGAAAGGTGAATAGTGGAGTACCCCAGGGATCTGTACTGGGTCTGCTGCTTTTTAACATATTCGTAAATGACCTGGATATGGGAATAACAATTGAGGTAATCAAATTTGCAGATGACACAAAATTATTCAAAGTTGTTAAAGCCCAAGGGGATTGTGAAAAATTTGCAAGAGGAGCTTAATAAATTGGAAGACTGGGCATTCAAATGGCAGATGAAATTTAATGTGGACAAGTGCAAAGTTATGCACCTATGAAAGAACAACCCAAACTATGATTGCACGATGCAAGGTTCTACATTAGGCACCACCATCCAGGAAAAAGATTTACGATTCATCGTGGATAACATGTAATTCTCTGCCCACTATGCAGCAGTGGCCAAGAAGGCAAATAGAATGCTAGGAATCATAAGGAAAGGAATGGAGAATAAAACCAAGGATATTATAATGCTTCTATATCGTTCCGTGGTACAACCACACCTTGAATATTGTGTGCAATTCTAGTCGCCGTATTCTAAAAAGGATGTTGTGGAATTAGAAAAGGTACATAGAAGAGCCACCAAAATGGTAAAGGGGATGGAAGAATACCCCTATGCGAAGAGGCTTAGAAGGTTAGGGCTCTTTAACCTGGAAAAGAGATGACTGAGGAAAGACATTGTTGGCAGTTTTTTGGACTTCCTTCCACTTTTCTTAAAGCGTGGATACAGCTGATATGGGCTTCCAAGAAAAAGAAAAAACATCCAGGGGTGTGCTGCTAAAACCCTCTTGCCTCACTGCCCAGTATGTGCTAGTAAACTATTCTATAGTAGGTCCACAGGAGATACAGCAAATCAAAATAAAGCATCTTAAAACAGCATAGGAGAAAAAGACATTAGTCCATAAGGAGTAGCTTTTTCTCTTAATGGTATGGAACCAGAGAACTGATGTGAAAGAGAATAAGATTTATTCCAGACTCTGACCCCTCCACCAAAAATATAAACCCCAAATTTTCCAAAACTTCCCCATCTGTCCCCACCTCATAGCACTTAACCTGCTTAAGGTACAGATCCATTACAGCCTCTCCAAGAAGCTCAGAAGGGCAGGAATTGCTGGCTTTTTCCAGGCTTTCACTTTCTCACATCTTGCCACCATTAAGCAACAGATGCTCCAGATTCTTATCCAGGGCCACTCCCCCTCCATCTTCTGGAACACCTAGGTGCATGAATACTCGAGGATCATCTGCTGGCAAAGTTTAGCCTGTTACGTTCTTAATAAACTCCCATACCTCCCCCCAGTAGTTCCGCATAGGCTCACAACCCCACCAAATATGCAGCATGTCCCCAGCCGCACCACAGAGTGCCACTTAAACATATGATGCACCTGTTCCAGGGTTAAATACCACTGCAGTACCATCTTAGAACTATTCTCTATAATAATCGCTGACACTGATACATTCGAAATACTCCGTGCAGCTTTTAACCATATATCCAGATCAATAGTTTTCCCCAACATCTGTTCCCGTTTCAACATATATGGAAGTTTAGTTCTCGTTTTCCCCAAGGACATTTTGTAGATCTGGGTCTCTACCTTCTTATATCCCAGCCATCCCAGGAGTAGTGATTCAAATTTTGTCATAGATCTCATCATACTTCATAAATTTAATATACCCCCCCCCCAGAAAGTGCCTTATCTGGAGATATGGAAAAAATACCTCTTATGTAAATCATACAGAGCTTGCAATTCTTCATATGTCTACAATACTCCCTTCCTAGAAAATTTGAGCTGTCATAGTCAGACCCTTCCTACCCCAATCAGTCCAGCACTTTTTATAGCTGATCTTGCTATAGCTGCTGAACATGGCTGAGGGCTATAGCAAAAGAAAAATTTCTTCCCTCCAAAAGCCCCTTCTCTTCTGCTTCCAAATCGCAAGTAAGCACTTCATAATGGGTCTAAATTTACATCCAACCTCCCTCTACTCTACAGATCCTTAAGGGGGATCCTTTCCATAAATAGGGGAAACCCACTGTTTCTGGCAACTACACCCCCATTCTACCACCACTGTGAGTTGAGAGACAAAGTAGTGTCTGTGGCACCCATCCTTCACTCAGTTTTCGGCAAAGTGAATATCCGTTGCATGACCATAGGAGGCCTATGTCTCCAAATATAGGCAAGTACCTTTCTATTCAAATTCCAAAGCTCCCTTCTCAGTATCTGTGCAGGCATCTCCATAAACAGATAGACAGAGAAATATGGAGAGAATAGCCTTTTCAACACGGCCATTCACCCAGTCCAAGTGTGCCCAAGTATCCCCTATCTCTCCAAGGCCATTCCTACCCTACATATAAGCAGCACATAATTGAGATCATATAATCTCAATTATATAAGTTATTCTGTTTGTGAGCACCAAGTTCTCTGTAAACCATGTTGACTAGTAGAAAAACGGTATAAAAAAGATGTTAAATTAATAAATAAAATATCTCCCAATCTCCATATGCAACATCACACCCAGATATTTCAACCCCTTCTTTGAGATTTTAAACAGCACCTCCCTTGCCACATTCTCCAACTGGGAAGCTGAGAGAGACATTCAGGAGCTCCAACTTGGACAACTTCACCTTAAAGCCCACCAGAGCCCCATGGTTCCTAAATTCTGTAACTATAGGGGCCAAAGAAGTATTCAGGGCTCCCACTATAAACATAATATCATCCGCAAATATTGCCATTTTATATTCCTCTCCCTCTACCTCTAGACCCTTTATGACCCTGCTAGCTCTTATCCATGCTGTCAGTGGTTTGAGACTTAATACAAACGGAAGAGGAGACAGTGGGCACCCCTATCTGATGCCCTTGCTTAAAGCAAACTCATTTAAATAGTCCCCATTTACCTGAACTTGTGGCCCTTTTGTGAGGGCCAAACCCATCTTTTGAAACACCCCATCACAAACTTCCATTCCACCCTATCAAGCGTTTTTTCAGCATCCATCAAAAACAGCAAAACAGGGGTCTTGGTCTTTTGAGCCCACCACATTAGCCAGAGAATTTTCTTAACATTGTCTCTGGCTTGGCGCCCTGGAATGAAACCCACTTGATACTCCTCCCCCCTAAATATTTATTGACAAAATATCACCATACAGTTCAGTAACCATCAAGGCAATTTACAGTATCCAGCAAAACCCAGAACACACAGTAATACACACAGGAGACAAACACAATAGGCAAGGATTGAATAGCACAACAATAAAATTCCAAGGACTTTATATAGTAGCCCAGTAAAACAAAAGTAAGAGGGGAGAGCAGCAGCCAGCATCGGAGGTGAGAGCGGGAGCTCCACCTCCCTCCACAGAGCCTGCCCACTCCATCGGCTCCTAAACCGCCACTCCACCGGCGCATTCTGTGAGGGGAGAGCAGCAGCCAGCATCGGAGGTGAGAGCGTGAGCTCCACCTCCCTCCACAGAGCCTGCCCACTCCTTCGGCTCCTAAACCGCCACTCCACCGGCGTGCCTGCACCTTGCGGGCCCGTGCCTGAGGGCTTCGCAAGAGGGCCCTTTGGCGTGGCCCTTAGGCGTTGGACCGTGCGGGACTGGGTAAACTGCTGTATTTTGTTTGCTTGCCACAGCGATCGGGACGGTGGAGGGATGATGTCGGCATCGCAGGCTGGAAGTGAGAGCTTTGCCTCATCACCTGCTTCAGTCAAGTACATCCAGGCAGCAGTGGTTTATAAGCAGCCATTATAGTCAAGTCTGTCTGGAAGGACTGAGCTGTGGTGGTACAATATTCTACCTCTCTGGATGTTATAATGAGCCTTTCCTCTTGTCTCTTCTATTTCTTTGACTATCACTGTATCTCTTACTCTGTCCTATCTTATCAATGGCGTTCTTTTCATATTTTCAGTATCATTTATGTAATATTGTAAACCGCTCTGATGCTTTGGCCTGAGCAGTATATCAAGTGTAATAAACATAAACATAAAGAGGGATAGGGATAGGGATGCCCAGAGATGACGATGCAGCACAAAAAAATGTCTACCTATTGGTGAATGCTTTATCAAGAAGCCAGTAGTTCAGCCAATACTTTCATCTCCTTCCATGGATTTCAGGATCATTTTTATGCTGACGATTCTCAGATCTATCTTTCTTCTGATATTTCTCAGACACTCCAGGCCTGCACCTCTGCCTGCCTGTCTGACATCGCCATCTGGATTTATTTATTTATCCAGATTTGTATACCACTTTTTCCTTCAATCAAAGTGGTTGGATTCACAAGTTGGGTTTACATTGAACAGGGTGACACAACGTACAAGTAGACTATAGATGGGGTTATCTGTACATTCAAGCGTGGAGAAGGGTTCCTTTAGGTTGCTTGGCCATAGACTTCCATGAATAGGAAGGTCTTGAGGGATTTGCGGAAATCCTTAAGGTCATTTATCGTATGCAGTTCATCCGGTAGGGAGTTCCAGAGGGTTGGTGCTGAGAGGGATATGGTTCTGTTGGATGTAACTTGTTTTGTTTTATGGTATCCAGCTGGTGTGCGTAGTCTGTTGCTGCTGTTAGTTTGTCTGGGTCAATTGGTTGTGTCTTTGATTATCAAGCTGTGGAGGATATCATCTGTGCATAGGTATATGATCTTGAATATGTTTTTGTTGTTTTGAATCTTGCCCATGCAGTTATTGGGAGTCAGTGCAGTTGCTGAAGTATAGGTGTGATGTGGTCATGCTTGGCTGAGCCGGTTATGATGCAGGCTGCAGTGTTTTGCACCAGTTGGAGTGGATGGATAGTTTGCTTGGTTAGTCCTTGATATAGGGAGTTTCCGTAGTCCAGTAGTGGGGTGATGACTGCCTGGCATACGGTGTGGAAATGGTCCTGGCTGAGGATCGGTTTGAGTCTCCGGATGATTTTCAATTGTTGGTATGCTTTTGCGGTGGTTTTGCTTTTATGTGATTGAAGGTTTAGGTTCCTGTCCAGGGTGACATCTAAGTATTTCACCTCATCCTTTATTGTTATTCATTTATTTTATTTATTTACATTCTCTTAACCGCGCTATTCTGCATCAGTGCGGTTTACATTGAACAAACTGAAATTATGGTTCAGTTCAGGATACTGATGTCTTGAGGTGGGTTAAAATTGGTATTTCTGGTTATGATAATTGCTTCCGTTTTGTCATAGTTGACTTTCAGGTTGTTGCTTGCGAGCCAGTTGTTCATGTCCTCGAGGCAATGAGTTATGGGGGCCATGTCTGGAACAAGTGTGTTTATGGGAGCATATGCCATAATGTCATCTGCATAGATGTGATATTGTACCTTGTGGTGTTTGATAATGTTACAGATCGGTTGGATGTAGATGTTGAATAGTATGAATGAGAGAGCTGATCCTTGTGGAACTCCTTGGTTGATATGGATCTGGGTGGATTTTGCTTGGCTGCATTTGGCTTGCTGCGTCCTGTTACTTAAATATGATGTGAACCATTTTATTGTGGTGTTGTATAGTCCGATCTGGATGTCTCACTGCTGTCTCAAATTAAACATGGCCAAAACCGAACTTCTTATTTTTTCCTCTAAACATTCCTTCCCCCTTCCTCTTTCTCTGACTCTGTAGATAGCTCTTCTATTTCCTGTTTCCTCAGCCTATAACCTTGGGATCATCTTTGACGCCTCCCTTTCCTTCTCCTCACATATACAACAGATAGCTGTTATATGCACCATCCATATGGAAGAGACTACCGGACAATCTCATTGCCGACCTCAAGACTTTCCGGAAACACCTAAAGACACATCTATTCAAGGAACATTCCAACACAACAGCATAACAACCCCCCCCCCCACAAGATTTAAATATGATAGCATTAACATGTACATAATCTGAATTGTAGATAGTTAAAATCCCCCCCCCCCCCCGGGTCTTGTTTGCTTATTGTATATAGTTTCATATCAATGATACCATCTGTAGATAGTTAAGATCCCCCAGGGTCTTGTTTGTATGTTGTATATAGTTTCACATCATTGTTACAATGTATCTGCAGTTGTTCTATGTAAACCGCCTTAACGTGAAGAAAGGCGGTATATAAATAAATCTAAATAAATAGCTAAAACCTGTTTTTTTCTCTATAATATTAACAAAATTTGCCCCTTCCTCTCTGAACACACTACCAAAACACTTGTCAGTCTCTAATTACTTCCCGTCTTGACTTTGCAACCTCCTTCTTGCTGGTCTCCCTCTGTTTAGAATTCTGCTTTGCGACTAATCTTTTGCCAGCTTTGATATACTCATATAACCTCTCTTCTCAATCACTTTATTGGCTTCCCTTCCATTTCCATATCCAATTCAAACTTCTCCTTTTGACCTATAAATGCATTCGTCCATCTGCTCCTTACTACCTTTCTTTTCTCCTCTCTCCCTACGCCCTCCTCATGAACTGCGCTCTTCTACTGGCTTGCTTCTCTCTTTGCTCTTTTCTTCCACTGCCAACTCTAGACTTCATTTCTTTTACCTTGCTGCTCCTTATGCCTGGAACAAACTACCTGAGTCTGTACGTCAGGCTTCATCTTTGCCCCTTTTCAAAGCCATGCAAAGGTTCACCTCTTTGAGGCTGCTTTTGGATCCTGATGCCTTGTTTTCCTTGTGTCTCCTTACCCTTCCCTATTCTACCTTTATTCTTATCTTTTGTCTTAATCTTTTCTATGCAGCCAACGACATACAGCCTCTATGATCCTGTTCCTCCTCCCACTACTCTGGTTCCCCCCCCCCCCCTCTGTTGCTTCCTTCCCCTCCCCCCTCCCCCCTCCTCTCTCGTCTCCTCTACTTTGGTTCAAATGTTTTTAGCTTTTCTGTTTTAACTGGCATTCCTTTCCCTTTCCGTCTTTGATTTTATGAAGTTTTTTAAACCACCTTGCTGCTATTGCGAAGGATGGTCAATCATGTTTTAATAAACATAAACATAATTAGACTGTAAGCTCTGATGAGCAGAGACCATCTTTATATGTGTCTGTACAGCGCTGCATATGCCTTGTAGCACTATATAAATGATTAATAGTAGTAGTAGTAGTAGTCCAATTTAGATTTCTTGGAGGATCTCTCAAACATAAATCAAGAGGTATAATGAGTTCCACATCATCGGTGCCACAAAACTAAAAGCTGACTTCTGAGTCCACTCAAATCAAAGCTGAGATTGTGGTGGGACAGAAAGAAGGTTAGCCTGAGACGATCTCAACAATCACCTTGGGCAGTAAGGGAGAACCAGTGCTGACAGATAGAAATGGATGTTAGTATAGTAGATTTTATGTACCAAAGAAAGAATTTTATACTGAAACCAACAAGCCACCGGTAGCCACAAAAGTTCTTTTAATAATGGAGAAATATGATCCAAATGATTGACCCTATATAAAATTCTAGCTGCAGAATTTTGGATCAGTTGAAGTCTCTTATTCTATATGCAGGAACCCCAAGTAAAAGGGCATTATATTAATCCAATTTGTCATGAACTAATACATTAAGGCCCTTGCTATGCAGACAGTGTCAGAGGGAATGAACTAGCCATGAAAAGGCAAAACCATTTTTAACTACTGATGAAATATTATCATTGGAAGATAGACATGAATCAAGTAAACTCCCAAGGAGTGAATGCAATCCCTCACAGGTATAGTGGTACCAGCTACCATCTGGACTGAAGGCTGGAACAATCTTGTTTCTAGACAGTCATATCGCCTTATATTTAGAAGAATTGAGCAAAAGCTTGTTATAAGAGTGCTGGGTCATAATTGCCTCAAAGGCCTCATCAAAGATTTCTGGAAAAAAAAACCTCTCCCAGGATGAGTGGTTGATCAAGATCTGGATATTGTCAACAAAGAAAAATGGATTAAAACCATAATCTTGAATTAAAGTTCCCAAGTGGGCAAGAAAGATGTTTAAAAGCAAGGCGGCAAACACTGAACCCTGGGGAACACCTGAAGTGAAAGAATAACACCTAAAGGAACTGTTATTCACTGGAAGAAAAATAAGAAGAGAACCAATGAAATGCTGTATCAGTCACCCCAGTTTCTTGCAGTCTGCTGAGCATAAAATAATGATCAATCAGATCAAATGCTGAACTCAAATCCATTTGGACTAGGAGCATCTCCTGACTCTTCTCCCAGAAAACATAAACCTCATTGAGCATCACTAACAGAGCCGTTTCAGTGCTATATCCATGGCAAAATATGGCACTGAAGCATTCAATCGAGTTGCAAGGATCTTGGCCAGCAATATGGCATCCAAATTCAGGAGCAAGATGGGGCGGTACGATCCATACTTAGTGGGGTCATTCCCCTCCTTTGGTATTATAGTGATACCCACCCTCATCATGGAGTTGGGGCGATCATCATCCTCAAGCACATTGTTAAAGATCTCAGCCATCAGGCCAACTAGTTGTGTAGCAAACCTTTTGTTAAATAACAGTGTAAGCCCATCAACCCCCGGGGCCTTACCTCTTTTGAGGCTTTTGATGGCACTAATCACTTCCTGCACTGTAATAGAATCCTATGACATCTTCTGTTGGTCCCTCCTTAGGATTGGCAGGGCACAGCCTTGCAAACATTGGCTGCACAAGTCTTCCACACACACACCCCTCTGATGTATATAGATCAGGAAATGTTGTGTGGAATTTTATTCTGATCTGATCTGGATGAAGTGCTCTCTCCCCACCCTTACTCACTATCTGCAGAATATTATGCCTCTTTCAAGCTTTCCATTGTGACGTCAAAAAATCCCTGCCTTATTGCTGAATTCGAAATAGATGTCCCCTGAGAGGGACCACCTGTTCTCTTCATTCTTTACTTCCGCCTGTTGCAAAAGATCACTTACCTTCAGGTCCCTCTGTCTCTTTTTCACACTAGTCCACACCAGCAGCCTCCCTCTCATGTAAGCTTTAAAACTGTCCCAGATAGTAGCATTTGAGACTTCCCCTCCCATATTTATAGCAAAATATTTCAGAATCACCCAAAATCTCTGAATGCACCAAGATCAAATCGTTCGTTCGCCAAAATTTCAAACACCATGACTCTATCCCCTTCTTTCATCACTATCCAGACTGGAGAATGATCTGACCATACAGTAGCCTCTATCTCAGCTCTAATCACTCCCCCCACCAATCTAATATCCACCAAGATCACATCTATTCTTGAATAAGATCTCTGGTGAATAATAAGATTAATACCTCCCTCCAGGGAATAACAAATGCCAACATCCACCACCCCTTTTAACATTCTCCTGTCCTTCTCCCACATAACATACATTTACTGAGTGAATCAAGGGTAAGATTAAAACCTCCACCCACTCACCCTCAGCCATACCCAGCAACTGGTCTCCCAGATTATGAAAGAAAATGCCCTGTTCCTTATTTGGGTCATAAATATTAACAATATTCCATACCTCATTTCCCATGTTCCCTCTCAAGATCAAAAACGTCCCCCTGGGATCACAATAGTTATTGTTCAAGAATAGTGGGGTCAAGCCTTTTAGAAAAAAAAATTGCTATTCCTGCTTTCTTCCGCTCCCTTATGTTAGAGACAGCTCTTATCACTGGGTAATTCTTCAAGAAAAGTAACCACTCGTCTCTTTTTAGCAAATGAGTCTCCTGCTTGGTTGAAAACCCTCATTGCAAACTTCTGCTAACTTTGTGTATTCTGTTCAGGTAATTTCCTGTGCCTGTTCAGAATCTAGCTTGTTGTTTATTGTTCTCTATATATTTCTGTTTTGTCAGTGTGTGTCTTTATCTTCTGTCTGTCCTTTACCCAGCTCCTGCCCTCTACAGTACTGTCTCTTCCTTCTGAACACTTAGTTAACCACCCATCCCACCTCACACCACCCACCCCTGGCCTTAACACTCTTTCATAGCCTTCCTCTGCTCATTGACTTAATTACTCAGGTGTGCCTGACGCCACCAGGACTTCTCCCTCCCCCTACCTGTACTGCCTTGATTTGCATTCTCTCCTCTTCCCCCTCTCCTATGGCTCCACATCACTTTTTGTTCTTGTTAACCCTCCCTAATCTGTTCCACTCATTCCCTCCATTCCATGGCCCTTCTTCTCATTACCCACACCTTACTGTCCCCTCCTCCCCTCACCTTTTTGTCTTTAACCTTATCATCTGCCCTTGAACTTCACCTTTTTCTTGCTATCATTCAGCCATCTCCACTGTCACTGAGGGAATCTCACCCTTGCTTCCATCGTGCCGCTTCTTCTCTCCCGTGTTCTCTCCTACTCCTTCTCTCATCTGGAGATGTCAACCCCAACCCTGGCCCCTCTAGACTTTTTTCACACTCCCAGGACAGGTCAATTCATAGCCTTTCTAATGTTGTTCATATCGCTCTCGTCTTTCCCTTTTTCATGCGCATTGTGGAATGCACATTCCCTCTCCAATAAACTTGCCTTCATTCATGACCTCTTTATCTCTAATACTCTACATCTCCTGGCTCTTACTGAAACTTGGCTTCTCCTTGAAGTTTCCGCTTCAGTTGCTGCCCTCTGTCATGGAGGCTACCTATTTTCCCATACACCTCGGCCCATTGGCTGTGGTGGCAGTGTTTGGTTTCTACTTTCTCGTTCTTGCTACTCCAAGCCCCTCCTTCTGCCTCCATCTAATTCCTTTGCTTCCTTTGAAGTCCATGCCATCCGCTTATTTTCTCCACTACCTCTCCATGTAGCTGTCATTTATTGACCTCCCAGCAAGTCCACCTCTACCTTTCTCACAGACTTTGACTCCTGGCTCTCTTCCTTTCTGGATGTATCTTCCCTCTTCCCTTATTCTTGGGGATTTTAACATTCATGTTGATAGCTCTTCTGACCCTTATGCTTTTTCGCTCCTTTCCCTAGCTTCATTATTGAACTTTCAGTTGTGCTCTACCACGCCTACTCACAAGCATGGCCATCACCTTGACCTTGTCTTCTCCTCCAACTGTTTACCCTAAAACTTCTCAACCTCAGTCCAGCCCATCTCCAGGAACAAGCAGGAACGTAGTCTTCACATATGGGTATCGTTGGTACTGACGGAGCCTGTGCGGGAATGCTCCCCAGCGTCCAATAAGAAAGCTTTTGGGAGCATCCCACAGCGCCTGCATGCTGCCTTCCTGAAGCCTTTCCAACTCTCCCTCTTCAGTTCTTCGTTTTCCGCGGAGCCGACAGGACGCATACCCTGTCACCGCAGAAAATCTATTCTTATTATTTTGTTTTTTTTTTGGTCGCGTCTGCCTTCATTCGATGACTACCGGTACCGCCGGTTCTCTTTTCTTCTTCTTTTTTTTTATTTTTTAAAAACTATCTTTCTGAAAGATTTCTTTCTTCAGGGGCCTTTCCCCTCTTGGTGCTAGATGCCATTTTGGGCACTAGGCCCACTTTCTTCAAACATGGAGAAACCAGCTAGTGGTTTCATGAAATGTTCTAAGTGTGGCGGTACCATATCTGTCACCAACACCCATGACTGGTGTCTTAAATGTTTAGGTCCTGACCATTCTCCATCGGAGTGTCTCTCCTGCAGTAAGATGACCAAGAGGGGCCTGCAGAATAGAGCTGCAAAACTCGGTACCCTTTTTGCCGCAGATATGATATCAGTTGCATCGACGTCTTTCAGGGCTTCATTTTCCTCCCATGGATCTCAGGTAACTAAACCTAAGTCTTCTAAGACTGGCCGGCCCACAAAGAGTAGATCTCCTTCCAGGTATCAAGATGCCACTGGCGTTGCCCTTGAGGAAAGTTCACTGGCAAAACAGCCCCGAAAGGAGGTTTTGGCTTCCAAAGCATTAACGGGGCTCCAGAATGTTCCAGAGGCTTCCACCTCTGCAGAACTACTGGTGTCATGTTCTGGGGTCGTAGCCGCTTCCACCGGTACTGACACCCAAGTATCGGCAGGGGCGATGGATCAGAGAATCCTCGCTATCGAACTCAGTGTAGCGGCTCTCCTTAGCAGCTTCGGTACCGCTAAGACTGCTACAGACGGTTCCACAGGTATTGGTACCAACATCTGTGCCGGTACTGACCGTACCTGTCCCAGCCGGTATGCTTCCCCCCATGCCAAGGCTTGAGTCTATCTCAGGTATCGAAAGACTGGTACCGAGACACCCCGATACCGACTTCAAATGGTACCAGTACCATGCGTTGCAGGAACACCCGGCACAGAGATACTTCGAATCCTCCGATTCCGATGACTCTGCCGGTACTAGAGCAATCCTTCCAGAGGATCCATCTCCTTCTCCTCTGCGTAGAATGTCTCCTCCAGAAGACATGTCCTTCCAGGATTTCATACGTGATTTAGCTCGAGGTCTTGCAATCACGGTGACTCTGGAAAAGGAACCCAGAGCAGCAATACCCTAAGGCTCCTAAAGAGGCAGCTACTCTGCCCATTCATAGGATCTTGCATGATCTTATGCTAAGAATGTGGGAAACTCCTTTAACGATGTTTCCACACTCTCGACGACTCAATACCATGTACCGGGTTCCAAGATGTCCTGGTTTTCAAAAGACTCAGTTACCACACCATTCAATGGTAGTGGAATCGGCCATGCGTAGGATTAAGAGTGCTAAAACGCATTCTTCCAATCCTCCAGGCCGTGAATCGAGGACACTCGATGCCTTTGGGCGTTGATGCTTCCAATCCTCCATGTTGTCAGCCAGGATCAGCTCTTACATTCTCTATATGGGAATGTTCCTCAAGGAAGTTGCAGGAGACTTGGAGCTCATGAGCCCTCTTCTTCCTGAGGACAAAAGGAGAATTTCTTACTCTGGTCAAACATGCCCAGGATGTTTCCAAGTTTCTAAACCATGCAACCTTTGATTGCTTTGAATGCATTTGCAGAACCTCTGCTATCTCCATCGGTGCATGTCATATTTTATTTATTTATTTATTTATTTAACAGTTCTTCTATACCGCTCTATTCTAGATCAGAGCGGTTTACATCCAACATCAACCATACAACACAGGGACCCTGAGTTGCATTTACAATAAACAGGAGATCAACTTGGAAGTAACTGGGGGGAACTATGTACATTGTATAACATATCTACATCTTATTTACACTGGGGGTCCTGATTCCATTTCAGTGGGTATCTTCTGATCGATCAGTTGATTATCCTTTTTCATGCTGAGTCTGATTGTTTAATTGCAATGAGTGATTGTCTGAGGGGGCATATGTATGATTACTAGTGCTGGATTCAGGGTAGTATGTGGTGAATAGGTGCTGCTTTAGTGCCTTCCTGAAGTCAATTAGGTGAGTGATGTTTCGAATAGAGGTGGGGAGCGCGTTCCATGCTCTGGGTGCGTAAATCGTAAAAGCCCTATTTGTCGTTGCTTTTGTGCATTTTGTTATTACTTTTGGGACCTCTAGTGTGTTTTGCATCATGGGTCTTCTGTTTCTGTTCTGTGGTACTTTATGTATCATCTTGCTGAGGGATGTGGAGGTCAGGGTGTTTGCGGCTTTGAAAGTTAAGGTTAGAACTTTGTGGCGGATTCTTGCTTGAACTGGTAGCCAATGGAGGTTCATCAGTACTGGCGTTATGTGCTCTCTCCGTGAAGCCCCTGTTAGTACTCTTGCCGCAGTGTTCATTGCAAGCTGGAGAGGAGCCAGTGTTGCTTGAGGGAGACCGTGTAGAATTACGTTGGCATAGTCGAAATGTGGTAATATTAATGCCTGATAGATCGAACGGTAGTCGCTGAAGTCAAGCAGCGGTCGGAGATGTTTTAGGGTCCTTATTTTCATGTATACTGTTTTTACTGTGTTTCTTATGTGGGTTTTCAGATCCAGTTGTTGATCCAGTGTAACGCCAAGGTAGCGGATTGTGGGTTTGGTTTTCAGCTCTGTGTTGCCGACCTTTAAAGAGAGTGGAGGGGTGAAGTCCTGGTTTCTTGAGATGAAAAGGACATCTGTTTTACTGTAGTTGATTCTCATGTTTTGTGTGCTGAACCATTCTGCTGTTGCCTCAAAACATCTTGTTAGCGGGGAGAGGTCTGGATGGTTGGTCCTGAATGGGATGTATAGTAGGATGTCATCTGCGTAGGCTAGACAGTTGACCTTGAATGAACGTGCTAGGGCACATATGGGCTGCATGTAGATGTTAAACATCAATGCAGATAGTGACGAGCCCTGTGGTACACCCTGGTTCTGTAAAAATGGTTCAGAGGTTGTGGAGCCTGACCTTACATGTTGCCATCTATTCGTCAGGTATGACTTGCACCACTTTAGGGCTGTTCCCTGAATTCCTTTCTCGCTGAGACGTTGTATGAGGATCTCATGGTTCACCGAGTCGAAAGCCGCTGCAATGTCGAGGAATATGAGGGCGAATCCTTGATGCATTTTGTCAGTTCCAGAGACTAGATGGTCAAATAGGTTGGTGAGGAGGGTTTCAACCCCATGTGCTTCTCTGAACCCATGCTGGGAAGGATCCAGTGGGGCTTCAGTATCAATATGCTGTTGGATTTGGCGCTGTACTAACTTTTCGATTATTTTGGCAAGCATAGGGATACTTGAAATTGGTCTGTATGATTCCACTTTCGTTGGGTCCATCTTGTTATTTTTGAGCAGTGGTCTGATTGATGTTTGTTTCAGACTTTGTGGAAATGATCCGGATGTAAGAGATTGGTTTATTAATTCGCTCAGATATTGGCTTAAGTCACATCGTAACTCTTTTATCCATAAAGCAGGGCATGGGTCATTGGGTGCAGTAGTGGGGTTGATTGCAGCGATCGTGTCTTCAACCTCTCTGCGTGATATTTTTTCAAAGTCGGATAGTGGTGATGGTTGGGGCAAGTTGTGCTGAGAGCTGTTTTCCGCGGAGTTCGAGCTTGCACCAACCTGGGTGACTTCAAGTTGTAGGTAGTTGGTTGCAGATGTAGTAGTCCGGATCATTTTTGACTGTAAGTAGTTGGAGTATGCCTGGGGGTGTGGCATCTGTGACTGGTCTGCTGGAGGTTCTCTTATGAGAGATTTCACTATATTGAAGAGATCGTGTGGCTTGTTTAGTGACCGCTTCAAGATGTCGGAATGGTATTGTTTCCGCTTTTTTGTTAATTCATCGCGGTGTGATTTTAGGTGAGCGATGTAGGTATCTTGTGCTTCAGTAGAGTGGGATCGGCGCCATCTTCTCTCGAGCCTGCGCAGGCACTTGAGTGAGTCTCGGAGTTCTCTGGTATACCATGGTGCATGCTCTCGTTTCTTTGTTGTTGTTTTATTTGTGGCTGGTAGACATGCGATGGTCTTGAGGCTCTCATCCCAGGTGGATACCAATGCATCTAGGTCGTGTGGTATGTTGTTGAGGAGTGGGAGGATCTTCTCTCGAAGCTCTTCTTTATTGAAGGGGCGGAAGCGCTTCAAAGAGGTTTCGTGGACAGTGTTGTTCTTGTTTGAGTTTGTATTGTGTGTGTTAGTAGGTATCTGGAATTGGATTAGGCTGTGGTCAGACCATGGCACAGGCGTTATGGTTGGTGGCATTGGTTGGGTGGTATCTTTATCTGTCTGTGGGGCAAAGATCAGGTCAAGTTTGTTTCCCTTGACGTGGGTGGGATTATTGACTAGCTGATCGTAGCCTAGTTCTTGTAACGCTTCTAGGAAAGCAGAGGCTTGCGATTCCTGTAGCGTAGGCAAGTTGAAATCACCTAGGATCCAGTTCTGGGATCGTGGTTTGTTTGAGTTGCAGGCGAGGCCCATAATCGTTGCAAGATCTTCTGAGGCTGGTGTTGGTGCCCGGTAGAGTAGGTTGATCGTGCAGGTGTCATTTGTTATGGTGAGGGAGTCCAGGTGGGCTGTGCTGGTTGAGTTGCACATCTGGAAGCCTAGGCAAGTTTTGACAAGGATGAGTGTTCCTCCACCTCTCTGATTGGTTCTATGGCATGTGTGGACTGAGAAACCTGTGGGTATCATCTGGTTGATGATTGCGTTGTCACATTCTGATAGCCAAGTTTCTGTGATCATGATGATATCAAGATCATGGGTCGTGATCAGATCGGTGATTATTGGCCATTTTGTACGTATTGACCTTGCGTTGATGAGTGCACACTTTAGGGCTTGATGGTGTTGCTGACGGTCCAGATGTGACTTCTTGAGATGTTGAAGTGGGATGTGTAATAAATGTGAGTGATGTGCGTCCTTGGGTTCTCTTGGGGGGTGTTGGTGATTCTCCGTCCATCTTTTCCCTTCACTGCGGAGTATTGGGATGTGGTTAGTGCTTGTGTGAATGGCGTGGGATGTAAGGGGGAGCAAGGGGGCTAGGTGTAGACATGCCAAGGCTAGGAATGGGTGCATTTTGTGATGTCTTTGTGAAATAGTATGTGAACTGTTTGTTGCTGGGTAATTAGTGGGACCGGTATTGACTATTGTGCTAGCTATTGGCAGTGTATATTGCCTGGCTCTAGGCATCAGACTTAGAAATATTGGTGCAAGGAAAACTGGGATACATTCCTTGCATAGGAGAAAATCTCTTTGGCAGGGATTAGCAAGACAAGGCTAATCAGATTGAATCTGAAAATACCACCTTGAACAGACAAAGTCTACAGCCAATCCAGCAAAGAAAAAGTCAGTCAAGAAACCCTTTTTCAACAAGAAAAAGAGGTTTTACCCATCTTACACCCATCAGGGTCACTGTCCAGTTCATATTCCCCAAAAGGGGCAACAACAGGCCAGACAGCAGAGGAAGCCACAAGTTCCAAGAGCTCAGCCAGCTCAGCAGACTCAGCCTCCTCAGCAGACTCAGCCTCCTCAGGGGCTTTGACTCTTTTCTAGAGAACTTAGTCTTTCTGCCCCTGCAAGGTCTAGAACCCTCCACCATCCCAGGCAGGTTATGCCATTTTGCCAAAAGATGGCAACAAATAACATCAGAAAACTGGACTCTGTCCATTGTACGAGAGGGGTACAGACTTCATTTTCACAGCATGCCCCCTCCTACAATCATGAGACAGTAAAATTCTCAAGTCCCTGCCACCGATCTCTTGGGCCAAGAGGTCGCATCACTTCTTGCTCAGGGAGCAATAGAAGAAGTACCCGTACCCCAACAGGGTACAGGGTTCTACTCCCCCTATTTTCTCATCCCAAAGAAAACAGGAGGACACAGACCTAAACTGGACCTCAGAGAATTAAACAAATATCTGCTCCAAGAAAAATTCAAGATGATCTCCCTTGGAACACTCCTGCCATACCTTCAGAGTCAGGATTGGCTATGTTCTCTAGATCTAAAGGATGCATATACACATATTCTCATCCATTCAGATCACAGAAAATTCCTTTGATTCCTTTTCCAGGGAAGACACTTCCAATACAAGTTTCTTCCCTTCGGTCTGGCTTCTGCCCAAAGAATCTTCACGAAATACATGGCAGTGGTAGCAGCATTCCTGAGAACTCTAGGAATATTCGTCTTCCCCTACTTAGATGACTGGCTCATTCGAGCATCGATAGAGCGAAGTTGACTTCTGGAGCTTTCTCGCACGATGCGAATGCTTCGCTATTTGGGATTAGTCATAAACCTCCCAAAATCTCATCTCACCTCTTCTCAGTCCCTGGAATTAATAGGGGCGCATCTAGATACAAGACAGTCAACGACTTTCCTACCACAGCTCCGCTGTCTTCGTATAGTACAACTGGCATCCCAAGCAGCTCTGAAAGTCTTCCTCACTGCTCGGGAAATGCTTCAGCTTCTGGGGCATATGGCATCCACTGTCCATGTGGTTCCCTATGCTCGCCTTCACATGCGAGCAGCCCAGTGGACCCTATCCTCTCAGTGGACACAGGCCTTGGGTCGCCTATCGGACAAAATCAGAGACTCCACACGTCTCATTTCGTCCCTTCAATGGTGGCAATCACTGGAAAACCTTCTCATAGGCTCTCCTTTCCAGCAGCCTCTATTCCAAGCCACCCTAACAACGGATGCGTCCAAGTTGGGTTGGGGGGCTCACTTGCACAATCTCTAGACTCGGGGTCTCTGGACCCCACAGGAGGCTTGTCTTCACATAAACCTCCTAGAACTCAGAGCCATTTTCCATGTTCTTCGAGTAGTCCAAGCCCAGCTCAGCTACAAGACAGTCTGGATCCAGACCGACAATCAGGTAGCCATGTTGTATGTGAACAAGCAGGGCGGAACGGGCTCTCTGTCATTATGCAACGAAGCTTTGCGATTGTGGGCCCTCGCCAGAGAGCATCAAATCCACCTCCTAATGATATATCTTCCAGGCATTCAAAATCTTTGGGCAGACAAACTCAGTTGAATACTGCTGCCACACGAATGGTCTCTTCACTCAGACCAGCTTGCTCAAGTGTTTTGAATCTGGGGAATACCCAATAAACTCACAGATGAAGGAACACCCTTTGTTTCCAAGGTAATGAAGCAAGTGTGCACCTTAGTGAAGGTCAAGATGCTGCGAACATCAGTATATCACAACAGACAGATGACTTCATTGAGCAATTTAGTAAAACTCTGAAACAGATGTTAAAGAAGTTGGTGCAGGAGGACAGGAAGAATTGGAACATTCTCCTACACTATTTGATGTTTGCCATCCATGAGGTGCCCCAGAGTTCCAAGGGGTTTTCATCTTTTCAGTTGCTCTTCAGAAGACGGCCAAAAGGGAAACCTGGGAAGAAGAACCCTGTGCCGGGCATAATTTCATGGAGTATGTTATACAAATACAAGACAGACTGAGGAAAGCCGGTGGCCAAACAGTCTGGGAAAAGCCCAATCCGAACAGGTCAGGGGCTTCAGTCGGGCAGCCATGCACCGCACCTTCCAACTGGGAGACAGAGTTTGTCTTTCTGACCTCATCCAAGAGCAAGTTACTCTGTAAATGATAGGGCCCTATGAGGTCAAAGAGAAAGTAGGGCCTGTTAACTATGAGATTGCCCAGCCAAATAAACGGAAGAAAGCCAAAATTTACCATATTAACCTCTTGACAAAAGCAGACTCTACTGACGGCTATGATAGTACAGGGAGATGATTTTGGGCCGGAAATTTCAGCTCGTCAGATCCAGCTCAGGTCCTGATTAGAGATCAGCTCTCTGCTGCCCAGAGAAGAGATCTAGATAATTTGATCCACCAGAACCTAAAAGTGTTCTCCACCCGCCTGGGACGAACCCACCTCGTTTGTCATTATATCATTACTAACTCTTCGGCAGTTATCCAGCAATGACCTTATCGGATTCCAGAGGCCCGTCGACAGGCTGTCGCCAAGGAGCTGGAAGAGATGCTTAACCTGGGAGTTGTAGAAGAGTCCATGAGTGACTGGTCGTCACTCATCGTCTTGGTTCCTGAACTCGATGGAAGCATCAATGCAGCTTCTAAACTGGAAGCGTATTCCATGCCTAGAGTAAATGAGTTAAGCTAATCGAGTGACTCGGTGGTCATGCTTTATATCAATCTTGGATTTGACCAAGGAATACTGGCAAGTGCCCTTGTTTCCTCTCTGCCAGGAAGAAGACTGCTTTTTTGACACAATAAGGTCTGTTCCAGTTTACAGTGCTCCCCTTTGGATTACATGGGGCTCCTGCCACTCAGTGCCTAGTTGGCTGCTTACTGAGACCGCACAAGGAGTACACGGCTGCATACATTGACGACATTGTCATCTACAGCAGAGACTAGACCACCTGTCTAACCCAAGTACACATCATGTTGATCACCCTGCGGAAGGCCAGTCTGACGGCAAACCACAAGAAATATTTTCTGGGAGGTTGGGACTTCAGTACTTAGGGTGTTTAATTGGAAATGGCAGATACGACCTCAACTACGGAAGGTGGATGCCATTGTCCAGATCCCCCATCCCCCGAAATTGAAGAAAGAGGGCCTTCCTTGGATTAATTGACTGTTACTGCTGGTTCATCCCTAATTTTGCAGAGGTGATGGAGCCATTATCCATTCTTCTCCGGAAGAGAGCCCATGAACGAATCCATTGGTCACTTGACCTGCATCTGGCCTTCCAGTGTCTCAAGAAGGCCATGTGCTGTGAATCCATTTTGATTAGCCCTGATTTCTCTCTACTGTTTATTGTGCAAACTGATACCTCAGAGGTGGGTTAGGGGCTGTTCTGGCCCAGGAAGTCAGGGTTGAAGAACATCCCATAGCATTCATCAACAGAAAACTGCTTTCTTGGGATAAGCATTATGTGGTGATCGAGAAGGAGGCCCTGGCTGTCAAGTGGGCGCTTTAAATCTTCAAATCTTACCTGCTGGGCCATCCGTTTCTATTAATAACAAACCACAAACCCCTCAAGTGGCTGGCTCGACATAAGGAGTCCAGCGGTTGTATTGTGAGTGATTTTTGAGTCTCCTGCCAGTTTCAGGTCTGCCATAGGGCTGGTCAGGCTCACCTGAATGTGGACTTCCTTTCCCAGATGGGGGTCCCGGGTGAGGCAGGCGCTCAACGGGACATGGTTGAGCTGAGGAAGGAGGGTGTGTAGTGAGGTATATAGAATGTTACTCGTCCCTCTCCAAAAAGAATATCAACAGTCCCCTTTAAGAGACTCTGAATCCCAGAGTTCAGGAATAGGATGCAGAAAACTGATATGTTATTCACAACTAGAAACCAAAACTTTATGCCCCCTTCTTCCTTCAAACTCCATAATATTGAACTGCCAGTCAAACAGGAAGTAAAGTACCTAGGTGTCATCATCGATACAGCACTCACGATAACTGCCCAAGTCAAACAAACAGCTAGGACAATATTCTTTAAATTAAAAACTATACAACACCTCAGACCGATCCTTGACGCCCACGACTTCAGAACAGTAGTCCAAGCTTTGATTACTCCTCACCTGGACTACTGCAAACGTCTGTTACAGGGCCTACCTAAAAAGACAATCCGCCCACTACAACTTGCAAAAAATGTAACGGCTAGGATTATTACCAAAGCAAGACTTACTGATCACATCACACCAATTCTCTATAATCTCCATTGGCTCCCCATCACTTCCAGAGTACGATACAAAATGTTAGTCACAACTTTTAAACTAACAATAACATCCCCCCCCTCCTTTTTATCTACCTTGATCCAGCCGCAGTCTGATGTCAGATTGAGAAGAGTATGTACAAAGGACCTCTTAGCCTTGCCCCCTTTAGTAAGGAAAACCAAGAAAGCCACCAGCAACAGAGCCTTCAGATATTCTGCCCCGACCCTCTGGAACTCCCTCCCAGACTCCATTAGATCAACCAAGGACCTGCAAGCATTTCGTAAACACCTAAAACCCCTACTATTCTCAGAATATTATAACCCACCTATCTCACCAACACCGCCTCCTACTTCACTAACACTACCCACACCCCCTGATATGTCTACGCCCCTATCTTACACTGTCCGCAACATATCACACTCTGTTCGCAATATATCATGTAAATATTTAAGACACAGTTACCACGATACAACTGTATAAGTGCCTAGCTGACCTGTATATAGTTTGTTGTATTATAGTTTGAAATGTTCTCTGTAACCAAGTTTCTGTAATTTTTGTTCATGTAAACCGCCCTTAATCATTGGAAGGGGCAGTATATAAGAGCCATTAAATAAAATAAAATAAATAAAAAATAAATGGCTCAGAGGAAGAAGTTAAGAACCAAGCAGGCTGCCGGAGGGAGAGAGGGCCCATGGAGCCATGCAAAGGAGTTCTGAGGAAGAGCTGGAAGGACCAACTTGTGGAGGATTTAACAAGCTGGAACAGAATTAAGCTGATTTTGTTTCCTCTGAACTTCTTTCTGAACTTCCCACTGCATGCCACACTTACCACACCATCCTCACAGACCCCAAACAGCCATACTCATGCTCTTTCACCCTTACACTGTCAAATAACCTTTCTCCCTGCTCACTCCCTGCCCTTTCCACATTCCACCCACTACCCTCCAATCAGCCTGCTTCAGTATCTACTCATAAGAAATGCCCAAGCAACAAAAACACAACCTGAAAGAGAATCAAACAAAGGATAACTGTCTAATAAAATCTTTCAATTAGAGTTCAAATCACTTTGCATATTGCCTCTGCCAGAGCTTCTCTGTAGCTGTCTCCAACTTCTCTCCAGCTGTCTCTGACTTCTCTTCATTTCACAAACTGCTTCAATTCCAAAGGCATGCCACTCAAAGTGCTTCCACTCTATTGTGGGCTCTGATCATTTTCCTATCCTTGGAAATCGCCAATGCAAAGGGGAACATTCAGCGATATCTGATGTTCTCATTTAACTCACATCGCCTGCGGATTGTGGTAATAGATAAATCCTCAAAAATCTTGATTTTATAAGAACTCCAGAGCACTTCTTTCATAGCTCTTGCTTTGGTTGCCACTTTGTGGCTGATGCAGAAAACTAGCGTAGCTTTTATGCGCAGATGACATATTTTATACGCACAATTACCATCATGTCAAATGCAGAAGAGACTGGTGCATGCATAAAGAGCAAAGAAAAAGCAAGCGCACATAGTAAATGGCAATCATATTTACTATTAAAATGGCTTGCTATTATTGTGGGAATGTGGGAAATACTACTCTGAGTCTTCACAGTTGGTCAGAAGGTAAACACCAAATATTGCCTACATAGACAGAAGCATTCAACCAAACTCAATTGCCATGCCAGTCTGTGGTGGTCATATTTTTCAGCTGACTTTTTAAGAGTTGATGTGTAATGGTGGTGGACGTTTCTTTATGATCACCTATTGGATATTTATTGTGATTGTGTACCATGTTGTTAATTATAATGTAATACCACCCACTGAACTCATTGCAAGTGTGTGTAATTAAATAAAGGTGACATTTTAGTTGCCAATGTCATTTCTTTGAGTTCTGTTGGACCAGTCCAGACAAGTGGGTTGTGTTCCCCTACCAGCAGATTGGTGGAGATAGAGAACCAATGAAAAAGCTAGGTTTCAATGACATCACTCACATGCCTCTATTTGTCTCAGCCACCAGAGGTCCCTTCAGTATTCATTCAAAAGCATATAGGAGATACAGAGCAAGCCTCACCCAACTTCAAATGTGGGCAACAATGAGTTATCAACAGCAGAGAACTATGTACAGGAAAGTAAAAACAAGGCTGTCAGTAGAAGATGAGCCTACAGAGCCAAGTATAAAATTCATGGTGGACCCAAGGGTACTGTAGCAGAAGAACAGAGCAATACATTTTCAGGGGCGGGCCCTGGACTGGTCTAGCAGAACTCCAGCAAAGGACATTAACTGGTAAGTAAAATGTCATCTTCCATATTGTTCTGCTAGACCAGTCCAGACAAGCGGGATGTACCAAAGCTGCAACACCACTTGTTGGGAAGAAGACACGTCAGCTCGCATCGAGCCGAAGGCTGTGTCCACCCGTGCGTAGACGTCCAAGCAGTAATGCTTAACAAAAATTGCTGCCCAGCAAACATCTACAGGGGCTACCAAGCTCTGGTCCACCCATGAGGATGCTTATGCTCGGTAGAACAGGTTTGCAAATCCTCCAGAACCAGCCAGTTCCATAACCGATACGCCAAGACAATGGCTTCCTTAATCCAGTGCTGCAAAGTCGACTTGGCTACCGCTTCACACTTGCACGGACAGACAAACAGCACAAAAAGATGGTCTGACTTAAGAAAGGAATTTGTAACCACCAAGTACCAGAGAAGCACCCTCCAGACATCCACAAGGTGAAGATCCTTATCCTTCCCCCGACACTGCTTCTTAGAGAAGGCGGGCAGGCAAACCATCTGGTTCATGTGAAAGGGAGACAGCACAGGCACAGGAAGGAAGGCACAGGCCGAATGGAAATGGCCTCCTTTGAAAAGACAGATAAGGATCTCGGCAAGACAGAGCCTGCAGCTTGGAGATCTGCTATGCAGAACAAATTGCAACCAAGAAGACAGTTTTGAGCGTCAAATCCTTTTAAGGTAGAGCACTTCAACAGCTCAAAGGGGGCTGCCATTAGGACCCTGAACATTAGACACAGATTCTAGGAAGGGATCCTAGACCTAAGTGGTGGACGCAGACGCCAAACCCCCTGGAGAAAACTTGACACATCCGGATGCAAGGCCAAAGACTTGCCTATCACTGGACAGTGGAAACAGGCCAGAGCTGCCACCTGAACCTTCAGGGAGCTAAGTGAGAGGCCCTTCTCTAGGCCATCTTGAAGAAAGGCCAACAGGGAGGACACCTTGGCCGCCTCAGGAGCCAAGTGCCATGTGCTGCACCAGCGCTCAAAAAGGCACAATATCCGTATGTATGCTAGTTTGGTAGACCTCCTCCGGGCACCAAGTAGAGTAGAGATTACTGCTGGAGAGTAGCTCTTACGCACTAGCTTTCTCCTTTCAAGAGCCATGCCATAAGCGAGAAGGGAATCAGGTCTTCCAGGACGATCAGTCCCTGCTGTAATAGCCCCCTAGACAGAGGCAGCCAAAGAGAAGGCACATGCAGGAGTTGCATCAGATCTCCAAACCATGCTCTCTGCAGCCAATCTGGTGCTTCTAGAATAATCCTGTTCCAGTGGCGTTCTAAAAGCCAAATCACACGTCCCATGAGGGACCACAGAGGAAATACGTGCAGCAACCACCGACTTGACCAAGGCTTGGTCAAGGTATCAGTGCCCTTCGATGCCATCTCCATGTGACGACTGAAGAAGCGTTGGAGCGAGTCGCCATCATATCTATTTCAGGGTGACCCCCAGCAGCGCAGAATCAACTGAAATGCCTCCTGATTCAACTCCCACTCGCCAGGATTCAGAGAGTGCTGGCTGAGGAAGTTTGCTTCCACATTGTCCACCCCAGCAATGTACTGGGCTAACAAGGTTAGGAGTTTCTTCTTTGCCCAGGCAAATGGGAGATCCATCTGAAGAGCCACCCCGGCACTTCTTGTGTTGCCTTGCTGATTGTCATAAGCCACTGCTATGGCATTTTCTGAAAAACCTCAAACTACTCGATTACACTACTCAAAACAGTCTGTTCCCACACATCGCACCAGGGGCACCTCATCCTCCTTGGTGACTTGAACCTCCCCTCAACCCCCATTAGCCAAAGCACAGCATTCCTCCAAGCAATGAGCGACATGCATTACACATAACTCATCACTACACCAACTCACACAAAAGGGGGGATTCTTGATCTGATCTTTTTCACCTTCCTGCTTACCATACCAAAACACATCCCATCCACTACAGTCTCTGTCCCCTGGTCAGACCATCACCTCATAACATTCACGATACCCCACTCACACATCTACCCTCCACGAAACGAGGCCAT
Source organism: Ichthyophis bannanicus (assembly GCA_033557465.1). NCBI lineage: Eukaryota > Metazoa > Chordata > Amphibia > Gymnophiona > Ichthyophiidae > Ichthyophis > Ichthyophis bannanicus. The sequence goes on along the minus strand of CM066031.1, from coordinate 888,764,728 downwards.
TACAACAAGAAGATTCATCACTTTTGACAAGCCCTCCTTCCACCAAAAAATGCTGCCAGCCCTGAGGGACATTCCATCCGATGCAGACTTGGACACTATGATCAACAAATGGAACTCCAGCATCTCCACAGCTGTCACTGCACTTTAGCAAGCTCAACCTACAAAACAGTGACATTGTGCACCCTGGTACTCTATGGAACTACAAGAGCGGAAGCATTATCTTCGCCGGATCGAGCACCAGTGGAGGAAATGCAAGATCCCTGAACTGCAGACCAAGTACCTGGATCAACTTAGAGCATACTGCGGCAGCATCTTCAAATCCAAATGGGAATACTATAGCAATACACTTCTCTGTGCCCTCAACAAACCAAGAGCTTTTCGATCTGCTGAAATCCCTCACCAGGGACCCCCACCCAACCACAACAGGACAGCACCCTGAACCCCCAGGACATGGCGGACTTTCTAAAGGCCAAGCACAGCTCCACCTCACCCACCCCACATACCTGCGCCAGACAATGCACCCAGAACTGTGCAGCCCTGGAGCACCTTCAGAGATGTACCCTCCCCCGCCCACCCCCCCCCCCCCGAAGAACTTGATACCATAATTTTGCACATCAATACATCCACCTCCCCAATAGATCCATGCCTGGCTTCATGGGTGAAAGCTACAAGGAAACACTTCCTACTACTCGTATCATCCATTCTTCAAACTTCCCTGTATCAAGCCAGCTTCCCTGCCCCCCGCTCCCCCTCACAAAGCAAGCCTCAGTCAGACCTCTCTTAAAGAAACCTCACTTAGACCCAAGCTCACCTGCCTCATACAGACCTATAGCCAGTGTACCCTTTCTCGCAAAAATCATAGAAAAGGCAGTCCAAATCCAGCTTCAAGAACACATCAACACACGCCCCTTGACAAACATCAGCACGGGTTTCGCCCTTATCACAGTGCTGAAACCTTGTTGACCTCCTTACTATCAGCTCTCATCACTGGAACGGAAAGAATCTCCAGCAGCTTCATACTGCTATTTTTGGACATCTCCACAGCATTTGACACAGTATCTCACTATGACAGGGTGTATGTCCTGTCACCACTGGAGTCCTGGGGGATCCTGGCCAGTCCCTGCTATGGGGGTGTGGACCCATCTAGGAGGGGCCCCCTAGAGTGGCGGGTGAGGTCACTCAGGGGCCAAGGAAGGGCCCAAACCCCTGCTCGCTCCCCAGCCAGGAGACCTAGGGCCTGGCTCCCTGAGAACACCTGGGATGAGAGGAGGGTGGAAAGGGCAGTGAGGGATTTGCCCAAGGCCCTCATGGAGGTGGACCCCCTTGGGGAGGATCGAGGGTACCCCCAGTGGGAGGAGGAGGTGGATCTGTGAAATGAGCAACAGCTAGTCCCTGAAGCGACACCAATGGACATTCAGCCGGTGGATAACCCGCCAGGCTTGGGGTGGTAATAGCAACAAGCAGCTACATGGGAGATGGCGGGGTGTCCAGGTAATTCCACACCTGGGACGCACCCCGGATGAATCTGAGACTTAAAAGGGGGAGTAATTTATTGTAAAATTGGATGTGTATGTTTGTGTAAACTGAAGGACATTGGGAAGATGTCTTTTGCGTATTTCTGATCTAATTTGCATAGCATTCACATTTTGTGTTCATACAAAAGGACCCTGGTGAGGGCTACTTTGGATCTGGGGAGAGGACAGTTGCTGGGGGGGGGGAGGGGGCAGGGGAGGGGGCAGACCCCAGTGTGGGTAGAGATCCCATGAAACGTGGGCTTTGAGACTATTGGATCACTCACCCTAGGGTGGGAGGCCATAAAGGGTGATTCTTTGACTCTTCTTTGTGAGTGGACTAAGCCAGGAGGACCAGATGACTACCACATGGACCTGGACCTAGAGATGGACATGGACAATACCTGACCTGACTTGACCCAAGATGGAGCAACACTCACCAAACTCTACTTAACCAACTTCACAATATTAGAGTACAAGGCAAGCCTCTCAAATGGATTCACTTGTACCTCTCTCAGCGTACGCAATGAATAAAAATAGGACACCATACATCATCCCCCTATCCTAAAGATCCGCACTCTTCTCTCTACTCTTCAATATTTACATTCGGCCCCTGTGCACAACCATCCAGAACTTCAACGTCAGTTATCAAATCTATGCTGACGACATAATGATTTATACTCCGTTCTCCACAACTGCTCCTGACTACTTGAGACTCACGGCCTGCTTCAAAGAAATAGTCAACTAGCTTCAGGTCCACAACCTGGCAGTCAAATTCAGCAAGACCAAAATTCTCCATGTCACAAAGGCCCCCACTTTCATACCCCCCACTTCCATCAGATTTGATAACACGAATCTTCAAGTCAAAACTCAAGTCAAATACTTGGCATCACTTTGGATCAGTAAATGAACTTCCAGACCCACATCCAGAACACCACTAAGACAGCCTGCTTCAAGCTCAGAACACTACAAAACCTAAACCCTCTCCTTTCCCCCAAACACTTCCATACAGTATGACAAGCCTCCATTATTCCCATCTTTGACTACTGCAACTCTGTATACCAGGGACTTCCCAAAAACCACCATCCTTCTACTACATCTTGCCCAAAACACTGCTGTACGCAACATTTTTGGAGCCTCCAAGCACACCCACATCACATCCATGCCAAAATATCTCCATTGGCTACCAATTGCATCAAGAATTAAACACAAAGTCTTCACCTTCATTCATAAGGCCCAGTACATCACCACCTCTGAACACCTTCAAGTACTAATCAACACCCCCAGCACAAACAAACCACGAAGACAGAGCATGCTAAACCTACTCGACTGCCATCACATATCTGCAAGAGCACTCAATACACTTGCCTAAGAGCCTTTACACTTTATGCCCCTACCCTCTGGAATGCCTTACCCCCTCTCCCCCCCCCCCCCCCACACACACACTATGGAGCATCCAGTCATCTCAGGCCTTTAAAAAACACCCGAAGACATACCCTTCCCCTTCCAGGAATACTACGGCATAGATCAGCAGATCGACCCCCAGCAGGAATGACCCTCATCTAGCATACAGCATCCTTCCTACCCCACCCCCGTAAGCACCCACCTAAGAAACAGTCCCCTCCTTCACCCTTACCCATGTTACAAGTTCTACTCCCTACAAGGCGGATTTACCTAAACTTTTCTGTCAAAAACAAATGTTTACAATGTTGATGTTTGATGTAACCTGTTTGTACCCTTGCTGTTATTCCCTATTGCACTTTGTTGATTGTATACCGTTTTGACTGGTAGAAAAACAGTACTGCAAAACCAGATAAATAGAGCTGCCAGGCCCTCGACCAGGGGCTGGAAATGCAGAAGAGCCAACCTGATGGCCCTTGCCTGGAGGCAGTTGATGGACCACACTGCTTCCCTTCAGTTCCAATGGCACAGGGCTGTACAATCTTGACAATGGACTCTCCAGCCCAAGAGCCTGGCATCCATTGTCATCAAGATCCAAGAGAAATCATCTAGCAGTACGCCCTTCCTCGACAGGGCTGCAGCCACCGCTGCAGGCTGGTCTTCACCATCAATAGGAGCGAAAGCCTGTGCTCGAATTGCTGAAAACTCAGAGACCATTGAGTCAACAAGGATCGTTGGAGGAGCCATGGCACCATCTCTGTAGTTGCTGCCATCAAACCGAGGAGCTAAAAATAATCCCAGACTATGGGAGTCTGCTGCACACAGAACAGTGTAGGCAATCCAACAGTCTAATGACTTTTTCTTCTTGCAGGAAAACTCTTCCCACTCGAGTGTCAAAATGTGCTCCCAGAAACTCCAAGGACTGGGAAGGCAGAAGCTGACTCTTTTCCTGATTTATCATCCAGCTGAGGCTTCCAAAAAGGACACCACTCAGGATGTCACCCGAGATGCTTCTGATAGGGAACGGGCTCAGATGAGCCAGTCATCCATATAGGAATGGACACAGATCACTTAGCGCTGCAGCCGCCACCACCATGACTTTGAATGTCCTTGGAGTGGTGGAGAGCCTGAAAGGGAGGATGGCAAACTGATAGAGCCAAAAGCGGCAAAACACAGATACCTCTGCTGATCCGCTTGGATTGAGATATAAAAATATGCATCTGTCAGATCCAGAGAAGCCGAGAATTCTCCTTGGCGCACTGCTTGAATCATGGAGCGCAAGGTTTCCATCCGAAAGCACAGGACACACAAGTGCTTGTTGACCCCCTTGAGATCCAGAATGGGCCAGAAGGAACCGTCTTCCTTTGGCACCACAAAATAGATGGATTATCTGCCCTTGGCCTGATCGACTGGGGGATGGGCATCACCGCCTTTAGGCATAGCAGCTTGTCCAAGATGGTCCGCCCCGGGGCACCCTTGATCACAGATCCACAAGGGGAAATGATGAAAGCATTGGGAATCATCTCTTTGTACTCCAGCCCCCAACAAGAACAATGACAAGGTCAAGCATTGGTACTCACTTCCTGAAGCCCCAGGCATAGGATCCGTGCTGGGCTCAGCTCTACTCCCTTGAAACTGCTTCACTAGCTAGTTTTGTTTGTACAGCACTGAATGGAAGGCAGGCAGATCCCTCTGAGAGTCTTCTACAATCTTTAAGGTTATGCATGGCTGCTGTTCTCTTCCAAATCCTTCAAATTTGTGGCTGCTCGACAGGCCCTTATGATAAGGGTTTGAAACTGAATCAATTTTCCATCCTCTTATGGCTACTGAAAAGACCGCAGTTTAGTGGAGCCTCCCATGCTGCGCTCAAGTGAGAGTCTTCTTTCTGTATACAAGGTGGTCATTCACAAGCATTTAATCAATCTCTTTTCCTCTCAATCTTCAGATTTTCTACAGAAGAGAAAATCCCTCCACCATCTGCTGGAGACAAAGAAACGCTAAAGGGACCTCTGGTGGCTGAGGCAAATAGAGGCATAGGAATGACGTCATTGAAACCCTGGCTTTTCATTGGTTCTTTGTCTCCATCAATCTGCTGATAGGCAAACATAACCCACTTGTCTAGACTGGTCTAGCGGGTTGATATGGAATAATTATTATAATATCCCTCACTAAGGCCAAAGTGAGTTTGACCTTAGAAGGACATTTCAAAGCTTACCTGAACTCAAGCCTTATTGAAGAGATGCAGAGCTGCAATGTAGACTTTAGTTCATACATTAATATCACACTGTTCTCCAGGACCAAGCAGGAAGTCAGTCCTCACATATGGGTGTCATCGACGCCGATGAAGCCCCAGTGGAGCATTTCCCCAGCTTTTCATGAAAGCCTTTGGGAATGCAGGCACGCATGCGCGGTTTCCTTCCCGCCTAAAGGTGCCATCTTACTTCAGTCTCTCTTTTTCCGAGAAGCCCACCGGACGTGTGTCCTGTCATCCCGGATAAAAGTTTGATTTTTTTTGGCGATTCTCGCTATTTTTTCTTCCCGGTTCGACACCGGTTCCCTTCCCGCCGGGTTCGGTACACCGGTATCGAATCCGTTTCTTCTTTTTCGGTTTTTGCCCTTCGTGGCTGACGTTCGCACCCTTTTTCGCTTTTTCCCTGGAAGCCCGGGCCTTTGAGCTCGCGGGGACTCTTTTTTCCCCGATGGCTTCCAGCGGTTTTAAAAAGTGTGATCGGTGTAAGAAGTTGATGTCTCTCACCGACACACACGACTGCTGCCTTCGGTGCCTCGGTCCTGATCACGACTCTAAGATGTGTGGACCATGTGGGAAGATGTCTTCCAAGGCACTGCAAAGTCGTCAGCAGCAGAAAGAAAGGCTTTTTTCTGACTCAGCCTCTGGCCGGGCCCGGATCTCGTCTGAGACCTCGACATCTCGGGATTCGGATCCTGAGCACCGTCGTGGCTCCTTGGACAGGGGGTCCCCAGACCGGGAACGCAAGAGGAAGAAGCGGCTCGTGAGGGCGTCGTCGGAAGAGGTCCCTGGCTCCTCGAGGGCCAGGTCTAAGACCCCTGACCGTCGCCCCGGGCCCGTGGAACAAGAGAAGCCTGCCAAAGTTCCTCGCGTGGAACCGGAGTCTGCTGGACACGTAAGTCCTGTTGTCCTCGAGGACTCTCCTCCCAGAGAGCCGACGTCGGGTCCGGCACCACCGGGGCCCGAGTCGGTGGCTGCTGCGTCTCCCGAGCTGAGTCTCAGGATGACAGCCTTGAAGTGCAGATTGTCTGCCTTCATGGAGCAGCAGCGGGCACTGATGGCCAGCCTGTCTGGCACATCTGCCCCAACCACCGGGACATCGACATCGAAGTTGACCCCGGAGACCGAGCCGATACTCGAGGCCATGAAGGCTCGAGGTCGACCTCGGTCGCGGTCGACCTCGACCTCCCGTTCGGGACCGAGGGTGTCGACACCGGTGCCTCCAGCGTCGGGACGGGTGCTCCCGGGCCCCGCGGGGTCGGACCCTGACTCCTCGTCGGACGAGTCCACCTGGGAGACGGAGGATGAGGAGTCCCCCGACACATTCAAGACTCGGTGCGTCCCGTCGGACTCACCGCAGTCAGAACCCCGGAGTAGATACCCTCCGGAGGATACCCGGTTCTCGGAGTTTGTCCAGGATATGGCCGCTGCGTTGGCTATCCCGGCAGACCCCGAGGAAGAGCCTCGAGCCGAGGAGCTCGAGGCCCTGCAGTACGACTCTCCTCCGAAGGAGGCATATACTGTCCCAGTTCCTCCGATGCTGGAACTGCTCCTCTTCTGGATGTGGGAGGCAACGGCCTCGGCGCCAGTTCTAAGCAAGCGGGTCGATTCGATCTATCGACTCCGGAAGAGCCCTGGCTTTCAGAAGGCGCAGCTACCACACCATTCCATGGTGGTGGAATCGGCCATGCATCGCCTGAAATGTCAGAAGATGCACTCCGCGGTGCCTCCTGGCAGGGAGGCCCGAAACCTCGATGGTTTTGGTAGAAAGTGCTTCCAGGGCTCAATGCTTGCTTGCCATGTCCAGTCTTACCAGCTGTACATGGGCATGTACTTACGAGACCTGGCCAAGGAGTTGGCCAGGTTCTCTGCTGGTCTCTCCGGGGAACCCTTGCAGAGATTCAATTCCTTGTCCTCGGGGATTTGGGAATGCTCCAAGTTCATGTCCCGTGCCGCCTACGATGGCTTCGAGGCTTCGGCCCGAGTTGCGGCAGCCGGCATCGCAGCTTGACGCCAGGCATGGCTGCCGTCATCGGACCTCGAGCCATGGGTTCAGGACAAGTTGGTCGATGTCCCTTGCTGAGGTGAGAACCTTTTTGGCAAGCCCATGGCCGAGAAGGCCGCTCAGCTCGAGACCGAGCACCTTACACGGACAAGGCTGTCTAGGAAGACCTCTGCCCCTTCTCACAAGAAGAAGGACTCGGGTAAAAAGCCCTTTTACCCGAGGAAGGGCACTGCCTACAAACAGTACCCTCAGTATCCGACTGCCCAAGCTGCACCCCAGGGTCAGCAAGCCAAGGGGCAGGGTAATGGGCCCCGTAGGCAGAGGACCCCCAAGCCTCCGGCCCCTGCTCCCACTCAGCAGGGTGGGGGGTTTTGACTCCTCAAGCATAGCCTCTCAGTTCCTGCTCTCCCAACCCTGCACAGGAGGTCGCCTCGCCCTCTTTGTCCACCAGTGGCCCCACATCACAGGGGACAGTTGGGTGTTAAACATAGTCCACAGGGGCTATGCTCTCCACTTTCACCAACTGCCTCCTCCATATTTTCTAGGAGAGCCTCCAAGGCCTCCCCTGCACACAGATCTTCTCCTCCAGAAGCTCCAAGATCTGTTGGTGGACAGGGCGGTAGAGCCTGTGCCCCTTCAAATGCACGGTCGAGGGTTCTATTCCAGATATTTCCTGGTACCCAAAAGGACCGGGGGCCTTCGACCTATCCTGGACCTCAGGAATCTCAACAAGTTCCTAGAGAAAGAGAAATTCAAGATGCTTACTCTTGGAACACTTCTGCCTTACCTCCAGCAGGGAGATTGGCTATGCTTCTTAGATCTAAAGGATGCGTACACTCACATCCTCATTCATCCAGACCACAGAAAGTACCTCAGGTTCATTGTGGGAGGAAACCATTATCAGTACAGAGTACTGCCTTTTGGCCTCACCTCCGCTCCCAGGGTCTTTACCAAGTGCCTGGCAGTGGTGGCGGCCTACCTGAGAAATCAGGGTATCTTTGTCTCCCCCTATCTGGACGATTGGCTCATCAGGGGTCAGACGTGCCAGGAGGCCAGACAAGCCACCCTCCGAACTATTGCTCTTCTACAAAGCCTGGGGTTTGTCATAAACTTCGCAAAGTCCACGTTGCTCCCGTCCTAGAACTTGGAGTTCATAGGGGCAAGGTTGGACTCTATCCTGGCAAAGGCATTCTTGCCAGCAAACAGGGCCCAAAGACTGATGGACTTGGCCAGCATGTTTCTCAGCGGGTCAGTGGTCTCCGCCAGACTCTGCCTGAGGCTGCTCGGCCACATGGCTTCGACAGTTCACGTAACCCCCAATGCCAGGCTCCATATGAGGCCTGCACAGTGGTGCCTTCGGAGTCAGTGGTCACAGGCCACAGTCAGCCTCAGAGACAGGATAAGGCTGTCCAGACCTTTCCTGGACTCCCTCAACTGGTGGCTGCACCCACCCAATCTACTAAAAGGGGTGCCTTTTCAAATGCCTGGGTACACAGTGGTGCTGACCACAGACGCCTCCCTGCAGGGCTGGGGGGGCTCATTGTCTGAACAAGTGCACCCAGGGCCTGTGGTCTCCCTGGGAGGCCGCACAGCAGATCAATCTATTGGAACTCAGGGCTATTCGATTAGCACTCAAAGCTTTCTCTCCTGCCCTGGCTCATCAGTCTCTCCTGGTTCAGACAGACAACCAGGTAGCCATGTTTTATGTGAACAAGCAAGGCGGGACTGGGTCCAGGCTCCTTTGTCAGGAGGCACAGGACCTTTGCTCGTTTGCCCTCAAGCACAACATGCTCCTCAAGGCTGTGTACCTTCCAGGCCAGGAGAACCACCTGGCCGACAGGTTGAGCAGAATTCTGCAGCCCCATAAGTGGCAGCTGCATCCTTTGGTAGTTCAGAAGATTTTCCTGAAATGGGGGCTTCCCTCCATAGATCTGTTTGCCAGTCCTCTGAACAAACAGCTGCCAAAGTTCTGCTCCAGACAACTGCATCCTCTGCGACTAGCAGCAGATGCTTTTCTGATTCCTTGGTCTCAGGGCCTCCTGTATGCGTTTCCTCCCACGCCTTTGGTGGCGCGGACTCTGTTCAAGATTCTTCAGGACAAGGCCTCAGTCCTGCTGGTGGCTCCCGGGTGGCCGAGACAGCCTTGGTTTCCACTTCTCCTTCAACTGGCGGTGGATCCCCCACTGCCTCTGGGGTTGCAACCCGACCTTCTCTCCCAGGATCAGGGTTCCCTTCTGCACCCCAATCTCAAAGCTCTCAATTTTATGGCCTGGAGGCTGCAAGGGTAGTTTTGGCTCCCTGGGGCCTACCTCAGGAAGTTGAGGAGGTTGTCCTAGCCTCTAGGAAACAGTCCACTAGGAAAACCTATGCTCTTAAATGGAAACGATTTTCTGTGTGGTGTCAGCTACGTACAGAGGATCCTTTCTCCTGTACTGTGCCAGTTGTACTTCAGTACTTACTGCACTTGTCCAATCAGGGACTTAAATCCAATTCTGTTCGGGTCCACCTCTCAGCTCTAGCAGCTCACCACTCACTAGTGGAAGGACATTCTCTGTCGGTTCACCCCTTGGTGTCCCGTTTTCTCAGGGGCTTGCTATTACTCAAGCCTCCAATCCGTCCTCCTGCTCCTGAGTGGGAGTTGAATCTGGTCTTGCAACATCTGACTCGCCCACCTTTTGAGCCGATGGCTACTTGCCTTCTGCGCTTCCTGTCCTGGAAGACACTCTTCTTGGTAGCCCTAACCTCAGCCAGGCGAGTGAGTGAGCTTCAGGCCCTGGTCTGTGACAGGCCTTACACTCGCTTCTATAGGAACAGGGTAGTCCTTAGGACTCATCCAAAGTTCCTCCCAAAGGTTGTCTCCTCTTTCCACCTCAACCAGGAGGTGGTTCTTCCAACATTCTTCCCTAGGTCTCATGCAAGCCAGGCTGAAGCAGTTCTGCATACCCTGGACTGTAGGAGGGCCTTATCCTTCTACCTTGACCATACGCAAGGGCATAGAAGGGCTATTCAGCTCTTCGTGTCTTTTGACCCTAATAAGTTGGGGTTGGCTGTGTCCAAGCGTACCTTGTCCATTTGGGTAGCTGACTGTATCACCTGGGCTTACAGGGCGGCTGAACCTCCTTTGCAGGGTAGGGTCACGGCCCACCGTGTCAGGGCAATGGCTGCCTCAGTGGCTCATCTCTGCTCTGTGCCATTAGTAGACATCTGCAGGGCTGCAACTTGGTCTTCAAGCCAGACTTTTGCGGCCCATTACTGTCTGGAGAGGGAGGTCCCGTAGGGACAGTGCTTTTGGCCAGGCAGTACTCCGGAATCTCTTTGAGGTTTAGAAAACTCCTGCCCTCTGTTGGGCTACCAGTGGAGGTTGTGTCAGTGAAAAGCCTTTCTTTGATGCTGGGACTAGAGGGACTTTTCTTGTTCAACCTGGGTTTGTCGGTAGCCCAGAGCTAGGGAGTCACCCATATGTGAGGACTGACTTCCTGCTTGTCCTGGAGAAAGAGTAGTTACTCACCTGTAACAGGTGTTCTCCAGGAGCAGCAGGAATCAGTCCGCACAACCCTCCCTCCTCCCCTGGGAGTTGCAGTTGTACATAGTTTATTTTTTCATTTTTGTGTGCTGTTCTTAGCTATGTCATTTGCAGGGCCGGATTTACCTTAAGTGAGGCCCTACGCCAACAAAAATTGTGGGCCTCCAGCAGGGGCGGCCCAAGGGGGGTGCGGGGCCTCATTTGCATAAGGAGCCTCATTTGCATAAATATTTGCATAATGTTACCATATACTAACTTTTAGTAAACGTGCCTCTTAATGAGTGTATGGATAAAGAAAGACTAAAAGATTTCTACATTACTATAATCCAGTGCCAACTGCCAGACACATTAGGAACTACTACAAACACTGCCCATTTAGAACCCATAGTAAACCCGCCGTATCCTAACAGCACTACCAGGACTCACAAAGCACCATACTCTACCAATCAAAAGGCAACACTGCAAATATTAAACCAATACATTTCAGAGAACAACAATACATGACCTACTGGGGAAAGAGAACAAGTGGCAATGTCATATAGGAATTATATAAACAGAACATCTCAGCTCAGTTACACATGCAGAACATAGACCATCACCAAACAAGTAATCACAATTTAGAAACAGGAAGACAATAATTAAACTGGGAATCCCAAAAGCCAAACTTGGAATGTACAACACTGTAGAAATAAAACTATACATTAATTTGCTCTTGTACTAAACAAAGCGCAGACGTTAATGATGCACATTTACCAGAGCTGACATATTCCAATTAATAAATTCAAAATAAAGAGAGATTTTTCTACCTTTTGTGCATTTTTTTCAGCTGCAATTGCTCTAGCCACTTTCTTCTGGTTTCTTCGTGTCTTCTGCTAACTCTCCATCGTCTGCTGTCCATTTGTCCTTTCTTCTCGCTTCTAGATTTTTTTCCATTCTCTCTCTACATCTGCTTTAACATACTAATCTTTCTCCTTTTGCTCTTTCCTCATTCCTATTTCATCCACTCAAATTTTACCCCTCCATCCTCAATCCCCACTTACTCTCCCAATACCCGGCCAATTGTAGATTTTTTATCCCTCCCACACAAAATATTTTTCCCTTCTCCATTTTACTCTTCCAGCCCCATCCCATTCTAATCCTCCCCCAACATCAGCTCCCTTCTAGTTCCAGCCTCACCCAGCATCCATTCCCTTCTAGTCCCTGCATCAGCCCATTTCCAGTCCTAGCCACCCATCAGCCCATTTCCAGTCCTAGCAACCCCCCAACCCAATACCAGTCCTAGCCCCCCATCAACCCACTTACAGTCCTAACCCCCCATCACCCCATTTTCAGTTTAAGCCCCCCTATAACCCATTACCAGTCCTAACCCCCCATCAGCCCACTTCCAGTCCTAACCCCATCAACCCATTTCCAGTCAGCCCCCCATAGCCCATTGCCAGTCCTACCCCCCCCCATCAGCCCACAGCCCATTACCAGTCCTAACCCCATCAGCCCACCTCCAGTTTTAACCCCCCAGCCCATTTCCAGTCCTAGCCCCCCCATAGCCCATTACCAGACAACCCCCATCAGCCCACAGCCCATTACCAGTCTTAACCCCCCAAAAGCCCATTACCAGTTCTAAACCCCCCAACAGCCCACAGTCCATTACCAGTCCTAACCCCATCAGCCCACCTCTAGCCTTAACCCCCCCCCAGCCCATTTCCAGCCCCAGCCCCCCCAATAGCCCATTACCAGTCCTCCCCCCCCCCCCCCCCGGCCTAAAGTAAAATTTAATTTAAAAAAAAAACCTGCTGGCTGCCGCCGCGGGGCCCCCTCTGCTGCCGCGGCAGCACGGACTGACCCGCGAGGGCCCCCTCTGCAAGCTGACTCCGTCGGTCCGTCGATCCCTCCCTCCCTCCCTCCGTGCACGCTGTGGGAGGCGCGAGGGGAGCGTGTCTCCCTCGCGTCTCTGTTATGCCCGCAGGGGCTGATGGGAAATTTCCCATCAGCCCCTGCGGGCTTAACAGAGACGCGAGGAGACACTCTCCTTTCACGTCTCTCACAGCCTGCACCCTGCACGGAGGGAGGGAGGGAGGAAGGAACGAACCGACGGCTTCAGCTTGTAGAGGGGGCCCCCGCGGGAGGGGGCCCCGCGGCGGCAGCCAGCAGGTTTTTTTTTAAATTTTATTTTAAAAAAAAATTAACTTGTTCTTTTTTTGTGGGCCCCTGCCAGCTGTGGGCCCTACGCCATGGCGTACATGGCGTATAGGTAAATCCGGCCCTGGTCATTTGATTGAAGTAAGATGGCACCTTTAGGTGGGAAGGGAACCGCGCATGCGTGTCTGCATTCCCAAAGGCCTTCATGGAAAGCTGGGGAAATGCTCCGCTGGGGCTTCATCGGCGTCGATGACACCCATATGTGAGGACTGATTCCTGCTGCTCCTGGAGAACACCTGTTACAGGTGAGTAACTACTCTTTTTGTGATGGAGGCCTTTGATGTAAAAGCACGTTTCCAACAATTGGTTCCCCAGGATCTGTTTAAAGGTTAGAGTCCAGTTCCAGCCCATTTTTATTGTTTTGGGTTGCGAGCTTGTTAAAAATAAATAAATAAGGGGGGAGAATGTTTAAATTTCCCACAAAAAAAACTGTTAGTGATTATTTTTCCCATTTTTTAAGCTGTGGAGTTCCATCTATATGACCTTTTCAAGTGCTGGCTGCTTACCTGTGACAGGTATTCTCTGTGGATAATAGTTTACCGTCACACATGCCCTTTCTGTTCCCCTCTGGAGTTGAGCTTACTTTTTTGCCTACAGAAATGAAGCATGCCATGGGGAGCTGATAATGGCTGCACATGCACAGATGGGTCTACACTCTTTCCTGGAAAGGTCCAGGAAAGTGTTCCATCTTAGTGTCATTGGATGATGTCTGCCATCTACACTATATGACTGGTTAACTACTGTCTACAGAGAACATCTGTTACAGGCAGGCAACTTGGATTTCTTTCCTGAAATGGATGCGTGTTGAAACGACTTTGTATTTGACCAAAATAATGTCATTCACTTGTATTACAAGATTGTGCTCTTAAGCACGTTTTATTTGTCTTTGTTTACTTGTAGTTACATTTCTCACCAGTGCAAGTACGGCACTGTCACTACAGAATAATTCAGTTTTTAATGATCTGAAACCCGATGAAGTGGAACTAATGTATGCAGGGTATGGGGATGAAACTGGAATTCAGTGTGCCTTAAGGTAGGTCTTTGCTCCGCGTTGCAATGCAGATGAGCAGATGTTTTCCTTTCAGAATGTGAAAGTGGAAACTGTTTATGCATCCAGTAATGGAATAGTCTAGTTGTTAGAGCTGTGGCCTGAGAACCAGGAAAGCCAAAGTTCAAATCCTGCTTCTCCCACAGATGCTCCTTGTGCCCTTAGGTAAATCACTTCACCTTCCATTGCCTCAGGTTCACTCAGTTTAATATACACGCCTCACCTTAACATAACACAGTAGATGACTGCAGATAAAGACCAGTATGGTCCATTACTCAGATTTGAAAAAGACAAGTAATTAAAATCCAAATCCAAGTGCAGTTGTGACTTCTTGTCCATGGTTTGGTAGTGATCAGATGGTTGGAGTGATTGTTTTGATCTTGTTTTGCCTGTGCTACATGATGGACAATTTACAGACCTTCTCTGTCATATATAGTCATTGAAAAATTGAAATAAATCAAAATACTTGAAGCCGTACCCGTTGGACACTTTTAAAAAAGATATATGTACTTAGCAATATCTTGCTCTCCATCAAAATAAAGTGAGTACCCTCAGCTTAACGATGGCATTGCACCCAGGCATGTGGAAGATCTGGGTTAAATTTTCAAGCTCACCTTCTGTTTCTTGGTCCAACCAGGACTGTTGTGCTGCAGAAATAATTTAATTTAATATTTATATTCTGCCTAACCCTTCAGAGTTCAAGGCAGATTGCAATAAAACAAAATCAACAAACAAATCAATAAAACGTTACAGGTTCGATAATCAAAAGGGATTAACAGCAGTTAAATGTGTTAATCATTTTATCTGGGATATCTGATGAATATCCCTGGGTGCTGTCACTGCATGCCCCAATGCTATCCAGTTAGCATTGGGATGTTCTGGAGGCGACACCTAGCTATAAGCAGACAGCAGTGAAATTGAGCTGTTGCCCAATTTTTGGCAAAGTGGCAAAAGTCAGGCACAGCAAAGGCTGGCGTAATGTATGCCACAGAAGCTAACCAAATAGTGGCTGAATAGCACCACTGGCTAGCTTCCTAGCAATCCGGGCAACCCAGATATACAATGTCTGGACCCAGATATGGTCCTGGCATTGAATATCCGAGTCTAATGTTCAGCAGTGGTGGCTAGCCACTTCAGCAGTGCTAGCCACCACTGCTGAATATCGGGCCCTATGATTACAATTAAAAATATATATATATAAATAAAAACAGTCCATTAATTAGAAAGCAAAGTAACAGCTGGGTCTTTAAATCCCAGCAAAAATTATTGTCAAAAGCAGTGAGGCTGATAATTCAAAAGCATCAATAAGACCTGCTAACTGGATGAGTGCTAGTCACTGAAGTGTTCAGCTGTGCTTTCCAGGTCATTCTGCTAGACCAGTCCAGACAAACGGGTTGTGTCCCCCTGCCAGCAGATCTTGGAGACAGAGAATTCTACCAGAGCTCTGATAGGCTGGACTCTGGTGATATGGTCCTATCCCTAGGGGTCTCCCTCAGTATTTCTCTGTCTCCAGCAGATCTGGTTGCTTTTGTTGTTTTTCCCTCAAAATCTTTAAAATTATTTAGAATCCCTTTGGGGATTGATATTTCCACTTGCCTGTTGCTGCCAGTATAGTTTCACTGTGCACCAGAGTGTTTGCAGCTGAGCTCCTGTTTCTGACACAGTAGAGCTCGCTGACAGGAAGAATCCCCAGCATCTGGCCATGAGGGCTTGTTAGCTGGACGAAGGCCTCCCTAAAATCAGGTTTCCCAGTAACTTGATTCCCCAGATAAACTTGTGGAGCTCCTGGGCCTGGCTTCAGTAGAGCTCCTGATTTTCTTTAAGCAGCGCTGAGTCTTTGCCACGAGAGCTTAGACAGCAGGAGGATCAGGTATCAGTTTCTGAGAGAAACTTTAAGTAAACTGTTTTTCCTATTCGTCTCTCCGGGCCAGTCCAGGAAAGTAGGGTAGTCAACCTCCTCTAGCAGCTGAGGGCTGAAAAGAACTGAAAACTCTTTGCTGACAGGCGCACTAGCTCCCCCTGGTGTCCGAGAGAGTCCATCAGTCTTTCAGTCCTCAGCAGCTGAGCTAGTTGTATAGCTGACAGGCTCCGGAGAGACTAATAGGATCAGGGACATAATGATTATATTTCTTTAACATCTGGTCGGGGGATTCAGGTGATCTGAGAGCTGACTGAAAAGCTCTAGCAGTGTTATTCAGTGCAGCCACTTTCCGTTTTTTATTCTTTCCTACAGAGGGGAAAGTGCAGAATCCCTCCGTTTATTTCTCCAGAACCACCAAGTCGGTGTGTTTTAAAAACAGAGCCTGCTTAAGGGAGATTTTATTATTTATTGAAATACAACGGAGAAATTCGCTGGGAGCCCCAGGGAACACTTCTCTGTTCAAATGTATGCAGTTCCGGCTACCCGCTGGCAGCGGGGAAGCGGTTTGCTGCAAGATTAACAACGCGGTTGTTTTTCAGGTAGGAGCTGATCCGGGGCGATCGTAGCTTTTAGGCTTGGGGCTTAAACCGTCGCGGGGTTAGATTGCGGGTTGTCGGGTCAAGAAGTGCCTCATTTCCTGCTAGCTTCGTTTCCCAGGACGCGTCTGGTTCTCCGCGGTTTAAAAGCCGGCTCCGATGTGTCGCGGCGGTGCGGTTTAGAATTTTTATTTCTTTTAACTTCTTCTGTTTATTTCTGGTGAACGTGGGTTCATGGAGCCTCAAAAGCACAAAGATGCTAAAGAAGAAGAGATGGTTAAGGCCCCGAGCGGAGCAGAAAGAGCGGGAACGGCGGCCAATTTAGCTCAGCCGTCGGTTTCTCCCGCGTTGCCAGTCAAGTCAGGGAAAAAGAGAGCGAAGTCACACAAAGCTGCTTCTGCTGAGGGAGCAGTGCAGTTATCTGTGTCAAAAGAGACAGGATCCTTAGAGTCTTTTTTCTCCGCCGAATTTATTTTGGAACTCCATAGTGCTTATTTAATGAAGAGATCACAGTCTTTTTTGTCTCCCCCTGCAAGTCAGGGGGAACAAAGCTGGAGTCCTCCGAGGCAGACCCGGGGGAAGGAGTCTCCTCAATGTTACCAGGGGGGGGAAACAGCCTCAGAAGGCTTGGGACCTCTGAGTTCGGGGTCTCAGCTTCCAGAGGATGGTGAAATTCTGTCAGAGGCCGGACTTGATTTTTGGCCTGGGGAGTTGGAGGAGGGTGAGTTAGGACCAGGAGAGGATCCTAATATTTTCAGAGTCTTCAGGAAGGAAGAGTTAGGAGCTTTAATTACGCAGTCGCTAGCGGCGTTAAATCTTGTGCTTCCTACGGTTCAGCAGAAGCCATTAGAGGATCCCCTGCTGCAAGGTTTTAAATCAGAACAGCATTGTTTCCCCCTTCATAGAGTTATTAAGCAAATGATTGACTCGGAATGGGAGTGTCCTGAGGCCTCCCTAAGAGGCAGTCGCGCGATGGCACGTCTGTGCCCCATTCCCCAGGAGGAAAAGGAGTTGTTACGTATGCCTAAGGTGGATGCCCTCGTTTCAGCGGTTACTAAAAAGACTACCATTCCGGTGGAAGGAGGTACGGCTCTGAAAGATTTTCAGGACCGTCGGTTAGAAGCTCTCTTGAAGCAGGCCTTTGATTCCAGTGCTTTAGCCTTACAGGCTTCCCTTTGCGGGGCATATGTTTCCAGGGCGTCAATACGCTGGCTTCAGGGAGACCATGCTCCGGATAAGGAGGAAGACTCTTCGCCGGACGGCGCTAAGCTGGAGTCGGCAGCGGCTTATCTAGCGGATGCCTTTTATGATTTGGTAAGAATATCAGCAAAATCAATGGCGTCTGTCATAGCAGCTAGACGTTTTCTCTGGTTGCGGAACTGGGCGGCAGATGCGTCATCTAAGGCCCGTCTCAGTAAGCTTCCCTACAAGGGCAAGCTGCTCTTTGGGGAGGCGTTGAAAAAGATTGTGAAAGATTTAGGCGATTCCAAGGGGGGACGCCTTCCCGAGGACTGGCCGAGAGCGGCTAAGATGCCTTCATTGCAGAGAGGTCAAGGTCGCGATTTTCGCAGATTCCAGGGGTCCCGGTTTGCGCCTTATCAACGTGGACGTTTTGTACCTAGAGGCCAATCCTTTCACCGCCCAGCACGCTTCAACTAAAAAGCCTCAATGAAGGGATGCTGGTCCAGGCGGAGATTCCTGTGGGAGGTCGTTTGCAGGGGTTTCTCTCCGCCTGGGCCAGCATCACTATGGACCAGTGGGTGCTCGAGATTATCAGGGACGGCTATGCTCTGGAGTTCGCGCACCCACTGGGGGATGCTTTTGTAGCTTCTCCGTGCGGTCCTCTGGCAAAAAGGAAGGCAGTCAACGACACTTTAGGGCGTTTGTTGCGTCTTCAAGCAGTAGTACCAGTTCCCGCCGACCAGTGCGGCTTAGGTCGATACTCGATTTATTTTGTGGTTCCCAAGAAGGAAGGTTCTTTTTGGCCTATTCTAGATCTCAAGCTAGTGAATCGTTGTTTGAGAGTGCCACATTTCCGGATGGAAACCTTACGTTCGGTAATCCGGTCGGTAAAACCGGGGGAATTTCTATCGTCCATAGATTTAACGGAAGCGTATTTGCATATTCCGATCCGGCGAGAACACCAGAAGTTTCTTCGGTTTGCGGTCCCCATGGGTCATTTTCAGTTCCGAGCCTTGCCGTTCGGTCTGGCTACCGCCCCTCGTACCTTCACCAAGGTTATGGTGGTGGCGGCGGCGGCGCTACGGAAGGAAGGGATTCAGGTCCATCCGTATCTCGACGATTGGTTGATAAGAGCTGCGTCGCGAGCAGAGTCTCTCGTAGCAACAGCCAGAGTTGTGGAATTTTTCGAACAGCTCAGTTGGGTCATCAATCGAGCGAAGAGTCAGTTGCACCCAGGTCAGCAATTGACTTATCTGGGAGCGTTATTCGATACCGACAATGGCTCCGTTTTTCTTCCTACGGAGAGAGTTCGAAAGATTTTCTCGCAGGTTACGGCCTTTCTGCGCCTTCAGGCACCGACGGCTTGGAGATATTTACAGGTGTTGGGGTCGATGGCGGCAGCCTTAGACCTAGTTCCGTGGGCCAGAGCGCATATGCGGCCTCTTCAACAGGCCTTACTGATGCGGTGGTCTCCGCAAGCTCATCCTCTCTCTCGGCGTCTGCCGTGTCCGGAGGAAGTGAAGGTCAGTCTGCAGTGGTGGTTGGTCCCTGCTCATCTGCAAGAGGGAATGCCGTTAGCCTTACCAGAATGGGTGTTACTCACCACAGATACCAGCCTTTCCGGTTGGGGGGCGCATTGCTTGACGCAGTTAGCGCAGGGCGTCTGGTCGACGGAGGAGAGTTTTTGGTCGATCGATCGGTTGGAAATGCGGGCGGTTCGCTTAGCGCTCGTAGAGTTTGTCGATCTGCTCGAGGGGCGGGCAGTTCGAGTCTTTTCCGACAACTTAGTGACCGTTTCGTACATCAACAAGCAAGGCGGCACGGGCAGTGTGGTGCTTCTAGAGGAGAGTCAACAGCTGTTTCTCTGGGTGGAGAAGCATCTGGCAGCGATTTCAGCAGCTCATGTGGCAGGAAAAGACAATATTCAGGCGGATTATCTCAGTCGGAATGCCATAGATCCAGGAGAGTGGGAACTAAATTGGGCAGTTTTTCACGCCATCACACTGAGATGGGGTCAGCCCGTTCTAGATCTCATGGCCACTCAAGCAAATGCCAAAGCGGCTCAGTTTTACAGCAGGCGCAGGGAGCGCATGTCGGAGGGTCTCGACGGTCTGGTTCAGTCCTGGCCGCCGAGTCAGCTGCTTTATGTCTTCCCTCCATGGCCGCTGATAGGTCGAACAATACAAAGAATAGCAAACTACAAGGGGACGGTGATCCTCATTGCTCCGGATTGGCCTCGGCGCCCGTGGTATGCCAATCTAATGCGGCTGCTGGTGGCTCCGCCTTGGAGGTTACCCGCTCGGGTAAATCTGTTGTCTCAAGGGCCCGTGTTAATGCCGCAGGTGGATCGGTTCTTGCTTACGGCCTGGCTCTTGAGAGGAAACGCTTACTTCGTAAAGGATATTCACAATCTGTGATAGCCACTCTGCTTCGGTCCAGGAAGAACTCTACTTCATTAACGTACATTCCAGTTTGGCGCGTTTTTGAAGCATGGTGTGGGGATCGACGGGTTCGGCCTTCGGCAGTGCAACTACCGGATGTCTTAGCTTTCCTTCAGGACGGGCTTGACAAAGGTCTAGCCCTCAACACTCTTAAGGTGCAGCTGGCGGCGCTAGCCTGTTATAGAGGGAAAGTGCAAGGTCGTTCTCTTTCCCCGCATCCGGATGTACGAAGGTTTCTTAGGGCGGCCAGGATCATTCGACCTCCGGTTCGGCAAGTGGTTCCTCCGTGGGACTTGAATTTGGTGTTGGAAGCTATGACGCTGCCGCCATTTGAATCCAAGGCTCCGGGTAACCTTCGGGAGCTTTCATGGAAAACTGCTTTTTTAGTTGCCTTGTGTTCCGCGCGTAGAGTTTTGGATTTGCAGGCGCTCTTGTGCAGGGAACCGTACCTACAGTTTTCGGCAGAACGGGTAGTGTTGAGACCGGTACCGTCCTTTCTGCCTAAGGTGGTCTCCAGTTTTCATCTAAATCAAACAGTTTTCCTTCCTACTTTTCATCCGTGTGAAGGAGAAAAATGGGATCGGTCGCTGAAGAGGCTGGATTTGGGACGTGTGTTGCAAAAATATCTGAAGGAGACGAAGTCGTTTCAAAAGTCGGACCGGTTATTCGTCTTGTTTGGGGGTCCGGCTAAAGGGAGAGCGGCGACCAAGGCTTCTATCGCTCGTTGGGTGAAGCATGCTATTCGGGCAGCTTACCAAACAAAGGGATTGGCGGCCCCGATGGGGCTCAGAGCGCATTCTACTAGGAGTCAGGCGACTTCATGGGCGGAGTATGCCTTGATTCCGCCGGTGGATATCTGTAGAGCGGCTACGTGGTCTTCTTTACATACGTTTGCTAGGCACTATCGGTTGGATGTTCAGGCAAGGGCAGATGCGGCAGTTGGGGCCTCGGCACTGGTAGCGGGGCTCGCAGGACCCTCCCGGTTGTAAGTACTGCTTTGGTACTGCCCTACTTTCCTGGACTGGCCCGGAGAGACGAATAGGAAGGAGAAATTAGACCTTACCTGCTAATTGTCTTTCCTTGAGTTCTCTCCGGGCCAGTCCAGGACCCTCCCATGGTTCTCTGCGAGTTTGCTAGTGGTTACTGTCCTCGGCACAAAGATGTTCCACTCATAACGGGTTGCCTAGCTGGTGGCCGGAGCTGGGGACATTGATGACATTGGAAAGAGAATTGTTACCGACAAAAAAATAAATAAATAAAAGAAAAAAGGGAAAACAGGGGAGTTTCTGTTTAAGTGCACTTTTTAGGAGTATCTCGGAATTCCTTTGAGGTTAGTCTTTGTTATTTTGTTCCAGTTTAGTATGTTGTTAGGCACACTCCTTTGATACCACAAGACTGATGGACTCTCTCGGACCCCAGGGGGAGCTAGTGCGCCTGTCAGCAAAGAGTTTTCAGTTCTTTTCAGCCCTCAGCTGCTAGAGGAGGCTGACTACCCTACTTTCCTGGACTGGCCCGGAGAGAACTCAAGGAAAGACAATTAGCAGGTAAGGTCTAATTTCTCCTTCGTACTTGCCTCAGCTGCCCTGGGTTTATTTCAACTGCATTGGGACCGGCTGTCTCTGACCTGATTCCTTCACTTCCGGTTTCATCAGGGTCTGTTCAACTGGGTTTGAAGTTCCTATTTTCTTCATTTTAGTTTCCTGGATGCACCCAGAGCACACAAGAGGTGTTTCTCTGGGTTTCACAGGCTTCCCTCCTTAACAGCTGTATTTTCTGTAATCAGCAATACAACAGGGTTTGAGTTTCTGATTTCACTGTCTGTGCAGCTCCCCTTTTCTCCAGAAACACCTTCCAGCCCCTGCCATGAGGGTCTAAGTGGCTGCAGAGGGATCAAACTCTAATTTCCCTACCTTTCAGTCGCTGTAATTACCTTACACTGACTTTGAAAGTTTCTCTTCTCCTCCATGGGAGCTCAGCTCTTCTGTACTAGCACAGTGAATAACTGACAGTTTCCTTCTCCCCTCTGTTTCTGGTGATTCAGGGTTCGTCAGGATTTGAATTTTTAAGTTGCTAGCAGCACTCCTTGCCTCTTCCCCAGTGATTTTGCTGCATTTTTAAGGTTTTTAGAGCTTAGGAAACTTTTATTTTGCAGTTTTTCTGTGCCAGCGGCCATTTTGAAAATCAGGAGGGATTTCTCTTCAGTGTTGTTTTTTGGAGGAACAGCTCTGGGCAGCCAATTCAAAACATTTAAACATGCTGTGAAGGCACAGGGAGTTTCAAAATCCCTTTTCTTTGAAGAGTCTTCTGTTTCCCTAAGCCTACCTTGATTTTTGTTTACAAAAAAAGGGTTTAAGCCTCTGCAATGCCTGTTTCTCTGCACAGCTGTATTATATGTAATAATAGGAAAAAGGAGTTAATAGATTGCTTGTGTTCCACCTGCATGCTGCATCCAGGAGAATCTTCTTCCTCCATTCCCTCTGCGCTGCCAGCTGGGGACATCAGCGCCTTAACTCCTCCCTCCTTAGAGCCCCTGCAGCAGGATCTTCCTGCAGAAAATATTCAGTCAGCTCCCATTTTGCTTCCACAGCCGCTGGACGCCACGGCAGTCTTGGCTGACAGGGAGTTCCTGACGCTCTTCCGCCAGGCATGGCACCTGTGGCATTCTGAGTCTGTTGGTATACCTTCAGCACCCGCCCGGTAGCACACAAGGATATGGTAGGGTCTCGCAAGCGGTCCCGAAAGTCCTCAGACCTTAAAGCAGTACGTCCTTCCAGGAACGTTGCATGTGGCTTGCGGGACACTACGGATATTCCAGAAGACTTTAAATCGTCGGAGGTGAGCCCTGACTCATTGGAGAAAGAAGATGGGGAATATTCTCCGTCTGATTCTTCGCTGACAGTTCACGAGGGCTCTCAAGATATCAGACTTTTTCGGAAAGAGGAGTTGCCGGCCCTAATCACACAGGTGATGGAGTCGCTATGCCTAGTCGACACGCCTGATCCTCAGAGTTCTCAAACCCTGTTGGAGCCGGATCCCATTTTACAGGGCATTCGTAAGCCTTCCAAAGCTTTTTCCTTTCCAGCCGAGTTACAGCATATGGTATCTCCAGAGTGAGACTCTCCAGAGTCCTCTCTACGTACGGCACGCGGTATTGGTCAGTTATACCCTTGGTCTCCTTCTGACTTGGACCGTTGGCTGACATACCCGAAAGTTGATGCGTTAGTGACCGGGGTCACCAAGCATACCACAATTCCGGTTGAGAGCGGAGCGGCACTCCTCAACCAGCAAGACCAAAAAAAGTTGAGAGTCTGCTAAAGACGGGTTTTTCGTTGTCCGCTCTTTCCCTTCAAGCAGGGGTGTGCGCAGGTCTAGCAGCACGGGCCTCCCTTCGATGGATTCTGCAGCTTCCAGGTGATCCCGAGTTGGCTCGTTTAGAAGCCATCGCTGCATTCCTGGCAGAGGCCTTCTCTGATCTCTTGCGGCTGTCAGCTCGCTCTGTAGCACCGGTGACAGTAGCTCGGAGATGGCTCTGGCTGTGTCAATGGGCAGCGGATGTTGATTCTTTCAAAGACTCCAGCGTTTAGCTGCCATTCGTCCAGTTCCACCGTTGGAAAGAGGACTAGGCCGTTACGCTGTCTATTTCGTGGTGCCAAAAAAAAAAAAAAGACGGCTCCTTTCATCCTATCTTGGATCTCAAAGGTGGCAATCGCAGTCTGCGGGTACCACACTTTCGAATGGAGACTCTGCGATCCGTTATTCAAGCGGTACGCAAGGGGGAATTCTAGCTTCCCTCAATCTCACAGAAGCATTCTTCACATTCCTATTCGAGAGGGGCATCAGCGACTCGTTCGATTCGCGGTACTCGGTCAACATTTCCAATTTTGTGCGATGCCCTTCGGTCTAGCTTTGGCGCCTCGAACCTTCTCCAAGGTAATGGTGGTAGTAGCTGCGGCCTTACGCAGCCGCGGCATCAGTGTTCATCCTTATCTGGACGTCTGGCTCATTCGCGCAGACTCTCTCCCCTAGGATTGCAGCACAGTCTCGGTGGTTGTTGCCTTTCTCGAAAGCCTCAGCTGGGTAATCAACCGCGACAAGAGTTGTCTTCAGCCGTCCCAGGAGATCGAATTTTTTGGGGGCTTGATTTGATACAGCCTTAGGTCGGGTCTTTTTGTCAATGCCTCGATTCCTCAAGTTAACTTCTCAAGTTCGCAGTCTCCTAGCACAGGTCTCGCCTCAAGCATGATGTCCAGAGGATTATCAAGTTCAGTTGCCTCTACTACCGGCGGTGCGACTTTGCCTCCGTTGGTGGCTCTGGCCTTCGAGGGGTTCCCTTGGAGACTCCGCACTGGGTGTTGGTAACGACAGATGCCAGTCTCTCCGGTTGGGGAGCGCATTGCGGCTCGCACTCAGCGCAGGGGATTTGGTCTCCTCGGGAGGCCCGGTGGTCCATCAATTGCCTTGAGACGCGAGCAGTGCGTTTAGCCTTGCGAAAGTGTCAGCCTCTTCTGCGGCATCAGGCGGTTCGAATTCTGTCCGACAACGCTACGACAGTGGCATACCTCAACCGCCAAGGGGGTACAAAATGTCCAGGTGTATCGAAGGAAATGGGTCTTCTCCTTCCGTGGGCAGAGAGGCATCTGCAGGCGATCTCGGCGCAACACATCGCGGGGGTAGACAATGTAAAAGCCGATTTCCTCAGCAGACATGCTCTGGATCCAGGGGAGTGGGCTCTGGCGCCAGAGTCCTTTCAGTCCATTGTTCGACAATGGGGTCTACCGGCAATGGATCTCATGGCTAAGGCGCAGAATACCAAGGCACCGATCTACTTCAGCCGTTGGAGATACAATGGGTCGCACGGGACAGATGCTCTGTCTCAAGCGTGGCCAACCCATCTCCTTCTGTATGTCTTTCCTTCCTGGTCCATGATCGGCAAGATTCTCCAAAGAGTCAGGGAGCTTCGCGGCCAGGTGATCCTGGTGGCACCTGATTGGCCTCGCAGACCGTGGTATGCGCATCTCGTCCGGCTGTCTCGGGCGTCTCCTCTATGCCTGGGGGCGTGCCCAGGGCTCCTGCTCCAAGGGCCGGTGGAAATGGGAAACCCGGCTGCTTACTCGCTTACGGCCTGGCTCTTGAACGCCGCAGGTTAGTTCTGAAGGGATATTCGTCGAGTGTGGTGGCGACAATGCTTAAGGCACGGCGGTCTTAGACGTCGCTGGCTTACGCTCGTGTGTGGCGTCTCTTTGACACTTGGTGTTCGCTGGGTCACATCTCGCCCTGGCGTTGCAACATCCCGGATATTCTTTCCTTTCTGCAGGCCGGTCTAGATAAGGGTCTGGCGCTCGGGACCTTGCGCGTGCAGGTTGCTGCGCTAACTTGTTTTCGAGGGCCGATAGCGGGGCGTTCTCTCGCCTCGCATGTGGACGTTTCGCGTTTTCTTAAAGGGGTTCAGACATTACGGCCCCCGATACGTCCTTTAGTTCCTTCTTGGGATCTCGCTCTCATTCTCCGTGCCCTTGCTCCTCCCTTTGAGCCCCTGAAGGCATGTTCCCTTAAGGATTCAACGCTAAAGACGGTTTTCCTAGTGGCCATAACCTCGGCACGTCGGATTTCCGAACTTCAGGCTCTCTCTTGTCAAGACCCCTATCTCTCGTTTTCTTCGGCGGGAGTTTCTCTTCGAACTGTTCCATCCTTTTTACCTAAGGTGCTTATCCCGTTTCATGTCAACCAGCCTCTTTTCTTGCCTACCTTTGAAAGAGAGCAGTGTTCCGGTCACCTTCGTCAATCGCGTGCTGTGGACCTGAAGAGAGTGCTTTATCGGTATCTTAAGAACACGAATGCCTTCCGTAAGACCGATAATCTTTTTGTCCTGTTTGCGGGCCCTCGACGGGGGTCCACAGCCTCCAAATCCACCATTTCTAGATGGTTGCGAGGAGCTATTGAGGCAGCTTGTATACTGCAAGGCAAGCAGGTTCCAGCAGGGCTCCGAGCTCACTCCACTCGGGCTCGGGCTTTGTCTTGGGCCGAGCGGTCTCAAGTAGCCCCTCTCGACATTTGCCGGGCGGTGACTTGGTCATCGTTGTCCACGTTTGTCCGTCAGTATAGATTGGACGTTCACGCTCGGCAGAAGGGTCAGTTTGGAGCTGCAGTGCTGTCGTTGGCATTGACCCCCCCTTGAAAGCAGGTAGCTTGGGTACTGCCCGTTTGTCTGGACTGGTCTAGCAGTATGACCTGGAAGGGGAAATTTCACTTACCGTTAATTTCCTTTCCTGGAATACTGCTAGACTAGTCCAGGACCCACCCTGCTGCCAGTTGCGGTGCTGCTAGTGGGGTGAAGCCGCTGGCCTCTGTTCCTTCCTTGTTAGTATGCCTCACCATGGGGGCCCAATGGCTGCGTTATCGGTCTTAGCAGCCTTCAGTTCTGGGGATACTTTCAGCTCCCTTGTACATAGTTGAATTAAACGTCCACTATGTGTGGTCTTATGGTTTAGTTGCGTTACATGTTTGGATTCACTTTACAGACAATACTGAGGGAGACCCCTAGGGGTAGGACCATATCACCAGAGTCCAGCCTATCAGAGCTCTGGTAGAATTCTCTATCTCCAAGATCTGCTGGCAGGGGGACACAACCCGTTTGTCTGGACTGGTCTAGCAGTATTCCAGGAAAGGAAATTAACGGTAAGTGAAATGTCTCCTGGATAGTGCCACTGTTTCCTCTAAGCACCTCAGCACTATCCGGATAGTGCCAATGCAGTCTATCTGCAGCATGAGGGAGGTCCAAGAGGTTATCCAGATAGTGGCAATTTTCAGTCCACTAACCAGATAAGAAACCACATAAATTTAGGCCAAAAAAAGCATGCCTAACTTTGTGTGATTTTTCTATCTGGATAATGACTGAATATCGCCACTATCCAGATAGCCTGCAGCGGGTCACTGCAAAACTGGATATTACATTTCCACTGAGTAGATGGTTTCATTTTGCTCAATGTGGCCATCTTTTAAAAAACAGACTGCTATAGGTTGAATATTAGCCTGATTACCTCCAAGATTGCATGGGAGCAGCACTACAAAATGTTTTGGAGTATGTAGTGTACAACAAGTGCACTAAGAGCGGAAAGAGACATGGCCACACTAAAAAAAAATGCTGTCAAAGAAACAGACTTTATTCAATCATTTCAAAGTAAAAATATCCTAGGAGAACCACTAGGCTGCTCCTCCACTTCCCGGATGATTAGTGCCACTGAATATCCCCAGGTGCAGCCTCTAAGTGTCCCAACGCTAGCTGGCTATCATTGGGGCATTCCAAGGGTGGAGCAGAGGCAGCACATGGGGATAACCGGCCTGCACCAGTATTCAGCTGCTAACCAGTTATCCCAAAGCAGCTAAAGTTAGGCACATTAATGGCTGGCCTTTGTAGCCACCTTAGCTAACCAGCCATCGGCTAAATATCACCACTGACAAGTTAGCGAACTCGCTATCCGGCAGACCCCGATATTCAATGCCAGTGGCCAGATATGACCCTGGTATTGATTATCTGGGTTCAGTTATAGCAGCGACAGCTAATTGCTTTAGCTTCAGAATGTTTAGAGCCTCAGCCTGTGTCCCTTTTAATCAACTCTTTTGCGGTACCACTAAAAGAGCCCGTCATGTTTGCACCCCTTCTCTCTCCCCTCATTTTGAGTTGGTGTTACTGTGTTTCAAGAAACTCTGTCCATGGGTAAATAACCGATGAGTGAAGAAAACTCCATGATCTAACCACAATACCACGGCTCTTTAGGTCTCTGGTCCATCAAGCAGTGAGAGACAGGCAGAGAATAATACAGAACACAGTCACACACACACACAAAGTGCTATTTTCTTTGAGCCTGCAGACTTTCCCTCCAAAATTCAATTTTTCTGCCTCAATCCCATCAATCTAATTTGAGGACTACTATATAAGCGAACAGACATCCACAGCTTAACCACTTCACTCTGAAGCAAGCCACCGTATGGTGACTGAAATGTGGGTTCAAGTTACATAGACGTAGCATGACCTGGAAAACCGCAAAGTTTATTATTCAGATAATTATTCGGATAGTACGGCACAATCCAGATGTTGAGCATTAGCTAATTTATGGATACTGCCGTTGAATATCCTGACTTTTAGACTAGAGCAGCTGGCATTAACAAAAAAAAAACCACGGACTACTGCAGGTTGAATGTTGATCTCCATGTGGCTCTAAGAGACCTGCTACACCAACTGCTAAGCTCCACAATCCCTTGAAGCCTCTCTCTCAAAACTCCTCTGTATTCATCCCAAAAGCTATTAGGAATTAATAATGCAAGCAATGACAAAGGGAATTTCCAAAAAAATATGGGCAAAATTAATTGCTATTTCTATATAACTGATGTATGCCAAGTATTTTCCCATTAGTATTTACCCACTTAATTCTGAACAGGAAATCAGTCCCTTCACTGACAAGTGTATTGAATAGATGACCAGTAAGTGCCTATGGAATGTAGTATTAAGCCCAGGAAGGAGGAGGTAAGATGCCATCCTTCAACCATTAGACTTGGGAAAACTTTCCTGAGTTCTGGCGGTTTCAGGTGGGGGTCAGGAAGCAGGGGCATTCAAGTTTGTTTGGAAGCTGGGAGGGGGGATCACGGGAGGGAAGGAAGGGTGGGAGGAGGGTGATCTTAAGGGAGAGAGGGAGGGGGCTTGGGGATGGGGTGTTTGTGGTTACGAGTCTCCCTAGACACCAATGTTTGATAAGTGAGTACACCCCACCGCAGTTTCAATGTTAATGGGGAGATTGCTTTCCTAAATAGATCGGAGAGTAGACTTGCGGATGTATATAGAGATACCCTTCATATCAGCATTAAGACATGGAGTAGCAGGGTATGTGGAGGTGGAAGGAGTGAGGCCACTATCTGAAATTTTGTATAGAACACCCTACACGGACTTGACGGTGTTATAGGCTGACGAATGTAACAGGTGTCTTAGATTACTCTGAAGATCTCTGTAGTGTTGCCGAAGAGGGGTGGTGCCTCTGTGTACTAACTTCCATGAAAAGTTATATGTAGGTTTGTCTTGTGGAATGATGGAATGTATGCTTTTTTTTTCTATGAAAACAATAAAAATGATTTTACATAAAGTTGGATTGGCATAAAGAAAGAATGGGGTGGTTCGAATCATAAGAATATAAGAACATAAGATATGCCATACTGGGTCAGACCAAGGTCCATCAAGCCCAGTATCCTGTTTCCAACAGTAGCCAATCTAGATCATACGTACCTAGCAGTTTCCCCAAAAGACACAGGTTCCACAATGCTTGTACTGGGTCAAGCATTGATATCCTGGGTCCCTTTTTAATAATGGTATTGGATCTTTTCTCCAGGAACTTGTCCAAATCTTTTTTAAACCCAGCTACACTAACAGCCTTTACTACATCCTCGGGTAACAAATTCCAGAGTTTGATTACACGTTGAGTGAAAAAATATTTTCTCTTATTTGTCTTAGTTTACCCTGTAGCTTCATTGCATGTCCCCTAGTCTTTCTATATTCTGATAACGTAAACAATCGATCTACATTTACCCGTTCCACTCCATTCATTAATTTAGAGACTTCTATCATATCTCCCCTCAGCCGTCTCTTTTCCAGGTTAAAGAGCCCTAACCTTTTTAGCCTTTCTTCATAGAGGTATCCTTCCATCCCCTTTACCATTTTGGTGGCTCTACTCTGAACCTTTTCTAATAACGCTATATCCTTTTTAAGATATGGCGACCAGAATAGCACACAATATTCAAGGTGCGGTCGCACCATGGAACGATACAGAGGCATTATAATATCCTTTGTTTTATTTTCCATTCCTTTCCTTATGTTACCTAGCATTCTATTTGCTCTCTTGGCTGCCGCTGCACATTGGGTGGAGGGTTTTAACATGTCCACAGTGACGCCTAAATCTTTTTCCTGGGTGGTGGTTCCAAATGTGGAACCTTGCATCGTGTAACCATAATTTGGGTTGTTCTTCCCTAGGTGCATAACTTTGCAATTGTCTACATTAAATTTCACCTGCCATTTTGATGCCCAGTCTTCCAATTTATCAAGATCCTCTTGCAATTTTCCACAATCCTCATGAGTTTTAACAACTTTAAATAGTTTTGTGTCATCTGCAAATTTGATAACCTCACTTGTTATTCCCTTTTCTAGGTCATTTATGAATATGCAAAAAGCAGTGGACCCAGCACAGATCCCTGGGGTACACCACTATTCACCTTTCTCCATTGGGAAAATTGGCCATTTAGCCCTACCCTCTGCTTTCTGTCTTTTAACCAGTTCCTGATCCACAATAGTACATTCCCTCCTACTCCATGACTCTTTAGTTTTGCCAAAGGTCTCTGATGAGGGACCTTGTCAAAGGCTTTCTGAAAGTCCAAATACACTATATCAACCAACTCACCTTTGTCTACCTGTTTATTCACACCTTCCAAAAAACATAACAGATTAGTAAGACAAGATCTTCCTTGTCTAAAGCCATGTTGGCTGTCTCCCATTAAGCCATGACTATCTACATGTTCAGCAATTTTGTTCTTTATGATGGTTTCTGTCATTTTTCCCGGTACTGACATCAGGTTCACCGGTCTGTAGTTTCCCAGATCACCCCTGGAAACCTTTTTAAAAATTGGCGTTACGTTGGTCATCCTCCAATCTTCAGGTATTACAGATGATTTTAATGATAGTTCACAGATTACTATTAGCAGGTCTGCAATTTCATATTTCAGTTCTTTCAACACCCTTGGATGTATATCATCCGTTCCAGGTGATTTGCTACTCTTCAGTTTATCAAATAGTTGTAATAGATCTTCCTGATGTATCAATATTTCCTTCAGTTCTTCCGCACCATTAAATACCACTTCAGTCATGGGTAACATCCCTACATCTTCCTCAGTAAAGACCGAAGCAAAGAATTCATTCAGTCTGTCCGCTATTGCCTTGTCGCCTCTTAGTGCCCCTTTAACCCCTCTATCATCTAATGGACCAACTGACTCTCTCACAGGTTTTTTGCTACGAATGTACTTGTAAAAGTCTTTATTACATGTTTTTGCTTCTGCAGCAAGCTTCTTCTCAACTTCTCCCTTTGCCTGCCTTATCAATGCCTTGCATTTAACTTGCCAGTGCTTGTGCTGTTTCCAGTTTTAATCATTTGGCTCTTTTTTTCCATTTCCTGAAAGATGCTTTTTTGGCAACAACAGCCTCTCTGACCTCACTTTAAACCATGTTGGCAGTTTTATGGACTTCCTTCCACTTTTCTTAAAGCGTGGAATACAGCTGGTCTGGGCTTCCATGATAGTATTTTTCAACAACACCCAAGCTTGATGTAAGTTTTTAACCTTTGCAACTGCTCCTTTTAGTTTTTTCTTAACTATTTTCCTCATTTTATCATAGTCTCCCTTTTGAAAGTTAAAAGGTAGTACTATGGATTTCCTTACCATCACTGTTCCCTCTAAGCTGTGCACATGTGCGCGCACACACACCTCGCCAAGTGAGCGCACATACTTTACAACAGAGCACACAAAAATTATGGTTCTGATTCTGATAGAAAACAACACAGACGTCTTAAAATTTAAAAGTTGTTGTGTATTTATGGTTTTCACAAGTTCTACAATATTTTCTAGTGCAATCAATGTGGTGTACATACTGTATTCTGACGTGTAGTCAAATTTTAAAGTATATAACTCTGAGTGTCGTTATGTGGCACACAAAAATTTAACCTTCCTGATATTTTATGTGCACACATCCTACAGAAAATTAGAGAGAACATTGCTTACCATCCCTCCTCCACTAATTAAATCAAACGTAAAAATGCTATGCTCACTGTTGCCAAATGGCCTCAACACTCTTATCTCTTGCACCAGATCTGGTGTTCCACTAAGGACTAGGTCCAATATGGCTTCCCCTCTGGTCAGTTCATGAACCAGCTGCTCCAAGAAGCAGTCATTTATTTCATCTAGGAACTTCATCTCCCTAGCATGCCCTGCCGTGACACTGACCCAGTCGATACCGGGGTAATTGAAATCACCCATTATTATTACTGTGCTGAAACATTTGTTAGCTTCCTTGATTTCTTTGAGCATTTCATCATCCATTGGTTCATTCTGGCCAGGCGGTCGATAGTACACCCCCACTGCCATTGCCTTCCCCTTTTTACATGGAAGTTCAATCTATACAGATTCTACAGCAATTTTTTTTTCTTGCAAAACTTTAATCCTTTCTGACTTAATGCCCTCTCTAAGATAGAGTGTAATCCCTCCACCAATTTGATCAGCTCTATCATTACGATATAGTTTGTACCCAGGTATCACAGTGTCCCACTGGTTGTCCTCCTTCCACCATGTCTCAGAGATTCCAATCATATCTAACATCTCATTTAGTGCTATATGTTCTAACTCTCCCATCTTAGTTTTTAGACTTCTAGCATTTGTATACAAGCATTTTAGAGACTGTATTTTATTCATATTAATCTGGCTATTGGTAGGCATGGGTAATTTGAAATCTTTAAGCTCTGTCTGCTCCATAATCAAGGGCATTTGGACTACTTTACTCTTTTTTGGAACCTTTCTGCTTTTAGTAGTATCCTTCAAGGATACATTCTTCCGAACCATGCGCTCTTGGGCAACTGTTGGCTTTCCCCTATTATCTAGTTTAAAAGCTGCTCTATTTCCTTTTTAAAGGTTAATGCCAGTAGCCTGGTTCCATCCCGGTTAAGGTGAAGTCCATCCCTTCGGAAGAGCCTTCCCTTTCCCCAGAATGTTCCCCAGTTGCTAACAAATCCAAAACCCCCATCTTTGCACCATCATCTCATCCACGCATTGAGACATTGGAGCTCTGCCTGCCTTTTGGGTCCTGCGCGTGGAACAGGAAGCATTTCAGAGAACGCTACCCTGGAAGTTCTGGATTTCAGCTTCCTACCTAAAAGCCTAAATTTAGCCTCCAGAACCTCCCTAACACATTTTCCTATGTCATTGGTACCGACATGTACCTAGACAGGAGACTCCTCCCCAGCACTATCTAAGACCTTATCTATGTGGCACGTGAGGTCCGCTACCTTCGCAACAGGCAGGCATGTTACCAGGCGATCCTCACATCCACCATCCACCCAGCTATCTACATGCCTAATGATGGAATCACCAACTATAACGGCTGTCCTAACCCTTCCCTCATGGGCACATGGCCCTGGAGAAATTTCCTCGGTGCGAGAGGGTTTTACGTCACCTGGAGTACAGGTCCTAGTTACAGGATCACTTCCTGCCACACCAGAGTGATGCTCTCCTGTCACGTGACCTCTCTCCTCCATGGCAACAGGGATGCTGCCAGACTGGAGGTGGGACTTCAGGACTATATCCCTGTAGGTCTCGTCTATGTACCTCTCTGTCTTTCTTATGTCTTCCAAGTCTGTTACTCTAGCCTCTAGAGAACGGACTCGTTCCCTGAGAGCAAAGAGCTCCTTGCACCTAGTGCACACGTAAGACCTTTCACCAACTGTGAGAAAATCATACATGTGACACTCAGTGCAAAAGACTGGAAAGCCCCCTTCTCGCTGCTGGACTGCTGTCTGCATCTTTGTTTTAAGCTTGTGTTTAGAACTTTAAGTTCTTTACTTACTAAGGGTTGCTGTGGATTCTTATACTAATAAAAGTGTACCTAATACGTTTAATATACCTTGCTCACCTGAAGCTTAATTAATCTCAGGTACTTAATGTATGACTGATTTGGATAAAGAGCTGCACCTGACAGCAGCTCCTTTCCTTTAAAATGTGTAAGTACCTATAAAGCTACGATTATCCCAGGGGTGGGTGGGTGTTGGGGAGGGAGGGAAATAAGACCTATTAAAAGAGGGCTGCTACACAGTACCCTGTCCTGTGCTTCTAAGGTAAGCTGTGACCAACTTCCTGGGTGATTAACAGTCCTTGCTTGGATAGAAGGAGTCTTTCAAAATGGTCTTTTGACCTGCCACCTGGCTTTAACACCTATTTAAAAAGTTTCACAGGTCTCTTGCCCCCTAGGTAGAAGGCCTCTTTGTAAAGGTCTCTAGAAGACTTTATTTATTGCTCAAAGGATACTGACCCTGTTTTGCGATTTATGCTATGTTATATTCTGATTTGATTTAAATTAAAGCTCTTTGCTGCTGCTAGGCTCTGACAGTATGAAATTTAAACTAGAAGCTCTCTGCTGGGTTCTAAATTTAACCAGAAAGCTCTCTTCTGTGTTTTAAATTTAAACTTAAACTGCTGCTACTAGGCCCTGACTGATTTAACAAATACACTGGGTTCACAGATTAATCAGTTTTAATCCAAAGAATTCCCTTGAGAAAAATTCCCAGAAGTATATACTCACTATTGCAGATCTCTCTCCAGAAGTAGCAGTCCCCTTTTGTAGTCCTTCAAGACATCAATACATTGTTTTGAAAGCATGGAGAGAATCAGGAAAAGTGGTGTTTTCTGCCATAGATGACTTTATTTTTGTGTCAGGAGGAGATTATGAAGGTCTGGGATGTTGACGCCCTGCCTTTTTTAAATTTTAATGTCAGCATCGGAGGGGAGGGGGAGGAATTAGTAAGGACTTTATGGTGTGTTATTTTTTTTCTACTTAACTAGTTAGCACTGATTTTCAGAACTAATGGCTAAGCTTGTGAATCTAGCTTGTTCAAATTTTACTATCTAGATTTAGGTGAATACTAAGATAAACATCTAGTTGATTAGGGTCATCTGAATATTTTCTTAAAGATAACGGGCTAAAATTAACCTGTTGTCGTACTTGTTAATTGGACCTTTGAATATTGATCTCCTAGAGCAGTGGTTCCCAAATAGGGTTGCATAATCCTCATTTGGGGTCACGGCTGTCATCACCACCTATCTACCATTGCTGTCTTCAAGCCCCTCCTTCCATTGCCATGAGCCATTGCTAAGTGCACCCCAGTACAAGGCATTACTCCCCCAGACCTGTAGCACCAACCTGTATATTCAGTACAAATGGGAAGCATGGAACCTCGAGCACATGGTTGTGCAGAAATGTCAGCCCACCCACTTGCAGACTTCATTCTGAGGGGACTGGATGCTGCTGAGGCTGAGATTTCTGTTCAGCATCTGTACTATAGATACTAGCTGTTGCTACAGGACCAGTGGGGTGGTGCTCTGCCCTGTATTGCAGTAGACTAGAGGCCATTGCTCGCAGCTTTGGGGGGAAATTGCGAGTACTGAACTGATGAAGGTTGCGGGACGGGAGGAATAAGCTGAAGTCATCAGCAGAAGGGAGGAAGGTGCTGGACTTTGGGGGAGGGGGAAGTTTGGATGCTGAACTACCGGGATGGGGAAAACAGGTTAAAAAAAAGAGATGCTGAACATGATGGGAGATGGAACAGATTGAATGACAGAGAGCGGTACTCGGGAGGGGAGATAGAAGACATGCTGGACACGGGGGAGGCAGTGGGAGGGGAGACTAGTGAGCAGGACAGAGGAGATGCTTGACGTTTAGGAGAGGGTACTAGGGCATTGTAGGAGATAGTGGTCATGGAGGGAAGGGAGGCAAAAGAGATTCTGGGCATTGGGTCATGGAACTAGAGACTCAGAAGACATGTTGGACATGGAGAGAACTAGGGAGACAGAGGAGATACAGGTCATGAGGAGGGTTTAGGTACTGGACATGAAGGGGAGACAAGAAAAGACAGATACTGGGCAGTGGGAAGGGTTGAAAAGACAGAGGAGATACTGGACATGGGAAAGGGGGGACTAGGGAGACAGAGAGGAGATAGTGGACATGAGCTTGACTAGGGAGTCAGATAGGAGGGAGGGATACAGAGAGAAGATGCTGGACATGGGGGGGCTAGGGAGACAGAGAGGAGATACTGGACATGGGGTGGTGTAACTAGGGAAACAGAGGGGAAAGAGAGATGCTGGACATGGGCAGAGGAGAGTTAATGAAAGACTGAGTAATAAGAGGCTTGGGAAGGGGAGGTTTGGGTAAGGGAAAGAAATAGAAAGTTGGAGGTTGTGATAAGGAAGCTTATCATAGTTCAGGAAGGAGCTATAATAGAGGTGAATTGGCTCTGAACAAGCAGCCTGTCTTTGCTGGTAGAAATAATAAAACAGAATGTTTTCATAAAAGACTACCAGTCCCAGAATGCGCCAGGTTTCAAACAGCCACTAGAAGAGCTGAAGTGGGGAAACGTGTGTTCAATCAGGAGAGCCATGAGGTAATCCCCAATCACTCATCTCCAAGGGCAGGGCTTGATTCAGCACAGCTGAGCTGTGCTAGGGTGGAGTATCCCTCTAAACAAGTTAAAAGTAAAACCTATTCTACACAGAAGCAGATGGAGATGGAGTTGAAGAGGAACCCAGAGCTCAAGGACAGAGAGAGCAAGAAGCAGCGTGGAAGAAAGAAGAGGAAAACATCTTGGAGGTCTAAAGAAGGAGCCCATAGCAGTACGTGTGTTGGGAGTCATTCCAGAGGCAAGCATACTCCATTGGACTGGAGGAAGACATATGAGTGGGGTTACAGAGCCAGGAATCCCCGGACGGCACCTATAAAGGAGACGGCTGCATTTGGAAGGGGCCCTAAGACCAGTGCAAGAAGGTATGTGAAGGGAGACCCAGTGTCCAGGGATCTTGATTGGAAGGCTGGACATAAAAGCTGGACTACATACTGGCCAGGATATCTGGAGAGGAACCCTAACAGCAAAGGAAGCTCAGGTATGAACACTGATCTATGCCCTAGCTCTTCACTTGGGAGACAGCAGGGAAACAAGTATTGTCCTGAGAGTGCTCCATTAAGGAATTCCTCTGAGCCAGACCATGATATTGATTCTATGATAGTTGAAGAAGAAGGAGATATTTTAAATGATCAGAGTGATTACATGGATTGCTCTCTGTCTAGGCTGCTGTGGTAATATACTTTCACAAATACAACAACCATCAAAAAGAAACATAACTTGTTCTTTTATCTACCCAGAAAAGTTTACAAGAAAGCTTTAGGGTAGGATTTGAGCCACGTATAGAAAGTAAACCAGCCAAGAGGTTTGCAGCTGGTTAATTGTTGGCAATTAAGCTTTGCATAATTGCACGTGAGCTCTGAAAGGAAACTTCTGTGTGTGTGTGAAAATACAAGAAAGTTATCCTTGAAAAAGAATAGTTTTTGATTACTTTTTGGGTTTTGTTTTTTTTGCTTTTGGAGCACTGCTAAAAGGTATTAGCAGGAGCCCTCAGAAAGACCTTTCTGTTCCCATCAAGGTTTTTATTGTTTGATTGATTGCTTAAGAAGTTCAGTTGTTGATCATGATTTGTTTTTCCTAAGTATAATACTGAAAGCAAGTATCCTTTTGTGCTACCAAGTAAATCTGTGTGGGAGAAATAACCCCATAAATAAAATATATTTTCTTTGCTTACACTCGAGCAACACAACTCATTATTTTGTGAACGGCTGATTCTGGTATGAATGGACTACATTCCCCACAATCCTTTGCAAGTCATAATAGTATTTACCTTTGCCAAGACTGTGGACATTCTCACCCAGCGCCCCCGTTTACAAGGTAAATGCAGTAAAAAGGAGACTGAGGATTAATGATAAAAAGGAGAAGTGAAATCTAATAGAGAAGCAGAAAAATACATGGAAGAAAACGGAAAGGAAAAGATCAATATTAAAGATTGATGTAGGTGAGGAATGAAGACAGGAGAAAAGAGAATAAATGGCAAATGATTTGGAGATCCCAGAAACAAAGTTAACAAAAAGCAGAAATCAGAGCCTGGGACCAACATGATTAGAAAAATGAAATTGACCAGTCAACAAAAGTAGAAAATTAATTTTATTTTTAGTGATTGGACTGTCAGCTTTTGGCATGTGCATCTGCCAGGACAGATGTTAATACAAGACTGGGGCCAACCGCAGGGCCAAACTTTGGGAGGGAGACTTGTTAGTAGGCTGCCCCTTCATGAGCATCAAACACCCATACACACTGCTTCCAATCACTTAGCTCCGGCACATGCACACACATACACACTGCCCCCATCCATTGTGTTGTAACTTCCAAGCCTGGTTATGTTAAGCGTGGTGAGTGTATCAGATAATTATTTTAAAAAGCATCGATTTACATATTTATATGTTTATGTTGTTTGAGTGGTAATTTTATTTGGTTACCATCTGGGGCGAACAGGTGAATTTTCAGCTGCTCAAATGGGGTCACACCAGAAAAATGTTTGGGAAACACTGTCACAAAGCATTCAGTTTGGTTTTAAGAAGTTTGGTCAGTTGGTACTAATTGTCTAGAACAGAGGTCTGTAACTGATATGCTGTCATGGAACCTCAGATGTGCCACAGTGCTGGGTAACTTAGGGACTACTGGAAGAAGAAATTTGGGGACTGCGCACATAGGGCGACTGGTCCCCCAAGGAAAGTCAGCAGCAGATCAGCCTGCTGGAGCTCAGAGCCATTTTCCTAGCAATCAGGGCCTTCCAACACTGCCTGCAGCACCACTCGGTGCTGGTCCAAAGAGACAACCAGGTCGCAGTGTTCTACCTGAATAAACAAGGTTGTACCACCTCTGCCAAGTGGCAGAAGCCCTGTGCTCATACGCGATCAGTCAGGGAATGCTTCTCAGGACGGTATACCTTCCGGGTCAGGATAATGCCCTGGTGGACAGCTTGAGCAGGGTCCTCCAACCGCATGAGTTGCGCCTAGCCCCAGGGTAGTGCAGCAGCTATTCAAACTATGGAGAACCCCAAGTTTGGACCTCTTTGCTGGCCCAGCCAGTGCTCAGCTGCCCCATTTCTGCTGTCCCCAACTGCACCCGTCCTGGATGACGGCGGACGCCTTCCTCATCTTGTGGTAGGAGGGCCTTCTATATGCCTTTCCTCCCATGCCACTAATCGCGCTGACCTTCAAGGTCTGGCAGGACAAGGCTTCCATAATCCTAGTGGCCCCACGGTGGCCCAGACAGCCTTGGTTCCCCCTATTACTCCACCTATCAACGGAGCCCCCAGTTCCTCTGGGGAGTGCCCTGGCTCGCTTCTCCACCCCAACCTGGGGTCACTGTCGGTAATGGTATAGCTGTTGTATGGATCACCCTAGCACCCTTCAACCTCCCCAGGGAGGTGGAAGAAGTCCTGCTGTCCTCTTGTAAGAACTCCACAAGATGAGCCTACACCTTCAAGTGGTACAGATTCTCAGTATGGTGTGTGGATAAATGGGTTGACCCATTCTCCTGCCAGGTTCATACAGTGCTGCAATACTTGCTCCACCTCTCGAAGACTGGACTCTAGTCCAACTCTGACAGGATACACCTGAGCGCGATCTCCGCGCACCTTCATGCCATAAAGGGAAGCCTCTTTCTGCACAGCCGCTCATTACCTGATCCATGCGAGGCTTGCTGCTCTCTAAGCCACCTCCGGCAAAATGGGATCTCAACATGGTTCTGGCGCAGCTTACCAAGCCACCCTTCGAACCTTTGGCTACCTGCCATTTGCGTTACCTATCCTGGAAGGTTGTCTTCCTGGTGGCACTCATCTCTACCCGCAGAGTCAGTAAGCTTCAGGCCTTGGTGGCCGAGCCACCCTACACTAGGTTCTGCAAGAACAGGATTGCACTTCGCACCCAAAATTCCTTCCGAAGGTGGTATCCGCCTTCCACCTCAATGAAGAGGTGGTGCTCCCTACCTTCTTTCCACAGCCCCACGCCGACAAGGCAGTGGCCGTTCTCCATACCCTGGACTGCAAAAGGGCCCTGCCCTTCTTTCTGCAGTGTACTCAGGGCCACCGCAAAGCCTCACAGCTTTTCGTTTCATACGACCCCATTCGATTAGGGGAGGCTGTCACCAAGCGGACCCTGTCCATCTGGGTGGTGGACTGCATCATCTTAGCCCAGCCTGATCATGGGCAATCAGTGGAGCGCCGGGTCACAGCGCACAACATCAGAGCTATGGCAACCTGAGTTGCGAACCTATGCTCCGTCCCTATGGCAGACATCTGCTGAGCTGCCACCTTGTCCTCAGTCCACATCTTTGCAGCTTATTACTGCCTGGAGAGGGAGTCCCACAGGACAGTGCCTTTGACCAGGCCATACTCCGTAATCTGTTCAGGGTTTAGACAACTCCAGCACTCTGACCCTTCTTGTTCAGGCTACCAGAGCCATGGTTCTCCCTTTACACTAAGGTCCTCAGAGTCTGTCCTCAGATTTGCTTGTGGCTGCTTATGGCTGGCCGTGGGTTTTCTTCTACAGGTTCCCGGTAGCCTGTAGCTAGGGAGTCCCATATGTGAGGACTGACTTCCTGCTTGTTCCTAGAGAAAGCGTAGTTACTCACCTGTAACAGGTGTTCTCCAGGGACAGCAGGAATCGGTCCTCACAACCCTACCCTTGGAGTTGCTGTCCACTTTTTGGCCATCTTCTTTTGTTGGCTCTAGCTATGTCATCTTACTGAGAAAGATGGCACCCTTGGGCAGAAAGGAGACCACGCATGCGTGGTGGCATCTCACAAAGGCTTTCTTTGAAAGCTGGGGAGATGCTTCCGTGAAGGCTCCGTCGGCATCAACGTCACCTATATGCGAGGACTGATTACTGCTGTCCCTGGAGAACACCTGTTACAGTTGAGTAACTACGCTTTTATAAAAATCTGTGGTTGATTTGATGCTTCGTATTGAGGGGGGTAGTGAATTCCAGAGGGTGGGACGTACAGAGTGAACGCTCTTAGTTTGCTTGCTCTTGCATGTCTATGTTGAGAGACTGAGGAGGTTTTAAGTGTTCTTTCTTCTTGGACTGCCAGGGTTCGAAGCGTGAATTAGCATTTGAAGGTGCTCTGAAGATTATTTGTCTAGGGTCTTGTGGCTGATGGTTAAGACTTTGGGGTATGTTTACTAAACCGGGCTAACGGTTAACCTGGGCTATCTGCAACTAGGTCTCTTTGAATATTATGGGACCCAGTGACAGACAGCCCGGGTTAACCTTTAGCCCGGTTTAGTAAACATACCCCTTTGTATTGTATTCTTGAACTAATGGGAAGCCAGTGGAGAAGTTTGAGGATGGGAGTGATGTGGGTTTGTCTTGAGACTTGGAAGATAGGTCGAGATTATAGTAATTTCCAGGAATAATCATGAATGTAGTCTTCACATATGGGTGACGTCGGTACTGATGGAGCCCGCGCAGGAACACTCCCCAGTGTCCAATAGGAAAGCCTTTGGGAGCATCCCACTGCGCCTGCGTTACTACCTTCCCGCCTTTGTGACTCTCCCTCCTCAGTTCTTCGTTTTCTGCAGAGCCATCAGGAAGCAAATCCTGTCACCGCAGAAAATTTCATCATTCTTCTTCTTTGTTAGTTTTTGTGGTTGCATCTGCCTTCCCGTCGATGCCGGAACCGATCTCTTCGATTCTACTTCTTTCTTTCTGTAAAAAAACAAAACAAAAGAACTTTATTCTTTCAGGTGCATCAACGCCATTTCAGGCCTTCGGCCTTCCATCTAGTCTACTGACAAGATGGAAAAACCAGCCAGTGGTTTTAAAAATGTTCCAAGTGTGGTAGCACTATTTCTGCTACTGATACCCATGACTGGTGTCTTAAATGCCTTGGCCCAGATCACTATCCCCTATACAAAAAGATGACAAACAGAGGTCTACAGAATCGGGCTGCAAAACTCGGCTCCCTTTTTGCCTCAGATGCGGTTTCACTCACTTCAACCTCATTGAGGGCATCATCTTCCTCGCATGGATCTCAGGTATTGAAACACAAGTCTTCTTCCAAAGGTAGATCTCTCTAAACATAGAAATCCATTGAATGTTGCCCTGGAGGTGGATTGACCGGCCAAACTACCTCGTCAGGAGGACCTCCCCTTCAAAGCCACAAAAGGGGTCCAGGATGTTCTCGAGGCCTCCACTTCAGGAGAGCTCTGCCATGCTCTGGAACGGTAGCCGAAGTTTCCGATACCGATACCCAGGCATTGGCAAGCTCGATGGATCAGCGTATGCTGGCCATTGAGCAGAGTCTAGTGGCTCTGTTATCGGCATTGATATCGGTCAAGACATTACCAGTGGTATCGTCGGAACTGGTACGGTCAACGCTGCCAATGCAGTCGGCATCCGGGTTCATGCCGCTCGACACTCTCCCACCCATACCGGACCTCGAGTCTGTTCCCGATTCCGAGGTAGAGGTACGACAGGTCTCTCTTGCCAATACTGATCTCGATCAGTACCGGTCCTTACAAGAGCAGGAGTATCGCTCTCAACGATACTTTGATTCTACCAATTCCGATTCTTCAGATGATGAATCGGTCGGTAGCCGAGAAATGCAAAGGCTTCCAGAGGAACCCTCACTGTCGCCACAACTGCACATGTCCCCTCCTGAAGATATGTCTTTCCAAGAGTTTATCAAGGATATGGCGAGGGGCCTATCCATTACTCCTACATCGGTGAAAGAACCCAGAGCAGAGGAGTTGGAGATTCTCCAATACCCTACAGCTCTTAAAGAAGCAACTACTCTGCCTGTTCACTGTATACTTCAGGATCTTATGTTCTGGATGTGGAAAACGCCTCTCACCATTTCTCCAAATACTCGACAACTTGATACCTCCCTAAGGAACATACTCATGTAGAGTATTATGGACTTACGTGAGCTGAAAGCATGGAGGCTTGAAAGCACCGATGGCCAAAGGCATTGAAGGTTCTCAATTCCCTGCCAGGGGATTGGAGGAGTGCATCTTAGAACTCTTAATTTGATGCGTAGCCAATTCCATATGGTCTCTACAGTGCATGTAGTTCCATAGGCCTGTTTGCACATGCGGACAGCTTAATGGACTCTTGCCTCCCAATGGAAGCAGGCCTCCGGGACCCTCAGAGACAAGATCCAAGTCACAGACATTTTCATAGACTCCCTTCTGTGGTGGTCTACCCCAGGAAACCTCCTCGTAGGGTCACCTTTTCAGATGCCTTCACATCAATGCATCCTAACAATGGATGCCTCCAAGCTGGGCTGGGGAACCCACTTGAACTCTCTCTCTACTCAAGGCCTCTGGACGGAGCAGGAATCACAGCTCCAGATAAATTTACTGAAACTTCATTCTATTTTGAGTGCCCTAAAGGTGTTTCAACATCAACTACAAGGCCACAGAGTTCTTGTCCAGATAGACAATCAGGTAGCTGTGTTCTACGTGAACAAGCAGGGGGGAACAGGCTCTTGGGCCCTTTGCAAAGAGGCTCTTCATCTTTGGTCCTGTGCCATTGCTCATCAAATACACCTCCAAGCAGTGTATCTGCCAGGACAGCAAAATATCTTAACATACAGGTTGAGTCGGTTCCTTCTTCTGCACGAATGGTCCCTCCATCAGGAGACAATCTCCTACATCTTTCAGGCCTGGGGAACTCCAGAGAGAGACCTTTTTGCTACTCTGCAAAATGCCAAACTACCTTGTTTTTGTACCAGAACTGCGATGTCCAGCTTCCAACAGGTGGATGCTTTCCACCTTCACTGGGGTCAGGATTTCTTGTATGTCTTTCCTCTCATACCCCTGATTCCCAAAATGCTTTTGAAGCTTCAAGCAGAGAGGGGCCACATGATCCTTGTAGCCCCATGATGCCCACGTCAACCGTGGTATCCTCTCCTGCTACGTCTGTCCCAAACTTGCCCCATGACTTGCCTAGGAATTTAGAAGAAATTTTGAGCCCTACAACATTGAGACCCTTACACTTACAACCTACGAATCAAGATAAAGGCCATTCTAAATGTGGGCAGTGCACGGTGTGTGTGTGTGTACAATTACTGAGGAGTGTACGACACTGTGATACAGAGGCAAAGTGTTTCAACTACAACATAAAACAACATGTACTTCTACATATGTAGTATATTGCATTCAGTGTCCCTGTCACTTACTATATGTGGGCAAAACCATTTGCCCTTTTCAAACACGTATAAAAGAGCACCGTAGAAGATTGAAGTGTAAAATAACGGCAGCCCCAATAGTAGAACATTGCCTGAAACGGAATCATGAGTTTGAAGATCTTAGATGTTTCTGTATAGA
The DNA here is from genome assembly GCA_033557465.1 of Ichthyophis bannanicus. Classification (NCBI taxonomy): domain Eukaryota; kingdom Metazoa; phylum Chordata; class Amphibia; order Gymnophiona; family Ichthyophiidae; genus Ichthyophis; species Ichthyophis bannanicus. The sequence goes on along the minus strand of CM066031.1, from coordinate 888,720,695 downwards.
CCAAGTTCAGAATGGATATGGAGGAAAATCGAGGGATCAAGTGCTGCTATATAAAGAACAACGCTGGATATTCACTCTGCAGACGGTGATTCCAACAGGTTTAAACTCACATATAAATTGGGGTGCATGTACGTAATGTAGCTCAGACAGATTCAGAGCACACGGAAAGTTCACCGATCACAGGAGGTTAAGACCACAGGTGATGATGGTTACACAATTAACGTTATTTAAATCTAGCCATAGCACTAGTTCACATGCGCAGCGTCTTAGTAACAGAAAGAGGCTCAAGCCCAACTCGGTAATATAGGTGAGTGAAATCTTTTGCCCATTAACAACACTGATGTGGAAAGTAGAAAAAGCTTAAAAGAATAATATATGAGATTGAGTGGAAAGTAGAAACTGGATGTATGTGTTTCATTAATATATGTAGGTTGGGAACATGAGGAGTGCAAAGAAGACATGAATAGATACTAATCCCTTGAAGAAACGCTTACAAAGTGAAACGCGACGGCGCTGAAGTTTGGCGTTGGGAACTACTAAACAAGATAAGCACTACCTTAAAATAGAGTGAAATAAGTTACATATTGTTCTTGAATGCCGTTATGGTAGTAAATAATCTCAACATGAGCAACAGTATGAGGTCATGGATGCAAAAGTGAGCACTGGGTTTAAATGATAGAACGAAACCGGAAAGTAGCTCCATGTAAGTCTGAGACCTCGTTGCCATGAGATAGATCTTCATGAACACATAGGTATTCAAGCACAAACCACCAGATGACTAAGAAGACACAATCTCTTGGTAAGAGGTAGAGCAAGTGATACATAGTTACTTTGCAGTATAATTAGCTCTGAAAGGTGACCATATACACCTCTATACTGATCGGCAGCATCGAGGGAGAGTGGGCAGATAAGCTCTTCCCTCCTCCTTTCCGAAATGTCCATTCAGGCCAAAGAATACCAGTAGGGGGAGATTTAAAAACCCCGGTGTGTCCTGGCATGACTGTGCCTAGTGGGCTTGGGCCTGAGGGCCTCGCCAGAGAGCCCTTTGGTGTGACCCTTAGGCTAGGTCCATTATATAGAGCTCAGAAGTGCTGCCAATCTTGCAGACTCCCTGCATTTAATGCCATAGCAACAACAGCACAGCTAGACAAAGCAGAGCCACACATCTACCGCTGAATCAGGGAGAAAACAGCCAGGCTGAAAACTGAAACACCCAGCAGTCAAGGAAACATTCGAGACATTCCAGCCACGTTGCATACCATCCTGCTCCACGCAACGCTGATCTCATCTAGAGCTGGCAGGACTTTAAACTTAAAGGTGTGGGAACATCAACGGCAGCTCCAGCAGCACTCGATCGGCATCGGGGAAGGGAGCGAGAAGGTATGTCTCTCTCCGCTCCCAATCATCAAGGCCAATCGGGCCAGGACTCGAGACTTTAAATTTAAATGCACTGTAAGGCATGCCCGCACCCTTCAGACGCCAGCAGAAGCAGGAAGGTGCGAACAAGTCCTAGCATCACGCTACAAGAGACAACGTAACACCTCACCTGTCACTCTTCACCACAACATGATGCACTCACTCTACTGGCTATCCATCTTAAGCCGCCTCCTCCTTTCTCCTTCCCAGACTTCTGCACTCACAATTCATCACCCTCTAATCCCCCTAATTCCCAATCCTCCAAACAGGCCACTGAACATATGGCACCCATCCAGCTCTCACCATGATAGAAAATATGGATGTCTTATCAAGATCCACACGGTAGTTCCAAAAACTCTACCCTCCTAGCACACAAACCTCACACACCATCACAAGTCCATAAGCTGTGCCCTCATTAACTCACACTCCACCCAAAACAAAATCCAAACACACTCTGACTACATAACGGACAACAAGCTTGATGTACTGTGCATCACAGAAACCTGGTTCACCGAAAATGGCAACATCTTGCTCAACCATGCCTCCACCCCCAACCTCAAAATCATCACAATCTCAAATCGCTACTTCCCCATTTGCCTAGCATACAGATTCCCACAAACCAGTGCTGAAGAACTCACCACCTTACTGGAAGAAATCTGCTCCTACTCATCCACCCACAAAGACTTTATCCTACTTGGAGACCTAAACCTCCCACCTGCATCCAACAACCATTCTTCAGCCTTCCTCGAAGCCATGCGAGACCTCAAATTCACACAGCTTATATCCACCCCAACACATGCAAAAGGTGGCATCCTTGATATGGTCTTCATCCCAGATCGACTCCTAAATACACATGCAAGGAAATAGAATCATAAGCTATTAGAGGAAGCACAAGATCGGCTTTTATAAAGCTACGAGAGTTAAAGAAAAAATTCCAGCCTCGAATTAGAATGCTACAAGATGCTCAAGGATCCATGTTGAAGGATGCTGAGAAGATCAAGAAAAGGTGGAAAGAATATACAGAGTCATTATACCATAAAGATCAAGTAGACCAACAACCATTTCAACCTGTATGTTATGATCAGGAACCAAAAAAATAATAATTATAAATTGGTGATGAACGAAGAAGTCGAAGCAGCATTGAAAACCTTATCAAAGAACAAAGCACCGGGCATTGATGGCATTCCCATTGAACTATTATAGCAATTGGATGAAGCTGTTACCATACTTACAAGGCTCTGCCAGGAAATTTGGAAGACAAATACATGGCCACCTGACTGGAAAAGATCTGTGTTTATACCAATGTTAAAGAACGGTGGCTCAACTGACTGTGGAAATTATCGCACAATTGCTCTGATCCCACATACCAGCAAGATTCTACTCAAGATCATTCAACAGAGACTGCAACCATACCTGAAACGAGAACTGCCTGAAGTGCAAGCAGGGTTCAGGAAAGGGCAAGGAACAAGAGACATTATCATGGATGTGAGATGGATCCTTAAAAAGACAAAAGAAAACCAAAAGGATATCCATATGTGTTTTATTGACTACAGCAAGGCTTTTGACTTTGTAAACCATGAGAAACTCGGGGCTACATTAAGAAGCATGAATATACCAGAACACCTGACCATTCTCTTGCACAACCTTTACATTGATCAAGAAGTAACAGTTTGAATGGAACTAGGAAAAACAGCATGGTTTAAAATCAGCAAAGGTGTACGACAAGGCTGCATACGTTCCCCCTACCTCTTTAATTTATATGCAGAACAAATCGTCAGAGAAGCAGGACTGTATGAAGACAACCAAGGTGTGGAGATTGGTGAAAGACTCATCAGCAACTTTCACTATGCTGATGATACCACATTACTGGCTGAAAGTGATGATTTGAAACATTTGCTTCTCAAGAACAAGGAATATAGTCTTAAAATGGGTCTGCACCTTAACATCATTAAGAATACAAAGATCCTGATAACTGGCAAAATCAATAAGTTCATCATTGATGGAGAAGAAATTGAAATAGTTGACAGCTTTAATAAAGAAAGAACTAGCAGTCAAGAAATCCGACAATGTATTGCTCTTGGTAGAATGACTATGAAGGAACTAGACAAGATTCTCAAGAGCAGAAATGTCTCTCTCCATACAAAGATTTGACTTGTTCAGGCCATGGTATTTTCAATAATGTCATATGGATGCAAAAGTTGGACAGTGAAAAAGATAGGAAGAAAATTGGATGGGCTTCACCTTAACCGGGTTGGAACCAGGCTGCTGGCATTAACCTTTAAAAAGGAGATAGAGCAGCTTTTAAACTAGATAATAGGGTAAAGCCGACAGTCGCCCAAGAGCGGATGGTTCGGAAGAATGTGTCCTTGAAGGATACTACCAAAAGCAGAGAGTTTCCAAAAAAGAGTAAAGTAGCCCAAATGCCCTCGAGTATGGAGCAGATAGAGCTTAAAGATTCCAAATTACCCATGTCTACCAATAGCCAAATTAATATGAATAAAATATAGTCTCTAAAATGCTTGTATGCAAATGCTAGAAGTCTAAAAAATAAGATGGGAGAGTTAGAATATATAGCACTAAATAATAGGTTAGATATGATTGGAATATCAGAGACATGGTAGAAGAAGGACAACCATGGGACACTGTGATACCTGGGTACAAACTATATCGTAATGATAGAGCTGATCAAATTGGTGGAGGGGTTGCTCTCTATGTTAGAGAGGGCAATGAGTCAGAAAGGATTAAAGTTTTGCAGGAAAAAAAATTTGCTGTAGAATCTCTATGGATTGAAATTCCATGTAAAAAGGGGAAGGCGATGGCAGTGGGGATGTACTATCGACCGCCTGGCCAGATTGAACAAATGGATGATGAAATGCTCAAAGAAATCAAGGAAGCTAACAAAAGTTACAGCGCAGTAATAATAATGGTTGAGTTCAATTACCCCGGTATCGACTGGGTCAGTGTCATGGCAGGACATGCTAGGGAGATAAAGTTCCTAGATGAAATAAATGACTGTTTCTTGGAGCAGCTGGTTCATGAACCGACCAGAGGGGAAGCCATATTAGACCTAGTCCTTAGTGGAACACCAGATCTAGTGCAAGAGATAAGGGTGTTGGGGCCACTTGGCAATAGTGATCATAGCATGATCACCTTTGATTTAATTGGTGGAGGAGTAATAGTAAGGAAATCCACAGTACTACCTTTTAATTTTCGAAAGGGAGACTATGATAAAATGAGGAAAATAGTTAAGAAAAAACTAAAAGGAGCAGTTGCAAAGATTAAAGACTTACATCAAGCTTGGGTGTTGTTGAAAAATAATATCTTGGAAGCCCAGACCAGCTGTATTCCACGCTTTAAGAAAAGTGGAAGGAAGTCCAAAAAACTGCCAGCATGCTTTAAAGGTGAGGTCAGAGAGGCTGTTGTTGCCAAAAAAGCATCTTTCAGGAAATGGAAAAAAGAGCCAAACGACGAAACCTGGAAACAGCACAAGCACCAGCAAGTCAAATGCAAAGCATTGATAAGGCAGGCAAAGGGAGAATTTGAGAAGAAGCTTGTTGCGGAAGCAAAAACGCAAAATAAAGACTTTTTCAAGTACATTCGTAGGAAAAATCCTGTGAGAGAGTCAGTTGGTCCATTAGATGATAGAAGGGTTAAAGGGGCACTAAGAGGCAACAAGGCGATAGTGGAGAGACTGAATGAATTCTTTGCTTTGGTCTTTACTGAGGAAGATGTAGGGATGTTACCCATGATTGAAGTGAAATTTGAAGGTGCGGAAGAATTGCAGGAAATAGCAATACATCGGGAAGATGTATTACAACTATTAGATAACCTGAAGAGTAGCAAATCACCTGGGCCGGATGGTATACATCCAAGGGTGTTGAAAGAACTGAAATATGAGACTGCAGACCTGCGATTAGTAATCTGTGAACGATCATTAAAATCATCTCTAATACCTGAAGACTGGAGGATCGCCAATGTAACGCCAATTTTTAAAAAGGGTTCCAGGGGTGATCCGGAAAACTACAGACCAGTGAGCCTGACGTCAGTACCGGGAAAAATGGTAGAAACTATCATAAAGAATAAAATTACTCAGCATGTAGATAGTCATGGCCTAATGGGAGACAGCCAACATGGCTTTAGACAAGGAAGATCTTGTCTTACTAATCTGTTATGTTTTTTTGAAGGTGTGAATAAACAGGTGGACAAAGGTGGGTCGGTCGATATAGTGTATCTGGACTTTCAGAAAGCCTTTGACAAGGTCCCTCATCAGAGACTTTTGGCAAAACTAAAGAGTCATGGGATAGGAGGCAGTGTACTACTGTGAATCAGGAACTGGTTAAAATATAGAAAGCAGAGGGTAAGGCTAAATGGCCAATTTTCCCAGTAGAGAAAGGGGAATAGTGGTGTACCCCAGGGATCTGTGCGGGGTCCGCTGCTTTTTGACATATTCATAAATGACCTGGAAAGTGGAATAACGAGTGAGGTTATCAGATTTGCAGATGACACAAAACTATTTAAAGTTGTTAAAACCCATGAGGATTGTGGAAAATTGCATTATACTTTTTGGTTATTGTGTTTTTTTTTGTGGCAACACTATAGGTTTCAGGTGCTTGTCTGCCTGCTGTAGCCTGAATCAACCTGCACTCATAATCTCGGCAGGTTGATTGTCTTTTTGCTCTCTGCGGCTTTGGCACAGGTAGTCATCTGGGGGCACAACTGGCAGCATACTTTGGGCCAAAGAGCCGGCCTGGTTTTCTCCTTATCTGTTTAAAAAAAAAGAAAAAGGCTCCACCTTGCGGATTGGGGTTGGCTGTAGCAGAATTGGCCCCACTCCTTTCTATTTCGGATGTTGGTTCGGTCAGCATTGCTTCTTAGCTGCTGCTGTTGCCCTATGACAGATAAGAATCTAAAGAAAATAATAATTTTCAGCTCAATCTACTAACCTTGAGTTCTATCTAGTATCCTAATGCATTTAACGGCCAGAGGTCTCTAAATGCAACCGGGTCTCAGCATATATTAAGGCTTTTAATCAGCCAGACTTGCTGGATTGAGCTAGCCTTTTTTCACATCAACGACCCTTATTTCCATTGCATAAAGATTACTCTAACCATAATTTAATAAAATTATTTATAGGTACTTTTTTTCTTTTTTATATAACCGTTTTTATACTTTTTTTTAAAGATTTTTTCATATCTCTCATAAATATGTTGCTACAAACTTTAAAACCTTCTTCAAAAATATATAAAATGTAATGTTAACTCTCCGTGTATGATGGGAACTTCTCAGTCTCAACCACTACAATCACAGTCTCTGGAAACAATGTATAATGAAATGCCAGTCTTTAACTCTTTACAACTTCCCGACTTATAACCAGAGAACTCTGTGCTTGTCTGTGCATAATTCTGTTATTCCTCTGATGAAAAACCAAAGTTCTTATCTGCCATATTGTTCTTGATGCTCCCGATACTCCCGACGTGTATCCACAAAGCGCTTCCGCGTTTCACATTATGATTAGCTATATAGGCTCACAAAAATAGAGTGACCATAGTTATTTTGTTAGCCTATGACAGATAAGGACATCCAATAGTATGGTATTTTGGGGGCATTGCCTTAGTATTTTCCTGCGGTCCTTGTGCTGGATATTTATCTAGCCCTTTGCTGCTGAGTCAGTTCTCATCTGAGCAGCTTCTGAGACAGTTGTTTGATATCATAGAGATAGGCCTGACTGGCTCAGGCCAGGGGTCGACGAGCATGATAGAAGGTGTGCCAATAGTGGTCAATCCAGGTCAATCTTCCTGTTCCTGTCTCGGCTGTGGGGCACAACGTTCCTTGTTGCTTGGTCAGAGTAGGCAGTAGTTCCTTTCTCTGGGATTTTTGGTTTTGGCATCATTACTGGAGTATGGACCTTCTCCCTTTGCCTAAGTTCTGTTGGATTTTGTCACTTGGTCTGCTCCATTCTTGGCGGTTCTTGGCATAATTGTATTATCATTTTTTCCTTCAGCAGTCAGAATGCAGGTCTACTATGGAGATACTTCATTTGGTTTTGTTTACCTCAGGTTCCTGGCAGCTTGTTCAGATAGGTAGTATTGTTCTTTCAAATTCAGTGCAACTGGTAAATTAAAGATGATCTTAGTCCCTGGACTCCATTCATTCTGGAGAGGTTCTCTCGGAGTAGGGCTCATTCGCTGCTACCTCTGTTTGTCAGTTCTTTGACTGCTAACTCAGAGTTGCTGTCAAAAGTGCTCTTGGGTTGCTGGGTTACCCATAGGTTATCTGAATTATTAAATGCATGACTGAGGAGATAGAAGACCCCTGGGGGAGTGGGCTCATATCCTCATGAAGAAAGGACAGTTGTGTACAGGTGTGATGCTTGTCAGATGGCTCAGCCAGAGGCACATATGTCAAGAGCAATGTTCCCTCTAATTTTCTGTAGGCCGTGTGCGCATAAAATATCAGCTGTGCAGCTTTTGAAGGAAGGTTAAATTTTTGTGCACCACATAACGACACTTTTTATATACTTTAAAATTTGACTACACGTCAGAATACAGTATGTACACCACATTGATTGCACTAGAAAATATTGTAGAATTTGTGAAAACCATAAATACACAACAACTTTTAAATTTTAAGATGTCTGTGTTGTTTTCTATCAGAATCAGAACCGTAATTTTTGTGCGCTCTGTTGTAAAGTATGTGCACTCGCTCGGCGAGGTGTGTGCACGCGCACAGCTTAGAGGGAACAGTGGTCAAGAGGAGTTTGGGAGTTCTCTCTCTCTCTCTCGCCAGTGGCCCGAGTAGGAAATTGGACTTCTCTGGGGGACCTCAGTTGTTCTTTGTTTCCAAGAGCGCAGTGGTGATGCAGCTGGTCTTCCAGTGCACTCCTAACCTAGAAGGTAGAGATAAGGGCAGGGTTGTCTGGATTGGGAATGTTGCTCTCAGAGCCATAGCGTTTTATTTATTTATTTATTAGCTTTTATATACCGCACTATTTAGTATCAGAGCAGTTTACAGGAAACGTGAACAGTCAAGCAACTTTACATAGAACAGGCATAAAACATCAAAACAAGCAACTTTACATAGAACAGGCATAAACAGCAAATCTAGGTAACATAGAGGCAGGTAATTATTAACAAGCGAATGTGTCAACGAAAGGGATAGGGTGAGATGGAGAAAAGGGGTAGGGGAAGGGGAAGGGACAGGGATTGGGATCGATTCTTCGCCACATAGATGTAAGTACCAGTCCCAAAGGGGCGAACATATCAAGACTGTAATGGTGTTTGCTGTCAGTAAGCGTTGCAGTATACATATCTGGTTAAATGGGCCATTCTGTGGCTCCTTTTCACAAGTCAAGTGTATGTGGAGGTATTGTCACAGACGATATCTGACTGTTGTGATTTCTGAGTCCTAGCTTCTCTTCCCTGTCAGTTCCATTTTGGAAGACTTGTCAGAATCAGAAGGCAACAGCCTTATGGCATGGTTATACACTGTTGGAGCAGTTCCTTCTTAAGGGATCCTGCAGAGCTTAATGTACAGCCAAACTGGTGTCACGTCTCCTTGGAATTTTTAATTCATGGGACCTCACTGCTTACTGTTCAACTGAGGCAGTGGTTGGCTATCCAACCTCGGATGCTGTGGTTCATATAATGATTTTTGGTAACCTTTTATCTCCAGGAACAAGCAAGAAATTAGTCATCACATATGGGTATCATCGGTACCGACGGAGCCTGCGTGGGAACGCTCCCCAGCGTCCAATTAGAAAGCTTTTGGGAGCATCCCACAGCGCCTGCGTGCTGCCTTCCCGCCTTTCCCAACTGCCTCTCTCCAGTTCTTCTTTTTCCCCGGAGCCAGCAGGTCATTGTTCCTGTCACCGCAGAAGAATTCTTCTTTATTTATTTCTTTTTTGTAGTCGCGTCTGCCTTCCTCGACGCTTTACCGGTACCGCCAGTTTTTTCTTATTATTTTCTGTTCTTAAAAAAAAAAAAATACTACGTTTTTTTTTTCCAATTTTTCTTCAAGTGCACGCGCCTTTTTGGGCCTTAGGCCCAAAACCTTTTTCTTACAATGGAGAAACCTGCCTCAGGTTTCAAAAAGTGCACCAAGTGTGGCGGTACCATTTCCGTCACCGACACCCATGAATGGTGTCTAAAATGTTTAGGTTCTGACCACTCCATCACGGATTGTATGTCCTGCGCCATGATGTCTAAAAGAGGTTGGCAGAACCGAGCTGCTAAGCTCAGTACCCTGTTTCCCTCTGATGCGGCTTCGGTGACATCGACGTCTTCCAGGGCTTCCTCTTCCTCCCGTGGATCTCAGGTAACTAAACATAAGTCCAGCCGGTCCTCAAAGGGTAGATCTCCTTCTAAGCATCGAGATGCCTCTGGCGTTGCCCTTGAGGATTCTGCACCGGCAAAATTGCCCCGGCGGGAGGCTTCGGCTTCCAAAGCATTATCGGGGCTCCAGGATGTTCTCGAGGCCTCGACCTCGGCAGAACTACTGGTGCCATGCTCTGGGGTACCGGCGGTCTTCTCCGGTACCGACATCCAGGCATCGGCAGCGTCGATAGACCAGAGAGTCCTGGCTATTGAGTGCAGTCTGGCGTCTCTCCTTGCGGCATCGGCGCCCTTGGAACCGCGACAGACAATTCGGCCGGTACCGGCCCCGGCATCGGTATCGGTACCGGTACCGATAGCATCGACATCTGTGTCTGCTTTGCCGGTACCCAGTCATCCGATGCCCTCCGGTACCGATACCCCGGTACCGATTACTCCCGGTACCGACTTCGGTCGGTACGGGTATCGGGCTCTTCAAGAGCATCCGGACAGACAGTACTTTGAGTCCTCAGAAGAATGTGAGGATTCTGACAGTTCTGTCGATGCAGGAATGCTTCTCCCAGAGGAGCCCTCCTCCCCTAACCGCAGGATGTCTCCTCCAGAGGATATTTCCTTCCAGGATTTTATCAGGGAGGTGGCTCAGGGTCTGTCCATTACTGTGGCCCCTGAAACAGAGCCAACAGCCAAGGAGTTGGAAATTCTACAATATCCTAAAACTCCTAAGGAGGCAGCTACCTTGCCCATTCATGAGATTTTATATGATCTCATGTTAAGGATGTGGGAGACACCTCTTACCACCTCTCCTCACTCTTGTAGACTGGATACTATGTATCGAGTCCTTCCTTGTCCTGGTTTCCAGAAAACTCAGCTTCCTCACCACTCTATTGTAGTGGAATCAGCTATGAGAAGGATCAGGAGTGCAAAGAGACATGCCTCTAATCCTCCAGGACGCGAGTGCAGAACTTTGGATGCTTTTGGACGTCGTACTTTCCAAGCTTCCATGCTTTCTGCCAGGATCAGTTCATATAGTCTCTACATGGGAATGCTCCTGAAGGAGGTCACAGATGATTTAGAAGCTTTAAGTCCTATCCTTCCTGAGGACAGAAGACAGGATTTTCTCACATTGGTCAAACCTGCCCAAGATATTTCTAAATTTGCCAACCATGCAGCCTTTGACTGCTTTGAGTGCATAAGCAGAACCTCTGCTATTGCCATAGGTGCAAGTAGAATTGCTTGGCTCCAGACATCCGATCTGGTGCTCTGGGTACAAGACAAATTGGGAAATATCCCGTGTACTGGTGAGAACCTGTTTGGTAAAGATTGGCAGGAAAAGGCCAATGAGATGGATGCTGACAACTCCACCTTGGATAGGTTATCCAAGTCCACAGCTGATCCTGCTAGAAAGAAATTGTTCAAGAAACCATTCTTTTCTAAGAAGAAAAGATATTATCCTGCTTATGTTCAGCAGGGACGTTCTGCAGGTCAGCTTGCCAGGAAAGATCAGCAACCACCCAAACAGAAGAAAGCAAAGACTGATAAGCCTCAACCGTTCCAGCAGTCTCAGCCTCCACAAAGCCTTTGACTTGCAGCTAGAGAACTTAGCCTTTCTGGCTCTCGAGGGACCAGAGCCTTCCACCATTCCAGGAAGGTTATGTCACTTTGCCCCCAGATGGGAGCAGATAACAGCAGAGCATTAGACACTCTCCATCATAAAGGAGGGGTACAGGCTTCATTTTTCAAGCATGCCCCCCTCCCACAATAATAAGGCAGTTCAATTCTCCGACACCTCTCATCAACCTATTAGATCAGGAGGTCACTATCCTTCTTGCCCAAGGGGCAATAGAAGAAGTACCCACTCCTCAACAGGGTACGGGGTTTTACTCCCCCTATTTCCTTATCCCAAAGAAAACAGGGGAATACAGACCTATTTTGGACCTCAGAGAATTGAACAAATTCCCTGTCAAAGAGAAATTCAAGATGATTTCTCTCGGAACTCTGCTGCCATACCTTCAGAGTCAGGATTGGCTTTGTTCTCTAGATCTCAAGGATGCGTACACCCATGTTCTCATCCATCCAACCCACAGAAAGTTCCTTTGGTTCCTTTTTCAAGGAAAGCACTACCAATACAGGGTGCTTCCTTTTGGCCTGGCCTCAGCACCAAGGATGTTCATGAAATGCATGGCTGTAGTAGCAGCATTTCTCTGTACTCTAGGGATATTCGTCTTCCCCTACTTAGACGACTGGCTCATTCGAGCCCCAACAGAGTCAGAGGCCAGGACTTCTCTGGCCTACACAATGCGTATCCTTCAGTATTTGGGTCTGGTCATAAACATCCCAAAATCCAGTCTAACTCCCACTCAGTCTTTGGAGTTCATAGGAGCTTTGCTGGACACCAGAAAGGCAAGGGCTTACCTCCCCCAGGCCTGTTGTCTTCGCATGGTGCAGTTAGCTTCTCAAGCAGTGCTAAAGTCTCATCTCACTGCTCGAGAAATGTTGCAACTACTAGGCCACATGGCATCCACCGTGCATGTGGTGCCCTATGCTCGTCTCCATATGAGGGCAGCCCAGTGGACTTTATCCACTCAATGGACCCTGGCATCAGGATGCCTGTCAGACAAAATAGCAAACACAAGTCGCCTTATTTTGTCCCTCCAGTAGTGGAAGTCCACTCAAAACCTGTTGCTGGGGTCCCCTTTTCAACAACCATTACCCCAAGCAACTCTCACAACAGATGCTTCTCCGATGGGTTTGGGAGCTCATCTGCAAGATCTCTCCACCCAAGGCACCTGGTCTCCACAGGAGACTCATCTACATATCAATCTTCTGGAACTCAGAGCAATCTTCCTTGCTCTTCGAGTGTTCCATACCCTGCTCAGCTACAAGACAGTCCTCATTCATGCGGACAATGAAGTAGCCATGTTCTATGTGAACAAGCAGGGGGGAACAGGCTCTCTGTCGCTTTGCGACTATGGGCCCTCGCCAGAGAGCATCAGATTCATCTCCTGGCAGTGTATCTTGCAGGCATACAAAACTCTTGGGCAGACAGATTCAGTCGAGTTCTGCTTCCACACGAGTGGTCTCTGCATGCAAACCAGGTGACCAACATTTTTCAAATTTGGGGAACCCCGGACATAGACCTCTTTGCAAGTCCCTGGAATGCCAAACTTCCCCGGTTCTGCTCCAGAATTCCGGCTCAAGGGGCTCAGGCCAGGGATGCTTTCCTCCTTTTCTGGGGTCAAGACTTCCTGTATGCCTTTCCACCCATTCCCCTAATTCCCAAAACCCTGTTCAAGCTTCAGAGAGACAGAGGCCATATGATTCTCATAGCTCCACATTGGCCACGGCAAATGTGGTACCCTCTGCTTCTCTCTCAAGCTCCCTCCCTGGACTTAGGGTCTGCTCCAGATCTCCTATCTCAGGAGGACGGAATGTTACGGCATCCCAATCCCTAGTCTCTGCATCTCAGAGCTTGGTTGCTGAAGGCCTAGATCTTCACGATCTCATTCTCCCTCAGCAAGTAAAAGATATTCTTTTTGCTTCCAGGAAACCTTCCACAAGACGCTTTTATGCTTTCAAGTGGAAAAGGTTTACCATATAGTGTTCGCAAAAGGGTCTTAACCCCCTTGCGATACCTCTGGAATCATTACTGGAATATCTCCTTCATTTATCCAATGCAGGACTTAAGATTAACTCAGTAACGGTCCATTTGAGTGCTATTACAGCTTCCTTTAAGCCTCTAAATGGACAGCCTGTTTCCTCTCATCCTCTTATAGCAAGATTTATGAGAGGCCTTCTTGTAACTAAGCCTCCCATTAGGCCACCACCGGTGGCATGGGACTTAAATCTGGTTCTTGGGCAGCTCATGAAGCCACCCTTCGAACCTTTAGCTACTACCTCCTTAAAATTCCTTTCTTGGAAGGTTATCTTTCTTAGAAACATAGAAACATGATGACAGAAAAAGACCACATGGCCTATCTAGTCTGTCCTTCCATATCAACAACTACAACAGTCCACTTTTTACCTTTAGAGATCCTCTGTGTTGGTCCCATGCTTTTTTGAATTCAGTTACTGTCCTCATCTCTACCACCTCCACTGGGAGACTATTCCATGGATCCACTACTCTTTCCGTATAGAAATATTTCCACATATCACTCCTGAATCTATCTCCCTTCACCCTCATCCCATGTCCCCTCATAGCAGAACTTGCTTTCAATTGAAAGAGGCTCTCTCCCTGAACATTTATGCCACGGAGGTATTTAAACATCTCAATCATATCACCTCTATCCTGCCTTTCCTCTAAGGTGTACATATTAACATCCTTCTGTCTGTCCTCATATGCTTTATAATGAAGCCCACTAATCATTTTAGTAGCCACCCTCTGCACCATCCTGTTAACATCCTTTTGAAGGTGCGGTCTCCAGAACTGCACACTATACTCCAAATGAAGTCTCACCAAAGACTTATACAGAGGCATTATCACCTCCTTTTTTTCTGTTAGCCATTCCTCTCCGTATGCACCCAAGCATCCTTCTAGCTTTTGCCGTCACCTTTTCTACCTGTTTAGCTACTTTAAGATCATCAGACACAGCCACGCCTAGGTCCCGCTCTTCTTTAGTGGACAAAAGTACTTCACCTCCTATACTGTATTGCTCTCTTGGATTGCTGCAGCCCAAATGCATGACCTTACATTTTTTAACATTAAATCCCAGCTGCCAAATTCTAGACCATTCTTCAAGCTTAGCTAGATCCCTCCTCATGTTATCTACACCTTCCTGGGTGTCCACTCTATTGCAGATTTTGGTATCATCTGCAAAGAGGCAAACCTTACCCGACAGCCCTTCCGCTATATCACTAACCAAAATGTTAAAAAGAATCGGACCAAGGACAGATCCCTGGGGCACACCACTGGTAACATCCTTCTCCTCAGAGTGAGCTCCATTTACTTGTAATCTTTGTCGCCTCCGACCCAACCAATTTCTAACCCAAGTAGTAACTTTAGGGTCCATCCCTAGGGTGCTCAGTTTGTTTATAAGTCGCCTGTGAGGAACAGTGACAAAGGCTTTACTGAAATCTAAATACACCACATCTAGAGCTCTCCTTCGGTCCAACTCCCTGGTCACCCAGTCAAAGAAATCAATCAGATTTGTCTGACAAGACCTGCCTCTGGTGAATCCATGCTGCCTCGGATCCTGTGATCCGCCGGACTCCAGAAACCTCACTATTTTCTCTTTCAGCACGTTTCCAATAATTTACTCACCACCGAAGTTAAACTAACCGGCCTGTAGTTTTCAACCACATCCTTACTTCCGCTTTTGTGTAGAGGCACCACATGAGCCTCTCTCCAGTCCTTTGGCACCACTCCCGACTCCAACGAGGCATTGGAAAGATCAGTCAGTGGAGTTGCTAGAACATCCCCAAGTTCCCTCAGTATTCTAAGGTGTATCCCATCCGGTCCCATCGCTTTGTCTACTTTAAGTTGAGCTAGTTTCTCACGAACACAGTCTTCTGAAAATTGTTCAAGATGTCCCTCGCTTCTGTTCCTATTTGTGGGTGTTTTCTGAGGTCCTGCTCCTGGTTCTTCATCTGTGAACACAGAACAAAAATATTTGTTAAGCAATTCCGCTTTATCCTTATCAGCTTCTATATATTCCCCCCCTGCACCCTTGAGTCTGACAATACCACTTTTGCCCTTCTTATTGCAATCACTTCAGCATGTTGCATTAGTGAGTTGCAAGCGCTAGTAGCTAATCCACCTTATACAAGGTTCCATCATGACAAGGTAGTTCTTAGGACTCATCCACACTTTATGCCAAAGGTGGTCTTGCCTTTTCATCTGAACCAAGCAGTCTACCTACCTGTGTTTTTTCCAAGGCCTCATGCATTAAATGCAGAGAGGAATCTTCATACCTTGGACTGTAAAAGAGCTTTAGCCTTTTACTTACAAAGAACACAGCAACACAGAAGGTCCTCTCAACTTTTTGTTGCTTTTGATCCTTCTCATTTGGGACTTCCAGTCTCCAAGAGAACACTATCTAACTGGATTTCTCAGTGTATTTCCTTCGCCTATCAGAGTAAGAACCTTTCTCTGGAGGGCCATGTCCCAGCTCACAATGTGAGAGCCATGGCAGCCTCAGTGGCTCATCTGCATTCTGTGTCTATCGACGACATCTGTCGAGCAGCCACCTGGGCCTCGGTTCATACCTTCACAGTCCATTACTGCTTGGACAAGGACTCCCGCCGGGATGCCTTGTTTGGTCAGGCTGTTCTCCAACACCTGTTCCATACCTAATCAACTCCTACCCACCTTACCTGGTAGGATGCCAGAAATCCATGGGGGGAAGTGGAACCCTTCTCAGGGACACACAACTTCTGGGGTCTCTCCCTGGCATCTAAAGCTAGGGAGTCCCCATATTTGATGACTACATTCCTGCTTGTTCCTGGAGATAGCATAGTTACTCGTAACAGGTGATCTCCGGGAACAGCAGGAATTTAGTCCTCACAACCCACCCACCTCCCCTAGAAGTTGTATCTCTCTATCTATCTCTTTCCTTTTCCCTCTCTCTCTCTCTCTGTCTCAGCTTTAAAACTCAACTGGAGAGAGGCAGTTGGGAAAGGCGGGAAGACAGCACGCAGGCGCTGTGGGATGCTCCCAAAAGCTTTCTAATTGGACGCTGGGGAGCGTTCCCGCGCAGGCTCCGTCGGTACCGATGATATCCATATGTGAGGACTAAATTCCTGCTGTTCCCGGAGATCATCTGTTACAGGTGAGTAACTATGCTTTACACTGTCAAGGAGGCCAAGGGTTGTCCTACAGAGCCTTAGATTGTCTTGATGCTTAAGGTCTGGTCTGTGGGGCGTTATCCTTATGGTTGTGGCAAAGTGCTGGTTCCTTGGCTTAGGTCTTTGGTAGTTGCTCCTTTCGAAAGGAACAGTATCTAGGAAGCTTGACCAGCAGCAAGCTCACTTCCTTCCTCAAGTGGGGAGGTGGAATAAGTATGACTTTGTGTAAAAGCAAACAAAAAAAACCCCACCCAAGATAATAAAGAGCCAAGCTGTAGTACCTTGAAGTACATCATCGCACTTCAGAGCAGGGGTTTAGGGATCCACACCTCTGGTACCTGGTTATTGCCTTCTCAGCCTCTGTAAATAGCAATGGAATATTCCCCAATACCCATGCCTTCTCTGCCCCCCCTTCTCTCTCCCTCTAACATCTAGGAAGATCCCGACTCGCCATCTGTCCCTTTGCAGCCCCCAGTCACCCTCTGATACACCATCAGTCCCTTTCCAGCCCCTAGTCACCCCCTGACACACCATCAGTCCCCTTCCAGCCCCCAGACACTCCCCCAACATACCATCAGTCCCTCTCCAGCTCCCAGTCACTACCCCAAATCACTATGAGTCCTCTGTAGCTGCCAGTCACCCTCCTGACTTATCAACAGTCCTCTCCAGTCCCCAGTCACCCCCCACCCCAGCTCACCATCAGCTCTTCTCCAGTCCTTCACCAATTTCCAGCCCCAGCCACTCACCTCCTCTGCCCGATCGCAGTATTTTAAACACAGCATTTCCCTTTGCTCCCACGGCTGTGCTACATTTCTGACGCTGGCATCAGCACGTTTTTAAAAAGGTAAACAAAAGTGCTTCCTGTTCTTGCTAGGGACAGGAAGGGCTTCTCTTGACTTTTTTTTATGCATAACGATGCCTGTGTCTGAAATGTAGCACAACTGTGGGAGCAAAGAGAAATGCTCCTGCAGCTGTGCTGCAGCGAACAGTGAGGCAGGCTCGGGTGCCCTTAAAACTTGAGCACTCTGAGTCTGCCTCACTGCTCGTTGATGCCAGTAACTGTGCAGAATTCTGCATAACAAGTGCAGGTGGGGAATTCTATGCAAATTCTACACTTTACTGTTGCGCAGAATTCCCCCAGGAGTAATATGCACCTGTGTGCCTTTGTAAAATTACCCCAGAGAGAGTAAGCACACACATTTACATATGCTTCCAGGCAGGTGTAATTGTTTGTATGAGCGGGGGCTGATAAGTCTCTGGCCTTGTAACGAAACAGAAAGCTACGGGCACACCGGTTTCAGCAGCAAGATCATTTAGACCTCCAGAACTGAAGTGTGCCCGTATCTTTCTGTTTTGTTACAAGGCCAGAGGCTTATCAGCCCCCTCCCCCCATATGTGCTGATAAGAATATACTTGAATGTGTGTATTTTAAAAAATATGGACATAAGAGCTAGTCCCACTCCTACTCTGCCTGTTCTCAATGACCAAGAATGCTTACACATAAAGGAGGTAATTTTGTAAAACTTTTTCACATATAAAATGCCTCTTATAAAATTTGGTCATGCCTAAAAGTATGCATGATGCGAGTAGATGTGTATTTGTAGAGTAGGTGTGCTCAGGGGAAGAGTTTAGATGGAGTGTAAGCAGAGTAGCAATTTATGTGCATAGCTTATAAAATAGGTGCATACTTTACTCACTAACATGCACATCTGCTTCCGAGGGCATTTTTGCAGGATTTGTGACAGTATTTTAAAAAGATATATAAGCAGAAAATAGGCACGTTCCTGCTCAGTTATCCTAAGCGATCTTTTATAAAATTACTCTCCACTTTGCATAAAGATAAGTGCTATGTTTCCTTACACCTACTTTCTCTGCACATACATTCTTGGGACAGTTTTCATTTAAATCATTTCTATTACAGTTGCAAACATTGGAAATACAGGCCTCGAGTTATGTTCCTTACCAATTAGGATGCATTAACTAACATGCATTACTGATCAGGGCACGTGAATGTTATTTACTACAGGTATCATTTTATGCAGCGAAACCTAGTTACTAATAACGCATGCAAAACTAATAGCACATATTAGTAACTATAAGCCACAGTCTAATAACAGTCCCCCAAGCAATTTTATAAGAATCTAACTGAAGGTGTAAAATGCTGTTCTATGTGCTCAAGTCCCTTATAAAATTTCTAGTGCACTATATTATTTTCCTTACTGAGTGCTTTCTGTTTCTTTCAATTTGTCCTAGCCTGCTTGAATTCGTAAAAGACTCTGGAAGTTATGCAAAGAAAATAGTAGATGATCTGTTAGATCAAATCACGGGAGGAGATCATTCAAAGATCATTTACCAAATAAAACAGGTGAGTACAGTGATATAGACATGAAATGAAGTCATTGTATAAGGATATGGATAATACGGTCTTTGAATATCTGCTTATTCTTTGGATAAGTTCAGTCCTCTATTTTTATGTAGTAATTTCGAATTATGAGCACAAAACAAGAAAATAATGTTTTAAAATAGTGAAGGTAGTAAGTGAACTTGATTTAAAATAATTGATCAGTAAAAGTGTACTTAAATGTTTAAATGCTGCTGCTTAAAAATGTTAGATAGCTTGTGGTAATAATTAATCTGTGATTTGAAAACTTACCAGAACTTTGAGTGCAGGGCTTTACAGCATGTGTGCCTGTCCACAGCTGTGCTTTGACTCCAGCAGGATTAGTGAGATGGTATCAACCAGTTAAAAAGGCAAGTAGTTAATAAAGATGAGAAAGCTTCATATACTGGGCTGATATTTTATTTCAGGAAAGTCTAAGCTAGGGCAATAAAAAATAAGGAACATTAAAAAACAAGATCTAGCTTGCTTCTTTTTTTTTTTATATACTTTATTTAAATTCCACCAATGAACAACAATAAAACATCAAACAATAGCAGCCCAGGGAGTGTGCTCTTATCCCCGCCAGGGCTCAACATAAAGAAACACAACAGATGGGTTATATCATTTTATCCCAACCCACTACCTCCCACCCACCCTTCCCCACCTCCTCACCCCCTCCCCCACCCACCCCACTGACAGTGCGAAAAAATCATACAAACCGCAATCGGCAGCACCTACTATTCCAAAATTCTAGTGCTTCAAGTCCCCAGCTGGAGGATCTCATTGCGGCTACGAACCCCGAGTTGTTGGATATAGGGTTCCCAAATTGACATAAACATTGCCCAACGCTTGACACTGCCCCGCGCCATCCAGCGTTCCGTTAGCATCAAATGGTGGAAACTATTCCGCCATTCGGCAAAGGTAGGTGGCTGGTGGTCCCTCCACAGGCGGAGTATCGGCCCCTTCCCCACCAGACAAGCCTTCCGCATTAATAGCCTTTCCCCTCTCTTCGTTGGGCAGGGAGGTCCCATTAGGTCCAACACTACAAAGAGACCAGTCCATCTCAGTTGTTGCTGCAGTAACCTGCTCAGAAAAGCGCCTATCTTAGCCCAATAGGAACGCAATCTCCGACATCCCCACCACATATGCAGTAGAGTGGCCAGAGACTCGGAGCAACGAGGACAGCTACCGTCCGTCGGTAGGCGGCTGCGAAATGCCCTCCGCGGAGAGAAATAAGCTCTGGTCACACATTTAAACTGAACCTCCCTCCAGCGAGACCCCTGCGCCACATGTACTATCCGTCTCAAAGCCGTCTCAACCAACCCCGGGGCAACCTCCCCCCCTAACTCAGCCTCCCAAGCCACCTCAACCCCCCTATAGTCAGGAAGTGCTCGGAAGCTGTCCAGGCGGTGTTTCAAAGCAGAGATCGAGGGCGGGCAATCTTCCCCCAAGCTAAAAAACTCCAAGATTTTGGCGGAGCGTTCGATTTGCAGTGCTCCCCGCGGCAAGGATGCTACATAGTGAGAGGCCTGCATATATGCAAAGCAGTGTCTAGTAGGCAGGTCATACTCCCGGCTCAGCGTCCGAAAGGATTTACAGCCTCCCACAGAATCCACCAAATGCCCCACATTCCGTATGCCTCACAACCCCCAATCCCGAAAAGTCCCCGTCTCCGAACCGGGAGGAAAGTTGATGTTCCCTTGTAGGGGCAACCAGCTGGAGACCCTCCACGATTCATTCCAATATTTATTGAACTGTTGCCAGGTTCGTTTAACAGAATCTACCAATGCACTCCGCAGTATACCCCCGGGTAGCTTACACTTCGATTCATGGAGGACCCCCAACAAGGTAAACGGGTGTACTAAGCTCTCCTCCAACGCCCTAGGTGTATATACTTCGGTACCCCCCAGCCAGTCCCCCAGATGCCGAGCCTGACAGGCCAGGCCGTACAACTTCAAATCCGGCAACCCCATACCCCCTTGACGCCACGGCCCTACCAACCGGACCCAAGGGATACGCGCCCGTTTCCCTTTCCATAGAAACGTTTTAATAGAGGCCTCCAGCCGACGAAGATCCCGACCCAGCAGCCAGACTGGTAGAGTCTGCAACCAATACAGAAGCCGCGGTAAGATAATCATTTGTATGGCCGCTATTCTCCCAGAGAGCGATAAAGGTAAAGATTCCCATGCCTTTAATTGTGTGGACAGGCGCTTCGAGAAACGATCAAAGTTACAAGCATATAACGCCTGAGGCCGTCTAGGCAATACGATACCCAAATACACAAAATCATCATCCGCCCACCGAAGGGGGAACTCTCCCCCCCATTTGTTACGTAGAAGCCCCAAGACATCCAGGGCCTCCGACTTGTCCCTATTAATGCGAAGTCCGGCAAAGGTCCCAAATCGCGTAAATTCACCCAAGAGGGCCTGCAAAGAAGCACCCGGGTTGGAAAGGTGAACCAACAAATCATCTGCAAAGGCTGAGACGGTAAACTCCTGCTGGCCCACCCTCACCCCCCGTATCTCCCCCGAGCCCTCGATAGCGCGGATCAAGGGGTCCAAGGAAAGGACAAACAACAAGGGGGAGAGAGGACAACCCTGTCGCGTGCCCCTCTCCAACGCAAAGGCGTCGGAGAGCACCCCATTGCACAAAATACCCGCTGTTGGAGAGATATATAAACTCTGCACCAGTTGGCAAAAAGCAGTGCCCAGACCATAGTGCGGCAAAAGGTTCCAGAGATAGTGCCAATTAACCCTATCAAAGGCCTTCTCTGCATCAAAGCTAACAAGAAGCGAGGCCTGTTGCCGGGTATGAACCCATTCCAAGGAGGCCAAAATTTTCCAGAGGTTCCGAACCGCGTAACGTCCTTTCACAAAACCTACTTGTGCTTCATGAACTAAGTGTCCCAACACACCCGCCAATCGAACAGCCAAAACCTTCGCTAGCAATTTTAAATCAAAATTAAGGAGGGAGATAGGGCGATAGGAGGCAGCCGATAATGGGTCCTTACCCGGTTTTGGGATCAGGGTAATGTGGGCGTGATTTTGCCCCCAGCGGTAGGCCCCACGCTCCGCCCTCTCACTAAAGACTTCTCGGAGTAGCGGGCTCACACAATCACTAAGGATTTGTAGAATTCTGCACCGAGCCCATCCGGCCCCGGCGTTTTACAACAACTGGCCACCGAGATAGCGGATTGTATCTCCTGCGAGGTAATAGGCTGGTCTAACTCCGCCCTCTGTTCCTCAGAGAGCCGGGGCAAGTCTAATCCAGTCAAATAGGTAGACATTGTCTCAGCGGGCCCGGGCTCCGCGCTATACAAAGATTGGAAAAAACCTCGGAAAACCTTAGCAATGTCCTCCCTCCTTTTATGCACACTACCACTATCATCTCGAAGTGCCGCCACCAAGGAAGAGCCTCGCCGACCCTGCAAACAACACGCCAGCAGCCTCCCAGGTTTCTCCCCATAGTAGTGTAACCGATATCTATAGTAAAGAACCGACTTCTTGGCCCGTTGATGCAATAACTCATTAAGGTCCACTTGAGCTTCCCAGAACTGTTTCTTAAGAGCGGGGGAGGGAGCATGAGCACAGCTGCGACGGAGCTTAGTCACCCGTCTCTCAAGCGTAATGATGCGCGCAGCCAAAGTTCGATGCTTCCGAGCAGCAAACCCTATAATATCCCCCCTAAGAACCACCTTTGCTGTCTCCCATACCAATTCGGGGTCGTCGATATGGACTTGATGGTCACTGATAAACTCCTTCCACCTCTGCCGAATAAACTGATGGAACTGCGGGTCGTGATAGAGTCCCAGAGGGAACCGCCAGATCCGTGTATACGGGACCACTTCCCCCCACTGCAAATCCACCCAAACCAAGGCGTGATCAGAGACCTCCAAAGGGCCAATCTGGGCATCGCCCGTAGGGGCGAATAACGCGGCTGAGAGTAGAAGATAATCAATACGCGCGCTAGTGCCATGAGCCCTAGATGGGTGAGTATAGTCCTTTTCTAAGGGGTGGAGCAGTCGCCAGGGATCAGTTAAGCCCAGGCGCCTACAAAAACGTTGCAGCACTCGAGACGACAAGACTCTCTCCCGCACCTCCCCCCCCCTAGATGTATCAAGGTCTACATCCAGGACCCCGTTGAAGTCCCCCCCAAGGATCAGGGGGCAATCAGGCAGTTGCTCAATCTCGGACGCCAATCCACTATAAAAACCAGAGTCACAAATATTGGGGCCATACAAATTTCCAAGAATCACCAGTCTCCCCTCTAGGAGGCCTGAGACCAAAAGGGACCTCCCAGCTGTATCCGATCGAATGGTTTCTGCCACAAAACGAAGACGTTTGTGGACCAAAATAACCAAACCCCCTTTAACCCCTTTAGCTGGCGAACCCCACACCTGCCCCACCCAGTTCCTACAGAGTTTGGCATGTTCCTCCGCCGTCTGGTGAGTTTCTTAGAGCATTGCAATATCACATTGATGCCTGGCCAAAGCTTGCAAGATTTTATATCTCTTAATAGGGCTCCCTAGGCCACAAACATTCCAGGAGATGACCTTCAGAGCAACGGGGCAGTGTCAAGGTTCTGGCATGAGTACATTCCTATGCGGATAGGGAGGACCCCCCCCAGCCTGGAGCTCTCCTAAACCAGCCCTCCATCGAGGACCCTGCTGCCGATTGTAAAATCCCAGAGTAACAACTATCCCCCCCTCCCCTGCCCCCGCATTCCACCCCCCCCACTCTCCCCTCCCCTTCCCTCCTCTCCCCAACCCTCCTCTACCAGTCCGTCCAAATGGTCGGACAAACTTCCTTTGACAAAACGGGCTACCCCTTCTATAACCTGCATAGTCTCCTCCATGGTGTTCAATCAGCAGCTACCCATTCACTTGCTCAACACCCCATACCCATCTATGCCCTCCCCACTCCGCGGGACCCATAGTGCCCCTCTGCGCTCCATCGCACCTAGCACACCTTCAGAGCCCAGCAAGTCCCGGGTAGCTCCCCGGATCTCAGTGCACATCCTAGGGAGCCCATAATCCCCGCCGTCAACCCCCTACCGCAGGCCGGGAGTCCAACGGCCATAGTGACAACCTCCCCCTACCCGATCGCCAGCCCCGAAGGGGGTACATATTAAGGGAATAAGGGGGCCAGCTATTCTTAGAGGGCCACCCCTAGACCACCCTCCATCTCGAACATTCAGCTCCTCCCTCCCATCCCACCCTCAAGGATAATCCCCTCTATGGGTCCACGCAGGAGTGCGGCCGTCAGGTTGTGTTCCTGGCGTAAGCCGACAGTTCCCCTTCCCCAAAGCACAACTAACTGCGCGCCACAATAACCACTATGGGGCGGGGAGGGACCGGCCAACAACCACCCGAAGCCATCCCAGTCACTCGCACGCCCCCCCCCCCCCCGCAATCAAGTGCACGCCGCTCAAACTTACACATCCACATTCAACCCGACCCGAATTCCCCCCCCCTCTCCCCCACCCGCAACACATGGCGGTAGCCAACTTGAAGTCTGAAAAGCAAGGTAAACTACAACTATAACAATGTTATTACTTAAGTGCCACAATGCAGCACTAGTGCGGTACAGTATAACTCAGTAACTATTATGGTTAGCGGAGACGCTAGCCAAGAACCCCCGAGCCTTCCCTATCCCTCCTCCCCCCCCCCCCGCAACTAAATACACATCACTCAAACCAACACATTCACAGTCAACCCAACCCCAGCTTCTCCCCGCTCTCTCACCCTCAGCACGTGGCGGCAGCCATCTTGGAGTCTAAAGAGCAAGGTAAAACATCAACGATAACAATGTTACTACTTATGTGCTAGAACGTAGCACTAGTGCGGTACAGTGTAGCAGGGACCTGAAACAAACGCAGCACTCATCACCAATCCCACTAAGGCCACCTGACCTCCCAGCCCCACTAATACAATTATCTAAATAGCTTCACAACAAGCCGATAGGAGAGGGAGGGAGGGGAGCGGGGAAAGACAGCACATACACAGCCCCCAGGGGCAAGGATCAGTCCCAGGCCGCCGTAAGTGTCCTTCGACCACTGGGGTTCCCCCCACAATGTCAGTGTGCCATTAATACATCAGTCAGCAGAGTCATGGGCTGGAACCGCCAGTAGTGTTGAGAGTGTCCAAAAAGGAAGCTGCCGCTTCGGGTGAGAGCAGGAACTTAGGCCGACCCTGGAAGTCCACTCTCAGTCGAGCTGGATACAGGAGGGAGAAACGCACCCCTTTTCTCCGGAGTTGAGTGCACACAGCTGCGTAGGCCCGTCGTTGCTGGCTAACGAGCATCGAGTAATCCTGAAAAACCAATATGCGCTCTGCATCAGAGTCCTGCCAGTTGCGGCTCCGGGCTGCTCGAAGCACATCTTCCTTCCTCCAGTAGTCCAAGAAGCGCGCTATGACAGCACGCGGACTTCGTGCTTGTTCTCTCCGTGGATCCAATCTGTGCACCCGTTCCAATTTAGTGGAGGTGTTGTCATTGTCGCCCATAAGTTTAGCAATCCAAGCCTGAATAAAATCATACAGGGCGCTGTCTGCCACAGTCTCTGGGATCCCGACGAATCGCAGATTTTTACGCCGCCCTCGGTTTTCCAAATCATCAAGTTTTTCGCCATGTTGCTTAACCATCTTTTCCAGGGCTTCCACTCGGATTTGTAACGAGTTCTGCGTGTCTTCAATATCGGACACACGTGCCTCCACATGTTCAACGCGGCCTTAAAAATCCGTGACACGTTGGCCGACACTGTGTATCTGCTCCGATAGTTCCTGAAATCGAGCATCTAGGGCCTGCACCACTGCCGCAGAAACCTCTGCCACCAGCCCCTGAGTATCGCTAGGGCCGGGGCTACGAGGCACGTTCTCCACCATTTTAGCCTCCGGGATCCGAGCCCTCTCCTTCCTCGGGGTTTTCGTCGCCATCGGGCCACTTACTACGCTGCTGATGAGACACCTCCACCAATCCGCTGAGGATTTAGCGCAGCTAACAATTAATATGAGGAGATTCCACCAAAAGTGGGAGAATATTGCTGTTTTGAGGGGTAGGTTACCCGGAGCTGATCAGCACCTGTCCGATCAGCTAATTTGCCAAACCGGAAGTCCCCTCTAGCTTGCTTCTTATGTAAGAATGATTTGTGCTGAGCTGATTATGATCATAATCTGCTTACTTTACCACTTTACCGCATTAAATAGAATCTTGACACGCTAGTAATTTCATAAAGGAGGGAAATAAGAGTGTGGGAAATTAAAGTTGAATAGCAGATTCTTTTAGAGAGATCTGAATATAGCTCATGGGGACCAAAGGTTAGTCTAGGATAATGTTGCAGTGCATAGTTCTGGGAATATTCAGCTGCAGAAATCACAAAGGTGGGTCTATGTTTGCTCATACTGGAGTGGGTCTATGTTTGCTCATACTGAAGTGATGGCATATAGATAAGCCTGACTAATGGTAAATAAAACTTCTTATCAATCAAATAAAAATAATTTAACACAAAAAAGGAAAACACCAATAGGATAACTTTTTCCGTTGACAAGCAGGATTGAATCAGACATACAAATGTGTGATTATTGCACATTTCCAGGATGCTCTCCCAGAGCTCAGAACCTAGGGTAAAGTTCTGAACATGTGCAGCCCTTCTTGTGTGCAGTGGTCTCCTCAGCACATTTGTTTTGTTTTTTGCTCTCTGCTGAATGGACGTGAAATAAAATTCTCCTGATATTTTGGAGATGTTGCTATTGTTAAGTGCTGTCGAGTCGGTGTTGACTCGTGGCAATCCTCTGGATAGCTGTCCTAAATTATTCGGTGGCATCCATAGCTGCTGTTATTGTTCGATCCATTTTTGGAGACATATATATTTAAATTGATTTTTTTTTAAATAAAAGAATTAAATGCACTAAAAAAAGAGGGATGAAAAACAACATTGGAAGATAATTTAAATGTATATTTTGGAGATATATATAGTTAAATTATCTTCCAGTATTGTTTTTCATCCCTCCTTTCTTTTATGCATTTAATTATTTTATTTAAAAAAAAATCAATAAATTGTCAGGTTCCCTGGTTCATTCCTAACCTCAGTGTGCAATATCCTTCCAGAAGACATACCCTCATCTGGTCTGCCTCTAATATGTAAGTGTAGAACATGACCTGAAACTTTGTTCTTCTACATCACTATGTCCCTTAATTTTCATAGGGACCATTTCATTCAGCTGCGAAGATATAGGGATGAACTCTGAGATTTCCTTGCCAATGATCCAGTAAAAAAGAATTTCTGCACAGAGGTCAGCTGACTGCTTTTCAGCTCACTTCCTTCTTCCTGGAATGTCCTACAACCTCCTCGTGCAGTAGCCCGCAAGGCCCAGACACACAAAAGCAAAGTTCCTTATCATCCCTCCAGTCCAGTCCTGCACCTCCGGGTAGTGTACCTCTTCCAGCAGCTTGGAGACTGAGCATGTCATTTTTTTGATGACACTAGTGTACTTAAGCAGCTGTGCCAGCCTACCAGCCTCAGTATGCTCAGTCTCCAATCAGCTGAAGGAGGTAGTGAGTCAGGGTGCTGGACGCACTGAAGGGACAACTAAGGGGAGATAGATTTAGTTAGAGTTTGTTTTTTATTTCCCCTGTTAAGGTGCATGTTTGTTTGTTTGTTTTTAAAGGCAGAAACAAACAAAAAAAATCAGAAGGATCAGAATGAACCTGGGGGACAACATGGCTGAGGGAAGGATATTCCTCCTCCCCCCTCTCCCCAGGATTTTGGGGGGGGGGCATGTTCTGTGGGGGCCTTCCTCAGTCCGAGACTTCTGGCGGCTCCCGAACCCGTTATCGGTTGAGGAGCCACCGCGGGGGCAGCAGTTGATTGACAGGAGTGAAAGCGTGCAGCCTCCAGTCGCCCCCCTCAGTGCTGAAGGAAGACTAAGCGCAAGGGGTAGAAAAGCCACTTGGCAAAAAGACTCCAAGGAAAGAACGAAGTGGGGGGGGGGGACAGCAGGAACCCCTAGCAACTGCCGGAACATGAGGAGACAGTGGCCTGCAGCCGCGTTTTTGGGAGCCTGCAGCAGCGCAGGAAACTCCCCCCACTGTGTTTAGGCATGATTTCTTCTTCAGGCCCACGTGTGTTTTAACCCCCCCCCCCCCTCTGTGTTTTGGGCGCCCCAGAGAGGCAGCCACCAGAGAATAAAACAGGACAGAGCAGCTTCTTCCTAGAGGCCATTTGCAGTTTCCTTTCAATATCCTTTTATTTTAGTTCAGGTACTCTAGTGCTCCGTGCCTGAGCCCATGGAGGTGTACGGTGCTAGGGATCCTTTTACCTACCCGGGTACAGATTGAGGGCGTTTCTGGAGAGTGCCCCCAGCCCTTCCCACCATGCCGACCAGACCATGCTGCCACATCCCACTTCATGCCCTTCCCACTTCATGCCACATCCTTACGTTTTGAGCTGTATAACACAAGGAATGCTCATTCAGTGCATAATGACTTGCTGAAGACCTGTGGAAAAAGCCTAACTGTGCTATTGTCTGTTGCTGGGTGGATTTCAGAGAGGCCTGGTCAGGTGATGTGGCAGTTTAAAACATTGTGACTGTCTCCTGAGAAGGATCAGGCAAAAAGTCAGAGACAGAAATAAATGAAAGATAGGCAGGAAAAAGTGCTGCATAGAGGTTTATAGTAGTTACAGTTTTGGTCTGTGAAAAACAGGAAGTACCTGCATTTAAGAAATGTAGTCAGTGGATAGGAGACAAATGAAATCCTTCCATCTGTCTATGGTCAGTGAGTAACCTGACATGATCATCCCTTGTCTCTTAGTCCAGATTATGTACCTACTAAATTTTTGATATTTTATTTATTTATTTGCTTTTATATACCGCCCCTTCCAGAGAGCAAGGGCAGTTTACAATGAACATAACACAATTATATTATAACATAGATCTCACTTTTAATGTCTTAACAGCTGTTTAGCAAAATAGCTAAATAACATATTAAAGTAACTTATTTACAGAGTATTTTGGAATATAGTAGCTATTCCATTTTCAAAGGGTGATATTGCTTGTACGGGAAGCCGTACTCCTTATAAAAATGTAAACTTTTACTCTGAGAAAGTGTCAGAGTCTGATGGGATCAGTGCACTGTCCATGTCATATCTTTGAGGTACAACACAGCATCGCAATCTAAAAATCTTCAAGATATGCGGGACCCAACGGGGAGCGGTCTTGGAGGCAAGCGTTTGCCTAGACTGCACGCAAGAGGCTAAGTCATTGGAGCAGGGCCTGCAGGACGAGACAAGGCAGGAGACTCCCAGTTGCAAGAGACCCTGGAGGCGGGGGGTGCTGTGTTACCTTCAACGGATCCGGCTCCTGGTCCCAGCATGACGGCCGGGTCATCCACCCCTCAAGCCCAAGGAGCAATAGGACTCCTGGGGGAGTTGTCACCAGAGTTTGTCTTTTGCATAAGGTGTTTTGCCTACGTCAACAGGGCTTGTCAAGCAGCTCCTCAGCCCTGGAACGCAGGGCTAAGATTGTGTCGGATGCAAAAGAGCACAAGCCAGCTGCAGTGGCTTCTAAGCAGGCTAGAAGCTCAGAGGAGTGGGAGTTAGATCTGCAGGAGGAGTTGGAAGAAGGAGAGATCCCAGAAGAGGAGGATCAGACCTGGATTGTTTGAGTGTTCCACCGGGAGGAGCTGCCAGCGCTCATCTTGGAGTCCCTCAAAGCCCTGAATATGCCCACCTCCCAGCAGAGGAAGAGGCGCTGGAGGATCCGCTGCTTCAGGTG
Organism: Ichthyophis bannanicus; assembly: GCA_033557465.1. Classification (NCBI taxonomy): domain Eukaryota; kingdom Metazoa; phylum Chordata; class Amphibia; order Gymnophiona; family Ichthyophiidae; genus Ichthyophis; species Ichthyophis bannanicus. Next base: position 888,691,021 of record CM066031.1, on the reverse strand, counting down.
GTGCAGAAAATCTTCCTGGTACATGGAGTAGTATGGCAGATGATCCAAGATGAGTGGGATTTTCCAGGGGCCGGTCTTAAAGGGGTGCGATCCATGACATGCCTGTACCCGCTGCCAGAGCAAGAACAAGAGCTCCTTCGATCGCCCAAATTAGACAGTAGCGGAGTCGGCGGCAGTAGATGAGACCTTGACTTGTCTACTGCAGCTAAGAGCCATGGAACCGGTTCCACGAGACCAGTACAGCTGCGATAGATACTTCATGTATTTCATGGTGCCCAAAAAAGAAGGTTTCTTTCGCCCGATTCTCGAACTCAAGGGCATGAACCGCTGTCTCTGGGTACTGCATTTCAACATGGAAACGCTGGGATCAGTAATAGTGGCGGTAGGAAGCGGAGCGTTCTTGACATCTCTCAATCTCACGGAGGCGTAGCTGCACATTCCCATCCATCCAGAACATCAGCAGTTTCTCCGCTTTGTGGTGCAAAGGAGCAGTTTCCAGTTTAAAGCATTTCCCTTCAGTCCAGCGACTGCCCCCCGTACCTTCACCAAGGTCATGGTGGTGGTGGTGGTGGCAGCTGTCCGCAAGGAAGGGATTCTCGTCCACCCATACCTAGACGATTGGCTGATCTGGGCAAAGTCCAGGGACGACAGCGAAAGAGCAACAGCGGAGGTGGTGGAGTTCCTTCAAAGTCTTGGTTGGGGGAGTCAACCTGGCCAAGAGTCAGTTACGGCCGGCCCAGGAGCTAGAGTATTTGGGACTTTGCCAGATCGCCGGGCACAGGAGCTACGACAGTTGATATGGCAGTTCCTGGGCAAGGGCGCACATGCAAACACTGCAGAGGGCTCTGCTCAGTCAGTGATCCCATCAGACTGTCCCAAGTACTTCCCTGCCTGCAGAGCACCAGGAGAGCCCTCAGGTGGTGGCTGCATCCAGGGAGACTGGAAGGGGGCATGCCACTCGAGTCCCCTGTGTGGGTTCCTGGAGGAAAGGCCCATAAACCATTATTAAGAAGGGACCCAGAATATCAATGTTTGACCTAGTACAAGCATTGTGCAACATGTGTCTTTTGAGGAAACTGCTAGGTATGTATGACCTAGATTGGCCACTGTTGGAAACAGAATACTGGGCTTGATGGACCTTGGTCTGACCCAGTATGGCATATCTTATGTTTTTATGTTCTTATGACCGATGCCAGTCTGTCAGGTTGAGAAGCCCATTGCAAAGGACACTTTGTTCAGGGACAGTGGAGTCCACAGGAGGCCCTGTGGTCGATCAACAGGCTTGAAATGCAAGCGGTAACCTTAGCGCTAGAAGGTTTCAAGCCATAGTTGCAGGGGAAGGCAGTCCAAGTCCACTCGGGCAATGCGACCATGGTGGCTTACATCAACCGGCAAGGAAGCATGGTGAGTGCAGACCTGGAGGAGGAGGCCAAAAGGCTGTTCAAATGGGCAGAGATTTGTCTCCAGGCATTATCGGCGGCGCACGTAGCAGGAGTCGACAGTGTGATGGCAGACTACCTCAGCTGAGTGCGCGTGGACCCCGGAGAGTGGCAGCTCAACCAAGACGTGTTCAAGCAGGTGGTCCGCCGATGGGGCACACCGGTCATGGACCTAATGACAACGTTCGAGTCAGCCAAGGCCTGCTGGTTTTTCAGCAGAAGAAGAGAAAGATGTCCGATGGCCTGGATGCTCTAATTCAGCGGTGGATTGAAGAGGGTCTCTCCTATGTTTTTCCCCTGTGGGCGCTCATAGTCCAGGTAGTGCAACGGATAGAACCGCACCAGGGATCAGTATTTCTGGTTTTCACCGGACTGGCCAAGGTGCCCGTGGTATGCGACCTGATTCAGATAATGGCAGATCGAGTATGGCGGCTTCCGGGTCAGGACCTCTTGACATAGGGGCCGCTTTGCATGCCTCTGGTGGATCGATTCTTGCTTACGGCATGGCTCTTGAAAGGGCGAGGTTGAAGAAGAAAGGATATTCGGGCTCGGTGATAGCGACCTTGCTACAGGCCTGGAGGAGGTCTACGAACCTGGCGTGCATCTGCGTAGGGCGCATCTTTGAATCGTGGTGCAGAGAAAGACAGGTGCGCCTTTCCGCTGCCTTCATCCCAGACATCATGGCATTCTTGCAGTCCGGTTTTGATAAGACTCTAGCCGCCAATTCCTTGAGGGTGCAACTGGCGGCTATTTCCTGTTATCGCGGGAAAGTCCTCGGGGTGCCGTTGGGTACACACACAGACGTGCTGAGGTTTCTAAGGGCAGTGACCAACCTCCGTCTGCCAAGGAGGATGGTGGTACTCCCTTGGGTTCTCAATCTGGTGCTGACGATGCTGTCTGGGGAAACCTTTGAGCCATTGAGTCGAGCTCTCCTGAAGGATTTGACTCTGAAAACGGTATTCCTGGTGGTGATTTGCACGGCACGCAGGTTTTCAGAGCATTAGGCCCTGTCATGCCAGGAGCCATTCTTTTCCTTCTCCAAGGAGAAAGTGGTCCTGTGCCTGGTACTTTCATTTTTGCCCAAGGTAATGTCAGCATTTCATGTAAATCAGACTGTTTCCTTACCGGCTCTGGCAAGCGCGGATGTGAGCCCTGCCACTGCACAGCTGTGCCGTCTGGATGTTAAAAGAGCCCTGTGAAGGTATGCGAAAAGGGCATCATCCTTTCAGAGATCGGACCATCTGTCAGTTCTTTTTGGCAGGCCGCACAAAGGTGAGGCAGTAGCTAAGGCCTCCATTTCCAGATGGATCAGGGAGGCACTCACATCGGTGTACATCTTGAAGGGTAAAGCAGTGCTGGGGGGTTGCGGGTGCATTCCACGACGGCACAGGCAGCCTCGTGGGCAGAGTATAGTTTAGATCTGCCGGTGGAGATCTGTGGGGTGGCAACATGGACTATAAAAGGGGACTGCTACTTCTGGAGAGAGATCTGCAATAGTGAATATATACTTCTGGGAATTTTTCTGAAGGGAATTCTTTGGATTAAAGCTGATTAATCTGTGAACCCAGTGTATTTGTTAAATCAGTCAGGGCCTAGTAGCAGCAGTTTAAGTTTAAATTTAAAACACAGAAGGGAGCTTTCTGGTTAAATTTAGAACCCAGCAGAGGCCTTCTAGTTTAAATTTAATACTCGGTCAGAGCCTAGCAGCAGCAAAGAGCTTTCATTTAAATCAAATCAGACTATAACTTAGCATAAAAGGCAAAACAGGGTCAGTATTCTTTGAGCAATAAATAGTCTTCTAGAGACCTCTACAAAGAGGCCTTCTACCTAGGGGGCAAGAGACCTGTGAAACTTTTTCAATAGGTGTTAAAGCCAGGTGGCAGGTCAAAAAGACATTTTGAAAGACGCCTTCTATCCAAGCAAGGACTGTTAATCACCCAGGAAGTTGGTCACAGCTTACCTCAGCAGTACAGGCATAAATAACTCACTCAGAGCTCTGTGATCCTCAGTCTTGAAGGACTAGAAAAAGGGACTGCTACTTCTGGAGAGAGATGTGCAATTGTGAGTATATACTTCTAGGAATTTTCTGAAAGGACCTCTTTGTATTAAACCTAATTAATCTGTGAACCCAGTGGGTTTTTTTGTTAAATCAGTCAGGGCCTAGTAGCAGCAGTTTAAATTTAAAATACAGAAGAGAACTTTCTGGTTACATTTCATACCCAGCAGAGAGCTTGTAGTTTAAATTTAATACTCACTCGGGGCCTAGTATCAGCAAAGTACTTTTAGTTTAAATTTAAAACACAGAAGTGAGCTTTCTGGTTAAATTTAGAACCCAGCAGAGAGCTTGTAGTATAAATTTCATAAGAAGTCAAAGCCTAGAAGCAGCAAAGAGCTGTAATTTAGAAGCACAGGACAGGGTACTGTGTAGCAGCCCTCTTTTAATAAGTCTTATTTCCCTCCCTCCCTCCCCAACACCCACCCACCCCTGGGATACTCGTAGCTTTATAGGTACTTACATATCTTAAAGGAAAGGAGCTGCTCTCAGGCTGCTGCCATTAACCTTTAAAAAGGAGATAAACAGCTTTTAAACTAGATAATAGGGGAAAGCCGGCAGTCGCCCAAGAGTGCATGGTTCAGAAGAATGTATCCTTGAAGGATACTACCAAAAAGCAGAGAGGTTCCAAAAAACAGTAAAGTAGCCCAAATGCCATTGAGTATGGCGCAGACAGAGCTTAAAGATTCCAAATTACCCATGCCTACCAATAGCCAGATTAATATGAATAAAATACAGTCTCTAAAATGCTTGTATGCAAATGCTAGAAGTCTAAAAAATAAGATGTTAGAATATATAGCACTAAATGAGAGGTTAGATATGATTGGAATCTCAGAAATATGTCGGTACCAGTGACATAGGAAAATGTGGTAGGGAGGACAACCAGTGGGACACTGTGATACCTGGGTACAAACTATATTGTAATGATAGAGCTGATCAAATTGGTGGAGGGGTTGCGCTCTATGTTAGAGAGGGCATTGAGTCAGAAAGGATTAAAGTTTTGCAGGAAACAAAATTTGCTGTAGAATCTCTATGGATTGAAATTCCATGTAAGAAGGGGAAGGCGATGGCAGTGGGAGTGTACTATTGACCGCCTGGCCAGAATGAACAAATGGATGATGAAATGCTCAAAGAAATCAAGGAAGCTAGCAAACGTTACAGCGCAGTAATAATAATGGGTGAGTCCAATTACCCCGGTATCGACTGGGTCAGTGTCACGGCAGGACATGCTAGGGAGATAAAGTTCCTAGATGAAATAAATGACTGCATCTTGGAGCAGCTGGTTCATGAACCGACCAGAGGGGAAGCCATATTGGACCTAGTCTTTATTGGAACACCAGATCTGGTGCAAGAGATAAGGGTGTTGGGGCCACTTGGCAATAGTGATCGTAGCATAATTGCGTTTGATTTAATTAGTGGAGGAGGGATGGTAAGGAAATCCGCAGTACTACCTTTTAACTTTCGAAAGGAAGACTGTGATAAAATGAGGAAAATAGTTAAGAAAAAACTAAAAGGGCAGTTGCAAAGGTTAAAGAGTTACATCAAGCTTGGGGGGTGTTCGAAAATACTATCTTGGAAGCCCAGACCAGCTGTATTCCACGCTTTAAGAAAAGTGGAAGGAAGTCCAAAAAACTGCCAGCATGGTTTAAAGGTGAGGTCAGAAAGGCTGTTGCCAAAAAAGCATCTTTCAGGAAATGGAAAAAAGAGCCAAATGACAAAAACTGGAAACAGCACAAGCACTAGCAAGTTAAATGCAAGGCATTGATAAGGCAGACTAAGAGAGAATTTGAGAAAAAACTTTCTACGGAAGCAAAAATGCATAATAAAGACTTTTTCAAGTACATTCTTAGCAAAAAACCTGTGAGAGAGTCAGTTGGACCATTAGATGATAGAGGGGTAAAAGGGGCAGTAAGAGGGGAGAATGCTGTAGTGGATAGACTGAATGAATTCTTTGCTTCGGTCTTTACTGAGGAAGATGTAGGGATGTTAACCATGACTGAAGTGGTATTTAAAGGTGATACTGCAGAAGAATTGCAAGAAATATCGCTACACCGGGAAGATGTATTACAACTATTTGATAAACTGAAGAGTAGCAAATCACCTGGACCAGATGGTATACATCCAAGGGTGTTGAAAGAACTGAATTATGAGATTGCAGACCTGCTATTAGTAATCTGTGAACTATCATTAAAATCATCTGTAATACCTGAAGACTGGAGGATCACCAATGTAACGCCAATTTTTAAAAAGGGTTCCAGGGGTGATCCGGAAACTACAGACCAGTGAGCCTGACGTCAGTACCGGGAAAAATGGTAGAAACTATCATAAAGAACAAAATTACTCAGCATGTAGATAGTCATGGTCTAATGGGAGACAGCCAACATGGCTTTAGACAAGGAAGATCTTGTCTTACTAATCTGTTATGTTTTTTTGAAGGTGTGAATAAACTGTTGGACAAAGGTTAGTCGGTTGATATAGTGTATCTGGACTTTCAGAAAGCCTTTGACAAGGTCCCTCATCAGAGACTTTTGGCAAAACTAACAAGTCATGGGATAGGAGGCGGTGTACTATTGTGTTTGAGGAACTGGTTAAAAGATAGAAAGCAAAGGGTAGGTCTAAATGGCCAATTTTCTCAATGGAAAAAGATGAATAGTGGAGTACCCGAGGGATCTGTGCTGGGTCCGCTGCATTTTGACATATTCATAAATGACCTGGAAAAGGGAATAAAGAGTGAGGTTATCAAATTTGCAGATGCACAAAACTATTTAAGTTGTTAAAACCCAAGAGGATTGTGGAAAATTGCAAGAGGATCTTGATAAATTGGAAGACTGGGCATCAAAATGGCAGATGAAATTTAATGTGGACAAATGCAAAGTTATGCACCTAAAAGAATAACCCAAACTATGGTTACACGATGCAAGGTTCCACATTGAGAACCACCACCCAGGAAAAAGATTTAGGCTTTACAATGGAGCCGCGGTGCCATGACATCCGGAAACCATGGTGCCACGGCTCCATTGTAAAGCCCTGACTGAATTAGTTGGGCATGTTCTGTATGCGCAGGCCAGTCTGAATTGCAGTCCCGGCATGCATAAGATAACATAAGAACATAAGATATGCCATACTGGGTCAGACCAAGGTCCATCAAGCCCAGTATTCTGTTTCCAACAGTGGCCAATCTAGGTCATATGTACCTAGCAGTTTCCCCAAGAGACACAAGTTCCACAATGCTTGTACTGGGTGAAGCATTGATATCTTCGGTCACTTCTCAATAATGGTTTTATGGACCTTTCCTCCAGGAACTTGTCCAAATCTTTCTTAAACCCAGCTACACTAACAGCCTTTACTACATCCTCCGGTAACAAATTCCAGAGTTTGATTACACGTTGAGTGAAAAAATATTTTCTTTTATTAGTCTTAAATAGTTTACCCTGTAGCTTCATTGCATGTCCCCTAGTCTTTCTATATTCTGATAAGGTAAACAGTCGATCTACGTTTACCCGTTCCACTCCGTTCATTAATTTATAGACTTCTATCATATCTCCCCTCAGCCGTCTCTTTGCATGTACAGGACTGTTCTCTGATTCTGCATGTACAGGACTGTTCTCAATTCTGGTCCCGTGGGGCTAGACTTGCCCTGCGGGATCAGAATCGCAACACCCTCTGTAGTCCAGTTCAGACCAGGCGTACAGAGGGCTTGGACGTCCGGGACAGAATGAGCCTGTGAGTCTTTTATTGGAATCCGCATGGATATTAATAAAGTGAATATCAAGCTTGCAAGATGTAGGCATGTAGAAAAAAACAAGAGAATGTCTGATAAGGGGGAGCAAGAAGAAGTTTGTCCTTTCCTTTCTGAACACACTACTAAGCCCCTTATCCATTCTTTAGTCCAATGGTTCTCAACCCAGTCCTCTGGACCCCCAGGCCAGTCAGGTTTTCAGGATATCCACAATGAATATGCGTGAGATGGATCTGCATGCACTGTTTCCATTGTATACTGCTCTATCTCATACATATTCATTGTAAATATGCTGAAAACCTAGTTGGACTAGGGGTCCCAGAGGACTGGGTTGAGAACCACTTCTCTAGTCACCTCACATCTAGACTGTTGTAACCTCCTTTTCACTAGTCTTCCTCTGAATCATCTCGCCCCACTTCAGTCTGTTCAAAACTCAGCTGCACGACTAATCTTCCACAAGTGTCGTTATGCTCATGTCACTATTTTCAAGTCATTTCATTGGCTTCCTACCCATTTTTGCATCCAGTTCAAACTTCTACTACTGACCTATAAGGGCCTTCATTTGGCTGTTCCTCACTACCTTTCCTCTTATCTCTCCCTACACTCCTCCTTGGGAACTCCGTTCTTCTTTCAGATCCTTTCTATCTGTGCCCTTCTCTTCCACTGCCAATTCAAGACTTCAGTCTTTCTATGTTATGTCTGGAACAGACTACCGGAGTCCGTGTGTCAGGCTCCATCTCTGATCATGTTCATATCCAGGCAAAAAACTAACTTTGAAACTGCTTTTGGATCCAGATGCGCCTTGCACCTGTTCACCTCCTATGTGTCTCCTTATCATTTCTCTAGATATATCCTAATCTCCATTTGTGTTGCCTGTCTTGACTGTAAGCTCTTATGAGCATGAACTGTCTCTTATATGTCTCTGTTCAGCATTGTGTATGCCTTGTAGCACTATATAAATGATAAGTAGTAGTAGTAGAAATCGAAGCTAAAAGGGGAGAAGGAAACAAGTGGGGGTGGAAAAAAGAGGAAAATCAAACAGAAGGAAAGAGAAGGACAAACACCAAAGAGAAAATAGACAAAACAATAACAAAGCAAGCAATAAATCTACAAAAATAGATTAAAAATAGAGCAAAATAACAAAAAAAACATAATACATTTCCTTTGCATATTAACATTTGGACTGGTACCCAAGTTCTCTAAATACTTTTCCATTCCTAGCTAATATCCTCATTCTCTAAACCAGCTAGTAGTGGTTACACAAGTTTGATTTATTAAATGATACTCTGTTTGGCTTAAAGATGAATCATTTGATTTGAAGATGAATTTCAGTCCTAAGTAGAATGATATTGGAGGGGCAGTCTCTGAGTCCATGGTTTAATCAGTTAGGAGGGCATCAAACTACTATTAAACATTCATATAGCATCAGAAAGAAGACAGTACTGCACAGACATATAGAAAAGAGAGTTTTCTTTCTTTGGCACTTACATTCTAGATCAATCCAGTCCTCAGAACATACCTGACCTGTCTGATTTCCAGCTTGCCACAAGGAATATACATGGGAGATTTGTATACAGTTGAGGCAGTGCATGCATATCTTTCATGAATATTCTGAAAACCAGACCTGCTGGCTATAAAGTGAAGTATCCTACTTATGTTCTGTACCTGTTGAGCAGGTTTTATTAGTTGGGCTGGAATTGGTCATGTGAGTAATTATACTATATGGGCTATTGACAAACTCTTACATGGCCTAAATAACATTAAGCAAGCTTTTATTTTAATATTTCTCAACATTGCCTCAGCTTTTGACAGCATTAGCTATAGAATACTCATCTCAAGACTACAGCAGATTGGTTTACATGGTACAGTGATACAATGGTTTAAGTCATACTTAACCAACCGCACTCAACAGGTACGGATCAGTCAAGCAACCTCCTCGAACTTCAAACAGGATCAAACCATTCCCCAGGGCTCCTCCCTCTCTGCCCTTCTCTTTAATCTTTATTTCCTGATCGTGTAGCCAGTCTAGTCCTGGACTTCAGGGTTGTCTATCTCATACAGCAGCTTGGAGACTGAGAAACTCCTCCTTTTCTGATGTCACTGGTATATCCATCTGGGAGCCTCCTCCTGCCCTCAGTTCTTCAGTCTCCAAGCAGCTGGATGGATGGGTGAGCCTGGAAGCCCGGGCTCACTAGAGAAACTCTTCAGAGTTTAGTTTTGAAGTGATAGTTAGAGTAGCCTTGGCCATTTTCAGCAGAGCCCTTCTGTTTGTTGGAGAGGACTGTGTCTTTCAGTTTACAGAGCTGTCCTCCCATCTTGGCCTGCGTCCCCTGCCCCCTAACCAGGTCGGGTCCTCTGTTGGTGGGCCAGGGTGCTTTACCCGAGGCAGCTCCGGTTCTTTGATTCTGATCAACTGAAACCGGGGCTGCGCAGGTTTCTGCCGGCGTTTTCAGAAGTATTGCCTGAGCCGCGCTGAGCAGTTTCCCTGCGGGCGGGCAACCCCCCCCCCCCCCCCCCCCCGTGTCGGCGATCCTCAGCCAGTTTGTTTCTCTCGGGCTGGTTTCCTTACCTCAGTGTCTTCTGCGGGTGCGTGAGAGCTTGTTCAGCGGCACTGTCCAGGGGCTGTTGCGATTTGCCGACAAAGGTAAGGGGGCCGTTTTCTTCCCCGCGGAGCTTGTCTCGCGGAGGTTATTTTGGCGCGCTAAAGCTGTCGGTTAGGCCTCGGCCTCGTGCCGGCGGCGCGCACAGAGCAGCGTGGGAGAGAGTCTGCTCTGGCGGGATTTGCTTTTTCCTTTTTTTCTCCCGCGTTCTCAGGGGCCCCACAGTTTTCGCGATTTCTTGCGTGCCTTTATGATTTTTCTCAACCTTCTTTTTCAGTTTATTTTTCAGTTTTATTTTTGAGTTTTCTTTCCTATTCTGTTGCCCGTTGCGATTCAGGACCGCCCTCTTTTTGCTTTGGCTGGTTCTTTGGGCGCCCGTTCTGGGGGTGTGTGTTTTGGCCATGTCTCCCAAGCCGACCTGCATGGTTTGTGGGGCCAAGCAGTGCACAGACTCGGGCTTGTGCCATGCCTGTGTTAGAGATGCCTCTGGGCTGCCACCGCAGGAGTCTCAATTAGAGTGTCAGAGTCCTGAGAGGGGGCTCTTGGCAGAGTTAGGACTCAAGAGGTCCGTGGAGGAGCCGCTGCCAGGTCCATCCTCCCGACCCGATTCTGTGCATTCCCCAGGTCCCGGGGCTTTAGGGCTCAATTCCATTTTTTCCAGAGAGTTTGTTACTCTGCTCCAGCAGGTTTTTCTTCGGGACAGTCCGCCTGTGTCTGTCCCCACTACTCTGCTCTCAGGAAAGCGACGGGCTGCGCCTTTGCAGGGAGATCAGACTCCTCCAGAGCCTAAGAGGGCCCGAGAGGAGGTGGAGCCAGGGGACCAGTCTGTGATCTCGGAGGGGCCACGTTCGGAGGACGAGGACTTGGCGTTGGAGGAAGAATTGGAAGAAGGGGAGCTGTCTGAAAAGGAAGACCAAGCCAGAGTGGTCCGGGTGTTCCGCAGGGAGGAGCTACCGGCGCTCTTGGTGGAGACGTTGAAGGTGCTCAATATGCCGGTGCCTGGTTCAGCGGCGGACGCCTCCCTCGAGGATCCCTTGCTTCAGGTGTTTAGGAAGGAACAGAGAGCTTTTCCTGTTCACCGGGTGTTTCATGAGATGATTCAGGAGGAGTGGAGCCTTCCTGAAGCCCCTCTGAAGGGAGCTCGAGTGATGTCCCGGCTGTATCCCTTGCCTGACCAAGACAGGGAGCTGTTCAAGTCGCCCAAGGTGGACGCTGCGGTCTCGGCAGTTACGAAGAAGACCACCATTCCCGTCGAGGGGAGTGCAGCCCTCAAGGACGGTCAGGATCGCAAATTGGATGGGCTTTTGCGGCAGGTGTTTGATGTGAATGCTCTCTCCCTACAAGCGGCCATCTGCGGGGCTTGGGTGGCCAGAGCATGTCTCCGATGGGCTCAGCGGCTGCCCGGTAACACAGACGAGCGGTCGGAAGACACGGCCCGGTTGGAATCGGGTGCGGCTTATTTGGCGGACATACACTACGATCTTATGCGTGGACTCTCCAAGAGCATGGCGTCGGCAGTCGCAGCGCGCCGTTACCTTTGGTTACGTAACTGGGCGGCCGACTCCTCATCCAAGGCTAGGCTTAGTAAGCTTCCTTTCAAGGGTCGCCTCCTGTTTGGGGAGGATCTTGAGAAGTTAGTTAAGGAATTGGGAGAGTCCAAAGGGGGTAGGTTGCCCGAGGACAAACCTAAACCGTCTCGAGTGCCCGCTTCGGGTAGGGGACAACTACGGGATTCCCGACGTTATCGCTTCCAGAGATTCCCCACGGGACAGAGGGGCCGTTTTCCCTCTAGGAACCAAGGTTTTCGGGGGTTTCGAGGAGCAGGAAGGGGGTTTGGTCCTTCCTCGGCCTCGGGCCTTTCCAACCGAAAGCCGCAATGAGATCAGGGGGGCCCAGGCGCCCCTCCCCGCCGTAGGGGGGCGTTTGCAGGATTTTTATTCTGCCTGGGCCCAAATTACAACAGATCAGTGGGTACTAGAGGTCATCCGCGAGGGCTATGCACTGGAGCTACTTCGTCCGGTGCGCGACGCCTTCGTCCTGTCTCCGGGCAGGTCCGAGGCGAAATCACGGGCACTGCGGGAGACAGTGCAAAGGCTGTTGGATCTCAAGGCCATAGTACCCGTGCCCCCAAACGAGTGCGGCTCCGGTCGATACTCCATATACTTCGTAGTGGCGAAGAAGGGTGGAGGGCTTCGGCCTATCCTAGATCTCAAGAGAGTGAATCGGTGCCTGCGGGTCTCGTCCTTTCACATGGAGACTCTGCGATCGGTGATAGTAGCAGTTCAAAAGGGGGAGTTCCTCACGTCCCTCGACCTCTCTGAGGCTTACTTGCACATTCCCATACGGAAGGATCATCACCAGTTTCTCAGGTTTGCGGTTCCTTTCGGCCATTTCCAATTTCGAGCTCTGCCCTTCGGGCTGGCCACTGCGCCGCGCGTCTTCACAAAAGTGATGGTGGTTGTGGCGGCGGCCTTGAGGAAGGAAGGTATACTCGTCCATCCTTATCTGGACGACTGGCTGATTCGGGCAAAGTCAAGGTCAGAGAGCGAAGTAGCGACAGCCAGGGTGGTGTCCCTTCTGGAAAGTCTCGGTTGGATAATCAACCCGGCGAAAAGTCGGATGGTGCCCACTCAATGTTTGGAGTACCTAGGAGCGCGCTTCGATACAGTCAGGGGAAGGTCTTCCTGACGGAGCAGAGGGCTCGGGGACTGCGTCTCCTCTTGCGGAGTTTTTTGCGCCGCGACAGACCGTCGGCCTGGCACTACCTTCAACTTTTGGGCACCATGGCGGCAGCGATAGAGACGGTGCCCTGGGCAAGGGCGCATATGCGACCGTTGCAAAGGGCGTTGCTCCGCCGTTGGTCTCATCAGAACGATCCCTTATCTCGACGACTGCCGTGTTCCGAGGAAACGCGTCACGCGCTGAAGTGATGGTTGGTTCCGCGCTCCCTGCAGAACGGGAAAAGCCTGGAGACGCCAGAGTGGATTCCCGTGATGACAGACGCCAGTCTACTGGGCTGGGGAGCCCATTGTCTGGGGATCTTTGCGCAGGGGGCGTGGTCGGATCAAGAGAGAGCGTGGCCGATCAATCGTTTGGAGTTGCGGGCGATCGCCTTGGCGCTAATGCAGTTTCGCAGCCTTCTGGCAGGAAAGGCGGTCCGAGTGTTTTCCGACAATGCGACGGCAGTGGCCTATGTCAACAAGCAAGGAGGAACCACAAGCGCCGCGCTCGAATACGAGGCCGAAACACTATGCGAGTGGGCCGAAGCGAATCTGCTGGACCTCTCGGCAGCCCACGTGGCGGGAGTAGACAACGTGGAAGCCGATTTCCTCAGCAGGGTGAAGGTGGACCCGGGCGAATGGGTCTTGCACCCGCAGGTGTTCGAGATGCTGGTGCGCCGCTGGGGCAGTCCGGTATTAGACCTCATGGCGACGTTCAACTCGGCGAAGGTGTGTCGGTTCTTCAGCAGACGCAGAGAACGAATGTCCGAGGGCTTGGATGCCCTCATTCAACCCTGGCCAGCGGATCACCTTCTCTACGTTTTCCCGCCATGGGCGTTGATCGGCCGGGTGGTCCAACGGATAGAGCGCTACAGGGGACAGGTGATTCTGATTGCGCCGGACTGGCCTCGACGGCCTTGGTACGGAGATCTCATGCGTCTACTGGTGGCGAAACCCTGGCGTCTGCCACTTCGAGAGGACCTGTTGTCGCAGGGTCCGCTGCTAATGCCTCACGTGGCTCGGTTCTCGCTTACGGCTTGGCTCTTGAAAGGGCTCGGCTGAAGGCCCGTGGTTACTCCGGACAAGTGATTTCCACCTTATTGAAGGCGCGCAGGGGATCTACGTCCCTGGCCTATGTGCGCATCTGGAGGATTTTCGAAGGCTGGTGTGCAGAGCGCAATTGGGAGCCATTGAGATCTACCATCCCGCAGATCCTGCAGTTCCTACAGGACGGGTTTGACAAGGGCTTGGCGGCCGGGTCGTTACGCGTGCAGGTCGCTGCCCTGGCGTGCTATAGAGGGAAGATTGGAGGTCAGACGCTCGGGGTCCAGACGGATGTCAAACATTTCCTACGCGCTGTATCGTTGCTGCGGCCGCCTTTTCGTCGAGTCATACCTAGCTGGAATCTTCCGTTTGTGTTGGACGCCTTGGCGCGCAAACCTTTTGAACCCATGTCGCGGGCTTCCCTTAAGGATGTCACCCTGAAGGTTGTATTTCTGGTCGCGATTTGCTCGGCCCGCCGAGTTTCGGAGTTGCAGGCGCTATGTTGTCAGGAGCCATATCTCCAATTTCGTTCGACGAAGGTGGTTTTGCGGCCGGTACCGGCGTTTCTCCCAAAGGTCCTTTCGGTGTTTCATTTGAATCAGGAGATTTCTTTGCCGGTTTTCAGAGGGTCCGCAGATGGTACGACGGAGCGGAACCTGCATCTTCTCGATGTCCGTCGGGCGTTGAAACGGTATCTCCGGCGGACGGCGGATTTCCGCAAGTCCGATAGACTTTTTGTGCTTTTTGCGGGACCGCGGAAGGGAGAAGCGGCGTCGAAGGCTTCTATTTCTCGGTGGCTAAGGGAGGCTATTGCGTCGGCCTATATTTCCGGCGGTAAATCGGTGCCGATGGGGCTTAGGGCTCACTCCACTAGAGCGCAGGCGACTTCCTGGGCGGAGTTCCGGCTCGTGCCTCCAGTGGATATCTGCAAGGCGGCAACGTGGTCGTCTTTGAATTCCTTTGTCAAACACTATCGGTTGGATATTCAGGCATCGGAGGACACCTCTTTTGGGTCAGCGGTTGTGCAAGCTGGCTTGATGGGTCCCTCCCGTGGTTAGGTTCCTTCACTGCTCTGGTACTAACCCTGAAGTCCGGGACTAGACTGGCTACACGATCAGGAAGAGGAAATTAGACTTACCTGCTAATTGTAGTTCCTGGAGTGGAGACAGTCTAGTCCCGTATCCCCCCCTAGTAGAGTTTATGCTGCGGCTGGACAGTCAGCGTTCCAGGTATTCAAGGTAAGTGATGATTTTATTGCGGGGCATAGAAACCCGTATGGCTGGGGTGCCCCGATACCTTACAAAAAAAAAACAAATGGCTTACGTTGCGAAAAGCCCTGGGGTTTTCCCTTCGTGCTACCGGGCTTGGCCGGGGGGTTGGCTCTGTGGACGGAAAGTTTTAGTCCATATTGTTTAATGTGCTTTTTAGCGTTATGTTTTTACTGGCTGCTCCGGTGAGTCTGCTTTGTCAATAGGGAACTGAGGGCAGGAGGAGGCTCCCAGATGGATATACCAGTGACATCAGAAAAGGAGGAGTTTCTCAGTCTCCAAGCTGCTGTATGAGATAGACAACCCTGAAGTCCGGGACTAGACTGTCTCCACTCCAGGAACTACAATTAGCAGGTAAGTCTAATTTCCTCATTCAGCTTATATGTACAATCTTTAAAAAACACAAAGTCAGTTATCACCTCTATGCGGATGACATAATGATGTATCATCCTATAAACATCACAAGCCCCAACTGTTCTCCGATCCAAACATGCCTAAATGATGTTATTGACTGGCTAAAAACACACAACCTAAACATTAACATAAAAAAACAGAAGTGCTATATGTTTCCAGAAATCAAAGTTTTAATCCTCTTACAAAATTCTACCTAAATAATTTAGAATTTGAGGTAAAAGAGGAAGTTAAATAACTTGGAATAATCCTGGATGAGTCTCTCAACATGGTCACACATATAAAATCTATTACGAAAACCATATATTTTAAGCTGAGAATGGTCCAACATCTTAGACCTCTCCAAGAGAACCACGATTTTAAAACAGTCCTTCAAGCCCTTGTAACACCACACTATGATTATTGTAATAGTATCTTACAAGGACTGCCCAAGAAATCTATCTATCAACTCCAGATGGCACAAAATCTTGCCACACGTATAATCTATAAGGCCTATCATTCCGACCACATCACCCCAATTCCCCATAAGCTTCACTGGTTGCCCATTGAAACAAGAATAATATACAAGTACATTATAATAGTTTTTCCTTATCGTTCCTCCAGTCCAGTCCCTCACCTCTGGGTTGTGCTCCCCTTCCAGCAGCTAGCAGACTGAGCACATCATCTTCTTGATGACCCTAGGGTATATATACAGCTGGCACCTCCCACCAGCTCCAGTAATTGCTCAGTCTCCAAGCAGCTGAGGGGATCAGTAAGCCAGGGTGTTAGGCTTCCTGGTAGACACAGTTAAGGAGAGTTAGGGGTTTTTTTGTCTGGGTTTTGTTTTTCCTCCCTTAACTTATTTATTTAATTTGGTTCAGTCAGTTCTCTGCTCTTCTGTTTAGCTAGGGAGAGGGTTCCCCCCCCCCCCCCCCCCCCCCCCCGGTGAAAGGGTGAGCGCTTCAGGAGGAGGCTTTGGGGTGAGTGCCCGGCAGGATGTTTAAGCCTGGAGCGGCTCCCGATCCCCGGGGAGGGAGAGGAGCCGCTGTATCAGGCGTTCAGCTTTTGTGGGGGGCAGCCCACTGACACCGTTCCACCCTGCTGCCGAAGCCCTGATAGGCGGCTGAGCGCGGGAGCAGGACAGCAGTGTGCAAAGAGGCACCCATGGAGAGAGTGAGCGAAAAAAACTCCGGTGGCTGTAGAACGCGGCAGCACCCCGCGCTCGAAGGTAGGAACTCGCGGCTGCTGTTCGGGACTTGCAGAGGCCTGCGGGGAAGCGTCGGTGAAGGGTAAAGCTGGCAGTTAGTTTTGCCTTTGGTGCGTTTGACGTTTTTTCGGCGGGATCACAGGCCTTAGGGTTGTGGAGAGCCCTGTTTCAGCAGCAGGTTATTTTTTATAAAAAGAAAAAGAGTAGAGGGACATACAGATTTGTATTTGTATATAGATATAGAGTGACCCGGAGAGTTTTCTTTTTCTCGTTGGGCATAATGGTATTCTAGTCAACATGCCGCAGTGACCACAATGCTTGGTCTGCGGCACCAGGCGAGGTACTATTTCGGATGCTGACATGCGCAGAGGAGGCGGTGTCCCTGGAGCAGGGCATTCAAGCAAGTATAGGCCAGGAGCTGCCTCTCTCCCTCTCTCAAGATTCGGGGGATTCGACAGAGGCTGGGTGGGGGGCAGGGGCCCCTTCCTCCCCCAGGTTGGAGCCTTCGGCCTGCCCTCTGCCCTCCCTCTGCCCTCCCTCAGTCCTTTTACCTCACAGGACCTGAGGGAAGGGAATGGCTGGGGAGATTTCTCTACGGCGTTCGTATTGCTGTTGCATGAGGCGTTCTGTCTACATGGAGCGCAGGGTACAGCGGTGGGCCAGGAGCGCTCATGTAAGAGGGCGGTGGACCCGAAGGAACAGGGGTTCGCATGAGAGGAGACAAAGCGAGCTAGACTCTCAGGGGATGGAGATCTAGCTTCTCTTCAGTCGATGGCCCAGGTTGGGGAGGTGTCCAACCTGGATCAGTAGGAAGAAGAGGAAGACCTGGAAGAAGGTGAGATCCCGGAACAGAAGGCTCTTAATATATCCTCGGGTACCCCAGCTAAGAGGATTCTCTGGAGGATCCGCTCATCCAGGCGGTGCGGAAGACCCAGAAGGTTTTTCCAGTCCACCGGGTGGTCAAGCAGATGATCCAAGATGAGTGGAACCAGCCAGAGGCTGGGCTGCGGGGGGTGCGGTCAATGGCACGTTTGTACCTGTGGCTGGAACAAGAGAAGGATTTGCTTTGGTCCCCGAGGTTGGACGCGGCAGTGTCTGCGGTGACAAAAAAGACTACGATACCAGTAGAGGGTAGTGCCACTCTCAAGGATTCCCAGGATAGGAAACTAGATACGTTGTTGAAGCAGGCCTTTTGTCCTCGCTCTCCAAACGTTGGTCTGTGGGGCCTGAGTGGCCAGTGCCTGTCTTTGCTGGTCTCAGCGGATTCAACAGCCGGGGGACCTGCCTGGTGATTCGGCAGGGGTGGCGACGAGGATAGAGGCAGGGGCCGCCTATCTCGCGGATGCTCACTATGACCTTATTAGAGGCCTCTCAAAGAGTATGGCCTCGGTGGTAGTGGCGCATTGCTACCTCTGGTTGCAAAACTGAGCAGCGGATGGTTCCTCTAAGGCCCATCTTAGCAGGCTTCCCTTTAAGGGGAAGCTTCTATTCAGGGAGGACCTGGACGTTAGTAAAGGAATTGGGGGAGTCTAAGGGAGGTAGACTCCCTGAGGATAAACCGAGGCAGAATCGGATTCCCTTCTCCTCTCGAACCCAGCCTCGGGAATTCCGTAGGTTTCGGATGTCCCGGTTGGCACCTTTTCAGAGGGGACATTTTCCCTCTAGGGGTCAGGGATTCTGGACGTTTCGAAGAGCAGGCAGGGGTTTTGGAGCTGCCTCCTCCTCCTCAGGCCCTCGGAAATTGCATTGAAGCAAGGGGGCCCAGGGGGAAGGGCTGCAGGTAGGGGGTCGTCTGCGGCATTTCTTCTCCGCCTGGGCCTGGGTCATGTCCGATCAGTGGGTCCTGGAGGTTATCAGAGACGGGTATGCACTTGAGCTAGCTCAGCCATTTCTCCTATCGTTCGTCCAGTCTCCTTGCAGGGCACCTGTCAAGGCCGCAGCGGTAAGGGAGACGTCATCTCGCCTGCTGCAGTTGGGGGCGGTGGCCCCGGTACCAGCAGACCAATACGGTCGGTACTCCATTTATTTTGTGGTTCCCAAAAAAGAGGGTTCCTTTCGGCCGATTCTCGACCTCAAACGCATCAACCGTTGTTTGAGAGTGCCTCATTTTTGCATGGAGACGCTCAGGTCGGTGATAGTGGTGGTACATTCGGGAGAGTTTTTAACGTCTCTCAACCTCACCGAAGCGTATCTCCATATTCCCATCAGACCATCTCATTGGCAGTTTCTACAATTTGCAGTCCCAATGGGTCATTTTCAGTTTCAGTCATTGCGTTCAGCCTAGCAACAGCTCTCCGCACATTCACCAGTTATGGTGGTCGTCGTGGCAGCACTCCGCAAGGAAGGAATTCTGGTGTACCCATATCTCGACGATTGGTTGATTCGGGCAAAATCCAAGGAGGAGAGCTCCGAGGCGACTGCCAGAGTGGTAGAGCTTCTGGAAAGCCTAGGTTGGGTAATCAATCTAGCCAAGAGCAGGTTGATCCTGTCGCAGGAGACCGAGTACCTTGGGGCGAGGTTTGACACTCGCAGCAGCAGGGTCTTTTTACCAGTTCACCGGGCAAGGAGCTGCGGAGGTTGGTACAGAGGTTTTTGGCTATGAGGGAGCCTTCGGCCTGGCACTATCTACAGGTGCTAGGGACCATGGCGGCAACGCTTGAGCTAGTTCCTTGGGCGAGAGCCCATATGAGACCACTGCAACGGTCTCTTCTCCGTCACTGGTCTCATCAGTATCAGCCGTTGTCAAGGAAACTCCCCTGCCTGCCAGTGGCCAAGAGGGCTCTCAGGTGGTGGCTCCGTCTGGGGATCCTAGAGTGGGGCATGCCGTTCGAGCCTCCCCGTGGATCCAGCTGACGACGGATGCCAGTCTTGTCGACTGGGGGGCCCATTGAGAAGGACATATTGCCCAGGGAGCCTGGAGTCCTCTGGAGACCCAGTGGTCGATCAACAGGTTGGAGATGAGGGCGGTGGCCCTGGCACTCAGCCTTCAAGCGCTGGGTTATCAGAAAGGCCGTTCGGATGTTCTATGACAACGCAACGACGGTAACTTACATCAACCGCCAGGGGGGTACAGGAAGCCCCTCCTTGGAGGACGAAGTGGAGAGCCTGTTGAATTGGGCAGAGACTCATCTTCAGGCCTTATCGGCAGCGCATGTGGCAGGGGTCAAAAATGTCACAGCGGATTCCTTAAGCCGGGTCCGAGTGGATCAGGGCAAGTGGGAACTCTGTCCGCAGGTGTTCGAGCAGGTCGCGAACCATTGGGGTACCCCCATCCTGGATCTCATGGCAAGGTGCAGCTCCGCCAAGGTGAGTCGCTTCTTCAGCAGAAGGAGGGAACGGATGTCGGAGGGATTAGATGCTTTGGTCCAGCCGTGGCCTGCAGAGGGTCTGCTGTATGTGTTTCCTCTTTAGGCGCTAATAGGCAGGGGCATTCAGCGCATAGGGGCTCACCCAGGGCTGGTCATTCTGATAGCTCCAGATTGGCCAAGGCATCCGTGGTATGCCGACCTAGTAAGGCTCCTAGCGGATCATCGATGGAGGCTCCTGGTGCAGGAGGACCTTCTGATTCAGGGCCTGATCCGTATGCCACAGGTGGCTCGATTCTCACGGCCTAGCTCTTGAGAGGGCACGGTTGCTAAAAAGGGGGTATTCCGATTTGGTAATTTCAACCTTACTGAAGGCTAGGAAGCAGTCTACCTGTCTGTCCTATATTAGGGTCTGGCGCATCTTTGAAGGTTGGTGCTCCGATCGGGGGTGTCGCCCAACGGCAGCTTCGGTTCCAGACATCCTGGATTTCTTGCAGGCAGGGTTCGAGAAGGGCCTGGTGGCCAGTTCTTTGCGCGTGCAGTTAGCAGCAATTTCCTGCTACCGGGGTAAGGTTCTTAGGAAGTTGCTCGGCGAGCATCAGGATGTGGGGCAGTTCTTGAGGGCAGTGAGTCGCCTTTGTCCAGCTTGAAGATTCTTGGTTCCATCCTGAGATCTCAATCTGGTGCTGCAGTCCCTGACAGGGGAGCCCTATGAGCCGGCGGGCAGGCTTCGCTTAAGTACTTGACCATCAAGACAGTATTCCTGGTGGCTATTTGTTTGGCTAGGCAGATTTCGGAATTGCGGGCGCTCTCTTGGAAGCCTCCCTTTCTTACTTTTTCCAAGGAAAAGGTGGTCCTACGGACGGTGCCATCCTTTTTACCGAAGGTAGTGTCGCCTTTTCATGTGAACCAGCCAGTCTCCTTGCCGTCCTTGTGGAAGGAGGCGGATGAGTCTGCAGATGTACGTTTGCATCGTTTGGTTGTCGTAGAGCGTTAAAGCACTATTTTAAGAGGATGTCATCTTTTCGCAGATCAAATCATCTGTTTGTGTTGTTTGGCAGTCCACACAAGGGAGAGACTGCGGCTAAGGCATCCATTTCTAGATGGATTAGGGAGGCCATTGCCTCAGCGTACATTTTGAAGGGTAGACCTATCCCGAGGGGGATACGAGCGCATTCTATGCGAGCCCAAGCTGCCTCTTGGGTGAAATGCAGTCTAGTGTCGCCAGCAGATATTTGTAGGGTGGTGACGTGGACCTCCTTGCATACCTTTGCGAAACACTATCGTTTGGATGTTCAGGCAGCAGGAGATGCTGTTTTTGGTAGGGAGGTTCTTTGGGCTGGCCTCGCAGGCCCTTCCCAGAGTTAGGACTGCTCTGTTACATCCCAGAGTTGAGGGACTGGACTGGAGGGACGATAAGGAAAGAATAGACCTTACCTGCTAATTAGCGTTCCTGAAGGAACTCCAGTCCAGTCCCTAAATCCCACCGTGTTTTTTTGCAGTATAGCACTAGTCCGGTCCATAGGTGGTGTTCCTGGTCAGGTTGCTCAGAGAGCAGAAGAGGTGCAGCAGAGTGGATGAGTTGGCTGCCCCTTGCTCAAGGACTTCAGGTGAGGTGTTCTCAGGTAAGCCTTCTCCTCTTTGGGGAGGAGGGGTGTCCCTTCTCAGAGGGGAGGGGGAAGTTCTTTAGTTTCCATTTCTGTTCTACTGCAGTTTTTTCTTAGCAGTTTTAGTTATCAGTTGTTCTGCTTAATTGTCTCTCCGTTAAGTCTGCTTTGTCAATAGATTACTGGAGCTGGTGGAGGGTGCCAGTTGTATATATACCCTAGGGTCATCAAGAAGATGACGTGCTCAGTCTCCTAGATGCTGGAAGGGGAGCACAACTCAGAGGTGAGGGACTGGACTGGAGTTCCTTCAGGAACGCTAATTAGCAGGTAAGGTCTAATTACTCTTTAAACTATATAACAAAATAACTCCATCATACATTTCCTCACTACTCAGCCTACCTGAAAACATAAGACCCAGGAGGAACTGTTCCCAGAACACATATGTAATACCTACACACATCCGAAACACCAATCAAACTACCAGTACCAGAGCCTTCATATATGTTGCCCCTGCTCTATGGAATGCTCTTCCAGACAACCTAAGAGCAAGAAAAGATCTACAACTGTTCTGCAAGGAACTTAAGACACACCTATTCATAGAATCTCCAGGAACAACCAGGAATGTAGTCTTCACATACGGGTATCGTCAGTACCGACGGAGCCTGTGCGGGAACACTCCCCAACGTCCAATAGGAAAGCTTTTGGGAGCATCCCACAGCACCTGTGTGCTGCCTTCCCGCCTTTCCCAACTGTCCTTCTCCAGTTCTTCATTTTCCGCGGAGCCGACAGGTCGCACATCTTGTCACCGCAGAAAATATTCCCTTGTCTGCCTTCCCTCAACACTACACCGGTACCACCAGTTCTTCTTTCTTTTTTCTTTAAAAAAAAAACTTCTGGAGTCTTTTCCAGGTATTTTCTCCTCAGGTGCCATGCGCCATTTTGGGCACTAGGCCCAACTTTTCCTTTAAAATGGAAAAACCCGCTTTAGGTTTTAAAAAGTGTTCCAAGTGTGGCGGTACCATCTCCGTCACCGATGCCCATGAGTGGTGCCTCAAATGTTTAGGTCCTGACCACTCTATTTCGGAGTGTGTTGCCTGTGGGATGATGTCGAAGAGGGGCCGGCAAAACCGAGCTGCTAAACTTAGCACCCTTTTTCCCTCTGATGCAGCGTCTGTGGCATCGATTTCTTCCAGGGCTTCGTCTTCCTCCCATGGATCTCAGGTAACTAAACATAAATCTGGCCAGTCCTCAAAGGGTAGATCTCCTTCCAAGCATCGAGATGCCTCTGGCATTGCCCTTGAGGGACTTGTACTGGCAAAATTGCCCCGGCGGGAGGCTTCGGTTTCCAAAGCACTAACGGGGCTCCAGGATGTTCTCGAGGCCTCAACCTCGGCATAACTACTGGCTGCTTCATCCGGTACCGATACCCAAGCATTGGCAGAGTCGATAGACCAGAGATTCTTGGCTATTGAACGCAGTCTGGCGGCTCTTCTCACGGCCTCGATGCCCTTGAAATCGCTTCAGACAATTCAACCGGTACCGACACCATGCTTATCCATCCGGTATCGACAAGTTGGTACCAGACCCCTCCGATGCCGACTTTGATCAGTACCGGTATCGTGCCTTGCACGATCACCCGGATCGGAGATACTTTGAATCCTCGGATGAGTCTGAAGACTCTGAAAGCTCTGCCGATACCATAGTACTTCTTCCTGAGGATTCTTCTTCTCCTCAACGTAGGATGTTTCCTCCAGAGGATATGTCCTTTCAGGATTTTATCCAAGATGTGGCTCGAGGTCTTTGCACCACAGTGGCTCCTGAAAAAGAGCCTAGGCCAAAGGAATTGAAAATCCTGCAATACCCTAAAGCTCCCAAGGAGGCAGCCACCTTACCTATCCATGAGATCTTGCATGATCTCATGTTAAGGATGTGGGAAACACCTCTAACCACTTCTCCTCACTCTCGAAGGCTTGACACCATGTATCGAGTTCCTCCTTGTCCTAGGTTTCAAAAGACTCAGCTACCACACTATTCCATGGTGGTGGAATCAGCTATGAGAAGGATCAAGAGTGCAAACAGACATACATCTAATCCTCCAGGACGTGAGTGTAGGACTCTTGACGCCTTTGGACGTCGAACCTTCCAGGCTTCCATCCTTTCTGCTAGGATCAGTTCCTATATATTATATATGGGAATGTTCCTTAAGAAGGTCACAGGAGATTTAGAGCTTATGAGCCCTCTCCTTCCTGATGATAAGAGGCAGGATTACCTTGCCCTTGTCAAACATGCTCAGAGTGTTTCCAAGTTTGTAAATCGTGCAGCCTTTGACTGCTTTGAGTGCATAAGCAGAACCCCTGCTATTGCCATAGGTGCATGTAGGATTGCCTGGCTCCAGGCATCTGACTTCGAACTTTGGGTACAGGATAAACTGGGGAATATTCCTTGCACAGGAGAGAATCTCTTTGCCAAGAATTGGCAGGAAAAAGCTAATGAGATAGATGCCGACAATCACCTTGGATAGATTGTCTAAATCTACAGCTGATCCTGCAAGGAAAAAATCCTACAAGAAACCATTCTTCAGTAAGAAGAAGAAGTTTTGCCCCTCCTATACCCAGCAGGGGCATCGTTTAGGTCATTCTGCCCAAAAGGGACAGCAGCAAGAACCTTGGCAAAGAAAAACAAAAGCTGCTAAGCCTCAACCGGCTCAGCAGACTCAGCCTCCACAGGGGCTTTGACTCCTATCTAGAGAACTTTGCCTTCCTGGCCCTGAACGGCCCAGAGCCTTCCACCATTCCAGAAAGGTTATGTCATTTTGCCCCCAGATGGGCAGATAACAGCAGAAAATTGGACTCTGTCCATTGTGAGAGAGGGATACAAGCTTCATTTCCTCAGCATGCCCCCTCCTACAATGGTAAAACAGTTCAATTCTCAGACCTCTCTCAACGCCCAGTTAGGTCAAGAGGTCATTCTGCTTCTTGCCCAGGGGGCAGTAGAAGAGGTACCTATTCTCCAACAGGGTACAGGGTTTTACTCCCCCTATTTCCTTATTCCAAAGAAAACAAGAAGACACAGACCCATTTTGGACCTCAGAGAATTGAACAAATTCCTTTTCAAAGAGAAATTCAAAATGATTTCTCTAGGAACTCTGCTGCCATACCTTCAGAGTCAGGATTGGCTTTGTTCTCTAGATCTCAAGGATGCGTACACTCATGTTCTCATCCATCCAACTCATCGAAAGTTTCTTCGCTTTCTATTTCAAGGGAAGCACTACCAATACAGGGTTCTTCCTTTTGGCCTGGCCTCGGCACCAAGGGTGTTCACAGAATGCATGGCTGTGGTGGCAGCATTTCTTCGCACCCTAGGAATATTCGTCTTCCCTTACTTAGACGACTGGCTCATTCGAGACCCTTCAGAGCTAGAGGCCAGGATTTCTCTCTCTCGCGCAATGCGCATCCTTCAGTATTTGGGACTTGTCATAAACTTCCCAAAATCCAACCTTGCTCCCACTCAGTCTCTAGAGTTTATAGGAGCTCTGCTGGATACCAGACAGACAAAAGGGCCTATCTTCCATAGCCCCGCTGCCTTGACATTGTGAAGTTAGCTTCCCAAGCAGTGCTAAAGCCTCACCTCACTGCTCGGAAAATGTTACAATTGCTAGGCCACATGGCATCCACCATGCATGTGGTTCCTTATGATCGCCTCCATATGAGGGCAGCCCAGTGGACTTTATCCACTCAATGGACTCAGGCATCAGGCAAAATAACAAACTCAGATCGTTTTATTTTGTCCCTCCAATGGTGGCAGTCACCCCAAAACCTTTTGGTGGGGTCCCCTTTCCCTTTCCAACAATCCCCACCCCAAGCCACTCTGACAACAGATGCCTCACAGGTGGGTTGGGGAGCCCACCTGCAAGGCCTCTCTACCCAGGGTACCTGGACTCCACAGGAGACCTATCTACACATCAATCTCCTGAAACTCAGAGCAATCTTCCTTGCTCTTCGAGTATTCCACACCCAGCTCAGCTACAAGACAGTCCTAGTTCAAACGGACAATCAGGTAGCCATGTTCTATGTAAACAAGCAGGGCGGAACAGACTCTCTGTCGCTCTGCAACGAAGCTTTGCAACTATGGGCCTTTGCCAGAGAGCATCAGATTCATCTCCTTGCGGTGTATCTTCCAGGCATTCAAAACTCTTGGGCAGACAGACTCAGTCGAGTTCTCCTTCCACACGAATGGTCTTTCCATGCAGACCAAGTGGCCAAAAGTTTTCAAATTTGGGAAACCCCGGACATAAACCTCTTTGCAAGTCCGCTGAATGCCAGACATCCCCGGTTCTGTTCCAGAATTCCGGCTCAGGGTTGTCAGGCCAGGGATGCTTTCCTCCTCCATTGGGGCCAGGACTTCCTGTATGCCTTTCCACCCATTCCCCTAATTCCCAAAACCCTGTTCAAGCTTCAGAGAGACAGAGGTCATATGATTCTCATAGCTCCACATTGGCCACGGCAAGTGTGGTACCCTCTGCTACTACATCTCTCTTAAGCTCCGCCTCTGGAGTTAGGATCTGCTCCAGATCTCCTCTCTCAGGAGGACGGGATGCTGTGGCATCCCAATACCCAGTCTCTCCATCTCAGGGCCTGGTTGCTGAAAGCCTAGAACTTCATGGTCTTAACCTTTCTCAGCAGGTAAAGGATATCCTTTATGCTTCTAGGAAACCTTCCACAAGACACTCTTATGCTTTCAAGTGGAAAAGGTTTACCATATGGTGCTCGCAGAAAGGTCTTGACCCTCTTGCGATACCTCTGGAATCATTACTGGGGTATCTCCTTCATTTGTCTAATATAGGGCTTTATTCCAATTCAGTGAGAGTTCATTTGTGTGCTATTGCAGCTTCTTTCAAGCCTCTAAATGGACAACCTATTTCCTCTCATCCTCTCATAGCGAGATTTATGAGAGGCCTTCTTTTAACTAAGCCACCACTGGTGGCATGGGACTTAAATCTGGTTCTTGGGCAGCTCATGAAGCCTCCTTTTGAACCATTAGCTACTACCTCTTTGAAATACCTTTCCTGGAAGGTCATCTTTCTTATTGCAATCACATCAGCACGTCGCATCAGTGAGTTGCAAGCATTGGTGGCTGATCTTCCTTATACAAGGTTCCATCATGATAAGGTAGTCCTTAGGACTCATCCTCACTTTATGCCAAAGGTGGTATCACCTTTTCATTTAAACCAAGCGGTTTACCTTCCTGTATTTTTCCCAAGGCCTCACGCCTCAAATACAGAAAGGAATCTTCATACTTTGGACTGTAAAAGGGCTTTGGCCTTTTACTTGCAATGGACACAGCAACATAGAAAATCCTCTCAACTCTTTGTTGCTTTTGATCCTAGTCATTTGGGACTTCCAGTCTCCAAAAGGACACTGTCCAGCTGGATTGCACAGTGTATTTCTTTTGCCTGACACACCTATTCATAGATTACTACGGTAATTCCTCTGACAAACCACAATAACCAATATCCTACCTATATCTAACACACTTGTTTTTTACCAAGTTAGCCCACAGAGAATGGAACTCTTATGATTTCCACTAATTACTTTTTGTAAATAGTTACTGTATTATAGTCGGTAGTAATTAACATGTGGATAGTCAATGAGATCAATTGTTCCAATGTAAAGTTAAAGTTCAGTTGTGTTCCAATGTAAAGTTTTTGTTATGTTCTCTGTAAACCGCCCCTGACCGCTGGAAGGGGCGATATATAAAATCTTATAAATAAAATAAATAAATCTGATTGACATATTAAAATTGACCACAGTGCCATTCCTAGTGACTCTAGTTTTTTTGTCTATTTCGCTGGCCACACATTTTGCTATTCAGTTAGCAGTGACATTCACCACTAGCTGGATAGCAAAACCACATAAATTGACTTTGACCTGTACTAACTTTATGTGAGTACCTATCCGGTTAGTGGGCTGAATATTGCCGCTGACTGAATAACATAGAAACATAGAAATATGACGACAGAAAAAGACCATATGGTCTATCTAGTCTGTCCTTCCATATCAACAACTACAACAGTCCCCTTTTTTTCCTTTAGAGATCCTCTGTGTTTGTCCCATGCTTTTTTGAATTCAGTTACTGTCCTCATCTCTACCACCTCCACTGGGAGACTATTCCATGGATCCACCACTCTTTCCATAAAGAAATATTTCCGCAAATCACTCCTGAATCTATCCCCCTTCACCCTCTTCCCAAGCCCCAGCTCCTTCCACAGACCACCCTGGCATTAATCAAGCCAAGGTGTAGTTTGGGCGGAGTAGGGGTGGAGTTGCAATACGCTTGCATACTTTATAAAATATGGACGTACGCATATAGAGGACACACACACCGGCCTTGAAGCAGTTGTGAATTTGTACACGATAAATTGTGCACTATTGAGGATTGTTCTGTGTGGATATTTTATAAAGACACATAAGCACCCTGTTGTAAAATTGTCTTCCTGAAGTTTTAGAGCTATGGCCATGCCACTCTGTGTGGCCAATCTTCTCTGATCCCAGAAGCTAAGCAAAGTCAGGCCTGGTTAGTACTTGGATGGGAGACCACCTTGGAAGATATGATTTTTTTTTCAGTCCTGAAAAGGTTTTTGGGAAGAATTTGACTCCTTTTATCAATGTGTTCCTGTAATAATAGAATATATATTATCTGTCCATTTATTTATTTATAGTATTGATGCATTTCTTATTTTGTGCCTTTCAGAGAAGAAACATTCCAGTGAAACCACCAGATGAAATGAAAGTAAGTTGTAGTGCACGTAGAAAGCATAGTGATGGGAAAAATATTGCACCCCTTTCCTAGATATGGGTTTGTAAATTACCTAATGCAACATTCCTCAAGTGGAAGAACTCTGCTATGTGTAATTTTTATTCTTTCCCACTCAACAGAAGTTGGAAAGAATAATACAGAAGGGGTTGAGAATGTCTGTCCATCTGTCTGGGACAAAATAATTATCCAAAAAATAAAGGAATGAGATGAAACTTGGCAGGTGAGAAAACTAGTGAAAAGACATTGAGTTTGAAAATGGGCCAGATTGGCACAGGGAACTCGAAGAAATAATCTCCCTTCCAAAAAATAGTCCAATTCATTCCTATAGGAAAGGAAATTCAAACTTCTGTAGTATAAAAACTTAGATACAATAGACATAGCAGTTAGGAACTTCTTCCTTTCAAACTCACTCTCCTTGTTCTCTACTCTCCCAACCCCTCAAACTGCTTCCACCCCCTTTAATTGCCGCACCACCCAGCACACTGCCCCAAGCTCAAAAATACTCCTTTGCAACTGCCCTATCAACCCACCAAATTCCCCCACTCTGAAAAAAATACCACCTCCCACAAATGCCTCATCACCCTGTAAACTGCCCCACCCCAAAAAATGTTTTGCAGCTGCCTTGCCACCCTGCAAACTGTCCAGCCCTCAAAAACTACATTCCTTACAGCCCACGAAGCAAAAAAGTAGTATGTCAAATCAGGAATAGCAGAGGGGGAATGGTGACGGAAGCCAAGGACATTGCCCAGTGCTTTGTAGATTTCTATAGGACTCTATATAATCACCAAAAAGGGGGGGGGGTTTAGTGCCATCAAGTCAGTGCTGACTCCTAGCGACCCAGCTGCCTCTGGGTTTTCTTGGCAATGTATTACCGGAAGTAAATTCCCAGGCCTTTTCTTCCGAGTCAGTGGAGGGTAAAGTGACTTGCCCAGGTCACAAGGTGTGCCAGTGGGACTTGAACCTTTAAACAGGCCAATTGCAGGGGTGGAAATTCAAGCCATGATTAAAAAATTGAAATTGACTAAAAATCCAGAGCTAATCAGATTAAGGGACAAATTTAATTCAGGTACATACAGTGGTACTCCCCAAACCAGGGAAGGATCCAATGGAAGTGAGCTCCTATAGGTCAATTTCCCTTCTAAATCAGGATATGAAGATACTGACCATGGTCCTGAACAGTAGGTTGCAGAAGTACTTACCCAATTTGGTACATGGGGGTCAGGTGGGCTTTTTCTGGGACAGAGGGCATCGCCTAACATCTTAAAAGCGCTGGCAGGTGAGTAAACAGTCCAGAGATGGGACAGCCATAGTAAACCTAGATGCTCAAAAAACGTTTGACAAAGTACTTTGAAAATATCTTTTTTAGGTTCTAGAGAAATTCCATACATCAGACAGCGGAGTGGAGAAGTTGTCTAATTGTTAAAGCACTGGCTTGGGAACCAAGAGAGCAGTGTTCGATTCTGACTAGCATTCCTTGTGGTCTTGGACAAGTTACTTAACCCTCCATTGCCACAGAAAAATCCAAGTTATCAATGTCGCTGTTTCATGTACATTACCAAGTTTAAGTTACAATGTAAACCGCTTTGACTGAAATGATAAAACAATATTTTAAAAAAGCCTGTTAAATTTCTGCAGAGTATCAAGATCTTGCACGATTGTCTGTTTATTTGAGACTTTATATACCACTTTTCTGTGCAGAGATACAAGTAAAGGAAAGACAAAGAACGCCATAAACTAATAGGAAAGAGTAAACCAGAAAGAGAGAACAGATAGTAGAAGTAAGGGGGAGGGGAAGACAGAGCCAGGCGGCAGATTAACTTAGATTCCAGACAACCTAGGCTCCTTACACCCAAGAAAAAAGGTGCATTTTGAGTTGGGTCATAAAGTAAAGGAGGGTTCGAGATGAAGGGGTTAGGACAAGGAATTCCATAAGCTGACACACAGAAATAAAATGCCGAGTGGCCCGTGGATTCTAAGCAGGCTTCATTAGGAGTTGGAATGTGTAACCTGTTGTAATGGAGAGAAGGCAGGACCCTAGGCAGGGTGTACAATGTACAGAATGAAGACAGATAAGCGGAAGACCTGGTTGAGAAGACTTTGTGCGCAAGAATCAACAACTTGTATTGAACAGATGCTGATACTGGTAGCCAGTGGTGGTGTTTCAAGAGTGGGGTAACATGATCAATTTTATAGTTGTGGTCAACATTATTGGCACCCTTGCATTTTAGGTATGTTATATACAATATCTTGAGAAATAATTGGAAATATTCCAACTGTATGTCATCATAATATTTTAATAGTATGTTCAAAGGTATACAACAAAAAAAAGATGTCTGTGCAACTTAGACATAGTAATTTCTGAGAAAAAAAGCAAAATATGTCCTGGACAGGAATAATGGCACCCTTCACTAAAATTTGCTTGCGCAATCTTTGGCAGTGATGACAGCCTCCAAACGTTTCTTGTAGCCATCTATAAGTTTCATGCATCTGTCTACTGGTAAGTTTCTCCCACTCTTCAACTGCGATTTGTTCCAGCTCATGAATGTTTCCAGGATTCCTTTTACCAGTGGCAGCTTTCAGCTCTTTCCAAAGGCTCCTGATTGGGATTGAGATCGGGACCCATTGCTGGCCAGTTTAAAAACATTTCATTTGTACCTTTTTTTTGTACTTTTGGATGTACTTTTTGGGTCATTGTCCTGTTGGAGGACCCATGACCTTCAACCCAGACCTAGCTTTCTGACACTCCAAAATACCTTGGTAGTCCTCTGACTTCATGATTCCTTTAATATTTTCCAGGCCTCCAGTTCCTGGGGCAGCAAAATAGCCCCACAACATGGAACCTCAGGGTGTGATTTTCCTTATAAGCTTCATTTCTTTACCTGTAAATGTATCTCTGGTCTGCATTGCCAAAGAGCTCAAGTTTGATTTCATCTATCTACAGAACATTTTCCCAGAGGGAGTGTGGTTTCTCGAGGTGGGTTTAGGCAAAGATCAGGCTTGCCTTTGAGCAGTAGGGTCCTCCTTGGCCTTCACCCATGAAGTCCTTCTTTGTTTAGTGCGCAGCATATGGTATGGGTTGAAACCATCACTCCAGATTGCTCCTGGTCAGCCTTAAGCTCTATGGATGTTGTATGTGGTGTTTTTCCAGCAGTTCGCTCTAACCTTCAAAGACTTCTTGGATTAATTTTCCTCTTCTCACCACATCTTGAAAGGTTCTTGACAGTTTCAGGAGCAGAAAACTTCTTAATAACATTGTGAACTGTAGACACAGGAATCCCAAGGTCTTTGTACTCCTGTAAAGTTTGATGTTTGGTGATGATAGCTTTTTTGATGGTCTCTTGTGAAAGGGAGTGGATATGGCCATTTTAAACATTAAAGCCATCATTCATTGGTTGATTTTAGTCATGTGAGTACTGACAATTGATGACAGGTGCGTCTAATTTTATTGCAGTGGGAATGTGGTTCTTCTGATCAAACTGATTTGAATTGTTTATAAGAGTGTCAAAAATCATATCCAAATCCAAGGGTGTTGAAAGAACTGAAATATGAGATTGCAGACCTGCTATTAGTAATCTGTGAACTTTCATTAAAACCATCTGTAATACCTGAAGATTGGAGGATCGCCAATGTAACGCCAATTTTTAAAAAGGGTTCCAGGGGTGATCCGGTAAACTACAGACCGGTGAGCCTGACGTCAGTACCGGGAAAAATGGTAGAAACCATCATAAAGAACAAAATTACTCAGCATGTAGATAGTCATGGCCTAATGGGAGACAGCCAACATGGCTTTAGACAAGGAAGATCTTGTCTTACTAATCTGTTATGGTTTTTTGAAGGTGTGAATAAACAGGTGGACAAAGGTGAGTCGGTTAATATAGTGTATCTGGACTTTCAGAAAGCCTTTGACAAGGTCCCTCATCAGAGACTTTTGGCAAAACGAAACAGTCATGGGATAGGAGGCAGTGTACTATTGTGGGTCAGGAACTGGTTAAAAGAGTGGAGGAGTGGCCTAGTGGTTGGGGCAAGGTACTTCAGGCCGGAAGGTCGGGGGTTCAAATCCCACTAGAGCACAGCAACCTTGGGCTGGAAGGACTGGGGTTTCTAGTCCCATAGGTGCTCCTTGTGGTCTTGGGCAAGCCACTTAACCCTCCATAGCCCATGTTCCCTGTAAAATAGTTATCTCCAAGTTATAATGCCCTGTTCAATGTAATTTCAGTTTGTTCAATGTAAACCGCACTGATGCAGAATAGCGCGGTATATAAGAGAATGTAAATAAATAAATAAAATAAATAAAAAGATAGAAAGCAGAGGGTAGGGCTAAATGGCCAATTTTCCCAATGGAGAAAGGTGAATAGTGGTGTACCCCAGGGATCTGTGCTGGGTCCACTGCTTTTTGACATATTCATAAATGACAT
This sequence comes from Ichthyophis bannanicus, assembly GCA_033557465.1. Classification (NCBI taxonomy): domain Eukaryota; kingdom Metazoa; phylum Chordata; class Amphibia; order Gymnophiona; family Ichthyophiidae; genus Ichthyophis; species Ichthyophis bannanicus. The sequence continues at coordinate 888,658,418 of CM066031.1, read as the reverse complement.
GGAAAAGGGAATATAACGAGCAAGGTTATAAAATTTGCAGATGACACAGAACTATTTAAAGTTTTTAAAACCTATGAGGATTGTGGAAAATTGCAAGAGGATCTTGATAAATTGGAAGACTGGGCATGAAAATGTCAGATGAAATTTAATGTGGACACGTGCAGTTATGCACCTAGGGAAGAACAACCCAAACTATGGTTACATGATGCAAGGTTCCACATTAGAAACCACCGCCCAGGAAAATGATTTAGGTGGATAACTTGTTAAAACCCTCCGCCCAGTGTGCAGAGGTGGCCAAGAGAGCAAATAGAATGCTAGGTATCATAAGGAAAGGAATGGAAAATAAAACAAAAGATATTATAATGCCTCTATATCATTCCATGGTGAGACCGCACCTTGAATATTGTGTGCAGTTCTGGTCGCCGTATCTTAAAAAGGATATAGCTCTATTAGACAAGGTTCAGAGAAGAGCCACCAAAATGGTAAAGGGGATGGAAGGATACTCTTATGAAGAAAGGCTAAAAAGGTTAGGGCTCTTTAACCTGGAAAAGAGGCGGCTGAGGGGAGATATGATGGAAGTCTATAAATTAATGAACGGAGTGGAAAAGGTAAACGTAGATCGATTGTTTACGTTATCAGAATATAGAAAGACTAGGGGACATGCAATGAAGCTACAGGGTAAACTATTTAAGACTAATAAAAGAAAATATTTTTTCACTCAACGTGTAATCAAGCTCTGGCATTTGTTACCGGAGGATGTAGTAAAGGCTGTTAGTGTAGCTGGGTTTAAAAAAGGTTTGGACAAGTTCCTAGAGGAAAGGTCCATAAACCATTATTAAGAAGGGACCCAGAATATCAATGCTTGACCCAGTACAAGCATTGTGGAACCTGTGTCTTTTGGGGAAACTGCTAGGTACGTATGACCTAGATTGGCCACTGTTGGAAACAGTATACTGGGCTTGATGGACCTTGGTCTGACCCAGTATGGCATATTTTATGTTCTTATTCCCCCAAATAAATAGACCACAAACAAAGTCCACCAATTGATAACTCCAAAATAAAAATTGAGACTTTTTTCAAAAAAACAGAGTTCCTGATCAAATATTTCTTTGTCAAAATGTTTGTCTTGAGGACAACAACCTCTTGTAACAAACTTTCCTTTTAATTGGTTTAGAATAGTGTATCTCACAACACTAAGTGTATTCAAACACAAACATTTCTGTGTGAAACACCATAGAAATATCTAAAATATTTTTTGGACAATGTAAACTTGTGATTTGATTCTGCTGATATCCCAATCCTGAGAAAGATAAGGACCATTTAACTTCAACTGCTGAGAGGCAAATAAAGAGTCCCGATGTCTGGAAAGTTGAGTATGAAGTATTACAGTGTCCCACGACGAACACAGAACTGCATTTAGAGCTTGCAAACCATCTTCAAAGCTCATGATATGAAAGGAATGAGGAAAACCAATTGTATACTGAACCAGAAATGTCAATATCTACCAGGTGACTGAGGATCAGGCATTCTCTTGTCAACTGTATTGAATGTGGATTTGAGATCCAGAGATCCAGTGCATGTTAGGTTTCCACGGTCCATGGCACAAATTACACAGGTACACTACCAAAAAACTGCCTCCAGTTTTGCAACTGATTCCTATAGATTTTGGGGTGCTGAATCCAGGAAAAATAGCCAAAATGTTCCATCATGTCACGTTTTCTTGCAAAATTAGATTTCTTACCCATATAAGGAATGTTCACATAATTTCTTTTTAGCCGACTGCAGTTTATTTTCTTGGCCCAAAATAGAGGTTGTAATGGTTAACTAACTAGAAACCCTCATGATATTTTAGAGTGTTTTTTATTCATTTTATACATTAACAGGACAATTGGGAGGCGGGGGGCTAAATCCAGTACTCGCGCTGGCGCATGTTCTTTCCTGTTCGCCTCGCCTCGTTCGCTCGCTCAAACACGGTGATTGCGACATGAACGTTCCTGTCAAATTTCAGTTTCTTGCAAGTTCATTATTACCTTTTGTTTGCTCAGTCGTAATCCAGCTTTATTCCGAAGTGGTTCACTACAGTTGTAGTTTGCAGTGCTGTGTATTTGTGATGGCTCACAGAGCCAGAGGTTGCGTCAACTCTCCGGACAGTTTTTGTTTTATTTGTGGGGAATATACCGTGAAAAAGCGGCAGATGAACATTTCTGCATTTATTAAAAAAGTATATTTCGCCTATTTCGGTTTGAAGTTAGGCGATCAAGACAAACCGTGGGCTCCTCACAAAGTGTGCAAGACATGTGAGGAAGATCTACGCTTATGGATGAAAGGTAAAAAACAAGCATTTCGTTTCGGAATACCTATGATGTGGCGTGAACAAAGAGACCACAGCAGTGACTGCTATTTTTGCTCTTGCATTGTGAAGGGATACAACTTAAAAAATAAGAACGTAATAAGTTACCCCAACCTTCCCTCAGCAATTAGGCCTATGCCTCATAGCAACGAAGTACCTGTGCCTGAACCACCAAAATCTTTGGATCATATTTGTGTGGACGGTTCTGATCATGATGAGACTCATCAGATGGCTTTTCCCGATGAGTCCAGTACTTCCGAGTTTGAAACTGAACCAGATCCGAAACCTGAACTTTTCTCTCAAGCTGAATTGAATGATTTAGTCCGGGATTTAGGACTCCCAAAAGATGCTGCCCAACTGCTAGGTTCTCGGCTTAAACAGAAAAATCTATTGTAACCAGGAACAACTTTTTATTGGTACCGCAACCGCGAGACACAATTTTTGAAGTATTTCAGCAAAGAGGAAGATTTGGTATTTTGCAACGATATATACGGAGTGATGGAAAAGTTTAAACTCAAGTATGATCCTGCTGAATGGCGGCTGTTCATTGATTCGTCAAAAGACAGCATAAAAGGTGTTCTTCTTCATAATGGCAACACATTCGCTTCAGTTCCTATTGCTCACTCTGTTATTCTCCAAGAAAAATACGAGAATTTTGCCCTGATTCTTCAGAAGATTCGTTATGATGAGCATAAGTGGATGATTTGTGGAGACTTTAAAATTCTATCCATGCTATTAGGGCAGCAATCCGGTTTCACCAAATATCCCTGCTTCCTTTGCTTGTGGGATAGCCGGGCCCGCGACCTACACTGGGGGAAAAAAGACTGGCCAATTCGGGAATATTTGAGACCCGGTGAGAAAAATGTTCTTCATGAGAGCTTGGTACCTCGTGATAAAATTCTATTACCACCTCTCCACATTAAGTTGGGTCTCATTAAGCAATTCATCAAGTCCCTTCCAAAAGATGGTGAGTACTTTCGGTACCTTTGCTCAAAGTTCCCCCGACTTTCTGAAGCAAAGCTAAAGGAAGGAGTGTTTGTTGGCCCTGATATAAGGAAACTCATTTCAGATGGAGCATTCGCTGAAACGATGTCTGAGAAGGAAAAAGAAGCCTGGGATTCCTTCAAGGATGTTGTTCTCAAATTCTTGGGGAACAGGCAGGATGAGAACTATAAGGATATTGTTGCCAGGATGCTCAATGCCTTCAAAGAACAAGGCTGTAACATGAGCCTGAAAGTCCATTTCTTGCACTCCCATGTGAACTACTTTTCCGAAAACTTGGGGGCGTACAGTGAAGAACAAGGTGAAAGGTTTCACCAGGGCATCAAGGACGCAGAGAGAAGGTACCAAGGAAGATGGAACACCACTATGATGGCTGATTTCTGCTGGTTGCTGCTGCGGGAAACCCCAGATGAAAAATACGCCAAGCAGCGCACCAAGAGAAGCATTCGGGGGAAGAAGAAACGGGCCCACCAGGAGATTGATTGACCCAAGAATGACTTTAAAATCTAAACTGTGTTGACAAATATCGTGTTTTTACTAAACTTTGAAATAAAAATTTGCTAGTTATTACCACAGTGTCGGATCTCATTTATTAGAATTTTATTTTCACACCATCGGGTGTTTGTCTTCATGTATTGCAATGGTGCGGTTTGCGTTTTCTATTCTTACATACATACCTGTACAACATTTTTTGCACATTTCTTTGCTTTGCTTTGTGTCTAACCTCGCTCTTATATGCTCAATGTTTGTGCACATGTATGTGGCTGTTTTAAGTGCAGACAATTTTGCTACCATCACAGTGTGTTTTGTTGACATTACTCTATTCTTATGTGCTGCCTTGTTACAATTTTCTTTATTCTTATTTGAATAACTACTAAACAATTAGTATAAAGAATTCATCCAAGAAACTTTTATCTCGATCGCACTCAATCTGAAACGTTCACCTCAGACTGCTAACCCAATGTAGCAAAAAATCTGTACGTGATGGAGCAAATTGGTTACCAGATTTGGATTCAGCGCACCAAAAAACGTAAAAATCAATCGAAACATTAGAGGCAGTTTAAAAATAATTTTTTTTAGTGTACCTGTGTTATTGTTAATGGCCAGCGCTCAACTGAATTTCCTATTCTTTATGTTTAAATCATCTTTATTGTTGACCAGTCAAACAAAAAACAGTACAATGCAAGTTGCCTCGCTTGGCATGTGGTAACACGCATCACCCACGAGGCATACAATGCAATAATTACATATTTGGTCTTTCCAATGTATAAACCAACTGAACTTCCCCTTCTCTACTCACCCCCTCCTCTTCTACCCCCTCCCCCCGATGCTGGTTCCCTCTACTATTCAGCGGTGTAGCGTCAAAACTATAACATACACAATTTATTGCACTAAATTTACTATAATAATAATAAGTAGGCTGATCCAATCTCCGCACAATACAATTCCCAGCATCAAAGGGCCCACGGATCATTACAACTCCAAGCAGCCAAGAGATCCGCCACAAGGGCTTATACAAACATGTAATTTACAGCCGTACTATGAGTGCCTAAACCATTAACCATATAGGGCTCCCAAATCCTCATAAATCTTAAACATCTAGGGGCTACCCTTTGCGCTGCTATATTCTCCATCTGCATCAGTCTTTGAAGACTATTTCGCCATGCCCAATAGGCCGGGGGCTCTGGATCCAGCCAAGCTTTCAAAATACTCTGCAACCCTAATAAACACACTTTTTGCATGAATAGTTTTGCCCCTTGTCCTTTCAGCCGCAACCCCCTTGGGTCTCCAAGCACCACCCCTTCCACCTGAAATGCCATTGGCTGCTTAAGCACCTCACTCACATATTTTCGGAGTGTCTCCCAAAACCTTCGTACCTTTGGGCACTCCCATAACTGGTGTCCCAGTGTTCCCCCTACCACTGGAATTTCCTTTTCTTAAGGGAATGAAGTGGAGCTGCCTGCTGTCGCCATTGTTGTTTGTATTAACGCTAGAGTCACTGGCAGAGAAACTTAGGGGGGGACCTGGGTGTCGAGGGGATAGCTGTGGGGAAAATATGTTTGTGGATGATGATACTGTTTCTGGGAAGTGTGCGAAGGGATATATCTAGATTAATTGGGTTAGTGGAATAGTTTGGCTCATTCGTGGGCTTAAAGATTAATTTCAGGAAGTTGGAAGCAGTCCCATCTAGTCCTGAGTTCTAATTTATATTCCCAGTAGCCAGCCTATCTAAGTCTTCCTTCTGTTTTCCTACCCAATCTTAGTCTCCACCTAAGTCAGAGTTTCTGCTTTCCCACATACCCATTCCCAGTACCTGCCCTCCTGCCTCCTACTCTTTTTTCCCAGAACCCACCTGTCTACTTCCTCTCTAATATTAATTAAACATGCCTTTCCTCCTCCTTAGCCCAGAACCTGTTCTTATACCCCTCCCTTTCAACCTTACTCTAGTTATGACTGTGCTTCTTCCCCACTCCCCACAATATCTGTCCTCCTCTCCCTTCGCATTCCCCCAGCATGTCTCTCTTTTTCCCATTCTGACCCCAGCTTTTTCCAGCATCAGTATCTGGCCCCAACTTCCCCCTCCCAGCATTGGCTCTCTTTCAGTCCAAGTCCTCTCCACAACTATCAGCCCATTTCTAGTCACAGCTCCCTAGTCCCTTTCCAATCCCTCCTTCCTTGCCCTGCAGCCCTCTCCCCCCAGCATCAGTCCCAGCAGCCATCTCCTTCCCCTCAAATCACTTCAAGTGAGCCTTTCCCTGCCCTGCAGCTGCAGCCGTATTAATACTTAACATAGCCATGGGCGCATTTGCTTTTGCAAACAGGAAGTCTGCATCGGGCCTCAGTGAGGGCTACAGTTTAACAGCCTCAGAGTGCCAGAGGTTTAATGTAAGTGCTGCGGGCCGTTTGAGACCATTGCCAGTGCTCAAGGTCTCAGAGAAGGGTGGCAGTGGGGGCTGGGAGGGGGGACGCAATGGATGAAGTTCACCTAGAGCAGGGGTGGGCAAGTCCGGTCCTGGAGAGCCGCAGACCAGTCAGGTTTTCATGATGTCCCTAATGAATATTCATGAGATCTATTTGCATCCACTGCCTTCCATTGTATGGAAATAGGTCCATGAATATTCATTAGGGACATCATGAAAACCTGACTGGTCTGCGGCTCTCCAGGACCGGACTTGTCCACCCCTGACCTAGAGCGCCTCATCTCCTTACACCAGCCCTAGGAGGACACTTGCTCTGCCCCACCCAGGTATCCCAGATTAGTAAATCAAAAATCTGGTAATCTTACTTTATAAGACAGAAGATTCCAAAATTTTCTGCTTTCAGAAAAAAATTAAAATTTTCTTTTATGGCTTAAGCCATTGCTACTTACTTGTATATTCTACTTGCACTGATTGAAGTTGTTTTATCCAAAGTAATCCATTTTAGATGCCTTTCCTTGTTGGTTGTAATTACTGTTAATCCCATTTAAGATATTATCAGGAATATGAGGCCGACAATTTATCTGTTTCACTAGGAATCTCTCTCTCTCATATGTATATTTAGGATAGGGTTGTCAATAGGTTTTTACTGGAAATCTGCTACATTTTCACTGACAGCCTAACTTTTGTGAAAATACACATTTTACCATTGCCATTTGGTGCATGGCTATACTTAGGCCAAGATCTAAAAGCATTATATAATTGATGGCAGTGCTGATCGCTTAAATGTTTGATTTTAATCTCTAGTGGCTTTATGAATACTGTATATTTGGCCATTTGATATATATAGAATGGATAAATTTATCAATCCACAAAAGTGACATGATTCATGGTTGGGCGGGGTCAGCCAAAACATGTGTTTGTGGAGAAATTCAGTCACTAAGGGAGGTAATTTTATAAGGAGCTGCAGACATTTACTCACTAATCATGTAGTTTTAATGACTTGCATGTCGATAGGCCTTTATGTGTATTCTTTAGCCTTTTGCTATCCTATAAGTACGCATGTTAGGCCGATGTTGTGTACATTCACTGTGGGCATTCCCATAGGCAAAGCTTGGGCAGTACTTTAAAAAATATGGGCTGGTGTAAGTAAGTGCCCCTAGATTGGATGCATGTTTCCCACTACTTACCCCCATTTTATAAAGTAAAGTACATGCATTAACTTAAGTGTGCCTTAAGTAATTACATGTGGAAGGTAATTTTATATCTGTCAAAGTGCTGATGACTAAATAGTACTTCTAACTTTTAACGGGGAAGCAGCATGCACCCACTCAAAACCTCACAAACCTCTCCTGCTCCTAGTGGACTTTAACCTCCCATCACCATCCCCCAAGAAAGCCATGCGCGCACTGCAGTTTTCTCAACTAGTAACTGCACCTACACTCAAACAACCTTAGATCTCATCTTCGCCCCCCTAATATGATAGTCAAAAAAACCATAACCCAGCCTATTGTCACACCAGTGCCCTGGTCAGACCATCACATGCTCAGTTTCAATATAACACTTGGTTAAATCACAGACAACCAGGTAGAACCAAAATAAGAACAGAAGGTTTAAATGATTTGATAAAGACCTCTTCACAAATGAAGTCAAATCACAGCTAACCCAAGACATGAAAAACCTAGAAGACATAATAAATAACTGGAATAAAGTCATCTCCAATGCTGCAGCAACACTAAACAGCACAAGGACCAAGCACAAGAGAGACAACATTCCATGGTACTCTGATGACATTATAACACTAAAAAGGACTCTCAGAAAGATTGAAAGAAAATGGAGACGCACTAAAAACAATGAAGACCAACACTAATACAACATCAAACAAGAATATAACATCCTGATAAGCAAGTGCAAGAAGGAATACTACACCAGACAGATAATGAAATCCCTTAATAAACCCAGGGGACTCTTTGAAATTGTAAGAACACTCACTAAAGATCCTAATGAAGAAGAGAGGACAGCACAGATCCACAACAGATAGCACACTTCTGGAAATAAAATGCACAAACACAACACCTAACACACCACAAACCACCAGTAGCCCACCAAATACTTACCCCAAGAGACTCTGTGACACCTTTCACCTCTCAACCCTGGAACAACTAAATAACATTGATATTGGAGTGGAGGAGTGGCCTAGTGGTTGGAGCAAGGTACTTCAGGCCGGAAGGTCGGGGGTTCAAATCCCACTAGAGGACAGCAACCTTGGGCCGGAAGGACTGGGGTTTCTAGTCCCACAGGTGCTCCTTGTGGTCTTGGGCAAGCCACTTAACCCTCCATAGCCCATGTTCCCTGTAAAATAGTTATCTCCAAGTTATAAAGCCCTGTTCAATGTAATTTCAGTTTGTTCAATGTAAACCGCACTGATGCAGAATAGCGCGGTATATAAGAGAATGTAAATAAATAAATATTGTGTATCTGGACTTTCAGAAAGCCTTTGACAAGGTCCCTTATGAGAGACTTTTGGCAAAACTAAAGAGTCATGGGATAGGAGGCAGTGTACTATTGTGGATCAGGAACTGGTTAAAAGATAGAAAGCAGAGGGTAGGGCTAAATGGCCAATTTTCCCAATGGAGAAAGGTGAATAATGGTGTACCCCAGGGATCTGTGCTGGGTCCGCTGCTTTTTGACATATTCATAAATGACCTGGAAAGTGGAATAACGAGTGAGGTTATCAAATTTGCAGATGACACAAAACTATTTAAAGTTGTTTAAAACCCAAGAGGATTGTGGAAAATTGCAAGAGGATCTTGATAAATTGGAAGACTGGGCATCAAAATGGCAGATGAAATTTAATGTGGACAAGTGCAAGGTTATGCACCTAGGGAAGAACAACCCAAACTATGGTTACACGATGCAAGGTTCCACATTAGGAACCACCACCCAGGAAAAAGATTTAGGCGTCATTGTGGATACCATGTTAAAACCCTCGGCCCAGTGTGCAGCAGCGGCCAAGAGAGCAAATAGAATGCTAGGTATGATAAGGAAAGGAATGGAAAATAAAACAAAAGATATTATAATGCCTCTATATCGTTCCATGGTGAGACCGCACCTTGAATATTGTGTGCAATTCTGGTCGCCGTATCTTAAAAAGGATATAGCGATTTTAGAAAAGGTTCAGAGAAGAGCCACCAAAATGGTAAAGGGGATGGAAGGATACTCCTATGAAGAAAGGCTAAAAAGGTTAGGGCTCTTTAACCTGGAAAAGAGACGGCTGAGGGGAGATATGATAGAAGTCTATAAATTAATGAACGGAGTGGAACGGGTAAACGTAGATCGATTGTTTACCTTATCAGAATATAGAAAGACTAGGGGACATGCAATGAAGCTTGTGGTGAGGAGAGCACTGCTGAGCATAGAGATACACAGGGAAATGAGACCTGTACCTTTAATTCTGAAAGTATCAAGGGTTTCCCCGGTAACCAAGAGTCTCTGACTCACAACTTAGTCATCCCTAAGCCCCGCCCACAGCAGCACGTCAGGGTTAGAGAGAAGCCTGACTCTAATCACATGTGCTGTGAGCAAGGCGTGGCACAGGAAGAAGAACAGTTTAAAAAGCTGACTTTTAGAAACACAGACAGAATGGGAAGAACGAGAGCCGGAACAGGAAAAAGCAAGGGAACAAGGGAGAGAGCAAGCAAGAGGGCCAGTGAAGGAGCCCACGAGAGATTGCAGAGAACAGCTGAGAGAGCAAGGAAAGGTGGAGCTGATGAAGGTATTGGTGAACCTTTGAATGAAGGCAGCAGGAGCGAGATAAGGGCTGCTGACTTAAAGCTTCCAAGTGCTCAGGGAGAACTGTTTGGAAAAGTTCCAAAACAGTCCCAGCTGAAAGGAAGGCTGTTGCAATCAAAGGAAGTTACTGCGGACGGAAGACAGCATGACTTGCTTACAGGGCAGAGAGAGATACTGAATACTTCTGACTCCAGGCAAGTGTGTCCTCCTCAGTTATTGTCCAGTAAAAGCTTAGGAGAATTAGCTCTAGAGTTAAAAGCTAATTCTAGCTGTAAGCTAAACCCCAGGATAAAGAGAGACTATTTATCTGATTATCAATTGGCTCACATAGCAGAAGAGCTAGGGCAGAAGCAAGTCCTGCTCAAAAAGCTGAATGATTTGATTAAGAAAGAGAATAGTCAGCTCTCCCTACAGATGCCCTTGGATGTGTGTGAAAGAGATAGTGTTGAAGAAATGGAAATAGGAGATATAGAAGACAATTCCTATGAAATGCAATGTGCTTTGTGTCAAGCCTCTGATGTGGAAGAGTGCTAATCTAGAGAGCCGTTGAATGTATGAATGCTTAAAGAGCAACCTGATTTGTGAGAACGTCACGGCAGAAGAAAAACAGCTGAGTGCTAGGCTCAACTGATTATAAGGCTGAAAGCTGAGAGTAATAATCAGTGGACATTCAAAGAGCTGTTTTTGCTACAAGAAACATTGTTCCTGTAAAGAGAAACGTTTGAGAAGTTAAAGTTTTTGAGTAAGCTGCATTTTTGAATACAAGCAAAGTTGTACCTACTTTCTTTTGAGAAGCTTTTGCGTTGGAGAAAAATCCTGTATTTTGGTTTTTCCACTTGTATCCTGTGTATGAAGGAATCCCTGATTACAAACAAATAAATTTTCTCTGTTTTGCGCCTTACCACTGGTTCACAACTCCTTTGCCTTAAGATAAGACTACAACTCCCAGCAGCCCTCCTGGCAGCCATTTTGAGGGAAACTTATTTAAAGGTAAAAAGGCGACCTCTCCTGTTACCAGGTATTTACCCGGCCAGGTGGGGGCGACAAGCTACAGGGTAAACTATTTAAGACTAATAAAAGAAAATATTTTTTCACTCAACGTGTAATCAAACTCTGGAATTTGTTACCAGAGGATGTAGTAAAGGCTGTTAGTGTAGCTGGGTTTAAAAAAGGTTTGGACAAGTTCCTGGAGGAAAGGTCCATAAACCATTATTAAGAAGGGACCCAGGATATCAATGCTTGAACCTATACAAGCATTGTGGAACCTGTGTCCCTTGGGGAAACTGCTAGGTACATATGACCTAGATTGGCCACTGTTGGAAACAGAATACTGGGCTTGATGGACCTTGGTCTGACCCAGTATGGCATATCTTATGTTCTTAACATCATAACTATCTTGAACACAACCACATCAGCATTCGGTCCATGCCTGGTGTCATGGATAAAGCTCACAAAGGAAGATCTAGGCAAAATGCTACTTAAAATCACTCTTGTCTCACAAGATTACCTACCAATTATCCTTAAACAAGCATGCATCAGACCGATCCTAAAAAATCCTCTGTTTGACCCACTAGACCCCACAGCATACCAGCCGATCTCTAGTCTACCATTCCTAACCAAGATGATTGAGAAAGCCATTTAACTGCAATTGCAAGATCACATTGACCATGCTGTACCACTAGACATCCACCAACATGGCTTCAAGCCCAACCACAGCTTTGAAATTTTACTCACATCGTTACTGGACAAAATCATAACGGGCATCAATAACATCAAACAAGGATTCATATTAATCTTCATCAATATAAAAGCAGCTTTTGACACAGCCATCACCAACTAATTCAGAGACTGAGTGAAACAGGCCTTCACTTCATCACACTCATGTGGTTCCAATCAATCATTCTTAAACCACATACAACAAGAAGTCCGAATTGGCTCACATGCGTCAAAATCATTTAGACAGCAGCAAGAGATACCTCAGGGCTCATCACTATCTGCCCTGTTATTCAATCTATATACAGTATTCAGCCTCTATGTACAGTAATAAACGACCATGACATGCTATATCAAATATTCTCCAGGACCAAGCAGGAAGTCAGTCCTCACTTATGGGTGACGTCGCCGACGGAGCCCTCGCGGAGCAATTTCCCCAGCTTTCAAAGAAAGCCTTTGGGATTGCAGCGCGCATGCGCGGTCCCCTTCCCGCCCGAGGGTGCCATCTTGCTCAGTCTTCTTTTTTCCGCGGAGCCCTACAGACGTAGTTTGTTATCGCCGCTGAAAAAGTTGATTAATTTCCTTAGTTTGTTTTTTCTCGGCTCTCGTTCTTCCCATTCTGTCTGTGTTTCTAAAAGTCAGCTTTTTAAACTGTTCTTCTTCCTGTGCCACGCCTTGCTCACAGCACATGTGATTAGAGTCAGGCTTCTCTCTAACCCTGACGTGCTGCTGTGGGCGGGGCTTAGGGATGACTAAGTTGTGAGTCAGAGACTCTTGGTTACCGGGGAAACCCTTGATACTTTCAGAATTAAAGGTACAGGTCTCATTTCCCTGTGTATCTCTATGCTCAGCAGTGCTCGCCTCCCCACCGTGGATCTCTTTGCCAGTCCGCTGAACCGGCAACTTCCCAGGCTCTGCTCTCGGCACCCGCATCCTCTTAGAGTAGCGCCGGATGCTTTCCTCATCTCGTGGTCCACAGGCCTATTGTATGCCTTCCCTCACACGCCACTGGTGTCCCGGACATCGTTCAAAGTAGTCCAGGACAGGGCCTCCGTGATCCTGGTAGCGCCCAGGTGGCAGACACAACCCTGGTTCCCTCTGCTCCTGCAGCTAGCGGTGGACACCCCTCTTCCTCTGGGGTTTCAGCCCGATCCCCTGACCCAGGATCAGGGCACTCTTCTATACCCCAACCTCCGGGCCCTTCATCTGATGGCCTGGCTGCTGAAAGGGTAGTCCTATCTCCGCTCTTACTTCTTCCGGAGGTGGAGGCTGTCGTCCTGGCATCTCGGCGACCTTCCACCCGGAAATCTTACGCCCTTAAATGGCGTCGCTTCTCGGTCTGGTGTTCTCAGCGCTCTGAGGACCCCTTCGCCTGTTTAGTATCGGTGGTACTGCAATATCTGCTTTACCTCTCCGATCTAGGCCTCAAATCCAATTTTGTCAGAGTCCACCTCAATGCTCTCTCTGCGCACCATTCGCTGGTGGAGGGCCAACCTCTTTCCTCGCACGCCTTGGTGACGCGTTTCCTCAGGGGCCTGCTCCTGCTCAAGCCCCCGTTGCGCCCTCCAGCTCCCGACTGGGATCTCAATGTGGTTTTACAAAGGCTTACCTGTCCGCATTTTGAACCCATGGCTACCTGCCCTCTTCGTTTCCTCTCCTGGAAAACTCTCTTCTTGGTAGCCCTTACCTCCGCTAGGCGCGTTAGTGAACTACAGGCCCTAGTGTCGGAGCCCCCTTATACCAGGTTCTACAAGAATAGGGTTGTCTTGCGGACGCACCCTAAGTTTCTTCTTCCGAAGGTGGTTTCCTCTTTCCACATCAATCAAGAGGTGGTTCTTCCGACCTTTTTTCCCAGGCCGCATACCAGCCGAGCTGAGACTGTTCTGCATACCCTGGACTGTCGAAGAGCCTTGTCTTTCTACCTTGAGCGTACGCGTGAGCATAGGAAAGCTGCTCAGCTTTTCGTATCTTTTGACCCCAATCGGTTGGGGGTCCCTGTCTCCAAGCGTACTTTGTCCATCTGGGTAGCTGACTGTATCGCCTGGGCTTATGGGGCAGCCGGCCTCTCCTTAGAGAGTCGAGTCACGGCCCACCGTGTCAGGGCAAAGGCTGCGTCTGTGGCACATCTCCGCTCTGTCCCATTGTCAGACATCTGCCGGACCGCTACTTGGTCTTCAAGCCAGACTTTTGCGGCTCATTACTGCCTGGAGAGGGAGTCCCGCAGGGACAGTGCTTTCGGACAGGCAGTCCTCCACAATCTCTTTGAGGTTTAGGCGACTCCTACCCTCCGGCCCCGGTGTTTGGCTACTGGCCGGATGCGTGTTCAGAGAAGATTCCTCCTTCTGTACTGCTGAGCTTGAGGAAGCTCTTTTAGGCTTGAGGTCTCCGGTAGCCTTAAGCTTGTGAGTCCCATACGTGAGGACTGACTTCCTGCTTGGTCCTGGAGAAAGAGTAGTTACTCACCTGTAACAGGTGTTCTCCAGGAGCAGCAGGAATCAGTCCTCACTACCCTCCCTCCTCCCCTTGGAGTTGCATTCATTTTGTTATGTTTTGCTGTCTTTGCTATGTCATCTGACTGAGCAAGATGGCACCCTCGGGCGGGAAGGGGACCGCGCATGCGTGCTGCAATCCCAAAGGCTTTCTTCGAAAGCTGGGGAAATTGCTCCGCAAGGGCTCCGTCGGCGACGTCACCCATAAGTGAGGACTGATTCCTGCTGCTCCTGGAGAACACCTGTTACAGGTGAGTAACTACTCTTACACAGACGACATAATGATTTCCACTCCATTCAATACAGATAAACTAGACTACACAGAAATAACCAGATACTTGGAAGCAATGACTAAATGACTCAACCACCACAACCTGAACATCAACTACAACAAAAGTGAGGCTGTACACATTACCAAGAACAAAACATTCTCCCCACCATCAACCATAAAGATATTGCACAGCAACATAATAGCAAAGCAAAAAATAAAATACCTTGGAGTCACCCTAGACCAAAACCTCAACTTCCAGTCATACGTAAGAAAAACTACAAAAACAGCATACTACAACATGAAACTCGTGCAACAACTCAAACCCCTATTCAACCAGAATGACTTCAGGACTGTCTGTTAAGCGACAATCACACCAGTCCTAGACTACTGCAACCTGATTTATCAAGGACTCTCTAAACACACCTTACATTCCCTCCAGATAACCCAGAACACGGCTGCCCGCATCATAACAGGAACCTCAAGACAAGAACACATCACCCCCATTCTGAAACAACTTGACTTGCTCCCAATACATGTCCGTATCAAAATCAAGATCATACTCACTACATTCAAAATCATATACCATACATCTGCTGACACACTCCAGTCTCTCATAATAAGAGATCCGGAAGTCATACCACAGAGAGCCAACTACAAAAACAACCTAATAGTTCCTAAAAGCAAGATAAGAAGTAAGCAGACAACCTGCATCGGGACATTCTCCATAACCTCACCAACAATATGGAAAGCTTTACCAGAAGATCTCAAGGCAGCTACAGACACAAGAGACTTCTGCAAGAAACTCAAAACATATCTATTCTCTGAACATTATGGAAATATTACATAGCCCAGAATGTATCTCATGGAGCATTAACACTGTTTCCCACAAATTTTGTTGTACTCCAAGTTTGATGCCTTTTTGTAATGTAACCCTTGAGTTGAGTTGTAATGTAACTGCTTTGACCTAATGAGAAAGCGGTATAAAGCCCATTACATAAATAAATAAATAAAATAATCAGTGGCCGTGTTGATCGCTTAAATGTTTGATTTTTAATCTCTAGTAGTTTTATGAATATTGTATATTTGGCCATTTGATATATATAGAAGGGACAAATTTATCAATCCACAAAAGGACATGATTTATGGTGGGGAGGGGTCAGCAAAAACATTTGTTTGTTGAGAAATTCAGTCACTAAGGGATGTAATTTTATAAGGAGCTACAGAAATTTACTCACTATGTGTTCACATTAATCATATATTTTTAATGACTTGTGTGTCGATAGGTCTTGACATGTATACTTTAGCCTGTCGCTATTCTATAAATATGCATGTTAGGCCAATGTTGTGTATATTCACTGTAGGCATTCCTATAGGCAAAGCTTGGGTGGTACTTTAAAAAATATGGGCTGGTGTAAGTAAATGCGGCTAGATTGGATGCATGTTTTCCATTACTTAATCCCTTTTTATAATGTATGGGCTGGTGTAAGTAAATGCGGCTAGATTGGATGCATGCTTTCCATTACGTAATCCCTTTTTATAATGTAAAGTATGTGTGTTAACCTAAGTGCGACATATAAAACTACCCTTCATATGTAATTACTTATTTGTCAAAGTGCTGATGGATAAATAGTAGTTCTAACTTTTAAGGGGGTTATTTTAGAAGCTTTATTCACATTTTAACGTCTAATCAGGCATATACACCTGTAACTTGCATCCATATGTGAATGGTTATTTTTAAAAAGTTCTTCTTTACACATGGATGTCCTTAGCACATGGAAGTTTTAAGGAACTGTGTCAGGAGTGGCTTCGGCAGGATAAAAATCTACACATACTGTATATTCCCTATTTCATATTAGGAATGCACATGCAAAATTCTCCACATTGGGATTTACACCATTTCCCTGGCACAAGTAGGTTTATAGAAGTATGCATTTTATCCAGCCCTATACAGGAACGATTAAAGGGGTTATCCTCCTTAATCCCCCCCTAGTTTACTTCCCCTCTGAATTAAAATGAGTTAAAGGTAGCAAATAACATAGTTAACTAGCAGCATCTGTTGTTCCTTATCGTCTCTCCGGGCCAGTCCAGAACAGAGCTTACCTGCTTAAGCAGTCTCAGTCTCCGGTGCCTGTGGTGATAGGCTCTCTTCAGATGCCTCAGGCTGGGGTTTCTGGTAAGTCAGAACCCGGGGAAGGGGTTTCTGCCTTGACAGCCCTTAAAGTGACTAAGGGGGATGACATTTCTCTGGCGGCAGAGGCTCTGGGGCCAGAGGAGGGGGAGCTCCACGACGACCCCGGTTTGGACCCCTGGCCTGCTGATTTAGAGGAAGGTGAATTGGGGCCAGGGGAAGACCCTAATATGTTTAGGGTTTTTAGAAAGGATGAGTTACCTGCCCTGATTGCGCAGTCTCTGTTAGCGCTCAATGTTCTTCCTCCGGTGGTGCAGCAAGAGCCTTTAGAAGATCCCTTGTTGCAGGGGTTTAAGTCCGAACAGAAGTGTTTTCCCTTCCACAGAGTCATCAAACAGATGATAGAATCTGAGTGGGAATTTCCAGAGGCTTCCTTGAGAGGGGCTCGGACCATGGCTCGTTTGTATCCTGTGCCCCATGAGGAGTCTGAGCTTCTGCGCATGCCTAAGGTTGATGCGCTGGTATCAGCTGTCACCAAGAAGACCACCATTCCGGTGGAAGGGGCTACGGCCCTTAAGGATGTACAGGATCGTCGCTTGGAGGGCCTCTTGAAGCAGGCCTTTGATGCAAGCGCCCTGGCGCTGCAGGCGTCTGTCTGTGGAGCGTTCGTCTCTAGAGCTTCTATTAGGTGGAGTCAGCTGGCGTCTAGTCCCGAGGGGAACTCTTCTTCTTCTGCTGAAGGGGCTAAGCTGGAGTCTGCGGCATCTTACCTGGCGGATGCCTTCTATGATTTGATTCGCATTACCGCGAAGGCTATGGCTTCCGTGATTGCCGCCCGTCGTTTTCTCTGGTTGCGCAATTGGGCGGCGGATGCCTCTTCCAAGGCTCGGCTCAGTAAGCTGCCGTATAAAGGTAAGCTTCTTTTTGGGGAAGAGAAATGTCATCCCCCTTAGTCACTTTAAGGGCTGTCAAGGCAGAAACCCCTTCCCCGGGTTCTGACTTACCAGAAACCCCAGCCTGAGGCATCTGAAGAGAGCCTGTCACCACAGGCACCGGAGACTGAGACTGCTTAAGCAGGTAAGCTCTGTTCTGGACTGGCCCGGAGAGAACTCAAGGAAAGACAATTAGCAGGTAAGGTCTAATTTCTGCTTGTTGTTGTTAAGTGCCATCAAGTCGGTATCGACTCCCAGCCCTCTGGATAGTTGACCTAAACGTTGTTCAGTCTTCAGCCAAGCGGATTATTTTTGATAGAGTGGTATCCATAGTTGCTGTTATTGTATCGATCCATCTCATTGCTGGCCTTCCTCTTTTACAGTGGCCTTCTACCTTGCCAAGCATTATGTCTTTCTCCAATGATTTCTCTCTCTTCGCATGATATGTCCAAAGTATGAAAGTCAAAGTCTTGCCATCTGAGCTTCTAAGGAAAGCTTATTTTTTATCTCCTCTAGTACTGACTGGTTTGTTCTTCGAACAGTCCACGGTATACACAGTATTCGTCGCCAGCACCATAATTCAAAGGCATCAATTTTCTTTCTGTGTATCTTTTTCACTGTCCAACTTTCACATTCATATGACGTTAAAGAAAATACCATGACCTGGACAAGTCGAATCTTTGTATGAAGAGAGATATCTCTGCTCTTGAGGATCTTGTCTAGGTCCTTCATAGCCGTTTTACCAAGAGCAATACATTGTCTGATTTCCTGACTGCTAGTCCTTTGTTTATTGATTGTTGATCCAAGTAAGTTAAAGCTGTCAATTGTTTCAATTTCTTCTCCATCAATGATGAACTTATTGATTTTGCCAGTTGTCAGGATCTTTGTCGTCTTAACGTTAAGGTGCAGACCCATTTTAAGACTATATTCCTTGATCTTGAGAAGCAAATGTTTCAAATCATCTTCACTTTCAGCCATTAATGTGATATCATCAGCATAGTGAAGATTGTTGATGAGTCTTCCACCAATCTTCACACCTCGGTTGTCTTCATACAGTCCTGCTTCTCTGATGATTTGTTCTGGATATAAATTAAACAGGTAGAGGGAAGGTATTCAGCCTTGTCATACACCTTTGCTGATTTTAAACCATTCTGTTTCTCCTAATTCCATTCGAACTGTTACTTCTTGTGCAAGAGAAGATCAGGTGTTCTGCTATACACATGCTTCTTAATTTGGCCCACAGTTTCTCATGGTTTACACGTCAAAAGCCTTGCTGTAGTCAGTAAAATACATATGGATATCCTTTTTTTATTCTTTTGTCTTTTCAAGGATCCATCTCGCATCCGCAGTAATGTCTCTTATTCCTCGCCCTTTCCTGAGCCCCTCTTGCACTTCAGGCAGTTCTTGTTCCAAGTATGGTTGTAGTCTCTGTTGAATGATCTTGAGTAGAATCTTGCTGGCATGTGGGATCAGAGCCAACTACATGTCTAAATTTGGAAAATGTCTCATATGCATTTTTATTACTGACATTGTACACCTGCAGCTAAACACATGGTAGTTGCTGAGTTTCCTCTGCTGACTTTACCCATTTGTAATATGGCTCCTCCCAGTCCATGTGGATACAAATCAATGTGCTTTCCTGTGCTACTTTCTTTGTATTTTAGAAACAGCTCCACATTTAGCAGAGCTATTTCTGAAATAATTCTGACAGTATTTCCCAACCTTGACATCTCCATTCTAATCTCCATGTATTATCTAAAATATGCCTTCACGTGTAAAATTGGTCGTCTCGTTATATGTAGATTTTCTATGCAACAATTATGCATGTATCTGCCATTGAAAATACTAGGGACATGCACATCAAAGATTTTCGGGCTCATTTTTCTTCATCAGAATCTAACCATTTGGTTATTCTTTGGGACCTGAAGCATTCGTGCATACATTTCATTCATCCCCATTAATATATGGGAGAAGCTATTTTGCAATGGAACTGGGAGGCTTGTTATTAATTTTCAGTCAAACCTGCTTCAGACTTAATGTGAGGCATTTCCAAAAGCATCACAAGCCATAAAGAATGTCACAAAGCCTCCCCTCAGAGGCACTAGAAGAAGGGGAAAGAGTACATACAGTGGCAAGATGAGTACCAGAAACCACCCTCAGAAGCACAAAGCAGTACAAAGAGGCCAGTGAACATCTCAAGATAGTGGAAGAGGGCACAGCAGCAACACAGTTCGTGGAAGGCACACCAAGGCACTTTGAAAGGAATAAAATGGCAAGGAGACCAGCACTTCATCCAGATTATCTAGAAGGCCCTAAATTACGCCAGGGACCACCAGCATAGCACAACATCCAGATTGGCTGGAAATCCCTAACAGCAGAGGAGAGCCAACACAATAGCAAAAGAGGCAGCAAGAACCCAGGCCATAGGAGTCCTGGCACTGAGGACCTTGGTCCGTTAAGTACAGAGGAACATCCTCCCCCTCCCCCAGATGGAAGAAGCATTCATGGGCTGCCTAGATAACATGCTAAGGAATTTAAGTAAGAATCAGAGGATGCAGCATGATGAAGGCCTCAAAAGTAGTGGGAGTTGGGCTGCAGCACTGGCATCGAGAGCTGAGGGAAGATCATTGCAGCCAAAAGATAACCTGGAAGCCCCAATAATGAAAGGCCAGTACTTGTGGCAGAAGACCAATAGTTGATGAGTACAGTAATGAAGGTTGGTGGATGTGAGGGCATTCTGTCACGCTGTGATAGCTAGGCTGGCTAGACGGGTGTCCCCTTCTTCCATAAACGCTCCATTTTCATCCTTCTTGATAGAAATAACTTTATTAAGAAGGGTATATCAGTAATTGTGCTTCCCTACTCGAACCTCCAAACAAAGCAATAATGGAAATTTGAAAAGAGGTCTGAAGAGAGAGCTCAAGGTTCGTCAACATGGTAGGCTGGTAGTGCGCTCCCACTGTGTCAAGTTCAGTTATTCCCAGACTCGTGTTGCCAGGAACTGCATGCCAAATCAGAAAAGATCAAACTCAAGAAAAGCATACACACACATATAAATCCAAGGAATCATATAAATATACAATATTTAATAATAAGTATTTTAATTTCAATTGTTATCAATATTTGAAAATCACACATATCATAACCATATAAGAAAGTTACACAGTGAACAAACATATTTAAATTCAATCCATATCATCTGATTACAAATTAAACAAACATTTGGATTCAATTCATCGAGGGCAGCATCAGGGGCTAAGCAGTGCTAACTAAAACCCCCACAAAGGAAAAATCTTGCACTCCCTCGCTCTGCAACAAAGGAAACTACCACCTGAGGTGAGATTGATTGAATCTGCATGCTTTCCTACCTCTCCACCTCCTCAGAGCACTCTCCTCTGCGCATGATCTGCCTGCTCCGCCTTCAGCAGCGTCACTGGCATGGAGATTGCCTTTAAAAACCTGGCATGCTTCAAGGAAGCTCTCTTTGGCAGCATCAGGGGCTGAGCAGTGCTAACTAAAACCCCCACAGAGGAAAGATCTTGCATTCCTTTGCTCTACAACAAAGGAACAAAGGAAACCACCACCTGAGGTGAGATTGATTCAATCTGCATGCTTTCCTACCTCTCCACCTCCTCAGAGCACTCTCCTCTGCACATGAGCTGCCTGCTCCGCCTTCAGCAGCATCACCGGCACGGAGATCGCCTTTAAAAACCCAGCGTGGCCCTTAGGCAGGGCACGTAGGCGAACATGGTTTGCCGGATATCAACACGCTGAAATACTAAGTGCTACAGCCTCCGCCTCCAAACAAATCATTCAGACACCCCCGACACCACAGCACAAACTCTCCATAATCTGCTCATGACCAGTAATATGAACTGTAAGTTTGCATTAATCCACATAACTCGCTGTACATGACTACTTTTAGAACATTCAACTGTGCATAATCTATGCATTACCAGTTGTACCTCAGTATAATTATCGCCCAATGGTGTACTAGTGCTTGAGCCTGTTTCTCTAATTAATCTCTACAATTTAGCTGTTTTACGGTTTCCCTAAGAACAGTTATTTCTGCATAAGCTAAGCTATAACTTTTGTTCAACGGAGTTCCTACTGCTAAATGTTCTTGCTACCTATGCTTGAATCCACAATGATTTTTTCCTGGCTGATAACTGTTTTTCCTCTCACACACTGAGGTTAACATACCATTAGCACATGCTCTCTCTAGCTCACTATAAATTTTATCTTCCTTGTCTGTCTGATTTATCTTGTAAAACATGTCCCCAAGGAGGTTCCAGCTTTTCGTCTGCTCTGTATCTGTTACATCCTTCTTAGTTCATTAATGATAACTTCCGCACTTAACCCTACTTACACACAATCCATTCCCACCATTTACAACCCAATTAGATTTCCATACACACTCCCCTATCGCAGATAGCCTTACACCACAAAACCAAACCCTAACAGACTAATCAGCATCAAATTCAAAACAATCCCCCTACCCACCCCAACCATAACCTCACCACAACCTAAAAACTTACAATGTTACTTCATAAACACGAGATCAATAAGAAATAAAATTCCAATATTCCAAGACTTACTTATTGACCACTCCCCCGACCTAGTCTGCGTAACAGAGACCTGGCTCTCTCCAGCACTGACACGGTAATAATTAACCAATTGAAGGTCCCAGGCTACGATATTTTTCACTCCCACAGAACCTCAAAAAGAGGAGGGGGAGTCCTCATAATCATAAAAGAAGATTTTAAGGCATCCCTTATCACCTCGGACAACATAGAAAGCATTGGTATTCTAACCATAAAAACCAAACAAATCCACATCTGCCTAGCATATAGACTACCTGACCCAAAATCCGACAACCTCTACACTCTTACAGAACTACTATGCTCCTCCACAGACAAGAAGCCAGTAGTACTGCTAGGCAATGTTCCCTCTAAGCTGTGCTGGGTCCGCTGCCAACATTCCTGCTGGGGGAGGGGAGGGGGGGTGCAATGCAATTGATCGCTCCACCCCTCCCCCCACCAGCGGGAATGCCGGCGGATGACCCGGTGCAGCTGAAAGGGAACATTGGGAGGGTGCTGCGGCATGTGTTAGTCACAGGGTCTAACACATGCCGCAGCACCCTTGCAGTGTTCCCTTTCATCTGTGCCGGGTCCTCCACCGGCATTCCCGCTGGTGGGGGGAGAGGAGGGGGCGGAGCAATTGATCGCACTGCACACATCCCCCTTTGCCGGCAGGAATGTTGACGGCAGACCCAGCGTAGCTTAGAGGGAACATTGCTGCTAGGTGACCTTAACCTACCATCCTTACCACAAAATCACGTCAGCCTTTCTAACCTCCTTAAGATACTTGAACTACATCCAAATAATCAACACCCAAACTTATGTTAAGAGCAACACGCTAGACCTAGTGTTCCTACCCGGTCCCCTTCACATAGCATACAACCCATCATCACTAGAAATAAAACATATTCCCTGGTCAGACCATCACTTAATAAAGTTCCAACTTCCATACTATGACCTCATGCACTCAAAACCTACATACACCCACTATCACACAACTGTCAGGCAAGGGATGCCGTCCTCCTTCACTGGGGTCAGGACTTCCTTTATGCCTTCCCACCCATTCCCCTCATCCCCAAAACACTCTTCAAGCTTCAGAGAGACAGGGGTCGCATGATTCTCATAGCGCCACGATGGCCACGCCAAGCGTGGTATCCCCTACTTCTACATCTCTCTCAAGCTGCACCTCTGGAGTTAGGGCATGCTCAAGATCTCCTTTCCCAGGAGAACGGGACGCTATGGCACTCGAATCCCCAGTCCCCGCACCTCACGGCCTGGTTGCTGAAGGCTTAGACCTCCAAGATTCCAACCTGTCCATACATAAAAGATATCCTTCAGGCTTCTAGGAAACTTTCCACAAGAAGATCTTATGCCTTCAAGTGGAAATGTTTTACTATATGGTGCTCCAAGAAGGGATTAAACCCCCTGGTCTTACCCTTAGAATTGATACTAGGGTATCTCCTTCACTTATCGAATTCTGGCCTAAAGACCAATTCGGTAAGAGTCCGTCTTAGTGCAATTGCAGCTTCTTATAAGCCTCTGAATGGACAACCAATTTCCTCTCATCCACTCCTATCAAGATTTATGAAAGGCCTTTTATTAACTAAACCTCCCATCAAGCCCCCACCAGTGGCATGGGATCTAAATCTAGTTCTCGGGCAGCTCACGAAGCCGCCTTTTGAACCTTTGGCCACTACAGCCCTTACGTTTTTGACCTGGAATGTCATCTTCCTAATTGCAATCACCTCTGCCCATCGCATTAGTGAATTGCAAGCTTTAGTGGCTGATCCTCCTTATACTAGGTTTCATCATGATAAGGTTGTTCTTCGAACTCACCCACACTTTATGCCAAATGTGGTTTCGCCTTTTCATTTAAATCAATCAATTTATCTTCCTGTATTTGCTGTGAGGGCTTGCGTGCATCAGTGATGCTGAGAGCTAAACTATCAGTAGTTTAACTACTGGCAGGGTCTCCCAAGATGGACAGGTCTCAGCTGAGGTGCCAGACCAAGACAAACCACCCATCTGGGCAGCAGCAGAATGGGACAGTGTTGACGGCGGAGGATCACATTTTTGTGACAACGGCAACAACACCAAACTTATATTGCGCGGAAGAAAGGCCCGGCAATCTACTTCTGTATCTTGCCATGAAAACCCAATGGATAGTTACAACAAAACAAATTGTGCTATGGTGCTGGAAGATGAGACCCCCGGGTCGGAAGGCACTCAACTAGCTACTGGGGAAGAGCTGAAGACTTTTCAGAGTAAAGCCAGCATTTATGATGTGGTTGGATCAAAGCCCTCGGGAAGTCTGACTGCTGATGTAGCTGCTCATGAAATGAGAGTCAGAAGCTGTAAAGATGTCTTACACATTGGAACATGGAACGTATGAAGCATGAACCAAGGAAAGTTGGAGGTGGTCAAGAATGAAATGGAACGTGTACAACTTGATCTGTTGGGTGTCAGCGAACTGAAATGGACTGGCATGGGGCACTTTGCATCAGATGATCACATGGTCTACTATGCTGGAAATGAAAGACAAAGAAGAAATGGTGTTGCATTTATAATAAAGAAGAAACTTGCAAGAACTGTAATGAAATACAATGCAGTCAGCGAACGCTTAATCTCTATTCGTCTACGAGGATTGCCTATCAACACAGCTATAATTCAAGTATATGCCCCAACAACAGCTGCAGAAGAGAATGAAATTGAAGAGTTCTATGAACAAGTACAAACTGAAATTGACAGAACATGCAAACAGGATATCCTGATAGTCATGGGTGACTGGAATGCAAAAGTTGGCAACAAAGAAGAAGGCAAAGTAGTTGGAAAATATGGACTTGGCAACAGAAATGAAGCTGGAGAAAGACTGATAGAATTTTGCAAGACCAATGATCTATTCATCTCAAACACCTTCTTCCAGCAACACAAGCGGCGACTGTACACATGGACTTCACCCAATGGATTGTATAAAAATCAAATTGACTACATCTGTGGAAGTCAACGATGGAAAAGCTCTGTAACATCAACAAAGACAAAACCTGGAGCTGACTGTGGTACAGATCATCAACTACTAGTATGCAAACTCAAGCTAAAGTTGAAAAAAAGCAAACCACTCATGAATGCAGCAAAATATGACCTTGAGAATATACCACTGGAATTTAAAGACTGCCTGCAAAATCGATTTGCTGCTTTAGATACAAATGACAGAGCTCCGGAAGAGTTATGGAATGACATCAAGAAGGTTGTGTTGGAAGAAAGCGAGAAGTCTCTACAAAAGGTGAAAAAGCAAAAACGGCCAAAATGGATGACGGAAGAAACTCTGAAAATTGCCCAGAAACGCACAGAAGCTAAAGCCAGAGGAGAAAGAAAGACAGTCGCAGAACTTAACAGAGATTTCCAACGTGCAGCAAGACAGGACAAGGAAAAGTACTACAATGACACTTGCAAGGAAATAGAAGCAGAAACTATTAGAGGAAGAACAAGATCGGCTTTCCTAAAGCTACGAGAGTTAAAAAAAAAACGTTTCAGCCTCGAATTGGAATGTTACAAGATGCTCAAGTTTCTATGTTGAATGATGCTGAGAAGATCAAGAAAAGGTGGAAGGAATATACAGAGTTTTTATATGATAAAGATCAAGTGGACCAACAGCCGTTTCAACCTGTACCTTATGATCGGGAACCATTGGTGATGAAAGAAGAAGTTGAAGCAGCATTGAAAGCCTTATCAAAGAACAAAGCACCAGGCATTGATAGCATTCCCATAGAGGTATTGCAGCAATCTGATGCAGCTGTTACCGTACTCACAATGCTCTGCCAAGAAATATGGAAGACAACATCATGGCCAACTGACTGGAAAAGATCTGTGTTTATACCAATACTAAAGAAAGGTGATTCAACAGACTGTGGAAATTATCGCACAATCGCTCTGATCCCACATGCCAGCAAGATTCTACTGAAGATTATTCAAAAGAGACTACAATCATTCCTGGAACAAGAACTACCTGAAGTGCAAGCAGGGTTCAGGAAAGGGCGAGGAACGAGAGACATCATTGTAGATGTGAGATGGATCCTTGAAAAGACTAAAGAATTCCAAAAGGATATCTATTTGTGCTTTATCGACTATAGCAAGGCTTTTGACTTTGTAAACCATGAGAAACTCTGGGCCACATTAAGAAGCATGGGTATACCAGAACACCTGATCGTTCTCTTGCACAATCTGTACATTGATCAAGAAGCAACAGTTTGAACAGAACAAGGAGAAACAGAATGGTTTAAAATAAGCAAAGGTGTAAGACAAGGCTGCATACTTTCCCCCTACCTGTTTAATTTATATGCAGAACAAATCATCAGAGAAGCAGGATTGTATGAAGACAACAGAGGTGTGAAGATTGGTGGAAGACTCATCAACAACCTTCGCTATGCTGATGATACCACATTACTGGCTGAAAGTGAAGATGATCTGAAACATTTGCTTCTCACAATCAAAGAACATAGTCTCAAAATGGGCCTGCACCTTAATGTAAAGAAGACAAAGATCATGACAACTAGCATAATCAACAGGTTCATCATTGAAGGAGAAGAAATTGAAATTGTGAACAACTTTAACCTACTTGGATCAACTATCAATAAAGAAGCAGTCAAGAAATCAGACGACGCATTGCTCTTGGCAGAATGGCTATGAAAGACCTAGATAAGATTCTCAAGAGCAGAGATGTCTCTCTCCATACAAAGATTTGACCTATTCAGGCCATGGTATTTTCAATAACATCATATGGATGTGAAAGCTGTACAGTGAAAAAGACAGATAGGAAGAAAACTGATGCCTTTGAATTATGGTGCTGGCGGCGAATACTGTGTATACCATGGACTGCCCGAAGAACAAACCAGTCGGTACTAGAGGAGATCAAACCTAAGCTTTCTGTAGAAGCTCAGATGACAAGACTTCGACTTTCATACTTTGGACACATCATGCGAAGAGAGAGATCATTAGAGAAAGACATTATGCTTGGCAAGATAGAAGGTCAATGCAAAAGAGGAAGGCCAGCAATGAGATGGATCGATACAATAACAGCAGCTACAGGTACTAGTCTGTCAACAGTGAGCCGCCTGACTGAAGACCGAACACAATTTAGGATAGCTATCCAGAGGGTCGCCATGAGTCGACTCCGACTCGACGGCACTTAACAACAACAACAACATTTTTTCTGAGGCCTCACGCCTCTAATGCAGAAAGAAACCTTCATACTTTGAATTGTAAAAGGGTCCTTTTACATACAAAGAACACAGCAAAATAGAAAGTCCTCACAACTTTTTATAGCTTTTTGACCCTAGTCATTTGGGACTTCCAGTCTCCAAAAGATCTTTATCTAAATGGATTGTCCAATGCATATCCTTTGCTTATGAGAGTAAGGGTCTTCCTCTTCAGGACCATGTCACAGCTCATAATGTGAGAGCCATGGCAGTTTCTATGGCTAATCTCCACTCTGTGTCTATCAATGACATTTGTCGAGCAGCCACCTTTGCTTCGGTACAAACCTTCACAGCCCACTACTGCCTAGATAAAGCCTCCCGTCGGGATGCCTTTTTTGGCCAAGCTGTTCTTCAAAATTTCTTTCAGACCTAAATCAACTCCTACCCACCAACCCTGGTGGAATGCCAGAGTTCCATGGGAGGAAGGATTCCCACCCTCTAGGGTGGCACCTTCCTGGGGCTATCTCCCTGGCATCTTCAGCTAGGGAGTCCCCATATGTGAGGACTACATTCCTGCTTGTTCCTGGAGATAGCGTAGTTACTCACCTGTAACAGGTGATCTCCGAGAACAGCAGGAATTTAGTCCTCACAACCCATCCGCCTCCCCTAGGAGTTGTCTCTCTATCTCTTTGTCTCTTTCCTCTCTCCCTCTATCCTTTCACTCAACTACAAACTTAACTGAAGAGGGGACAGTTGGAAAGGCGGGAAGGCAGCGCGCATGTGCTGAGGGATGCTCCCAAAAGCGTTCCTATTGGACGCTGGGGAGCATTCCCACGCAGGCTCCGTCTGTATCGATGATACCCATATGTCAGGACTAAATTCCTGCTGTTCCCGGAGATCACCTGATCTCCAGGAACAAGCAGGAATGTAGTCTTCACATATGGGTATCGTCAGTACCGATGGAGCCTGCGCGGGAATGCTCCCCAGCGTCCAATAGGAAAGTTTTTGGGAGCATCCCACAGTACCTGCGTGCTGCTTTCCCGCCTTTCCCAACTGCCCCTCTCCAGTTCTTCATTTTCCGCGGAGCCGGCAGGTCACACTTCCTGTCACCGCAGAAAATATCCCATTTATTCTTCTTTTTTGTGGTCTCGTCTGCCTTCCTTCGATGCTACACCGGTACTGCCGGTTCTTTCTTTCTTTTCCTTAAAAAAAAAAAGAACATTTTTCCTGGAGTCTTCCAGCTTTTTTCTCCTCTAGTTCCACGCGCCATTTTGGACACTAGGCTCTACAATGGAAAAGCCCACTTCGGGTTTTAAAAAGTGTTCCAAGTGTGGCGGTACCATCTCCATCACCGACACCAGTGAGTGGTGCCTCAAATGTTTAGATCCTGACCACTCTATCTCCGAGTGTATTGCCTGTGGGATGATGTTGAAGAGGGGTTGGCAAAACCGAGCTGCTAAACTTAGCACCCTTTTTCCCTCCGATGCAGCATCTGTGGCATCAACATCTTCCAGGGCTTCGTCTTCCTCCCATGGATCTCAGGTAACTAAACATAAGTCTAGCCGGTCCTCAAAGGGTAGATCTCCTTCTAAGTATCGAGATGTCTTTGGCGTTGCCCTTGAGGGACTCACACCGGCAAAATTGCCCCGGTGGGAGGCTTCGGCTTCCAAAGCATCATCGGGGCTCCAGGATGTTCTCGAGGCCCCAACCTCGGCAGAACTACTGGTGCCATACTCTGGGGTACCGGCCGCTTTGTCCGGTACCGACACCCAGTCATCGGCGGCCCCGAGAGATTTTTGGCTATTGAACGCAGTCTGGTGGCTCTTCTCTCGGCATCGATGCCCCCGAAACCGCTTCAGACAATTGTACCGGTACCGGCTCCTACATCGGTACCGGGGCCAATTGCATCAACGTCGGCAGGTGGACTACCGGTATCAACGCATGCTGTACCCTCCGGTACTGACAAGTCGGTACCGGACCCTGTCGATACCGATTTCGATCAGTACCGGTATCGTGCGCTGCACGATTACCCGGACAGGAGATACTTTGAATCCTCCGACAAGTCTGAAGACTCTGACAGCTCTGTCGATACCAGAGTATTTCTTCCTGAGGATTCTTCCTCTCCTAAACGTAGGATGTCTCCTCCAGAGGATATATTCTTCCAGGATATTATCCGGGATGTGGCTCGAGGTCTTTCCATCACAGTGGCTCCTGAAACAGAGCCTAGGGCGAAGGAATTGGAGATTCTACAGTATCCTAAAGCTCCCAAAGAAGCAGCTACTTTGCCTTTTCATGACATATTACATGATCTCATGCTAAGGATGTGGGAAACACCTCTCACCACTTCTCCTCATTCTCGTAGGCTCGATACCATGTATCGAGTCCCTCCCTGTCCTGGATTTCAAAAAACTCAGCTGCCCCATCATTCCATGGTAGTGGAATCAGCTATGAGAAGGATCAAGAGTGCAAAAAGACATGCATCCAATCCTCCAGGACGCGAATGTAGAACTCTTGATGCTTTTGGGTGTCAAACCTTCCAGGCCTCTATGCTTTCTGCCAGGATTAGTTCCTACATCTTATATATATGAATGTTCCTTAAGGAAGTCACAGGAGATCTAGAGCTTATGAGCCCTCTCCTTCCGGATGATAAGAGACAAGATTATCTTGCACTTATCAAACATGCTCAGGATGTTTCGAAATTCGTAAATTGTGCCATTTTCTGATTGTTTTGAGTGCATAAGCAGAACTTCTGCTATTGCCATAAGCGCACGTAGGATTGCCTGGCTCCAGGCATCTGATTTGGAACTTTGGGTACAGAACAAACTTGGGAATATTCCTTGCACAGGAGAGAATCTCTTTGGCAAAAATTGGCAAGAGAAAGCTAATGAGCTAGATGCTGATAATCTCACCATGGATAGATTATCAAAATCTACAGCTGATCCTGCAAGGAAAAAATCCTACAAAAAAACATTCTTCACTAGAAAGAAGAAGTTCTACCCCCTCCTATACCCATCAAGGGCATCGTTCAGGTCAGTCTGCCCAAAAGGGTCAGCAGCAACCTAAACAAAGAAAAACAGACTGCTAAGCCTCACCAGCTCAGCCTCCACAGGGGCTTTGACTCCCATCTAGAGAACTTTGTCTTCCTGGCCCTGAACGGGCCAGAGCCTTCCACCATTCCAGGGAGGTTATGTTATTTTGCCCCCAGATGGGGGCAGATAACAGCAGAAAGTTGGACTCTGTCCCTTGTAAGAGAGGGATACAAGCTTCACTTCCTCAGCATGACCCCTCCTACAATGGTAAGACAGTTCAATTCTCAGACCTCTCTCAACTCCCAGTTAGATCACGAGGTCACTCTGCTTCTTGCCCAAAGGGCAATAGAAGAAGTACCCATTCATCAACAGGGTGCAGGGTTCTATTCCCCCTTTTTCCTTATTCCAAAGAAAACAGGAGGGCACAGACCCATTTTGGACCTCAGAGAATTGAACAAATTCCTGTTCAAAGAGAAATTCAAAATTATTTCTCTGGGAACTCTACTGCCATACCTTCAGAGTCAGGACTGGCTTTGTTCTCTAGATCTCAAGGATGCTTTCACTCATGTTTTCATCCATCCAACTCACTGAAGATTTCTTCACTTTCTATTTCAAGGGAAGCACTACCAATACAGAGTTCTTCCTTTTGGCCTGGCCTCGGCACCAAGGGTGTTCAGAAAATGCATGGCTGTGGTGGCAGCATTTCTCCGCACCCTAAAAATATTCGTCTTCCCTTACTTGGACGATTGGCTCATTCGAGCCCCATCAGAGCCAGAGGCCAGGATTTCTCTATCTCGCACAATGCATATCCTTCAATATTTGGGACTTGTCATAAACTTTCCAAAATCCAACCTAGCTCCCACTCAGTCTCTAGAGTTCATAGGAGCCCTGCTGGATACCAGACAGACAAGGGCCTATTTTCCACAGTCCCGCTGCCTTCGCATTGTGCACTTAGCTTCCCAAGCAATGCTAAAGTCTCACCTCACTGCTCGGGAAATGTTACAATTGCTAGGCCACATGGCATCCACCATGCATGTGGTCCCTTATGCCCGCCTCCATATGAGGGCAGCCCAGTGGACTCTATCCACACAGTGGACTCAGGCGTCAGGTTGCTTGTCAGACAAAATAGCAACCTCAGATCGTCTTATTTTGTCTCTCCAATGGTGGCAGTCACCCCACAATCTGTTGGTGGGGTCCCCTTTTCAGCAACCCCCACCTCAAGTAACTAACAACAGATGCCTCACAGGTGGATTGGGGAGCCCATTTGCAAGGCCTCTCTACCCAGGATACCTGGACTCCACAGGAGACCGATCTACACATCAATCTCCTAGAGCTCAGGATCTTTATTGCTCTTTTCGAGTGTTTCACACCCAGCTCAGCTACAAAACTTTCCTAATTCAGACGGACAACCAGGTAGCCATGTTCTGTGTGAACAAGCAGGGTGGAACAGGCTCTCTGTCGCTCTGCAACGAAGCTTTGCGACTTTGGGCCCTCGCCAGAGAGCATCAGATTCATCTCCTTGCAGTATATCTTCCAGGCATTCAAAACTCTTGGGCAGACAGACTCAGTTGCATTCTGCTTCCACACGAATGGTCTCTCCATGCAGACCAGGTGGCTAAAATTTTACAATTTTGGGGAACCCCGGACATAGACCTCTTTGCAAGTCCGCTGAATGCCAAACTTCCCTGGTTCTGTTCCAGAATTCCGGCTCAGGATTGTCAGGCCAGGGATGCCTTCCTCCTCCATTGGAGTCGGGATTTCCTGTATGCCTTCCCACCCATTCCCCTAATTTCCAGAACCCTTTTCAAGCTTCAGAGAGACAGAGGCCATATGATTCTCATAGCCCCACATTGGCCACAACAAGTGTGGTACCCTCTGCTCTTACATCTCTCTCAAGCTCCATCTCTGGAGCTAGGATCTGCTCCAGATCTCCTATCTCAGGAGGACGGGATGCTGTGGCATCCCATTCCCCAGTCTCTACATCTCAGGGCCTGGTTGCTGAAAGCCTAGAACTTCACGGTCTTAACCTTTCTCAGCAAGTAAAGGATATCGTTTATGCTTCCAGGAAACCATCCACAAGACGCTCTTATGCTTTCAAGTGGAAAAGGTTTACCATATGGTGTTCGCAGAAGGGTCTTAACCCTCTTGCAATACCTCTGGAATCATTTCTAGAATATCTCCTTCATTTGTCTAATGCAGGGCTTAAGACCAATTCAGTGAGAGTTCATTAGAGTGCTATTGCAGCTTCCCTCAAACCCTTAAATGGGCAACCTATTTCCTCTCATCCTATCATAGCGAGATTTATGAGAGGCCTTCTTCTAACTAAGCCTCCCCTTAAGCCACCACCGGTGGCATGGGATTTAAATCTGGTTCTTGGCCAGCTCATGAAGCCGCCTTTTGAACCATTAGCTACTACCTCATTAAAATTCCTTTCCTGGAAGGTTATTTTTCTTATTGCAATCACATCAGCACATCGCATCAGTGAGTTGCAAGCATTGGTGGCTGATCTTCCTTATACAAGGTTCCATCATGATAAGGTAGTCCTTAGGACTCATCCTCACTTTATGCCAAAGGTGGTTTCACTTTTTCATTTAAACCAAGCAGTTTACCTTCCTGTTTATTTCCCAAGGCCTCATGCCTCTTAATGCGGAAAGGAATCTTCATACTTTGGACTGTAAAAGAGCTTTGGCCTTTTACTTGCAAAGAACGCAGCAACATAGAAAGTCCTCTCAACTCTTTGTTGCTTTTGATCCTAGTCATTTAGGGCTTCCAGTCTCGAAAAGGACTCTGTCCAACTAGATTGCACAGTGTATATCTTTTGCCTATCGGAGTAAGAACCTTCCTCTTGAGGGCCATGTCACAGCGCACAATGTGACAGCCATGGCAGCCTCTATGGCTCATCTTCACTCTGTGTCTATCAACGACATCTGTTGAGCAGCTACCTGGGCCTCGGTTCATACCTTTACAGCCCATTACTGCTTGGACAAGGACTCCTGCCGGGATGCCTTGTTTGGTCAGGCTGTTCTTCAACACCTGTTCCATACTTAATCAACTCCTACCCACCATCCCTTTTATGATGCCAGAGATCCATGGGGGGAAGTGGAGCCCTTTCAAAAGGGCACACAACTTCTGGGGCTTCTCCCTGGCATCTGTAGCTAGGGAGTCCCCATATGTGAAGACTACATTCCTGCTTGTTCCTGGAGATAGCATAGTTACTCACCTGTAACAGGTGATCTCCGGGAACAGCAGGAATTTAGTCTTCACAACCCACCCATCTCCCCTAGGAGTTGTATCTCTCTCTCTCTCTCTTTTTGTCTCAGCTATAAACTCAACTGAAGAGGGGCAGTTTGGAAAGGCGGGAAGGCAGCACGCAGGCACTGTGGGATGCTCCCAAAAGCTTTCCTACTGTACGCTGGGGAGCGTTCCCACACAGGCTCCGTCGGTACCGATGATACCCATATGTGAAGACTAAATTCCTGCTGTTCCCGGAGATCACCTGTTACAGGTGAGTAACTATGCTTTACAGGTGAGTAACTACGCTTTATTGGTTCTTTGTAAATTAATACGTACCTTCCATTGTACTATTGTAATTTTGTTTAATTTTAAACTGCATTTGATAGCCCAGAAAATGCGGTATAAAAATGTATAATAAATAAATAAATGATTTGGAAATGGATTAATAGTTGGCAGAAGGTGAAGAAGACCAGGAGTTACTGACTTGATTGTGATTTCTCTTGTATGTTTGAGAAGATTAACCACTCTAATGTTTCTTTTGGATGCTCCAGGCTGCCGAGGACCGAACCACGATAGTACCAATGGCGATCAGTATGGTCGCTGTGAGTTGCAGAGAATGAGTCCCTACTGAGAGACTCTGCAGTATAGCGACACCATCACTCCAGTAACCTGAACACAGAAGGGTCAGAGGGCAGGAGTTGCCTATACCCTGAGACTGTTATGGAGAACTGCCTGGCCCAAATGCACTGTCCCTTCGGGACTTGCCCTTCAGGCAGTAGTGAGCTGTGAACGTATGGATTGAAGACCATATGGCGGCCTTGCAGATCTCTGTCATCGGAACAGAGTGTAGGCTGGCCACCAATGTGGCCATTGCCCTCATGCAATGCGCTGGGATCCGGTGCTCATGGGAGAGGCCAGCTCGCTAATAGGCGAGGGCGATACAGTCTGCCACCCAAGTGGACAGAATTTGCTTAGTCACAGGGAACCCCAGCCTACTGGGGTCATAAGACATGAAAAGCTGAGTAGCTTTGTGATGGGCCTGAGTCCACTGTAAGTAGAAGGACAAGACCCATTTGCAATCCAGTGTATGAGGTGCTAGTTTCTCCCGGCTGGCATGAGGTCGCAGGAAAAAGGTGGGAAGGACCACCTCTCGGTTGAGGTGGACGGGCAATACCACCTTCGGTAGGAATTCGGGATGCATGCGGAGCACTACCCTGTTTTTGTAGAACCTTGTATATGGCAGATCCGCCACTAGGGCCTGGAGTTCGCTCACTTTTCGAGCAGATGTGAGAGCCACCAAGAAGGCCACCTTCCAAGAAAGGTACCACAGGTGGCAAATGGCTAGGGGCTCGAATGGCAGTCTGGTGAGCTGTGAGAGCACCACGTTGAAGTCCCACTCCGCCGCCGGGGGGAGCAGAGAGGGGGCTTGCATAACAGGAGGCCCCAGAGGAACCTGGTAACCAGGAGCTGGCCTGAGAGGGATTCATCCTCGATAGGGTGGTGGTGAGCAGCTATAGCGCTCAGATGCACCCTCACAGAGTTAGATTTCAGCCCGGTGTATTACAGGTGCAGTAGGTACTAGAGCAGCAGTTGCATATGGCAGCAAAAAGGGTTCTCCTCCCTTTCCGCACACCAGGTGGAGAACCTTCTCCACTTAAAGGCGTAAGAATGTCTGATGGAGGGTTTTCGGGAGGCCAGTAGGATCTCCTCGACTTCTCTCAGAAGGTTGAAAGGGGCTAATGCTACCCTTTCAGCAGCCACACTGTTAGCATTGACCCCAGATTGAGGTGCAGGAGGGAGTTACCCTCCAGGGACAGGAGATCTGGGGATCGACCCAGCGGGACTAGGAGTGCCACTGTCATGGATAGCAACAGAGGTAACCAAGGTTGCCTGGGCTACCTGGGGGCAAACAGTATAACTGATGCCCTCTTACTCTTGACTTTGAAGAGGGTCCTGGCGACTGGGGGGGGGGGGTCGGTGGGAACATGTAGAGTAGGCCCTCGGACCATGAGATCAAGAAGGCTTCTACTGCCATCCTCTCTAGGTGTGGCTGATGCGAGCAGAAGTGGGGCGGCTGCGTGTTGTCTGGGGAGGCGAATAGGTCCATCATGAGTCTGCCCCAGCGGTGGAAGAGCCGTTTCATCACCCTGGGATTCAAGCGCCACTTGTGTGGTCGAAGGACTCTGATTAGCCTGTCCACTAGGCAGTTGTCCTGGCCCAGGAGGTACACTGCTTGCAAGAGTATGCTGTTGAGTGCTGCGGCCATTGCCTCCTCGCAGAGGGAGTACGAACCCATGCCCCCCTGCTGCTTGTTATAAAATATGGTGACCTTTTGCCCCTCTGTATCAGTACAGGCTGGTATTGCAGGTGGTGGCAGAATGCTCGTAGGGCCAGGAAGATTGCCCTGAGTTCCAGGAGGTTGATCTGCAAGAGTGACTCCTCCTAAGACCAGCTCTCCTGTGTGTGGCACTCCGCATAATGCACCCCCTCAATCCAGGAGGGAGGCATCTGTGGTCAGGGTCCTCTGAGGCGCAGGTGTCTGGAAGGGCATTCCCGCCTGGAGGTGGTGCACGTTTTGCCACCAGTTGAGGGACTCCGCCAGTTGGCAGATAACCCTGACCATGTCTCATAGCCTACCCGTGGCTTTAGTCCACTGTGAGTGGAGGCACCACTGGGCTATCCGCATGTGCAAGTGGGCTGAGGGCATGATGTGGACCGTCAAGGCCTTATGGCCCAGCAGGTGGAGGAGGAGATGAGCCAGCACTGACCGGCGGCATTGTACCTCTGCCAGTTGTCTGAGGCATTCTGCTGTTTCTCTTGGGGGAATTTTTAAAAAGGGTTCCAGGGGTGATCCGGGAAATTACAGACCGGTGAGCCTGACGTCAGTACTGGGAAAAATGGTAGAAACCATCATAAAGAACAAAATTACTCAGCATGTAGATAGTCATGGCCTAATGGGAGACAGCCAACATGGCTTTAGACAAGGAAGATCTTGTCTTACTAATCTGTTATCTTTTTTTGAAGGTGTGAGTAAACAGGTGGACAAAGGTGAGTCAGTTGATATAGTGTATCTGGACTTTCAAAAAGCCTTTGACAAGGTCCCTCATGAGAGACTTTTGGCAAAACTATAGAGTCATGGGATAGGAGGCAGTGTACTATTGTGGACCAGGAACTGGTTAAAAGATAGAAAGCAGAGGGTAGGGCTAAATGGCCAATTTTCCCAATGGAGAAAGGTGAACAGTGGTGTACCCCAGGGATCTGTGCTGGGTCCGCTGCTTTTTGACATATTCATAAATGACCTGGAGATGGAAATAACGAGTGAGGTTATCAAATTTGCAGATGACAAGAAACTATTTAAAGTTGTTAAAACCCAAGAGGATTGTGGAAAATTGCAAGATGATCTTGATAAATTGGAAGACTGGGCATCCAAATGGCATCATTGTGGATAAAATGTTAAAACCCTTGACCCAGTGTGCAGCGGCGTCCAAGAGAGCAAATAGAATGCTAGGTATCATAAGGAAAGGAATGGAAAATAAACAAAAGATATTATAATGCCTCTATATCGTTCCATGGTGAGACCGCACCTTGAATATTGTGTGCAATTCTGGTCGCCGTATCTTAAAAAGGAACTTGTCCAAACCTTTTTTAAACCAAGCTACACTAACAGCCTTTACTACATCCTCAGGTAACAAATTCCAGAGTTTGATTACACGTTGAGTGAAAAAATATTTTCTTTTATTAGTCTTAAATAGTTTACCCTGTAGCTTCATTGCATGTCCCCTAGTCTTTCTATATTCTGATAAGGTAAACAATCGATCTACGTTTACCCGTTCCACTCCGTTCATTAATTTATAGACTTCTATCATATCTCCTCTCAGCCATCTCTTTTCCAGGTTAAAGAGCCCTAACCTTTTTAGGCTTTCTTCATAGGAGTATCCTTCCATCCCCTTTACCATTTTGGTGGCTCTTCTCTGTACCTTTTCTAAAATCGCTATATCCTTTTTAAGATACAGCGACCAGAATTGCACACAGTATTCAAGGTGCGGTCTCACCATGGAACGATATAGAGGCATTATAATATCTTTTGTTTTATTTTCCATTCCTTTCCTTATCATACCTAGCATTCTATTTGCTCTCTTGGCCGCCGCTGCACACTGGGCCGAGGGTTTTAACATGGTATCCACAATGACGCCTAAATCTTTTTCCTGGGTGGTGGTTCCTAATGTGGAACCTTGCATCGTGTAACCATAATTTGTGTTGTTCTTCCCTAGGTGCATAACCTTGCACTTGTCCACATTAAATTTCATCTGCCATTTTGATGCCCAGTCTTCCAATTTATCAAGATCCTCTTGCAATTTTTCACAATCCTCTTGGGTTTTAACAACTTTAAATAGTTTTGTGTCATCTGCAAATTTGATAACCTCACTCGTTATTCCACTTTCCAGGTCATTTATGAATATGTCAAAAAGCAGCGGACCCAGCACAGATCCCTGGGGTACACCACTATTCACCTTTCTCCATTGGGAAAATTGGCCATTTAGCCCTACCCTCTGCTTTCTATCTTTTAACCAGTTCCTGATCCACAATTATTAGAAAAGGTTCCGAGAAGAGCCACCAAAATGGTAAAGGGAATGGAAGGATACTCCTATGAAGAAAGGCTAAAAAGGTTAGGGCTCTTTAACCTGGAAAAGAGACGGCTGAGGGGAGATATGATAGAAGTCTATAAATTAATGAACGGAGTGGAACGGGTAAACGTAGATTGATTGTTTACGTTATCATAATATAGAAAGACTAGGGGACATGCAATGAAGCTACAGGGTAAGCTATTTAAGACTAATAAAAGAAAATATTTTTTCACGCAACATATAATCAAACTCTGGAATTTGTTACCGGAGGATGTTGTAAATGCTGTTAGTGTAGCTGTGTTTAAAAAAGGTTTGGACAAGATCCTGGAGGAAAAGTCCATAAACCATTATTAAGAAGGGACCCAGGATATCAATGCTTGACCCAGTACAAGCATTGTGGAACCTGTGTCTTTTGGGGAAACTGCTTGGTACGTATGACCTAGATTGGCCACTGTTGGAAACAGGATACTGGGCTTTGATGGACCTTGGTCTGACCCAGTATGGCATATCTTATGTTCTTATGACGGCCTTGACCCCGAATGTCTCCAACTGATTACCTATGAACTCCAGGCTTTGAGCCGGGGAGAGATGAAATTTGGGTTAGTCGATGATGAACCCCAGGTGCTGCAGCAGGAGAGTTATATGCTCTGTGGCCTAACTTATCTCTGAGGCCATACAGCCCCTGATTCACCAGTCGTCTAGGTAGAGGAAAACAGAAGCCCCTTGTAGACGCAGGTGGGGGACTACCACCACCAGGCATTTGGTAAAGACACTTGGTGAGGAGGTCAGGCCGAAAGGTAGCACCCTGTATTGATAGTGCCCTCCTCCCACCACAAACCATAGGTGTACTGCCTGTGGGAGGAGTGGATCAAGATGTATGTGTATTGTGATAAGGAAGCTTATCGTAGTTCAGGAGGGGGCTATAATAGAGGTGAATTGGCACTGAACAAGCAACCTGTCTTAGCTGGTAGAAATACTAAAACAGAATGTTTTCATAAAAGACTACCAGTCCCAGAATGCACCAGGTTCCAAACAGCCTCTAGAAGAGCTGAAGTGGGGAAACGTGTGTTCAATCAGGAGAGCTATGAGGTAATCCCCAATCACTCATCTCCAAGGGCAGGGCTTGATTCAGCACAGCTGGGCTATGCTAGGGTGGAGTATCCCTCTAAGCAAGTTAAAAGTAAAACATATTCTACACAGAATCAGATCAGAAACAGGAACTCAGAGCTCAAGGACAGAGAGAGCAAGGAGAGACAGAAGCAGCAGCAACATGGAAGGAATAAGAGAAAGACATCTTGGAGGTCTAAAGAAGGAGCCCACAGCAGTACGTGTGTTGGGAGTCATTCCAGAGGCAAGCATACTCCATTGGACTGGAGGAAGCCAGAGGAGTGGGGTTACAGAGCCAGGAATTCCCAGACGGCACCTTTGAAGGAGACGGCTGCATTTCGAAGGGG
This sequence comes from Ichthyophis bannanicus, assembly GCA_033557465.1. Classification (NCBI taxonomy): domain Eukaryota; kingdom Metazoa; phylum Chordata; class Amphibia; order Gymnophiona; family Ichthyophiidae; genus Ichthyophis; species Ichthyophis bannanicus. The sequence continues at coordinate 888,618,709 of CM066031.1, read as the reverse complement.
CCCTAAGACCAGTGCAAGAAGGTATGTGAAGAGAGACCCAGTGTCCAGGGATCTTGATTGGAAGGCTGGACATAAAAGCTGGACTACTTACTGGCCAGGATATCTGGAGAGGAAACCTAACAGCAAAGGAAGCTCAGGTATGAACTCTGATCTATGCCCTCGCTCTTCACCTGAAAGACAGCAGGGACACAAATATTATCCTGAGAGTGATCCATTAAGGAATTCCTCTGAGCCAGACCATGATATTGATTCTATGATATTTGAAGAAGAAGGAGATATTTCAAATGATCAGTTAGAATACATGGACTGCTCTCTGTCTAGGCTTTTGCTTTAAAATATTTGCACTAATACAACAACCATCAAAAGGAACTATAATTTGTTCTTTTATCTACCCAGAAAAGTCTGCAAGAAAGCTTTAGGGTAGGATTTGAGCCACGTAGAGAAAGTGAACCAGCAAAGGGGTTTGCAGCTGGCTAATTATTGGTAATTGAGCCATTCACAATTGCACGTGAGCTCTGAAAGGAAACTTTGGTTTGTGTGTGTAAATAGAAGAAAGTTATCCTTGAAAAAGAACAGTTTTTGTTACTTTTGGGTTTTGTTTTTGCTTTTGGAGCACTGCTAAAAGTTATTAGCAGGAGCCCTCAAAAAGACCTTTTCTGTTTCCCATCAAGGGTCTTTATTGTTTGATTGCTTAAGAAGTTCAGTTACCTTATATCATGATTTGTTTTTCCTAAGTACAATACTGAAAGCAAGAGTCCTTTTGTGTTACCAAGTAAATCTGTGTTGGGAGAATTAACCCCATGAATGAAATATATTTTTCTTTGCTTACACTCGAGCAACACAACTCATTATTTTGTGAACGGCTGATTCTGGTATGAATGGACTACATCCCCCACAATCCTTTGCAAGTCATAATAGTATTTTGCCTTTGCCAAGACTGTGGACATTCACGCCCAGCGCCCCCGTTTACAGTATGCATCCTTTAGATATAAGGAACACAGCCAGTCTCCCTGGTGGAGGTAAGGCAGCAGTGTTAGAAGGGAGAGAATCTTGAACTTCTCGTTCATCAGAAACTTATTTAAGTTTCTTCGGTCTAGTATGGGCCTGAGGCCCCCAGTTCTCTTTGGGAAAGGAAGTATCTGGAGTAGAAGCCTTTTCTCCATAGGTGTTTGGGTACAGGATATACTGCGTTGTCCCTGTCTAGACCTGTGAGCTCTGAGACCAGAAAAGTCTGGTGAAGGAGAAAGTCGCACCAGCTCTCCTGGGAAGAACCTGGGTGGTACTTTCTATAAGTGGAGGAGGTATCCCTCCCTTACCACTTGCAGTACCCACTGATCCAAGGAGACCTCAGCCCACCTGTGGACAAAGAGCTTGAGGTGCCTCCCCCCCTCCCCCCCCCCCCCCCCGTAGGCTGTTCAAGGTCTGCCAGGGAAGGAGAGGCCCTGCCCTGAAAGTCAAAAGCCCCCCCCCAGGTTGGGGGGCAGCTGGGGCCTGGGGCTTCTGTGTCTTTGGCTTCTGAACTCCATGGCCTTGTCTTTTAGGGTGAGAACCTTGCTGCTGTCCCCAGAAGGGCTGGTATTCGTGACTTTGTTAAAAAGGCCCCTTTTGGGGGGTGCTAGTGAGCCCGAACGAAAATTGCCACTTCTCCTTGAAGCTCCGAGCTGGGCATCCCACATGTGCTGGTGGGGAGCCCATAAACCTGTGCCTACAGCGAGAAAATTGAGTGCCGAGAGTGGCGGAACACGGGGTGTGGTGAAATAGCCGGTAAAAGCTGAAATGCAATTGCCGCCAGCCTGACTATGCCCCCTAAACTGCAGAACATGTGAGACCTGGTAAGAGCAACCCCGGGAGCTGAAACTGAGCCATGAGTCTGAGTGGTGAGCAGTGCGAGTGCGGGCTGTGATGTCCGACCCTTCCCCCTGAACACTAGAAGTGCAGCGCATATAAGTTTCTATGCTGAGGAAATTGGTGCCGCTTTAGTTCCCCGCAGAGGATTCCCGCCGGTGTTTGCATGCTGTATTCAATGAATGAAGAGCCGTGGAAGCCCTAGAGAACCGGAGAGAACCCAGCTGAGCGACCCTGTAAGCGGTGGAAGGAGCGGGGTCCGAACTGTGGCTAAGTCTGGGACTGTGGTGGCAGCAATTACCCGCTGGGAACGGAGTGATCTGAAGTGATTCGCGGCGGGACAGCTGCCTGAAGTTGAGTGTGAGAGCGGAGGAAACGGTTGGCTGCTAGGGTGTCTCCTGGATCGGTAATCTGCGGAAGCTGCAGGGGTGAACAGTGCCTGAAGGAAGGAAAGGCCCTGGAACTTTAACTTTGTGGGGAAAGAGGCCCATTTTTCCTGCAGTAAGTTTAAACTTGCTTAAGAGGTATTCCTGACTTCTTTCAAGGAGCACATGGCTCAGCAAAAGTGAGTGTGTGGTGCCATCTGGTGGTGCAACGAGGAAGCAGGGTCCCAGCTTTGTAGCAGAGGTTAAAAAGGCTCTGGAAATAGTAGTGGAGGTGAGAAGAGCCAATAGCTGAACTAAGGAGATGGCATCTACCAGGAAAAAAGCAGCGGATCTGAAAGAGTTTGCCTATGGCAGTGGTCGAGCAGATCTTCAAGAGAGAGAAAAACCAACGACTGAGGACTTGCCAGGGAGCTTGGAAACATCTGAAACTGGTAAGAAGGAAGTACCTGCTCCGAGTGCCCTGGTGGACATTACAAAAGAGGAGCTAAAATCGTGGTTCTAGGAGATTAAAAAGGACATTGCTGGGTTCAAAGGAGAAGTGGAGGGGATGTTTGAACAGTTGAGAGCTGATATAACTGAGGTCGGCTGCAGGGTGGCGGAAGTGGAGGGCCGCCTAGAGGACCTGGAGATGCGCACCGAGACGCTGGAAACGGGTATGAAGTCTTTGGAAGATGTTAGGGAGAGTATGATCCTGAAGCTGGAAGATTTGGAGAACAGAGCCCGGCGTCAGAACCTGCGCATAAAAGGGGTGCCAGAAGTGGGTGAATATCTTGATTATATGAAAACAGCAAAGGCTATCTGCGAGGCGGTCCTGCAGGAAGCTGGCGAGGAAGTGGAGGAGGTTGTGCTGGATCGAGCACATAGATCACTTGGAGCAGTGCGGCGGGAGCAGCCTAGAGACATTATTATCTGTTTCCATGATTACCGGATTAAGGACAAAATAGCCAGCAAGATGCGTTCTATGGGAAAGTTCAAGTGGCAAGGAACTGAGATTGCTATCTATGCGGACTTGGCCGCAGCCACGTTGCAGCGCCGGCGGTCTTGGAGGGAGTTCGCAGCACAACTTCAGGAGGAAAATATAAGATATAAGTGGATGTACCCTGTGGGACTTGCTTTCACTGTCAATGGGACGACCCGGCGTGCGGAGACCCTGATGGCACTGAAGGAGGCTATGAAAGAGGCGGGCATCCAGCGGATTCCAGAGCTGGAGCAGACGGAGAGCACGCAGCGGCGAGTTACGGCTGAGAAGTGGAGTCGGTTGGACAGGAGGGAGAAGAAATCTGCTCGAGGAGGAAAGAAAGCGCCCTTCCGAAGCTGAGGGATATATATGTTTGTTTGAATAAAATTTGGGAGGGGCTGTTGGGGGCACAGTGTGGGGGGGAAGGGGAAACTGACAATGTTTTTTGGATAAATGTATGTGGTTCTGAACCGGGGGGTTGCGTGGTGGGTATGCTGGCCTGTGGAGGAGGGGCAGGTGTGGGTGAGGTGTGAGTACGGGTTTTTGGGTTAGGGGTGAGGGAGTGGGGTGGATGTAGGAAGTCTGTGCACGGTAGTGGGCGGTAGGGGTGGGCGAAGAAGGGGAGGGGGGATAGGGGGGTGTTGAGGAGGGGGGAGTGGGCATAATCTTAAGTGGAGCGGGGTTGTGGGGATGAGGGGAGGGAGGGTGGTGGGGGGGTGGGAGCTCGCCATGGCAGAGAGTATATTGAAAGTAAGAGAGATTCCTGATAATGGATCATGAATTAAAGATTCTCACGCTTAATGTGCGTGGGCTTAATTCCTGGCAAAAGAGAAGGGCGGTAGCTAGAGAGGGGGCCCGAGCTCAGGCGGATGTAATCCTGTTACAGGAGATCCATTTAAAGAGTTCACCTGGGGGGGGCTGTATCAGGGCACATATGATAAAGGCTTTTTTGCTGCTAATCATAGAGCTTATAAAAAGGGGGGTGTGGGGATAATGTTTTCAAAGGACCTCCTAGTGGATACTAAGGAGGTTATTAGGGATCGGGATGGGAGGTATGTCATTTGGTGTGGGATACTGGAAGGGAAAGAGGTTACTATCTGTAGTGTTTATGCGCCTAATATAGCCCAGGGCCCTTTCTTTGACAGAGTTCTTCCACTTCTCGAAGAGCATAGACGGGGGTGCTTGGTGGTGGGGGGAGATTTTAATGTGGTAGTGAACCCCCGCCTGGATACCTCGGAGAGAATTAGAAGGTGGGATAAGCTGGGGACAAAGAAGTTGGTTAAAATGATGTCTGCATTGGGGCTAGTGGATGCCTGGAGATATAGTCATGTTGGGGAAAGAGCATATACCTTTTTCTCCCATCCGCATAACTCGTATAGTAGAATAGATATGCTGTGGATAGATTCGCAGTGGTTGGATAGGGTGGGGGCAGTTGATATTGGGGCTGTGTCTTGGACAGACCATGCGGCGGTAAGCCTGGTTCTTGCTCTTTGTAAGGAAAGAACTGGGCTTAGATTCTGGAGGTTAAATGAATCGTTGCTGACGGATCCGGAGGGAGTGGCCAGTTTGAGAGATTGTATTAAGGAATATTTCCAATTAAATGGAGGAGCGGAAGTTGCCCGGGAGATAGTGTGGGATGGTATGAAAGCGGTGGTTTGGGGGCGTTTAATAGCCCTGGCGGCAAAAAAGAAGAGGCAGGTGGGTGCGGTGGAAGAAAGGTTGAGAGGTCAACTACAGCAATTGATCGGGGAGCATCAAAGGACGGGGAACAAGGGGGTGTTGCAACGGTTGACTAGGGTGCGGGAGGAATTGGAGGCGTTAAGACTGGGTGAGGTGGCCTTCCAAATGAAGAGGCCGCAGCAAGCCTATTATGTGGGGGGGAAATAAGCCGGACAGGTACTTGGCACAGCAGCTTCGAAGGAGGCAGGTGCAGCAGCAACTATATAGGCTGAAGAATGAACGGGGGGAATGGGAACATGGGACGGTGAAGGTTCAAGAGATTTTTTGTAAGTACTATAGGGCCCTGTATCGGGCGGAGAGGAGGGGAACGGAGGATGAGATTCAGCACTATTTGGGAAGACTTTGCCTCCCGACTCTGGAAGGGACGGAACAGGTATGGTTAGATAGGGCGATTGAGGAAGGAGAGGTGAGAACGGCAATTAATGGTCTTAAGGAAGGCAAGGCCCCGGGCTTAGACGGTTTTACGGCCCGGTTCTATAAGATTTTTAGCCAGGTAATTTGTGGCGAACTCACACGGGTCTTTAATAGGGTCCAGCAGGGGGGGGGCTCTCCCGCGATCTATGGCGGTGGCGGGGATCACCTTGGTACCTAAGCCGGGGAAGGACAAGGGAGCGAGTGAGTCATATCAGCCAATATCTCTCATTAATCTGGATGCGAAGATTTTGGCAAAGGTTTTGGCTGCCCGCTTGCAGAATTTCCTCCCGAAGTTGATAAATAATGACCAAACAGGCTTTATCCCAGGAAGGCAGGCCAGTGATAATATTAGAAAATTGTTAAATGTTAAATGGATTGCTCGGACAAAGGGCATAGAATCTCTGGTTGTGGCGGTGGATGCCGAGAAGGCATTCGACAGAGTGGAATGGCCATTTATGTTCGCTGTGTTGCAGAGAATGGGGATCGGGGTGGGGTTTCAACAGTGGATTGGTGCACTCTATGATAAGCCGAAGGCTAGGATTTGGGTGAATGGTACTTACTCTGCTGAGTTTGAGTTGGAACGGGGGACTAGACAGGGGTGTCCTTTGTCACCTCTGTTGTTCGCATTAGTCATTGAACCACTAGCGCAACGGATAAGAGAGCATGAGCGCATTATGGGCATTCAGTTTGGTGGAGGAGATTATAAAATATCGCTATTTGTAGATGACATCATCTATACTGTGAGTAGGCCGGTAGAGACGTTACCAGTTTTGGTGGAAGAAATAGGGGACTAGTATCGGGACTAGTATAGTCTAGTATCGGGATACAAAATGAATATGGGTAAAACTGAGATTTTGAAGATTGGACTGGGACTTAATGCGGAGACCCATTTGAAGGAGAAGTATCCCTTTCGGTGGGCTAAGCTGAAGTTGAAATATTTGGGGGTCTGGATCTGCTGTGATTGGAAGCAAATGAGAAGACTGAATTATGACCCCTTAATTGCTGAGATGCTGAATGATCTGGTGAGGTGGGATAAGGATACTTTTTCGTGGGTAGGCCGTATTGCCATTGTTAAAATGAACCTGTTGCCTAGGATACTGTATCTGTTCGCTGCCTTGCCCGTTAAGGTGTCAGTGGCGCAATTGCGGATGTTGCAGCAAAGAATTTTCTCATTTATTTGGAGGCGGCATTCGCCTAGGCTGAATAGAAGAGTGATGTGTATGCATAGACGTGAGGGGGGAATGGGGGTCCCGGATTTGTTGCGATACTATAGGGCGGCGCAGCTGCAGGCACTGGTACACTGGCGGGTAGGTCCGGAAGCCCGAGGGTGGGTGCGAGTGGAGGAGGTTTTAAGTGGGCAGTGTGAGTTGTCAGAACGTCTGTGGGGCCCCGACCGGCGGGGGGGGGGAACTAAGGCTGGGGAGGAGCAGGAGATGAGCCCATTTACGAAGCTTACTTTGGAGGTATGGAAGTATGAGAAAACACACTTGGTGGGAAAGAGGGTTTCAATCCAACTCCAGAAAATTAGGAGATGTAGTGGATTTTCTGAGGGGGGGGGCGAGCTGCGGTCTATAAAAAATGGGAAGACAAAGGTTTGGTGTGGATGGGGCAGTTATTCATGGAGAATGGTCAACTGGGTACTTTTGAGGAGTTGCAGAGGAAATATGCCCTGGGGAAGGTTGACTGGTTTGGTTACCGTCAAATAGCGCATTTCGGGGGAGATGGGGGGGTAGGGTGTGTACCCCTTTTGAAAGGGTGTTATTCCGGGGGGGGCAATGCGGGGTCTGGTCTCTCTGCTTTACAAGGGCTTAGAAAGGGTGGGGGCGTGTGCGGCGTACCAGGTGGCGTGGATGTGCGACCTGGGAGGGGTATGGGACGAGGAAAGGTGGATGTCGGTTCATGAGGCAGTTAAGATAGTGTCCAGCTCGGCATCGGTGCAGGAGCATTGTTACAAAATGCTGTACTGCATGTATATTACGCCGAAAAGACTAGCTGAAATGGATAAAACAAAGGAGCCATACTGTTGGAAAGGATGTGGGGCTTTGGGTACGTATTTACATGTGTGGTGGGAGTGCCCAATGATTCAGGGAATCTGGGGTTGGATGCAGGACTTAGTAGAGGATATGCTGGGATGAAAGGAGAAGTTGTGGCCTGAACAGGTGTTGTTGGGGGAATGGGGGGAGGTGGAGTATGAGGTGGGGTATTTATTGAAGATGATCTCCATTGCAATTAGGATGGAGATAGCGGGGGGGTGGAAGGGTAATGGTGGGCCGGAAGTAGAACGTGTGCTGAGGCGTGTTGTATTTATTTGTCAAATGTCGGAATTACAGGCGCGACTGACTAATAAATTGAGTAGTTTCTATAGTAAGTGGCAGCCTTTCTTGAGGTGGCGGGGAGGGTGCTGAGAGGGGTGTGTGAGCTGGGACGGGGTTGGTTCCAGACTGGGGGAGGCAAGGATAAGTCGAGTGGGGAAGATGGGTGACGGATAAGGTGTGGTTGGTTCCATGGTGAGGGTGTGGGAGGGAGGGGGGAGGGGGAGGGGAGGAGGAAACGGGGGGGGTACATGGGGGGGTCAAATATGTGGTACTGTTCTTGGGAAGGTCTGTTGAGGCGGACCTGGGGTTTGTTATATGTTATTTGTTATTGGTTAAATATTGCACTTCTGTTTAAGCTGCTATATGGCTCCGGGTTACTTGGGTAGGGGGGGATTAGTTTGTGAACGTATTTATGTAATGCCTTCATTGAGTAATGAGATATGTATTGGCTGTGACCTGGGGGTTGAGTCAATGTTGCTGTACTTTTCCTATATGTACTGTTATGTTTAAATGAGTGTGCATTAATAAAAACTTTAATACAAAAAAAAAAAAAAAAGGCCCCTTTTTCCTCGGGAACTGGGGTTTTTTCCCCAATGGTTTCGTACAGGGAAAGGATGAGGTCTCTTTAGAGAGCCTCTGGTGAGTCACCACATCGGCCTTGATCTCAGCCGCCTTGTTGGCTATAGGTTTGCTGTTCTCCCTGATGCAGGGGATATCGAGCAGCTTGCCTACAGAATGATTAAGGTTGGACACAAGTCACCAGGGCCTGCAGAATCACCAATCCAACTTCTCCAGCCTTTGAATTGAAGAACCATTATGGAGCTCTGGGAGTAGAGGAGGTGAAAGCATCCCTGGAAAGGGAAGAACCTGAGCTCAAGTGCCCCAAAGTTGCAGAATCAGAGACCACAAGTAAGCGAAGGGTAGTGGTGGTTGGTGACTCTTTTCTGAGGGGTACTGAGGCATCCATCTGCCGACCAGACTTGATGTCCAGAGAGGTATGCTGTCTGCCAGGTGCCAAAATCAGAGATGTTATGGAGAGTTTGCCGAGACTCATCAAGCCCACTGACTATTACCCAATGTTGCTAATCCATGTTGGTACAAATACTCTGAGCGTATCAAAAGTGACTTCATGGCTCTGGGATAGAGGGTGAAGCAGATAGGGGCGCAGGTGGTGTTCTCTTCAGTCCTCCCTGTTGAGGGTAAAGGCCAAGGCAGAGAAGCTTGTATCCCGGAGATGAATGCATGGCTGCGTGGATGGTGTCATTAAGAGCGTTTTGGTTTCCTGGACCATGGGATGCTGTTCCAAGGGTTGTAGAGCAGAGAAGCTGATGAGGATAAAGCGGAATTGCTTAACAAATATTTCTGTTCTGTGTTCACAGATGAAGAACCAGGAGCAGGACCTCAGAAATGCCCACAAACAAGAACAGAAGTGAGGGGCATCGAACATTTTTCATAAGAATGTGTTCGTGAGAAACTAGCTAAACTTGAAGGAAACAAAGCGATGGGACCAGATGGGATACACCCTAGAATACTGAGGGAACTTGGGGATGTTCTAGCTGCTCCACTGACTGAACTTTTCAATGCCTCGTTGGAGTCTGGGGTGGTGCCAAAGGACTGGAGAGAGTATCATGTGGTCCCGTTACACAAAAGCGGTAGTAAGGATGTGGTTGAAAACTACAGGCCGGTTAGTCTAACTTCGGTGGTGAGTAAATTATTGGAAACGCTGCTGAAAGAGAAAATAGTGAGGTTTCTGGAGTCCAGCGGATTATAGGATCTGAGACAGCATGGATTCACCAGAGGCAGGTCTTGTCAGACAAATATGATTGATTGATTTGACTGGGTGACTAGGGAGTTGAACCGAGGGAGAGCCCTAGATGTGGTGTATTTAGATTTCAGTAAAGCCTTTGACACCGTTCCTCACATGCAACTTATAAACAAACTGATCACCCTAGGGATGGACCTTAAAGTTACTGCTTGGGTTAGAAATTGGTTGAGTGGGAGGTGATAAAGGGTACAGATAAATGGAGCTCACTCTGAGGGGAAGGAGGTTACCAGTGGTGTGCCCCAGGGATCTGTCCTTGGTCTGATTCTTTTTAACATCTTTGTTAGTGATATAGTGGAAGGTCTGTCGGGTAAGGTTTACCTCTCTGCAGACAATACCAAAATCTGCAGTAGAGTAAACACCCAGGAAGGTGTAGATAATATGAGGAGGGATCTAGCTAAGCTTGAAGAATGGTCTAGAATTTGGCAGCTGAGATTTAATGTTAAAAAATGCAAGGTCATGCATTTGGGCTGCAGCAATCCAAGGGAGCGATATAGTATAGGGGGTAAAGTACTTCTGTCCACTAAAGAAGAGCGGGACCTAGTGTCTGATGATCTTAAAGTAGCTAAACAGGTAGAAAAGGCGACAGCAAAAGCTAGAAGGATGCTTGGGTGAATAGGGAGAGGAATGGCCAGCAGAAGAAAGGAGGCGACAGTGCCTCTGTATAAGTCTTTGGTGTGACCTCATTTGGAGTATTGTGTGCAATTCTGGAGACCGCACCTTCAAAAGGATATAAAAAGGATGGAGTCCGTACAGAGGGTGGCTACTAAAATGGTTAGTGGTCGTCATTATAAAGCTTATGAGGACAGATTTAAGGATCTTAATATGTACACCTTAGAAGAAAGGCAGGATAGAGGTGATATGATTGAGACGTTTAAATACCTCCGTGGCATAAATGCACAGGAGGAGAGCCTCTTTCAATTGAAAGCAAGCTCTGCTACGAGGAGACATGGGATGAGGGTGAAAGGGGATAGATTTAGGAGTGATATGTGGAAATATTTCTTTATGGAAAGAGTTGTGGATCCAGGGAATAGTCTCCCAGTGGAGGTGGTAAAGATGAGGACAGTATCTGAATTCAAAAAAGCATGAGACAAACAGAGGTTCTGTAAAGAAAAAAAAGGTGACACTTGTAGTGGTTGATATGGAAGGACAGACTAGATAGGCCATGTGGTCTTTTTCTGTCGTCATGTTTCTATGTCTTGGATCCATTGCTCAAGGTCCGAAGACTGTAGCCAGGCCTGGCACTAGTCACCGATGCTGGCCGCTGTTACTCAGGCCGCTGACTCAAAGCCATCATAGGCTGCCCGGGAGAGGATCTTAGAGCAGTCCTTGATCCCGAAGGTAAGGGACTGGAACCGCTAGAAGGGTTCCCCAGCAAGCCCTGCTGAAAACCCGGACAACTTTTGTGTTAGGGCCTTCAGGTACATGCCTATGTATAATTCATAGGCTTGGATGCGGCAACCCAGCATCGAGCTCTGACAGAACGTTTGCCCGAGGACATCGAGGGCTCTGGCCTCCCTTCCAGGGGGGCACAGATGAGTGGGTCTTCTGGCTCTTAAGTTTCTGCATGGTCAACTTGAAGATCATAGAATTGTGTGGGAGCTGCAATTTTTGGAACCCCGGGCCTGGTGCCGGCTCACCACCAGCCGAGATGCCAGCGTCTCCCACATTCTGAGCAATAACCACTCGAGGATCGGCTGCATGGGCACCATGGGAGTTTCCTTGGGTGGAGACTCATACTGGAGAATCTCAAGCTCTTTGGTGTGTGGATCTTCTTCCGCCTTGGTTTGCACTGAGGGCTATGGCCATATTCTTGACAAAGTCATGGAAGGCCACGTCTTCCGGAGGAGAATGACTCCAGGGCGCCGGGTCCAAGGAAATATCTCGGTGCCCTCTGGTTTCCAGGGAAGTCTCATCATTGGTCTCCCACTCGGAGTCGAGAGGGGACGACAAGTCCGAGGCCCTGGACTCATTACGTCAAGGAAGGCGCCGAAGGGTCAGCGGCCTCTGGAGGAGCTGAGGTCCAAGTTGCCAAAACTGGCCAGGGAAGATCAGATGCCCAAGGAACAGGATCGAGACCTAGACTGGCACCAAGGGCTTACCCAAGGCTGATGGCGCTCAGAGCTCGGCTCGACGACCGGGGACTCCATCGCAGTCAGGGGGCTGTTGTCAGGGCAGATGATGTGGATGAACTGGCCATCACTACCTGCTGCAGGGCCAGGATACCAGTGATGTTCTGCTCCAGGACTGCCATTTTGGTTTTGAGGCCAGAAGGCTCCGCATCTTTTGGCGCAGGCACAGAAGATCTCGGGCCCAGCGTCAGCACTCTCGTGAGTGCATCCTCAACAAGGACTACGGTCTCAAGGAACCTCACAAGGTCTCCGCCGGCCGAGGAATCCTTCTTGAGGACCTTGGTAGGATGCTTCTCGGAGTCACCTGATTCCCTCCAAGCGGTTTTACTGCGTTTCTCCGGCGCAACCTCGGTGGACTTCGAAGATTTTTTCCTTTTTCCTCTCGGGGTCCAGAGTCTCCTTGGAAGAGCCGCCACTGAGGAACTCGGAGGACGCTCGGGCCTCACAGGACGTACTGAGCTTGGAGCTCAGCATCAGGGAGCCTGGTGCAGAGTTGGACCTGAGGAACAGTTTCTCTTGCAACTCCAACCTCTTCTTATTGGTCTTAGGCATCACGGCCTGGTACAAGTCGCAGGAGGTGCTGTCATGATCCGGGCCCAGTCAGCACAGGCAGCAGTCGGTGACTGGCATGGTTTGACTGCAGCGGTCGCATTTTTTTAAACCCACCTGGGGACATGGTGGGGTCAACACCTGGATGGGTTTGACGGCCCCTGGGCGAAAAAGGGTGTGAATGCCAGTCAAGGCAAGCCTCAATCAAAAAAGGCAAAACGGGTTGAGAACAGCACCGGGGTCGGCGCCGGCTCCGGCTCGAGGCGGGAAGAGGAACCGGCACACAAACTGGGAAGTTAAACTTTTTTTTAAGGATAATTAACAAGGATCTTTCCGGGGAAACAGGACAGACATCCGTTGGGCTCCACGGAAAAAAAAAGAGACTGTATAAGATGGCACCCTTGGGTGGGAAGGGGACAATGCATGCATGGTCACATGTCCCAAAGACTTCCTTTGAAAGCTGGGGAAATGCTCCTCGCGGACTCTGTCGGCATGGATGTCACCCATATGTGAGGACTGACTTCCTGCTTGTTCCTGGAGAACCCCATTCCCATCCTCGCCTTGCTTCCCAATATTACTTCTAAGGTAGTGGCCCAGGATATCCCTCCTATACCCTACCCGCCCCCCATCCCACCTTTGCACATCCAGTCACAACACACGTTCAGTCACAACCTAGCAGAAAAAAGGAGGTTATAGTGCCTCTGTATAAGTCTTTGGTGTGACCTCATTTGGAGTATTGTGTGCAACAGATGGTGGCTACTAAAATGGTTAGTGGTCTTCATTATAAAGCATATGAGGACAGACTTAAGGATCTTAATATGTACACCTTAGAGGAAAGGCGGAACAGAGGTGATATGATTGAGACATTTAAATACCTCTGTGGCATAAATGCACAGGAGGAGAGCCTCTTTCAATTGAAAGCAAGTTCTGCTACAAGGGGACATGGGATGAGGGTGAAAGGGGATAGATTCAGGAATGATATGCGGAAATATTTCTTTACGGAAAGAGTGGTGAATCCGTGGAATAGTCTCCCAGTGGAGGTGGTAGAGATGAGGACAGTATCTGAATTCAAAAAAGCATGGGACAAACACAGAGGATCTCTAAAGGAAAAAAGGGACTGTTATAGTTGTTGATATGGAAGGACCGACTAGATAGGCCATGTGGTCTTTTTCTGTCGTTATTTTTCTATGTTTAACCCACCCATGTACTCATACTCATAGCCTTGAAAACCTTTTTACTCACCCTTATACACCAATCATTCTCTCATGTCACTCATTCCCTGCTTACACTAATATCCCCCATGTATGCACCAATCCCCCTTTCGGAGTTCACTACACTCTAATCCTAAGTAGTACAAAGAAACGACCACAGGTCCCGCAGGACAAGGGTAGGCCTGCAATACTGTGGTTGTTCCAAGTTACTGTAGCGTCCTGATCCAAGGGCCGGGGTCTCCGCTCAACTGTCCTGCCACAGTTATAGTCATAAAAATCAATAACCTATAGAATAGGAGGAGATACTTATCTACAAATAGTCCAAACAACCTCCTCCAGTATGAAACGTTTGCAGGTACAATTCAAAGGACCTCAAATCACCTTTACCAAGCATATCAAGCCCAAATAATATAGGCTATCGACAAAGTATAATCTGACTGTTTTCTAAAATATTTAAGCAGTGCACTGTTTAGCTAGTTTTTCGTTGTACTGTTGATGAATTTTACTGATCTGGCCCAATAGCCTACATTATTTGGGCTTCATATGCCAAAGGTGATTTGAGGTCCTTTGAATAGTACCTGTAAAACTTTTCATATTGAAGGAGGGTATATTTGGACTATCCACAGTTATAATCACAGTATAATTCAGCCAAACAGGCATGGGTCACAGGTACAATAAGTCCCAGGTTTACGGCCCCACTACTCCAGGGCCGAGGCCACACAAGCTGGCCCCGGCCAGGTCCAACAGTTGTAGCAGACAGAGACTGAGGATCTCCAGCTCAGTCCCGGTCCGAGTTGCCACATACAGTAATCAATCCTGCTAGGCTATGTTGTACTTCCACACTTTGTCATGTCTGCGCGTGCCCCAGGCTGTCCATGAACGTGTGCGCTGCTTCCATTTTGTTGAAAAATTTTGTCTGGCCATTCAGAAGAACTCTGAGGCACGCCGGATAAAGTAGGGTGAAGTGCATTTGCCTTTTATGCAGACGGGTGCAAATGGGGGAGAACTCCTTGTGCAGTTGTGACACCTGGTTTGAATAGTCCTGGAAGATGAGTACCCAAGAGCCTTTGTAGCTAAGCTGCATCTTCCAGGCTGTGCGGAGTATCTCAATCACAAGGCCTGCCATGCGGTCTCAAGAGTTTGAGCTCCAGAGGTAGCCATGTCTCAAGAAAGCCCCATAGTTCCACCTCAGAGATTCAGGTAGACCTACGATCCACAGGTTATTGCGCCTCAAGTAGTTTTCTTGCTTGTCTAGTTTTTCTTCACAGGCAGTAACTACTCTTTTAAGGGCAACCACCTTGCCGCTGAGATCCCCAGGCCTCATCTTCCGCACTGGAAACACAGTGCTCCGCCTCAGTCAGTCTAGAGTTGAATGCTTCTAGGGAACTCGCTACATGGTCAAGTTTGGTAATAATTGCCTGGAATTTCCTCATTGCCCTATGCCGGAGAGCGTGGTTCCCCATATTGCGTCTGCCATCTTGGATTCCGCTGGCCGTCCCTTCTCCCTTTCTTTCTTTTGTAGTTTGAACATGGCTCAGCAGTTACCCCTGGTAACCAGTTGCACAGGTAGGGCAGGTTATCATGCAGTGGGTAAGGCCACTTAAGGAAGTTTTTGAATAAAGGATGCTTGTGGATGGAAAGTGATCCTTGGAGCTCAGGAAACAACATCTTTCACATGACCTCTCTGTACCTTTCTAATTCTGCTATATCCTTTTTAAAATATGGTGACCAGAACTGCACACAATATTCAAGTTGTAGTCACACCATGGACTGATACAGAGGCCTTATAATATCCTTGGTGTTATTTTCTATTTCTTTCTTTATGATTTCTAGCTTTCTATTTGCTTTCTTGGCTGCTGCTGCACACTGGGAGAGAGTTTCAATATATTATCCACGATGACACCCAGATTCTTTTCCTGGGTAGTGGTTCTTAATATGGAACACTGCATCATGTAACTGTAGTTTAGTTGTTCCCTACATGCATAACTTAGCACTTGTCCATACTCAATTTCATCTGCCATTTGGATGCCCAGTCTCACAATTTTCAAGGTCCTCCTGCAAAACTTTAAATAATTTTGTGTCATCTGCAGATTTGATCACCTCGTTGTTTATTCCTGTTTCCAGGTAATTTATGAATGTATTAAAAAGCAGCAGGTCCAACACAGTTCCCTGGGGTACTCTACCACTAATCTTGTTTTTGTTCTAGGCACTGATGCTCCTAGCCTTTCTTCTAAAAACTTTCTTTTGAGGTTCTCCATTCTTTTTGTTTTGTTACAATATAATAAGCCGTTTATATTGATTTTTGCCCCCCCCCCCCCTTTTAGGATTTGTTTAAAAACGCTTGAAAATGGTTTTAAGTATCTCATTTATGATCTGCTACTGCTGTGATATTAAAGAATAGGTTCTGATGTTTAGATTAGAGCTAGCCATTTGCTAGGCTTCCTTAACATTCTGCTAGACCAGTCCAGAGGAGTGGATCATGGTCTCTTGTCAGCAAGTGGAGACAGACCCGAGAAACCCTTAGTGATGTCATCACCAGGTACAGAGAGAAGCCAATATTTGTTTGCCTCAAGCATGTGGCAAGGTGTTTTCGAGTGGTACAGCAATGCAGAAAAGCCTGTCTCCCTTGACCCATCCCATAGTGCTGTCGCTTTTGTGACTGAGACCTATAGGCCCAACATTCCACAGAGCTCAAGTACACGCCTTTCTCCTTGAGCAGCAGCTGTCCTGTGTCCAGCATTGTTTCTCACAAGTTCCAGCACTGGTAGGTGGGAATGTAGCAGGAGGACCCCACAAAGTGGGAGTTGGTAAGTTGATGCCAGGCCCTCCTCCTTTCTTGTTTCCTTCATTTGCTTTTTAGTTATTTTTAGATTTTTTTTTTCTGAAATCTTTTTCATCCCATTTATTTCTATTAGTTGTATTTGGCTGACTGACTTCCTGCTTGTTTCTGGAGAAAGCGTAGTTAGTCACCTGTCACAGGTATCCTCCAGGGATAGCAGGAATCGGTCCTCACAACCCTCCCTCCTCCCCTGGGAGTTGCCTCCTACCTTGTTTTAGTTTTTACTGCCTTCCTAGCTATGTCATCTAATTGAGCAAGATGGCACCCTTGGGCAGAAAGGGGACCACACATATATGGCAACATGTCCCAAAGTCTTTCTTTGAAAGCTGGGGAAATGCTCTGCATGGGCTCCATTGGTGCCGACGTCACCCATATGTGAGGACTGATTCCTGCTGTCCCTGGAGAACATGCTTTCTCAGGCTGGGGAGAACCCTGTATTTGATGATGCCTACTGGAAATGTCTAAACTGGGAAATGTCTATTTGGGGATGGGTGACCTGAGTCTGCACTGCATTTCCTGGAATGTTTGTGAGTTGGGTTCCCCTATAAAGAGGCATAACATTTTAAAAATTTTGAGAGATCTGAAAGCTGATGTAGCACAGTTACAGGAAACTCATGTAGACCCAAAAGAGCACGATAAATTACAATAATGGGTGGGACAGGTTTTTGGAGCATCTTCGGGTAAGGGGTTAGACTTCGACCTGGAGACACTACTAGTGGATCCACCGGGCCACTATTTGATTGCTGGGGGGCGCCTGTCTGGGGAATCTGTTACAATTTGCAATGTATATAGGCCAAATACTCCAAGCATTGAATTTTTTGCATGTCTGGGCAAACAGCTATAGAAATGTAATGCCCACACACTGCTTGAGGGAGGCGACTATAACTGTATCCTCGATCCGACTATGGACAGATCCCCCTCGGAGGGGAGGGGCAGCAGCTAGCCGATTCACCCAGGGAGTCTTGTAATTATGTGAACTTCAAGACCTAATAGATGCCTAGTGACTCCTCCATTCCCATGAGCAAGATTTCACTCACGTATCATGGGCGCATGGCTCTTTGTCCCAATTAGATTATTTCCTAATGTCTGCGGTACTCTTGTTACAGGTGCAGGACACTAGCATTGGTAACATCACTGTTTCCGATCATGTGCCAGTCTGGGTCGACCTCACCTGGTGAGGAGGATGGCACCGTGTGGGTGGATGGAGGTTCCATGTGCACCTTTATGGAGACCAATCCTTTTTGAAATTTTTGCAGGATAAATGGGATGCCTAAGCGGCCACCAACCCAAATCACTGGGAAACCCCAGCTTTATAATGGGAAGCGGTCAAGACAGATACAAAAGGTGAGATCATCAAGTATGAGATTAGCCACAGGAGATACAGAGATGCGCATGTTCTGCAGTTAGGCTGGCAGATTCACAAAACCCGACTAAACCTCGAACTTCACCACTCAGAGGCCATGTGAGGAGATCTTCTCGTCCTACAAACCAAATTAAATACCATTATTCACCAAGGGACCTATAAATATATGATCTATTATAATCACAAGCTTTTTCAGTATGGAAATAAGTCAGGGAAACTGCTACCCTCTTAAGTTAAGAGATGGCAAAATCGTAAAGGGTGTCAGCCTTAAAGGATTGGAGGGTGTAACGACAGATGAACAAAGGATTTTGGCTATATTCCACCAATTTTACCAAGCCCATAAATGCAGAGGGGCAAGGTTCTCACTCAGGGGAGGTTTGGACTGTTTGGATAATATCCCCCTGCTCTCTCTTAATAAGGAACACAAGGAGTCCTTGAATAAACCCTTCAGTGCAGAAGAAATTGACAGAGCCGTCTCTCAATCTAAAGCATATTATGCTCCAGGCCCAGACGACTTTAGTAATGAATGGTACAAGATGATGTTCAACCATGTAGTAGATCCCTTGCAGCAGCTATTCATTCTAACTGAGCACACATAATTATACTTCGTAAGCCGGGCCGGGACCTCCTCATACCTTCCAATCTCATTATTGATTGTGACAATAAACTGTTGGTCAAAATAGTGGCTAATCGGTTAGCACTGATAATACCAGATCTAATTTAGGATAGCCAGGTTGGGTTCATGAGAGACCGTTACCCTATACTGAACCTTAGGAGGATAATAGCATCCTTGGAAGCAGGCAGGGGACAGAACCAGGTGTCTCTGCTGGTTAGCTTCGACACGGAAAAAGCTTTTGACGTAGTGAACTGGCGTTTTTTAATTGCGGTCTTAGAATAACTAGGGTTCAGGGGTCGTTTCCTGTAGTCGGTCCAGGCAGCCGTGGTAATCAATGGCAAGATCTCTGATGACTCCTCTAGATAGAGGTTTGAGGCAGGGCTGCCCACTTTATCCCTTATTGTTTCTCTTATTCCTGGAAGCATTCCTGCAGTCTGAACTAACAACATATTGAAGGTGTCCTCGTAAGAACCATTATCTTTAAAATTGCAACCTTTGCAGAAGACATCTTGGTGCACCTGGCTAACTCAAAGACCTTCTTGGTATACCTGTTGGCCAAGTTTCAATGCTTTGGGGTCCCGGTCAGGGTTGAAACTGAACAGTGACAATTCAGAGGCGCTGCCTGTAGACCTCAAGGTACAAGAGCAGTGGCAGAGTCCCTTCTCCTTATAATAGTCATCTGTATCCTCCAAGTATCTCGGGGTTCAGTGCCAGTGGACCTGTCACTGCTGTATCAATTGATCATCCCTCCACTACTGAAACTGGAACGGGAGCAGCCCCAACATTGAGAGAACCTATCTCTTTCACTCTTTGGGCACGTAGCATTTTACAAAATGACTCTCTTGCCTCGCTGGCTATACTTGTTCTAAGTGTTGCCACTGCAGTTACTGAAATGGGATATGCGAGTGTGGCAATAGCAATTAGGACAGTTTCTTTGGAGGGACCGCAAACCATGCATCCTATTTTCTCAGTTACAGGGAAGTCGGAAACGAGGGGGGGGGACCTGTCGGTTCCCTACCTGGAATGTTACAACCTGGGATGTGTGCTTTTTTCTTTTTTGTATGCATTTTTTATTGTAATCATATGAAAGAAGATACATATCGCAGCTACATTCCAGCCATGTCAATTCAAATAACATTACACCTTTACAGTAACCATAACAAAAACAAGGAACAAGTGGCTAGTGTGGGGCATCCCCATCCACTCCCCCTTCTTGGGTAGAATAAACACCCCACAACACCCGCTCAAAATACTTCACTCAACAAGATGGTCTCAGCAAGCAGCCTCTGTGGTCTGTGCCCACTCTCCTCCCCTTATTGCATAATGTACACATACTGCATATCTTGGGGCAAATATTCAACCCTTCCTTTTCTCTTTTGGGATCTCCCTAATCGTTGGTCACTTTTTCCTTTCCTTTATCCCTCCTCCCTCCCTCCTACCTCCGATCCTCCCCAGCCGATGGGATTCAGACACTCTGGAGGTATTGGCAGCAATGTTCCCATAGGGACCAGTATTGGTGCCTGTCAAGGGATCCCGGCACCACTTTCCCTTTCAGTATCCATTCGGCCATCTCTCTCATTGCACCGACCCATTGATCAGGTGCCGGTGCTTTATCCATTATCCAGTGGGACACTAGTGCTTGCTGGACCACCAAGAGTGCCACTCGTACCATTTTCCATTGTGGAGCATTCCGTAGTGTGGCTCAGAGAGTGTCATCCCCCCCCAACAGGAGGGCGGTATATGTCCATTCTTTATTAGTCTGTACCAAGGCCTGGATCATTTCCAGTACCTTATTCCAATAATGCTGTAATGTGGAACATTCCAAAAACGTATGAACTCATGTATCCCTAAAGGCCTGGCAAAGCAAACAGTTTGAGCTGTCCTCCAAGTGCAAACAAGCACCCCATTCGTGAATCATCTCCTGTAATGCAGTGTAGTACGCTGCGAGTGGGCAGGACACAAATCCCCACGGAGCCAGGCAAAGGGTTAAAGGAAAATTCTTTATTTACAGGTAGTTCACAGCAGTAGAAGAGAAACAGTTCTCTCCTCTTCCAAAATTCTTCACTCTGAGTTCACAGCAATACTACACAAGCCTGCTGACCAACATGGAAACACTGCAGCTCCTACCTTTCCATAGTGTCTCCTTAGAGGTAGGTGGTCACTCCATACTCTGGAACAGCTCAGGCTTTTCTCTCCCTCTTCCTCCCCAGGTCCCTTGCTTCCTGGAATAAAGCCTGGAGCCTGGCCACACCCTTCCCAGGCATTCTCCATCTTTCTTCTTAAAGGGACAGGGTTTTACAGTGCAATACCTCACTTGTGCTAGACTTGCCTGGGGAGTTTCCCTGTGGGGGATGGGGTATTTCCCCAAACACTCCATCACATACCCCCCCCCCCCCCTCAGCTCAACCCTAGATAGTGGAGCGTCTGGCACTCCCAGCCCCTTAGTAATGTCATGGAAAGCATAATGGGTACATCCTAGAATATAAGAGAACCAATCTTTCTTCTGCTGCACTCGGCAAGTCCAATTCCTTTTCTGGGTATTTGAGATGGCTTCCCCAAACAAAATCTGGTCTGCGTTTGAAGGTAATTGCATGTTGGACCGTTGCAGCTAGGACAAGAGTCCATGCCTTCAGCCGAGTCACAGGATAGACTGAGACTCTCCTCCTTTTGTTCGGCTGTGAAATCGTGTAGTAAGCAAGTACCACTGGCTCTGTCACCTCATAGAGGCCTTGCCATGTAGAGGAGAGCTGACCCCCCAACGCGGAGTGTAAAACCAGGACTCTGTCCCCAGGTTGAAAAGCCCGCTGTACTGTCTCTTCCTGATAGGCACCGGCCCGAGGCCTCTGTGTCTCTCCCAGGTACAGTCTCACTGTTTCTCCAGCATCCCTTAATCGCTCCTGCATCTGGAGTACATAGTCCTTCACGTTAGGACTGGGATGTTGTTTCTCATCCCCTTGGGTTCTTTTGTGTTGACTTAGACTCTCCACACTCATCCGCTCAGATGGACTGCCCCCATACTCGGGTTTTCCCAGTCGAGGAGGTGGGGTCTTCTGAGAGCTATCTGTAGGTCTTTCAGGGGACTCTCCGGCCTCTAAGCCCTCCTCTACAACTGCCCCCATGATCAGTTTATGAGAGGCCTTCTGCAACCGGCACTGTCGGCAGGACTTGGGAGTCTTGGGGGTCATCCCCACCAGGTCCGGATCCGTTAAATGGCCACGACCTGGATGCCATCCGCCATCTCCCCCTCTGGGTTGTTCTTCCTCTGGTTCCAGAGGTCCTTGAAATTCAAGAAGTCTCGGCCTATAATTACAGAGTGCGTTAGCCAAGGTAAGACAATCACCTCAAGGATCTCTGTTCCCATGGGGGTTTTCAAGTCAACTAGCGCTGTTGAATGTTTCTTTTGGTCCCCATGGACACAACCCAAAGTCACAATCTTGTCATAGTTGATTTGATGTCTTGTCCTCTGGTCCCACCTGATAAAAGTCCTCACATTCCCTAAGTCCACCAGTGCTTGCAGCCAAGTGCCCTCCAGCTCCACGGGTATCACAAACATTTCACCCTCGGCTGGGGACGTTTCCTCAAGACTGCACAGATGGGAGGTCATAAGATTTGTATCCGTTGGCTCCCCAAATGTTAAGGGGCACTCCCGGGCATAGTGACCCCTGCCCCCACACTTGAAGCAGGTCAGATAACCAGCATCTGATCCTTGAAGGGGGGAAAATGTGCAGACCTTGGCCCAGAACCCTCAACAGCTCGAGTTTTCCTCGCCGGCCCTGTTGGGCTATGGGCAGCTTTGTTTCCTCTTACCTGGGTCTCTGCTTTTGGCTCAGCTTCAAAGAACTCTTCTGCAATTTCCAAAGCACTTTCCAAGGTTAATTTTGAGAACTGGCGCACCCATCGTCTCATGGGAGAGGTCAGGCCTTCTATAAACTGCTCCAATAATATAATGTTGGCCAGCGCCATTCCAGTCTTCGCCTCGGGTTGCAGCCCTTTCCAGGCAGTCTCTTTCAATCGATAGAAGAAATGCCGAGAGTTTTCCTTCGGTCCCAGAACCCCTTCTCTGAACCGTTGCTGGTAGGCCTCTGGCGTACACCCGACCTGCTTCAAGATGGCAGTCTTGACTGCTTCATAGGTGGTTCCTCCCTCAGGGTTAGCCTCCTGGAAGACTGCTTGGCTGCTTCCAGTCAGTAAGTTTCCTAGATATGTAGTCCACATTGTCTCTGGCCAGCCAGCCAGTTGAGCTGTCTGCTCAAAATTTACTAGGAAGTGATCTGGGTCCTCACCTTCCACCGTTTTAGGCAGGGGTGGTATGGAGAGTGGGGCTGCTGCCCTTGAAGCACCTGGGAGACTTGCGTTGGCGAACCCTGCTGCATTTCCACTGATTTCTCTAGCACTTGCTGTTGCTACGCCCCTTGGGCTTGCAAAATGTCCTGTAGCAGTTGACACTGTCCTTCCACTATGGCACATTGTAGCTGCTGCTACTGTTGCTGTTTTCCTTCCACTAGGGTACACTGTAGTTGCTGCTGTTGCTGCTGTCCTTCCACTAGGGCACGCTGTAGTTGCTGCTGTTGTTGCTGCTGGCCTTCCAGTAGAGCATGTTGCAGCTGTTGCTATTGCTACACAAGAGTTTAGAGTAATCTCTCCATTTTGGTTTATTTTTTACTTCCAACCCACCTTTGGTAGGAGAAAGAAAATTCCTGCCTGTCTGGCTTCTAACTAAACTGAGGTTTCTTCCCTAACTACAGCAGGGCTAACCCCTTTAGCCGTATACCAAACACAAAAAAAACCCACCTTTCTTTTCTTTCTTGCCTCTAGAGAGGTCAGAGCCCAGAAGGTACATGGGGTTTCTTCTGTCCCTTGGTTAAGAAAGATCCCACGACTGCCACCATATGTAGTACACTAGTCTGCAAGCGGGCAGGACACAAATCATCACAGAGACAGGCAGAGGGTTAAAGGAAAATGCTTTATTTACAGGGAGTTCACAGCAGTAGCAGAGAAACAGTTCTCCCCTCCCCCAAAGTTCCTTCACTCTGGGTTCACAGCAATAGCAGAGAAACAGTTCTCCCCTCCCCCAAAGTTCCTTCACTCTGAGTTCACAGCAGTACTACCACAAGCCTGCTCACCAACATGGAAACACTCCTACCTTCCCGTAGTGTCTCCTTAGAGGTAGGTGGTCACTCCACACTCTGGAACACCTCGGGTCCTTCTCTCCCTCTCCCTCCCCAGGTTCCTTGCTTCCTGGAATAAAGTCTGGAGCCTGGCCACACCCTTCCCAGACATTCTCCAGCCTTTCTTAAAGAGACTGGGGGTTTACAGTGCAGTACCTCACTTGTGCTAGACTTGGCTGGGGAGTTTCCCTGTGGGGGATGGGGTGTTTCTCCAGGACCAAGCAGGAAGTCAGTCCTCACTTATGGGTGACGTCGGCGCCGACGGAGCCCTCGCGGAGCAATTTTCCCCAGCTTTCAAAGAAAGCCTTTGGGAATTGCAGCGCGCATGCGCGGTCCTCTTCCCGCCCAAGGGTGCCATCTTAGCCAGTCTTCTTTTTTCCGCGGAGCCCTACAGACGTACCCGTCGTGTCCCCGCGAAAAAGTTGATTTTTCTTCAGAATTTCTCTTTTTTTCCATTCGGTTCGACGCCGGTCTTTTTCCCGCCGGACTCGCGACGCCGGTCTCGAGTCCTCTTCTTATTTTTCCGTTTTTCTGACTTAGTCAGTTTTTCGTTTCGGTTTTTCCCTGGCAGCCCGGTCCTTTGACCTCGCCGGGGCCCTTTTTCCCCCGATGGCTGCCAGTGGTTTCAAGCGGTGTGGTCAGTGTGACCGAAATATGTCACTAACTGACACACACGACTTTTGCCTCCGCTGCCTGGGCCCGGATCATGAAGAACTGATCTGTGGGCCCTGCGGCAAAATGTCCTCCAAAGCGTTGAGAAGTCGGCGGCATCAGCGGGATAGGATCTTCGCTGACCCCAGCCGTACCCGGACCTCGTCGGAGGCCTCCGCGTCCAAAGGTTCCAGCTCGGACCGTCGCCGGAGTTCCTCCGACAGGGGTTCTCCCTCCGGGGACCATCGTCGTAAGGTGAAACCCGCGAGGGCGGCGTCGGTGGACGCTCCTGGCTCCGCGAGGGCCAGGTCGCATAGCCCCGATAGCCGTCCCGGGTCCTTGGAGAAGGAGCATCTCACGAAGCGACCTCGCCTGGAGTCGGAGCTGCCTGCTCGGGTAAGTCCTGTGGTCCTCCTGGACTCGCCTCCGAGACAGCCGACGTCGGGCCCGACGCCGTCGGGGCCCGAGTCGGGGGCTGCTGGGTCACCTGAGCTCGGACTCAGGTTGACGGCCTTGGAGAGCAGATTGTCTGCCTTCATGGACCAGCAGCGGGCACTGCTCGCTGGCGCCGCTGCCCCGACCGCCGGGACGTCGACGTCCAAGTCGACCCCGGAGACCGAGCCGATCCTCGAGTCGATGCGAACTCGAGTCGATCCTCGGTCGAGGTCACCCTCGGCCTCCCGTTCGGGACCGAGGTCGCCGACGCCGACTCCCTCGGCGTCGGGGCGGCAGGCGCCGCGCCCTGCCCGGGCCGACCCCACCGAGTCCTCGTCGGAGTCGGTCTGGGAGTCTGAAGAGGAAGAGTCGCCTGATTCTTTCCGGACTCGGTGTGTCCCCTCGGACTCACCGGAGTCCGAGCCTCGGAAGCAGTCCCCCCCGGAGGATGCCCAGTTCTCGGACTTCGTCAGGGATATGGCCAAGGCTTTGGCCTTCCCTGCGGACCCCGAGGAGGAGCCTCGAGCCGAAGAGCTCGACACCCTCCAGTATGACTCTCCCGCAAGGGAACACTTTACTGTACCGGTTCCTCCCATGCTGGAACGACTACTCTTCCGCATGTGGGAGAGTCCGGCCACCTCGCCGGTCCTGAGCAAGCGGGTCGATTCTATCTATCGAGTCCGCAAGAGCCCTGGCTTCCAAAAAGCACAGCTGCCACACCATTCCATGGTAGTGGAATCGGCCATGCATCGTCTTAAGAGCCAGAAGATGCACTCCTCGGTGCCTCCTGGCAGGGAGGCCCGTAACCTGGATGGCCTTGGCAAGAAGTGTTTCCAGGGCTCTATGCTTGCGTGTCGTGTCCAGACCTACCAGCTATACATGGGCATGTATCTCCGAGACCTGGCTAAAGAGCTAGCCGGATTCTCCGCTGGTTTGTCCGAGGAACCTTTGCGGAGGTTCCTGGCCTTGTCCACTGGTATTCGGGAATGCTCAAAATTCATATCCCGAGCAGCCTACGATGGCTTTGAAGCGTCGGCTCGAGTGGCCGCAGCCGGCATCGGTGCCCGCCGACAGGCTTGGCTTCAGTCATCTGACCTCGAGCCCTGGGTGCAGGACAAGTTGGTCGATGTCCCCTGCCGAGGCGAAAACCTCTTTGGCAAGCCCATGGCTGAAAAGGCTGCACAAATTGAGACGGAGACTCTCACCAGGACTAGGCTTTCTAGGAAGACCTCCGCCCCTTCCCAGAAAAAGAAGGGCTCGGGTAAGAAGTCCTTTTACCCGAGGAAGGCGGCTGCCTACAAACAATACCCCCATTATCAGGCCCCTGCAGCTCCCCAACAGGGCCAGCAGGCCAAGGGACGGGGTAACGGGTCCCGTAGGCAGCAAGCCCCCAAGCCTGCACCACCAGCCCCTGCTCCGCAGGGTGGGGGTTTTTGACTCACTAAGCATAGCCTCTCCCCCCCCGCTGGTTCCTCCCAGCACCGGAGGCCGGCTGGTTCACTTCGCCCACAGGTGGTCCAGCATCACCTCAGATGCCTG
Source organism: Ichthyophis bannanicus (assembly GCA_033557465.1). NCBI lineage: Eukaryota > Metazoa > Chordata > Amphibia > Gymnophiona > Ichthyophiidae > Ichthyophis > Ichthyophis bannanicus. The sequence goes on along the minus strand of CM066031.1, from coordinate 888,592,726 downwards.
GGTGCTTCAAGTCGTGCGAGAAGGCTATCTTCTCCACTTCCACCAGGTCCCTCCCTCCTTTTTTCCGGGAGAACCTCCACGACCCCCTCTGCACAGGGAATTACTCCTTCAGGAGTTAGCAGGTCTTCTGCAGGAACGGGCGGTGGAACCGGTGCCCCACCACCTGAAAGGTCAAGGTTTTTACTCCAGGTATTTTCTGATACCAAAGAGAACAGGAGGCCTCAGACCCATCCTGGACCTGCGCAACCTCAACAAGTTCCTCGTGCGAGAGAAGTTCAAGATGCTTACCCTTGGAATCCTTCTGCCCTACCTCCAGCAGGGAGATTGGCTATGCTCCTTGGATCTAAAGGATGCCTACACGCACATCCTCATCCACCCAAGCCACCGACAATACCTAAGGTTTGTGGTGGCAGGAAATCATTACCAGTACCGGGTACTGCCCTTTGGCCTGTCCTCCGCACCGCGAGTCTTCACAAAATGTCTCGCGGTGGTGGCGGCCCATCTCCGGCTTCACGGCCTCTATGTCTTTCCGTACCTCGACGACTGGCTCATCAGAGCAACGTCCGCTCTGGAGGTCACCAACGCCACGCGCCGCACGGTGACTCTTCTGCAGCACTTGGGCTTTGTTATAAACTTCGCAAAGTCCACTTTGCTCCCCTCACAGGATCTCGAGTTCATCGGCGCAAGACTGCACACTCCTCAGGCACGAGCGTACCTACCGCTCGACAGGGCTCTACGGCTCATGGACCTAGCCGACCGTTTTCGCAGCCAGCCCCTGGTCTCCGCCAGGCGCTTCCTGAGACTACTCGGCCATATGGCTTCCACCGTCCACGTGACCCCCAATGCCCGCCTGCATATGCGGCCTGCTCAATGGTGTCTCCGCCAGCAGTGGCGACAAGCCACCGGCGGCCTAGCAGACCTAGTGCGCGTCTCCGAGCCGCTGATCTCGTCTCTCCGGTGGTGGCTTCAGCAGCCGAACCTGATCTGCGGAATGCCTTTCCAGCCTCCTCAGCCGGCCCGGGTGCTGACAACAGATGCATCCCTCCTGGGCTGGGGAGCGCACTGCCAAGGGGCACGCACTCAGGGCCTCTGGACCGCGTGGGAGTCTGCTCAGCAGATCAACTTCCTGGAGCTCAGGGCGATCCGCCTGGCTCTCAAGGCCTTCTTCCACCTGACTTCTCACCAGTCCGTCCTTGTCCAGACGGACAATCAAGTTGCCATGTTCTACGTGAACAAGCAAGGCGGCACGGGCTCCTTCCTCCTCTGCCGGGAGGCACAGAAGCTCTGCTCTTGGGCCGTCAGTCACGGAATTCTCCTCAAGGCAGTTTATCTCCCAGGCCAAGAGAATTACCTGGCGGACAAACTCAGCAGGATCCTCCGGCCGCACGAGTGGCGTCTGGATCCCTTGGTAGTTCAGACGCTCTTTCTGAAGTGGGGCCTCCCCACGATGGATCTCTTTGCCAGTCCTCACAACCGGCAACTTCCTCGCTTCTGCTCTCGTCAGCCACACCCCCTTCGGGTTGCGGCGGACGCTTTTCTACTCTCATGGTCGGGGAGCCTTCTGTACGCTTTCCCTCCCATCCCGCTAGTCTCCCGGACTCTTTTCAAGGTTCTCCGAGACAAAGCCCTCATGATCCTGGTGGCCCCTCGCTGGCCCAGACAGCCGTGGTTTCCGCTCCTGCTGCAATTAGCGGTAGAGGATCCGTTCCCTCTGGGGTTACAACCGGATCTCCTCACTCAGGATCAGGGGTCTCTGCTACACCCCAACCTCAGGTCTCTCAACCTCATGGCCTGGCTGCTGAGAGGGTAGTCCTCGCTCCCCTTCTCCTGCCGGCGGAGGTGGAGGAGGTCGTCCTAGCTTCACGACGACCTTCTACCCGCAAATGCTACGTCCTTAAATGGCGTCGCTTTTCCGTCTGGTGTACCCAACAGTCTCAGGATCCCTTCTCCTGCCCAGTGTCGGTGATCCTGCAGTACTTGCTATACCTCTCTAATCTGGGACTTAAGTCCAACTCTGTCAAAGTTCACCTCAGTGCTCTCTCAGCACATCATGTGCCGGTGGACGGCAGACCTCTTTCCAGCGACCCTCTTGTAGCGAGGTTTCTCCGAGGTCTTCTTCTACTTAAACCACCTCTGCGCCCGCCAGCGCCTGACTGGGACCTGAATGTGGTTTTGCAGCGGATCACCTGTCCGCCTTTTGAACCTATGGCTACCTGTTCTCTCCGTTTTCTTTCTTGGAAAACACTGTTCTTGATAGCCCTCACTTCCGCTAGACGCGTAAGTGAATTGCAGGCCCTCGTGTCTGATCCCCCTTACACTCGGTTCTACAAAAATAGGGTAGTCCTACGGACTCACCCAAAATTTCTTCCAAAAGTGGTCTCCCCTTTTCATATCAATCAGGAGGTGGTACTTCCAACCTTCTTTCCCAGACCACACTCCAGCCGAGCTGAAACGGTCCTCCATACCCTGGACTGTAGAAGGGCTCTGAACTTCTACCTTGACCGTACGCGGGAGCACCGTAAAGCTGCTCAGCTTTTTGTATCTTTCGACCCCAATAAATTGGGGCTCCCGGTCTCCAAGCGTACTTGGTCCATCTGGGTTGCGGACTGTATCACTTGGGCTTATGGGGCGGCCGGACTCTCCTTGGAAGGTCGAGTCACGGCTCACTGCGTTCGGGCAAAGGCCACGTCAGTGGCTTACCTCCGCTCTGTTCCGCTGGCAGACATCTGCCGGGCCGCTACTTGGTCTTCGAGCCAGACTTTTGCGGTCCATTACTGTCTCGAGAGGGAGTCCCGCAGGGACAGTGCTTTCGGACAGGCAGTCCTCCGTAATCTCTTTGAGGTCTGAGCAACTCCTACCCTCCATCCCGGTTGTGGGCTACCGGTGGGTAATTATTCAGCGAAGATCCTTCCTTCTGTGCTGCTGAGCTAGAGGGAGCTCATTTTTGTGCTTAGGGTCTCCGGTAGCCTTGAGCTTGGGAGTCCCATAAGTGAGGACTGACTTCCTGCTTGGTCCTGGAGAAAGCGTAGTTACTCACCTGTAACAGGTGTTCTCCAGGAGCAGCAGGAATCAGTCCTCACAACCCTCCCTCCTCCCCTTGGAGTTGCAATCGTCTGCTTTACTTTTTTGCTAATTTTTATGCTGTCTTTTTTAGCTATGTCATCTGACTGGCTAAGATGGCACCCTTGGGCGGGAAGAGGACCGCGCATGCGCGCTGCAATTCCCAAAGGCTTTCTTTGAAAGCTGGGGAAAATTGCTCCGCGAGGGCTTCGTCGGCGCCGACGTCACCCATAAGTGAGGACTGATTCCTGCTGCTCCTGGAGAACACCTGTTACAGGTGAGTAACTACGCTTTCCCAAACACTCCATCACATGCAGTATTCAGTGTGCATAGGGGAATATCCGCCAGAATGCTTTACACCATATATGCATCTATTTCCTCCCCTAATTCCCGAGCCCATAGGCTTCCCAATCCCTGCTGCCAGTTACTGGGTCTCTTTTCTCTCCCCATTTTATACCATTAGGCTACCTTGTTGTGTTAGGAGTGTAAATGTTGATGGTTCAGGTCTTCCCCTCTCCTCTCCATCCCAGAAGTAACATAGTGGCGGCATTGCATATAAGCCATAAGATGTTAAGGATTTGCCATTTGCATTTAAGTTGGTCAAAGGAGGGGAACTTGCCCTTATTCAAGTCCATTAGCTATCCCACATAGCAACATCCTTGTGCTTCCCAATTGCAAAAGATAACTGTGCCGAGTCCTGGGAAAAACTCAGGATTCCCATCAAGGGTTCTAAACAGGGTGCTGCTTCCCTTCGCCTCCCCCTGTCCCCCCCCCCCCCCCCCGCCAGTCCCCACCACCACCTCCATGACCTCCACATTGGCTCTAGGAAACACACTGCATTTCATGTCCGTTTGTGCCACTGTTTCAGTTGCAAGAGTCTAAAGAGCCTGTAAGGGGTGCAGCTCTCATCAATGAACCCAGCTAGAGTGTATCGGTTCCTACCTCCCTGTAATTTATATATCCACTGAAGCAATGTAGCCACGTTATAGAGGCAGAGGTCAGGTAAGTTAAGCCCCCCTGCATTCCATCCCACTACCAATTTGGCATAGCTAATATGCGCCATGCGCCCCCGCCACAGAAAGGTACTCACAATGCTTCATTAGAGCTGTTCATCTCTCCTTTTTACCCATAAACTCAAGACTTGCAATGGATATAGCAGTCGCAACAATAGCACCATTTTGACCAGTGCAACCCTTCCCAACAGTAAAAGGGGGAGACTCCTCCACTTCTTGTACCAGTTCGTCATCTGGGCAAGTTTGTCAGACACGTTCCTTTGATACAGGGTGCGTCTGTCTGCACACAGGTATACCCCTATTTATTTAATGGAATCTCCTGCACACACAAGCGGAAATGTTTTTCCCATCCTACTCACACATTTGGTTTGAACCTGTATAGCCTCTGATTTAGACCAATTTACCTTCAGCCCTGCAAATGTCCCAAACAAGGCTATCATCCTCACCACCCTGTTGATGTGTTCGCCAGCTTTGCTGATAAAGAACAGCATATCATCTGCAAAGAGATTTACCTTGCAGTGAGCTGTACCTACGTGCATACCCTGCTATTCCTCTGTATCCCATATCTTAGCTGCCAGGGATTCTAGAGAGAGCTAAAAAAAACACTGGGGAGAGTGGGTAGCCTTGGCTTGTCCCCATTTTATTATTTATTTATAAGTTCTTCTATACCGCCCCTTCCAGAGATCAATGGCGGTTTACAATTAACAAACAAGATACATTCAACTTAAACTTTAATCAGTGATATTACAGTGTATAATTTGTGGATTATGTACAGATAACATGAAATTAATATTAGCATATGTTGCCTGTGAGCTTCCCATTGACGAAAATCTGTGCTTGGAGCCTATGGTACAGAACTTTCACCCACTTCAAGAAGGTGCCCGTGATCCACCACCCAAAAGAGATATTCCCAGGAGAAATTATTAAAAGCCTCTTTGGCATCTAGGCTTGCAATAATGTCATCTCCCTCCTGCCCCTTCCCTTGCTGGAGGACCGCCAGGACTCTCAGGGCCGCAGATGTGTAGCGCCCTGGAACGAACCCTACCTGATCTAGATGTACTATTCCAGGGATGACCCTAGCTAAGCATCTCGCCAGTATAGAGGCAATGAGCTTGAAGTCTTGGTTAATGAGTGAGATAGGTCGATAAGAACCTACTAGGGTTTGTAACTTGTAACTGCGCCTATAGTGCCCCCAGCAAAAGCATGTAGGGCTTAAGCGACCTGTTATCCTTCCTGAACAGCTACTTGACTTTTTCATGAGGCAAAGCCCCCTGGGAAATGTAGTTTTTCACTGTCCAATGAAGAGTAGTGTGGACTCAAAGTGGTTTTCAGCAAACAGGATTTATTTCCCTTCCGGGCGGATTTCAGCGTGGAAAACAAAGGTAACAAAACCATATACTTCTGGTAAAGGATAAAATAAAAGTCTCCAACAGAAATAGCTTACTTCAGCAACAAACATTTGCTTCCCAGCAATTAGAGTAAAACAGTTTGGTTCCTCACAGCTCTGTGCTTTTATCTTAAACTTCTGCAGTTTTCTGCAATGCTTAAATTCAGCGCAGGGAATATATTTTATCTGACCTTGTAATCGTACAATCCATCAATTCTTCGGATACATTTCCTAGCCCTGGCTCCGTTTCCATTAGCTCCTCATGGGAGTTAGGTAAGAATGTTTGTAACGTTGTTTCTGGGGCCACGCCCCTCCTCTCTATCTTAGGCTTTATATCATATTCCTGAATCAGGTATTGCTGCAAATGGTCATTATCAGTGCAGGTATTATAAACACAGTCCCAACCTTCTGGATAACTAATATCACACTGGTTATTAACAGCCCTATTTAAAACCCAGTCTTTGGGCTTACCTCTTTGCCTGCTTGCAAACTGTTTTCTTTGAACTTTTGAAACAGCTGTGGGTTCAAAACCTGGTTTGTAAAATGAGTGTTGGAATTGCCTTCCTGGCTTTCTCTTCTCCTCGTTATTCTTACAATACTGCAGACAGTCGGGCCTGCTTCTGCTATCTTCTTCTCTGGAATAAAGCTTTATAAATGGCTCTCTCTCTGCCCTTAAACTTGGCTCTGGTTCTGGGCTTTTTCTCTGCCTTACTGAGCGTTCCGTTAGGCGTGCCACGGTTTCTCTCCCCCGGTTCTGGACTGGGACTCTGCCTGTAGCTCTGCCTTGGCCTGGAACTCGGACTCCTCCCCGGTCCTCCTCTTGGTCTGTTAGCTGATCTGCTAACTGCTCACTTGGCTGGCCTCTTACCAGAACCCTTGGTTGGCCTTGTAGCTGAACTCCCAGCTGAGCTTGTGATGGAGCTTTTTGTGGAGCTCCTACTGACCACCCCTTCCTCTCTACTGAGGCCTCTTTATGTGTCTGACTTCTAGGGCAGTGCCTGACTCCTCCTCCTAGCAGGTGCTCTAATTCAGCTCGTGACTCTTGAGCTAACTGGCAGCAAGGGCGTGTTTCTCCCCCTTGTGTCTGGTTTCCGTGGCGACTGCAAGCCATGTGCTTTTGTTTACCACCCAGCACTGCTTCTAGTTCTTCCTTTTTGGCTCTTTCTAAAGGGCTGGAGGGACCCACCATGTCACAGGTTCCATCCCTTCCCAGTTTGGTAGGACCCCTATTGTTACCCAGTTTTGTCTTCCACCCAGGTCTCCCTTGGCCAATGCCTTTACACATTGCTCCCAGAACAGCTCAACCGCCAATCCTCCCAAGATGTTGTAGAATTCGCCCCCTAGCCCATCTGGGCCTTATGCCTTCGCTAGTTTGGTTGCTTTAATAGTGGTCAAAACCTCGTCCCTACCAAAGGGCGCATTCAAGAGAGTCAGCTCATCTTCTGATACCCTGGGCAGTGTCATCCCTTTAAAGAACTTCTCCCTCCCTGTTATGTCTGACAAGCCGCATTCATAGAACTCCTGGAAGAACCTCTGGAACTGCCCGCATATCCCCTCCTCTGTCTCTTCTAGCATCCCTTGTGGGGTCCTGACTTGCCAGATCACAGTTTTGCGTTTTGCCGGGCTTACTAGTTGGGCCAATAGTCTCTCATATTTGTTGCCCCATTTGTGGAGCAGTCTGATATCCCCCTCCACCCTCTGGTCTAATAATGCATTGATTTCTTTTCGTAAGGCGAAATAGCACACCTTATCATCTTTGCTGAAACTCACAATGTGGCTTCTACGTAGGATCTGCAATTGCCTTGATAGGTCCAGTAATTTAGTAGCCCGAGCCTTTTGCTTCCCAGCCGTGTAGGTGATAACTTCCCAAATAGTGGCCTTTGTTGCCTCCCACAATACCCTAGTATCTGCTCCTTCGGTTATAAAGAACAAAATTACTAAACATGTAGATAGTCAGTTATGGTTTAATGGGAAAAAGCCAAATGGATTTAGCCAAGGAAGGTCTTATCTTACTAATCTATTATATTTCTTTTAAGGTGTGAATAAACAGGTAGACAAAGGTGAGCCAGTTGATATAGTATATCTGGCTTTTCAGAAAGCCTTTGACAAGGCCCTACATGAAAGACTCTTGGCAAAATTAAAAAGTCATGAGATAGGAGGCATTGTATTGTTGTGGATCAGGAACTCGTTAAAAGATAGATAGCAGAGGGAAGGACTAAATGGACCTCAACACCTCAGAACCAGCCTCATACTGTCCTGTCACCAGCCTCCGTTTCGCAGCTAAACTCATAGAAAAAATGGTACAACGCCAGCTTCAGGACCACATTATCTTTATCTTTATTTCTACATTTTATATACCATTCTTGTCACGACTTTAGAGCGGTTTACAATAAATAGGTCTACGCCATTAAACTAAGGAAAAGGAACGCCATAAAAAAATAGGAAAGAGGAAGAAACAGCAGCAAAATCGAAACAATAAATAAACAAAACACAAACAGAAAATTCTTAGGGGGGATGCCATAGGGGAGCTCAAAGGCCCGTTGAAACAGGTGGGTTTTTAGCAATTCTTTAAACTTAGGGTATGAAGATTCCAGACGGAGGGAAGATGGTAGAGTGTTCCAGAGTGAAGGACTGAAAAAAAAGAAGGCCGAGTGACAAATCTGTTCTAAATGCGCCTGAGAAGGGGAGGGTAAGGACAAACGGTTAGCATGCAATGAGCGGAGTTGGCAGTATGGTGTATGAAGAGAGATAAGATTAGCTAAATAGAGAGGATTTGATGTATAAATGGCCCTATGTGTCAGAATAAGAAATTTGTATTGAAATCTCAAACAAAGAGGCAACCAATGGAGGTGGAAGAAGAGAGGAGTGACATGATCAAACTGTCGGGCGAATGTGATAAGGCGAGCTGCAGTGTTTTGTAAAAGCTGTAAGCGCTGAAGCTGATAAGCTGGTAGGTTGGCTAAGAATACATTACAGTAGTCGAGTCTGCTAGTGACCAGGTCCAGAACTAGAGTGATCAGTGAACTGGAGGGGAGAAGGGAGCGAACAGCCCTGATTTGCCGCAGAGCTGCAAAGGAACGACGAGTAAGGGTGGATATGTGGTTATTGTGATGGAGCTGAAGCCATTGAAGCGATGGATGTAGGAAAAAACTCTTTTTCTTTTGAAGCAACTGAGTTACAGAGTGTGCAAGTTACCTAGAAGTGCAGCTAGAGGGAGCAGGCACAAGGCTGCAGAAGTTAAGCGGACACACCCAGGGTGTAGCAATGCAGTAACTAATCAAAGGCACCTGGGTAGAAAGCCATGAAACTCAGTTGGAGAACTCCTTTTTAAGCAGTGTTCACAAGGAAGCAGACAGAGAGGATCTAATGGGGAACTCGAGAGAGGATCTAAGGAGCAACTCGAGAGAGGATCTAAGGAGCAACTCGAGAGAGGATCTAAGGAGCAACTCGAGAGAGGATCTAAGGGGGAACTCGAGAGAGGATCTGAGAAGGAACTCGAGGGAGGACCTTTGAGAGAGAAAGAGAAAGGATCCTTTGAAGGAAGGACCTGAGGAAGGAACCTCATACACTGCAAGGCAGAGAAGCTTGGATACATGGAAAAGCAGAGCTAAGTTCCAGGGAGAACAAGCCCAGCTTAGAAAGCTCCAGAAGCCAGTCTTCAAGGAAGACGGTGACAAAGGGAGAGTCTCTGGTGGTGAGAACACCAGCAGCAAACGCTACAGAGATCCAAGGTACAGTGATACTTCATTTATTAAATGGATGCCAGGTCCTAGGAAGGCTGATAACCTAAAAAGCCATTCTGAGAAGAAACAAAGCTGGAGGAAGTTGTGTAACCCTGTACAGAGAGGTATAGGGAAAAGCCCTAATAGTTATTTGCTAAACTCAAGCCAGCAAGGCTGGAAAGTGGGGGAAAGAAATACTGAACTGCAACCTGTGTTAACCAGGGAAAGCTCAGGATTAGAAGACACCACGAGTGAGCTAGAACCCATGCAAATTGAGTTTGCAGAATCAGAACCGTTGATGCTTGAACCAATGGACCTCTGTGTATTACCAAGAGCCTGGAATCTCTTACCGAGATATAACAGCAGCACATGTTTTAAAGTACCTTTTGCTTCTGTTAACACTGAAGGAAGAAGTTTTGTCTTGTTTGTCTTGCTGTTTAAGAAACTTGCTTGGATACAGAGAACTGTGAAGCATTTGTAACAGGTGCTGACCTTTTGTAAATATTCTTGGCACTAAACCTGAAGTAAGGTAATTCTACTTTGTTTCCTGAAGAACCTTTTGCATAACAAGGGAATAAAAACCTTTTTGTTTCACCCTGCTCAAGGCTCACACATCTATTTTCTTGTGAAGAGGGACTACAAGGACCAGAATGCACTTGGTCTAAAGGTTTTTCTTTCTTCAACAAAATTAAAATGTCCACCCTGACCCTTTGGCAGACTGCCACTAGGAGGGGCTGTGACATTATGAAAGGAGAGAGAAGAATCCAAGATTACCCCAAGTAACAAAAGGAAGAGGCGAGGGGGGTGGGAATGAGGTCAACCTGAGGTGCAATGGTTGGGCAAGGACCGCTCAAGGAGACCCACATAGCTGTGGATTTGGAGGGATTCAAATGAAGATAATTCAGAGAGAGCCAGGAGGCAACATAAGAGAGGCAACAGTTAAGCTGCGATATATTCAAGTTTACTGGTGAGGTGTGAAAAAGGAGGACAATATCATCTGCATAGATGTAAGAGGAGACTCTGGATACTGTTGAATCAGGAGAGGCAGGGGAGAGAGAGGAAGATGTTAAATAGCAAAGGGAAGAGGACAGAGCCCTGGGGCACTCCGCATGCAAGAGGGAGAGAGGAGGAGGACTGATTATTGGAATGGACAGTAAAAGAGCGAGCTGTGAGAAAAGAGCGGAACCACTGCCATACTGTACCGCGCAACCCAATATCGTAGAGGCGAGAAAGAAGAGTCTGGTCAATTAAATCAAATGCTGCGGAAAGGTCAAGAGAAACAATGAGGGTAACGTCTCCACGGTCGTGGGCGACATGGATTTCATTCAAGAGGGCCAGAAGGACAGTTTCTGTACTGTGCCCTGGCCGGAATCCTGCTTGCCGAGGACGAAGGGCATTAGTGGCTTCTATGTGTCAGCTAAGTTGCGAAAATGCAAATCGTTCCAATAACTTGGCCAGAAAAGGGAGGTTTGAAACAGGACACCAATAAGATAGCACAGAGGGATCAAGGGAAGGTTGTTTCAAGAGAGGATGGACCATGGCAGATCTCCATAGGGAAGGGAAGTGGCCAGACGAGAGACTGGTATTAATGATAGAGACCATAATGGGTATTAATTGTAAGGAAGGCTCGGCCAGCCAGTGGGATGGAATTGGATCCAGCTGGCAGGTCGTCTTCCTGGACTTAGAAAGTGCTTGAAGTAGTTCTGCAGAAGTAATAGCATAAAAGGAGGACCAGGTATGAGCTAATGCTCAATTGGGAGGAGAGGAGGGTAGATCCACTTGTCCAGAGATAATCAGCTCACCAGAAGAAGTAGGAGATGAAGGAGAAGAGGGCAAGGACAATAGGGGTGGAGGTGGGAGGCTAGGAAAGGAGGAGCGCAAATTCAGAATTTTCTCTGCAAAGAAAGTAGCCAGCGTCTGAGGAGCTGGAATGTTACTTGACAGGTTAGGAGTAGGGGTGGTAGAAGAGAGCTTGCACAAAATCGTAAATAGCTTCCTTGAGGAATTTGCAGCCTTGGAAATCTCTGTGACGTAAAAAGAGCGCTTGGCAGACTGGACTGCTATGTGATAATCGGAGTACAGTTGTTTGAACCGGGCCAATGTCTCGGGTGTGGGATGTTTGGACCAGTGACGCTCTACTTGACAGAGTTGTGTACGCTGGAGACGCAATCCTGGATGGTACCAGGGAGAATGAACCAATCGAGAGGGCCTGGTAGAAGGGTGGAGGGGAGCTAAGTTATCTAGAACATCAGTGAGAACAGAATTCCAGAGGGAGACCTGGGTGTCAGGTGAGCGCAAAGCAAAATCTGAGGGGAATAGAGAGTGAGCAGGTGGGAAAGCAGTAAGCGTTGCAGGAGTAATTCGATGCCGCAAACAGGGAAAGGACTGGGACTTTGGCAGACCAGCAGTATCTGAGATTAAGCAAGAAACAGAGACGGAAACACAAAAGTGATCCGACCACGGAATGCAATGGGTAGTGGGGACAGAGATCGAAGGACGCAAAGTGGAAGATGTGAGAACTAAGTCTAGAGTATGACCTGCTATGTGAGTAGGGCTGGAGATATGTTGGTGAAGGGAAAGGTCATTCATGAGGTTCAGAAAAACACGATCCTTTCGCCTGAGGGGAGCATTTACATGGACATTAAAATCACCCAAAATAATAAGGTTAGGAAAATGAAGGACCATCTCTGAGAGAGTTTGTAAAGCCGCCTCCCAACGCGCGACAGCGAGGGAGGGGGGAAGGTAAAGTAAGAGAAAATGGAGCGGAGGTGAGGACTAAAGACGGAGAAAGAGGGACTCAGAGAAAGAGACAGAAGGAGCAGTGATCTCCTCGATGACAAAAGTGGAACAATAAAGGAGGGCCACACCTCCTCCACCTCTGCCCAGCCTGGGGGATGAGAAAGCTGAGTAGCCGGAGGGAAGGGAACTGGACAAGATAGGGCCGTCACCTTCCTTGAGCCAAGTTTCAGTGAGGAAGCACTAGTCATACGAGTGTTGGTGGATGAGGTTCTGAACTAACAAAGGTTTAGCCCGGAGAGAACAGCAGTTAAGCAGAGTCAAACTGAGCATCAGAGTAGAAGCAACAGAAAGTGACGTGAGCAAGGTAGGGCGTTGTTGAGACAAGACTCCCATGCATGTGTATGGGATCAGGTTAGACGGACAGCACGCAGAAGAGCCTGCGTGAACTAAGGAGGCGGGAGAGGGGCGCCAACCCCAGTGGACTGGGATGGGCGCCATAGAGCCAAAGACCAGGATAAGAGCAAGTACACTAAAGAAGAACAGGGTAGGCCAGGAAGGTCGAGACTTATTTAGAACGGAAAATAGCACTAACCTGAATAAGGGAAGGATCAAACAAGTAACCTTCCCAGGAGAAGCACCAGCAAATCCACAGGGCTGAACCAAAGGAGTAGAATGGACAATATTTGCCTCGAGCTTGCCCCAAGGAGCTCATCCAGGGAGCAGGACCTGCTCCTTGGGCGCACGCCCATGGTGTGCGCTGCCGCGTCGCAGAACGCCGTGGGTATCTTGATTAAATAGGCAGCTGGATACCTGGAAAGGTCGCGACCTTCTTGACCCACAACAGCACAGCTTCCTCCCCCTTCGTGGTTTGGAAACACTACTAGTCACCCTAATAAACAACACAAGGAATACAACAAGCCAGTCAAGGTTTTTTATTAATTTTCCTGGATATCTCCGTGGCCTTCGACACTGTCAACCACAATATCCTACTTCAATGACTCAGATCCACCGGAATTCAGGGCACAGTTCTACAGTGGTTCACATTATACCTAACCAACATTCACCAACAGATAAAAATTGGACCAAACACATCTACCCCATATTGCCAAACGCAAGAAGTACCCCAGGGATCCATACTATCAGCACCTCCTATTCAACATCTAACATAAGAACATAAGATATGCCATACTGGGTCAGACCAAGGTCCATCAAGCCCAGTATTCTGTTTCCAACAGTGGCCAATCTAGGTCATATGTACCTAGCAGTTTCCTCAAGAGACACAAGTTCCACAATGCTTGTACTGGGTCAAGCATTGATATCTTCGGTCACTTCTTAATAATGGTTTATGGACCTTTCCTCCAGGAATTTGTCCAAACCTTTTTTAAACCCAGCTACACTAACAGCCTTTACTACATCCTCCGGTAACAAATTCCAGAGTTTGATTACACGTTGAGTGAAAAAATATTTTCTTTTATTAGTCTTAAATAGTTTACCCTGTAGCTTCATTGCATGTCCCCTAGTCTTTCTATATTCTGATAACGTAAACAATCGATCTACGTTTACCCGTTCCACTCCGTTCATTAATTTATAGACTTCTATCATATCTCCCCTCAGCCATCTCTTTTCCAGGTTAAAGAGCCCTAACCTTTTTAGCCTTTCTTCATAGGAGTATCCTTCCATCCCCTTTACCATTTTGGTGGCTCTTCTCTGAACCTTTTCTAAAATCGCTATATCCTTTTTAAGATATGGCGACCAGAATTGCACACAATATTCAAGGTGCGGTCTCACCATGGAACGATATAGAGGCATTATAATATCTTTTGTTTTATTTTCCATTCCTTTCCTTATCCTACCTAGCATTCTATTTGCTCTCTTGGCCGCCGCTGCACACTGGGCCGAGGGTTTTAACATGGTATCCACAATGACGCCTAAATCTTTTTCTTGGGTGGTGGTTCCTAATGTGGAACCTTGCATCGTGTAACCATAGTTTGGGTTGTTCTTCCCTAGGTGCATAACCTTGCACTTGTCCACATTAAATTTCATCTGCCATTTTGATGCCCAGTCTTCCAATTTATCAAGATCCTCTTGCAATTTTCCACAATCCTCTTGGGTTTTAACAACTTTAAATAGTTTTGTGTCATCTTCAAATTTGATAACCTCACTCGTTATTCCACTTTCCAGTTCATTTATGAATATGTCAAAAAGCAGCAGACCCAGCACAGATCCCTGGGGTACACCACTATTCACCTTTCTCCATTGGGAAAATTGGCCATTTAGCCCTACCCTCTGCTTTCTGTCTTTTAACCAGTTCCTGATCCACAATAGTACACTTACAACCCCTCTGCTCAGTCATCAAGTCCTACGGCCTCGCCTTCCACATCTACGTGGATGACATCATGATATATGGAACATTCAACACAAAGCAACCCTCCGACCTTACCCACCAAGAGTGCTTCACTGATGTCACCAACTGGCTTAAATCCAACAACCTAGAAATCAACTACAAAAAAACAGAGGCCCTCTTCATAACGAAAGACAACACTTTCTCCCCCTCCCGCCACCTTAACTCTGAATAACACCAAAGTCGAAGTCAAGACTGAGCTGAAGTACCTTGGCATCACCCTGGATTACCACCTCTTCTTCAAGACTCACATAAGCAAAATCACCAGATCAATATACTACAAGGCAAAAATGCTGCAACATCTCTGCCCACTACTAGAAGCATCCGATTTCCGCTCCGCCCCTCCAAGCAGTGATACTACCGCAGTTGGACTACTGCAACTCAATCTACCAAGGCCTCCCGCAATCCACAATACACCCACTACGAATGGCACCACACACAACAGCATCTTCCTGTGAGCAACCCACCAGGATCACATTACATCTATCCTCAAACATCTCCACTGGCTACAACTCCCCAGTCAGATAACATACAAAGACCTCCTATTGACTCACAAAGCCATCCATGCTGACCGAACCCCCCCCCCCCCCCCACACACACACACACACTCACATCCACACGCTCCTGCAAACCCCCCCAACCAAACAGACCAAGATGAACCTCCACAAAGAATACCCTGATCATCTCCCATGCCAAAACAAAATTCAACCAACAGGCCTGTGCCTGAGCCTTCCAACTCTACGCACCATCAACCTGGAACGCTCTGCCGGACACCTTAAGATGCATCGCTGACTTCAGCACCTTCCGGAAGCACCTAAAAATTCACCTCTTCATGGAACACTTCAGCCCTACTACCTAGTCCCCAGTACCCACTCTAACTGATGTATTGCCCAACACTCCCCCCTCCCACGACCTTGTATACAATGTACATAGTTGATCAATCTGTATATTCAATAATTGCATGCTGTACATAGTTGAACTGTTCATTGTAACTGTAAATATCCTGGTTTCCTGTAAACCACTTTGACCCGGTGAAAAGCAGTATAGAAATCCAGCTAAATAAATAAATAAAATAAATCCAAATGGCAGATGAAATTTAATGTGGACAAGTGCTAAATTATGCATCTAGGAAAGAACAACCCAAACTATGGTTACACAATGCAAGGTTCCACATTAGGAACCACAACCCAGGAAAAAGATTTAGGCGTGATCATAGATCACTCGCTGAAATCCTCCGCCAGTGTGCAGTGGTGGCCAAGAAAGCAAATAGAATGCTAGGAATCGTAAGGAAAGGAATGGAGAATAAAATCAAGGATATTATAATGCCTCTGTATCATTCCATGGTGCAACTCCACCTTGAATATTGTGTGCAGTTCTGGTCACGATATCTTAAAATGTATATAGCGGAATTAGAAAAGGTACAGAAAAGAGCCACCAAAATGATAAAGGGAATGGAAGATACCCCTAGCTAGCATATAAGCATCCTGCTTCCTAAAGAGTGCAACCTTTTTTCCACTTGACTCTGCAAAACGTCAACCATCACAGGATAGCGTCAAGGTGGAGTCTGTCCAGAGGAACTCTACTAATATAGTCAATCGTCATAAGGCATATGGGGATTGACTTAAAGATCTTAGTATATATTGTGACACAGCAGCTGGCACAGAGCCCATGGAGTTAAGGGAAAGTAAGGAACTTACCTTAGAATCAACTGGGCAGCAGACAAACTCAGCTCATGTAGAATTAGCTGAGCAGCAAACAAACCCAGCTCATGTAGAATTAGCTGAGCAGCAGACAAACTCAGCATATGTAGAATTAGCTGAGCAGCTTTTAATATACCAGGAATTCAGCGCCCTGGATTTAAAGAGCCCTTTCTAGAAAAGCTAGCCCATGACTTACAGGAGAGTTTTAAGGAAGACAGCAGCTGTGAAGAGTGTGACCCATGTGCAGTCGTAAGTGACTCTGAGTTAATGCAGTGGGAGAACAGCAGCTATAATTCTGACCCTGTGCCCATGGATTGTACAATTTGTTTATCTGACGATATTGTATCTTTATGTTGAACGTGTGCAAAGCAGCCAGCTGATGGTGCCTAAAGGAAAGAAGATATTTTTCTATGCGACAGTTCTTTTGTTTCATCTTGTTTGTTGTATCCCAGGAATATCCCCTTAGGGCAGGGAATAAAGCCCTAATATTATTTTTGCCTTACCACTTGACTACAAAACTCTTTTGTATCAAAGGCAACTTAAATCTTAACACCCTAGGCAGCCGCCTAATAGGGTCATATGAGGTAGCTACCACTCACTATCTCTCACAATATATTTGGGAGGAAAGGCATGAGAGGAAGATATGGAGGCATTTAAATATCTCTATCATGGTATAAATTGCACAGGAGGTAGCCATCTTCCAGTTGAAAGAAAGCTCTGGAACAAGGGTTCATGGGATGATGGTGAAAGGAGATAGAATCATGAGTAATCTGAGGAAATGTCTTTACTAATAGGATCGTGGATGCATGGGACAGCTGCCCATTGAAAGCATGGGGCAAGTACAAAACATCTCTGAGGGAGTGAAAGTGTTTGTAATACTTAATAGTTCTTTAGAATGGGATGACGGGATAGACTGTATGGTTATCTCCCTTTATTTTCTATGTTTATATTACCAAAACCTCTACTGTGAACCCCTTTCACTGCCTAAAACCCTCTAACTTCGCCTCCAAAATATTCACTACTGGGATAAGACGGTTCAGGGTAGCCCTTGTAGAACTCATTTCCTCCATGGCATCATTAAAGGGCTTTAGGACTTCTGTCACTTGCATGATATTTGCCCAGTCGTAGCAACCCAGAAGTCTGTTGATTCCGATCTTGGTTTCCACTGACAAGCAGGAATGTAGTCTTCACATATGGGTATCGTCGGTACCGACGGAGCCTGCGTGGGAACGCTCCCCAGCGTCCAATAGGAACGCTTTTGGGAGCATCCCTCAGCACATGCGCGCTGCCTTCCCGCCTTTCCAACTGTCCCTCTTCAGTTCTTCGTTTTCCGCGGAGCCGACAGGATCCATACCCTGTCACCACAGAAAATTCCGTCTTTAAAATTGTTTTCTTGTGGTCGCGTTTGCCTGCCGCACGACGTTTACCGGTACCGCCTTTTCTTTTCTTTTCCAAAAACCCCCCCAAAAAAACCTTGTACTTTGAGCTGTTTCTCTTCAGAAACTTTTCTTTTTTGGTGCTAGGCGCCATTTTGGGCACTAGGCCCCATATTCCTAAAACATGGAAAAACCAACTAGTGGTTTTAAAAAATGTACTAAGTGTGGCGGTACTATTTCTGTCACTGTCACCCATGATTGGTGTGGTAAATGTTTAGGGCCTGAACATTCTCCATCTGAATGTCTCTCCTTTATGGAGATGACTAAAAGAGGAAGACAGAACCGGGCTGCAAAGCTCGGTACCCTCTTTTCTTCGGATGTCAGATCCATTGCATCAGCATCTTCAAGGGCCTCCTCTTCCTCCCATGGATCTCAGGTAACTAAACATAAAAGCCGGTCCTCAAAGGGTAGCTCTCCTGGGAGGGAGGAGTGGCCTAGTGGTTGGGGCAAGGTACTACAGGCCAGAAGGTCAGTGGTTCAAATCCCACTAGAGGACAGCAACCTTGGGCCGGAAGGACTGGGGTTTCTAGTCCCGCAGGTGCTCCTTGTGGTCTTGGGCAAGCCACTTAACCCTCCATTGCCCATGTTCCCTGTAAGTATTAGTGTATGTGTCTCATATCCCCTCGTGTTAAATGTATCCCCCAACCGCTTTGACCCGGTGAAAAGCGGGATATAAATGCAGCTAAATAAATAAATAAATAATAAATAAGCATCGAGAGGCCATTGGCATTGCCCTTGAGGGAACCACGCCGGCAAAGCAGCCCCGGTGGGAGGCTTCGGCTTCCAAAGCATCAGTGGGGCTTCAGGATGTTCTCGAGGCCCCAACCTCGCAAGAACTACCTGTGCCATGCTCAGGGGTTCCAGCCGTTTTCACCGGTACCGACCCCAGGCATCGGCAGCGTCGATAGACCAGAGATTCCTCGCTATCGAATGCAGCATCGCAGCTCTTCTCTCAGCTGCGGTACCATTGGTCCAACGGGCCACCGGTATCGACATCAACACTGTCAGGCAGTGGCCAGTCCGCCACCTAGGGGGAGCGGGTCTGTCCGCCTGATGACCCTTTCGATGAAGGAGTAGTTGTGGACACGAATAGGTCAGGTACAAGATAGGATTTTATTTCCCCTCCCGGGGTTGGATTTTCAAATATACAACACAACAAACTTAGGGCAATAAAGCCATACACTCTGGCATGTGATAAAGGAAAATGAAAGACAGCTTCTTCTTGCTTCTTACTCAAATTATATCCACAGGAAACAATATTCTCAGCATACAGTTCCTTTGCAAATGAACAGCAAATCTTGTGATCTTTACAGCTAGCCTTAAGCAATGCACAAACGCTGGCTTAACACAAAGAAGTAATCTTGTCTGAAATGGTTAACGTACAATCCATTGGATCACCAAATGAATCTTCACTAGCAGAATCAATTATCATAGGCTCCTGCTGACTTTCAGCTGGACAAATGTTTTCTTTATTGCACAACGTTTGTAAACCTCCTTCTAATGTATCTTCACGGGGCTTATCCAGCCAGCCCTCTCTGAGGTAAGAATTACTGTTACCATATATATCAGAGTGTGAGAGAGGAGAGACCCACCTTCCAGGATTTTCAGCATATAACTTTTTATAAGAACTTTTCCCTTTAAAGTATTTGCTTGTCCTACCTTCAGGTTTTGGCTGAGGATAATGGAACTGCTCTACCCTGTTAGCAAAGGGTTTTGCCCTTGGAAGCCTTCTCTGAGGTTTAGGCTTTTCAAACTCTTCTTCTTCTGACATGCAGATATCTTCTACACAATGCCTCTCCCTCTCAGGGGCTTGTAAATGCTCCCACGCTAGCTCTCCTGTTAAATCCTTCTGGTGGTCTTCCCAGCACGGCACCAGCCTTGGACTTTTCCCACGAAGCTTCTGAGCATTAACTCTCAAGGTATTTCTGCTGCCAGTAAGTTTCCTTAAGTCTGTTTCAGAATCACTTCCAGGGTCACAATTCTCAGATACATACGGTTCCACTCTCTCAGGCTTCCATTCACTCTGCAAAGCACGTTGTCTCTGAGCTCCAAACTGCTTCACAGCAAACTGACTCTCACAGCTGTTTCTCGCTCTCTCTCTGGGTCTGTCGCTGGATCTCTCTCTGAGTTCCTTCCTGTTTCTTCCTTCTCCCCTTTATACCTCTACTGAGTGTTTCTTATAGTGCTGATTAGCACTTCCCCCACTCAGGTGAAAACTATTTGCTTCAGGAGCTAAGGATTGCTTGCTAGTTGGGCGGGGTTGCAGACCTCGTGGCTGGGTCTGTTTACGTTGCTCCTGACAACTATTGATCATGTGGTTTGCCTGCCTGTCAGATTCTGACCTAGTTCTCACAGAATCCTGTGTTTTCAAGGCCAAGGATGGATCTTCCCCATTACAACACCGATGCCGGTACCTACACCAGTACAGACACCGGTGCCGGTACCGGCCCCGGTGGGAATTATTCCCACACCATCTTTGGCTGGAATCGACAGAATGGTACCGGATCAATTCGGTACCGACTTCGATCGATACTGGGACCGTGCTTTGCATGAGCATCGTGGTCAGGAATACTTCGAATCCCCCGATTCCGAAGACTCTGACAATTCTGCTGGTACTAGAGGGTTTCTCCCAGATCGATCCCTCTTCTCCCCAACGCAGAATGTCACCTCCAGAGGACATGTCTTTTCAGGATTTTATTCGTGATATGGCCAAGGGCCTTTCAATCATGGTGGCTCCTGAAGAGGAACCCAGAGCAAAGGAATTGGAAATTCTCCAATATCCTAAAGCTCCAAGGAGGCAGCCACTCTGCCCATCCATGAAATTCTGCATAACTTGATGCTCAGAATGTGGGAGACACCTCTGACTACATCTCCTTACTCTAGGAGACTTGATACTATGTATTGAGTTCCACCATGTCCTGGATTTCAAAAGACTCAGCTGCCACACCATTCAGTGGTGGTGGAGTCAGCCATGCGTAGGATGAAAAGTGCAAAGAGGCATGCATCCAATCCTCCAGGTCGTGAATGCAGGACTCTGGACGCTTTTGGGCGCCAAACCTTTCAGGCTTCCATGCTTTCGGCTAGGATCAGTTCATATATACTGTATATGTGAATGTTCCTCAAGGAAGTTACAGGAGATTTGGAGCTTATGAGCCCATTTCTCCCAGATGACAAGAGACAAGACTTTCTTGCTCTTGGTAAGCATGCTCAAGATGTCTCCAAGTTTGTAAATCGTGCAGCCTTTGACTGCTTTGAATGCATCAGCAGAACCTCTGCTATTGCCATTGGCGCACGACGGGATTGCCTGGCTTCAGGCATCAGACTTGGAGACTTGGGTACAGGACAAGTTAGGCAACATTCCTTGCACGGGGGAGAATCTCTTCGGCAAGAACTGGCAGGAAAAGGCTAATGAGTTAGATGCTGACAATACTACTCTTGATAGATTGTTAAAATCTACAGCCACTCCAGCCAAAAAGAAGTCTTGTATAAAACCCTCTTTCAGCAAAAATAGGAAATTTTATCCTTCCTATACCCAGCAGAGTCAATCTCAGGGTCAGTTTGCCCAAAAGGGACAAACTAGACAGCAAAAGAAGCCAAAAGGCCCCAGAGCCCACCAGCTCTGCAGGTTCAGCTCCGTCAAGGGCTTTGACTCCTTCCTAGAGAGCTTAGCCTTCCTGCCTCTGAGGGGTCCCCAACCCCCCAATATCCCTGGCAGGTTATGCCACTTTGCCAACAGATGGCATCAGATAACAGCAGAAGATTGGACTTTGTCCATTGTAGGAGAAGGGTACAAGCTTCATTTTCACAGCATGCCCCCTCCTACAATTCTAAAGCAATTCAGTGCTCAAACCTCCACAAACAATCTGTTAGATCACGAGGTCTCAACACTTCATGCCCAAGGGGCAATAGAGGAGGTATCCATTCTTCAACGGGGTGCAGGGTTCTACTGTCCCTATTTTAACATAAGAACATAAGATATGCCATACTGGGTCAGACCAAGGTCCATCAAGCCCAGTATTCTGTTTCCAACAGTGGCCAATCTAGGTCATATGTACCTAGCAGTTTCCCCAAGAGACACAAGTTCCACAATGCTTGTACTGGGTCAAGCATTGATATCTTCGGTCACTTCTTAATAATGGTTTATGGACCTTTCCTCCAGGAACTTGTCCAAACCTTTTTTAAACCCAGCTACACTAACAGCCTTTACTACATCCTCCGGTAACAAATTCCAGAGTTTGATTACACGTTGAGTGAAAAAATATTTTCTTTATTAGTCTTAAATAGTGTACCTGTAGCTTCATTGCATGTCCCCTAGTCTTTCTATATTCTGATAAGGTAAACAATCGATCTACGTTTACCCGTTCCACTCCGTTCATTAATTTATAGACTTCTATCATATCTCCCCTCAGCCGTCTCTTTTCCAGGTTAAAGAGCCTTAACCTTTTTAGCCTTTCTTCATAGGAGTATCCTTCCATCCCCTTTACCATTTTGGTGGCTCTTCTCTGTACCTTTTCTAAAATCGCTATATCCTTTTTAAGATATGGCGACCAGAATTGCACACAATATTCAAGGTGCGGTCTCACCATGGAACGATATAGAGGCATTATAATATCTTTTGTTTTATTTTCCATTCCTTTCCTTATCATACCTAGCATTCTATTTGCTCTCTTGGCCACCGCTGCACACTGGGCCGAGGGTTTTAACATGGTATCCACAATGACGCCTAAATAATTTTCCTGGGTGGTGGTTCCTAATGTGGAAGCTTGCATCGTGTAACCATAGTTTGGGTTGTTCTTCCCTAGGTGCATAACCTTGCACTTGTCCACATTAAATTTCATCTGCCATTTTGTTGCCCAGTCTTCCAATTTATCAAGATCCTCTTGCAATTTTTCACAATCCTCTTGAGTTTTAACAACTTTAAATAGTTTTGTGTCATCTGCAAATTTGATAACCTCACTCGTTATTCCACTTTCCAGGTCATTTATGAATATGTCAAAAAGCAGCGGACCCAGCACAGATCCCTGGGGTACACCACTATGCACCTTTCTCCATTGGGAAAATTGGCCATTTAGCCCTACCCTCTGCTTTCTATCTTTTAACCAGTTCCTGATCCACAATAGTACACTGTCTCCTATCCCATGACTCTTTAGTTTTGCCAAAAGTCTCTCATGAAGGACCTTGTCAAAGGCTTTCTGAAAGTCCAGATACACAATATCAATCGACTCACCTTTGTCCACCTGATTATTCACTCCTTCAAAAAAACATAACAGATTAGTAAGACAAGATCTTCCTTGTCTAAAGCCATGTTGGCTGTCTCCCATTAGGTCATGACTATCTACATGCTGAGTAATTTTATTCTTTATGATGGTTTCTACCATTTTTCCCGGTACTGATGTCAGGCTCACCGGTCTGTAGTTTCCCGGATCACCCCTGGAACCTTTTTTAAAAATTGGTGTTACATTGGCGATCCTCCAATCTTCAGGTATTAGAGATGATTTTAATGATAGTTCACATATTACTAATAGCAGGTCTGCAATCTCATATTTCAGTTCTTTCAACACCCTTGGATGTATACCATCCGGCCCAGGTGATTTGCTACTCTTCAGTTTATCTAATAGTTGTAATACATCTTCCCGATGTATTGATATTTCCTTCAATTCTTCCGCACCTTTAAATACCACTTCAGTCATGGGTAACATCCCTACATCTTCCTCAGTAAAGACTAAAGCAAAGAATTCATTCAGTCTATCCACTATCGCCTTGTCGCCTCTTAGTGCTCCTTTAACCCCTTTATCATCTAATGGACCAACTGACTCTCTCACAGGTTTTTTGCTACGAATGTACCTGAAAAGGTCTTTACTTCGCGTTTTTGCTTCCGCAGCAAGCTTCTTCTCAAATTCTCCCTTTGCCTGCCTTATCAATGCCTTGCATTTGACTTGCCAGTGCTTGTGCTGTTTCCAGGTTTCATCGTTTGGCTCTTTTTTCCATTTCCTGAAAGATGCTTTTTTGGCAACAACAGCCTCTCTGACCTCACCTTTAAACCATGCTGGCAGTTTTTTGGACTTCCTTCCACTTTTCTTAAAGCGTGGAATAGAGCTGGTCTGGGCTTCCAAGATAGTATTTTTCAACAACAGCCAAGCCTGATGTACGTCTTTAACCTTTGCAACTGCTCCTTTTAGTTTTTTCTTAACTGTTTTCCTCATTTTATCATAGTCTCCCTTTCGAAAGTTAAAAGGTAGTACTTTGGATTTCCTTACTATCCCTCCTCCACTAATTAAATCAAAGGCGATCATGCTATGATCACTATTGCCAAGTGGCCCCAGCAACCTTATCTCTTGCACTAGATCTGGTGTTCCACTAAGGATTAGGTCTAATATGGCTTCCCCTCTGGTCGGTTCATGAACCAGCTGCTCCAAGAAGCAGTCATTTATTTCATCTTGTTTCCTTGTTTTTTTCAGATTTTAAATACTGCATCTCTATATCCCCTGATGAACCGCACATAGAGAAACGCGAGGCGCCAGAATTATCAGCGTTTGGGATATCTGTGATAAAGTCATGCTACACTAGAAAATGCTTGAGGGCTAAGCTGTCATAAGAAATCATACCTTAAGCTAAGTATTCTTGTGTACCTGACAATTTTTTGGATATAATAATCTATAAAACAGCAGATCATTGATGTGAACCGGCACACTATTGAAGTTTCATTGAAACGAGAGTGTGATGCTCGAGTTTATCTGAGATCAGCTGGAGGATTCATTTCAAGATGTTATAACCCTTAAACAGGCTGAATGAATAATTGTTATAGTTTGTTTATAGGAAGTAATTCATTCTGATACAATTTGACCCACAGTGTGTTGTATAGTTACGTTAATAAAGGTTTGGACAAGTTCCTGGAAGAAAGGTCCATAAACTGTTATTAAAGAGGGCTCAGGAAATCCACTGCTTGCCCCGGCACAAGCATTGTGGAACCTGTGTGCCTCTTTGGGAACCTGCCAGGTACTTGTGGCCTGGATTGGCCACTGTTGGAAACAGGATACTGGGCTTGATGGATTTGGTCTGACCCAGTAAGGCATTTCTTATGTTCTTATGTTGGAGAATGGATGGAAATGGTTAAGAAGGGAAGGATCAAGAGCAGGATTCTTTAGAAGGGGGCAAAATATTGCAGTCTTCCAACACTGGGGGAAGACACCAGTAACTAGACTGTTATTGAACAGGAAAGGGCTCAGGGAAGAAATGCCAGACAAGCCTCAGGAACCCAAGCAGAAGGGATGGTGACGGCAGCACAGCTAGTTTTGGAGGAGAAAGTAATGACTTTGATAAGTGATGCCAGAGTAATAGGATTAAAACAGGATGAGGTATGCAATAGGGTATGATCGATGGAGATGTCATTGTCAGGGGCTGAAGAAGAGGGGCCCCGATGAGAGGGGGGATCTAGAGGGGCCAGATCGAGTTGTAGTTGGTAAGAGATGCAGCAGTCTCTCAAACCCCACCTTCTCAACCTTCTCTGGGGCTTGGAATGGGGAGTGTGTTCCATCCCTGCTGTGACCTCACATGAACATAAGATATGCCATACTGGGTCAGACCAAGGTCCATCAAGCCCAGTATCCTGTTTCCAACAGTGCCCAATCTAGGTCATACGTACCTAGAAGTTTCCCCAAAAGACACAGGTTCCACAATGCTTGTACTGGGTCAAGCATTGATATCCTGGGTCCCTTCTTAATAATGGTTTATGGACCTTTCCTCCAGGAACTTGAC
The DNA here is from genome assembly GCA_033557465.1 of Ichthyophis bannanicus. NCBI lineage: Eukaryota > Metazoa > Chordata > Amphibia > Gymnophiona > Ichthyophiidae > Ichthyophis > Ichthyophis bannanicus. The sequence continues at coordinate 888,567,513 of CM066031.1, read as the reverse complement.
CAAACCTTTTTTAAACCCAGCTACACTAACAGCCTTTACTACATCCTCCGGTAACAAATTCCAGAGTTTGATTACATGTTGAGTGAAAAAATATTTTCTCTTATTAGTCTTAAATAGTTTACCCTGTAGCTTCATTGCATACCCCCTAGATTTTCTATATTTTGATAACGTAAACAATCGATCTATGTTTACCCGTTCCACTCCGTTCATTAATTTATAGACTTCTATCATATCTCCCCTCAGCTGTCTCTTTTCCAGGTTAAAGAGCCCTAACCTTTTTAGCCTTTCTTCATAGGGGTATCCTTCCATCCCCTTTAACATTTTGGTGGCTCTTCTCTGAATCTTTTCTAATAACGCTATATCCTTTTTAAGATACGGTGACCAGAATTGCACACAATATTCAAGGTGCGGTCTCACCATGGAACGATATAGAGGCATTATAATATCCTTTGTTTTATTTTCCATTCCTTTCCTTATGATTCCTAGCATTCTACTTGCTCTGTTGGCCGCTGCTTCACACTGGGCGGAGGGTTTTAACATGTTATCCACAATGACGCCTAAATCTTTTTCCTGGGTGGTGGTTCCTAATGTGGAACCTTGCATCGTGTAACCATAGTTTGGGTTGTTCTTCCCTAGGTGCATAACTGCACGTGTCCACATTAAATTTCATCTGACATTTTCATGCCGAGTCTTCCAATTTATCAAGATCCTCTTACAATTTTCCACAATCCTAATGGGTTTTAATAACTTTAAATAGTTCTGTGTCATCTGCAAATTTTATAACCTTGCTCGTTATTCCCTTTTCCATGTCATTTATGAATATGTCAAAAAGCAGCGGACCCAGCACAGATCCCTGGGGTACACCACTATTTAACTTTCTCCATTTGGAAATTTGGTCATTTAGCCCTACCCTCTGCTTTCTGTCTTTAAACCAGTTCCTGATCCACAATAGTATACAGCCTCCTATCCCATGACTCTTTAGTTTTTCCAAAAGTCTCTGATGAGGGACCTTGTCAAAGGCTTTCTGAAAGTCCAAATACACTTTATCAACTGACTCACCTTTGTCTACCTGTTTATTCACACCTTCAAAAAACCATAACAGATTAGTAAGACAAGATCTTCCTTGTCTAAAGCCATGTTCCTTGTCTAAAGTCATTAAGCTATGACTATCTACATGTTCAGCAATTTTGTTCTTTATGATGGTTTCTACCATTTTTCCCAGTACTGACTTCAGGCTCACCAGTCTGTAGTTTCCCAGATCACCCCTGGAACCCTTTTTAAAAATTGGTGTTACACAGATGATTTTAATGATAATTCAGAGATTACTAATAGCAGGTCTGAAATCTCATATTTCAGTTCTTTCAACACCCTTGGATGTATATCATCTAGCCCAGGTGATTTGCTACTCTTCAGTTTATCAAATAGTTGTAATACATCTTCCCGATGTATCAATATTTCCTTCAATTCTTCCGCACCTTTAAATACCACTTCAGTCATGGGTAACATCCCTACATCTTCCTCAATAAAAACCGAAGGAAAGAATTCATTCAGTCTCTCCGCTATCGCCTTGTCGCTTCTTAGTGCCCCTTTAACCCCTCTATCATCTAATGGACCAACTGACTCTCTCATAGGTTTTTTGCTATGAATGTACTTGAAAAAGTCATTATTACGCGTTTTTGCTTCCGCAGCAAGCTTCTTAAATTCTCCCTTTGCCTGCCTTATCAGTGCTTTGCATTTAACTTGCCAGTGCTTGTGCTGTTTCCAGTTTTCGTTGTTTGGCTCTTTTTTCCATTTCCTGAAAGATGCTGTTTTGGCAGCAACAGCCTCTCTGACCTCACCTTTAAACCATGCTGGCAGTTTTTTGGACTTCTTTCCACTTTTCTTAAAGCGTGGAATACAGCTGGTCTGAGCTTCCAAAATAGTATTTTTCAACAACACTCAAGCTTGATGTAAGTCTTTAACCTTTGCAACTGCTCCTTTTAGTTTTTTCTTAACTTTTTTCCTCATTTTATCATAGTCTCCCTTTTGAAAGTTAAAAGGTAGTACTGTGGATTTTCCTTACCATCCCTCCTCCACTAATTAAATCAAACCCGATCATGCTATGATCACTATTGCCAAGTGGCCCCAACACCCTTATCTCTTGCACCAGATCTGGTGTTCCACTAAGGACTAGGTCTAATATGGCTTCCCCTCTGGTCGGTTCATGAACCAGCTGCTCCAAGAAGCAGTCATTTATTTTATCTAGGAACTTTAGCTCACTAGCATGTCCTGCTGTGACACTGAGCCAGTCGATATTGGGGTAATTGAAATCACCCATTATTATTACTGTGCTGTATCTTTTGTTAGCTTCCTTGATTTTATTTGAGCATTTCATCATCAATTTGTTCATTCTGGCCAGGAGGTCGATAGTACACCCGCACTGCCATCACCTTCCCCTTTTTACATGGAATATCAATCCATAGAGATTCTACAGCAAATTTTGTTTCCTTCAAAACTTTAATCCTTTCTGACTCAATGCCCTCTCTAACATAGAGCGCAACCCCTTCACCGATTTGAACAGCTCTGTCATTGCGATATAGTTTGTACCCAGGTATCGCAGTGTCCCACTGGTTATCCTCCTTTCACCATGTCTCTGAGATTCCTATCATATCTAACCTCTCATTTAGTGCTATATATTCTTACTCTCCCATCTTATTTTTTTAGACTTCTAGCATTTCCATACAAGCATTTTAGAGACTGTATTTTATTCATATTAATTTGGCTATTGGTAGGCATGGGTAATTTGGAATCTTTAAGCTCTGTCTGCTCCATACTCTTGGGCATTTGGGCGACTTTACTCTTTATTGGAACCTCTCTGCTTTTGATAGTATCCTTCAAGGATGCATTCTTCTGAACCATGCGCTCTTGTGCGACTGTCGGCTTTTTCCTATTATCTAGCTTAAAAGCTGCTCTCTCTCCTTTTTAAAGGTTAATGCCAGCAGCCTGGTTTGATCCCGGTTAAGGTGAAGCCCATCCCTTCGGAAGATCCCCTCCTTTCCCCAGTATGTTCCCCAGTTCCTAATAAATCCAAAACCCTCATCCTTGCACCATCGTCTCATCCAAGCAGTCAGACTCCGGAGCTCTGCCTGCCTTTTGGGTCCTGCACGTGGAACCGGAAGCATTTCGGAGAAAGCTACCCTGGAAGTTCTGGATTTCAACTTCCTACCTAAAAGCCTAAATTAAGCCTCCAGAACCTCCCTACCACATTTTCCTATGTCACTGGTACCGATATGTACGAAGACAGTAGACTCCTCCCCAGCGCTGTCTAAGACCTTATCTAGGTGGCGCATGATATCTGCTACCTTCGCACCAGGCAGGCATTTTACCAGGCGATCCACACGTCCACCAGCCACCCAGCTATCTACATGCCTAATGATCGAATCACCAACTAACCCTTCCCTCATGGGCACATGGCCCTGGAGAAACATCCTCGGTGCGAGAGGGTTTTACATAACCTGTAGGACAGGTGCTATCTATAGGATCACTTCCTGCCACACCAGGGTGATGCTCTCCTGTCACGTGACCTCTCTTCTCCATGGCAACAGGGATGCTGCCAGACTGGAGATGGGACTTCAGGACTATATCCCTGTAGGTCTCGTCTATGTACCTCTCTGTCTTTCTTATGTCTTCCAAGTCTGCTACTCTAGCCTCTAGAGAACGGACTTGTTCCCTGAGAGCAAAGAGCTCCTTGCACGTAGTGCAACATGTAAGACCTCTCACCAACTGGGAAAAGAATTATACATGTACACTTAATGCAAAAGACTGGAAAGCCCCCATCTTGCTGCTGGACTGCTGTCTGCATCTTAGTTTTAAGTTTGTGTTTAGATCTTTAAGTTCTTTACTTACTAAGGGTTGCTGTGGATACTTATACTAATAAAAGTGTACCTAATACGTTTAATATACCTTGTTCACCCAAAGCTTAATTAATCTCAGGTCCTTAATATATAACTGATTTGGATAACGAGTTGCACCTGAGAGCACCTCGTTTCCTTTAAGATGTGTAAGTACCTATAAAGCTACGATTATCCTAGGGGTGGGTGGGTGTTGGGGAGGGAGGGAAATAAGACTTATTAAAAAAAGGGCTGCTACACAGTACCCTGTCCTGTGCTTCTGAGGTAAGCTGTGACCAACTTCCTTGGTGATTAACAGTCCTTGCTTGGATGGGAGTCTTTTAAATGGCCTTTTGACCTGCCACCTGGCTTTAACATCTATTGAAAATGTTTCACAGGTCTCTTGCTCCCTAGGTAGAAGGCCTCTTTGTAAAGGTCTATAGAAGACTTTATTTGTTGCTCAAAGAATGCTGACCCTGTTTTGCCTTTTATGCTAAGTTATATTCTGATTTGATTTAAATTAAAGCTCTTTGCTGCTGTTAGGCTCTGACTTATTATGAAATTTAAACTAGAAGCTCTCTGCTGGGTTCTAAATTTAACCAGAAATCTCTCTTCTGTGTTTTAAATTTAAACTAAAAGCACTTTGCTGCTACCAGGCCCTGAGTGAGTATTAAATTTAAACTACAAGCTCTCTGCTGGATTCGAAATCTAACCAGAAAGCTCTCTTCTGTGTTTAAATTTAAACTTAAACTGCTGCTACTAGGCCCTGACTGATTTAACAAATACACTGGGTTCACAGATTAATCAGCTTTAATCCAAAGAGGTCCCTTCAGAAAAATTCCCAGAAGTATATACTCACAATTGCAGATCTCTCTCCAGAAGTAGCAGTCCCCTTTTCTAGTCCTTCAAGACCTCAGCAATGGAATTTGTGGAACTCAGGCAGGGATAGGTTTCTCTGGCTACCTGCCAAAGGTTTGCATCATGATTGGCTCAAGTGCCTCATGCTGGCTGCTGGTCACTTCTCCTTGAACTTCTTCCCCTCAAATATTGGCTCCAGTGTCTCTGGCCTCTCGCATGCGCATATTGAAAATGAGATTCATGAATGGCAATTTGTGCAAATTTTCTGAACATGCACATTCAGTTAATTGGTACCAGGACAAACCAAAAATCACATTTTTCAATGATTTTTCCATTTGTACGAGAACTAATACACATGCCAAATGCATTCTTTTGAACAAACAGTTACATGTTTAGACACTGAATAGCGATCATGCTGCTGAATAATGATCTCACTATGTGTGGATTAGTTACAAGTGTTGCTTTCTTTAATCCATCACATCCATAAAATTGTCAAAGATTCACTCCAACAAGGATACATTTATTTTTATTTATTTTAGTTTCTTATATACCGCACTATTTAGTATCAGCGCGGTTTACATGGAACAGCGAAACATAATGAACAAACGTTAGTTTTACAGAGAACAAGGAAATACAACTTGGATAACTTAGGGAAACATGCACATCAACTATTTACATATGTAGCAGTAAGCTTTGCATAGTGGGTTATGAACCTACAGAAAGATATATACATGCCGCAAACCCTAAAGCACGCAATGATACGACCAATACTTAAAAGTAACAGTCTGAGCCCATCCGAACCAAAATCATATCGTCCCATCTCCAGCCTGCCATTCCTTGCTAAAATCATGGAAAAGGCAGTGCAAAACCAACTTCAGGACCATATAGATATCAACGCCCCACTTGACATACATCAGCATGGATTTAAGCCCCAACATGGCGTGGAGACACTACTCATCTCCCTCTTTGACAATCTCCTAAGAGGCATAGGCAACATAAAAAACGGCTACCTGCTAGTGTTCATGGACATCTGGGCGGCCTTCGATACTGTGTCACACACTAAACTATTGCAACACTTACAACAGATAGGATTATGCAAGAATACCCTGAAGTGGTTTACATCATACTTAGAAGAGCGAACGCAACAAGTCAAATGCGACCAAAAGAAATCACTACAATTCCCCATCACACAGGGAATACCTCAAGGCTCAGCCCTATCATCAATGCTCTTCAACATTTACATACAGCCCATATGCAACATCATCAAGCACCACAAACTACACTATCACATTTATCATGGTGTACGCTGCAATCAATCTACTAGCACTAAACACCACAACAATAGCAAAATGTCTCGAAGACATGAATGACTGGCTCATAGCCAACAACTTAACAGTCAACTACTATAAAACTGTGGCAGTGTTCGTCATCAGGAACCCCACCTTCATACCTCCACAAACCATCAGCATCCTAGTTAAACACATAGTAGTCAAAGAAGAAGTTAAGTATCTGGGCATCACACTAGACAGAGCCTTGAACTTAAAGTCCCACCTCACCAAAACTGCAAACAAGGCATATCATTGATGGAAAACAATCTGACAAATCAAACCAATGCTCCGTCAAGACCACTTCCGCACAGTGTGCCAAGCACTCATCACACCACTGCTTGATTATGGAAATTCTCTATATCAAGGCCTTCCTCAACAGACACTACACCCACTACAGATGGTACAAAACACCACAGCCCGCATCATTACAGACACACCAAGGACCGAGCACATCACTCCCATCCTACAACAACTACACTGGCTCCCAATGGTGGCAAGAGCTTAATACAAAAACAATCATGATCATCTTCAAAATCATCCACCATCTCTCAGCAGACGTACTCCAAAATGTTATAACAAGGGACATCATCAGCAATAGACCAAGAAGAAGTAATAATGACAACATGATCGGCACACCTGCAGTCTATCACAAAACCAAACAAACAACTTCAAAAAGAGCACCTTCACTACTGGCATCCACACTATGGAACTCCCTCCCATTTAGTCTGAGGGCGTTAGATGACCTCACAGACTTCACAAAGACTTCAAAACATGGTTATTTATAGAAACATCTGAGCATTCAGGCAACATCCCCTACCCAAACAAAAATACTACTACCTCCGCCAACTAAGCACACACCCACACTCACAGGTCTATCACACCAAGTGATTAAATACTTTCATGTTAAATGTTACCTCAATTGTACTGTCTAAAGGCTGTTAAGTAACTGTATTGTCTAATTGTGTACACGTACCCTAATGTTAAATGTAACCCTCCAACTGTTATGTGACGTGACTACCTTGATTGAAGGAAAAGGTGGCATACAAATCTGTCTAAATGAATAAATAATCCATAGGTAAGGTTACCAGATGTCCCTGATTTTCAGGGATTGTCTCTAGTTTTAAAGCTGTATCCCCAATTCTGACCTGTTCGGCAGCCTCCTGTTCACAGTACCAGCAAATGGGGACAGAAAGTATAGAAAAAAAATTTTTCAATTTAGTAATTGGAATATGTCAGCTTTTTAGTATTTACATCCATTATCTATATAGTCTGAACAATACAGAAAAAATGCATCACTGTTTCTATTTCTCTGTCAATTTGTTTGTTTGGAAGTGATATTGTTGCTGTCATGGGATGATGGGGGGGGGTGGTACAGGATAATGACTCCTCTTTCCTCCTCCACGCCTTGTTGCTCAAACCTGGAGCTAAGATGTCTGTACTTTACTACCCCCCCCCCCCCCACCCCCCTTTCTGATTACAACTGGCCCAGATTTGCTTGCATAAAATCTGGTAACCTTAACCATAGGAGAGAGGGGAGATGGATAACTTCACCACTTATGTGTAGTTTTACCATAACCCTAGATTTACCATTGTCCCCAGTTTGTTGTATTGTCTGGCTTGTTTAAATTGTAAGCTCTGATGAGCAGGAACTGTTTCTATACATATATATGCGTACTCCTTGTAGCGTTGTACAAATGATATGTAGTAGTAGTAGATATGACTGAAATGACTTTGCCATCATAGGATGGATATTTTATTTATTATGATTATTCTTATTTGTTTAATTTGTAGGACCAGATTTAAGTTTTCAGGCAAAGGCAGGGGAATTTTTTTTTTTTTTTAAACAGTCAACTAGTTTGCTTACACAGTTATGAAGAAGCATTATTTTTTAGCAGAGTCTTAGTTTTCTCCAGTTTCTATAATTGAAGAATTCAACAGAAGCCACTGTTGGACTTTTACCAGATCCTTAAGCTTGATACTTTTGGGTAAAGGTCCCACAGTGCTTTCTATGAAAGTTTTAGCTTACACAGTCTTTTTCACTGGATTTTTTTCTCTTCTTGAAGTTGTAGGAGATAAAGTCCTTAGATAGAAAATGTGGTTTCAAATTTGTGCTTGTAAACTTATTTTGGACTTTCACACAATTATTTATTTTCTCTCTCATTGGCCATGAGGCTTAAGAGGGAATTCTCTTCCACGATTATTCCTCAGCATTTGTTTCTGGTGAGCAGAGGCCATCACGGTAGCAGCAGCCATTTTCTCTCTCTCCTTCCCTTGACTTAATTGTATCATCTCTGCAGTGCACTCAAGTCCTGTCAAACAGTATGCTCAAATACTGATCTTCTGCACCTTATTACAGCTTTCTATCACAAGACCTTTTCGTATTTCTTTGCCCTACTTTGAATGAAACAAATCTGGTCCTTATTAAAACGCATAAAAAATATCTGATTGCACATCCTTTTCCATCCCTAGTATAATCTTTTATAATTATATATTATATTCTTTCCGAACTTCTTGTCTCTCTGTTTCTTTGTAAACCGCATTCCCTTTTCCTCTCAAGACACTGTTTTATATGGCTTGCTGAATCTCAAAAATACTTAAGTCTTAAAACTGCACTGCCTAATGTAATTGTTCACTTGTTTACATGACATGAACCTGCTGATATAGCAGCAGATTCACATTACGCATATGTAGTACTTACAGTTGATTTCTTATATTTGCTATTTAGGTTCTACCTGTTTTTATAAAGGAAGAGCCCAGATTGCATCCTCTTTGCCCAGACTCCTCCTCTAAACATGTAATGGTAAGGTTATTTCTCTTTTTCTCAAGTAACACTGCCTACAATATCCACTGTCACTTGTTGCCAACAGAGATTACAGAACATGTTGTTCTATGTATTCCGGGTTCACTTAGCATGCATATATGCCATTCTTTCATTTCCAGGCTTGGACTAAGCAGGCAATCACTAATGTTCTTAACATATAAATTTAAGTTATGGCAATAAGCCAGTGGTTCTTAACTGATGGATTGCAAGGATAACAGGAGGTTGAAGGGCCAGCTCAAGATGAGGGGGGCAGTAGTAGCAGGAGGTACAGCAATGAAGGAAAGCCCAGGGGTAGAAGGTGCAGTCACACATGCCCCGACATTTTCCCTAATTTGTTCTGAGCTGTGCTCCGTCCCCAGGTTGAAGCATCAAGTAGCACTTATGATTTTCACTTCTGTTGCTTCCTCCATTTATCAGAACTGAAATCATCAGTAGCCCATGCTGCTGCTACCCAGAAAAGAAGTGCAGCTCAGAACAAGTGAGAGGAAGTTCTTGGGCTTGCAGAGCTGCTCCTCCAGCTGTGTTGAAAGAAAGGATGCTGAACTCTTTGCTGCGGTTTTACGGCAAGTGGTGGCCATTGCCAGGTACCTCGGATCTTACCAGGTCCTTTCTGTGTTATGAGCAATATAAGATAAGTCATGGTTATTCTCTTTTAAATTCTATGGGCCTATGACATGGAGCTCGCTGCTCAGCCATCCATCCACACGGATGACATCACTTCCTTCAACTACACAACAGTTTTAACATGACTCCCATAAAAAGTAGTCCAATGGAGTTAGATCAGTTGAGCAAGGTAGCCAAGCAATTGGCCCAACTCTACCAATCCACTTGTCTGAGAAAATATTATTCAATAACACTCACACATTCAAAGAATAGTATTATCATTGAACATGAAAGGAATTAAACATCTAATCAAACAGAAAAAATCTCTAGAAAATCTCAGCTGTAGCTTTTGTGCAGGACATGCACTTGTCACCTTGTGAGTCTTTAAAATTTCAGACACACTGGGTGGGTATAGGCCCAGCTATAAAATTTTGATGTCTGTAGGCAAGACCACACAACAGATCCCAGAGAACTACTACTACTATTTATCATTTGTATAGCGCTACAAGGCTTACTCAGTGCTGTACTGACACATGTAAAAAAATGACTCTGCTCATCAGAGCTTACAGTCTAGTTAAGACAGACAACACAACAGCTGAGGACAAGGATATATCTAGGGGAGTGGCAAGTAAACACATAGGAGACTAAGCTGATCACGATCCAAAAGCAGTCTCAAAGAGGTGAGTTTTCAGCCTGGGTTTTAAAAGGGCCAGAGATGAAGCCTGACACACAGACTCAGGTAGTTTGTTCCAGGCATAAGGAGCAGCAAGGTGGAAAGATCGAAGTCTGGAGTTAGCAGTAGAAGAGAAGGGCACAGGTAGAAGGGATCTGCCAGAAGAGTGGAGCTCCCGAGGAGGGGGTGTAGGGAGAGATAAGAGAGGAAAGGTTATGAGGAGCAGCAGAACAAGTACACTAAGAGGTCAATAGGAGAAATTTGAACTGGATATGTAAGTGGATATGGAGCCAATGAAGCGACTTGAGAAGAGGGGTTATATGAGCATATTGAGGCTGGCAGAAGATTAGCCGCACAGCTGCGTTTTGAACAGATTGAAGGGGAGAGAGATGATTCAGAGGGAGACCAGCAAGGAGGAGGTTGCAATAGTCTAAATGGGAGATGACTAAAGAGCAGATAAGTGTCTTATTAGTTTGTGTAGAAAGGAAGGGGCGAATTTTGCCAATGTTAGAGAAAAAAGTGACAAATTTTAGCTATCTGTTGGATTGTGCAGAGAAAGAGAGAGTACAGTTAAAGATGTCCCCCAAGGTTGCGAGCTGAGGAAATAGGGAGGAGTGTAGTGTTATCCACAGAAATAGGGAACGGGGGAGGTGGGTTTAGGGGGAAAGATAAGGAGATTAGTTTTGGCCATGTTCAGTTTCAGACGGCGGTGAGACATCCAGGCAGCAATGTCGGATAAGCAGGCAAAGATCAGGGCCTGGATTTCTGGAGAGATTTCAGGCATAGAAAAGTAGATCTGAGAGGAGTCAGCATAAAGATAGTACTGAAAACCATGGGAGGAAATAAGTGCACCACGGACTGAGTTAGAGAGAGAAAAGGAGATGTCCCAAGACAGAGCCCTGAGGTACAACAACTGAAAGCAGGATAGTGGTAGAGGAGGAACCACCAGAATATAACCTAAAAGTGCGATGGGAGAGATAAGAAGAAAACCAGAACAGAACAGAGACCTTAAATCCAAGCATGGACACAGGGTATCAAGGAGAAGGTGATGATCAACAGTGTCAAAAGCAGCAGAAAGGTCAAGGATTAGAATCAAGTAGAGGCCTTTGGATTTGGCAAGGAACAAGTCACTGGAGACTTTGGTAAGAGTCATTTTCTATGGAATGTAGAGAATGAAAGCCAGATTTCAGTGGATCCAGAAGGTCTTAAAGGAAGGAAAGTCAACACAACGGCAGTGAACCACTCGTTCAAGTAGTTTTGAAGCAAAGGGGGGAGGCAAGACATAGATCAATAACTGGAAGGACAGGTAGGATCTAGTGAAGGCCTTTTGAGAAGAGGTGTAACCACAGCATGTTTGAAGGCCACAGGAAAAGTTGCAATGGAAAGCAATAGGTTAAGGTTATGACAGATGAAAGAGATGACGGCAGAAGAGATAAGAGCTTAGTAGACTGATTGGGAATGGGATCAGAAGAGCAGGTAGTTAGTTTGGAGGAGGAGAGAAGATTCACAGTTTCCTCCTCAGTGAGGAGAACAAGGGAGGAAGGGTCAGAAATCCCATGCATGCAGGTGGTATTAAGGTAAGCAGTAGCAGACTCCTCCATAGCCTGAGTTTTGGTGGCATCAGAATTTGATGCTCTAGGCAGTTGCCTATGTTACCTATTGTCACAAGCACAACGCCAAAACCACTAGTCTCTAGTTGTTGAGGGAGTGGTGGTTGATGTATCCTTCCTCTATCAGCTATATTTATGCTTCAAGTAAAAAGGATTGTAGTTGAGACAAACCGAGGGTAAGGCTTATGACAGAAAAAGTTTATTTTAAACACAAGAGAACAGATCAGGTTCAAGGTTCCATTAACAGGATAAATTATAGGCTTCTGCTTAAGGTTCAGCAAACTGGTGACAAAAACAAACAGAACTTAACAATGGCTTTTCAAAGTCCTCTTAAATGTAGAAGCTTAGCCTTTTCACAAGATAACAGTGTGCCACTTTTCTTATAGTCCTTTGTTGATCATAGCACAAAGAAACCAAGGTTAATTCTCCTATGGCAGTTTATCTTCACTCAGCCTCAATTCTCTGGGCTGCACTTCCAGGTGAATATGAAATAAGTATTCAAAATGTCCACCAAAACTCTTAACAGGCTTTTCATATAAAACAGGAGCAACAGCCTTAATTCTCTGGACTGCACTTCCAAGTGAATATGAAATAAGCATTCAAAATGTCCTCAAAACTCTTAGCAGGCTTTTCTTATAAAACAGGAGCAAAGCACAAACTCTTAAAGCAGCCAATTAGCTTTCTTGCTGTTGCAAAGTTCTACCACAGCTGATAATCAGGCATGAAACACAGCTTTCTTTACCAGCTTATGTGGCAGTAAATTCCCTTTCCAAAACACACAGGAATTTACCTCCTTACTGCTTATGCTTTAAGGTTACCTTTGCAAGAGGAACAATTCTTTCAAGGCTAGCTCTTCTTCAACACTTCAATTCTAAAGCTTGACATAAAGAACAATCCATAAACATATCTTCTTCCCCCACCTCTGGCTCTGGTTCTCCCAATTGCATGGGCTCTGACTCACTCACTTGATCAGACTGCTCAGCTGACAATCTCTCTGGTGGTCTGAAAACTTCTCCACTTCCTGGCTTCCACCCCTGTTGCGAACCTGATTCAGGGAAAGCAGCTCTCACAGCTCTGGGTAGCTCAACCCTTCTCCAGGAGTTAGCACCTGCTCTGGCTTCTCCAGCATTCCATCGTCCTTGCTGTTCTGGACTCTGTTCCTCTCCCCATCTGCTGCTTCTCTTGCTTCCTCCGCTGCTCCTCTGGTTTCCTCTCCTGCTCCTCCTCTCTCCATAATCTAACCAGGGTTCATACTCACTGGGATCCAACCCCACCTCTTTCTCTCCCAGGTGTTTGTAATCTCCCTGCCTTCTGAACTTAGAATAATCAGTGCACTTGTTAGAGTAAGGGCTTTGGTCCTCGTGCTTGCAATCTCCCCCTCTTACTCTATCAAGCATTTCCTGAAACCTATTCCAGCTGGGGGTTTTCTGCTTTTGAAACGTGTTCTGGCCTTCTGACCCTGCACACCTAACAGAGGTCCCTTGATTAAGGTGAATTCCTTATGCTGCTCACCTCCCCCATGCTCTGGATGGCTGACCTTGCCACACTATGCATGAATTTGGGCCTGGGAGAATGAATGTATTTTTCTTTTTTTTTTTTAATTCATATGATAAATTTTATTAGGCAATCATATCAGCAAAAGAACAAGCAATAAATGGCAACACTGACTGTTAGCTGATGACACATCTAAACCACAAGTAGCATATACAAGACAATCAAGATGCTAAGCTTATAATACAAACCACATAATATTACCACTTTTTGAAATTCTTTTAACTTAAGCCAGACCTTATTTATTATTTATTTATTTACATTCTCTTATATACCGCGCTATTCTGCATCAGTGCGGTTTACATTGAACAAACTGAAATTACATTGAACAGGGCATTATAACTTGGAGATAACTATTTTACAGGGAACATGGGCTATGGAGGGTTAAGTTGCTTGCCCAAGACCACAAGGAGCACCTGTGGGACTAGAAACCCCAGTCCTTCTGGCCCACGGTTGCTGTCCTCTAGTGGGATTTGAACCCCCGACCTTCCGGCCTGAAGTATCTTGCCCCAACCACTAGGCCACTCCTCCACCTTGACAAATTTTGTGCAGATATAGGAGCCAGGCCAAAATCTTAGGAGCCCGTGCTTGTGACCCACCTCCCCCCCAACCCCCGTCATCTTTAGATAACAATGGTTATAGCTTCAGATAACAAATATCTCTGTGGTGCAACGGTGGTGTGCCTGTCTGTGTGTGGGATGTGGCGGTACGTGCTTTTGTGTGGGTGGGATGCAGGACTGTGGTGCATGTATGTGTGTGCTGCAGAGCTAGGAAGCCTCTGTGGCACAGAGGTGTATTGCCTGTGTGTGTGTCATGTGTGGTGCAGTTGCGGGGTGTATGTGTATAGTGCCTCTGCATGCGTCTGTCATGCGAAGCTGGGGTGCATATGTAGTGTAGGGGTGGGTTGTGTGTGTCTGTGTAGTGTTGAGGTGAGGTGAGGTGCTTGCATGTATGTTCTTGGTGGAGATGCAACCTTTGGCATATATAGATTGTAATTTTTGTCCCCATGCAGTCATCCCTTTAACCTCCACCTTGCACTCTTCCCTCTCCACTTCAACTCCTCCCTATTCTCTGTTGCCCTTCTGGACTCTCTCACCTTCTTCCTCCCCTCCCCCCCCCCCTCCATTCTCCCATCCTCTTCATTTTTTTTTTCTAAAGATACTACTCCTCAAAATTTTTGCTGTCTCTCTCCCATCTTACTACTTTTTTTTCTGAAGGCTCCGATCCTCAGGAGGGATCTTTGCTGCAATCAGGGTTTAGATGAAGCAGACAGCCCATGGGATTGGAGTCAAATACCATCTGTAAAACTTTATAAATATTTTCCTGAATAGGCACAGCTAAAGACAATTTAGAGATCAGCTGTATCGTCTGGTCCCACTCTTCTCATCATACACCTTTCCCAATTCCCTCTAATACTGCAACTGATTAGAAAACAAGAGAAAGGGTCCTTCTTACTAAAACTTTGTACAGAATCGAGATCAAGCCTATAGGGGAAGGTAGTGCCTCACATAAATCCACCAATTCAGAGTCAAAAACAGTTTGAAGGCACCACACTATCTTGGTCTAAAGTTTACTTCTCATAACTTTACCATTGACAGAGGGGAGATGCCGGACCCAGGGTAATAAGGGGAGAAGGAAATGCAGGACATGGGGGGCAAGAGAGGGGACAAGATGGACTCTGATAAAAAAGGTTGAGAAAGAGACAGAGAGATGCTGGACATGGAAGTAATAGGGAGGGGATGCTATTGTATGGAATGCTGGATGCAGGGGATAGGAAGGGAGAGGGAAGACATGTCAGGATAGAGAAAGAGCAGAGATACTGAATAAAGAGGGAGGGAGAGACAGTGGATGATAGATGAAAGATATTAGACATGGAGGGGAGAGAGTGAGTGAGCAAAAGTCTGGGGAATAATGGACTATGGAGAAGAGGTGGGAAATGGGAGGACTGGGTGAGGGTTGAAAAGTGGTAGGTAGATGGAGTAAAAAAGAGGAGGTTTGAGATCTGGATTGTAAGAAGGAGTAGTTAAATCTGAGTGGACAGAGAGAAAAAATAAATGGAAGAAAGTTGAAAGGAAAAAAATAATATCCAAGATGGAAGAAAGTGAAGAAAACAGAAGGGGAGACAAGAAATGGCAGATGGCCTAGAGACCGTAGAAAGAGAACTAAGAGAAGGCATAGGAAAGCAGAAGCCTCAGATTAGGACCAGCATGATCAGAGAATAAAGTAGTCATACAACAAAGGTAGAAAATATAATTTTATTTTCAGGGAATCATGGGATGTGCTAAGAGGGAGCAGACGTGCTTCAGCTCTTTCCGGATTCTCTTCGCTTCTGAACCCTCAGAGCCTGAGCAAAGTATCGCAGAGATCAGAACGGAAGCATTGTGAGAGATACCAGCAAGCTGAAGTAAAGCAAGGCTGGTGCAGGGTCCTGGAGGAGACGAAATCTTCACAATGTGACAAGGAGAAATCGGCGGGTCTCCTCTCCAAAATGGCAGAATCGCCATCATTGCCAGAATCTGTAGGCCAGCACACTCTGAAGTGACCCAGACAGTGGTGGGTGCATTGGCGCAAACGTTCAAGTTACTCACAGGCAAGATGGACACTATGAGATAAGCCGTGGAGACCTTTGCGGGCTGCTACCAGGGAATGCGATAGCAGATTTCCCAGGCAGAAGATGCAGCAACGATGGCAGGACAAGAACTGCGCCGACTCCAGGAACTCGTGGCTGCATACAAAGCAAAACTCGACGATCTCGAGAACCGTAGCAGGCGAAACAACCTGCGGTTCATCAGGGTGCCAGAGTCAGTGAAAGACGGGGAACTTTGTGAATATCTGGAGGCACTTCTCCCTAGTTTCTTGGAGTTAAAAGCTGATCTACTCCCTCTGCAGTTGGAAAGGGCGCACAGGATAGTGCCCATCTACACAACAAACAACTGATCGTACATTGTCTTGGCGCACTTTCTAAACTATGTGCAAAAAGATGCAGTGTCAAAATCCGCCCGGCAGCAATGCCTGACTGCACAAAATGAACTTAAACTCCGCATCTACCAGGACTATTCAGTGGCTCTTAGCCAGCGGCAGAGGGCCTTCACAGCAGTATGCCAACATCTGATCAATGCACATATTAAATTTATAGTGCAGTACCCTGCCCGCCTCCGAATCTACTACAATGGAACTCAGTAGGTGTTTGGTACCATCGCGACAGTTTGTGGCTGATTTGGATACTGGTGGTCAGGTAACTGAGGACACTCAACGAGAGAGGTGCTGGAGGTGAGACCGCAGGACATTCATTGAAAGGATGGTTTCAAAGACTTGGGACCACATGTTACTAGCCCACAGCTATTGTATGGGCTGTCACTCTGAAAATTATGCAAGGGTCAGGACATTAAAGCCACCAATGAAAGAACAGTGACTTTGGAAAGAGTGATTGGTATCAAAGAGACTGAGCAACATGGAGCAGTAGCGCGGACCCCGGGATGTAAGATATTGTTCAAATGTTAACTTGCAGTGTGATTTGGAATTGAATGTCTGTTGTTTTGGGTCACAGATAGATGATGAGAGGATTAGAAGTGGTGAAGTTCATTGGGTAGGAAGGAAGAGGGGAGAGTAGGGGTAGGTGATTAAAAGATGGCCAATGTTAGATACTACGGTAAGGGGGGGTAGGGAGAGTAGCTGAGTGAAGCCCAAGCAATACACCCCCAGGCTAACAAATAACCGGGCCATAAAAAGCAATCCTATGGATAGAACCCTGATTTGAGAAAGGGCCAATAAGGCGTCCACCCACATATTCCCCATATACCAAATGGAAGGGATAAAGGTAAGTCCCGGCAATGGTAAAGACATAAAGCAGACCTCTGTCTGCCTACAAATTCTGCCAATGAAATGGGTGCTCGGGGATGGAAGAGAGCCAGAACAAAAGAAGGAGCTGATCTGGAATAGGTATAAAAGTGGGAAGAGGGCGGGCACAGTGGGGAAAAAAGGACGATCACACGAGATGAGCTGAGAATAAAGGGAACAGATAGAGGGAAGGAGAGGGGAACAGAGGCGGGGGAAGGGGAGAGACCCACTCTTAAAGTGACTCACATGGAGGGAGAAAGTGGTTTAGTAGAGAGAAATGGCGGGGGGCATTTGCAATGGGAGGAGAATGGAAGGGAGGGGAAGGGAGACAATGGAACTTTAAGTGAGCAGCAGTCGAATATACCTACTCCCGAGAGTGGGAACCAGGGTAAACGGTGGTCCCTAGGCTAGGGGGGGTCCCCCAAGTTATTAGCAATGCAGATCTTTGTACTAGGCCTTAATCAGCGGGGAAAGGGTTGAAAATACTCTCATGAAACGTGTGCAGATTAGGCGCTCCTATCAAAAGATAAAAGATACTGCAAGCAGTAGCCCGCCAGAATTGTGATATAGCATTTTTCCAGGAGACCCATCAGTCTGTCTCGAAACATGGGAAATTGGGTCGCGAATGGGTGGGCCATATATTTGGTGCAGCAGTTCACGGTAAGAAAGGGGGTGTAGCTATATTGTTCCACAAGCAAGTACTGTTAGATTGTAAGTTTGAAAAAAGAGATCCTTTAGGTAGATATATAATTTTGGCAGGGGACATGTAGGGCCATCCTGTAGCGCTATGTAATATTTATGGTCCCAGGATGCCAGACGCTCCTTTCTATGCCCAGTTGGCGTCAGCATTGGAACAACTACTGGAAGGAAGATTGATTGTGAGGGGGAGACCTAAATGGGGTCCTGGACCCCTTGATGGACTCTTCACGACAGAATACTGGCACCCGTGAGGGGATGACATGCATTTTGCAACAGTTTTGTCGACGCCTTCACCTAGTAGATCCATGGCGGCTTCTGTAGCCTACAGACAGAGACTATACCCATCTGTCTTGTGCCCATGGGACCAATGCTCGCAGCGACTACATTCTTACATCAGAAAACGTATTTACATAGGTGGAAGAGATTAAAATAGGACCAGGAAAGATATCCAACCATGTGCCTATTTGGATCTCGCTGGACTGGTACCTCTAGAACTATACAAGGGGGAGTGGTTCCATAGCTATATCAGGGAAAAGTGGCAAGCTTATGTGACCCATAATTCGCAACATCAGGATGACCCAGAATTATTTTGGGAGATGGCAAATGTGGTCTTAAGAGGAGAGATTATGGCATATTCGGCACGCCACTGATGCCTTCTTAATGCTCGGATTCTAAGACTGGCGCGCCAGGTGATGCAGGCTCAGAGACGACGTGCCTGGTATCCAACGACAGTCTACAGGATACGGCTTTTAGAAACCGAGGCAACATTAAACAAGGTCTTGCATCAGCGAGCCAAAAAAACTTATGTACTACAAGTATCAACTTGTCCAACATGGCAATAAGACGGACAAGCTGCTGGCACGATGTCTGTGGGGAGCGCAGGGGTCACGTCTCATGCCAGCTTTACGTAACGGAGTGGGCAAATTACATAAAACATCGACGGAGATTGCCCACCTTTTTTGCACATACTACCGAGATCTGTATAGGGGGACAGCAAGTACCATCTGATATGATTAACTCCTATCTTCAGAACCTGACTCTACCCAAATTGACCATACGAAAAATGAAGCAGCTGGGGGCACCCATCACCACGCAGGAGATATATAACAGCATTCAACAGGCACAATACTGTAAAGCCCCTGGCCCAGATGGGTTTCCAGTGGAATTTTACAAAATCTTACATGTCGAAGTGATGACCCGGATGGTGGCTGTTTATCAGCAACGCACCCAACAACAGGAGTTCAGATGAGGGGATAACCGAGCCTACATCACACTACTTCCTAAAGCAGGAAAAGACTGGCTCCAAATGAGCTCACATCTCCACATTTCACTAATTAACTTTGATCTGAAATTGTTAGCAAAGATCTTGGTGAAAATATTGGCCCCGCTGTTGCCTGAGCTAGTGCGGAACCCACAGGTGGGCTTTGTAAAGGGGCGTTATGCAACAGGTAACTTAAGAAAGATCATAGCCTCCCAGGAGTAGGCCCATATACAAGAAATATCATTGATACTAATCAACTTTGACACCGAAAAGGCATTTGATAGAGTGGGGTGGGAGTATCTTTTTCAATTACTCCCTCACTACGGATAGATGGGACCTGCCTGCAAATGATTAAAATCTTGTATGCGCACCCTACAGCGGCGATTTTAGTTCATGGATATCTCTCAGAGGCCTTTGCGCTAGAGAGGGGAACGCGGCAGGGTTGCTCCCTTTCACCCTTGCTATTCGTGTTATCCCTAGACCCCTTCATTTGGACACTGGAAAGTTGTTGGGCTGTGCCCGGGATCCATATGGGCAATTCGGAATTCAAGATAGCGGCATTTGCTATTGATATTTTGGTCCATATTTCCCGCCTGCAGTCATCGCTACCCTGTCTACTAGAGGAATTTGATCTGTACGGTCAAATAACCAAATTTCAGCTTAATAAAAAGAAGTCAGAAGCCTTGGATGTTTCGGGACCACTGAAGGAGTGGTGGGGCCCTGGCTTCCGACTCTGATGGGCTAACCGGAGTTTCATATACTTAGGGATACGACTGACCGCTGACCCTCGACAGCTTTACCGGTCAAATTGGGGAAGGGTGATGACTCAGATGCAGATTAAGATGCAAGAGTGGTTCGTCCCTCCATATGCCATTCTTTGGCCGAGTGGCGGCCTTTCGCATGATTCTGTTTCCGAAGCTGCTCTATATGTTGCAGACTTTACCAAGTTGCCTGTTACATAGAGATGTCACCTTACACGAAAGAGACTTACGTAGATTCCTTTGGCACAGTGGGCTGCCGAGAATCTTGTTATCATGCCTAAGGGTTCCTTGGTATAGAAGGGGATTGGGAATCCCAGACATTTACCATTACATGCAAGCATGCCAGCTGCGCCACTTGCGGACTGGTTGGGGCAAACTGAGGTGTTCATCCCCCGGGACCTGGAAGCGGAATTTTTGAAACCTCTCTCCTTGACGGCAGTATTACACGTCAAGACAGGATCGTTGCCGGAGAGATTGCACCAGAGTTGAGTGGTGGGGCCTATAAGAGGGGTTTGGCGATATCTTTGCAGGCAATGGCGCGTCTCCCCAGCTGTTTCCAGTTTCTTGTCTATAAGAGGGAACCCACACTTTACACTGGGCTCAGAGAACTGGGTATCCAAAGTATGGGAGGAGAAAGGGATAGAGCGTGGGGCATGTGGTGAACTTAGAGGGTGAAATTAAACTTTACACAGCACTGAGACAAGAGTATGAGCTTCCAGGGTTGTATATTTTCACTTACTATCAACTAAGGCATTATATCCAATCCCTTCCAAAGGAAAATTTAACAGTAGAGGCCTCAGCACGCATGATTGAATTTTTCGAAATGGGAGACAGAGACCGTATGTCCAGTTCGCAACTGTACCATAAGTTGGAGCAGTGGGCTCCACTTGCAGACTTTTCAATGATAGGCAGTGGGAAGTGGAGCTAAGTCTACAAATGGAAGCAGGGGAAGTGTGATGAGCTGTTGCTCGAATCCCAGTTTTGGTTAAATTGGCTCAGCTACAAGAGATACAGTATGGGGCCATCTGTCGAGCCCAATTCTCTCCGCTATGGGCAGTATGAAGTGGCGTGGCCCCTAGCAGTAATTGTCCTTGGTGTGGAATACGCAACGCAAATTTGGGGCACTTATGGTGGAAATATAGGCAGATAGAAAGATACCGGAGGCGGATACAAGGCTACTTAGAAACCATAGTTTGATAGCCTTCTATGGGGTGGCTGGTGGTAATGGACCAGCTAGCTCGGGCCAGACCGAAAGGGTGTTGGGAGAGACTACTAGTCCAGAAAGCTTGTGTGGTAGGTAAGCAGATTGTGCTTCGACACTGGCAAGAGACAATAGCCCCCTCGTTTTGGGAATGTTGGAATACCTTCCACGGGCCGATGTTGATGGAGCATCCCAGAAGGGTGGACGACGTCGAGAGCATTTCTTGGCACTTTGGGGAAGATACATTGATTCTCCAGGACCAAGCAGGAAGTCAGTCCTCACATATGGGTGACATTGATGTCGATGGAGCCCCTGCGGAGCATTTCCCCAGCTTTCTATGAAAGCCTTTGGGAATACTGCACGCATGCACGGTCCCCTTCCCGCCTAAAGGTGCCATCTTTTTCCGTGGAGCCCGTCGGACGTCTGTCCTAGTTCACCCGGAAAACAGTTAGATTTTTCTTGCTATTTCCTGCGATTTCATCGCAGCTTTTTGCCAGGTTCGACGCCGGTTCCCCTTCCCGCCGGGTTCGGTACACCGGTATCGAGCCCGTTCTCATTTTTTCAGTTTTTGCCCTTCGTGGCTGGCGTTCGCGCCCTTTTTTCTTTTACCCTGGAAGGCCGATCCTTTGACCTCGCGGGGACTCTTTTTTCCCCGATGGCTTCCAGTGGTTTTAAAAACTGTGATCGGTGCAAGAAACTAATGTCTCGGTCCTGATCATGATCCTCAGATCTGTGGACCGTGTGGCAAAATGTCCACTAAGGCACTGCGAAGTTGCCAGCACCAAAAGGAAAGGCTTTTCTCTGATTCGGCCTCCGGCCGGGCCCGGACCTCGTCTGAGGCCTCGACGTCTCGGGAGTCTGACCCTGAGCATCGTTGGGGTTCTTCGGACAGGGGGTCCCCCGAGTGGGAACGAAAGAGGAAGAAGCGTCTCGCGAGGGCGGCATCGGAGGAGTGCTTCATGTGGAGCCGGAGTCTGCTGGACACGTAAGTCCTGTTGTCCTCGAGGACTCTCCTCCCAGGGAGCCGACGTCGGGCCCAGCACCGCCGGGGCCCGAGTCGGTGGCTGCTGAGTCTTCTGAGCTGGGTCTCAGGCTGACAGACTCTGCCTTCATTGATAAGCAGCGGATGCTGATGGCCAGCCTTGCCGGCGCATCTGCCCCGACCACCAGGACATCGACGTCGAAGTCGACCCCGGAGACCGAGCCGATTCTCAAGACCATGAACGTTCGAGGTTGTCCTCGGTCGCAGTCACCCTCGACCTCCCGGTCGGGACCGAGTGCGTCGACGTCGGTGCCTTATGCATCTGGGCGGGTGCTGCCGGGCCCTGGGCGGTCGGAGCCCGACTCCTCTTCGGACAAATCCGCCTGGGAGACGGAGGACGAGGAGTCCCGATACCTTCAAGACTCGGTGCGTCCTGTCGGACTCACCGCAGTCTGAGCCCCGGAGTAGATCCCCTCCGGAGGATACCCGGTTCTCGGAGTTCGTTCGGGATATGGCCACTGCTATGGCAATCCCCGCGGACCCCGAGGAGGAGCATCGAGCTGAAGAGCTCGAGGCCCTCCAGTATGACTCTCCTCTGAAGGAGGCCTTTACTGTGCCGGTTCCTCCGATGCTGGAACGGCTCCTCTTCTGGATGTGGGAGGCACCAGCCTCGGCGCCGGTTCTGAGCAAGCGGGTTGATTCCATTTATCGACTCCGTAAGAGCCTTGGTTTTCAAAAGGCGCAGCTACCACACCATTCCATGGTGGAGGAATCGGCCATGCATCGTCTGAAAAGTCAGAAGATGCACTCCGCGGTGCCCCCTGGCAGGGAGGCCTGGAACCTGGATGCGTTTGGTAGAAAGTGCTTCCAGGGCTCGATGCTTGCTTGCCGTGTCCAGTCTTACCAGCTGTACATGGGCATGTACTTGCGGGACCTGGTGAAGGAGCTTGCCGGGTTCTCTGCTGGTTTCTCCGGGGAACCTTTGCAGAGGTTCAAGTCCTTGTCCTTGGGGATTCGGGAATGCTCTAAGTTCATGTCCCGCGCAGCCTACGATGGCTTCGAGGCCTCGGCCCGTGTTGCGGCAGCCGACATCGCAGCTTGATGCCAGGCATGGCTGCAGTCATCGGATCTCGAGCCATGGGTACAAGACAAGTTGGTCGATGTCCCTTGCCGAGGTGAGAACCTTTTTGGCAAGCCCATGGCCGAGAAGGCTGCACAGCTCGAGACCGAGCACCTCACGAGAACAAGGCTGTCTAGAAAGACTTCTGCCCCTTCTCATAAAAAGAACGGCTCGGGTAAGAAGTCCTTTTACCCGAGGAAGGTGGAGGAAGGTGACTGCCTACAAACAGTTCCCACCTTACCAGGCCTCCCCAGCTCCCCCACAGGGTCAGCAAGCCAAGGAGCAGGGACATGGGCCCCGTAGGCAGAAGGCCCCCAAGCCTCAAGCTCCTGCTCCCACTCCCACTCAGCAGGGTGGGGGTTTTTGACTCCCAAGGCATAGCCTTTCCGTCTCTGCTGTCCCATCCCTGCACAGGAGGTCGACTAGCCCTGTTTGCCCACAGGTGGCCACCCATTACAGGCGACAGTTGGGTCTTAAGCATAGTCCACACGGGTTATATGCTTCATTTCCATCAGTTGCCTCCTCCTTACTTCCCTGGAGAGCCTCCAAGGCCCCCTCTCCACACAGACCTCCGCCTTCAGGAGCTTCAGGGTCTGTTGCGAGACAAGGCGGTGGAGCCTGTGCCTCCCCACCTCCAAAGTCACGGTTTCTATTCCAGGTACTTCCTCGTACCAAAGAGAACCGGAGGCCTCCGGCCTATTCTTGACCTCAGAAATCTCAACAAGTTCCTAGAGAAAGAAAAGTTCAAGATGCTTACTCTTGGAACACTTCTGCCCTACCTCCAGCAGGGAGATTGGCTATGTTCCTTAGATCTAAAGGATGCGTACACTCACATCCTCATTCATCCAGACCACAGAAAGTACCTCAGGTTCATTGTGGGAGGAAACCATTATCAATACAGAGTGCTGCCTTTCGGCCTCACCTCCGCCCCCAGGGTCTTTACCAAATGCCTGGTGGTGGTGGCGGCCTACCTGAGAAATCAGGGTATCTTTGTCTTCCCCTATCTAGACGACTGGCTCATCAGGGGTCAGACGTGCCAGGAGGCCAGGCAAGCCACCCTCCGCATTATTTCTCTTCTTCAACACTTGGGTTTTGTCATAAACTTCGCAAAGTCCACTTTGCTCCCCTCCCTGAACTTGGAGTTCATAGGGGCGAGGCTGGACTCTCTGCAGGCAAAGGCTTTTTTGCCAGAGGACAGAGCCCAGAGACTGATAGACTTGGCAAACCAGTTTCTCCAGAGGCCACTGGTTTCCGCCAGACTCTGGCTGCATCTTCTGGGCCACATGGCGTCGACAGTGCATGTGACTCCCAATGCCAGACTCCGTATGAGGCCTGCACAGTGGTGCCTCAGGACTCAGTGGACACAGTCCACAGGACGCCTCCGAGACAGAGTAAGGGTGTCCAGACCATTCCTGCACTCCCTACGCTGGTGGCTACACCCCCCCCCCCCCCAATCTACTGCAGGGGGTGCCTTTTCAAATTCCTGGGTTCACAGTGGTGTTGATCACAGATGCCTCTCTGCAGGGCTGGGGAGCACATTGTCTGGGCAAGTGCACCCAGGGCCTGTGGTCTCCTTGGGAGACCACGCAGCAGATCAACCTACTGGAACTCCGGGCTATTCTCTTAGCCCTCAAGACTTTCTCTCAAAAACTGGCTCACCAGTCTGTCTTAGTACAGACGGACAACCAAGTAGCCGTGTATTATGTGAACAAGCAGGGAGGCACTGGGTCCATGCTCCTTTGTCAGGAGGCACAGGACCTTTGCTTGTTTGCGCTCAAGCACAACATGTTTCTCAAAGCTGTTTATCTCCCTGGCCATGAGAACTGCCTGGCAGACAGGTTGAGCAGAGTTTTGCAGCCCCACGAATGGCAACTCCACTCATTAGTGGTTCAGAAGATTTTCCTAAAATGGGGACTTCCATCCATAGATCTCTTTGCCAGTCCCCTAAACAAGCAGCTGCCCAGGTTCTGCTCCAGGCACCCGCATCCCATGAGGTGGGCAGCGGATGCTTTTCTGATTTCCTGGTCTCAGGGCCTCCTATATGCGTTTCCTCCCATGCCTCTGGTGGCCCGAACCCTGTTCAAGGTTCTACAGGACAAGGCCTCGGTACTCCTAGTAGCTCCCAGGTGGCCGAGGCAGCCTTGGTTTCCACTTCTGCTTCAACTGGCAGTGGAACCCCCACTGCCTCTGGGGTTGCAGCCCGACCTTCTCTCTCAAGATCAAGGTTCTCTTCTGCACCCGAATCTCAGATCTCTCAATTTGATGGCCTGGAGGCTGCAAGGGTAGTTTTGGCTCCCTGGGGCCTGCCTCCAGAAGTTGAAGAGGTCGTCCTGGCCTCTAGGAAGCAGTCCACTAGAAAAACCTATGCCCTGAAATGGAAAAGATTTTCTGTGTGGTGTCAGCTGCGTACAGAAGACCCTTTCTCTTGTGCTGTACCAGTGATGCTTCAGTATCTGCTGCACTTGTCCAATCAGGGCCTTAAGTCCAATTCTGTTCGGGTCCACCTTTCAGCTCTGGCAGCTCACCACTCTCTGGTGGAAGGACACTCTCTCTAGGTTCACCCCTTGGTGTCCCGGTTCCTCAGGGATTTGCTCTTGCTCAAGCCTCCTGTCCGTCCTCCAGCCCCTGAGTGGAAGTTGAATGTGGTCTTGCAACAACTGACTCGCCCACCTTTTGAGCCGATGGCTACTTGTCCTCTCTGCTTCTTTTCCTGGAAGACTCTCTTCCTGGTAGCCTTAACCTCAGCCAGACGAGTGAGTGAGCTTCAGGCCCTGGTCTGTGACAGGCCTTACCCCAGATTCTATAGGAAAAGGGTAGTCCTTAGGACTCATCCAAAGTTCCTCCCGAAAGTTGTCTCCTCTTTCCATCTCAACCAGGAGGTGGTTCTTCCAACATTCTTCCCTAGGCCTCATGCAAGCCAGGCTGAAGCGGTCCTGCATACCCTGGACTGTAGGAGGGCCTTATCCTTCTACCTTGACCGTACGCAGGGACATAGAAGGGCTACTCAGCTCTTCATCTCTTTTGACCCTAATAATTTGGGGTTAGCTGTGTCCAAGCGTACCTTGTCCATCTGGGTGGCTGACTGCATCACCTGGGCTTACAAGGCGGCTGACCATCCCTTGCAGGGTCGGGTCACGGCCCACCGTGTAAGGGCTTTAGCTGCCTCAGTAGCTCATCTCCGCTCTGTACCGTTGGCAGACATCTGCAGGGCTGCAACTTGGTCCTCAAGCCAGACTTTTGCGGCCCATTACTGCCTGGAGAGGGAGTCCCGTAGGGACAGTGCTTTTGGCCAGGCAGTACTCCGGAATCTCTTTGAGGTTTAGGCAACTCCTGCCCTCCAGCCCTCCGTTGGGCTACCGGTGGAGGTTCTTTCAGTGCAAAGCATTTTCTTTGATGCTGGGACTAGAGGGAGTTCTCTTGTTCAGCCTGGGTTCCTGGTAGCCCAGAGCTAGGGAGTCACCCATATGTGAGGACTGACTTCCTGCTTGGTCCTGGAGCAAGAGTAGTTACTCACCTGTAACAGGTGTTCTCCAGGAACAGCAGGATTCAGTCCTCACAACCCTCCCTCCTCCCCTGGGAGTTGCAGTTGTATATAGTTAATTTTTACATTTTTTGTGTGCTGTTTTTTAGCTTGTCACGGGCCTCTTAGTAGGAGACTCCGCGTGTCCACTAGGCGACTGCCTAGGGTGTTGTGAATACCTTGATCTGCTTTCTCTTTTGTATACAGAGTCAGTCAGTCAGAGTGGTAAATTAAAGTAGGGTTTATTCCCGTTCCCTGGCGGATATCATTTCTTTGCAAACAAATACAGAACGATGAAACAAACTAAACAAAAACAGCTGGAATACTTTTTCCTTCTCTCTCTTGTTCCTTTTACAAGACAGTTCAGCATAAAGATGTTATCTCATCAGACAAGCATATCGTACAGTCCATCGGTTCAGGATCAGGATAAATATTATTGCTTTCTCCCTGTATTACATCTGGATGGTGACTGTTACAGCCCGGCTCACATTCATAGCATGTGCTGGGTTCGCTTACTGGGGGAAGGTAGACTCTCTCTTCTCCCAGGCACTTGTCTAGCTCAGGGTTGTAAAAACCTCTTGTATAATAAGTCTCTTTATGGCCAGCCTCCCTTGGCTCTCTTACAGGGAAGTCTGTACACTTTCCTATGTTAAAACTTTGCTCAAAACATGGATTGTAAAAACTCACAGCTTCTCTTCTCTCCCCAGCATAAGGCTTTAACCCTGTTACCTTCTGTGTGCTTCTGGAGTCAGCTGTGGGGTTTCTTTCTCTCAGCAAAGCTTTACCGGCATGTAGAAAGTTTCCCCGTGGTTTGGGAAAACCCTCGGAGTTAGTGTCCCACTTCCTGCTTGAAGGGAAATCCTCTCTGGGACTATCTCTCCAGAGATTCGTTTCTCTACTGCTCCACTGCTCTTGCCTGGAGCTTCCCTTAAGAGCTTTTGGTCCTCCCAGACCTCCAAAGCTTCCCCTGGAGTTGTAACGTCTCCTGGGGTTTTGGGACTCTTTCTGCCTCGGAGACTTGCCTGCCTGATGCTGGAACTCCACCTGCATCTGACTGCCACTCTCCTCCTCAGAGTCCTGCTTGCTTTCTTTCAGGTAACTGCTTGGACTTCTTCTCGTGCTCTCCTTCCTGCTCTTTGCATGAGTCTCCCTCTGGATCTTGCTCTCTGCGTGAGTCTCTGCCTGAGACTGGAACCGAATCTTAATCTGACTTCCTGGTTCTAACCAGGGCCCTTTGTACCTCCCCTCTCTGCACGTTACGTCAGCTTCTGGGGACAGGTGTTTGTAATGAGGTTCCTGAATTCTATCTGCGTCACTGCTCAGAAAAGGAAACCTCATTTTAAACCCTTTCTGTTCTATCTGTGCTGATGGCACCGGCTGCTCAGCCCTTCCCAGCCACGCTGAATCCCTCTGCCTAGCCAAGTCTGAGGTGAGTTCTTCACTCTTACTAAGCTCACTTGGCTCCACTGTATCACAAGCTATGTCATTTGACTGAGCAAGATGGCACCTTTAGGTGGGAAGGGGACCGCGCATGTGTGCAGTATTCCCAAAGGCTTTCATAGAAAGCTGGGGAAATGCTCCGCAGGGGCTCCATCGACGTCGATGTCACCCATATGTGAGGACTGATTCCTGCTGTTCCTGGAGAACACCTGTTACAGGTGAGTAACTACTCTTACCATGACCCCGCTGACTCGTAATGAGCTGCTGACACTGTAGAAAGGCGCTGTGAGTCCCAGGGGAACGTGAAGGGGAGCCCGAAGTAGGGAGCAAGCCCAGAAAAGAATAGGTAGAGGAGTAGGGGGGGAGAATGTAAAGATGACATAAGAAAAGGGAGGGGGGATGGAGGGAATCGGGAGGGAGGAGAAGAATCTAAGATAGCTGTCATACAGGAACAGGCACCTAGATATTGGGGCTGGACGGGTTGGCTGGCCAGGCATCAGAGCAACTGCATGGCCAGAGATCCTTGCCCCGCTGATATTTTATTATCCTTATTATGGATCCACACCTGTCTGTGGAAGGGTGGAAGGGGAGGGGGGAAAGTTGGTACAGGGGAAGTATGATGGGAGAGAATAAAAATTAAAAACTGATATTGCTGGTAGGCACTAATGTACGACGTGTATACTGGGGGGGGACACAGATGATAGAGGAATATCAACTGTACATGCTATTTGTTATTGTGGGAAGAAACCAGTTATACAAAGTTTGAATTGACTTTTGCTAATAAAGATGATTTGAAATAATTCTATTTTCAATTTAGTGATCAAACTTTATGCTATCTTTATATTTTACACAGTATGGGGAAATGCATTTCTTTTATTTCTCTGGTGTTGCACTACATGCAGATTCTGGCCTCTTGGGGTTTCAGTTTAATTTTTGTCTACATATTTTTATTTTTATTTTAGGTTGTGGTCACTTATTCTGTACATAAGAACATAACATTACATAAGAACATAAGATATGCCATACTGGGTCAGACCAAGGGGTCCATCAAGCCTAGTATCCTGTTTCCAACAGCAGCCAATCCAGGTCACAGGTACCTGTCAGGTTCCCAAAAAGGTACACAAATTCCATGATGCTAATCCTGTCATAAGCAGTGGATTTCACTAGTCCTCTTTAATAATGGTATCTCCAGGAACAAGCAGGAATGTAGTCTTCACATATGGGGTATCGTCGGTACCGACGGAGCCTGCACGGGAACGCTCCCCAGCGTCCAATAGGAACACTTTTGGGAGCATCCCTCAGCACATGCGCGCTGCCTTCCCGCCTTTCCAACTGTCCCTTTTCAGTTCTTCGTTTTCCGCGGAGCCGACAGGATCTATTCCCTGTCACCACAGAAAATTCCATCTTTAAATTTGTTTTCTTGTGGTTGCGTTTGCCTACCACACGACGCTTACTGGTACCGCCGGTTCTTTTTTTGTCTTTTCAAAAAAAAAAAACTTATACTTTAAACTCTTTCTCTTCAGAAACTTTTCTCTTTTGGTGCTAGGTGCCATTTTGGGCACTAGGCCCCATATTCCTAAAACATGGAAAAACCAACTGGTGTTTTTAAAAAATCTACTAAGTGTGGCGGTACCATTTCCGTCACTGACACCCATGATTGGTGTCTTAAATGTTTAGGGCCTGAACATTCTCCAACTGAATGTCTCTCCTGTATGGGGATAACAAAAGGAGGAAGACAGAACCGGGCTGCAAAGCTCGGTACCCTCTTTTCTTCGGATGCCAGATCCATTGCATCAACATCGTCAAGGGCCTCTTCTTCCTCCCATGGATCTCAGGTAACTAAACATAAAAGCCGGTCCTCAAAGGGTAGCTCTCCTGCTAAGTATCGAGAGGCCACTGCCCTTGCCCTTGAGGGAACCACACCAGCAAAACAGCCCCAGCGGGAGGCTTCGGCTTCCAAAGCATCGATGGGGCTTCAGGATATTCTCGAGGCCCCAACCTCGCAAGAACTACCTGTGCCAAGCTCAGGGGTTCCGGCCGTCTTTACCGGTACCGACACCCAGGCATCGGCAGCGTCGATAAACCAGAGGTTTCTCGCTATCAAACGCAGCATCGCAGCTCTTCTCTCAGCTGCGGTACCGTTGGTCCAACGGGTACCGACATCGACACGGATGCCGGTACCGGCCCCGGTGGGAATTCTTCCCATTCCATCTCTTGCTGGAATCGACAGATCGGTATCGGGTCAACTCGGTACCGACTTCGATCGATACCGGGACTGTGCTTTGCAGGAACATCGGGGTCAGGAATACTCCGATTCCGAAGACTCTGACAATTCTACTGGTACTAGAGGGTTTCTCCCAGAAGATCCCTCTTCTCCCCAATGCAGAATGTCATCTCCAGAGGACATGTCTTTTCAGGATTTTATCCGTGATATGGCCAAAGGTCTTTCAATCACAGCAGCTCCTGAAGAGGAACTCAGAGCAAAGGAATTGGAAGTTCTCCAATATCCTAATGCTCCTAAGGAGGAGGCAGCCACTCTGCCTATCCATGAAATTCTGCATAACTTGATGCTCAGAATGTGGGAGACACCTCTGACTACTTCTCCTCACTCTAGGAGACTTGATACTATGTATCAAGTTCTGCCATGTCCTGGATTTCAGAAAACTCAGCTGCCACACATTCAATGGTAGTGGAATCAGCCATGCGTAGGATGAAAAGTGCAAAGAGGCATGCATCCAATCCTCCAGGTCGTGAATGCAGGACTGTGGATGCTTTTGGGCGCAAAATTTTTCAAGCTTCCATGCTTTCAGCTAGGATCAGTTCATATATTCTATATATGGGAATGTTCCTCAAGGAAGTTACAGGAGACTTGGAACTTAGGAGCCCATTTCTCCCAGATGACAAGAGACAAGATTTTCTTGCTCTAGTTAAGCATGCTCAAGATGTCTCCAAGTTTGTTAATTGTGCAGCCTTTGACTGCTTCGAATGCATCAGCAGAACCTCTGCTATTGCCATTGGTGCACGACGTATTGCCTGGCTACAGGCATGAGACTTGGGTAGAGGACAAGTTAGGCAACATTCCTTGCACGGGGGAGAATCTCTTCAGCAAGAACTGGCAGGAAAAGGCTAATGAGTTAGATGCTGACAATACTACTCTTGATAGATAGTCAAAATCTACAGCCACTCCAGCCAAAAAGAAGCCTTATAAAAAACTCTCTTCAGCAAAAAGAGGAAATTTTATCCTTCCTATACCCAGCAGAGTCAAACTCAAGATCAGGTTGCCCAAAAGGGACAAACTAGACAGTAAAAGAAGCCAAAAGACCCAAGAGGCCAACCAGCTCTCCAGGTTCAGCCCCCTCAAGGGCTTTTACTCCTTCCTAGAGAGCTTTGCCTTCCTGCCTCTGAGGGGTCCCCAACCCCCCAATATCCCGGGCAGGTTATGCCACTTTGCCAACAGATGGCATCAGATAACAGCAGAAGATTGGACTTTGTCCATTGTAGGAGAAGGGTACAAGCTTCATTTTCACAGCATGCCCCCTCCTACAATTCTAAAGCAATTCAATTCTCAAACCTCTGCAGACAATCTTCTAGATCACGAGGTCGCGACTCTTCTTGCCCAAGGGGCAATAGAGGAGGTACCCATTCTTCAACGGGGTGCAAGGTTCTACTCCCCCTATTTTTTTATTCCAAAGAAAGCAGGAGGACACAGACCCATTCTGGACCTCAGAGAATTGAACAAATACCTGTTTCGAGAGAAGTTCAAAATGATTTCTCTAGGAACTCTTCTGCCATACCTTCAAAGCCAGGATTGGCTTTGCTCTCTAGACTTAAAGGATACATACACTCACATTCTCATCCATCCAGATCTCAGGAAATTCTTACGTTTCCTTTTCAAGGGAAAACATTTCCAGTACAGGGTTCTTCCCTTTGGTCTGGCTTCAGCAATAAGGATATTCACGAAATGCATGGCAGTAGTAGCTGCATTTCTACGAACCCTGGGGATATTTGTCTTCCCTTACTTAGACGACTGACTCATTCGAGCCCCTGCAGTTGCAGAGGCCAGCACTGCACTGTCCCGTACAATGCAAATTCTCCAATACTTCAGATTGGTAGTAAACTTCCCAAAATCCCAACTTGTTCTTTCCCAATGCCTGGAATTCATAGGAGCCTGTCTAGATACCAGACAGGCGAAGGCTTTCCTTCCACAGGCCCAGTGTCTTCGCATAATGCAACTAGCTTCTCAAGCAGCAGGCAAATCCTCCCTCACTGCTCGAGAGCTACTACAGTTACTGGGACATGTGGCATCCACAGTTCATGTAGTCCCATATGCTCGCCTCCACATGCGAGCAGCTCAGTGGACCCTATCCACACAGTGGACACAGGCAACAGGTCATTTCTCGGATAAAATAATAAACTCTCAACGACTAATTTTGTCCCTCCAATGGTGGCAATCACTAGAAAATCTGACAGTGGGGTCTCCTTTTCATCAACCCCTTTTTCAGGCCACCCTAACAACAGATGCATCACAGGTGGGTTGGGGAGCACACCTGAATCATCCCTCTACCCAGGGAACCTGGACTCCACAGGAGGCTGGTTTACACATAAACCTCCTGGAATTAAAAGCAATCTATTTAGCTCTTTTGAGTATTCTATGCTCAGCTCAGCTACAAGACAGTCCTAGTCCAGACGGACAATCAAGTAGCCATGTTCTATGTGAACAAGCAACTGTGGGCCCTCGCCAGAGAGCGTCAAATTCACCTTCTAGTGGTATATCTTCCAGGCATTCAAAACCTTTGGCCAGACAGACTCAGTCGAGTACTGCTGCCTCACGAGTGGTCCCTCCACCTAGACCATGTGGCAAAGATATTTCATCTCTGGGGCACTCCAGACATAGACCTCTTTCCAAGTCCACTGAATGCCAAACTTCCCCGGTTCTGTTCCAGGATTCCGGCTCACAATTGTCAGGCAAGGGATGCCTTCCTCCTTCACTAGGGTCAGGACTTCCTTTATACTGTCCCACCCATTCCCCTCATCCCCAAAACAGAGAGACAGGGGTTGCATGATTCTCATAGCACCACGATGGCCATGCCAAACGTGGTATCCCCTGCTTCTACATCTCTGTCAAGCGGCACCTCTAGAGTTAGGGCATGCTCCAGATCTCCTTTCTTAAGAAAACGTGACGCTATGGCACCCGAATCCCCAGTCCCTGCTCCTCACGGCCTGGTTGCTGAAGGCTTAGACCTCCAGGATCTCAACCTGTCCCAACAGGTAAAGGATATCTTTCAGGCTTCTAGGAAACTTTCTGCAAGAAGATCTTATGCCATCAAGTGGAAATGTTTTACTATATGGTGCTCCAAGAAGGGATTAAACCCCCTTGTCATATCCTTAGAATTGATACTAGAGTATCTCCTTCACTTATCAAATTCTGGTCTAAAGACCAATTCAGTAAGTGTCCATCTTAGTGCAATTGCAGCTTCTTATAAGCCTCTGAATGGACAACCAGTTTCCTCTCATCCATTCATATCAAGATTTATGAGAGGCCTTAACGAAACCTCCCATCAAGTCACCACCGGTGGTATGGGATCTAAATCTAGTTCTCGGGCAGCTTATGAAGCCGCCTTTTGAGCCTTTAGCCACTACAGCCCTTAGGTTTTTGATCTGGAAGGTCATCTTCCTAATTGCAATCACCTGTGCACGTTGCATTAGTGAATTGCAAGCTTTAGTGGCTGATCCTCATACTAGGTTTCATCATGATAAGGTTGTTCTTAGAACTCATCCACACTTTATGCCAAAGGTGGTTTCGCCTTTTCATTTAAATCAATCAATTTATCTTCCTGTATTTTTTCCGAGGCCTCATGCCTGTAATGCAGAAATAAACCTTCATACTTTGGATTGTAAAAGGGCCTTAGCCTTTTAAATACAAAGAACACAGCAACATAGAAAGTCCTTGCAACTTTTTATAGCTTTTGACCCTAGTCATTTGGGATTTCCAGTCTCCAAAAGAACTTTATCTAAATGGATTGCCCAATGCATATCCTTTGCTTATGAGAGTAAGGGTCTTCCTCTTTAGGACCATGTCACAGCTCATAATGTGAGAGCCATGGCTACTTCCACGGCTAATCTCCACTCTGTGTCTATCGATGACATTTGTCGAGCAGCCACATGGGCTTCGGTACACACTTTCACAGCCCACTGCTGTCTGGATAAAGCCTCCCATCGGGATGCCTTCTTTGGCCAATCTGTTCTTCGAAATCTCTTTTGGACCTAATTCAACTCCTACCCACCAACTCTAGTGGAATGCCAGAGATCCATGGGAGGATGGATGCCTATCTTTCTGGGTTGGCACCTTCCTGGGGCTATCTCCCTGGAATCTTCAGCTAGGGAGTCCCCATATGTGAAGACTACAATCTCCAGGAACAAGCAGGGATGAGCCTTCACATATGGGTACATCGGTACCGACGGAGCCTGCGCGGGAACGCTCCCCCGCATCCAAAAAGAAAGCTTTTGGGAGCATCCCACACGCATGCGTGCTGCCTTCCCGCCCATTCACTTCCCTCTCATCAGTTTTCCGTTTTCCGCGGAGCCGGCAGGACGTATTCCTGTCACCGCAGAAATTTTTTCTTTCTATTCTTCTTTTTTTGTGGTCGCGTCTGCCTTCCCTCGACGCCACCGGTACCGCCGGTGCTTTCCTTTCTTTTTACTAAAAATTTCTTCTTTGGGAATTTTTTCCTGTTTAGTGCCTGACGGTTTCTAGGCTACTAGGCCTCTATCCTTCCATTATGGAAAAGCCAGCCACTATCCTTAAGAAATGCTCAAAGTGTGGCAGTACAAATATATTTTTAGACACTCATACTTGTTTAGGTCCTGACCATTGCCCACTGGAGTGTCTCTCCTGCTGGAGTTCAAACAGAAGAAGTCTTCAAGATCGAGCACAACTCGATATCCGGTTCACATCGGACTCGATGTCACCAACCAGAATATCTTCTTTTTCACAGGATCAGGTAACCAAACAAAAGTCTGTTAAGACTAGCCAGTCCTCGAGTGGTAGATCTCCTTCTAAGCATCGAGATGCTTCTAGCGTTGCCCTTGAGGACATTTTGGCAATAAAGCCCCGGCGGGAGTCTTCGGGCTCCAAAGCATTAACGGGGCTTCAGGTTGTTCCCAAGGTTCTTACCTCCATGGACATACCTGGGCCATGCTTGGTGGTTGTGGCCGCTGCGAGCAGTACCAACACCCCGGCATCGGCTGTGGTGATGGATGAGACACTCCTCACCGATGAATGTAGTCTAGCACTCTCAGCTACTTCAGTACCGCTAGAGTTGCTGCAGACCGTTCCTCGAGTATCGGTATCGGCTTCGGTACCGGTATCGACAGCGGTACCGGTGTCGGTACCTTCAATGTTTTCTTCGACAGACTCGCTCCCTTCGATGCCGAGCCTGGAATCGCTCTCTAGCATAGAGGATTCGGTACCGACTCGTCTCGGTACCGACCTCGGTTGGTACCGAAAACATCTCTTTTTTTTTTTTGAAAACTCTGTTTATTGAGAGCACAACCGCACAATACAGATCATGCAAAACAATTTACATACATCGCAGCCCTTGCAGGGGTTGTGTCTTATCCCCCGCTCCAGGGCTTCACCACAGATCATACAGAAAGGTACAGCAAAGTTTACATTTAATCCTACTGCCCCCCCCCCGCCCTCCACCCCCCCCCCACCCCACTACTCCTCAACCCCCACAGCTCTTCCTCTACCACTAGGAAACATACACTGAGAGCCACCATATCCCTCTTATCCATGGTTCCGCACTGCTCTATGTACTCCCCTATCTTCCTCTAACCCTCCTCAGCCCACCCAGAGTACCTCATTCCGGGCATGGGGGCCCAAAGTCTGAATATATGGCTCCCATACCAACAGGAACGAAGCCCAGCGACGGGCATTTCCCCTAGCTCCCCTCTTTTCCATAAGCATTAGTTGGTGGAAGCTGTTGCGCCACTCCCAAAAGGTAGGGCTCGCCGCTTCTCTCCACCGGTGGAGTATCGGGCCTTTACCCACCAGACATGCCTTCCTAACTACCAGGCGTTCCCACCTCCCTTTCAGGTGGAGTGGTCCAAGTAGGTCTAACACCACAAGCGATGCCGTCCAGTCAATCTGTTGCTATATGACTTTACTCATATAATCAGGAATCTTTCTCCAATACTGATAAATCCTCTGACATCTCCACCACATATGTCCCAAATCCGCCAAAGGGCAAGAACATTTTTGGCACCCTCCCTCCTCAGTGAGATGACACCGTAGTGCACGTCTAGGAGAGAAGTGTGCTCTTATTAGGCATTTAAACTGCACTTCTCGCCAGCGTGCCCCCTCCACCAATCCGCGTATCCTACCCAGGGCCCTATTAAGTGCTCCCGGGGGCACCACCAAATTCAACTCCCGAGCCCACAAAGTCTCTTCCGCCCCATAATCCGTCAGGCTAACATACCCATCCATTCGCCTTTTCAGACTTGCAATTGTGGGCGGAGCCTCCTCCCCCAATGCAAAAAACTCCAATATCTGCGCAGCCCTTTCCACCCGTAGTGCAGCCTGCGGGAGCGAAGCTATATAGTGGTACAGTTGAACATAGGCAAAATAGTGTCGGCTGCTCACCCCATAATCCTTGCACAAAGTCTCAAAAGGTCTGCACTGCCCCGTTGGATCAATCACATGTCCAATATTTCGTATGCCCTGTCTCCTCCATCCCCTAAACACTGGTGTTTCCGATCCAGGGGTGAACCGACAGTTCCCTTGTATGGGCAACCAACTCGAGACCGCTGGGGTCTCCCCCCAAAGTCCATTTAGGTATCGCCTCATTTGTCATGCAGGGCGAATCAGCTCACTACTCGTCACTCCTCCAGTCAAATATCTACTCTCCAAATGCAGCACCGCTAGCAGGGATTGCGGGGCCACAAAGGCCTCCTCCAATGCTCGTGGGGTGTACACCTCCGTATCCCCCAACCAGTCTCCTATATGCCGCGCTTGGCACGCTAGGGCATAACTCCTTAGGTCTGGAAGTCCTATCCCCCCTCGTTCCCATCTCCCTCTCAGTCTATGTAGTGGTATACAAGCCCGAGCCCCTCTCCAAAGAAACTTCAGAACCTCTCGGTCTATAGAATTTAAGTCTCCTTTCAATATCCACACTGGAAGAGTCTGCAACCAATAAAGCACCCGTGGCGAAATCACCATCCCCAATGCTGCCACCCGTCCCAACAGAGATAGGGACAGTGGAGTCCATGCATGGAGCTGCGAGCGAATTTGGGCCAAGACCCGTTCCAGGTTTTTCCTAAATAGCTCTCTCGGCTCTCTAGTCAATAGCACCCCCAGGTACACAAAGGAGTCTCCCGTCCACTTAAGTGGGAAGCTCCCACTTCACTGCCCCCTCAGCGTCTCCGCCACATCCAAGGCCTCCGACTTTTCCATATTAATACAAAGTCCAGCAAAACTGCCATACAGAGAGAATTCCTTTAATAGACTAGGCAGCGACGTCTGAGGGGACAGCAGGTGCACGAGCATGTCATCTGCAAATGCAGCCATCTTAAAGGTATGCCGCCCTATATCTATACCGCGTATATCCCTTGACGCCTCTATCCGCCACACCAGAGGGTCCAGAGACAGCACAAAGAGCAGGGGAGAGAGCGGGCATCCCTGCCTCGTTCCTCTCTCTAACCTAAATCCATCCGATAGCACTCCATTACAGAGTACCCTCGCTACAGGCCTCGAGTATAGGAGCTCCACCATATTGCAAAAAGACACCCCAAGTCCATACTGAGGCAGCAGATATTTTAAGTATGCCCAGTTCACTTGATCGAACGCCTTTTCCGCATCGAAACTGATCAAAAGAGACTGCAGCTTCCTATTCCGTACCCACTCCAGTGAGACAACAATTTTACGTAGGTTACACACTGCGTGCCGTCCCTTCACAAACCCCACCTGAGAATCATGCACCAGCTCCCCCAAAACCAGGGCCAGGCGGTCCGCCAGCACCTTGGCCAGTATTTTCACGTCAAAGTTCAGCAGGGAGATAGGCCGATAAGACGCAGCCTGTGTACGATCTTTCCCCGCCTTGGGGATCAGTATAATGTGCGCGTTATTCTCCCCCCGCCCAAACCCCCCTTGCTCCACTCTCCTATGATACACTGCCACTAGGGAGGGGGCCAGCTTCTCCCCCAACAACTTATAAAATTCCGCCCCGAAACCGTCTGGGCCCGGCATCTTGCAACAGCTCGCCCTCTGGATAACCCATTGTATCTCCTCCTCGGACACTGGCGCATCTAATTGTGCCCGCTGGTCTGCTGCCAGCTGGGGCAGGTGCACGTCTCTTAAGTATTCTTCCATGGCAGACTGGGGCCCTCCCCTCCTCGAGTACAAGCTTTGGTAGAACGTCCGAAACACTTGAGCAATCGCCTTACTCTCTCTGTGCAGCGTCCCCCGATCATCCCTCAGCGCCGCAACCAGGCCGGTCCCCCTACTGCCCCTAAGGCATCTCCCCAAGAGCTTACCCAGCTTATCCCCATATCGATATAGCTGAAATCTGTAATATAAAAAAGACTTTTTGGCCCTTTGGTGCAACAACTCGTTCAGGGCCATTTGAATTTCCCATACTTTTCTCCCATTCACCACCGAGGGGTGCTGCGCCCGCCTTCTCCGCTCTCTACGTGCCTGTTGTTCCAGCCGGACAATCTGCTGTGTCAACATCTTCCGCTTCCTCCCGACATACCCTATAATGTCTCCCCGTAAGACTACCTTTGCGGTTTCCCAAAAAAGCTCCGGGTCCTCCCGGTGTTGAGCGTTGTGAGCAGCAAATTCTTGCCACTTCTGCCCTATAAATGCATGGAACTCAACATCTCTGTACAATTCCATAGGAAATCTCCAAATTCGAGTCCGTGCGCTCACATCATGCCATACCATGTCCACCCAGACCAATGCATGGTCCGATATCTCGATAGGACCCACTTGCGCGTCTTCTACTTGGGCAAAGGATCTCTCCAAGACTAACACATAATCAATGCGGGCACTCGATCCATGCGCTCGTGATTGGTGCGTATAGTCTCTTTCAAAAGGATGCAACAGCCTCCAAGGATCCACCACCCCCAATCTACGCCCTAGACTCTGTAACGCTTTAGCGGTTTGGACACGAGCCCTATCTCCCCCATCTCTAGTTGTATCTAGTTCCGCATCCATGACTCCATTAAAGTCTCCTGCCAAAATTAGGGGGGCATCTGGCAGCTGCTCCACCCATGAGCCCAGACTGGCATAGAGCGCCCGGTCCAGTACGTTCGGGCTATACACGTTACCCAACACCACAGGTTTCCCCTCTAATAACCCATACAAAAGCACATATCTTCCCTCGGCCCCCACAAAAATGCTCTCCTGGACGAATCTAATTCGCTTGTGTATCAGAATGACCACTCCACCTTTTCTCCCCATCGCCGGTGCCCCCTACACCTGTCCCACCCAATCCCTTTTTAATTTAAGATGTTCCTCAGCAGTCTGGTGGGTTTCCTGTAACATTGCTACATCACATTTCTGCCTCGCTAGGGCCTGCAACACTTTATATCGCTTGATAGGGTTACCGATCCCACAGACATTCCAGGATATAATCTTCAGGTCATTGGGTAGCCTTAAAACTCAAACCTCACAGCAAGTCGCCTGTTGTAGGAAAGGACCCCCCCCCCCCAGCCTGAGGCCCTCCCTCTCTATTGTGTATGTGCCCCAAGTCGAACCCAATAACTCCCCTTGAGCTGCTCTCCTCCTCCCTCCCTCCGCCCCTCTCCCCCACTCCCTCTCACCCCCCCCACCACCCCTTCTCCCCGTCTCTGCTACCCCAACTACCTCCCCTCTCTCTCCCCCCCCATTCCCCTCTCTCCTCCAACCCCTCATCTTTACCTATTACCTCCTTTTTGATCCCAAGATGCGTGTGGTGCCCCCCCCCCCCACTCCTCTCTCTATAACTGCTCTCTGTGCACCCATCTAAGTTCACCCCCACCCCCCGCTCTTCCCTCCGGCTCACTCCGTCCCCATGTGTATCCTCTCCCCCTCCCCCACACCTCAAAACCGCAGCCATACAATATGACCCAAGAAAAACAGAATGGTTAACTTTAGTTCAACAGTTTCAAACCCCTTATACCCCCCATCGGAGGCATCTCGTCCTCCTGCCAGAATCAGTATGGTCTATTCTACATAAGAACATAAGATATGCCATACTGGGTCAGACCAAGGTCCATCAAGCCCAGTATTCTCCAGGACCAAGCAGGAAGTCAGTCCTCACATATGAGTGACGTCGGCGCCGACGGAGCCCTCGCAGAGCAATTTTCCCCAGCTTTCAAAGAAAGCCTTTGGGAATTGCAGCGCGCATGCGCGGTCCCCTTCCCGCCCAAGGGTGCCATCTTAGCCAGTCTTCTTTTTTCCGCGGAGCCCTACAGACGTGGTCTTCTTGTCCCCGCAGAAAAAGTTGATTTTTCGTCGTTTATTCTCTTTTTTCTTCGGTTCGACGCCGGTCTCTTTCCTGCCCGGACTCGCGACGCCGTTGCCAGTCCTTCTCTTATTTTTCGGTTTTTCTGATTTTTCTTGTCAGTTTCGTTTTCGGTTTTTCGCTGGCAGCCCGGTCCTTTGACCTTGCAGGGGCCCTTTTTCCCCGATGGCTGCCAGTGGTTTCAAAAGGTGTGTTCAGTGTGACAGAAATATGTCACTCACTGACACACACGATAATTGCCTCCGCTGCCTTGGCCCAGATCACGAGGAACTGATCTGTGGGGCCTGCAGCAAAATGTCCTCCAAAGCTTTACGGAGTCGGGCGGCATCAGCGGGAAAGAATCTTCGCAGATCCCACCCGTACCCGGACCTCGTCGGAGGCCTCGGCGTCCAGAGGCTCCAGCTCTGAGCATCGCCGGAGTTCCTCCGACAGAGGTTCTCCCTCCGGGAATCATCATCGGAAGGCGAAACCCGCGAGGGCGGCGTCGGTGGACGCTCCTGGTTCCGCGAGGGCCAGGTCGCATAGCCCCGATAGCCGTCCCGGGTCTTTGGAGAAGGAACGTCTCCCGAAGCGACCTCGTCTGGAATCGGAGTTGCCTGCTCGGGTAAGTCCTGTAGTCCTCCTGGACTCGCCTCCGAGGGGTCCGACGTCGGGCCCGACGCCGTCGGGGCCCGAGTCGGGGGCTGCTGGGTCACCTGAGGTCGGACTCAGGTTGACGGCCTTGGAGAGCAGACTATCTGCCTTCATGGACCAGCAGCGGGCACTGATCGCTAGCCTCACTGGCGCCTCTGCCCCGACCGCCGGGACGTCGACGTCTAAGTCGACCCCGGAGACCGAGCCGATCCTCGAGTCCATGCGGGCTCGAGTCGATCCTCGGTCGAGGTCACCCTCGGCCTCCCGTTCGGGACCGAGGTCGTCGACGCCGACGCCTCCGCCCGCCCGAACCGACCCCACCGATTCCTCCTCGGAGTCGGCCTGGGAGTCTGAAGTGGAAGAGTCACCTGATTCTTTTCGGACTCGGTGTGTCCCCTCGGACTCCCCTGAGTCCGAACCTCGGAAACAGTCCCCCCCGGAGGATGCCCGGTTCTCGGACTTCGTCAGGGATATGGCCAAGGCTTTGGCCTTCCCTGCGGATCCCGAGGAGGAGCCTCAAGCCGAAGAGCTCGACGCCCTTCAGTACGACTCTCCCGCCAGGGAGCACTTTACTGTACCGGTTCCTCCCATGCTGGAATGACTACTCTTCCGCATGTGGGAGAGTCCGGCATCGTCGCCGGTATTAAGCAAGCGGGTCGATTCCATCTATCGAGTCCGCAAGAGCCCTGGCTTCCAAAAAGCACAGCTACCGCACCATTCCATGGTGGTGGAATCAGCCATGCATAGGTTTAAGAGCCAGAAGATGCACTCCTCGGTACCTCCTGGCAGGGAGGCCCGCAACCTGGATGGCCTCGGTAAGAAGTGTTTCCAGGGCTCTATGCTTGCTTGTCGGGTCCAGACCTACCAGCTCTACATGGGCATGTACCTTAGAGACCTGGCTAAAGAGATAGCCGGATTCTCTGCTGGGCTGTCCGAGGAACCTTTGTGGAGGTTCCTAGCCTTGTCCACTAGTATTCGGGAATGCTCCAAATTCATTTCTCGAGCAGCCTATGATGGCTTTGAAGCATCGGCTCGAGTGGCCGCAGCCGGCATCGGTGCCCGCCGACAGGCTTGGCTTCAGTCGTCTGACCTTGAACCCTGGGTGCAGGACAAGTTGGTCGATGTCCCCTGCCGAGGTGAGAACCTCTTTGGCAAGCCCATGGCTGAGAAGGCTGCACAAATCGAGACGGAGACTCTCACCAGAACTAGGCTCTCTAGGAAGACCTCTGCCCCCTCCCAGAAGAAGA
This sequence comes from Ichthyophis bannanicus, assembly GCA_033557465.1. Classification (NCBI taxonomy): domain Eukaryota; kingdom Metazoa; phylum Chordata; class Amphibia; order Gymnophiona; family Ichthyophiidae; genus Ichthyophis; species Ichthyophis bannanicus. Next base: position 888,524,993 of record CM066031.1, on the reverse strand, counting down.
AGGGCTCGGGAAAGAAGTCCTTTTACCCGAGAAAGGCGGCTGCCTATAAACACTACCCTCAATATCAGGCCTACGCAGCTCCCCAACAGGGTCAGCAGGCCAAGGGACGGGGTAACGGGTCCCGTAGGCAGCAAGCCCCCAAGCCTGCACCACCGACCCCTGCTCAGCAGGGTGGGGGTTTTTGACTTCATCAGCATAGCCTCTCCCCCTCAGCTGGTTCCTCCCAGCACAGGAGGCCGGCTGGTTCACTTTGCCCACAGGTGGTCCAACATCACATCAGATGCCTGGGTGCTTCAGGTTGTGAGAGAAGGCTATCTTCTCCACTTCCACCAGGTCCCTCCCTCCTATTTCCCGGGAGAGCCTCCACGACTCCCTCTGCACAGGGACTTACTCCTTCAGGAGTTAGCAAGTCTTCTTCAGGAACAGGCTGTGGAACCGGTGCCCCACCACCTGAGGGGTCAGGGCTTCTATTCCAGGTATTTCCTAATACCAAAAAGAACGGGAGGCCTCAGACCCATCCTGGACTTGCGCAACCTCAACAAGTTCCTCGTGAGGGAGAAGTTCAAGATGCTTACCCTTGGAATCCTTCTGCCCTACCTACAGCAGGGAGATTGGCTATGCTCCTTGGATCTAAAGGATGCCTACACGCACATCCTCATCCACCCAAACCACCGCCAATACCTAAGGTTTGTGGTGGCAGGAAATCATTACCAGTACAGAGTACTGCCCTTTGGCCTGTCCTCCGCACCACGAGTCTTCACAAAATGTCTCGCGGTAGTGGCGGCTTATCTCCGGCTTCACGGCCTCTATGTCTTTCCGTACCTAGACGACTGGCTCATCAGAGCATCGTCCTCTCCACAAGTCACAAAAGCCACACACCGCACTGTGACTCTTCTCCAGTACTTGGGCTTTGTCATAAACTTCGCAAAGTCCACTTTGCTCCCCTCGCAAGATCTCGAGTTCATCAGCGCAAGATTGCACACTCTTCAGGCGCGAGCTTTCCTGCCTCTCGACAGGGCTCAACGGCTCATGGACCTAGCCGGCCGTTTTCTCAGCCAGTCCCTGGTCTCGGCCAGGCGCTTCCTGAGACTACTCGGCCATATGGCTTCCACCGTCCACGTGACCCCCAATGCCCGCCTGAATATGCGACCTGCTCAGTGGTGCCTTCGCAAGCAGTGGCAACAGGCCGCGGGCGGCCTAGCCGACTTAGTGCGCATCTCCGGCCCGCTGGCTTCTTCTCTACAGTGGTGGCTTCATCGGCCGAACCTGGTACTCGGAATGCCTTTTCAGTCTCCTCCGCCGGCTCAAGTGCTGACGACCGATGCTTCTCTCCTAGGATGGGGAGCGCATTGCCAAGGGGCATGTACTCAAGGTCTCTGGACCACGTGGGAGTCTGCGCAGCAAATCAACTTCCTGGAGCTCAGAGCGATCCGTCTGGCTCTCAAGGCTTTCTCCCACCTGACTTCTCACCGGTCCGTCCTTGTCCAGACAGACAATCAAGTTGCCATGTTCTACGTGAACAAACAGGGGGGCACGGGCTCCTTCCTTCTCTGTCGAGAAGCACAGAGGCTCTGCTCTTGGGCCGTCAGCCACGGCATTCTTCTCAAGGCAGTTTATCTCCCAGGCCAAGAAAATTGCCTGGCGGACAAACTCAGCAGAATCCTCCAGCCGCACGAGTGGCGACTGGATCCCTTGGTTGTTCAGAAACTTTTTCTGAAGTGGGGCCTCCCCACGATGGATCTCTTTGCCAGTCCTCTCAACCGGCAACTTCCTCGCTTCTGCTCTCGGCAGCCGCATCCCCTTCGAGTAGCGGCGGATGCTTTTCTGCTCTCATGGTCGAAAAGCCTTCTCTATGCCTTTCCTCCCATACCGCTAGTCTCTCGAACTCTTTTCAAGGTTCTCCGAGACAAAACTTCCATGATCCTGATAGCTCCTCGGTGGCCCAGACAGCCGTGGTTTCCACTCCTGCTGCAACTAGCGGTGGAGGATCCGTTCCCTCTGGGGTTTCAACCAGATCTCCTAACACAGGATCAGGGGTCCCTACTACACCCCAACCTCAGATCTCTACATCTGATGGCCTGGCTGCTGAAAGGGTAGTCCTTGCTCCCCTTCTACTGCCGGCAGAGGTAGAAGAGGTCGTCCTAGCTTCCCGGCGACCTTCTACCCGCAAATGCTACGCCCTTAAATGGCGTCGCTTTTCCGCTTGGTGTGCCCAGCAGTCTCAGGATCCCTTCTCCTGCTCGGTGTCGGTGATCTTGCAGTACTTGCTCTACCTCTCTAATCTGGGACTTAAGTCCAACTCCGTCAAAGTTCACCTCAGTGCTCTTTCAGCACATCATGTGCCGGTGGACCGGCAGACCTCTTTCCAGCGACCCTCTCGTGGCAAGGTTTCTCCGAGGTCTCCTTCTACTTAAACCACCTCTGCGCCCGCCAGCACCTGACTGGGATCTGAATGTGGTTTTGCAGCGGATCACCTGTCCGCCTTTTGAACCTATGGCTACCTGTTCTCTCCGTTTTCTTTCTTGGAAAACTTTATTCCTGATAGCCCTCACTTCCGCTAGACGCGTAAGTGAATTGCAGGCCCTCGTGTCTGATCCCCCTTACACTCGGTTCTACAAAAATAGGGTAGTCCTACGGACTCACCCTACATTTCTTCCAAAAGTGGTCTCCCCTTTTCACATCAATCAGGAGGTGGTACTTCCGACCTTCTTTCCCAGGCCACACTCCAGCCGAGCTGAAATGGTCCTGCATACCCTGGACTGTAGAAGGGCATTGAACTTCTACCTTGACCGTACGCGGGAGCACCGTAAAGCTGCTCAGCTTTTTGTGTCTTTTGACCCCAATAAATTGGGGCTCCCTGTCTCCACGCGTACTCTGTCCATCTGGGTTGCTGACTGTATCGCTTGGGCTTATGGGGCAGCCGGACTCTCGTTAGAAAGTCGAGTCACGGCTCATTGTGTTCGGGCGAAGGCTACGTCAGTGGCTTACCTCCGCTCTGTTCCATTGGCAGACATCTGCCGGGCCGCTACTTGGTCTTCGAGCCAGACTTTTGCGGTCCATTACTGCCTCGAGAGGGAGTCCCGCAGGGACAGTGCTTTCTGACAGGCAGTCCTCCGAAATCTCTTCGAGGTTTGAGCAACTCCTACCCTCCATCCCGGATGGGGGCTACCGGTGGGTAATAATTCAGTGAAGATTCCTTCCTCCTGTACTGCTGAGCTAGAGGGTGCTCATTTTTGTGCTTAGGGTCTCCGGTAGCCTTAAGCTTGGGAGTCCCATATGTGAGGACTGACTTCCTGCTTGGTCCTGGAGAAAGCGTAGTTACTCACCTGTAACAGGTGTTCTCCAGGAGCAGCAGGAATCAGTCCTCACAACCCTCCCTCCTCCCCTTGGAGTTGCAATCATCTGCTTTAGTTTTTTTGCAAATTTTTATGCTGTTTTTTAGCTATGTCATCTGACTGGCTAAGATGGCACCCTTGGGCGGGAAGGGGACCGTGCATGTGCGCTGCAATTCCCAAAGGCTTTCTTTGAAAGCTGGGGAAAATTGCTCCGCGAGGGCTCCGTCGGCGCCGACGTCACCTATATGTGAGGACTGATTCCTGCTGCTCCTGGAGAACACCTGTTACAGGTGAGTAACTACGCTTTCTGTTTCCAACAGTGGCCAATCTAGGTCATATGTACTGTCACCCCTCCGTGCTGTGTACCTGTTGGTTGGGCAGGGCACTGCGCTGGGGCTTCTGTGTAACTGGCTCAGTTAAGCTGTGTAGGCCTTGCTTGGCCCTCTGGGAGTTGTAGTTGTGAGTTGCCAGTTAAAGAATTAGTCGTGGAACGATGGTAAGGTTAAATAAGGGATTTATTGCCCCTTCCAAAAGGACCTTTGTGCCGTGGTATAAACAAAAGGAAAACACAACCCTTCCTTGGCATATAACAAAGGAAAAATGGAACAAAAATAGCTTCTCTTCAGCTCCTTAGTAAGTAAGGCAAATGTACATCAAAACAGTCTTTCATAAGCATATAAAAGCCCTTCTTCCCAATGTTAGGCTTCAACTGCTCTTACTCCCTTTTATCTTAATGAGGAAATGCTGTCTGCTATTGAAATCTTGCAATCCATATATTCAGTGCTTGGCTCAACTTCTGAAGGCTCACACTGCATCTCTTCATTACAGTCATTTAATATCTCTTCCCTTGCAGTATTAGGAATCTCTTCAAACAGTCTCTCTCTATTCTGACGTGACTCTCTTTCTCCCTCTGTGAGAGTGTGCTGAATACTATTACCACATTCACTGTAAGGCCTTGAGCGAGAGCCTCTCCCCTGCTGGTGGCTGTTAGGTAAATTGTAACATTCCCTTGCACCTCTATTAGGGTAATTGGGCTTACCTCTCGGCTCTGACTGGTTTAGGTGCTTGTGTATAGCTGTAGCTTGAAACGGCAGTTTGGCTGAGACTCTGCTGCTTAAATCCTCTCCAGAGATACTAACTTTTGCAGGTAAAAAGCCTTTATCCTTCTCATGCCTGGTATAAGGGTAAAACGTATCTGTTTCTCTCAAGCTGGCTTCATAAGGCTTTAGCGTTTCTGTGAACTGCTTTCTGTAGCCAAGCTCTGTGCTTGCCGTTTCAGGATGAAAGTAAAACTCTTCAGCTTTTACCTTTCTCCCCACAGCTCCGTTCCAACCTGGGCTGCTTCCAACACTCTCTGGGCTCCTCTGATATCTGAAGCCTCCTGTCCTGGCTTTGCTACCTCCTCTGTAGCTCTTTCCAAGTTTGCCGTTACTCTCACTTTCACACTCTGCTTCCAGCTGTGTTTGCTTCTCTCCCAAGCACTCGTGATAATCATTCAAACTCTCATTCAGGCTTCCGTAGTGATTATCATACAGGCTATCTCCAGGGCTCTCCCTTCGGTTCCCTCTCTGGTCCTGTCTAACTGCTTGTGAGCTGTGCTTATCTACGTACCTCTGAGCTCCACCTCCCCCCAGCTGACTTGCATCAGGTGATAACCTCCTAGCTTTTCTGCTGGCTGGGTGTGTCTCTCTGGCTCGTGACCACTTTTGTTTCTGTTGCCCTGATTTACTATTTCTCCATCTATCTCCATAGGCTCTGCTGGGTCTGCTCTGTGACAGTACCTAGCAGTTTCCCCAAGAGACACAAGTTCCACAATGCTTGTACTGGATCAAGCATTGATATCTTCGGTCACTTCTTAATAATGGTTTATGGACCTTTCCTCCAGGAACTTGTCCAAACCTTTTTTAAACCCAGCTACACTAACAGCCTTTACTACATCCTCCGGTAACAAATTCCAGAGTTTGATTACACGTTGAGTGAAAAAATATTTTCTTTTATTAGTCTTAAATAGTTTACCCTGTAGCTTCATTGCATGTCCCCTAGTCTTTCTATATTCTGATAAGGTAAACAATCGATCTACGTTTACCCGTTCCACTCCGTTCATTAATTTATAGATTTCTATCATATCTCCCCTCAGCCGTCTCTTTTCCAGGTTAAAGAGCCCTAACCTTTTTAGCCTCTCTTCATAGGGGTATCCTTCCATCCCCTTTACCATTTTGGTGTCTCTTCTCTGTACCTTTTCTAAAATCGCTATATCCTTTTTAAGATACAGCGACCAGAATTGCACACAATATTCAAGGTGCGGTCTCACCATGGAACGATATAGAGGCATTATAATATCTTTTGTTTTATTTTCCATTCCTTTTCTTATCATACCTAGCATTCTATTTGCTCTCTTGGCCGCCGCTGCACACTGGGCCGAGGGTTTTAACATGGTATCCACAATGACGCCTACATCTTTTTCTTGGGTGGTGGTTCCTAATGTGGAACCTTGCATCGTGTAACCATAGTTTGGGTTGTTCTTCCCTAGGTGCATAACCTTGCACTTGTCCACATTAAATTTCATCTGCCATTTTGATGCCCAGTCTTCCAATTTATCAAGATCCTCTTGCAATTTTTCACAATCCTCTTGGGTTTTAACAACTTTAAATAGTTTTGTGTTATCTGCAAATTTGATAACCTCACTCGTTATTCCACTTTCCAGGTCATTTATGAATATTTCAAAAAGCAGCGGACCCAGCACAGATCCCTGGGGTACACCACTATTCACCTTTCTCCATTGGGAAAATTGGCCATTTAGCCCTACCCTCTGCTTTCTGTCTTTTAATCAGTTCCTGATCCACAATAGTACACTGCCTGCTATCCCATGACTCTTTAGTTTGGCCAAAAGTCTCTGATGAGGGACCTTGTCAAAGGCTTTCTTAAAGTCCAGATACACAATATCAACCGACTCACCTTTGTCCACCTGTTTATTCACTCCTTCAAAAAAACATAACAGATTAGTAAGACAAGATCTTCCTTGTCTAAAGCCATGTTGGCTGTCTCCCATTAGGTTGTGACTATCTACATGCTGAGTAATTTTATTCTTTATGATGGTTTCTGCCATTTTTCCCGGTACTGACGTCAGGCTCACCGGTCTGTAGTTTCCCGGATCACCCCTGGAACCCTTTTTAAAAATTGGTGTTACATTGGCGATCCTCCAATCTTCAGGTATTAGAGATGATTTTAATGATAGTTCACAGATTACTGATAGCAGGTCTGCAATCTCATATTTCAGTTCTTTCAACACCCTTGGATGTATACCATCCAGCCCAGGTGATTTGCTGCTCTTCAGTTTATCTAATAGTTGTAAGACATCTTCCCGATGTATCAATATTTCCTTCAATTCTACCGCACCTTTAAATACCACTTCAGTCATGGGTAACATCCCTACATCTTCCTCAGTAAAGACCGAAGCAAAGAATTCATTCAGTCTCTCCGCTATCGCCTTGTCGCCTCTTAGTGCTCCTTTAACCCCTTTATCATCTAATGGACCAACTGACTCTCTCACAGGTTTTTTGCTACGAATGTACTTGAAAAGGTCTTTATTTCGCGTTTTTGCTTCCGCAGCAAGCTTCTTCTCAAATTCTCTCTTTGCCTGCCTTATCAATGCCTTGCATTTGACTTGTCAGTGCTTGTGCTGTTTCCAGGTTTCGTCGTTTGGCTCTTTTTTCCATTTCCTGAAAGATGCTTTTTTGGCAACAACAGCCTCTCTGACCTCACCTTTAAACCATGCTGGCAGTTTTTTGGACTTCCTTCTAGCTCCTCCAGTGTAGCTCTCCTCTTCCAGGTCTCGCTCTCCACGCCTCAATGTTGTGCTTCTGCTGCAGCTGTGGCTCCTCTCCGTATCTCATCTACATATGATGTCGCTGCTGTGGCTGATTCGAATGTCCTGCGAACTCCCCCGTGGGTAAAGATCAATCGGGCAGGGTATTGCACTATGAATTTAATATTATTATCTATCAACGTCTGACACAGAGGTCCATATTCTCGTCGACGTTGGCCCAGGGCCGGCGAGTAGTCTTGTACTATTCGCAGCTTAGCATTGTCCTTGGAAACCGATCCCATCTTTCTCACCGCCCGCAGCACCACCTCCTTTTGTGCGAACCGCAGGAACCTCGCCAGGACCACTCTAGGGCAGCTGTCATTTACTCTCTTGGGCCCGACACGGTGTGCTCTCTCTATTTGCACCAGGCCTCCTTCTGCGTCATCCTCCAAGATTTGCTTCACCAGTTCTTCCAAATAGGGTTTTAGCTCTTTGTCTCCTATGGTATCTGGAACCCCAAGAAATCTCAAGTTGTTGCGGCGAGACCTGTTTTCTAGGTCATCTAGCTTGGCCTCTTGCCCCTGTAATAGTGTTCTCATGTGGTTCACCTCCTGCTGCAACTCCAGCACGTGCTCTTCCGCTTGCTCTATCCGGTGCTCTGCCTCCTGCATTCGGCTGCCAAGGGCCTCCACTGAGGACTGAAGAAGATCCATCCGGTCCCGCAGGTCTTAAAATTGTGCGGATAATGCCCCCACCACCGCCAGCGAGATTTCATCTGCCAGTTCCGCTTTGGCCCCTACCTTTGGCGGTGAGGGTTGCTCTGCCGCTCTGTGTTGCGTGGGCACCTTCTCTTTTTCTCGGCGTCCCCCCTTTCCCGCCACCGCCATATCCTTTTCTTCCTTTGGCATTCTAGCCTTCCTTGCTGCCGTTTCTAGTGTCACCCAGTCATCGAGGACTCACCCACCTCTTAATTGCGCTCTTCTGCAGCAACGAGAAAGCAAGGCCGCCCCGGTCGCCGGCTCCGCCACCGCCCGCCAAGCTGTGGGAATGCCTGACTGGGTACACTGTGGGCTGGCAGGAAAAAGCCCAAGTTCTGCAGTATCAGACCTGTGGTGCCGACAGTTTGGAGAAACCAGGCGCAGCAGGAAGAGGTTCCTGATGAATGCTGAGCCCTGAGGGCGGCAAGAGTGGGAATACCCCCAGGGGGAGAGCTGTCTCCAGAAGAACGCCAATAAGATGAGCACTCCAGGGAAGGATAACCCCCAAAGCAAAACTGCAAGCCACCCCCGATACTCCCTCCAAGGGCCACAACTCTCAGATCTCAATAAGTGGCTGATGCACAAGGTCGGGGGGGGGGTCAAGGCCTCCGGGCCTTCCGTAGTCTGCCTCCTCTCCGGATCGTGAAATCGGGGGAGGGGGCTCAATGGCCACAGAGACCTGGGTCTCGGCAGCAGCAGCTCTTTGGCCTCCCAGCGGCCCAAAGAAGCGCAAGGGGCTCAATCCGACTTCTTTGCCGTTTTCCGGTACTGCGGACCTGTGTTGGGGCAAGAGGGGTGTCTGGGAACCAGATCCGGCTGCTTGATTCCGTCTGTTTGGGGAGGCAGGGGGACGTCGCTCTTACTCGCCGCCACTTACCGGCTCACCCCAGCAGGCTCACTGAAGCAAGGGGGGCGGTTCTTCCCTTCCTACAGATGCCGTCCTAGGGAGAGGCATGGATCCGGCGTCGACTGACTTTCTCTCTCTCAGCAGCACCGGAGAGCGGGGGGAGGATCCAACACTTTTATTTCGCTGTGCGGCCGATACAGGTGAGCGGGGAGGAGGTCAGGAACCCCAAATCGGTGCTTTTACATCAAATTTTAAGTGCAGAGGAGCAGGGGGGCCCGGAGCTCAAGTGGCGCGTGTCCACTCTTGCTCACCGCATCACCGGAAGTCTCCGAAAACATCTCTTTAAAGAAAATCCGATGCTTCATCCTTTCAAGTCTTCCGATCCCGATGACTGGGATGAATCCATCGGTGCCAAGGCTGAATTTTCTATAATTTCAGCTTTTACCCCTCATTTCAGAGGGTTCTCCTCAGGAGAGATTTCTTTTCAAGCTTTTTTGCTTGATATGGCAAAGTTACTTGCCATTTCTATACCTGGTAAATAATCTATACCAGGGGATTCAGAAACTCTGCAATTCCCCTGGATTCCAAAGGAGGTCATCATGCTTCCTTTGCATCAGATCTTACAGGATCTACTATTAAGAATGTGGGAAACTCCTTTAACAGTATCCCCACATTCTAAGACACTTGACACTATGTACAAGGTGCCACCTTCTCCAGGTTTTCAATAGACTCAACTTCCTCATCATTCTATTGTTGTAGAATCAGCAATGAGGCGTATTAAGAGTGCAAAGAAGCACTCCTCTTATCCGCCAGGTCGTGAGTCTAGGACTTTAGATGCCTTTGGATGTCGATGCTTCCAGGCATCCATGCTTTCAGCAAGAATTATCTCATATATTTTCTATATGGGATTATCTCTTGAAGAGGTCACAAAGAACTTAAAGCTTTTCAACCCTTTTCTTCAAGAACATAAAAGAGCAGACTACTTCTTATTAGTTAGTCATGCTCAAAATGTCTCTAAGTTCCTTAATCGTGCTTCCCTAGACTGTTTTGAGTCTATTAGCAGAACGTCTGCTATAGCCATAGGGGCACGACGCATGGCCTGGCTCCAAGCTTCAGACTTGGACAAATGGGTACAAGAAAGGCTGGGAAATACTCCTTGTACTGGTGAAAATCTCTTTAACAAGGATGCTTTATTCCAAGCTAATCAGTTAAACACTGATGTTGTTGCTTTCAGATGATTGTCAAAACTTTCCTCTATCCCGGCTAGTAAAAAATCTCCTAAAAAACTTTATCCCTTTAAGGGAAAAAAGTTGTATCCATCTTCTACCCATCATGCAGATGTTTCCAAAGAAGGGCAACATCAAACCAGGCTAAGAAAATCAAAACCTCAACAGGCTCAGCAAACCCAGCAGTCTCAGGGTTTCTGATATTTTATTCATTAAATCTCTTTTTCCTGTTTGAGGTTTAGAACCAGGAACCTACTTCTTAGCAACAGAAGCATCTACAGTTCATCTCATCCTCACTGAGATATCAGTGATACACTGATCAATCCTCAAATCTAGGCATGAATCTCTTGCCACAAGAGAAATCCATTCTTTTAGCTCCAAGAGCTATTGAGGACAGTCATGCCCTACAGGTAACAGGGTTCTCCTCTCCTTTTTGAAAGAAAAAGAGGAGTAACAGCTAACAACAAGGTAGGCTATGCCCTTCACCTTGACAGTTTTCCTGTATGAGGATATCTCACAGTTTTTGACTGCAAGGGGGCTTCACCTTTTCAGGGACTTACCAAATTGTAAGTCTTCTCAACTCTGTATTACTTTCTATCCCTCTTAGTCGAGACATTTAGTCTCTAAGAGTGATACTATTTCAACTGGAGGGCTAATTTTTTTTAAGCCCATATGGTTTTCTTCAACACCTACTCCAGTAAGTGGTTTCCATACAGAGTTTTCTTCCCCTTTGCAATCTTCTCAAATGTTTCTTTTAAGACAGCTTATCAGATGGTAATTGAGTTTTACCACTCCTAATTATGTCTGTCGGTCCTTTTCCAATCTATAGGACCTAACTTTTTCTGCTGCCTTAATAACAGATAATTCCAAGAGAGGTTACACAACCCACTTGGACAATTTATCATTGCGGGCAACCGGCCTGTCTACTATTCTTAGCCATCTTCAATCCTTTTTGGCTCCAACAGAATAGATTAGGTTGCACACTGGCAATTAAACAGCCAGATCTCACCTAAGCAACCTACAACATGCTCTCTGCAATTATACAAAAAAGCTCTGCACTATGGGCCTTTGCCAGAGAGCGTCAGAGCCATTCCTAATAGGTAACTTCCAGATGGTTAAAAAGGCTTTGCCCAGTCATGCTCCTACATGACTGTTTTTTTCCTACTCTTACCATCTTCCTTAAAATTTCCTTTTAAGGAAAATGAACCAGGGCTTAGACCACGTGAAAACATAAAGAATTGCTCAATTCCCTGGGTTGTTCCACATCTCCAGTGGAACTTTTACAACAGGGATGTATTCTTTTTCACTGCAGTCGGTCCTTGTCTACTGCTTTCCTTCTAATTCCCAATACTGCATTGAAGCTATGCTGAACAAAGAACGCATGATACTCATATTGCCCTCATAGAGGGGCAAACATGATATCCCCTTATATTGCGTCTTCTTCTCCAGCTACTACACTGAAGTTATAGAAGGATCCAGACTTGCTGTCTTAAGACTAAAGATCTCCTCTGCATCCCTTCACGTAGGTCTCCATTCCTGGTTATTCAAAGGCTAGAATTTTTAAGGAAATCTAGACCTCTCCTTATAAGCAAGAGCATTCCACTGGTTTCCATGAAACCTTCTCTATGGCTCTTCCACTTATAACCAGAAAGAGATTCTCTATCCATATTCTCAAGCAGGTCTTACCCCTTCTTGTTATTAAGTGAATCTCTCTATATATATTCATATGACTCTGAAAGATTTCTGACTGTCCATATTGATGCTGTTCCAGCATACCATAGGGGTTTAAATGGACAACCGATTTCTATGGTAATTAGAAAATACCTTCTTTTACCATAACCTTTCCGGTTATGTTACATCTGAAGCTCTCCATGTAAAGTCATTATCCTAAGTGACATCACTTAGGGAAGACATTACTGATCTTCAAGAAATTGGAGGCTACACCGCCTACTACAAATGTTTTTTTCTTTCATTTGGATAAAGGGGTCTTAAAGACCCATCCTTTTTCTGCAAGGCGTATTTCTTCCTTTTCGTCCAAACCAGTCAGATTTATCTCCTCTCTTTCCTAGAGCCTTATTCTGCTCCAAGGACAAAGAGCTTTAAACTTTGGCCTACAGAAGCTTCAGCTTTTCCTCCAAAGTCCAAACTCATTTAACTCCCCCAGTTTTTTCTTCTGGGATTAGTTCTAGCCATTAAGGCTTCTGACCTCTGCCTGTATTGCAAAATTTATTTTCCTCTACTTCACAGTGAGGTAATTTCTTTGAGGATAATCTACTGGCTCTTAGCAGCAGACCCATATTAGCCTCAATAAACACTTTCTCAATACTTTTGAGTAAGCTCCACATTAGAAAATTGGAATTCAATATTTGCTAGCAATTATGATCTACACAAGGGCTCCCCTCTAGACGCCTTGTTTAGTCAAGCTGTTCCACAGCTCCTACCCTCCATCCCTTGCATGCCTGAGGTCCTAGGAAATAGCATGGCCCATCCATTATATTTGCAACATGCTGGGACCTCCTCTAGGCATCTCTAGCTTGGGAGTCCCCATATGTGAAGACTCATTCCTGCTTGTTCCTGGAGATAGCACAGTTACTTACCTGTAACAAGTGATCTCTGGGAACAGCAGGAATAAGTCTTCACAACCCACCCACCTCCCCTAGGAGTTGTTCTCTCTCTCTCTCTCTAATTTTGTCTACTTCCCTCCTTCGGTCTCAGCTACAAACCCAACTGATGAGAGGGAAGTGAATGGGCGGGAAGGCAGCGCGCATGCGTGTGGGATGCTCTCAAAAGCTTTCTTTTTGGACACTGGGGAGCGTTCCCGCGCAGGCTCCGTCGGTACCGACATACCCATATGTGAAGATTTATTCCTGCTGTTCCCAGAGATCAACTGTTACAGATAAGTAACTGTGTTTTCCTGCTTGTTCCTGGAGATAGCTTAGTTACTCACCTGTAACAGGTGAACTCTGGGAACAGCAGGAATTTAGTCTTCACAACCCACCCACCTCTCCTAGGAGTTGTCTCTCTGTCTCTTTCCTCTCTCCCTCTATCCTTTCACTCAGCTACAAACTTAACTGAAGAGGGACAGTTGGAAAGGCGGGAAGGCAGCGCGCATGTGCTGAGGGATGCTCCCAAAAGCGTTCCTATTGGACGCTGGGGAGTGTTCCCGCGCAGGCTCCGTCGGTACCGACGATACCCATATGTGAAGACTAAATTCCTGCTGTTCCCGGAGATCACCTGTTACAGGTGAGTAACTACGCTTTATGGACTTTTCCTCCAGGAACTGGTCCAAACCAGCTACACTAACAGTTTTTACTATATTCTCTGGTAATGAATTACACATTGATTACACATTGAAGGAGGAGTGGCCTAGTGGTTGGGGCAAGGTACCTCAGGCCGGAAGGTCGGTGGTTCAAATCCCACTAGAGGACAATAACCTTGGGCCGGAAGGACTGAGGTTTCTAGTCCCACATGTGCACCTTGTGGTTTTGGGCAAGCCACTTAACCCTCCATTGCCCATGTTCCCTGTCAGTATTAGTGTATATGTCTCATATCCCCTCATGTTAGATGTATCCCCAATTGTGTTGTGACCACTTTGTTTGAAGGATAAGGTGGTATACAAAACTGTCTAAATAAATAAATAAATTGAGTGAAAAAATATATTCTCCATTTAGTTCTAAATGGACTACATTGTAGCTTCCCTCACTTGGTTTGCAGCTTGTCGTGCTGTGAGGGCTTGTGTGCATCAGTGATGCTGAGAGCTAAGCTATTGGTAGCTTAACTACTGGCAGAGTCTCCCAAGATGGACAGATCTCAGCTGAGGTGCCAGACCAAGACATATCACCATCTGGGCAGCAGCAGAATGGGACGATGTTGGTGGCGGAGGATAACATTTCTGTAACAATGGCAACAACACTAGAATTACCTGCGCAGAAGAAAGGCCTGGCAGTTTACTTCCGTATCTTGTCATGAAAACCCAATGGATAGTCACAACAAAGCAAATTGCACTATAGTACTGAAAGATGAGACCCCCCCCCCAGGTCAGAAGGCACTCAACTGGCTACTGGGGAGGAGCTGAAGACTTTTCAGAATAAAGACAGCATTTATGATGTGGTTAGATCAAAGTCCTCGGGACGTCTGATTACTCATGTAGCTGCTCATGAAATGAGAGTCAGAAGCTGAAAAGATGTCTTACATATTGGGACATGGAGTGTACAAAGCATGAACTAAGGGAAGTTGGAGGTGGTCAAGAATGAAATGGAATGTGTACAACTTGATCTGCTGGGTGTCAGTGAACTGAAATGGACTGACATCGGGCACTTTGCATCTGATGATCACGTGGTCTGTGCTGGAAATGAAAGACATAGAAGAAATGGTGTTGCATTTATAATTAAGAAGAAACTTGCAAGAACTGTAATGAAATACAATGCAATCAGTGAATGCTTAATTTCTATTCATCTACAAAGAATACCCATAACTATAATTCAGGTATATGCCCCAACAACAGCTGCAGAAGAGGATGAAGTTAACGAGTTCTATGAAGAAGTACAAGCTGAAATTGACAGAACATGCAAACAGGATATCCTGATAGTCATGATTGACTGGAACGCAAAGGTTGGCAACAAAGAGGAAGGCAAAGTGGTTGGAAAATATGGACTTTGCAATAGAAATGAAGCTGGAGAAAGACTGATAGAATTCTACAAGACCAACGATCTATTCACCTCAAACACCTTCTTCCAGCAACACAAGAGGCAACTGTACACATGAACTTCACCCAATGGATTGTATAAAAATCAAATTGACTACATCTATGGAAGTCAACGATGGAAAAGCTCTATAGCATGAACAAAGACAAAACTGGGAACTGACTATGGTACAGATCATCAACTACTAGTATGCAAACTCAAGCTAAAGTTGAAAACGTGCAAGCCACTCATGAATGTAGGAAAATATGACTGAGAATATCCCACTGGAATTTAAGGACTACCTGCAAAAACAATTTGCTGCTTTAGATACAATCAATAGGTCTTGTCTTATAGAGGGTAATAGTCACCTAATATTAAAAAATCATAACCCCTCTTATGCAGAAAAGATAAAGTCCCACTCAGATTCAGTGAATCTTAGTAAATATCTATTAAAAAAGAAACCTGCAGTCTCAGGCAAAAACGGCTAAATACTCCCAGGTTAAATTTCACCTCAAAGAGTAATGCCAGATTACATCACCGACCGCTCTAATAGGCTTCTTTAAAAATGTTTAAAGATTTCTTAGATTAACCATTCACAATGTTTTAGCGGACTTTTCTTGCTGTCCTTCATAAATATCAGAGACTGTACTGGTCATTTGATATCGTAATTTTGCTTATCTTGTAATTCTTCCAAATTCAAATAGTCCCGACGCTACCATCCCGGTACCTTCGATGCGTTTCGAATCTTCATCAGGGGATCGGTTTTGTCAGACAATCTCTGCGGAA
This sequence comes from Ichthyophis bannanicus, assembly GCA_033557465.1. Lineage (NCBI taxonomy): Eukaryota > Metazoa > Chordata > Amphibia > Gymnophiona > Ichthyophiidae > Ichthyophis > Ichthyophis bannanicus. The sequence goes on along the minus strand of CM066031.1, from coordinate 888,509,554 downwards.
AGAGGAAAATTCAATAGTGGAAAATATACAGGACACAAATCGCCTTCCTAAAATCAGCTAAAAAAGTTGTTCTAAAATTTTCTAGCATTACAACAACTTTTATAGACTTCTGTTCCATTCTAGGTATAGGAAAACATTTCATTGGTCCCGGTACTCTCCCGTACCTCCCGTACCCCTTCCATTGGTGCCGGTACTGATAAGATTATCCAATTATGTTCCTTCAGTGGGCATGGCACCTGCATACCCCCCTTCTAGTCCCAATTACAATGGTCAGTTCATCAACTTGTTACTTTCATACTCTCAAGGCCATAGAGCCAATTTGTGCATGCAGGGGAGCAGGGCTCTGCAACTCATCTGTCAGCACTCCCAATTATATTCCTTGCAGATGTACTTTTCTTATCAGTAACTTTTAAACATATTTTTCTGTATTTTTCCATCTCTCAGTTTTGCTTACCTAAGTTAGTTTAGTTCTCTTACAGAGTTCTATCCTACAATAGCAACATATTGGGGGATGTGCAATTCCTATGTGCCTCTCCACAGGCTTCATTTACAGGTCAAGCTAGTTAGGCCTGCCTGCTTATGTCAGACACCGTGGATCACAGGCCTGCACCTGCCATTTAAGCTGAATCTCACCACAGATCCCATTCAAAATAAGTCCAATGATGTGCGGTCTTTCAAATATCACCGTTGTTGGCCTCTCTTACAAAAAACGCCGCGCATGCAGACTCAGTGGACAAGCTAAACCTTTAAGGCTCCGCCGATTGCATCATCATGATGTCACTCCAGCCATGTTTGCAAAAATCAAAAATCACAATACTTAATTACTTCATTAATTATACTGGATGCGTTACTTCCTTGCAAATGTTACATTAGAATCCACCGAAAATGCCAGCGCAATAAACAACGCTATGTAGTTTCTCTGGAATCTCTCTGGTTTGTATTAAAATCTCTCTCCCACCAATAAGATATTCAGTGTTATCACCAAACAGATCTAAAAGGTTAAAGGCCCTATTACCAATCTTATGTTAAATGCATGCTCCCCATTCTATCATAGAATTAAGCCCTTCAGGAATAATTGACTGCAGTTGATAGATCCATTTCTGTTCCCGGATTACTAAACATTGGGCTCTAGATTTCCCCGATCCACCAGTTGCTACCCAATCAATCCCGAAACACTTTAAATCTTCAAATTTATGGTGATGTTGAAGACAGTGAGGTACGATGGGGGCTTCTTGCACTTTACATTTAAGCCTACTTTTATGTTCGTTAATACGAACCCGTAAAGATCGAGTGGTTTTACCCACATATATCAGATGGCAGGGACATCGAATAATGTAAACTACATGGTCGGATTCACAGGACGTTGAACATCTTAGCTTGCATTTCTTTCCATGATAAGAAAAAGTTGTGGCCTCTTCGGAGATCGAACAAATATTGCAATGGCCACATGGTCTGTGCCCTTTTATTTGATTTGGGCTGGCTGATGGAAAAGATCTCAATTTTGCAGGGCTCAGTTTCTCTTTTAAATTGGAGTGTCTCATCCATACACATCTAATTTTCGTTTCCTGAAAACATGAAAAGCTGCTCAAAACATTCTGGTGCTTTTTAAAAATTCTTTTAATTTTACTGCTGAGTGGTGAAAACTTGGTAATGAAATTGATTACAGAATTATTTTCATTTTGCATAGGTAAGCGTGGCTGTAACAACAAAGATCGATTATTGTATAACGCTCTTCGATAAGCAGTTTTAATAATCTGCGGGGGGTAGCCTCGTTTTTGAAATTCTACCATTAAACTTTTTGCTTGCTCCTTGTAATCATCCACATGTGAACAGTTTCTTCTATATCTAAGGAATTGTGAAAACGGCAAACTGTCTCGAAGTTGTTTTGGATGTTTGCTGTGATAATGAAGGAATGTGTTCCTATCGGTAGGCTTCTTATGAACTGACGTTAGCCACCCATGTGCACTCTTCTGAATAGTCACATCCAAAAAAACTAATTGAGATAAGAAGTCCAGATGTTCATCTGAGAGGTCCCCCCGCGCTCGTAAGGAAGACAAAATGACATCATAAGCAGCTGCTTGAGGAATATTTGTGTATAACGCAGACACATCCAAAGTAACCATCAAAACATCTGGAATAGAAGTCCATTCTGAATATTCCGATAACATGTTTAAAAAGTGAGGTGTATCTTTGATATATGATGATATATCTTTCATTTTGGGTCGCAAATACGAATCGATATATATGGATAGAGGTTCTAGTAACGTACCTTTTGTCGAAACTATTGGTCGACCAATATCGAAACTATTGGTCGACCTTATCTCAATTAGTTACTCTCACCATCTATAATAATTATTTTGAATTTGAGGGAGTGATTTACAAACAAACGTCAGGGGTTGCTATGGGTGCTACCTGTGCCCCTTCTGTGGCCAATTTATATATGGCCACATATGAAACACACTGGCTCCCTTTATCACCGTATAAACAGTATTTATTATGGTGGAAGAGGTTTATAGATGTTTTGGAGAGGGCCTGAAGTTCAGTTACATCCAAACATCCAAAACAACTTCGAGACAGTTTGCCGTTTTCACAATTCCTTAGATATAGAAGAAACTGTTCACATGTGGATGATTACAAGGAGCAAGTGAAAGCCTGCAAAGCCTTCTGGGCTGGAGTCCAGATTGGCGGCCCTGGAGCACAATTTGGCTGCCTTCATGGACCAGCAGCGGGCGCTGTTGTCCACTTCGACCAGTTCATCTGCCTCGATCACCGGACCGTCAACATCCAAGACGTCCCCGGAAGCCGAGCCGATCTTTGAGGTCCTTCGGCCGAGGTCCCGCTCATCGGGATCGCAGTCATCCCCAGCAAGTCTACCGGGTGCCGGCCTTGGAGCATCAGGGCCCTCGAGTGGGAGATGGAGGACGAGGAGTCCCCCGATACCTGTTGCCATCGCGACATCCCTTCCGAATTCCCCGTCTCGGAACCTCAGCGGCGGTCTCCGCCCGAGGACATGGGTTTCTTGGACTTTGTCAAGGACATGTCCAATGCCTTGGCATTCCCGACCGAGTCAGAGGAGGACCCTCGGGCGGGTGAGTTAGAAATCCTCCAGTACGAGGCATCTCCTCGGGAATCGCTCATGGTACCCATCCCTCTCATCCTGGAACAGCTCATGCTCTGCATGTGGGAGACACTGGCGTCAGTGCCGGTGGTGAGCAGACGACTCGACTCAATGTATTGGGTGCGCCGGAGCCAGGGTTTCCAGAAGTCACAACTGCCGCATATCTTTGTGGTGGTGGAGTCAGCCATGCGTCGGCTGAAAAGCCAGCACTCCTCAGTGTCCCCCAGCAGGGAGGCCCGCACCTTGGAGGCCCTCGGCAGGAAGTGATACCAGGGCTCGATGCTCCTCGCCGCATCCAGGCCTACCAGCTATACATGGGCATGTACCTGAGAGACCTGGCAAAGGAACTTGCTGGTTTCTCGGCTGGTCTCTCCAAGGAACCCCTGCAGTGAAGACGATAAAGGATGGGAGTGACATGATCATAGCGACGGGCTGAGGTGATAAGGCGAGCTGCGGTGTTCTGTATAAGATGTAGACGCTGTAGTTGGTAAGCCGGCAAGTTAGCCAGCAGGACATTACAATAATCCAACCGGCTGATAACTAGTGCCAGTACTAAAGTGACTAAGGAACTAGTGGAACGAAGGGAACGAACAGCACGAATCTGGCGTAATATTGCAAAGGAGCGACGTGTGAGGGCAGAGATATGACTTTGAAAGGAGAGGGAGGAATCCAAGATTACCCCTAAATAACGGAAAGAAGTAACAAGCGGAATTGGAATATGATTAATTTGGGGGGCCACTGATGGATAGGGCCCACTTAAGGAAACCCACATCGCAGTGGACTTAGAAGGGTTCAGGTGGAGCAGGTTCGAGGAGAGCCAGTGGGAAACATGAGTGAGACACTGATTTAGCTGCGAGATATCTGACGAAACTGGTGAGGTATGAAACAAGAGGATGATGTCGTCTGCGTAAATATAGGATGAGACTGGGTATTGCTGAATCAGAAGGGGCAAGGGGGAAAGAAAAATATTGAATAGCAAGGGAGAAAGAACAGAGCCCTGTGGTACACCACAAATCAGAGGGAAGGAGGAGGAGGATTGGTTATTAGAATGAACGGTAAAGGAGCGTGCAGTGAGAAATGAACGAAACCACTGCCAAAAGGTGCTGCGTAAGCCAAAGTCATAGAGATGAGAAAGGAGTGCTTGATGGTCAATGAGGTCAAATGCAGCGGATAAGTCCAGAGAAACAAGAAGAGTGATGTCCCCTCAATCATGAGCAACGTGGATCTCATTCAGGAGGGCTGAAAGAACGGTTTCTGTGCTATGTCCAGGTCGAAAAACTGCTTGCCGGGGGTGAAGAGTGTTTGTAGTTTCAACATGCGAGTTTAATTGAAGAAAAGCAAAGCGTTCCAATAGTTTAGCTAAAAAAGGGAGATTGGGGACAGGACGCCAATGGGAAGGGACAGACGGATCAAGAGAAGGTTGCTTTAGAAGAGGGTGGACTATGGCAGATTTCCAAGAAGAGGGAAAGACGCCAGATGAAAAACTAGTATTGATTATGGTAACCATAATAGGAATTAGTTGTAAAGAGGGTTCAACCAGCCAGTGAGATGGAATCAGATCAAGTTTACACGTCGTCTTTCTACATTTGGAGAGAGCATGTAGCATCTCAGCAGAAGTGATGGCAGAGAAAGAAGACCAAGTATGAGCCAGCGTCTGGTTAGGAGAGGAAGGGGGAGACCCCAAAGGTTCTGGGTAAGAAGACATGTCAGTAGAACCCAGAAGAGAGGGAGAAAGAGGTAAGGAGGAAAGGGACGGGGAAGAGGAACTAGAAAAAGAGGTATGCAAGTTCAGGATCTTGTCTGAGAAAAAGGTGGCCAGAACTTGAGGTGGTGGAGCTTTGACAAACTGATTAGGGGAGGAAGTGGTAGAAGAAAGCCTACATAAAATCGTAAAAAGTTGCCTGGAAGAGTCTGCGGCTTCAGTGATGCTTGTAACATAAAAGGAACGCTTGGCAGACTGTACAGCTGAGCGATATATTGAATACAACTGTTTAAACTGAAGGAGCGTCTCGGGTGAAGGGTGTTTGGCCCAGTGGCGCTCTGCCTGCCGAAGTTGAGACTGCTGCATGCGTAAGCCTGGATGGTACCAGGGAGAGCGAGTCTGATGAGAATGCTTAGTATAAGGACGAAGGGGAGCTAAGTTATCGAGAGTCGCAGTAAGGATAGAATTCCAAAGCAGAGCTTGTGTATCAGATGAAAGAGAAACAAAATCAGTAGGAAAAAGTGAGTGAGCAGATGGAAAAGCAACAAGAGTCGCGGGAGTAATACAACGATGCAAACCTGATGGGGGATGAGGTATCATTAAGTCAACTGTGTTTGAATGAGAGTGAGACAAAGAAAAGGAAATGCAAAAGTGATCTGACCATGGAACATGGTGGGTGATAGGGGTAGAAATCAAGGGTTGTAAGGAGGGAGGTGAAAGAACGAGATTCAAAGTATGACCTGCTGTATGAGTAGGCCCGGAAACGTGCTGGTGGAAGGAAAATATCGTTCAAAAGGTTTAAAAAGACCCGGTCTCTTTGTCTGCAAGGGGAATCTATGTGGATGTTAAAATCATCTAAGATGATAAGGTTAGGGAAATGAAGGATCGCCTCTGAGAGGGTCTGCAAAATAGAATCCCAGTGGGAGGTAGCAATGGAAGGGGGAAGATAAAGCAGTAAAAAATATAGTGGAGGTGAGGACTGGAGGCGAAGAAAGAGGGACTCAGGGAGGGAAAAGGTGATAGTGGAAAACTCCTCAATAGCCACTGAAGAGCGGTAAAGCAGAGCCACCCCCCCCCCCCCCCCCACCAGCCCTGCCCAATCTGGGGGCTGAGAGCGCTGAATAGCCAGAAGGGAGGGAACTAGAGAGAACAGGACCATCACCCTCCTTAAGCCATGTCTCAGTAAGAAAACATAGATCATAGGAGTGTTGTTGAATGAGGTCTTGAACCAACAACGATTTAGTCCGGAGAGACCGACAATTAAGCAAAGCTAAACTCAGCGTCAGAGCAGACACAATAGGGAGAGGTTTGGGTATGGGAGAGTGGCGATGAGAAGTAGTTTTCTGACAACTGCATAAGATTAAATTAGAAAGGCAGCGTGTTGGGGAAGCAGCAGACACTGCAGAAGATGGGGAAGGACGCCATCCCCAGTGAACTGGAATGAGAGCCATAGGGGCAGAATCCAAGTTAAGCAAAGGATCACCGAGGTGAGAATGCGTCCCCAGGGGGAACCGAAATGGAAACAAAGATAAAAAGAGCACTGCATATAGCCTGTACTGAATTTTGTGTTTTTTGATGATTTCACAGATGAACCGTATGTAAATGTTGAATAAAAGAGATGAGATTGATGATCCTTGGGGTACTCCTTGTTGTAAGGTGAAAGGTGTAGTTCTGTTCATTCCACTTTTGACCTGTTGTTGCTGGTTACTGAGGTAGGATTGAAACCACCTTAAGGTGGTGTTATGTAGGCCAATTCCTTGAAGATGTTGCAGCATGATGGCATGGGATATAGTATCAAAGGCAGATGATATATCCAGAAATATAAGGAGGAATCCTGTTTTAACGTTATCTATGCCCCTGATGATGCTGTCAAAGAGTGATGATAAGTGTTTCTATGCCATGGTTGGGCCTGAACCCATGCTGGTGTGGGTTTAGTGGTGCGGGTAGGTCTATGTGATCTTGTAATTGCCTTTGGACTGTTTTTTCTATAATTTTAGCGATAAATGGTAGGCTGGAAATTGGACAATATGCAGCTGGGTCGTCTTTGTTGAGCGATGTGCTTTTGAGTATAGGTCGTATAGTTGCTTGTTTGAGTGATGCTGGCATGTATCCTTGGGCGAGAGACGAGGTTACGGTCTTGTGCATGAAGGCAGGGCCGGCCCGTCCATTGAGCAAGAATGTTTTTTGCACAGGGCCCCGCGTTTCAGGGGGCCCCGCGCAAAGAACATTCTGCTTTTTTTTAAATTACATTTAAAAACAAAAACCTGGCTCTAGCTGCTGCCGCGTCCGTCGCAGCAGCGGCAGAATGGCGTGTCCCGCGGGGCCCCTTCTCCTCTTTGAGCCCTCTGCAAGGGCTTTCAGATTCGCGAAGGGAGAGTTGTGCTCCCTCGCGTCTCTGTAAAGCCCGCAGGGGCTAATGGGAAATTTCCCATCAGCCCCTTTAGACGCGAGGTGCTGATGGGAAATTTCCCATTAGCCCCTGCGGGCTTGACCGAGACGCGGGGGAGCACTCTCCCTTCGCGAATCTGAAAGCCCTTGCAGAGGGCTCGACGTGGAGAGGGGGCCCCGCGGGACACGCCATTCTGCCGCTGCTGCGACGGACGCGGCAGCAGCTAGAGCCAGGTTTTTGTTTTTAAATTTGCCGGAAGGGAAGGGAAGGGAAGGGGGGGGGCTGATGGAGGCTGTCTGGAAATGGGGTGATGGGGGGTTAGGACTGGAAATGTGCAAGGGGGGGGGTTAGGACTGGAAATGTGCAAGGGGGGGGGTTAGGACTGGAAATGTGCAAGGGGGGGTTAGGACTGGAAATGTGCAAGGGGGGGGTTAGGACTGGAAATGGGCTGGGACTGATGGAGGCTGACTTGAAATGGGCTGGGGGGGGGGGTTAGGACTGGAAATGGGCTGGAGGGGGGGTTAGGACTGGAAATGGGCTGGGGCTGATGGAGGCTGACTGGAAATGGGCTGGGGAGGGGTTAGGACTGGAAATGGGCTGGGGGGGTTAAGACTGCTAATGGGCTGGGGCTGATGGAGGCTGACTGGAAATGGGCTGGGGGGGTTAAGACTGGTAATGGGCTGGGGGGGTTAAGACTGGTAATGGGCTGGGGGTTGATGGAGGCTGACTGGAAATGGGGTGATGGGGGGTTAGGACTGGAAATGGGCTGGGGGGGGTTAATACTGGTAATGGGCTGTGGGCTGATGGGGGCTGTCTGGAAATAGGGTGATGGGGGTTAGGATTGCTAATGGGCTATGGGGGGGGTTAGGACTGCTAATGGGCTATGGGGGCGCTAGGACAGGAAAAGGGCTGATGGGGAGGGGTTAGGACTTGAGGTGGGCTGATGTGGTTAGGACTAGTAATGGGCTGTGGGCTGATGGGGGGGTTAGGACTGGCAATGGGCTATGGGGGGCTGACTGGAAATGGGCTGATGGGGTTAAGACTGGAAGTGGGCTGAGGGGGGGTTAGGACTGGTAATGGGTTATAGGGGGGGCTTAAACTGAAAATGGGTTGATGGGGGGCTAGGACGGGTAATGGGATGGGGGATTGCTATGACTGGAAATGGACTGAGTGGACGGGGAGGCTTGAACTGCAAATAGCTGATGGGGAGGGAGCTTGGAATGGAAATGGGCTGTGAGGGAAGGGAGCTAGAACTGAAAATGGGCTGATGGAGCAGCTAGGATAGGACTGGAAATGGGCTGTTGGGGGGAGCTAAGATTGGAAATGGGCTGTGGTGGGGGCTTGAATTGAAATGGACTCATGTTCGCGCTAGAAATGGAAGTAGACACAAGGGGGGCCATGGACTGGACTTGTGCTGAGTGGAGAGGAGCTAGGATCTGACATGGGCTGATGGTGGGGCTAGGAAATGACTAGAAATGGGCTGATGGGGGGCTAGGATTGGAAATGAGCTGATGAAGGGACTCAGACTGAAAATGGATGGGGGAGCTAGGACTGGAAATGGGTTGATGGGGGGCTAGGACTGGAAATGGGCTGATGCAGGGACTAGAAGGGAATGGATGCTGGGTGAGACTGGAACTAGAAGGGAGCTGATGTTGGGGGAGGATTAGAATGGGATGGGGCTGGCAGAGTAAAATGGAGAGGGGAAAAATATTTTGTGTGGGAGGGATGAAAAATCTACAATTGGCCGGGTATTGGGAGAGTAAGTGGGGATTGAGGATGGAGGGGTAAAATTTGTGTGGATGAAATAAGAATGAGGAAAGAGCAAAAGGATAAAGATTAGTATGTTAAAGCAGATGTAGAGAGAGAGGATGGAAAGAAAACTAGAAGAGAGAAGAAAGGACAAATGGACAGCAGACGATGGAGAGTTAGCAGAAAACATGAAGAAACCAGAAGAAAGTGGCTGGAGCAATTGCAACTGAAAAAAAATGCACAAAAGGTAGAAATATATCTCTTTATTTTGAATTTATTAACTGGAATATGAAAGTTCTGGGAAATGTGCATCATTAACGTCTGCGCTTTGTTTGGTACAAGAGGAAATTGATTTATAGTTTTATTTCTACAGTGTTGTTGTACATTCCAAGTTTGGCTTTTGGGGTTCCCAGTTTAAATTATTGCCTTCCTGTTTCTAAATTGCGATTCCTTGTTTGGTGATGGTCTATGTTCTGCATGTGTAACTGAGCTGAGGTATTCTGTTTATGTAATTCCTATTTGACATTGCCACTTGTTCTCTTTCCCCAGTATTCTCTGAAATGTACTGGTTTAATATTTGCAGTGTTTCCTTTTGATAGGTAGGGACTGGTGCTTTGTGAGTCCTGGTAATGCTGTCAGGATACAGCGGGTTTGCTATGGGTTCTAAATGGGCAGCGTTTGTAGTAGTTCCTAATGTGCCTGGCGGTTGGCACTGGATTATAGTAATGTAGAAATCTTTTAGTCTTTCTTTATCCATACACTCATTAAGAGACATGTTTACTAAAAGTTAGTGTATGGTAACATTATGCAAATATTTATGCAAATAAGGCCACTTATGCAAATGAGGCCCCGCACCGAGTCTCCGCACATGGCCCCGCACCCCCCTTGGGCCGCCCCTGCATGAAGGATTTGATTTGTTCTTTTGTTGACCTTATCCATGTGACAGGGCATGAGTCTGTAGGAGATGTAGTGGTGTTAAGGGAGGATATCATGTCCTCTATTTGCTGGATAGATGGGATACTGAATTTCTCCCATGTTCTTGTGCAAGTTGAATCTTGTGTTTGGTTTGTTGTAAGTGGGGTGACGCTCTAGTTGGGTTTGTCCTTGAAGTAATTTGCTATTCTTTGAGGATGTGTTTCAGAATCATTTTTTATTGCTGGGTCTCCAGCTAGTGATCGCACAATATTGAACATTTCTTTTGGTTTGTTTGCTGATTGCATAATGAGATTTGTATGATGCTGTTGCTTACATCCGTTGATTGTATTGCTGTATTCCAATTGTAATGTTCTGTATTGATGTAGGATGTTTGGAGCTTTTGTTTGCTTCCATTTTCTTTCAAGTTTTCTTAGTAGTCTTTTAGGGTTCCTGATTTCATTGGAGTACCAAGGTGCAGTTCTTGTTCTGTGTGTGGCTGTGTGTTTTCTGTTTGACGCTGCTGTGGATAAGTTGTTCCTAGTATCAATATTGTGGTCCAGGTCGTCAGTGTCTTGCTGTAGCTTTGGGATTATTTCATTCAGGGATTTATCTTTGTTAAAGCTTTTAAATCTTCTAGTTTTGTGTTGCTAGTGTTCTCGTTCCGCTGGGTATGTGATGCGCATGGTAAATGTTATTAATTGGTGGTCTGACCAGGGTATAGGGGTGATTGTTGGGTGTGTTATGTAGTTGTGATCCAGGATTGACTTTGGGATAAAGATGAGGTCAGGCGTAGTACCTGATCAGTATGTGGGTGCCTTTAACAACTGGTGGTAGTGTAAGGCTTCCACAACATTCAGGAAAGACCTGGCTTCTTTGTTAGGTGAGGCACCGATGTTGTAGTTTCCCAGTGCTATGAGGGGTTTCTGTGTTGTGCTATGTGCACAGGTTGTCTTAAGCACCTTGGAAAGTTTGTCAGTCTTGATATTTGGGGCTCTGTATGTGAGGCTTCGTGTGACATAGGTGTTGGCACACCTGGAATATATATGGCAGTATAAATCCTGCTTGGTCGGGATGAACCAGATGTGCCATATGTGCTATGAGTCTCATGGCCAGGACCTTAGTCAGGATCTTAAAATCAGTGCCCAACAGAGATTAGCCTATACAAGCTACACAGGAAGGGGTCTTTCCCATCTTTCAGCAATATCGTTACCCCAGCAGCCTGCAGAGTTCCTGGGACACACCCTCCCAAGATTCTTGCCAACACCTCCCCAATTAGGTCAGCATATACCTTATAGAATTTGACTATCTGTCCAACCCAGGAGCCCTACCACTTAGCATAGAAGGGATAGCCAGTAATACCTCATGGGCGGAGATAGTACAGTTTAATATCCTCTGATCTACCTCTCCTAGCTTGGGGAGACTGACCCCCTCCAAATACTGAATGATCTCCACCTCTGAGGCTTCAAATTCAGGCTTATATAGTTCTTTGTAAAATTGCAAAAACCACTCCCCAATTCCTGCTCTGTCCTTTATCTCCTTCCCCTCTGTATTTTTCATTTTATAAATGGCATTCAGAGTGTGAAATTTATTTAGCTTCACTGCTAGGAGCCTAGAGGCTTTATTGCCCTGTTCAAAATGAATCTGCTTGTGTTGTTCCAAAACATGACTCACCTCCTCTGTGAGGAGTTGCTGCAGCTGCATCCCACCTCCCACAGTTGAGCTTTCCCAGCTGACCCCAGTTCTCCCCTCTTATCTTTCCCCTCCAGCATTGTCAATTTAGCACCCACCTCCTGCTTTAGTTTTTCATAGAAACATGGTGTCAGAAAAAGACCACATGGCCTATCTAATCTGCCCTTCCATATCAACCACTACAACAATCCCCTTTTTTCATTTAGAGATCCTCTGTGATTGTCCCATGCTTTTTTGAATTCAAAGATTGTCCTCATCTCTATCACCACCACTGGAAGACTATTCCACACATCTACCACTCTTTCCTTAAAGAAATAATCTCCAGGAACAAGCAGGGATGAGTCTTCACATATGGGTACGTCGGTACCGACGGAGCCTGCGCGGGAACGCTCCCCAGCGTCCAATCAGAAAGCTTTTGGGAGCATCCCACAACGCCTGCGTGCGGCCTTCCCGCCTTTCCAACTGTCTCTCCTCAGTTCTTTTTCCGCGGAGCCAGCAGGTCGCGTTCCTGTCACCGAAGAAGAATTTCCTTATTTTTTCTTTATTTCTTATCTGTCGCGTCTGCCTTCCTCGACGCTATACCGGTACCGCCGGTTCTTATTCTTTTCTTTTTTAAAAAAAAAAAAAGACCTTTGTTTCCATTTATTTTTCTGCAGGTGTACTTCAGTTTTGGGCCTTAGGCCCAAAACCCTTTTATTTATTTATTTTATTTATTTATCTATTTCTTCTATACCGCCCCTTCCAGAGATCAGGGGCGGTTTACATGGAACAATTTAACAGTTTTGTATACGTTCGTATAACATTACATTGAACAAAAATTTTTAACTTTTTACATATAACAGAGCATTAAACTGTTAAAACTATTTACAAGGTGTATACTTTTGTATACTTCTGTATCCTTATATTGATCAGAAGTTTCTAACTTTTTACAGGGAATAGGCAACGAACTGCCATTGCTATTTACAGATGTTATTTACAAAAAGGTTAGGATACAATGAGTTATAGTGTAGAGTATTCGTCATTCAAGTGTGTGTGTGTGTGTGTGTGTGTGGTGGAATTTATTTCCATTTTCTCGTGGATTTTTTGGTGTGTCTTTGGGAGAACTGTCTGAGAGAGGGCTGTGTATGTTCAATTAATTGTGTTTTTTGCGGGCTTTTTGTTTGTGTGTCTGTGGATGCTGTGTGGCTGGACTTGGAGGGTAGGGGATTTCAAAGTGTTCGGAGAATAGGTATGTCTTGAGTTCTTTCCTAAATTGGGAGAGGTCTTTTATGATACGGATGTCTATTGGGAGATCATTCCAAAGTGTGGGAGCAGTGAATGTGAAGGCTCTGGCACTGGTGGATTTTTTAGTCTTCGTGAATGTTTTTGGTAACTCCAGTGAGTGGGTTGCGTTTAGTCTGCGGGCTCTTGAATCAGTTGGGGCGTGAAGTAGTGTGGATAGATGTGAAGGGGCGATATCGTTTAGGAGCTTGAAGGTTGTTAGTAGAATTTTGTATTTGATTCGGCTATTTATAGGGAGCCAGTGTAGTTCTAGCAGTATAGGGGTTACATGGTCTGCTAGGCGGGCTTTAGTGACTACTTTTGCACAAATGTTCTGGGCTCTTTGTAATAGGTAGATATTTTTTTGTGGGAGGCCGATTAGGAGACTGTTACAATAGTCAAAGTGAGGGGTGATGAGTGAGCTAACAACTGATCTAAAGTCATGCGTGTCAAGAAGGGGCCTTAAGTGTTGAATAGTTTTGAGTTTGTAGAATATGGTTTTTACTGTCTGCTTTATGTGTGGTAGCATGGTGAGTGTATGATCGATTATTACACCTAGGTATTTTACCTCTTTTTTAACAGGTATAGTTGTGTTATTGATTGAGATTGCTGTTGGGTAAGTGTCTTCGGCCATAGGTGATCTTGTTACGAACATTGCTTCAGTTTTTTTGAGATTGATGCTGAGGTAGTTGGTTTCCATCCAGGATGTGGTTTCCGCCATGCATTCGGATAGAGTGTTATAAGTGGGGGTTTTCGAGGTTTCATGGGGAGAGCGAGCATGATGTCGTCAGCATAGATAAAATGATTGATCTTGTGTTTTCTAAATATTTTTGTGATGGGTTGTAGGTACAGGTTGAAGAGGAGAGCTTTAAGAAGTGCACAAAATGTGGCGGTACTATCTCTGTCACCATGACTGGTGTCTAAAGTGTTGAGCCCCGGCCATTCCATTAAAGATTGTGTGTCCTGTTCCATGATGTCTAAGAGAGGTCGACAGAACCGAGCTGCCAAGCTCAGTACCCTGTTTCCCTCTGATGCAGCTTCGGTGGCATCGACATCTTCCAGGGCTGCTTCTTCCTCACATGGATCTCAGGTAACTAAACATAAATCCAGCCGGTCCTCGAAGGGCAAATCGCCTTCTAAGCATCGAGATGCCCCTGGCCTTGCCCTCGAGGATTCTGCACCGGCAAAATTACCCCGGCGGGAGGCTTCGGCTTTTAAAGCATCATCATCGGGGTTCCAGGATGCTCTAGATGGCGTAGCCTCAACAGATCTCCTGGTGCCATGCTCTGGGGTACTGGTGGCTTCCACCGGTACCGACTTCCAGGCATTGGCGGCGTCGATGGATCAGAGGATTCTGTCCATCGAACGCAGTCTGGCGGCTTTCCTTGTGGCATCGACGCCCGTGGTACCGCATCAGACTACTCCGCCGGCACCGGCTCTGGTATCGCCATCGGCACCGATTCCGATACCGGTGGCATCGGCATCGGTGTCAGCTATGCCGGTACTCTGCCCTCTGCAGCCCTCCGGTACCGATACTTCCCGATACCGATCCCAGTCGGTACAGGTATCGGGCTTTGCAAGAGCATCCCGACAGACGATACTTCGATTCCTCTGACTCTGAGGATTCTGAAGAGTCTGTCGATGCAGCGATGCTTCTTCCACAGGAGGAGTCCTCTCCTAAACAAAGGATGTCTCCTCCAGAGGACTTGTCTTTTCAAGACTTTATCAGAGAGGAGGCTCGGGGCCTCTCTATTACAGTAGCCCCAGAGTCAGCGCCTAGAGCTAAGGAGTTAGATATTCTACAATATCCTAAAACTCCTAAAGAGGCAGCTACCTTGCCTATTCATGAGATTCTGTATGATCTCATGTTAAGGATGTGGGAAGCACCTCTAACCACCTCTCCTCATTCCCTCCTTGACCTGGTTTCCATAAAACTCAGCTTCCTCACCACTCTATTGTGGTTGAGTCTGCAATGAGAAAGATTAGAAGTGCCAAGAGACATGCCTCTAATCCTCCAGGATGTGAATGTAGAAACCTGGATGCTTTTGGTAGAAGAGTCTTCCAAGCTTCCATGCTTGCTGCGAGAATTAATTCTTATAGTCTCTACATGGGAATGTTCTTAAAAGAAGTCACTGACCATTTGCAGACTTTAAGTCCTTTTATGTCTGACAGTAAAAGGCAAGAATTTCTCACTGGGCTCAAACATGCCCAGGATATCTCCAAATTCTCCAACCGTGCAGCTTTCGACTCCTTTGAATGCGTAAGCAGAGCCTCAGCTATAGCTATAGGTGCACGTAGGATTGCTTGGCTTCAAGCATCTGATTTGGAGACCTGGGTCCAAGATGAATTGGGAAATATCCCTTGTACAGGTGAGAATTTGTTTGGTAAAGATTGGCAAGCAAAAGCCATTCAAATGGATGCTGAAAATTCTGCTTTGGATAGACTATCAAAATCTACTGCTGCTCCTGCTAAGAAAAGGTTGTTCAAGAAAACACCTTTTTCTAAAAAGGGAAGATCCTATCCTGCTTATAGTCAGAGAGCATCTTCTGCAGCTCAGTTTCCTTCCAAACGTCAGCAATCCTCCAAACAGACCAAGGCAAAGGCTGCGAGGCCTGCTCCAGCCCAGCAATCTCAGCTCCCTCAGGGCCTTTGACTCTCTGCTAGAGAACTTAGCCTTCCTGGCTCTAGAAGGACCAGAGCCTTCCACCATTCCAGGAAGGTTATGTCACTTTGCTCCCAGATGGGGGCAAATCACAGCAGAGCATTGGACACTCTCCATCATAAGAGAGGGGTACAAACTTCATTTTTCCAGCTTGCCCTCTCTCACAAGAGTGCACCAGTTCAATTCTCCATCCTCCTCCTCAGCCTGTTAGAGCAGGAGGTTGCCACTCTTCTAGCCCAGGGGGCAATAGAGGAAGTGCCTTCTCAACAACAGGGCACAGGGTTCTACTCCCCCTATTTTCTTATCCCAAAGAAAACAGGGAGCTTCAGACCCATTTTAGATCTCAGAGAGTTGAACAGATTCCTAGTCAAAGAGAAATTCAAGATGGTTTCTCTAGGAACTCTGCTGCCATACCTTCAGAGTCAGGATTGGCTTTGTTCTCTAGATCTCAAGGATGCGTACACTCATGTTCTCATCCATCCAACTCACAGAAGGTTCCTTCGGTTCCTTTTCCAGGAGAAGCACTATCAATACAGAGTGCTCCCCTTTGGCCTGGCCTCTGCACCAAGGGTGTTCACGAAATGCATGGCAGTGGTTGCTGCTTTTCTGCGCACCCTGGGAATATTTGTCTTCCCTTATCTGGACGACTGGCTCATTCGAGCTCCCACTCAATCAGAGGCCAAGACTGCTCTAACCTGCACAATGCGTATCCTTCAATATTTAGGGCTGGTAATAAACATCCCAAAATCCAATTTGATCCCTACTCAGTCCCTGGAGTTTATAGGGGCGCTACTGGATACCACAAAGGCAAGGGCCTATCTTCCCCAGGCCCGTTGCCTTCGCTTGATGCAGTTAGCTTCTCAAGCAGAGTCAAAACCCCTTCTAACTGCTCGAGAAATGTTACAGTTGCTAGGCCATATGGCATCCACCGTTCATGTGGTACCATATGCTCGCCTTCACATGAGAGCAGCTCAGTAGACTTTATCCACCCAATGGACCCAGGCATTAGCCTGCCTGTCAGACAAAATAGCAAACACAAGTCGCCTCATTTTGTCCCTCCAGTGGTGGAAGTCCCCTCAGAACCTGTTGCTGGGGTGTCCTTTTCAACAGCCTCTACCCCAGGCAACTCTTACAACAGATGCTTCTCCAGTGGGCTGGGGAGCTCATCTTCAGGACCTCTCCACCCAGGGCATCTGGTCCCCACAGGAGACTTGTCTACATATCAATCTCTTAGAACTCAGAGCAATCTTCCTTGCTCTGCGAGTTTTCCACACCCTGCTCAGCCACAAGACAGTCCTTGTCCACACGGACAATCAGGTAGCCATGTTCTATATAAACAAGCAGGTAGGATCTGGCTCTCTGTCGCTTTGCAACGAAGCTCTGCGACTGTGGGCCCTCGCCAGAGAGCATCACATTCATCTTTTGGCAGTCTATCTTCCAGGTGCTCAAAACTCTTGGGCGGACAGACTCAGTCGAGTTCTGCTTCCACACGAGTGGTCCCTACATATGGACCAGGTATCCAAGATTTTTCAAATTTGGGGAACCCCGGACATAGACCTCTTTGCAAGTCCGTAGAATGCCAAACTTCCCCGGTTCTGTTCCAGAACTCCGGCTCAGGGGGCTCAGACAAGGGATGCTTTCCTCCTCCATTGGGGTCAAAACTTCCTCTATGCCTTTCCACCCATTCCCCTAATTCCCAAAACCCTGTTCAAGCTTCAGAGAGACAGAGGCCACATGATTCTCATAGCTCCACATTGGCCACGGCAAGTGTGGTACCCTCTGCTTCTACATCTCTCTCAAGCTCCCTCCCTAGAGTTAGGGTCTGCTCCAGACCTCCTCTTTTAGGAGGACGGAAAGTTGTGACACCCCAATCCCCAGTCTCTGCATCTCAGGGCTTGGTTGCTGAAGGCCTAGATCTCCAGGATCTTCCTCTTTCTCAACAAGTGAAAGATGTTCTTTATGCTTCCAGAAAACCTTCCACTAGACGTTCTTACGCCTTCAAGTGGAAAAGGTTTACCATCTGGTGTTCTGGAAAGGGTCTTAACCCCTGTTCAATACCTCTGGAATCGTTGCTGGAGTATCTCCTGCATCTGTCTATTGCAGGCCTTAAGACAAATTCAGTAAGAGTCCATCTGAGTGCTATTGCAGCTTCCCTCAAGCCTCTAAATGGACAACCTGTTTCCTCTCATCCCCTTGTGGCAAAGTTCATGAGAGGCCTCCTTTTAACAAAGCCTCCCATTAGACCACCTCCGGTGGCATGGGACTTAAATTTGGTTCTTGGTCAGCTTATGAAGCCGCCTTTTGAACCTTTAGCTACTACCTCCTTGAGATACCTTTCTTGGAAGGTTATCTTTCTCATTGCAATCACATCAGCACGCCGCATCAGTGAATTGCAAGCACTAGTAGCTAATCCATCTTATACAAGGTTCCATCATGACAAGGTGGTTTTTAGGACTAATCCACACTTTATGCCTAAGGTGGTCTCGCCTTTTCACCTCAACCAAGAGGTCTACCTACCTGTCTTTTTTCCAGGGCCTCATGCATCAAGTGCAGAGAGGAATCTTCATACCCTGGACTGTAAAAGAGCTCTAGCTTTTTACTTACAGAGGACACAACAACATAGAAAGTCTTCTCAACTCTTTGTTGCTTTTGATCCTTCTCATTTGGGACAACCAGTCTCCAAAAGAACACTTTCCAACTGGATTGCCCAATGTATTTCTTTCGCATATCAGAGCAAGAACATTTCTCTGGAGGGCCATGTCGCAGCTCACAATGTGAGAGCCATGGCAGCCTCAATGGCTCACCTGAACTCTGTGTCTATCGACGACATCTGTCGAGCAGCCACTTGGGCCTCGGTTCATACCTTGGGCCGGAGTGGAGGAGTGGCCTAGTGGTTGGGGCAATGTACTTCAGGCCAGAATATCGGGGGTTCAAATCCTACTAGAGGACAGCAACCTTGGGCCGGAAGGACTGAGGTTTCTAGTCCCACAGGTGCTCCTTGTGGTCTTGGGCAAGCCACTTAACCCTCCATAGCCCATGTTCCCTGTAAAATAGTTATCTCCAAGTTATAATGCCCTGTTCAATGTAACTTCAGTTTGTTCAGTGTAAACCGCACTGATGCAGAATAGCGCGGTATATAAGAGAATGTAAATAAAAAAAAAAAATACCTTCACAGCCCATTACTCTTTGGACAAGGACTCCCGCAGGGATGCCTTGTTTGGTCAGGCTGTTCTCAAACACCTGTTCCATACTTAATCAACTCCTACCCACCATACCTCAGGGGATGCCAGAGATCCAGGTGGGGAAGTGCAGCCCTGTCCCAGGGACACACAACTTATGGGCTCTCTCCCTGGCATCAAAAGCTAGGGAGTCCCCATATGTGAAGACTCATTCCTGCTTGTTCCTGGAGATAGCACAGTTACTTACCTGTAACAGGTGATCTCTGGGAACAGCAGGAATAAGTCTTCACAATCCACCCACCTCCCCTAGGAGTTGTCTCTCTATCTCTCTTCCTTTCCCTCTCTGTCCCTCTTTGTCTCAGCTAACCCACCTACCTCCCCTAGGAGTTGTCTCTCTATCTCTCTTCCTTTCCCTCTCTGTCCCTCTTTGTCTCAGCTATAAAACTCAACTGAGGAGAGACAGTTAGAAAGGTGGGAAGGCAGCACGCAGGCGCTGTGGGATGCTCCCAAAAGCTTTCTGATTGGACGCTGGGGAGCGTTCCCACGCAGGCTCCGTTGGTACCGACGTACCCATATGTGAAGACTTATTCTCCAGGACCAAGCAGCAAGTCAGTCCTCACATATGGGTGTCATCGGCGCCGATGAAGCCCCAGCGGAGCATTTCCCCAGCTTTCTATGAAAGCCTTTGGGAATGCAGGCATGCATGTGCGGTTCCCTTCCCGCCTAAAGGTGCCATCTTACCTCAGTCTCTTTTTTTCCGAGAAGCCCACCGGACGTGTGTCCTGTCATCCCAGATAAAAGTTGATTTTTTTCGGCGATCCTCGCTGTTTTTTCTCCCGGTTCGACACCGGTTCCCCTCCCGCCGGGTTCGGTACACCGGTATCGAGCCCGATTCTTCTTTTTCGGTTTTTGCCCTTCGTGGCTGGCGTTCGCGCCCTTTTTTGCTTTTTCCCTGGAAGGCCAGTCCTTTGACCTCACGGGACTCTTTTTTCCCCGATGGCTTCCAGCGGTTTCAAGAAGTGTGATTGGTGTAAGAAATTAATGTCTCTCACCGACACACACGACTGCTGCCTTCGGTGCCTCAGTCCTGATCACGACCCTAAGTCGTGTGGACCATGTGGGAAGATGTCTTCCAAGGCACTCCGAAGTCGCCAGCAGCAGAAAGAAAGGCGTTTTTCGGACTCAGCCTCCGGCCGAGCCCGGACCTCATCTGAGGCCTCGACATCTCGGGATTCGGATCCCGAGTGCCGTCGGAGCTCCTCGGACAGGGGGTCCCCCGACCAGGAACGCAAGAGGAAGAAGCGGCTCGCGAGGGCATCGTCAGAGGAGGTCCCTGGCTCCTCGAGGGCCAGGTCTAAGACCCCCGACCATCGCCCCAGGCCCGTGGAACAAGAGAAGCCTGCCAAAGTTCCTCGCGTGGAGCCGGAGTCTGCTGGACACGTAAGCCCCATAGTCCTCGAGGACTCTTCTCTCAGGGAGCCGACGTCGGGCCCGGTGCCACCGGGGCCCGAGTCGGTGGCTGCTGCATCTCCCGAGCTGAGTCTCAGGATGACAGCCTTGGAAAGCAGATTGTCTGCCTTCATGGAGCAGCAGCGGGCACTGATGGCCAGCCTGTCTGGCGCATCTGCCCCGACCACCGGGACATCAACTTCGAAGTCGACCCCGGAGACCGAGCTGATACTCGAGTCCATCATGGCTTGAAGTCGACCTCGGTCACGGTCTCCCTTGACCTCCCGCTCGGGACCGAGGGCGTCGACGCCGGTGCCTCCGGCGTCGGGGCGGGTGCTCCAGGGCCCCGCAGGGTCAGACCCTGACTCCTTGTCGGATGATTCCACCTGGGAGACGGAGGATGAGGAGTCCCCCGATACGTTCAAGACTCGGTGCGTCCCGTCGGACTCACCGCAGTCTGAGCCCCGGAGTAGATCCCCTCCGGAGGATACTCGGTTCTCTGAGTTCGTCCGGGATATGGCCACTGCCTTGGCTATTCTGGCGGACCCTGAGGAAGAGCCTCGAGCTGAAGAGCTCGAGGCCCTGCAGTATGACTCTCCTCCGAAGGAGGCCTTTACTGTCCTGGTTCCTCCGATGCTGGAACGGTTCCTCTTCAGGATGCGGAAGGCACAGGCCTCAGCGCCGGTTTTAAGCAAGCGAGTCGACTCGATCTATCGACTCAGGAAGAGCCCTGGTTTTCAGAAGGCACAGCTACCACACCATTCCATGGTTGTGGAATTGGCCATGCATCGTCTGAAGAGCCAGAAGATGCACTCTGCGGTGCCCCCCGGCAGGGAGGCCTGGAACCTCGATGGCGTCGGTAGAAAGTGCTTCCAGGGCTCGATGCTTGCTTGCCGTGTCCAGTCTTACCAGCTGTACATGGGCATGTACTTGCGGGACCTGGCCAAGGAGTTGGCCGGGTTCTCTGCTGGACTCTCCGGGGAACCCTTGCAGAGATTCAAGTCCTTGTCCTCGGGGATTCGGGACTGCTCGAAGTTCATGTCCCGCGCCGCCTACAATGGCTTTGTGGCTTCGGCCCGAGTTGCAGCAGCCGGCATCGCGGCTCGACGCCAGGCATGGCTGCAGTCATCGGACCTAGAGCCATGGGTTCAGGACAAGTTGGTCGATGTCCCTTGCCAAGGTGAAAACCTTTTTGGCAAGCCCATGACCGAGAAGGCCGCCCAGCTCGAAACAGAGCACCTTACACGGACAAGGCTGTCTAGGAAGACCTCTGCCCCTTCTCATAAAAAGAAGGGCTCGGGTAAAAAGCCCTTTTACCCGAGGAAGGGCACTGCCTACAAACAGTACCCTCAATATCAGGCTACCCAAGCTGCACCCCAGGGTCAGCAAGCCAAGGTGCAGGGTAATGGACCCCGTAGGCAGAGCACCCCCAAGCCTCCGGCCCCTGCTCCCACTCAGCAGGGTGGGGTTTTTGACTCCTTGAGCGTAGCCTCTCCATCCCTGCTCTCCCAGCCCTGCACAGGAGGTCGCCTCGCCCTCTTTGCCCACCAGTGGCCCCTCATCACCGGGGACAGTTGGGTGTTGGACATAGTCCACAGGGGCTATGCACTGCATTTTCACCAACTGCCCCCTCCATACTTTCCAGGGGAGCCTCCAAGGCCTCCCCTGCACACAGACCTTCTCCTTCAAGAGTGTCAAGGTCTGTTGGTGGACAGGGCGGTGGAGCCTGTGCCTCCCCACTTGCAAGGTCACAGATTCTACTCCAGGTATTTCCTGGTGCCCAAAAGAACCGGTGGCCTTCGACCCATTCTGGACCTCAGGAACCTCAACAAGTTCCTAGAGAAGGAAAAGTTCAAGATGCTTACTCTTGGAACACTTCTGCCCTACCTCCAGCAGGGAAATTGACTATGCTCCTTAGATCTAAAGGATGCGTACACTCACATCCTCATTCATCCAGACCACAGAAAGTACCTCAGGTTCATTGTGGGAGGAAACCATTATCAGTACAGAGTACTGCCTTTTGGCCTCACCTCCGCTTCCAGGGTCTTTACCAAATGCCTGGCAGTGGTGGCGGCCTACCTGAGAAATCAGGGAATCTCTGTCTTCCCCTACCTAGACGACTGGCTCATCAGGGGTCAGACGTGCCAGGAGGCCAGGCAAGCAACCCTCAGAATTTTTGCTCTTCTTCAAAGCCTGGGGTTTGTAATAAACTTTGCAAAGTCCACTTTGCTCCCCTCCCAGAACTTGGAGTTCATAGGAGCAAGGCTGGACTCACTGCTGGCAAAGGCTTTCTTGCCAGAAGACAGAGCCCAAAGATTGATAGCCTTTGCAAATCAGTTTCTCAGCAAGTCACTGGTCTCCGCCAGACTCTGCCTAAGGCTGCTTGGCCACATGGCTTTGACAGTGCATGTGACCCCCAATGCCAGGCTCCATATGAGGCCTGCACAGTGGTGCCTTCGGACTCAGTGGTCGCAGGCCACAGGCAGGGACAGGATAAGGGTGTCCAGACAATTTCTGAACTCCCTCAACTGGTGGCTGCACCCACCCAATCTACTAAAGGGGTTGCCTTTTCAGATTCCTGGGTACACGGTGGTACTGACCACTGATGCCTCCCTGCAGGGCTGGGGAGCTCATTGTCTAGGCAAGTGCACCCAGGGCCTGCGGTCTCCTTGGGAAGCTGCACAGCAGATCAATCTCCTCAAACTCAGAGCTATTCGATTAGCACTCAAAGCTTTCTCTCCTACCCTGGCTCATCAATCTGTCCTGGTTCAGACAGACAACCAAGTAGCTATGTTTTATGTGAACAAACAGGGCGGGACTGGGTCCAGACTCCTTTGTCGGGAGGCTCATGACCTTTGTTCATTTGCCCTCAAGCACAACATGCTCCTCAAGGCTGTGTACCTTCCAGGCCAGGACAACTACCTGGCCGACAGGTTAAGCAGAATTCTGCAGCCCCACGAGTGGCAGCTGCATCCTTCAGTAGTTCAGAAGATCTTCCTCAAATGGGGTCTCCCTTTGGTAGATCTCTTTGCCAGCCCAATGAACAAGCAACTGTCAAAGTTCTGCTCCAGGCAACCGCATCTTCTGAGAATAGCAGCAGATGCTTTTCTGATTCCATGGTCTCAGGGCCTCCTGTATGCGTTTCCTCCCACGCCCTTGGTGGCCCGAACTCTCTTCAAAATTCTTCAGGACAAGGCCTCGGTCCTGCTGGTGGCTCCCAGGTGGCCGAGACAGCCTTGGTTTCCTCTTCTACTTCAACTGGCGGTGGATCCTCCACTGCCTCTGGGGTTGCAACCCGACCTTCTCTCACAGGAGCAAGGTTTCCTTCTGCACCCCAATCTCAAAGCTCTCAATTTGATGGCCTGGAGGCTGCAAGGGTAGATTTGGCTCTCTGGGGCCTGCCTCAGGAAGTTGAGGAGGTTGTCCTAGCCTCTAGGAAACAGTCCACTAGGAAAACCTATGCTCTCAAATGGAAAAGGTTTTCTGTGTGGTGTCAGTTATGTACAGAGGATCCTTTCTCCTGTACTGTGCCAGTAGTGCTTCAGTACTTATTGCACTTGTCCAATCAGGGACTTAAGTCCAATTCTGTTCGGGTCCACCTCTCAGCTCTAGCAGCTCACCACTCACTGGTGGAAGGACATTCTCTGTTGGTTCACCCCTTGGTGTCCCGCTTTCTCAGGGGCTTGCTTTTGCTCAAGCCTCTAATCCATCGTCCTGCCCCTGAGTGGGAGTTGAATGTGGTCTTGCAGCAACTGACTCGCCCACCTTTTGAGCCGATGGCTATTTGTCCACTACTCTTCCTATCCTGAAAGACACTCTTCCTGATAGCCCTTACCTCGGCTAGGCGAGTGAGTGAGCTTCAGGCCCTGGTCTGTGATAGGCCTTACACCAGGATTTATAGGAACAGGGTAGTCCTCAGGACTCATCCAAAGTTCCTCCCAAAGGTTGTCTCCTCTTTCCACCTCAATCAGGAGGAGGTTCTTCCAACATTCTTCCCTAGGCCTCATGCAAGCCAGGCTGAAGCAGTCCTGCATACCCTGGACTGTAGGAGGGCCTTATCCTTCTACCTTGACCGTACGCAGGGGCATAGAAGGGCTACTCAGCTCTTCATTTCTTTTGACCCTAATAAGTTGGGTTTGGCTGTGTCCAAGCGTACCTTGTCCATCTGGGTGGCTGTCTGTATCACCTGGGCTTACAAGGCGGCTGACCTTTCTTTGCAGGGTCGGGTTACGGCCCACCGAGTCAGGGCAATAGCTGCCTCAGTGGCTCATCTCCGCTCTGTGCCCTTGGTAGACATCTGCAGGGCTGCAACTTGGTCTTCAAGCCAGACATTTGTGGCACATTACTGTCTGGAGAGGGAGTCCCGTAGGGACAGTGCTTTTGGCCAAGCAGTACTCCGGAATCTCTTTGAGGTTTAGGCAACTCCTGCCCTCTGTTGGGCTACCGGTGGAGGTTGTGTCCTTGAAAAGCCTTTCTTTGCTGCTGAGACTAGAGGGAGTTCTCTTGTTCAGCCTGGGTTCCTCGGTAGCCCAGTGCTTGGGAATCACCCATATGTGAGGACTGACTTCCTGCTTGGTCCTGGAGAAAGAGTAGTTACTCACCTGTAACAGGTGTTCTCCAGGAGCAGCAGGAATCAGTCCTCTCAACCCTCCCTCCTCCCCTGGGATTTGCAGTTGTACATAGTTTATTTTTCATTTTTGTGTGCTGTTCTTAGCTATGTCATTTGACTGAGGTAAGATGGCACCTTTAGGCGGGTAGGGAACCGCGCATTCGTGCCTGCATTCCCAAAGGCTTTCATAGAAAGCTGGGGAAATGCTCCGCTGGGGCTTCATCGGTGCCGATGACACCCATATGTGAGGACTGATTCCTGCTGCTCCTGGAGAACACCTGTTACAGGTGAGTAACTACTTTTTCCTGCTGTTCCCAGAGATCACCTGTTACAGGTAAGTAACTGTGCTTTCCTGCATATTACTCCTAAGTTTATCCCCTTTCACCCTCATCCTATATCCCCTCATAGCAGAGCTTGCTTTCCATCAAAAGAGGCTCTCTTCCTGTGCATTTATGCAATAGAGGTATTTAAACGTCTCAATCATATCACCTCTATCCCACCTTTCCTCTAAAATGTACATATTAAGATCCTTAAGTCTGTCCTCATATGCTTTATAACGAAGACCACTAACCGTTTTAGTAGCCACCCTCTGTACTGACCTCCAACCTGTTTATACCCTTTTGAAGGTGCGGTCTCTAGAATTGCACATAATAATCCAAATGAGGTCGCACCAATGAATTATACAGAGGCACTATCACTTCCTTTCATATACTGGCCATTCCTCTCCCTATACACCCAAGCATCCTTCTAGTTTTCGCCATTGCTTTTTCTACCTGTTTAGCTACTTTAAAATCATCAGACACAATCATGCCTAGATCCCGCTCTTCTTTTGTGGACAGAAGTTCTTCACCCCTATACTATATCGCTCCCTTGGATTGCTGCAGCCTGGATGCATGACCTTGCCTTTTTTAATATTAAATCTCAGATGCCAAATTCTAGACCATTCTTCAAGCTTAGCTAGATCCCTCCTCATGTTATCTACACCTTCCTGGGTGTCTTGCAGATTTTGGTATCATCCGCAAAGAGGCAAACCTTACCCGGCAGCCCATCCGCTATATCACTAACAAAGATGTTAAAAAGAATCGGACCAAGGACAGATCCCTGGGGCACACCACTGATAACCCCTTCTTCTCAGAGTAAGCTCCATTTACCTGTACCCTTTGCCGCCTTCCACTCAACCAATTTCTAACCCAAGCAATAACTATGATCTATCCCTAGGGTGCTCAGTTTGTTTATAATTCGCCTGTGCAGAACTGTGTCAAAGGCTTTACTGAAATCTAAATACACCACATCGAGGGCTCTCCCTGGGTCACCCAGTCGAAGAAATCAATCAGATTTGTCTGACAAGACCTGCCCCTGGTGAATCCATGCTGCCTCGGATCCAGTAATCCATTGGTCTCCAGAAACCTCAATATTTTCTCTTTCAGCAGCGCCTCAATAATTTACTCACCACCAATGTTAAACTAACCAGCCTGTAGTTTTCAACCACATTCTTACTTCTGCTTTTGTGAAAAAGGACCACATGTGCCCCTCTCCAGTCCTCTGACACCACTCCTGACTCCAACGAGGCATTGAAAAGGTGAGTCAGTGGAGCAACTAGAACGTCCCCAAGTTCCCTCAGTATTCTCGGGTGTATCCCATCTGGTCCCATCGCTTTGTCTACTTTAAGTTTAGCTAGTTTCTTACAAGCACAGTCTTTTGAAAATTGTTCAAAATGCCCCTTGCTTCTGTTCCTGTTTGTGGGTGTTTTCTGAGGTCCTGCTCCTGGTTTTTCATCTGTGAACACAGAACAGAAATATTTGTTAAGCAATTCCGCTTTATTCTCATCAGCTTCCACATATTCCTCCCCTTCACCCTTGAGTCTGACAATACCACTTTTGCCCTTCCTGTTCTCACTAACATTTTTGAAAAATGTCTTATCACCCCATTTTATTGCATTTGCTATTTCCTCCTCTTTTTGAATCTTTGCTTTTCTGACTACTTTGCTAGCTTCTCTAAGTTTTTCCAAATATAGGTGCTTATCTTCCTCTCTCTGTGATCTCTTGTATTTCATGACGGTCTCCCTCTTTTTCTTCACCTTTTCAGCTACTTCTTTCGAAAACCATAGTGGTCTCCTTTTCCTTTTACCTTTATTTACCATTTTAACATAAAGGTTGGTTGCCCTTAAAATATCCTCTTTCAGTTTTGCCCACTGTTTTTCTACATCCCCCAGCTGTTCCCATCCCGCTAACAACTCCCTGAGGTATTGGCTCATCTTTGCAAAGTTAGTTTTCCTAAAGTCTAAGACCCTCACTTTTGAATGGATTTTAGCAGCCTAGTCCTAATACTGAACCACACCATCTGGTAATCACTGGATGCGAAATGATCTCCCACTATAACATCAGAAACACTTTCACCATTGGTAAGCACCAAGTCCAGTATGGCCCCTTCATGTGTGGGTTCTGAATAGTTCTCCCTGTAGAGAATCTAGGATCTCTCTTATTTCTAGATGACACTGCAACATGTATGTGCCAGTCAACATCTGGAATATTGAAATCCCCTATTAGTAGCACTTCCCCTTTCCTGGCAATGCTGCATATGTTTCGGTTAACTCTCCATCCACTTCTTCTCCCTGTCAAGAAGGTCTGTATATCACACCAATACAAATAGATTTCTCTTTCCCTCTTTCTAGTTTAACCCACAGTGCCTCCTCTCTCTCTTTTAAACCCTGTATTTCCATAGCTTTAATATTAATTTTTACATATAGTGCCACTCCTCCTCCCCTTCTTCCTACCCTGTCTGTTCTGAATAAAGTATAGCCTGGTATAGTTACACCCCAGTCATGGTTTTCTGTGAACCATATTTCTATAACTGCCACTAAATCCAAGTCAGCCTCTCCCATTAAAGCCCCAACATTTGGGTTCTTATTTCCCATGCTACAAGTATTTATATACACTGCTTTCCATATGTTGTCCCTTTTACTCATTTCCATAAAGGTATTTAATGTTTCACTTACCTGGGGGCTTTCTTCACCCATTCCCAATGAATTTAGTTTAAAGCCCTCTTCAGTAGGTTAACCAGTCTGCTACTGAAGACACATTGACCCTTCTTGGACAGATGGACGCCATCTCTGTTCTGCAGCCCTTGGAACAGTATCCCAGGGTCCAGGAAACCAAATGCTCTTAGTAACACCATCCACACAGCCATGCATTTATCTCCGGGATGCGAGCTTCTCTGCCTTGGCTTGAAGAGAACCACCACCTGCTCCCCTATCTGCTTCACCCTCTGTCCTAGAGCCATGAAGTCATTTTTGATACGCTCAGAGGGATACCTGGCAATATCATTTGCGCCGACATGGATGAGCATAAGAACATAAGATATGCCATACTGGGTCAGACCAAGGTCCATCAAGCCCAGTATTCTGTTTCCAACAGTGGCCAATCTAGGTCATATGTACCTAGCAGTTTCCCCAAGGGACACAGGTTCCACAATGCTTGTAGTGGTTCAAGCATTGATATCCTGGGTCCCTTCTTAATAATGGTTTATGGACTTTTCCTCCAGGAACTTGTCCAAACCTTTTTTAAACCCAGCTACACTAACAGCCTTTACTACATCCTCCGGTAACACATTCCAGAGTTTGATTACACGTTGAGTGAAAAAATATTTTCTTTTATTAGTCTTAAATAGTTTACCCTGTAGCTTCATTGCATGTCCCCTAGTCTTTTTATATTCTGATAAGGTAAACAATCGATCTACATTTACTCGTTCCACTCCGTTCATTAATTTATAGACTTCTATCATATCTCCCCTCAGCCGTCTCTTTTCCAGGTTAAAGAGCCCTAACCTTTTTAGCCTTTCTTCATAGGAGTATCCTTCCATCCCCTTAACCATTTTGGTGGCTCTTCTCTGAACCTCTTCTAAAATCGCTATATCCTTTTTAAGATACGGCGACCAGAATTGCACACAATATTCAAGGTGCGGTCTCACCATGGAACGATATAGAGGCATTATAATATCTTTTGTTTTATTTTCCATTCCTTTCCTTATCATACCTAGCATTCTATTTGCTCTCTTGGCCGCCGCTGCACACTGGGCCGAGGGTTTTAACATGGTATCCACAATGACGCCTAAATCATTTTCCTGGGTGGTGGTTCCTAATGTGGAACCTTGCATCGTGTAACCATAGTTTGGGTTGTTCTTCCCTAGGTGCATAACCTTGCACTTGCCCACATTAAATTTCATCTGCCATTTTGATGCCCAGTCTTCCAATTTATCAAGATCCTCTTGCAATTTTCCACAATCCTCTTGGGTTTTAACAATTTTAAATAGTTTTGTGTCATCTGCAAATCTGATCTTTATCTTTATCTTTATTCGTATTTGATAAACCGCTATTGTAAGAACATTAAGCGGTGTACAATAAAAAGGATGGATTTAACACTGCAAACCAAGAAAAGGAACGCCAATAATAAATAGGAAAGAAGAGGCAAGAACACTATTACCAAATCATAGACAGACATAGCCCAGCCAGGCAACATAGACAAACGAACAAGGGACAGACAAGTGACAACCTAAAAAAGGACAAAGACAAAAACAGGATGATCAGGGAGGGGCTTCAGGGGGAAGGTCATATGCTTTCTGAAATAGATGGGTCTTAAGTAATGACTTAAACTGAGGATAGGAGGGTTCTAGTCGGAGGGGAGTTGGTAGCATGTTCCAGAGGAGGGGTCCAAAAAAGAAAAAAGCAGAATGGCGAGTTTGTTCTAAGTGGGCCTGGGACGGTGAGGGAAGAGATAAGCAGTTTGCATGGATTGAGCGGAGTTGGCGGTGAGGGGAATGCAGAGAAATGCAGTCTGCTAAGTAGAGAGGATTTCCAGTATGAATGGCTCGATGAATCAGAATCAGAAATTTGTAGTGAAAGCGAAGGGGCAACCAATGTAACCTGTCACGACTTTGTGGGCCCTAGGCGGTTGCCTAGGTATATGAAGTGGTGAGAGTCTTTTATTTATAAGAGTGCCTATGGGTGTAGTTGTGGTATGGCAAAAATAACTTCAGCCGAGCAGTAATATAGGCACGCAGGATTTTATTCTCCACAAGGCCAAAGGGAACCTTTACATACAGTCCCAAATATTCAACACAAAGGCGGGTAATTTCCAGAAAAAAACAGGTAACAAAAATAAACAGCTTCCACATGCAGCTTGTTAATGAACTCAAACAGAGTATTTCTTCATACCATTGAAACAAGGTTGGAAATAAAAACCTCCTTTCCAAAAAAAGGGCTTTAAAACATTTGCAGTCTCTTCAGCAAAACAGCAGTGCCAAGCTTTCTCTGCAAAAGGTTTTCTTTCCTTTCTCAAACCAGGTTTCTTTATCTGCCCTTCTAGCAGACTCAATATACTTTGTGTGCAGCCTTTCGCATTAAGGGTTAAGCTTTCTCAGGCTTTCTAGCCAACCTAATTTGCATAAGCCCCTCAGCTCAGCCTTGGAACACGGCTGCTAGTTTTAATGCTTTCAAAAACCTCTTTAGTTACTATAATGAAACAGGAAGACATTCCATTTCTGTCTCAGAACTAAGCTCTTGGTTTATAGCATTTTCAAAATCCATGCTCTCAGGTTCAGACTCTGTTAGAATAGCCTCATGTTTAAAACCAGCTATCTCTGGCTGCAAACGGTCTAACAATCTCAGAACTTTCTTTAAAGCAGAATCTCTCTTCCTATGGGCAATGCCTTTCCTCTCATACGGTTCCTTACTCTTAGAATGGTTAAAAGTCTTAGCCACGCTCACCTTATTTTGTGGAGATAAGCACCTGGCTGTCCTTGCAGCTGTTGGCTCAATCTCTGTAAAATCTTCTAGGAAACGCTGTGAATTACTCACATGGTCTGTGAATTCTCCCTGGCCAGCTTTAAAACCCTTGGCTGGTTTTTCCTCTCTGCTTGGAAACTCAGGTAAGGCTTCTTTCACTGTTGGAGTGCCTTTCTTTGGTAATATTCTTGGGTTCCCAGAAACTCTTCCCTTCCTGGAATTTCCTGACCCAATTACCCTAGGGCTGGATTCAGGACTGGAGCTTCTGTCTGTCCCTTCTCTTCCCGTAGAATATTCAGCGTCAGTGGAAGCTGGTCTCCTAAAGCACCTTCCCTTAAGGTTGCCTTCCCCTGCAGTGTACCTCCGTTCTGCTCTCTGAGCACTTCCCTCTCGGGCACTTCTAGGCTGGGCAGTTTGAGGACCTTTCTGCTGGGCTCTCCAGATACTTCCATGAGCTCCTTCCCATCTTCTCTGAACTCCTGCTTTGGTTTCCTTCCTGGCTTCCTCCTTGCCTTCTTCTCTCTGTTCAAAGTTCCGGTGTTTATACCTGCAGTTTCTCTCACTGCCTGCTGACTCCACCCCTTGCACTCCCTTGTGCACGGGCTTGGTTACTAGGGAACTAGGGCGTGTCCCTTGCCTACCAGCTTTCTGTGTGGAGTTTTTTTCAGATTCAGAAGTTTTAACCCCTGAACTTCTGGTTTCTCTGTCTTTCACTGGGAAAATCCCTGGATTTCTCTCCTCTTTCTTATGTTCTTTCTGGCCTGCGCCGTCACAAACCGGATGAGAACTTCACTCGTTATTCCACTTTCCAGGTCATTTATGAATATGTCAAAAAGCAGCGGACCCAGCACAGATCCTTGGGGTACACCACTATTCACCTTTCTCCATTGGGAAAATTGGCCATTTAGCCCTACCCTCTGCTTTCTATCTTTTAACCAGTTCCTGATCCACAATAGTACACTGCCTCCTATCCCATGACTCTTTAGTTTTGCCAAAAGTCTCTCATGAGGGACCTTGTCAAAGGCTTTCTGAAAGTCCAGATACACAATATCAACCGACTCACCTTTGTCCACCTGATTATTCACTCCTTCAAAAAAACATAACAGATTAGTAAGACAAGATGGTTTTCTCCCGATCTGCGGTCTTCTCTTACGCACCCACGAAGACTTGAAAAACGCTGGCACCGATCACTATCAAGCGATGATCAGACAGCTTACAATCTCCACTTAGCAACTCACCGCAAAGCAATCACAAACAAAAAGAAACAATTTCACACCGATATGCTCAAAAGGTCATTGAACAAACCTCGTGACCTCTTCAGTTTAGTCAAATCACTATCAAATGAACCATCCTCTGAACAAAAGGAAGATATTCACCCACAAGAATTTGCTGATTATTTGCAGTCAAAACTTCTACAGACAGATAAGCTCTCAACAACCAATGTACAAGAAACTACCTGCCTAATATCCCTGTCTGCACTTACCACTCCTTCTGCTAAACACATTGAAGACATAATCACCTCAATCAATACTACCACCGCTCAAACTGATCCTTGCCCAGCCTTCTGGATAAAGGATCTTCGAAGTTCATTTAGCCCTTTCATTGCAAGAATCATGAACCTCTCATTTACAACCGGCTCCTTCCCCTCTGCACTAAAGCTCACGTCTATTAGACCACTGCTAAAAAAACTCCAAACTAGACCCAAAAAGGGCTGACTCATACAGACCCATAGCCAGTATCCCCCTCTTAGCAAAGATATTTGAGAAAGAGGTGCAACGTCAAATCCAAGATCACATAGATTCCGCAGCTCCTCTAGACCATTTTCAACATGGCTTCAGAGAATATCATGGCGTTGAAACACGTCTTACCACCCTCTTTAATAATATACTCACTAGCATAGACAACATCCGGCAAGGCGTTGTGCTAATCTTCTTAGATATAGCAGCAGCGTTTGACTCAGTAAATCATGAGATACTCCTTGGACGACTGAAAGAAAAAGGCATCTGCAACTCTGCACTTGAATGGTGTAAATCTTACCTAGATACTAGAATGCAGTACGTAAAATCTGCAACAGGAGAATCAAAACTCTTCCATCAAAAACAAGGCGTTCCGCAAGGGTCCTCTCTTTCATCTCTCATGTTTAACATATATATGCAGCCTATCTGCAATATCATCAGATCATTCAATGTGAAATGTATGATATATGCAGATGATATTCTACTTTATATGCCATTTTCCACAATACAAATGGACTTATTGCCCATAATAAACTGCTTCGACGCAGTCTCAGAATGGCTTCTGACACAGAACCTCCGTATTCAGCACAAGAAAACTGAGGTTCTCTTTGTCACAAGAAACCCCAACTTCGTACCACCATCACATATAAGTGTTAAGGGAGCTAATCTATACACTAAAGAAACAATAAGATACCTCGGAGTCACGCTGGACCACCGTCTAGATATGAAATCACACATAAACAATATTGTAAAAGCTGTGTACTTCAAGATACGCACACTCAGGCACCTACGTCCCTTACTAGATCCAGAGGACTTCAGAACCATCCACCAAGCTCTAATCTTACCACATTTCGACTTCGCCAATGCTATTCTGCAAGGACTCCCACAATCCACCTTGAGCTCATTGCAGCTTGCCATGAATACTGCTGCAAGGGTCCTACAAGGAGCGTCCAAGAGTGAACACATTACACCTATCCTCAAGCAGCTCCATTGGCTCCCTATTCATGGCAGGCTTATGTTCAAGACCTTGATACTCACATATAAGGCCATCAAGGGTGTATCATCCAACTTACTGAGCTCATCCAAACTGTACCACCAAACAGATCTAGAAGACAGGTAGCCTTAAACTCTCTAATAACGCCAAAGACCATAACAACATGTAGCCACTCAACAGCGAACAGAGCTTTCATGCTTTGCACCCCAAAATGCTGGAACTCGCTACCGCCTGAAATCCGTGCCATAACCGACCTAGCCCAATTCAGCAAGGCCCTTAAATTTAACTTATTTATCAAATACTACCCTTTATGAAGTGCAACTCATTAATTCCACCAAAATCCTAGCATCCATGTTAATGTATCTATTTTATGCAGTCTTCCCCCCACACCCACCCACTCTCACATCTCAATGCAGCACCTCAAACTCATGCACGTCACATTCCCAGACTGATCAATCGCAATCACACCTTCCCCTCCAACCACCATGAGAAACTTATGCAGTGCCACATAACTCATTATATTGTTGCATAAAGTAGACTGTATTTATTCATCGTGTCTCCTTGTTAAGGGACTGGTTATTTATACCCTATTTTACCTGTTATACCTGCTTAATGCATACCCAAGTTTAATTTTCCTGTTTAATGTATACCCAAGTTATTATACCTGTTTCACTGTAAGCACAAATCACGAAATTGAGATGTGCAACTCTTATGTCCATTGTAAACCGCACTGATGTCGAATAGCGCGGTATAAAAGAGACTGCAAATAAATAAAATAAAATAAATAAATAAATAGTTTGATCATGTTAGATCATGTTATCTAGTTATCAGATATTATATTCTATAGAAATAGTTCCCCATGTTTTTTTCCAAGTTAATTCTTCTGTTATATGTAACACCGAACAACCTGTCGTTCTGGTCTTTTGTGTTTTCTGTAAACCACGCTGATGCCGAATAGTGCGGTATATAAAAAACTGTAATAAAATAAAATAAATAAGATCTTCCTTGTCTAAAGCCATGTTGGCTGTCTCCCATTAGGTCATGACTATCTACATGCTGAGAAATTTTATTCTTTATGATGGTTTCTACCATTTTTCCCGGTACTGATGTCAGGCTCACCGGTCTGTAGTTTCCCGGATCACCCCTGGAACCCTTTTTAAAAATTGGTGTTACATTGGCGATCCTCCAATCTTCAGGTATTAGAGATGATTTTAATGATAGTTCACAGATTACTAATAGCAGGTCTGCAATCTCGTATTTCAGTTCTTTCAACGCCCTTGGATGTATACCATCCGGCCCAGGTGATTTGCTACTCTTCAGTTTATCTAATAGTTGTAATACATCTTCCCGATGTATCGATATTTCCTTCAATTCTTCCGCACCATTAAATACCACTTCAGTCATGGGTAACATCCCTACATCTTCCTCAGTAAAGACTGAAGCAAAGAATTCATTCAGTCTCTCCGCTATCGCCTTGTCGCCTCTTAGTGCTCCTTTAACCCCTTTATCATCTAATGGACCAACTGACTCTCTCACAGGTCTTTTGCTACAAATGTACTTGAAAAGGTCTTTACTTTGCGTTTTTGCTTCCGCAGCAAGCTTCTTCTCAAATTCTCCCTTTGCCTGCCTTATCAATGCCTTGCATTTGACTTGCCAGTGCTTGTGCTGTTTTCAGGTTTCGTCGTTTGGCTCTTTTTTCCATTTCCTGAAAGATGCTTTTTTGGCAACAACAGCCTCTCTGACCTCACCCTTAAACCATGCTGGCAGTTTTTTGGACTTCCTTCCACTTTTCTTAAAGCGTGGAATAAAGCTGGTCTGGGCTTCCAAGATAGTATTTTTCAACAACAGCCAAGCCTGATGTACGTCTTTAACCTTTGCAACTACTCCTTTTAGTTTTTTCTTAACTTTTCCTCATTTTATCATAGTCTCCCTTTCGAAAGTTAAAAGGTAGTACTGTGGATTTCCTTACTATCCCTCCTCCACTAATTAAATCAAAGGCGATCATGCTATGATCACTATTGCCAAGTGGCCCCAACAACCTTATCTCTTGCACTAGATCTGGTGTTCCACTAAGGATTAGGTCTAATATGGCTTCCCCTCTGGTCGGTTCATGAACCAGCTGCTCCAAGAAGCAGTCATTTATTTCATCTAGGAACGTTATCTCCCTAGCATGTCCTGACGTGACACTGACCCAGTCGATACCGGGGTAGTTGAAATCACCCATTATTATTACTGTGCTGTAACTTTTGTTAGCTTCCTTGATTTCTTTGAGCATTTCATCATCCATTTGGTCATTCTGGCCAGGCACTCGATAGTACACCCCCACTGCCATTGCCTTCCCCCTTTTACATGGAATTTCAATCCATATAGATTCTACAGCAGATTTTGTTTCCTGCAAAACTTTAATCCTTTCTGACTCATTGCCCTCTCTAACATAGAGAGCAACCCCTCCACCAATTTGATCAGCTCTATCATTACGATATAGTTTGTACCCAGGTATCACAGTGTCCCACTGGTTGTCCTCCTTCCACCATGTCTCTGATATTCCAATCATATCTAACCTTTCATTTAGTGCTATATATTCTAACTCTCCCATCTTATTTTTTAGACTTCTAGCATTTGCATACAAGCATTTTAGAAAATGTATTTTATTCATATTAATTTGGCTATTGTTAGACATGGGTAATTTGGGATCTTTAAGCTCTGTCTGCTCCATACTTGAGGGCATTTGGGCTACGTTACTCTTTTGTGGAACCTCTCTGCTTTTGATAATATCCTTCAAAGATACATTCTTCCGAACCATCCGCTCTTGGGCGACTGTCGGCTTTCCCCTCATATCTAGTTTAAAAGCTGCTCTATCTCCTTTTTAAAGGTTAATGCCAGCAGCCTGGTTCCATCCCGGTTAAGGTGAAGCCCATCCCTTCGGAAGAGCCCCTCCTTTCCCCAGAATGTTCCCCAGTTCCTAACAAATCCAAAACCCTCATCTCTGCACCATTGTCTCATCCACGCATTGAGACTCCGGAGCTCTGCCTGCCTTTTGGGTCCTGCGCGTGGAACAGGAAGCATTTCGGAGAATGCTACTCTGGAAGTTCTGGATTTCAACTTCCTACCTAAAAGCCTAAATTTAGCCTCCAGAACCTCCCTACCACATTTTCCTATGTCATTGGTACCGACATGTACCAAGACAGCAGACTCCTCCCCAGCGCTATCTAAGACCTTATCTAGGTGGCGCGTGAGGTCCGCTACCTTCGCACCAGGCAGGCATGTTACCAGGCGATCCTCACGTCCACCAGCCACCCAGCTATCTACATGCCTAATGATCGAATCAATCAGATTCAGAGCTCAAGATATCTCAGCATCACAACAAAGTAATTCTATTAGCATTGTGAACAAACACATGGCAATCTGCCTGATATATAGAGCACCTAAAGCTTCACCTGCTGAACTTGCCTCAATGCTCGAGACTATTTGTGCCATCACTTCACCTAACAAGTCCACAATAGTTCTAGGAGATTTCAACCTCAAGTCAATTAACTACAGAGACTCTGAGGCCTTCCTACAGGCAATGTCTTCCTTGCAGTTCACACAAATAGTTAATGCCCCTACACACAGATACGGGTATTCTCCAGACCTCATATTTGCTTCCAATGATCTAACCTCAAGAGGTCTAATTTCAGCACCTTCTATCACCCCAGTTCCATGGTCAGATCATTACATAATCAAGATAGGGATTTTATTACAAATGAACAATCTAAGTGTTCACTTAGACAACAAAAGCTTTCAAAGACGTTTCAAGAACTTCGACAGAGATTCATTTATTCAAGTTACATTACCTCAACTGTCCACAGATTCAGTTGACCTCGAGATGCAAATAGCCAAGTGGAACTGCATTATATATAACGCTGCCAAAGCAACAGATATGAGACCAAAGAAGCCACGGAATAATAGACTTTACCACAAGCCATGGTACTCAATAGCCATGCGTCAGATGAAAAGGGAACTCAGAAGGATAGAGCATAAATGGAGAAAGCACAATACAACAGACTTAAAGCAACTATACTTAACAAAGCAAAAACAATATGGTGAATACATTAAACACTCAAAAAGAGAATATCACACAAACTTAATAAACACATCGATCAATAAGCCCAGAGAGCTTTTTGAAATTGTGAAGATCCTTACAAAGGAGCAAAGAACAGAAGGTGAAGCTCAAATTGACCCGCAGAGTTTTGCAGACTATATCAAGGAAAAGTTCCATTCTGCGGAAAAAGCTAAATATAGCTTACACAAGAAGTTAGTCGCGCATAACAGGAATTGGGATGCATTCAATATTCCGTCAACTGAGCAACTCTCCCACATCATTTCCTCAATAAATACAAGCACTTCTCCCACTGATCCCTGCCCAGTATCATGGATCAAAACAACAAAGTCCAACTTCATTCACATCATACACAACATGGTGCACATCTCCCTCACTCAAGGTTTGTTGCCAGAGCAATTAAAGCTTGCCACTGTAAGGCCGATCCCAAAGAAAACAACATTAGACAAGAACAACCCAGCTGCATACCGGCCAATATCCAGTATACCCTTTTTAGCTAAGATCATTGAAAAAACAGTTCAACAGCAACTTCAAGAACACATTGATGATCACGCACCTTTGGATGACAACCAACATGGTTTTCGACCGAACCATGGAGTAGAAACTCTAATGATTTATCTTTTCGACAGCATCCTCCGTACTATAGACAACATTAAGTATGGTATAATAATGATCTTCATTGACATTTCTGCAGCATTCGACTCTGTAGATCACAAAAAGTTACTGGATAGACTAGAGGAGTTTGGGTTATATGGTACCACATTAGAATGGTTCCACTCTTATTTAACAGAGAGACATATACAAGTAAAGATAGGTCACAAAACATCTCAACCCATAAAAGTTATACAAGGGGTTCCACAAGGATCTGCCCTTTCATCTCTTTTGTTCAACATTTACATACAGCCAATCTGCAACATTCCGACGAAAAATGATATTAAATATACTATTTATGCAGATGACATTATGATATTTACACCTGTCTCAATTGATAACCCTGACTATTCTAGAATTATAGATTGTCTCTCACAAATGTCTACATGGTGTAAAAACAACAACATGGAAATTAATTTCAGCAAGACTGAGGCTCTATTCGTCTCTCGTAACCCTGACTTCACACATCCATCTGACATCATGATAAAAAACTCAATAATACCTATAAAATCAGAAGTTAAATATCTTGGTGTTACCCTGGACAATGAAATGAATCTTAAGGCACATATAACAATCAGAAATGCTTATTACAGGATGAAAATTATCAGAAGACTAAGGCCCCTCCTCAAAACCGTTCACTTCCGTAATGTATGCCAGGCATTAATTACCCCCTTACTTGACTTCTGTAATCCTATTTACCTTGGTCTAACAAAGCAAGCACTCAAGCCATTACAGCTCACTCAAAACACCGCTGCACGAATAATTTTTGGATTGTCAAGTCAAGAACATATAACACTCATTATGAAAGAGCTTCACAGGCTACCTATAGCGTCTTGCGTAAAATATAAAACTATAATATACATTTTTAAGATCAAGCAACACTTTTCAGCAAACAGCCTAATCTCTCTCATTCAGACGGACATCAGCAAAAGACCAAGAAGAAAAGGTACTTCCAACAGAGTCAGCACTTCTAGTGACTTTAGAACATCACGTAAGGACACTTCAGAAAGGGCATTCTCTTTTGCTGCCCCAACTATTTGGAACACTCTCCCAAGTGACTTGAGAGCAGCACTGGACCTCAAAGACTTTCGAAAGCAGCTGAAAACTATGCTGTTTATAGAACACTATGGTCATGTAAAATAATTAATTCATTCAATAGGAATGACCAATCATATAGAAGTCTGTAATATAGCTCATTTTGTATAATAGTACACAATGTATATAGATCAATTTTCTCCAAAGCACTACACTTTACTATATCAAACTATGAATCTACATTCACTGCTTGTTTACACTTTCACTTCTATTGTATGTTTTGTTGTTAAACCGCTTTGATTATATGATAAAGCGGAATAGAAATACTATTAAATAAATTAATTAATAAACTATAACGGCTGTCCTAACCCTTCTCTCATGGGCACATGGCCCTGGAGAAACTTCCTCGGTGCGAGAGGGTTTTACATCACCTGGAGGACAGGACCTAGTTACAGGATCACTTCCTGCCACACCAGGGTGATGCTCTCCTGTCACGTGACCTCTCTCCTCCATGGCAACGGGGATGCTGCCAGACTGGAGGTGGGACTTCAGGACTATATCCCTGTAGGTCTCGTCTATGTACCTCTCTGTTTGTCTTATGCTTTCCAAGTCTGCTACTTTAGCCTCTAGAGAACGGACTCGTTCCCTGAGAGCAAAGAGCTCCTTGCACCTAGTGCACACGTAAGACCTCTCACCAACTGGGAGAAAATCATACATGTGACACTCAATGCAAAAGACTGGAAAGCCCCCATCCCGCTGCTGGACTGCTGCCTGCATCTTAGTTTTAAGTTTCTGTTTAGATCTAAGTTCTTTACTTACTAAGGGTTGCTATGGATATTTATACTAATAAAACTGTACCTAATACGTGTAATATACCTTGTTCACCTGAAGCTTAACTAATCTCAGGTCCTTAGTGTATGACTGATTTGGGTAATGAGCTTCACCTGAGAGCACCTCCTGTCTTTTAAGATGTGTAAGTACCTATAAAGCTACGATTATCCCAGGGGTGGGTGGGTGTGGGGAGGGAGGGAGGGAAATAACACTTATTAAAAGAGGGCTGCTACACAGTACCCTGTCTTGTGCTGCTGAGGTAAGCAATATTCTGATTTGATTTAAATTATAGCTCTTAGCTGCTGCTAGGCTCTAACTTCTTATGAAATTTAAACTAAAAGCTCTCTGCTGGGTTCTAAATTTAACCAGAAAGCTCTCTTGTGTGTTTTAAATTTAAACTAAAAGTACTTTGCTGTTATTAGGCCCTGAGTGAATATTAAATTTAAACTACAAGCTCTCTGCTGGGTTCCAAATGTAACCAGAAAGCTCTCTTCTGTGTTTTAAATTTAAACTAAAAGTACTTTGCTGTTACTAGGCCCTGAGTGACTATTAAATTTAAACTACTAGCTCTCTGCTGGGTATGAAATGTAACCAGAAAGTTCTCCTCTGTGTTTTAAAACTAAAAGTACTTTTCTGATGCTAGGCCCTGAGTGACTATTAAATGTAAACTACAAGCTCTCTGCTGGGTTCCAAATGTAACCAGAAAGTTCTCTTCTGTGTTTTAAATTTAAACTAAAAGTACTTTGCTGTTACTAGGCCTAGAGTGACTATTAAATTTAAACTACAAGCTCTCTGCTGGGTATGAAATGTAACCAGAAAGTTCTCCTCTGTGTTTTAAATTTAAACTTAAACTGCTGCTACTAGGCCCTGACTGATTTAACAAAAATAGTGGGTTCACAGATTAATTAGCTTTAATACAAAGAATTCCTTTTAGAAAATTACCAGAAGTATATACTCACAGTTGCAGATCTCTCTCCAGAAGTAACAGTCCCTTTTTCGAACAACATTGGGTAATAATCAGTAGGCTTGATGAGTCACAGCAAACTCTCCATAACATCTCAAATTTTTGCACCTGGCAGATAGCATACCTCTTGGACATCAAGTCTGGTCGGCAGATGGACGCCTCAGTACACTCAGAAGAGAGTCACCAACCACCACTACCCTTCGCTTCCTTGTAGCCACTTATTCTGCAATTTTGAGGTTTTCGAGCTCTGGTTCTTCCCTTTCCAGGGATGCTTTAATTTCCTTCACTTCCAGGGTTCCATAATGGTTCTTCATTTCAAGGGCTGGAGGAGTTGGATTGGTGATTCTGCAGGCCCTGGTGACTCGTGTCCAACTTTCGTCATTCTGTAGGCCCTCATCTTCTCCTCTGCTGGAGAGATTGGATGTTTAAAAAAGTATCTCTTCAATGTACTAATCACTGTCTTGAATGCTCCTCAGGCTCGCCACCTCTTCTCTGAATTCCTCCACTTGTTTCCTGAGAGCTTCAGCATGCAGGCATCCTGCACATGAAACTGGTCCTTCATTTGGCATTGTGATCTCTGTCTGGGCAGAGCAGAAGCTGTAATGGGGGCAAGAGCTTTTCCAATACGATTTTTCCCAGCCATTGTTCAGTTGGTGGAGCTAAGATACCTGTTGAAGCAAAAGAGAGAGAGAACTACCAAAGTACCAGCTGGTTTCCAGCTATTCTTTCAGAGAAAAAGCAGTTAACCTCTTTTAAGTGTGTTCTAAATATGTTGTTCCAAGTCCCTATGTGTAGCTAATTGGGGAGATGCCCTATAAAGCAAGACTCTCACATGGGGTGGGTGGGAGTAGGGGGGATAGGAAGGGAACTAATACCCGATGAGGTATCAGTAGCTTCAAAGAGCTGAGAAAGATACTAAAAGCAGAGTTTTAAACCTACACCCCTAAAGAAAATATTTTCCCTTTTGAACTAAAGCACCAAAAAGAATATAACTTTTTAAAAAAATGTGCCAGGGGTGATACTTCCTAAAGCACCCCATTGCGATTCATTTCCCTAGGACCACTCCTTTCATGCCCCCCTCCAGAGTCCCACGGTGTATATCCCCCACATTGTTGGATGCCAGAAAGTTCTGAATCTCCCCCTCACCTGTTCCTCTATAAGGGTATCATCCAGGAGGGCTTCATTTTAATTTCCAGAAATACAGCCCTCTATTTCCAGACCTCACATCTAAGTCACACACAATTGGTGTATAGTCCGACCACGTGATGACTCCGATCCTGCCCACCCAAGCACTAGATTCATGCACTTTGTCTATGAAAATATAATCAGTGTGAGAACAGGAGTCATGTACCCCCGAGTAAAAAGTAAAGTCCCTCCCTCTAGGGTTGTTCTGCCTCCATGCATCCACTAGGTTTAGGTTATCAATGAATGCCCCCAGCTTCTTGGGTCCCGATTTAGGGTTCCTTGACCACCCTTTAGATTGTCCAGCGTAAGATGGCGAGTCAAATTGAAGTCCCCTCCCCTACGATCAGGGGGTCTTC
This sequence comes from Ichthyophis bannanicus, assembly GCA_033557465.1. Lineage (NCBI taxonomy): Eukaryota > Metazoa > Chordata > Amphibia > Gymnophiona > Ichthyophiidae > Ichthyophis > Ichthyophis bannanicus. Next base: position 888,467,203 of record CM066031.1, on the reverse strand, counting down.
TCCGAAGTCCCTTATCTTTAGCGCAAGGCCCTCAAAAAACTCCCCTTGTCCCTCGTTTGGTGCATCTACATTTACAATTGTTAATTTCTGCCCATCTATTTCCCCCTGGATTATGATAAATCTCCCCTCCCTATACTGCTTTATCTTCTGGACATCAAAAAACAGCTGAGCGGAAATAAATATACCCACTCCTCCCCTTTTTTTCTGCTTCAGGTTTGACACGCAATAACTAGCATCATAACCAGAATGGCACACCAACCCCTCATCCTTTTTCAGCAAGTGGGATTCCTACACTAGGCCTATGCCTGCCTTCAGTCTCTTCAATTCCTTAAACATCAATTGGCACGTCCTAAAAGAATTAAGTCTCTTAATATTCAGGGACACCACTCTCAGGTCAGCCATTCCTATCTACCACCCCTTCCACCCTCGCTTCCCCCCCCCCCCCCCACATGTGTTTTTCCCCTCTGTTCATTATCCACTCTGAATGCTTGTGCAGCCCCTCTCCTCCAACCATTTCACCATCTTACCTGAACCTCTCATTTGCCCCCCCAACTCACTCCCCTCATCCACACTTCCACTAGTTCTCTGCAGCCTTACCCGCATCTACATTCATGCCACAACGCCACAACCTCACCACCCACCAGTCAAACAAAGCCCGCAAAGGTCCAGAAAAAAGGCAACAATCATTCTCCGCCCCTTGTTGACCTCCCTCACCATCTCCTAAGCAATCTCAATGGAGGCCTAACACTCAATGAAAATCAACAGGTCTCCTCCACCCTGTTCCAGTTACTGATCACCTCTTCATGCTCCTCCATTCTTCCTTCCAGGCTCTCCATTCTGTTTCCAATCTCCACAAGGTCTGCATACATCTCCTTCATCTACGTAGGGACCTCCGCTTGAAATCCCACCAAATCACTCCTCAGGTTCCGGAACCACCCTGCCAACTTGCCATGCAGTAACGCTAGCTCTCCTCGTCCATTAGACAGCTCCCCAGTTGGCAGTCCTTTTTTTTCAAGCGGGCTTTTGCCCCCTGTGGCTGCCATTTTGCTCTGGCTCCCGTGTTCTTACTTAGGACCCTGAAAGCGAATGGCCCTAGATCAACAGCTGGCTTTTTCTCAACCATCAAGTCACCTCGAGTTGCTTCTGGGATGCAAGCTCTGCTGGCCAGGGGGAAGGGGGTAATTCTGCTATCGGTTGGCTGCCGCAACGCAAGTAAACAGCCAGGCACTGTGGAGTTCAGCACCTAAGCCGCCATCTCCGCTCATACTGAACCAGAAGCCCCTTTATGCATTGTTAAAGTAGACTTTTGAGGGGGGAGAGTTTGGGAGGAGTTGCATTTTTATATGCCTATTTTCCATTTTATAAAGTACAATATAGTGCCATTTTATTTATTTAAGAGTTTTTATATACCACCTTATCGTTAAATCAAAGCTGTTTACATCAAACTCACATGTTTACAGAGAGCTTATGAAACTTGTAATTACATTAACTTATAAACGAGCTAGGGTGGGGACGAAGGGGGAGGGAGACATGCAGGTGAAGCAATAAAGCATAACTTATGTACAAAGAATATATATACAGTGACGTAAGTTGCATGGATTTAGCTATGTATGTATGCAAGTAAAACCCAGCAGGCATACACATACATATTTAAATGTGCTCCAGTATGTGTGCCTTAGTTTTGGGGGATGTATGCATCTAAGTTTGTTTTATAAGAGAAAGTATGCGTTTACTTTTCATTTTCAAATAAGTGTATTGTAGGTGTCTGCCTGCCACAGTGATTAATTAACACAAAATTACCATCTATAGGGTTAATTTTATAAAAAGCCCAAATGCACGGGAAAAAAATTTAGATATGGGTCATTTTTCATAGACTTCAGACAATTTTTTTGGTTTGTTTTATGCATTTGTTTTAATAAACATTTTTGACATACATTAAAATTTAACATGCGGTAATCAACTTAGTATGCATTAATTTGTTGGTTAACATGTTAAATTAATTTAGTGTGCACTAATGGGCCAATATTGAGAACAGTTAGCCAATAGAAGGCTGTCCAGTTAAGGATGCTGACCGTGATATTCAGTGACACTATCTGGATACTGTTGCTGAATATTTCCACAGACCGCTCTTGTTCTATCTGATGTTATCCAGTTAATAGGATTTTCAGTAAGCACAGCTAGACAATTTAGGATGTCGTTGAAATATGGAGAAGTGCTGGCTGAAAATCCTAGTAATTGGACAAGTAAGAAAAACCATACTGGGTCACACCAAGGCCCATCAAGCTCATTATCCTGTTTCCAACAGTGGCCAATCCATGTTGAAAGTACCTGGCAGGTTCCCAAAAAGACTCACAGGTTCCACAATATAGTGCCATTTGGCGCTACACTACCACTCAAAAATCCTACTGATATTTAAGCATCATTGTTGACTGCTGTGATGTTTAAATATCAGCCCTTTTGAAATTGGTCCCTAATATTTTAACTCTTTATTTATGGAACCACACAAAAGAAAAAGATCACAAAACGTATAGCTACATACAAACACAATGCCACTGGGTGGGGCTGACTCTTGTCCACCAGTCCAGAGGCTAGTTGTCAGTAGAATGTGGTACATCATTTTATGTTATTTATCCCCCCTCCCCTCCTACTATCCTAACCAAGAACTGTCCTATAAGACCCACCCCCACTTTCTGTCAACGGGATCCCATCTGCTTTACCCCATTTGTAAAACCTCGTTACGGGCATATGGTCCAAGCTGTTGGACATACGGTTCCCATATCAACGGGAAAGGAAGCCCAGCGTTTACCACTGCCCTTAGCCCCCCTCCTCTTGAAGAGCATCAGTTGATGAAAACTGTTACGCCATTCCCAGAAGGTAGGGGGGATCTGTTCTCTCCATCGGTGAAGTATCGGGCCCTTCCCCACCAGACATGCCTTTCTCACCAGTGTGCGTTCCCATCTCCCCTTTGGGTGGAGTGGCCCCAACTGATCCAGTGCTACCAAGGCTCCAGACCATTTGATCTGTTGTCGAAGCAAAACACTCATATAATGGCTAATCCTTTCCCAATATGCACGGATTTTCCGACAGCTCCACCACATATGCCCCAGGCCTGCTAAGGGTGACGCACATTTAGGACACCGCCCATCACAATCCAGGCCACTCTGCAACGCTCTTCTTGGGGAGAAGTATGCTCGAATAATACTTTTGAATTGCACCTCTCTCCACTTAGTCCCCTCCACCAATCTCCCAATCCGGCTCAGGGCTTCCAGAATAGACCCCGGAGGCACCGCCTGGGCCAACTCTTCCGCCCACCGTGTCTCCTCTCTCAAATAGTCCGGCAGTTTAATATAGGGAACCAATTTTTTCCTCAATGTCGATATTGTAGGCGGCGACCCCTCCCCCAGCGCAAAAAACTCCAGTATCCTCGCCGAATTTTCGGATGTTAACTCTTGTACTGGCAAAGACACTACATAGTGAGAAATCTGGAAGTATGCAAAATAGTGGTGGCCACTCAGCCCATACTCCGTACCAAGAGTCTCGAAGGACTTACACTTCCCTTGAGGATCCACCACATGTCCAATGTAGTGGATACCATTCTCCTTCCACTTCTGAAATATCACTGATGCAGAACCAGGGGTAAAAGTAACATTGCCCTGCAGAGGCAACCAACTGGGGACCTACCCCAGTACCAACACAATTGCATCCACGTGTGTCGTACCGGGCTCACTAAAACACTTCGAGTCACCCTCCAAGTGTAATGCTGCCAATAGCATCTGGGGATCCACCAGGGCTTCCTCCAGTGCCCTGGGTGTATAAATCTCTGTATCTCCCAGCCAATCCCCTAAATGACATGCCTGACATGCCAGGGCATACAGCCGTAAGTCCGGGATACCCATCCTTCCGGTCTTCCACCCGCCCTTCAACCGAACCATCGGGATGCGTGCTCTCACCCCTTTCCATAAGAATCCCCGTATCTCCCTTTCCAAATGCACCAGGTCTTGTTGTGTCAACCACACTGGGAGCAGCTGCATCCAGTATAACACCCGAGGCAGGATTACCATCCCCACCGCCGCTATTCTCCCCCCTAAAGACAAGGGAAGGGGACGCCATGCTCGCAATTGTGCTTGAAGCTTGAGGAAAATCCTCTTAAAGTTCCGCTTATATAGTTCCACTGGATCTCTAGTTAAGAGGATTCCCAAATAGAGGAAGGAACCCCCTGCCCACCGAAGCGGGAACACACCCCTCCAATTCCCCCTTAGCGTTCCCAGCACATCTAGAGCCTCAGACTTATCCATATTAATGTGTAACCCTGCAAACCTGCCAAACAGAAAATTCTTCTGACAACCTAGGTAGTGACTGTTGCGGCGAAAGTATGTGTACTAGGAGGTCATCGGCAAAGGCCGCGATCTAAAACCCAGACCCCCCCGTATTTCCCTATTCTGTTCTATTTTCCGTATGAAAGGGTCCAGGGACAGCACAAATAACAGTGGCAAAAGAGGGCACCCCTGTCTTGTTCCCCACTCCAGGGGAAACCTATCAGAGAGAACTCCATTACACAGCACACTTGGCATGGGTCCCGTGTAAGGGAACTTGACCATATTGCAAAAGGTCTCCCCGAAGCCATCGTATGGTAGGAGAGCATGCAGATATCTCCAATTCACGCGATCGAACACTTCCTTTCCCCCCGCCCCCGCTTAAACACTGCCATAACTCCCCCCAATTCAGCTCAAACTTATCAGCCCTCCCACGCCTAGCCGCGGTTAGCTTTTCCATAAGTACAATATGCCTCAATCTCCGCTCAAGACTACCCGCGGATGGCGCGTCCCTCTGCTTCCACGCCGCTGCCACCTCACAACGTGCAGCACACAAACTCGCCCCCCCCCCCCGCTACCTCTCCGCCCCCCACCACGAAAGCAGAAAAATACCCGGTTTCAGCCCTACCTCAACCCCCACCACTCTCCGGATCCACTGCTGAACCCTTCTCCAATATTCCTGTATTTTGGCGCACCCCCACCAGATATGCCAGAAAGACCCGATCTCCCCACACTCCCTCCAACACTCTGCCCCCACCCCTGGATACATTCTGTGCACCCTGTCTGGTTTATAATACCATCTCAGCAAGATCTTGTAGCAGTTCTCCCGGATGCTACTAGCCATCGGAGCTTTTTTCACCTGTGCCCAAACCACTGTCCAATCTTTAGCTTCCAGGGGCCCCCCAAATCTTTCTCCCACACCAACATATATTTAAACTTCCTGCCCTTAACTTCCCGCACCCCCTTATATAACCCTGAAATCATTCCCCTTCGTGCTCCTCTTCCCACCCAGATAGCCTCCAACATGGACAGTCCCTCCTCGAACCCCCCTCTCCTTTGCAAATCCCGCAAAAAATGACTGGCCTGCAGATAAGCAAATCTATCAGCTTCCTCCAGCCCGTACTCCTCCTGGAGCTTCTCAAAACATAGAGTCTCCCCTTCCTTCCTTAATTGAAAGAAACACTCCCAACCCTCTGTTCGTCCATCTGTCAAACCTACCACCTTCCCAACCGGGGCAAAACTCTTTCCAACCCTTCCAGGGAGCCGCCAACGAGAACTCCGTCCTCCTCTCTCTCCAACATGCCGCCCGTATCCCATCCCAGACCCCCGCCACCGCTCTCATTGCCGGCGTTCCTACCCCCAGCTCCTTTCTGACTCTTACAGGCGCCCACAGCCAGGCATCCAACCTTCCCCCCTTCACATAAGTCCTTTCCAACGCCACTCCTAACTTTCCCCCTACACCGGCCCGCCAATCCATCAAATGACTCAACTGCGCCACCCGATAGTAGTCCCGGAAATTGGGGACACCTAGCCCCCCTTCCCCCAGCTTAGCATACATAACCTCCCGAGCAATCCTAGGAGGCTTACGTTTCCAGATATACTGGAAAACCTTTCGCTGTAGACCCCTTAATACCGCCCCTGGTACCTTCACCAACAGTGCCTGGAACAAATAGAGCAAGCGCGGTAGCACATTCATTTTGATTCCCACAATTCTCCCCAACCAAGATGTCTCATAACCCATCCACCCATCAAGATCCCTCCGAATTCCCAGGAAAACTTTTGGATAATTTGTGGAATACGCCTCCTCATACCTTACCGTAATCTGTACTCCCAGGTAGCCCAATGAGCCCTCCACCCATCGAACCGGGAAAGCCCTTTTTAGCCTTTCCACTCCCTCTGCAGCCACCGTGATATTCAGTACTTCCGTTTTATCCACATTCATCTGAAAACCGGAAACCCTCCCATAGCTCTCTATCTCCTCCATAACCTCCGGCAGCCCCACCTGCGGGTCACATATATACAACAATATGTCACCCCCCCTCTCACCAACCCCACTATCCTGTCATTATCCCTAATCCGCTGCGCCAATGGCTCCACCACCATTGCAAAAAGCAAAGGCGACATCGGGCAACCCTGCCTCGTCCCCCTCCCTAATTCAAAATCCCTAGAATAGCTACCATTAACTTTCACCCTCGCCTGAGGCCCGGCATATAACCCCCCCCCCCCCCCCCCACCCATCTCTGAAATTTTGGCCCACACCCCATCTTACCCAGTACTTTCATTAGGAAGTCCCAGTGCACCCTATAAAAAGCCTTTTCCGCATCAATAGACATTAAAATACACTCGTCCTCCCCCTGCCTGGCTTCCCAAACACCTCCATCGCCCTCTTAATATTATCCCCGGCCTGCCTCCCCATAATAAACCCCGTCTGATCCTCCTTAATCAACCCCGGCAACTGCGGAGCCAACCTACCCGCTAACACCTTCGCCAAAAGTTTAACATCTACATTCAATAAGGAAATAGGCCTATAGGAACTACAACAAAGCGAATCCTTCCCTTTTTTCGGTAGAACCATAATCCCAGCTGTGAGCATCTCTTTTGTCAACTCCCCATCCTCCTCTAGCATTCCGTTAAACACCCTACCCAGGACTTCCTCAATATCCTCAAAGAAAAGCTTATAAAAACTCCCCGGCAGCCCATCAATCCCAGAAGCCTTCCCCCCACCAACCCCCGAACTGCTCTCCCCAGCTCCTCCATCATAATATCCTTTTCCAACATATCCCGAGCATCCGCCTGCAATGCTGGCAATTGAATTCCCTCCAGGTATTGGTGAATGGCTCCCTCCTCTATTTCTTCGTCCTTCCTATAGAGATCTTGATAGAACTGTGCAAAACACTCCCTAATTCCTTTCTCCTCACTGCACATACTCCCATTCGCCCGCCTGAGTTGGTAAATCGTGGAATTCACCCTCCGCTGTTTCAACTTCCTCGCCAACAACCTGCCCGCTTTATTGCCCCATTCGTAAAAGACCTGTTTCACTTGCTCCATCTGATGCGCTATGAGATCTATCTGCAATTTTCGTAACTCCCCCCTCACCCATTCTACCTCCTTCTTTGCCCTATCCCCCCTGACATCTGTAACTCCCGTTCAGCAAGCTTCAGTTGTTGCCGTAGCTCCGCCTCCCGCAACCCCCTTTCTCTTTTGAGCTTCGCACCCCACATTATAAACCTCCCCCTTATATATGCCTTCAGTCCTTCCCACACCATTACCATCCTGACCTCTCCTGTATCGTTCAACTCTAAATATTCCTTAATCACCCCCTTAATATCCGCCACCACCTCCCTCCTCCTAAGTAAACTCTCATTTAACCTCCAAAACTTCACGCCTTCCTCCCTCCTCCCCCACAATTCCACCCACACCGCACTATGATCCGACCATACAACCTGTTCGATCCCCACCTCCTTCAACCTCCCCAACCATTCCACATCCACCAACATCATATCAATCCTACTCCAGCTACCATGGGGCGCCGAGTAAAACGTGTATTCCCTCCTATCGGGATTCCGCGTTCTCCAGGCATCCACTACATGAAAGCGCTTCATCACCTGCTTTAACCCTTTCTTATTTTCCCCCCCCACCCACTATCCACCCCTCTCGGCTGCCTATCCATCCCGGGTCGCAACACAACATTAAAATCCCCTCCCACTACCAGCTTCCCCTTAACCCCCTCCGAAAGCAGCTGGGCCACTTCCTTCCAGAAGCTCCCTTGATTCCCATTCGGGCCGTATAATGAAACAATTGTAAGCTTCTCTTCCCCAAACTTTCCCCAAACCCCCACCACCCGGCCCTCCCGATCCCGAAAACTTCCCTGGACCTGCAACCCGCACCCCTCTTTCACCAGAATAGCAACCCCCCCCCCCTCTTTTACCCCCCCTTTAGTGCAGGAAAATAATTGATCCTGAAACCTCCCATGCTTAAGCCTCCCAATATCTCCCCACCTTAAATGAGTTTCCTGAAGTAGTACAACCCCCCAATCCCGCTGCTGAGGTTCTCTGAAAAGCTGCCTGCGCTTAAAGGGCGTATTTAGCCCTTTAACATTCAAGGACCCAATCCTCACCATGGTAGAGCCGACCCCCCCCCCCCCCTACACACCCCCTTGCCTCGAGTTGTCTCATACCCCATCAAGGCCCCCCCTCTCCTCCCCCCTCCCCCCTGACCCAATCCACCCCCCCTGCCTTCACCCCCCCTCCCCCCTTCACCAGCCCTTCCATGTGCATCAAGTACTTATCCCACCTCCCTCTCCCGGTCGTTACCCCCGAAGACACCCCTTCCCCCACACCTTAACCCCATATTTGAACAAACATTTAAGTGAAATTCCCATACATTTCTACAGAATAATGTCCACCAAAGATCAGGACCCATACTCCTCTTGTCTTCCACCACCGCCGCTGCAACCGTAGCTCTTCACTCTCCCTCCTCCTCCAGCGGTCTCCTTCACTCTTGGGACAGCCGCTTCAGGCACTTCCCCTGATCCGTCACTCTTTGCCACTGAGAGCCTGAATGGCTCTTACTCCCCAAGTCCTTGTTGGCCAGGCGTCGACTCCGCTCCACCTGCTTCGGCACCTACTCGCATCCCAACTCCTCCAGCACCTGCCACGCCTCCTCCGCCGTCTTCACCTTCCTCGAGGCACCCCCCACCGTCAATAGCAGCCCGAAGGGGAACATCCATCGATACCTGAAGCTCTTTTCCCGCAGAAACACCATTACTTCCCAGAGACCTCTTTGTCTATCCAGTGTACAGCGGGACAAATCATTGTACACCTCGACCTCGCAGTTCTCCCACGCTATCCGCCCATACTTCCGGGCTGCCCCCAGCACCTTATCTTTGGTGGGAAAATGGCTCATGCAAGCTATAATGTCTCTACATTCTTTGTCCCACCTGGGGCCTAAACTCCGGTGCACTCTCTCCACGCCGATCCCCTCCAGCCTTTCCTCCGTGCTTCCGGCCAGCTGCAATATATGCCCACATAGCCCCTTGACCACCTGGCAGCAGTCCTTAAATTTCTCCAGCTCCGGGATCCCCTGAATACAAAGATTGTTTCGCCTAGCCCGGTCCTCTATTTCTTTGATTTTCTCCTGCAGCTCCTCCTGCCCTTTCATCAGCTTATTCTGGGCCTCCGTGAGGTCTCGGAGTTCACCGGCCTGACTCTCCACCTGCTCCTCCACGTCCTCAATTCGCTGACCCATGCTGCTCAGATCTTGTCGCATGGAGTTTAAAGTCTCTTTCAGATCCCCTCTCATGGCCAGCAACTCCTCCTTCATCTCTCGTTTAAACTCCCGGAGCCATTCTTTAAGCTCCACTCCATCAAGTTACATTCCTCCACCATCCTCCTCGCCGTCCACGCTCTCATGGCCCTCTTTCTCCTCCGCCTCGTTAGAGTCTCTCCGGGCACGCTCCTCTTTATGGGCGTATGCTGACTGGAAACTCACCAGCTTTTTTCGAACAGACATCTCCTCCACTATTATCGCTCTCCGGACCTCAAACTCCACCGGGAACAATCCTCTGATAGCAAATACAGTGGTATTAGTACGGAGCTCTAGGCTAAGCTGCAGCCATTTGCTCTCCGACGTCACCGGAAGTCCCATTGTTTGCTTTTCTAATCGAAATATCTGTTCTGTTAACAATCTCTTTTTTCGCGCCGAATAACCAATAATGTCCCCACGTAAAACAACCTTAGCCATTTCCAAAAAGAATTCTAGATCCACCTTGTGCCTTTCGTTATTTAACTCAAAGTCTTGCCAATGTTGTTTGAGGTAAATTTGCAAATCCACGTCTCTATAAAATTCCAAGGGAAACCGCCAAATCCGTGACCGCATATCACTCTGAGCCCACTCCAGTTCCACCCAGATCATGGCATGATCAGAAATTTCCAATGGGCCAATTTGTGCATCCATTACATGCGCAAAAGAACCTCTCGATACGAAAATGTAGTCGATCCGAGCACTGGTCTCATGTGCTCTCGACTGGTGAGTAAAATCTCTCTCCGTTGGATGGAGGAGTGGCCTAGTGGAGGAGTGGCCTAGTGGTTGGGGCAAGGTACTTCAGGCCGGAAGGTCGGGGGTTCAAATCCCACTAGAGGACAGCAACCTTGGGCTGGAAGAACTGGGGTTTCTAGTCCCACAGGTGCTCCTTGTGGTCTTGGGCAAGTCACTTAACCCTCCATAGCCCATGTTCCCTGTAAAATAGTTATCTCCAAGTTATAATGCCCTGTTCAATGTAATTTCAGTTTGTTCAATGTAAACCGCACTGATGCAGAATAGCGCGGTATATAAGAGAATGTAAATAAATAAATAAATAAAATAAAGATGCAACAAATGCCACGGATCAACCACCCCCAGCCGCCTTCGAAGGCTCTGCAAAGCCCTGGCCGTGGCCCCCCGTGTTCTATCTCCTGCCCCTCGTGAGGTGTCTAAATATGTGTCCAGCACCCCATTAAAGTCTCCCCCTAATTTCAAGGGGATATCGGGCAATTGCTCTATTCTAGAGGCTAAACGCGCATATAGTGCTTGATCCAAAACATTTGGGCTGTAAATGTTACCTATCATGACAGGCATCCCCTCCAATGTGCCATATAACAACACATATCTTCCAGCAGGGTCAGCATATTATTTCTCCAATACGAATCTTACCCGCTTATGGATCAGGGTGACCACTCCACCTTTTTTCCCTTTCGCTAGGGCCCCCCACTCCTGGCCCACCCAATCTCTTTGCAGTTTCAAATGTTCCTCAGCAGTCTGGTGGGTCTCCTGCAGCAGAGTAACATCACATTTTTATCTAGCTAAGGCTTGCAATATTTTATATCTCTTAATTGGGTTCCCAATCCCACAGACATTCCAGGAAATGATCTTCAGAGGACCTCATGTTCACTTGGTTCATATTTCTCAGTTCCTAAAGGCCTCCCAGGAAGACCCCCCCCCCCCCCCAGCCTGGGGCTCCTCCCTTATTCCCATCCTAGTTCCTATTCCCAACCTTCTCTTCCCTTTAGAGCTGCGCTGCCCTCCCCCCCTTGCCCCCTTCCTCCCCAGATACCCCCCTACCTCCCCCCCCCTTCCTACCCTGTACCCCCCTCCACCCCCTCTCACTCTCATTAACCCTAACCCTCTATGCCTCATAGTCACTAAAATGTGTATGTAGACCCTCCTCCCCCACCAGCTTACTAAGTACTCACAAGCCACATCCCCCCCCACTCAAACCCCTCCCCCATAACCAAATTGGGATTAACATGGTAATTAACAACATACAATCAAGTCCCACAAAACACGCAACCCACATCATGAAGTAAACATCCAACATTGCCCCATAAACAGACTAGTATTAAATGGTTGCTACACCCTCATAATATATATTCTAATCGCATTCCACATTACCCCTTAACCCACAGTATGCACTAACCAATCAACCTGCCAGGTCAGTTACCCCATCCACCCCCCATCTGATTGTCCTAGGGTACTTTCTCACTCGGATCCCCCTCTAGCTTATACCTACATATCTTTACCAAACTTAACATGTACTCCACATAACATCCATTGCAAACACCGGAGGCCCAATTCCTCCATTCTATGCCATGCTATTGTCCTCATCCATGCATGTTACAGGCTTTCTAGGAGCTGTCAACCAGTCCCAGTCCAGCATCATCTCTCCTCATCGGGCTCCCTGCTCGGGGATGGCTGGTGTTTTGTCAGTTCCTCAACATACTTGGAGGCTTCTGCCATGGTAGCGAAGCTCCTCTGCACTCCGCCATGTATGATTTGGAGCCGCAAGGGGTACTGAACAGTAAACTTGATATTAGCCATCACAAGTTTCTGGCAAAGGGGGGCATAACTCAAAGCCGCTGAATAGTCTTGCGCAATTTTCATTTTTGCATTGTCTTTTACAATGACCCCAGCTTTCTTAGCCATTCTTAGCACTTCTTCTTTTTGAGGGAAATGCAGGAACTTCGCCAACACCACACATGGCCTATTTTCAATTGGCTGTCTAGGCCCCACTCGATGTACTCTCTCCAATATAATCTTGCCATGTTCCTCTTCACCACCCAGCACTTGCAGACTTAAAGCTTCCGAATAGGCTTTTAAATCTCTGTCCAGTATGCTGTTAGGAATGCCAAGAAAACGGAGGTTATTGCGGCAGGAGCAATTTTCTAAATCATCAAGTTTGGCCTCGTGAATCTGTGAGGTTGCCTGAAGTCTCTTTACCTCGTTCTGCAGGGCCTCAACCGCCTCCTCTGTTGTCCCAATTCGGCCCTCCGCCTCCCGCATCCAGCTTCCCAGCGAGTCCACGGAGGTTTGCAGGGCATCCATTTTGCCACGGAGAGTCTCAAACTGAGCCACCAATGCGGAGGATACCGCTGCCGAGATTTCTTCGATAACTGCCGGAGACACAGGCAAGGAGGGTGCTTGGGCTGGCTCTGAGTCCGCCATCTTAGAATGCCCAGTGAGCCGCTCTTTTTTGCGCCTGCCTGCTTTTGCCGCTGCCGCCATAACCCACTCGCCGACACGGACACCAGACGAGCTGTCCGTTTCTCCTCCCCCAATTTTGGTGAAGCCAAAAGGCTTAAAAAATGGCTCTTTTTGCTGGCGGGGGAGGTGGGGGCCCGGAGCTCGAGCAGATCACAACCGCCCGATCTCACCACATCACGTGACCTCCCAGTTAGCTATCCTGGGGCCCTAAGCACACTAATGAACTGATTTGTACTTGCACATCCTTATAATTTTATGAAGGCAAAATAAGAGCCTATGTGCCTTTATAAAATAGGTTCCGAGGTCCAACCCCAATAGCATGCAAATATCCTTGCACAAATTCACTCCTGCTCCGAAGAATGTGCAAGTGTGTGCATGTATTCTATGTAATTTTATAAAAGAGTCCTTAAGTTAATAGGGTAAGAAGGCGCATATCCTATAAGGATAGGCACCTATTTATCTTTATAAACATTCTTGCAGGAATCATCCCTATGTTAACACAGACTTTACGCTTTTCTGTGCATATTTTATATATTATGTGCATAGATTGCAATTCTGCCCAAACTCCTCCCCTGAGCAAGCCTACTGTTCAAGTAGGCACCAGCTTGCACCATGCATACTTCTAGCCATGTCCTAATTATATAAAGGACGTTGTCAGACGGCTGCCTGGGTGAGAATCTTCACAGTCTTAGCAAGTGCATATATCTATATGATTTGCAAGGTATTGTGGGCAATGTAGTTCATTCACACCAGACACAGCTGCTGACAATAATTTAGTTGTGCTCTTGGGTAAAGCCAATAAGATATTTATTTATGGGGTTATTTCTCCCAACACAGATATGCTTGGTAGCACATAAATTAGGTAACTTGCTTTCAGTGTTAACTTGGAAAAACAAAGTCAAAATCAGGAAAACAACAAATGAAAAGCCACAAAGCAAGAAACAAACTGTTCTTTTCAGGTTAACTTCTGATTACTTCCCACATAGATACAGAAGTGATTCTCTCCTAGCTCACAAGCAATTAGGTAAGGCTTAATTGCTAGCAGTTATCCAGCTGAAACCCCTTTAGCTGGCTTGCTTTCTACTGTGTGGGTCAAATCCTGCTTCAGGAGCTTTTCTGAGTAGATTAAAGAACAAATTTGTATTTCTTTGTGATGGTTGCTGTACTTTATAACAGAAAGTTACCAACGGAGTTTAGATAGAGAGCAGTCCATATAAACAGGATCCTCATCTGCTATTATTCCCCCTTGTTCAACAAGCATGGGTTCAATATCATGGATTGGCACAGATGAATCTCTCAATGGAGCATTTTCAGGAGAATACTTGTTTCCCTGCTGTCTTTCAAGGTTGTAGCTAGGGCATAGATCAGTGTTCATACCTGAGCTTCCATTGCTGCTAGAGTTCCTCTCTATATAGCCTGGCCAGTATGTAGTCCAGTTCTTATGTCCAGCCTTCCAATCCAGATCCCTGGACACTGGATCTCTCTTCACATACCTTCTGGCACAGGTCTTAGGGTCCCTTCCACGTGCAGCCGTCTCCCTCACAGGTAGCCTCTGGTGATTCCTAGCTCTGCAGCACCATTCCTCTGGCTTTCCCCAGTCCAATGGTGTATGCTGGCCCTTGGAATACCTCCCAGTATACGTACTGCTTTGGACTCCTCTAGACCTCTCAAAGGCTTTTCTCTTCCTTCTTCCAAAGGGTCTCCTTGCCTCTCTGTCTGTCCGGTTTGGCTTCTGCTTCTGATGATCCTTCAGATGAAACTGATGATCCTTCTCTGGATTTCCAAGGTGATCATGAAGATGGTCATCTGTAGAATAAACTCTACTCTTATTCTGCTTGGATGAGTGATCCTCCCTAACACAGCGCAGCTGTGCTGAATCAGGCCCTGCCCTTTGAGATGAGTGCTTAGGGATTACCTCATAGCCCTCCTGATTGAACACACGTTTCCTCACTTCAGCTCCTCTAATGGCTGTTGGAAACCTGGTGCATTCTGGGACTGGTAGTCTTTTATGGCAAAATTCTGTTTTCATATTTCTACCAGAACTGACAGGTTGCTTGTTCAGAGTCACTTCACCTTTTCTATAGCTCCTTCCTGAGCTATGATAAGCTTCCTTATCACATACCCCCCTGCTTAAGTTATTACGGACTGGTGTAACTGGTGAAACTTCTTCTCTACAGTCCGTAATCCTGGGAAGGGCATCCGCATTCTTGTGTAACTTCACAGCACGATGTTCAACTTGAAAATCAAATGCCTGTAAGGCCATGTACCAGCGTGTCAACCTGGCATTGTGGTTCTTCATTTGCTGCAACCACTTAAGTGGGGCATGGTCCGGACCAACTGGAACTTTCTCCCTGTAAGGTAAAACCTTAACGCCTCCACTGACCACTTGATAGCTAAACATTCTTTTTCTATTGTGGAATACTTTTGTTCAGTCGGTGACAACTTCCTGCTCAGGTACATCACAGGATGCTCCTCCCCATCATGACACTGGGATAGAACCGCTCCTAGCCCTACATCCGATGCATCGGTTTGAACCAGAAAGGGTTTCTTGAAGTCCACCCCTTTCAGTACCGGTCCTGTACACAATTTTCCTTTTAAGACTGAAAACGCTTTTTCAGCTTCAGGTGTCCACTTTAGCTGGTTTGGACAATTCTTCTTCCGCAGCATATCCGTGAAAATTACACTTTTCTCTGCGAATTGCGGTATAAACCTGCGGTAGTATCCAATAAGTCCTAAGAAACTTCTTAGTTGTTTCTTTGTTGTTGGAGGAGGAAAATTCCTGATGCTATCTACTTTACTCATTAGAGGTTTAATTTTTCCTCTTCCCACTAGGTGGCCCAGGTATTTTACCTCCCTATTTGCAAAGGCACACTTCTTCGGATTTAAAGTGATTCCCGCTTGCTTCATGGAGCACAAGACTGCCCTGATCCTCTTTAGATGCTCCGCCCAGGTGTTACTATGGATTATGAGATCATCCATATATGCAAAAGCATAATTTTGGTGGGGTCGAAGTACCTGATCACTAACCTTTGGCAGGTAGTCGCTGCTCCATGCAGTCCGAAAGGCATCCTCTTGAACTGGAAAAGGCCAACGGGGATGCTGAACGCAGTCTTCGGCTTCGACTCCCTGGTGAGAGGGATTTGCCAATATCCTTTTGTCATATCAAGGGTGGTTAAGTATTGAGCCTGTCCCAGCTGGTCCAACAGCTCTTCAATTCTTGGCATTGGATATGCATCAAAAACTGATATGGCGTTTACCTGCCGGAAGTCAATACAAAATCTTAAAGATCCATCAGGCTTTGGCACCAGGACTATGGGGCTATTCCAGGGACTCTTTGACTCCTCTATTACTCCCATGTCCAACATCTCCTGGACTTGTGCCACTACTTCCTGTCTCTTGGCTTCAGGCAAGCGATATGGCCTTTGACGAATTAATTTCCCAGGTGGAGTTATTATTTCATGGGCATCCAAATGTGTCTCCCCAGGTATGGGTGTCAACACATCTGGGAATTCTTTAAGCAATTTCCTAATTTCTTCCTGTTGTACCACTGTCAGGTCCTCACCTATTTGGGGCTCTGATTTTTCTTTACAATCAGATACCTGGGGTCCCAAATCTTCCTCTTCATTCACCTCCCTCTCTCGGGCACAGGTGGCAGCTAGGCTTTTAACCCCTTTGACATCAGTAGAACCAAAGCCTTTTGTTCCACGTTCAGAATTCTCCAGGGATGTGACCTCCTCCACAGGTGGAAAACCCAGCCTCTCACAGATCAATTGGGCAATTCTGTCTCCTGTCTTCACGTGATAATCATTCTGTCCAAAATTAAACAACAGAACTTTAATATTGCCCCTGTAATCGGGATCAATTACTCCCGCACCCACATCGATGAAATATTTAAGGGCTAATCCGGACCTTGGGGCTACTCTCCCATAGCATCCAATAGGTATTTCCACTTGGAGACCAGTGTCCACCAGGGCTCTCCCTTGGCTAGGTACAGTCACATTTTCTATGCTGCACAGGTCAAACCCAGCAGCTTGAGGGGTTGCCCGCTTAGGAGCTTGGGCCTTCTCTGTGACCCTATGGTACTTTAGGACGAATGTCTGCTTTGGGGTAGCTTGGTCTTCTGGATGCTTAACCATCTTTTTAGCTGGGGTCTGAGGACTTCCAAATAAAGGCCCGGGAGCTATTACCATTAAACCTTCTCCCTCCTTCTTTCCTAGTCCTTCCACTAGACCCTGCTTAAATCTTGGCCAGTCTCTTCCTAGAACCAAATCAAAGGGTAGCCTAGGCACCACTGCTAACAGGACTTCCTCTTGTTCCCCCAGGCACTTAACCTTTAGCCTATAGGTGGGATATGATGTTGCAGCACCATGAATGCATCTGATGTGAACTTGGCTTTCAGGGGTTTTAGGCACAAATCCTTCTTGGGCCTCTATCCTCTTCCAAAGCCTTTTTGACATCATACTCTGGTCTGCCCCAGAGTCTAACAGAGCATTTGTGGTAATTCCTTGCACATCAACCATCAAAAGAAATCCTCCTTTGGGCTGTTTTAACTCCACACCCATTAAGCTAGTGTGTGACTGGCATCTCTTTTCTAAATGTCCCCATTTTCCACACTTGAAACATTTCTTTCTATTCCACTGTGTCATCTGGTTTGATACAGTACATTCATTTTCAGAAACATTTTTAATTATTTTCTTTTCTGATACAGCACATCTAGCCTCAGCACCAATCTTCAGAGGGCCACCCATTCTATGGCAAGCCTGCGTGGCTTCCAAGAATCTCTCTGCCAGCATGGTTGCCTCTCCAAGATTTTGGCAATTTTGCTGTATAAGGAAAGTGTGCAAATCTTTAGGCACCCCAGACATAAATTGTTCAAGCATTATAATATCTAATAACATTTCTACCGTCTTTTGCTCAGGCTCCAACCATTTTACAGCTAAACCTCTGATTCTCTGACTCAGAGCCCTGGGTGTTTCACCCACTCTCAATGTAGTAGCTCTAAACATTCGCCTATACTCTGAAATAGACAACCCTAGGCGATCTCTAATAGCAGCCTTTACATCCTTATAATTCAAAGCCTGGGCTGCTGGCATTGCTCTGTAAGCTGCAAGCGCCTCTCCAGTTAATGAGGCTGCCAGCCTTACTGCCCACTGGGTCTCTGGCCATGCTAAAGCTTGTGCCACTCTTTCAAAAGACTCTAGAAAATCATCAACATTATCATCTGGAGTTAATTTCCCAAAACTAAATGCCCCAATCCCTTGATTGAGTCCCACACTGTCCACATGTGGTGTACCAGTATTTACTGCTGGTCTTGCATCTGTTCCACTTTGGCTCTGCAGCTGAACTAGGGCTTGCACCAGATCAAGCACTGGCTTCTGTTGGTCCATTAAGGCTTTCATAGCAGTGTCCTGTGCTTGCTGCGATAGCTCCTGTTGCCTGCTGAACTGGGCTGCCATCCAGCTAGCCATCTCCCTTGGATCCATCTTGATCCCTGCAAGAAACAAAGAGAAAAAAAACCAAAGTGCACCACCTTCCAAACAGGTGTGTTTTTTCTACTTTTTTTTTTTTCAATTACCCCTGTGCTTACTCCCATCCACCACTAGACATGCCCAGGTACTTATTACCTTGTGCTAGTGATGAATCCAGCTCTGCACAGGGTCTTTTCCTCCTGGGACATCCACTTCTCCTCCAAAGTGCAGTTGAGGGAAAATCTTTTTTTTCCAGCTTTAAACTTGAACTTTAGTTGTAATCCTCAGCAAGTAAATCCCTTTTGTGCAAAAGCAATCCGAAAAACTACGCCATTTGTCAGACGGCTGCCTGGGTGAGAATCTTCACAGTCTTAGCAAGTGCATATATCTATATGATTTGCAAGGTATTGTGGGCAATGTAGTTCATTCACACCAGACACAGCTGCTGACAATAATTTAGTTGTGCTCTTGGGTAAAGCCAATAAGATATTTATTTATGGGGTTATTTCTCCCAACACAGATATGCTTGGTAGCACATAAATTAGGTAACTTGCTTTCAGTGTTAACTTGGAAAAACAAAGTCAAAATCAGGAAAACAACAAATGAAAAGCCACAAAGCAAGAAACAAACTGTTCTTTTCAGGTTAACTTCTGATTACTTCCCACATAGATACAGAAGTGATTCTCTCCTAGCTCACAAGCAATTAGGTAAGGCTTAATTGCTAGCAGTTATCCAGCTGAAACCCCTTTAGCTGGCTTGCTTTCTACTGTGTGGGTCAAATCCTGCTTCAGGAGCTTTTCTGAGTAGATTAAAGAACAAATTTGTATTTCTTTGTGATGGTTGCTGTACTTTATAACAGAAAGTTACCAACGGAGTTTAGATAGAGAGCAGTCCATATAAACAGGATCCTCATCTGCTATTATTCCCCCTTGTTCAACAAGCATGGGTTCAATATCATGGATTGGCACAGATGAATCTCTCAATGGAGCATTTTCAGGAGAATACTTGTTTCCCTGCTGTCTTTCAAGGTTATAGCTAGGGCATAGATCAGTGTTCATACCTGAGCTTCCATTGCTGCTAGAGTTCCTCTCTATATAGCCTGGCCAGTATGTAGTCCAGTTCTTATGTCCAGCCTTCCAATCCAGATCCCTGGACACTGGATCTCTCTTCACATACCTTCTGGCACAGGTCTTAGGGTCCCTTCCACGTGCAGCCGTCTCCCTCACAGGTAGCCTCTGGTGATTCCTAGCTCTGCAGCACCATTCCTCTGGCTTTCCCCAGTCCAGTGGTGTATGCTGGCCCTTGGAATACCTCCCAGTATACGTACTGCTTTGGACTCTTCTAGACCTCTCAAAGGCTTTTCCCTTCCTTCTTCCAAAGGGTCTCCTTGCCTCTCTGTCTGTCCGGTTTGGCTTCTGCTTCTGATGATCCTTCAGATGAAACTGATGATCCTTCTCTGGATATCCAAGGTGATCATGAAGATGGTCATCTGTAGAATAAACTCTACTCTTATTCTGCTTGGATGAGTGATCCTCCCTAACACAGCGCAGCTGTGCTGAATCAGGCCCTGCCCTTTGAGATGAGTGCTTAGGGATTACCTCATAGCCCTCCTGATTGAACACACGTTTCCTCACTTCAGCTCCTCTAATGGCTGTTGGAAACCTGGTGCATTCTGGGACTGGTAGTCTTTTATGGCAAAATTCTGTTTTCATATTTCTACCAGAACTGACAGGTTGCTTGTTCAGAGTCACTTCACCTTTTCTATAGCTCCTTCCTGAGCTATGATAAGCTTCCTTATCACAGCGTGTAACATGCCAAGAAAGATTTATAAAATAACCCCCTAAGTATTTATACCAGGGCTTGACAAACTCCAAGCACCAGATCGCCATGGCAACTGAAAAATCCGACGTGGTGCCTGAGGTTCAGAGTATCTGTGCAGCAGCATGGAGATCACAGAATGTTGCATTGCAGCCCAGCGGGGTGCAGTGCCATGTGCGAAGACTCATTGCGGGGCCTCATTGCATAAGGGGGAAAAGGAAGAAGAAGGTTCTGCCAGCAGCGTCGACGAAGACTATGAAAATTATTGGGCCAATTGATCAACATGTTAAGCTGGCTACTCCAGACATTTCCACCCCTGGTGTGGATGTTTGGACTGACTCTGTAAGTACTCTTTTCATTTCATTTATTAATACTTGATATACCGCCCTTAGTGGGGACAGCAGAGCAGTTTACATTAAATAACATAAACCCTAGAAAAGAAAAGAACGCCAGTAATGTATAGCAAAGTGGGGGAACACAAGACGGGACAGCACGAGGAGTGGAGAGATTAGGGGGAGAAGGTAAAGTGGGAAGGGCAAACACTAATAGAGACCGAAATTGAATGGAATGTCAAAGGCTGTACAAAATAGGTGGGTCTTGAGTTGTGCCTTGAATTTTACAAAAAAAGGTTCTAGATGGACAAAGGGAGGCTGTTCCAAAGGGAGGGGCCAAGGAAATAGAAGGCAAAGTGGTGTGTCGTTTCCAGGTGTGCCTAAAAGGGAGAGGGTAAGAAAAGGCTAGTCATATGGATGGAATGGAGGGATCATTGAGGGGCATGCAGGATGAGTGAAGAAGCAAGGTATTCTGGACAACTGGTGTAAAGAGTTTTGTGAACCTGTATGAGAATCTTGTGATGGATGTGAGATGGAAAAGGAAGCCAATGAAGACAGATAAGAAGAGGAGTTACATGGTCAAAGTGGGATGCGTGAAAGATTAATCTGGCAGCCGTGTACTGAAATAACTGGAGACGTTTCAGGGAGTATAGTGAGAGACCTGCAAGTGCTGCGTTACGATAGTCTAGTCGGGATAAAAAGAGTGAGACTACAAGTGTGATTAGAACAGGAGTAGACAAAATGGGGCGAACTGCTCTGATCGTGCAAAGGAAGAAAAGGGAACATTGGACAACCTGGCTGATGTGATCGTGGAATGAAAGAGCAGAATCCAGAATGACCCCAAGATAGGGAAAAGATTATGTAAGCTAGATAGATACACTGTGAAGGATAGGACTGACAGAGGGAGGAGAAATTGGACCAGAGAGCTATGTAGCAGTGGTCTTGGCAGGATTAAGTTGGAGACGATTTGTAAATAACCAATCGCCAACAAGATAGAGACATGCATTTAGGAGAGAGAGGTCGGAGAGGGAGGGATCAGTATGAAAAAAAAAGAAGAATGTCATCTGCATAAAAGTAGTCTGAAACGCCTTGTTGCTGGATCAGATGGCAAGTGGTGAGAGAAAGATGGTGAAAAGCAATGG
The DNA here is from genome assembly GCA_033557465.1 of Ichthyophis bannanicus. Classification (NCBI taxonomy): domain Eukaryota; kingdom Metazoa; phylum Chordata; class Amphibia; order Gymnophiona; family Ichthyophiidae; genus Ichthyophis; species Ichthyophis bannanicus. Next base: position 888,445,613 of record CM066031.1, on the reverse strand, counting down.
TACTAGTACTGAGCCTTGAAGGACACCACAGTGAAATGAAGAGGAGACAGAGGAACCAAAAGTCACACGGAAGGAACGCTGAGAAAGAAAAGATGCAAACCACTTGAGGGCAGTGCCACGGAGACCAATATTATGCAGGTGGGTAAGGAGATCATGGTGGAGCAGATCAGATTCTGCAGAGAGATCAAGAGATACAGCAATAGTAATATTCACACAGTCCCAAGAACGATGAACTTCACTGAGCAGCAAGAGAAGGGGTGGATCTATCCCGTTCAGCAAGGATGGGTCTTGCCCCGCCCAGTCAGAAAGTTCATGTGGAGACAGAAGCCACCTCTGCTTGTTCAGGAGATGGTGTCCTGTCCCTGACTCCTCAGAGGATGCCTGCTAATCTGGACAGTGGTTTACCTACTCAAGTTTTGATTAGGACGCCAGTACCTTTAAAATTTTTAAGTTCAGGGGAGAATGTTGTTGTGCCAAAAGAGATTTTGTTGCGAGATATATGGGAGGTCGTGACACACACACAGATTTCTTTGTGCTCTTCTCTTTCCCAAATCTCACAATTTTTTTCTGATGTGGTCACCAGAATATCTGATCAAGATGCTCTTCTTACTAATTTCATTTCTGTTGTATCTAAATTGGAGGAGCAATGGCAGTTGCCCAAGCTGCACTTTCTTCTTCTGTGCAGGACAGTCTAGAGATTCATTACCAATTGGAATCCTTAGAGAATGCAGTTCGGGCAAAAAATCTTCACTTTATAAATTTTCCTTGTATGCACTATTTGTCCCCTCTTATTTTGTTTCAGAAATATCTTAAAGATATCCTCATGATTAATGATGTTGAGGCGATTAAACTATCTCCACTGTGTGCTATGTTCCTCAAGACGGAGGTTTTAGCAAAGAATGATTTTGCTCAGCTTCCCTCTTATGAGACCTTAGATGTCTCTGCATTTTTGGAATTCTCGATTGATGCTATCTCGACTCGTGCTACTCTAGTGGTTTCATTTTTGTCAATTGTCAATAAAATATGGTATTGAGACTACTTTGCTAATAAAAATGCAGAATTTTGTGGTAGACCCATCCAGATGTTTCCTGATATATATAAAGCTACTTAGAAATATAGACAGGTGTTCTTGAGCTTAAAACCTCATGTCTTGGTCCTGGGGGTGTCTTTTTTTAAATACCCCTGTAAGTGTTTGGTAAACTATCAGAGTGCTAAGTATGTGTTTTTTTATCCTGTGTCAATTGGAGGTTTTTCTTTCATGGGAAAAAATGGACTGATATATTCTTTGTTATATCTCTCTCCCTGGCTATGTTAATAAGGGTATAGTAGAATTGTATACAGTTTGAGATCCAGAATTTTGATATGTATAAATCATAGTATTTTGTTTCCTTTAGCTGTTTATGGAGCTGACCTCTCTCTTGACGGGGACTTTATTTTTATTCCTTCTTTATTATTTAAATAAAGTATACTGAAATGAAAAAAAAAAGAAGAATTCCCTGACCCTTGATCTGAGAGCTATAACTCATCTTACTAAATTTCAGCAGCAGTTAAAGGCACTTATTTTCTGGCAAGCTTTCCCTGTGCCTTGAGTTAACTTGTTTATTGATCCCAGTCTTCATCTGCAGATGGTATTAGAAACAATTGATTTAGGTGTGATTATTGGCATAACTACATAGGGCTCCTTTTACTAAAGCCTGCTAAGGTTTTTCATGTATCATGCAAAACAAAGGCACATTAGGTACAAAGTCTCCATATTAGCTGTTAGGAGCCTGACCAGCTGTTGGGGGACATATCCTCAGCAGTTAACGCTAGGATGCAAACTTTAATATGCACTCCAGTAAGGCAGGCTCCCTAATAACTCCCATAGAGATGTCATGAGCTGAATTCACATTAAGAGCCACATTGCCAGTGAGCGTGCAGCAATTGTCCTGGAGTTAGGGGTAATGTATTCTCCATGCCCACACTCCGCCCATTCCCCGCCACATCCTTCAATGACCAATTATTGTGTGTTTTAACATGCATGGCTGGCATGACCACATGTTAGCGTTCCCAGTTCCCACATGTTAAAATACATATTAACTGGTCACCAGGCTTTAGTAAAAGGGTCCCTTAGTTCTCATGATGCCTATGTATATTATATTTATTTTTTTGTTTTATTTGTATTTTAGTATTAAGTATTTGTATTTTAGTATTTATTATACGTTTTTTAATATGCTTAAATTATGTATATAATTTTATACGCCACCTGGACTTATACATAGAGCAAGTTATAATTTTTTTAAATAAATACCAGCAGTGCTAGCAACAGCACTGGCTGAAGAAAAGCAGAGCGATCAGAGAGAAAGAGCAAGCTCCCACTGCCCCAGTGGCACAGAATTTGAGCCAGGACGTGGACCTGTGACCCATCCTTTTCTGGCACCAGTATGGAGACATATCTCAAAGTGTCTTTGTAGAAATGTATACTGTCTCTAGTTAAGAGATCTAATCAGGCTGTATGCATGATCTGCCCTTTCAGATAGCTAAATTGATTTTAAAAATATGCATAAAGATAGCTAAGTACCAGTTCAACAAGAGGAAAGGCTTCATTGCAATTAACAAATCATCATCTTTGGTACTGTCTTTTTCTTTTTCCATTCTACAGATGGGAGAGTCAGTGGGAGATGTCAATAATTCTGTTCTGGATTTTATGTCAATGAAATCATATTCAGATGTATCCCTTGATATTTCCCTGTTAAATACTTTAGGTAAGTATAACTAAATGTTTTCTTTACTGGGCAGTTCTTTGCTTTAATGGTTCCCATATTTTTTGTCTTAGGGCTCCACTTTAAGCTGTGACACAATCCGGGGCATGAATTAGTTTGCAAATCTGTCATTTTAAATAATTTTCTGAACTGGTAGGCGTTCAGGGAATTAGTTAAAGGAGACATTGAAATGATTTAATAATCCATACTAAAATCTCTTTTTTTCTAGTTCTGTTGTGCATTATACAGAGTGTAAGATTTCTTATTGCCATCTCAGCACTGGCAGCCTGAAATTGAAAACTAGCAAATAACTCACCAGTACTACCCTTCATGAGCAGTTTGCAACAGAAAGGGAGTAGACAGGGCACAACGCTGCTCCTGTTTCCCCCTCTGGCCTACTGGTGATCAGCCAGAGAAGGTAACGAGAGTTTTTGTGAGAAGTATTTTCTGTTTGCAATTGTTGCTCTGGAGCCACAGCGGTATAGCACAGGATGGAAGAGCATAGCAAGAGAGAGAAGAAAAGGGAGACTTGCAGTAGAAAGATAGAATGCCCTGCTTTAAGTAATATACAAATTGTTGTCTTAATGTCCAACTTCTAGTTTATAAGGATCTATGGTCTGAGAAACCTCTGCCTTTCTTAATACAGTAAAATGACAAAACAGTGTTATATTTAGTTGTCTCTGAACTGCCTCGTTGTATGGTACTTTTTCCTTCTACAGTCCAATATGCTAAAATGTTCTAAAGATTTTCTCCTATTTTGCATCTGTAGGAAAGGACTTGGTCTTAAAAGAGTTGTGTAAATAAATACAGTTGAAAATATTAGATTGTTTTTCTGTTCTCTGGCAAGAAGGATGAATGAGACACACAAATAGGGGGGTGATGTCATTTGACAGTACCCATGGTAGCATCCAAGAGAGGCAAGTCCAATTACACAAGCCAGATGTCAGAAAAACAAAGCAGAGGATACCAGGAACTAGTAGGGACAGTCCAAATCCTTTATTTAAATTAGAACAGTCTTAAAAACATCAGTGATACCAAGCTTCCAGTCAGTTAAGTATTTCAGTCGGCATCCCAACATGTTCCAGCATAGAATGCCTTCATCAAGGGCAAATAGCTAATTCTTATTGCTGGACTAATGTACACAAACTGCCTCTAACAGGAGACGAGATGGTTCACAGCGAGCATAGAGAAAACAGGTAAAACAAGACGTATGCAGACTCTGTAATAAAGAGCTGGAAATAGTTATTCTTTATCGTCCCTCCAGTCTAGTCCCAGACCTCTGGGGTTTAAGCACCTCCTCCCGCAGCTTGGAGACTGAGCATGTCACCCTTTTTGGTGTCACCAGTATAAGTAGTCCAGGGACCGCCCTCCTGCTCCAATAATCTGTCTCCAAGCAGCTGGAGGAGTCGTGAGCCTAGAGGTCTGGGGCTCACTGGAGGAATGATTAAGGAGATGTAGGATTAGTTAGTTAGTGGAGCTTAGTTAAATTTAATTGGCTTAAAAAAAGGGGGGGCTTATATCCTTTTTAAAACATTTTGGAAAAGCAGGTTCCCTCTCTGTCAGAACTGTTTGAGCAGTGCTGCAGGCTGTTGCTATCCCCCTCTCTCCCTAAAGGTACCGATGCTCAGGGAAGTGGGAGGGAGTAGTTGCTGGGGCCTCCGGCTCCCGAACCTGCGAATCGGGTGAGGAGCCGTGGAGGAGAGTGAGATGCGAGGCAGAGAAAATTAAAGCTGCCGGTCTCCCGGAGCCGTGCTGGTGCTCGCTGAAGCAAAAGAAGTTGAAGAGGCGTCCCTCGTGGTCCGCGGCACCGTACGAGGTGAGCGGGACTGTGCGCAGGTATCTGGGGGGTGATTCAGATCTCTGCAGAGAGTGCGGCAGTGAGACACGGCTCAGGCCGCGTGCAGCCTCTGAGGGAGCAGCGCGGCTGAGATGGCAGGCAGATGAGAGCTGACAGGCCAGAGCCGCGTGGGAAAAAGGTAAAGGGGCCTTTTTCTTCGGGTTTCGAGTGCGAATATTCGATAGTGGGGGACTGCTCAGGGCTGTGTTTTTTGAGACGCGTGTAAAAAAAAAAAGACTAAAATTTTTTCTCTGTCAGGGGTGTTTTGGAGCTTGACTGTTATCATTATGTCTTCTAGGCCTCAGTGTGTGATGTGTGGGGCCAAGAGAGGGTCGGTTTCGGAGGAGGGTGTGTGTAGAACCTGTATGCAGGAAGCGGTGGCAGGGGGGGAAGCTGCGGAAGGACAGGTTCTTAGAGAAAAAGCTTCTGGCTCTCACGAGCCCATTTCACCTGTCGGGCCTCCTCCGGAGCCTACGCTGGGACCTTCCACGGCACCAGAGGCCACCAGTTCACAGCATTTGTTGCAGGGGGGGCCGGCGGCGATTTTCTACCAGGACTTTATGGCACTGCTTTAACAGGCTATTGGGAAACGGGGGTCTGAGGAAGCGGAGGAAGAGCTCAGAGGGAAGCGCTCAGGGGCTCCCCTAGAAGGGAGAGTGGATAGCGTTCTGTGCAAAAAGCCTAGATTAGGGAGAGACAAGACGGAACAGGCCGTGGAGTCGGACGATCATTCGGAAGTTTTGGATGATTCGGATGTGGAGATGGACCTGGAGGAAGGCGAGATAGCAGAGCCAGAGGATCAAGCACGGGTTATTAGGGTCTTCAGGCATGAGGAGTTGTCAGCTCTGATCTCTGAGACGTGAAAGCGCTGAACATGCCAGCAGCGGAGCAGGCAGCGGATTCCTCTTTGGAGATCCACTGTTAAAGGTGGTTCGGAAGTCTCAGAGAGCCTTTCCAGTCCATAGAGTGTTTAGGGAAATGATTCAGGAAGAATGGGACATGCCAGAGGCGGGGATGAAAGGCTCCAGGGTGATGTCGCGCCTTTACCCACTGAAGGAACCGGATAAGGACTTTTTCAAATCTCCCAAGGTAGATGGGGCGGTTTCAGCAGTTACTAAGAAGACGACGATTCCTGTGGAGGGCAGTTCCACCCTTAAACAAGTCTTTGAGGTCAATGTGATTTCCATGCATGCTTCCATTTGTGGGGCATGGGTGACAAGAGCTTGCCTGTGTTTGTCCCAAAAGATGAAGGGGGACCAAGAAGCTGAGGCAGTTGAAGAAGCGGCCCGAATGGAGTCAGGGGCAGCTTATTTGGCAGATATACAATATGACCTCAATCACGGTCTTGCGAAGAGTATGGTGTCAGTGGTAGCAGCGCACAGATAACTGTGGCTGCGTAACTGGGCAGCAGACGGAGCTTCTAAGGCAAGGCTAGCTAAGCTCCCTTTTCGAGGTATACTCTTTTTTGGGGAGGATTTGGATAAGTTGGTTAAGGACCTCGGAGAGTCTAAAGGAGGTAGGCTGCCGGAGGATAGGCAGAAGCAGGGTCGTCCTCTAGCGCCTTCTAGAAGCCAGCAAAGGGAATTTTGAAGATTTCAACCGGCTAGGTTCGGTCAGTTTCAGAGAGGGCATTTTAATTATAGGTCCCAGGGGTTTCGAGGATTCAGAGGAGTGGGTAGAGCTTTTGGATCCTCCTCTTCCTCAAACCTCAAGAAGTCGCAATGAAGCGAGGGGGGTCCAGGCAGGATTAGTGCCCGTGGGGGTTTGACTAAGGGATTTTTATCCTGCCTGAGCCTAAATCACATCAGATCAATGGGTGTTGGAAGTCATTCAAAGAGGTTACACCCTAGAATTCCAACAACCAGTGCAAGAAGCATTTGTTCTATCTCCATGCCGGACAAAGTCAAGGCTGCAGTCAGTTCAAGAGACTTTGGAAAAGTTGCTAGCTCTTCAGGCAGTAGTACCAGTTCTGGTAGACCAGTGCGGATCCGGTCGATACTCAATATACTTTGTGGTGCCAAAAAAGGAGGGCTCTTTAAGGCCAATTCTAGACCTCAAGAGTGTAAACCGGTGTCTCAGACTATCGCACCTTTGCATGGAAACGCTGAGATCTGTCATAGTAACGGTCAGACAGGGAGAATTTCTCACCTCGCTAGATCTCTCGGAGGCATATCTGCATATACCGATCCGATTGGAACACCAACAGTACCTGCGTTTTGCAGTCCCCATGGGACATTTTCAGTTCCAAGCATTACCTTTCGGTTTGGCAACTGTGCCGTGCACCTTCACCAAGGTGATGGTGGTGGTGGCAGCGGCGTTGCGCAGAGAAAGGGTATTTGTACACCCTTATCTGGACGATTGGTTGATTCGAGCAAAGTCAAAGAGCGAAAGCGAAAGAGCTACCCTCTGAGTGGTACAGTTTCTGCAGCGTTTAGGATGGGTAGTGAACGTGGAGAAGAGCAAGTTTGAGTCTTCACAGGAGTTGTAGTACTTGGGGGCCCGCTTCGACACAAAGAGGGGCAGGGTGTTTCTCCCACACTCCAGGGCCCTACGACTAAGACAGCTGGTGCGAGATTTCTTGGGGAAAAGGGCTCCGTCGGCATGGCATTATTTACAACTGTTGGGAACAATGGCTGCCACACTAGAGTTGGTGCCACGGGCGAGAGCTCTCCTCAGGAGATGGTCGCATCAGTCAGATCAGTTGTCCCAGCAGCTGATCTGTCTGTTGCAGACAAGGCAGTCCTTACAGTGGTGGCTGGCTCCGGGATGTGTAGAAAAGGGAATGCCATTGGAGTCGCTGGATTGGAGACCGCTGACAACGGATGCAAGTATGTTCGACTGGGGGGCGCACTTCAAAAGGCAGTTTTCCCAAGGTCAGTGGACCGAACTGGAGATGAAATGGTCAATCAACAGGTTAGAATTCTCCAGGACCAAGCAGGAAGTCAGTCCTCACATATGGGTGACATTGACGCCGATGGAGCCCTTGCGGAGCATTTCCCCAGCTTTCCATGAAAGCCTTTGGGAATGCAGGCACGCATGCGCAGTCCCCTTCCCGCCTAAAGGTGCCATCTTGCTCAGTCTCTCTTTTTCCGTGAAGCCTGTTGGACATGTGTCCTAGTCCTCCTGGAAAATAGTTGGATTATTTTGAGATTCCTTTGCTATTTTTTCTCCGGTTCGACGCCAGTTCCCCTCCCGCCGGGTTCGGTACACCGGTATCGAGCCCGATCTTATTTTTTTTGTGTTTGCCCTTCGTGGCTGGCGTTCGCGCCCTTTTTTTCTTTTTCCCTGGAAGGCCGGTCCTTAGACCTCGCGGGGACTCTTTTTTCCCCGATGGCCTCCAGTGGTTTCAAGAAGTGTGATCGGTGTAAGAAGCTAATGTCTCTCACCGACACACACGACTGCTGCCTTCGGTGCCTGGGTCCTGACCACGATCCTAAGATCTGTGGACTATGTGGAAAGATGTCTTCCAAGACGCTTCGAAGTCGTCAGCACCAAAAGGAAAGGCTTTTCTCGGACTCGGCCTCCGGCCGGGCCCAGACCTCGACATCTCAGGAATTTGATCCCGAGCACCGTTGGGGCTCCTCGGACACGAGGTCCCCCGACCGGGAACAAAAGAGGAAGAAGCGGCTCGCGAGGGCATCGGAGGAGGAGGTCCCTGGCTCCTCGAGAGCTAGGTCTCAGACCCCCGACCGCCGCCCTGGGCCCGTGGAACTGGAGAAGCCTCCAAAAGTACCTCGTGTGGAGCCGGAGTCTGCTGGACACGTAAGTCCTGTAGTCCTCGTGGACTCTCCTCCCAGAGAGCCGACGTCGGGCCCGGCACCACCGGGGTCCGAGTCGGTGGCTGCTGAGTCTCCTGAGCTGGGTCTCAGGCTGACAGCCTTGGAGTGAAGATTGTCTGCCTTCATGGAACAGCAGCGGGCGCTGATGGCCAGCCTGTCTGGTGCATCTGCCCCGACCACCGGGACATCGACATCGAAGTCGACCCCGGAGACCGAGCCGATACTCGAGACCATGAAGGCTCGAGGTCGACCTCGGTCACGGTCTCCCTCGACCTCCCGTTCGGGACTGAGGGCATCGACGCCGGTGCCTCCGGCGTCGGGGCGGGTGCTCACAGGCCCCGCGCGGTCGGAGCTCGATTCCTCATCGGACGGGTCCGCCTGGGAGACGGAGGACGAGGAGTCCCCGACACCTTCCGGAGTCACCGTAGTCCAAGCCCCAGAGTAGATCCCCTGCGGAGGATACCCGGTTCTCAGAGTTCGTCCGGGATATGGCCACCGCGTTGGCTATCCCTGCGGACCCCGAGGAGGAGCCTCGAGCCGAGGAGCTCGAGGCCTTACAGTATGACTCTCCTCCGAAGGAGGCCTTTACTGTTCCGGTTCCTCCGATGCTGGAACGGCTCCTCTTCCGGATGTGGGAGGCACCGGCCTCGGCGCCGGTTCTGAGCAAGCGGGTCGATTCCATCTATCGACTCTGAAAGAGCCCTGGCTTTCAGAAGGCGCAGCTACCACACCATTACATGGTGGTGGAATCGACCATGCATCTCCTGAAAAGTCAGAAGATGCACTCCGCGGTGCCCCCTGGCAGGGAGGCCCGGAACCTGGATGGTTTTGGTAGAAAGTGCTTCCAGGGCTCGATGCTTGCTTGCCGTGTCCAGTCTTACCAGCTATACATGGGCATGTACTTGCGGGACCTGGCCAAGGAACTGGCCGGGTTCTCTGCTGGTCTCTCTGGGGAACCCTTGCAGAGGTTCAAGTCCTTGTCCTCGGGGATACGGGAATGCTCCAAGTTTATGTCCCGCGCTGCCTACGATGGCTTCGAGGCTTCGGCCTGTGTTGCGGCAGCCGGCATCGTGGCTCAACGCCAGGCATGGCTGCAGTCATCGGACCACGAGCCATGGGTTCAGGACAAGTTGGTCGATGTCCCTTGCCGAGGTGAGAACCTTTTTGGCAAGCCCATGACCGTGGGCTGCACAGCTCGAAACCGAGCACCTCACGAGGACAAGGCTGTCCAGAAAGACTTCTGCTCCTTCTCACAAAAAGAAGGGCTCGGGTAAAAAGCCCTTTTACCCGAGGAAGGGCACTGCCTACAAACAGTACCCACAGTACCAGGCCTCCCAAGCTCCCCCTCAGGGTCAGCAGGCCAAGGTGCAGGGTAATGGGCCCCGTAGGCAGAGGACTCCCAAGCCTCCTGCCCCTGCTCCCACTCAGCAGGGTGGGGGGTTTTGACTCCTTAGGCATAGCCTCTCCGTCCCTGCTCTCCCAACCCTGCACAGGAGGTTGACTTACCCTGTTTGCCCACAGGTGGCCACTCATCACTGGAGACAGTTGGGTGCTAAGCATCGTCCACAAGGGCTATATGCTGCACTTCCAACAGCTGCCTCCTCCATACTTTCCAGGGGAGCCTCCAAGGCCTCCCCTGCACACAGATCTTCTCCTTCAGGAGCTCCAAGGTCTGTTGCGAGACAAGGCAGTGGAGCCTGTGCCTCCCCACCTCCAAGGTCAAGGGTTCTACTCCAGGTACTTTCTCGTACCCAAAAGAACCAGTAGCCTCTGGCCTATTCTCGACCTCAGAAATCTCAACAAGTTCCTAGAGAAAAAGAAGTTCAAGATGCTTACTCTTGGAACACTGCTGCCCTACCTCTAGCAGGGAGATTGGCTATGCTCCTTAGATTTAAAGGATGCGTACACTCACATCCTCATTCATCCAGACCACAGAAAGTACCTCAGGTTCATTGTGGGAGGAAACCATTATCAGTACAGAGTACTGCCTTTTGACTTCACCTCCGCTCCCAGGGTCTTTACCAAATGCCTGGCAGTGGTGGCGGCCTACCTGAGAAATCAGGGTATCTTTGTCTTCCCCTATCTGGACGACTGGCTCATCAGGGGTCAGACGTGCCAGAAGGCCAGACAAGCCACCCTCCGAACTATTGCTCTTCTTCAAAACCTGGGGTTTGTCATAAACTTCGCAAAGTCCACTTTGCTCCCCTCCCAGAACTTGGAGTTCATAGGGGCAAGTTTGGACTCTGTGCTGGCCAAGGCGTTCTTGCCAGAAGACAGAGCCCAAAGACTGATAAACTTGGCAAACCAGTTTCTCAGCAGGTCACTGGTCTCCGCTAGACTCTGCCTGAGGCTTCTTGGCCACATGACTTCAACAGTACATGTGACCCCCAATGCCCGGCCCCATATGAGGCCTGCACAGTGGTGCCTTCGAACTCAGTGGACACAGGCCACAGGCAGCCTCAGAGACAGAGTAAGAGTGTCCAGACAATTCCTGAACTCCCTCCGCTGGTGGCTGCACCCACCCAATCTACTGCAAGGGGTGCCTTTTCAAATCCCTGGGTTCACAGTGGTGTTGACCACGGATGCCTCCCTGCAAGGCTGGGGGGCTCATTGTCTAGGCAAGTGCACCCAGGGCCTGTGGTCTCCCTGGGAGGCCACACAGCAGATCAATCTACTGGAACTCAGAGCTATTCGGTTAGCCCTCAAGACTTTCTCTCAAACACTGGCTCATCAGTCTGTCCTAGTTCAAACAGACAACCAAGTGGCCATGTTTTATGTGAACAAGCAGGCGGAACTGGGTCCAGGCTCCTTTGTCAGGAGGCACAGGACCTTTGCTTATTTGCTCTCAGGCACAACATGCTCCTCAAGGCAGTGTATCTACCTGGCCAGGGACAACTACCTGGCAGACCGGTTGAGCAGGATTCTGCAGCCCCACGAATGGCAGCTCCACCCACTTCCTGTTTGGCTGTTGTGGTGAGCAGACCTGTTCTGAAGAGCTCCTGGTAGGGAGGAGTTCCTGCTTCCTTCCTGTGGCTGGATGTCGGGCCCTGGGCCACCTCCAGCAGGAAAGGCCCAGGCTCAGAGGCCTACCAGGCCTGGTTAGGCCTCCTTTGGTGCAGACTACTGAGGATGCTGGGACCTGTCTTCAGCCGATACCCCAGGAGGGGGCCTCCCCAGGTAGGACTACAGATGGTCAGGGAACAGGGACCCACTTGCCCGGAGGTTTGGGCCCGCTGCCCCAGGGAGGAGGCTCCTCTCTCCTCCCCAGGCAGGGTGTGGAGGCTGGGTGGAGGCAGGGAGAGGCCCTGGGGAGGCCTTGGAAGCCTGCCCCGTACGGTGCTGGAGGAGGTGGGTTCCCCCCTCCGCCTCGGGTCCTGGAGGAGGCCTCTACCTCTTCCAGTGAGGATGAGGACGGAGGGTCGGGCCTGCCATCCTTCCAGAAACCAGCTAGGGCCCCAGAGGAGATTGTGGTGGCAGTACGGCGGCTCCAGGGTCTCCAGAAGGAGGCGGCCCAGCTGGAAACTCAGCTCTCCCACCTGGAGAGCCTGCAGGCCACCATTCCCGGTGAGGAGTGGGTGGCCTATACCATCTATAGAAAGGGGGTAAAGCGGGCCTTGAAGGCTAAACACCAGGAAATCATCTATCTGAGGAGCCAGGGTTGTGGGTCCCTGTCTGAAGTGTATCATAACTATGATAGATGGCAGGGTAGATCTGTAGTCCAGGGGAGACCCCCGGGGGTGGGTAAGCCGGTAGGAAATCGACAGTCTCGTTCTCTGTTGCCCTTTCAGGGTGAAGTTGAATTGGTGAAAGCTGGTGCCTGGGCGTTTGGGGGCGGGGTCCCTGCCCACCTAGATTCTTTGGAGCCAATGATGACAGCCCCGCCGACGACCCGATTGCAGACATCGATTTCCTGCACTAATGATTGGGGCAGTGAGCAGGGTGTCCGAGGAGTTGATCTTTCCCATCAGCAGGCCTTTCCCTTTCATTTTCCTGCTCTCCCGACATCAGCGTGTGTTGGTGGGGTGCCCCAAGATGGCTGCCAGGCAGTTCCCCGTGACGTCAGGCTTCTCACCGTTGCCGCCGATGCAAGGATTGCCCCGATGGAGGAGGTCTCTGCAGGGCTTCCCCCAGCCCGATCGACACTCCAAGATGGCCGCCGCCAGGGGTGTAACGTCACTTCCGGGTATTCCCGGAAGTGTGAAGCGAGCCGGGATTCTGTCTTTGCCTTGCCGCAGGAGCAGCGACGGCGGTCTGAGGAGGCTCTGCCTGAATTTCCCCGCTCGACCTCCGCTGAAAAATGTCCTCGAGGTGGTGATTCGCACTCGGATCCGATGCAGCAGCGTCGGGGATCTCAAGGCTCTGTGCTGTTTGACCGCCGAGTTCATTCCCCTGCAGTGGATACCGGATTTTCAGTGCGGACTTGGGGTGGGGGGGGCTGCTGTGAACAGCGACTCCCCTGTTTTGGCTGCTCTTCCTGCTCCTCGACGGCTGCAGGATGGCCGCCCATCTTTTTCAGAAGTGGCTGTCTGGCACCGGAGGGGTGCAGGACAAGGGAAGGAGCAGGGTAGGGGCTGCTGTTCGTTTTCTGCAGCCCCTGAGGGGAGTCAAGAGCAGGGACAGCATGTTTCTTTGTCTTCTGTGTCAGCGGAGCGGGATGAACAGGCGCCTGCAGTTTCCGCCAGTGTGGCTGAAGGGGGCCTGGCTCGCAGGGGGGCGTCCGCCCTTCCTGCTGGAGCCTTGGCTACCGGCCAGGTGGTTCTGGACCCATGTGCCACGTCTGGCACCGACAACCAGGTAGGACCTGAGAGGGACAAGGGGCAGGGGGGTGGAGGTGTGGGGGATGTTCTGGGTGGGGGATCTGCCCTGTTGTCTCGGGCAGGTCCTGCCTTGTTGTCGGTAGCCGTAAAGGGGGTAGCGGACGGTGGGTTAGGGGAAGGGCGGATGGAGGAAAGGGGGAGCGGACGACTGGTCATATAGTGGGGAAGGAGGTAGTGGCTGATTTGAAACAAGGGAAGGAGTTGTTCTCAGTAGGGTCAGGGGGGGCGGTGGTCCCCCTTGATCCCGGGAATAAAGGGGAGCGGGGTCCGTCCCCGGTAGTGGTGGCCGAGACCCAGGAGCCTTGCACTGGGTCGGGAACGCGGGAAGGAGGTTTGGGGGAGCCTTCCGGTCCCCTGGGTGTCACCGAGAACCAGGTTTGTGATGCCCTGCGATTGGCCTTGGAGACCCCGTCGGGCCCCCCTGGGGCTTTTGCTGCCTTTCAGCGGATGGAGGTGGCGGCAGGGGGTGATCCAGGGGTTCTCGGTGGCACCCAGGGATCCGGGAAGGATAGCATTCCAGATTCGGTTTTGGCAGAGATGATCTTGCCCAGTTCTCAGGTCGCCCCATGTGCGGAGATTGTGGATCCTGCAGACCAGCAGCAGGATCCCCCGCAGGTAGCAGCAGGGGAAGGCCAAGGTAGGCAGGGGATGGGAGTTGGGGGGTCGGCTTCCCCCCCCCGTACCTTTGCGGAGGCTCTGAGGGGGTCGGGCACCACTCCGGGGAAGTCGGGTGAAGGTGGGGGGAGGGGGAACTCCCAGGGGAATGGTCCCGCAGGAGGGGGAGGAGGTGGGGGAGGGTTCCAAAGAGGGGTAGGGGGTGAGGTCCGACGGCGCAACGTGGCGCAGATCCGATGGGCTGGGGAGGGGTCCCCTCCAGCCAGGGAACAGGTCTTGAGGATGGTCCTTGGGCTGGGGTTTCTCCCAGGAGATCTCTACGCCTTTATCCACATGAACAACACCATTGAATATGATGTTAGTTTCATGCTGAGACGGGGGCTGGAGATTTTCTGGGACCGATACCAGCAGCAGAGGGGGCAGGGAGGGTGGGCTGACTTTCGTGTTGTGCCTATCTCTCGCCAGGGGACGGTACCTGTGACCATCCTATCCAGGAATGAGTCGCTCCCAGGGCAGGACATCCAGTTTTGGTTGTCGCGCCATGCGGTACTTCTCGCACCCCTGGTTAAGGGCGCTGGGCCCCTAGGGGTGTGGGACGGGTCGTGGAAAGGTAAGATCCGTTTGCATGAGGTGGGAAACGTGGTGCAGCACGTGCCCTCGGCCGGTTTCCTCGGTCGGGATCGCATCTTGTGCTATTACCCCGGGCAACCCCGCGAGTGTCACCGCTGTGGCTCATTTCGCCATTTGAGCATGAACTGTCCCGAGCAGGTCTGCACCCGTTGTGGTGGACGGGGTCACGCCTCGGCCGGGTGTCTGCTTATTCGGTGTAACCTTTGCGGGGAGTTGGGCCACCCCTTCGCCCGCTGCCCCTCCGCATCACACAATGGACCGGGGGGGGATGCCGTCACTCCACCTCGGGCTCCTGTGCGGGAGGAGGTTGTGGAGGCCCCTCTCCCTCAGGAGGAGTCCGAGGGCCCTAGGGTGGAGGAGTCCATCGAGCCGAGGGAGCCACCAGGGGGAGGGGATTCGGGTAGGAAGGAGGAGAGGGTTGATGTGGTGGAGGTTAATGTATCACGACAGGATAGTGGGTTGAGGGTGGTGCCACCTGAGGAATGGACTACGGTCCCTTCCAAGGGTGGCAAGTCCAAAAGGAAGAAACGGGAGACATCCCCGTTGCCGGATGCAGAGCCTGTGTTGGACATCAACCGTTTTGTCTTTTTGGCTGCTGATGCGGCTGAGGCAGATGAGGGCTTGCCTGTGGAGGCAGGGCTTCCTGTGCGGCGCTCGGAGCGGTTAGCGGCGGGGGCGGCCCCTCTTCCTCAGCGGCGACCTTCAAAGATGCCGAAGGCACGCCGCAGTCAGGGTCCTCCAATCAAGGGGGATACTGGCGCCCGACGGGTGAGGGAGGATGGGTTTGTACCCCCGCAGTTGGGTTCGGGGCCTTCGCAGGAGCCCCCTGCTGACCCGGCCACCCTGGCCTCCCCCGCAGGGGTGGGCACTGTTGTATTGTCTCAGTCTTTGTCCGGGGAGGGGGGGGCAGTACAGGTGGTGGACCCCACGGAGGAGGTCATTCCTCCGACCCCTGACCCGTTTGTGCCTCCTCATCCCGTGGGGGCTGGGTCTGCCCTCGCGACAGCTTTGCCTGGTGGTCCCGGGGGCACCAGCACCTCCTGGGGTGACAGGGTCGAGCGGGAGGAGGAGGAGATCCTCGAGGTGGTCGACGTGGACCAGGAGGAGGTGCTCCAGCTCGCGGGCTTGTCCTGCAAGCGGGATTCTGGGGATCCTGTGGTTGGTGAGAAGAGGAGGAAAAGGGTCACTGCACTCGAAATAGGCATGGCGTGCACTCCTGCGTTCTCGTGCACCACCATCAACGTGGCCAGCATTTTCTCAGACCAGGCGCGGGCTACGGCCTATGATTTTCTTTCTACGAGTGGGCTGGATGTCATCTTCTTGCAGGAGACCAGGCTCACCTCGCTCGCTAGCCTTCATCGGGCAAAGCGGGAGTGGAGGTGGGGCCCTTCATACTGGTCGCTTGCGGCACAGCCCTACGCAGGAGTGGCGGTTTTGTTCACGTCTAACCGATTTCAGGTGCAGTACGTGTGGGAACTGGAGCAGGGCCGGTGTCTGCTCTTAGACGGCTACTGTGGGCCTCATCGGTTTCGTTTCGTGGTGGTCTACGGCCCCCAGTCTAAGTTGGCGCGGAAGACCCTGTTTGGGGTCATCCGCCCCTACCTACACACCTCCCGTTTGGTGGTCCTCGCCGGGGATTTCAACACCACCACCTTTTTGCAGGACCGAGGGGGGGAGCGTTGCCCACCTAGTTACGAGGGCCTCTTTTTGGCCGAGATGACCCGGACGGCTGACCTGGTGGATGTTTTCCACCGGGCCTTTCCACGGTCGCCGGGGTTTCACCTACTACCATGGGACCTGCAGGAGTCGTATCGATCGGATATATGTGAGTGCCCGGGTGGAGTGTTCCCCTCCGCAGTTGCAGGCGGTTGACTTTTCGGACCACCGCGTCCTCTCCGTGTCCTTCCTGGCTAACCACGAGGAGCTTAGCAGGGGTCCTGGCCTGTGGCGACTGAATGTGCAGTTGTTGGCAACATCAGAGGTGGTCCAGGAGTTCTTGGCCTTTCTCGCAGACCAGGAGACCCTGCTGAGTGTTTTTCCTTCCCGTGGCGCCTGGTAGGATGAGGTGAAGACGCGTGCCCGACAACTCTTCCGTTCCCGGGGTACCTCCATGGCTCGATCCCGCTACCTCACTTACACTGTCCTCCGGAGGTCGCTGGATCGTTTGGTATCCCGAGGGGCAGCGCGGGGGGAGGTTGAAGAGGTGCGCGTCCAGCTCCGTGGCCTGCTTTACGATCGCCATGCCTCCCTATGCTTCGAGGGGGCGGCCGGTGGGGGCGCCACTCCAGACCCTTTCCGGACTTGCAGGGAGAGGGTTCAGCGTCGGGAGGTCATGGCCCTGCGGGGCGAGGACGGTACCATTCATACCTCCCAGGAGGACCTTTTGCGGATGGTGGGGGAATACTTCTCGGACCTGTTTGGGGATCGCCCCGTGGACCTCACCCATATCCGAACGTACCTGGGCCTTCCCCCGGTGTATTCGGCTGTGGTCCAGGCACAGGTTGATGCACTCGCTGCACCGATTCAGCAGGTGGAGGTGGAGAGGGCGATTCGTGCTATGCCGTTGGGGAAGGTGCCTGGGCGCGATGGGCTCCCTGTGGAGTTCTATCGCACTTTCATTGCCCAGCTGGCCCCCTTCCTGACCTCCCTGTTTCAGGAGATCATGGACACGGGGTATCTCCCGCGGTCATTTCGCGAGTCTGTCCTGCTGCTGCTCTCCAAGGGGAAGGACGATAGCTCCTTGGACTTCTGGCGGCCGCTCTCTCTTCTGAACGCGGACCGGAAGATCCTGGCCAAGTGTTTGGCCAACCGACTGGTGGAGGTATCGGGCGATTTGCTGTCCCCTTCCCAGTATTGTTCCGTTCGGGGGAGAGGGGTTCTGGACGCTGTCGCCACAGTCCGGGAGATGGTGGAAAGAGGCCGGTCGCTCCAACGGGACCACTGGTTGGTCTCCTTGGATCAGTCCAAGGCCTTTGATCAAGTCAGTCACCGGTACCTGTGGGTGGTGCTCCAGCACTTCGGCCTCCCCGCAGGTTTCCTCTTCGTCGTGCAGGCGCTGTACCGAGGGGGGGTGAGCTTCCCGTTTATTAACGGGTGGCTCGGACGGCCATTTGGTGTCGCCTCGGGTGTGCGGCAGGGGTGCCCTTTGAGCCCCCTGCTGTATGTTTTCTCCCTCGACCCCTTCCTCCGGAGATTGTCCTCAGGTGGGTTGCGGGGCCTGGAGGCGCCTGGTGCGCCCCCGGTGTCCGTCGTTGCCTACGCTGACGACATCTCAGTTTACGTGGACGGCACTGAAGGGGTAGAGGCCCTGCGGGAGGCCGTGGAGGAGTACTCGGAGGTAGCCCACTCTGTTGTCAACCACAGCAAGTGCCAGACGCTGTGGTTGGGCCCCTCGGAGGCCTCCCCGCCTTCCTGCGCCCCCTTTCCTCCTCCCGTGGGGGAGGTCCGCGTTTTGGGCCTCGTCTTCGGGTCGGAGGACTGTGCGGAGTCCAATTGGGACCGTTGTCTCGAGACTGCACGGTGTCGGGTGCTGCGGTGGAGGGGGTGGAGGTGTACGTACGAGGAGAAGATCAAACTCCTCGGGACGTTTCTGCTTCCTCTCTTTCTGCACGTAGCCACGGTTTTCGTCCTTCCGTTGTCCCGTCAGGCGTCTGTCTGTGCCGTCTTTTTCTGTTTTCTGTGGGGTAACCGCTTGAACCCTGTCCAGCGCAACATCGTCTGCCTGGATCGGGCAGAGGGTGGTTTGGGTATGTTGCACCCCCTTGTTTTCCTGTCAGTCTTGTCTATGGCGTTTCACTTAGGTAGGATGAGGGAAGGGGGTGGGGTTTGGTGGGTGGCCTCCTATCGGGAATGGTTCTCCCGCTTCTGGGAGCAGTGGGAGGGGGCGTCCTCGGTCCCACGTGTGCGCCGGAGCGGGGAACAGGCCCCATCGTACGTATTTGTGATGGTGGGGCTCATTAGGCGGTGGGGGGTGACCGACCCGCTCGCCCAGTCCTTGGGGCGGAAAGGCTTATACCGGATGGTTCTCACCTCTCACTATCAACCACGGTGGGCCCTGCGGGACTGTCCGGCGGATGTGATGCAGCGGGGCCTTCGGCTGTTGAACTCCCCTCGGCTACCGAAGAAGGTTCGGGATGTGGCCTGGTTGTCTTTCCACGGGCGTTTGTACGTGAGGGACAACCTCAAGTACAGGTCACAGGCCGAGCGGGTCTGTCCGAGGGCCGGGTGTGAGGGGCAGGCGGAGACCATGGACCATTTCCTCCGGCAGTGCCCCTTTAACGTGGAGGCCTGCCGGTTGGTGTCCGCTGCTCTTCACCTGCGCGACCTTTCCCTCCTCACGTATGCGGAGTGGGTGTACGGGGCCTGGTCCTTTCCTCTAAGGCAGGACTCCGGGACCCTCTACCTCGTCACGGCCGTAGTGCGCTACCACCTGTGGCAAGCGCGCTGTCATGTCTCGACCCGGGGGTTGGTCCTGCCCCTCGACGAGGTGGTGCGGGACATTCTGGAGGAAGTGTCCAGCATGGCGCAACGTGAAAGGCGGGTGGTGGAAGCCCATCGTTGGGAGCGTCTGTGGCGTCACCTCACCCTCCGCCCCCCGTGAGGGGGAGGGGTTCCCTGGGGTTATCGTCCCTGTAGGGCTCTGAGGTTTGTTTTTGTTTCACTAGGGGAGGGGTGTGGCAGGAGGGGTTGGGTTTCCTTCCCTGGGGTTTATTTCTGAGTATGACTTTGGGGTTGTTTTTCTCCCGGGGGGGGGGGGGGGTGAGCTGGTGCTGCTCCAGGGGTGAGACCACTTGTCCGCTCTCCCTTTCCTCTTCGAGGGGGCTGTCCCAATTGTTGTTGTTGTTAGTGGTTTTGTATGTCCTTTTTGTGTCCTGGGCATCCCGCTCCGCTGGCTGATCGCAGGGCAGCACAGGGGTTATGTTATTTTTGCTTTGTTTTTAGCCTTTGATTTGTATGATTAGTTATGCTTTGTTTTGGTGGGATTATGTTGGGGATGGGCTTAAGATGCCCTTATGTTTCTGTTTGGGGGGTAGGGGTAGGGAGGCTTGTTTTTGATGTGTTTGGTTCTGTGGGACGGATGGGGAGGGGGTAGGGATTGGAGTGGAGGGAGGGGGAGCTGCTGCTCCCGCTGCAGGGGGAGGGATGGGGACAGGGGACTCTGTCTTTGAGGGGGGTTGGGGGAGGGGGAGTCTGGCAGTTCCCACACACTGGAGGACTGCATGAACATTTGGACTGGTGGGGACTGTTGTGTGGGGGAGGGGTTCAGGGATTGCCAGACGGACAATGTGTGGACTGCTTTGGGGTGTTCTTGCAGGGAGGGGTTGGGTCGGGCAGGGACAATGGACCGAGGGGGGGAGGGGACATGGACATTGTCAGAGACGTTTGTGGGTTGTTGTTGGGAGGAGGGGCACGTGTGTTGATTGCTGGGTTTGGTGGTGGGTTTGGGGAGGTGGGTCACGGGGGGGGGTTGTGATATTTGTTTTGTGATATGTCGGGGGGGGTGGGGGTTTTGGGGGGGTGTGGGACTTGGTTGGGGTGATTGTTTCTGCTTTTTGTATGTATTTTGTTGCTTGTTTAATAAACTCAAAATTTCCATCCCTTAGTGGTTCAGAAGATTTTCCTGAAATGGGGACTTCCAACCATAGATCTGTTTGCCAGTCCATCGAACAAACAACTGGCAAGGTTCTGCTCCAGGCAACCGCATCCTCTGCGGCTGGCGGCAGATGCTTTTCTGATTTCCTGGTCCCAGGGCCTCCTGTATGCGTTTCCTCCCACGCTCCTGGTGGCCCGAAATCTGTTAAAAATTCTTCAGGACAAGGCCTCGGTCCTTCTGGTGGCTCCCAGATGGCCGAGGCAGCCTTGGTTTCCACTTCTGCTTCAGCTGGCAGTGGATCCCCCACTGCCTCTGGGGTTGCAACCCGACCCTCTCTCCCAGGATCAGGTTTCCCTTCTGCACCCAAATCTCAGAGCTCTCAATTTGATGGCATGGAGGCTGCAAGGGTAGTTTTGGCTCCCTGGGGCCTACCTCAGGAAGTTGAGGAGGTTGTTCTAGCCTCTAGAAAGCAGTCCACTAGGAAAACCTATGCTCTCAAATGGAAAAGGTTTTCTGTGTGGTGTCACCTACGTACAGAAGATCCTTTCTCCTGTGCTGTACCAGTAGTGCTTCAGTACCTACTGCACTTATCAAATCAGGGACTTAATTCCAATTCTGTTCGGGTCCATTTCTCAGCTCACCACTCACTGGTGGAAGGACATTCTCTTATCGGTTCACCCCTTGGTGTCCCGGTTTCTCAGAGGCTTGCTCTTGCTCAAGCCTCCAATCCGTCCTCCTGCTCCTGAGTGGGAGTTGAATGTCTTGCAGCAACTGACTCGCCCACCTTTTGAGCCGATGGCTATTTGTCTTCTCCGCTTCCTGTCTTGGAAGACACTCTTCTTGGTAGCCCTAACCTCGGCCAGGAGAGTGAGTGAGCTTCAGGCCCTGGTCTGTGACAGGCCTTAAACCTGCTTCTATAAGAACAGGGTAGTCCTTAGGACTCATCCAAAGTTCCTCCCAAAAGTTGTCTCCTCCTTCCACCTTAACCAAGAGGTGGTTCTTCCAACATTCTTCCCTAGGCCTCATGCAAACCAGGCTGAAGCAGTTCTGCACACCCTGGACTGTATGAGGGCCTTATCCTTCTACCTTGACCGTACGCAGGGACATAGAAGGGCTACTCAGCTCTTCATATCTTTTGACCCTAATAATTTGTGGTTAGCTGTGTCCAAGCGTACCTTGTCCACCTGGGTGGCTGACTGTATCACCTGGGCTTACAGGGCGGCTGACCTTCCTTTGCAGGGTCGGGTCACGGCCCATTGTGTCAGGGCAATGGCTGCCTCAGTGGCTCACCTCCGCTCTGTACCGTTGGCAGGGCTGCAACTTGGTCCTCAAGCCAGACTTTTGTGGCCCCTTACTGTCTGGAGAGGGAGTCCCGTAGGGACAGTGCTTTTGGCCAGGCAGTACTCCGAAACCTCTTTGAGGTTTAAGCAACTCCAGCCCTCCGTTGGGTTACCGGTGGAGGTCCTTTCAGTGAAAAGCCTTTCTTTGATGCTGGGACTAGAGGGAGTTCTCTTGTTCAGCCTGGGTTCCTGGTAGCCCAGAGCTAGGGAGTCACCCATATGTGAGGACTGACTTCCTGCTTGGTCCTGGAGAAAGAGTAGTTACTCACCTGTAACAGGTGTTCTCCAGGAGCAGCAGGAATCAGTCCTCGCAACCCTCCCTCCTCCCCTGGGAGTTGCAGTTGTATATAGTTTATTTTTACATTTTTGTGTGCTGTTTTTTAGCTTTGTCATTTGACTAAGCAAGATGGCACCTTTAGGCGGGAAGGGGACCGCGCATGCGTGCCTGCATTCCCAAAGGCTTTCATGGAAAGCTGGGGAAATGCTCCGCAAGGGCTCCATCGACGTCGATGTCACCCATATGTGAGGACTGATTCCTGCTGCTCCTGGAGAACACCTGTTACAGGTGAGTAACTACTCTTTACGGGTGGTCACTCTAGCCCTACGAGAGTTTCAGCAGTTAGTACAAGGCAAAGCGATTCGTGTGATGTCGGACAACGCCAAAGCAGTGGCCTACATCAGTCGACAAGGGGGTGCAACCAGCATGGCTCTCGAAGAAGAGGCGGAAGAGCTTCTTGGTTGGGCTGAGTTGCACCTGGAAGCGTTATCGGCAGCTCACGTAGCAGGAGTGGATAATGTGACAGCCGATTTTTTGAGCAGAGTCAAGGTAGATCCAGGAGAGTGGGTGCTGCACCAGGAGGTGTTCGAGTTATTGGTACGTCGCTGGGGGCCTCCAGTCATGGACCTCATGGCGATGTTTGAGTCGGCAAAGGCAGAAAGATTTTACAGCAGAAGGGGAGAGAGAATGTCGGAGGTGTTGGACGCCCTGATTCAGAGATGGCCGGAGGATCAGCTCCTGTACGTGTTTCCACCGTGGGTGTTGATCGGTCGAGTGCTGCAACGCATAGAGAGGCACAAGGGTCTCGTGATCCTAATTGCACCAGATTGGCCAAGAAGGCCGTGGTATGCCGACCTAGTGCGTCTCCTGGTAGAGCCTCCATGGAAATTGCCGGCCAGGAACAATCTGCTGCTACAGGGCCCATCGAATATGCCTCAAGTGGATCGGTTTTCGCTAACTGCTTGGCTCTTGAAAGGGCAAGGTTGACGGCCAAGGATTACTCTTCGGCAGTCATTTCGACTTTGTTGAGATCCTGGCGTAGATCAACTTCAATGGCGTATATTCGAGTTTGGCATATCTTTGAGTCATGGTGCGCGGAGAAACAGGTGTTGGCATTAAGGGCTTCTATTTCGCAGATTCTTTCCTTCAGGATTGTTTTGATAAAGGTCTGGCAGCAGCTACGCTACGTGTTCACTTAGCGGCACGTTCTTGTTATCGTGGTAAAGTGCAGGGGATGATGCTTGGGACACATCCCGATGTTAGAAGATTCTTAAGAGCAACGGCGCTTTTGAGACCACCCTGTGGAGTACCGGTACCGACCTGGGATCTCAACATGGTGTTGGACGCGTTGATATGGGTGCCGTTTGAGCCATTGGCTAAAGCAGCTTTGAAGGATCTTACGCTTAAAGTGGTGTTTTTGGTGGCTATTTCTTCGGCAAGAAGAATTTCGGAATTGCAGGCCTTATCGTGTAGAGAGCCTTTTTTGACCTTCTATGAAAAGAAGGTGGTTTTGAGGACAGTTCCTTGTTTCTTACCAAAGGTGGTGTCCATATTTCATGTGAATCGGGTCGTATTCTTGCCAGTGTTCGAGAGAGGTGGCAAGGCTGAGGACAAAGGTCAATTGCATCGGTTGGATGTAAGTCGAGGGTTAAGAGTTTATTTGCAGAGAACGGCTTCCTTCCGCAAAACTGACAGGTTGTTTGTTTTGTTTGGAGGACCAAAGTAAGGTGAGTCGGTGTCTAAGTCTTCAATTGCAAAATGGCTCAAGGAGGCTATTGCGTCGGCATATATCTTGAAGGGCAAGGCCGTTCCGAAGGGCTTAAGAGCTCATTCGACTAGGGCTCAGGCAGCTTCCTGGGCGGAGTTCAGTTTAGTACCAGCGGTAGAGATTTGTAAAGCGGCTATGTGGTCGTCATTGTCTTCCTTTGTTAAACATTACAGGATTGATGTGCAAGCACAGGAGGATACTGGATTTGGATCGGTGGTGCTTCAGGCTGGTCTGGCAGGTCCCTCCCGTTAAAGTGTTCACTGCTCTGTTACATCCCCAGAGGTTTCCAGTCTAGTCCCATATCCCTCCCAGATATAGTATGGTGGACAGTAGCCTGAAGTAAGATAACAGTTAACACTCAGCGGCAGTCGCGGCTGGGTTGGCTGTGGTCCCTGTAGGGAGGAGGGGGCATTGAAGGTCTAAGCAATGTCAACAGTGACTGCTGGGTGATTTTGGGGAGAGGGCGAAGTAAGTCTTAGCAGGAACATTCTTACAAGCTGCCTGGTAAATTGCCAGGTAACAATGTTAAGTAAGGTTTTTTCAGTTATATAGTTATGTAGTTAGATGCACTTTATGATGATGTTTCTACTTACTCATTGCTCTGGTGAGTCTACTTTGTCAATAGGTTACTGGAGGAGGAGGGCGGTCCCTGGACTACTTATACTGGTGACACCAAAAAGGGTGACATGCTCAGTCTCCAAGCTGCGAGAGGAGATGCTTAAACCCCAGAGGTATGGGACTAGACTGGAGTTCCATAAGGAACAACAATTAACAGGTAAGTCAAATTTCATCTTCTACGCAGACAAGCAGGAAATAAGTCCTCACGTATGGGTGACGTCGCAGACGGAGCCCCGCACAGAAACGTTCCCCAGCTTCCATAGGAAGCTTTTGGGAGGCTTTACTGCACACGCGTGCCTGCCTTCCCACTGCAGCGCCATCTTCTCCAGGTGTCTTTTTCCGCAGAGCCCCTAGGACATGTTTTCGCTTTTGCCCTTTGCAAGTTATTTTCTATCGTTTTCACTGCCTGTAGTTGGTAGCTTCAGCCCTGGTGCCGATGTACTGTTTTTTCTCTTTTTTGGGGTTTTTTTTTTTTTTTTTGCCTTTTCTGTTTTCCTGCAGCTGGATCGATCGAGCCCTTCAACCTCACCAGGGCCGTGGTCCCGGACATGTCCCAGAAACCAGCCAGCAGTTTTAAGAAGTGCACCAAATGTGCCAGGACTATCTTAATCACTGACCGGCAAAATTGGTGCCCTCAATGCCTGAGTCCTGACCACCAGCCTGCTTCTTGTAATCTGTGCCTTCAAATGACAAGGAAGGGTCAGGAGAAACAGACAAAGTCCTTTTTCAGGCCATCAGATTCAGCATCTCTGGCCCAGCTTTGATCCCAGTGTCCTCGTGTGGTACTGCGGAAGCATCGTCATCGAGGGTTGCACTTAGAACCGAAGGGCCACGGTGGCCCGGAGCGAAGGCTGTCCATGGATCTTTGCCAGGAATCGAAGATAACTCTTAATCGACTCCATTGGCATCGAAGGGGGCATCTGAGCATCGGGCAAAGACCCAGGTGCATAGACACTGGAGCCCTTCCCGTTGCGATGTGGAGAGTGACGACTGGGAGTGGCCCACTAAAGTGCTCTGATGGGAGGAATCATCCTCCAGGGCATTGGAGGGTGCTGGGTACTAACTAATATCCCTACCATTGTGGATTCCCCGACAGAGGTGCCGGAGTCAGTGGCCGAAGTAGCAATCCCAGTCCCGATGCCTTCGAGGCGGTAGTGATACTGGCCATGCAATAAGCTGGCCCTTCAGTTCTCAGGGCATCACCACCACAGTCTGTGAATGCCGATAATTATTTATTTATTTTATTGTTCTTATATACCGCGCTCTTAAAAATCAGCACGGTTTACATAAAACGAATACTGTGCCAAGTAGACACTTACAATGAAACAGGGGAATGAAACTTGGACTTGAACAGGGGAGCTATGTACAATATTAAGAGAAATAACTACAATATGTATCTACAGTATGTACATTCTTAGACAGGCTTTCAGTTGGTTCTTGTTGTGTACATAATAGAGGGTGTTGGGTTGGTGTATTGAGAGTAGTGTAGGAGAAATAGGTGATGTTTTAACGCTTTTCTGAATTGTGTCAGGTTTGTTATGGCTCTGATGGACGCTGGAAGAGCATTCCAGCAGCTGGGTGCATATAGCTTGAAGGCTCTGTTTTTTGTTGATTTGTTGCATTTCGTTATCTCTTTGGGGATCTGTAGGGTATTGGCAGTGCAGGATCTCCTATCCCTGTTTGCTGACATGGGGTGAACAAGGTCCATTAAGGCTATAGGGGTTAATTTGTTGATTACCTTGAAGGTTATGATGTTTACTTTATAGGTTAACCTACAGTGTATCGGGAGCCAATGTAGGTTCTTAAGGACAGGGGTAATGTGATCACCTCTAGCAACTCCACTTAGGACATGGGCGGCCGCATTCATGGCTAGCTGTAGGGGGTTTAAGGTGCTCTTGGGTAGGCCCTGTAAGATCACGTTGGCATAGTCGAGGTGAGACATAATCAGGGACTGTTACACTGATCTGAAATCCTCGGGTTGCAACAAAGGTCAAAGGTGTCGTAGAGTTTGTATCTTGTGGTATATTTGTTTGATGGTATTGTTGATGTGTGCTTTAAAATTGAGCTGTTGGTCCAATATAACGCCTAGGTAACAGATGCTGGGTCTGCTCGAGAGTTCTGCATCTCTTGTCTTCAAGGTTGGCGGAGGAGAGAAGGATTGGTTTCTAGTAACAAATAGTATGTCAGTTTTGTTAAAGTTGATCTTGAGGCCTTGTGAATGAAGCCAGTCGGTTATGGCATCAAAGCATTTTGTCAGTTGGGTGAAGTCCGGGTTTTCAGTCGTGAATGGCATATAGAGCAGAATGTCGTCAGCGTAGAGTAGGCATGAGATGTTAAATGAACGGATTATGTCACATATAGGTTGCATGTAGATATTAAATAGGAGTGCGGAGAGGGACGAGCCTTGGGGGACACCGTGCTGTTGTTGGAATGGCTGCAAGGTTGTGGTTCCGATTCTAACTTATTGCCACCTGTCGGTTAGATAAGATTTGCACCATAGCCATGCTGATTCACATATCCCTTTATCTTTGAGTCGAATTAGGAGTTGCTCATGGTTCACAGAATCGAATGTGGCAGCGATATCTAAGAAGATTAGAGCGTACCCTTGTTTGATGTTGTCAATCCCGGTAATTAGTGTGTTAATGAGGGTGGTAAGGAGTGTTTCCACACCATGGTATTCCCTGAAGCCGTGTTGGCTCGTATCAAGGGGGGCATAGGAGTCTATATGATCTTGTAACTGTCGCTGAACAACTTTCTCAATTATTTTAGATAGCAGCGGGATGCTCAAGATGGGTCGATATGACTCGACCTTCATGGCATCTAGTTTGGCGTTCTTCAAGAGGGGTCTGATGGATGTGTGCTTGAGGCTTGATGGGAATTGGCCAGAAGAGAAGGAGTGGTCGATGATTTTAGCTATTATTGGGCTGATCTCGTGACGCAGTGACCTTATCCAGGAAGCTGGGCAGGGATCGCTAGGGGCAGTGGTGGCATTGATGTCGGCTAAGGTGCTCGCAATGCTTGTATGTGAAGGTGTTGAGAAAGAAGTGAGTTGCATGGGTGGATTCTTGATAGGGCAAGATGGGTTATCTTTGCGTACGCTATTGCTTTTAGCTATCATGAAATCTGCATAATCTTGAGGGTGTATCGAGCTTGCCTGGGGCGCTGAGGGTTCCTTCGTTAGGGTCTTCACTAAGTTGAACAGGACGTGGGGCTTGTTCAAGGATCGGCTAAGCAATTCAGAGTGGTATTCTTTTATTTTAGTTGATATTAGATCACGGTGGGCTTGTAGGCAGGAGTTGTAGTGTGTCAGGTCTGATGCTTTACGGGTCCGTCGCCATTTTCTTTCTGATTTCCTCAGCATCCGTAGTGAGGTCTTTAATTCAGTGGTGTACCAACATGCCGGTTCCTTCTTTTTATGTTGCTTCTCGGTAATATCAGGTCTAGTTCGGGTAGGTAAGTGAGCGAATGAGCTCAGGTTGTTATTCCATGAGGCAAGCATTTTCTCGAGATTTGATGCAGTGATTGAGATGTTGGGGAGGACATTTGTGATGATCTCCTCGCTGTCGAAAGGTCTGAAGCGTCTGGCGTGAGTTACTCCTTTGTCAACTAGTCTTGAGGCTTGTTCTCTTTCTTGGTGTAATGGTAGTTGAAAGCTGATTAGATTATGGTCGGACCATGGTACAGGGGAGGTAGTAACGTTGAACTTGTGGTCTGGACAGACTTCTGGTCGAGGGCTGAAGGTCAGGTCTAGCATGTTTCCTTTTTGGTGTGTGGGGGCATCAACTATCTGTTCGTAGTATAGGTTACTGAGTGCTTCGAGGAAGGCTCTGGAATGGGCATCCTGTAGGGCTGGTAAGTTGAAGTCTCCCAGTATCCAGTTTGGCTTTTGTGTGCTTTGAGGGTTAGATGCTAGCTCAATTATTGTTGTCAGATCGTCTGTGGAGGAGGATGGTGATCTGTAGATAAGGTTAATTGTATTGAAGTTGTTAGCTATAGTGATAGTATCAAGGTGATTGTGCTGTTGGAGCTGATTGTCTGGTATTGTAGGTTCGTTCTGGCCAGGATGAATGCTCCGCCCCCTCTGCGGTCGGCTCTATGGCAGGTGTGGATCGAGAATTCAGGGGGAGTGAGTTGGTTGATGATAACAGAGTCTGAGTTATTGAGTCATGATTCTGTCACCAGTAGCATGTCTAGGTCGAGGTGTGATATGATGTCAGGGATTACTGGCCCCTTCTTACGGATAGACCATGCATTTATGAGAGCACATTTTAGATTGCGTGGGTAACTTGGTTGCTTAGGTTTCGTGGAGTGTATGAGTGGTATATGGATCAAGTGAGGGTGGGGGTTCTGAGGGGGCTCTGTTGGTGGAAGGTGAGCCTTGTTGTAGTTTCTCCTTCCTAGCCCACTTATGATCATAATTGTGTTATGGTTGGATGCAGCGGAGAGAGATCCTAAGAGGGCATGTATGAGTAGGTATAGGATGCATGTGATTATGCTGGGGGGAGTCATTTTCTGCTGAGATTCAGAGTTAGAGCTGGGCAATATCAAGTTGATTTGTAAGACTGCTGTAGAGAAATGCTACAATGTGCACTGCTAAAGTGAAACGCTAAAATGTCTCACATCTGAAGTGAAAGCGCTGCAATGTAAACTGCTATAGTAAAACGCTACAGTGTATCACGTCTAGCAGTTAATAAAGGTTACAGCGTCATGACAGTAAAGCTTAGTTATACTATTTATACTATTTAACAGCAGGACCTCTTAGAGCTACTGCAGCATTGGAAGCATCAGTGGGGAAAGGATTTTTAAACCTGCTTTGTTATGACCATGTTGCTCCAGGATTCCGGCAGGGATGGGACGGGCAAGTCAGCAAACAGTAAGGCGAGTTCTCATCAGATGGTTTCAATATTGGTTTCAGTCTGAGGGCAGCCTGAGTTCTGGCAATATCTGCTGGCTTTTGGACTTTTGGTCCACGCCTAAGGGCCACGCCAAAGGGCCCTCTGGCGAGGCCCTCAGGCGCGGGCCCACAGGCGTGGTCGCGCCCAATAAGCGCTCTTTTTAAAGGTGTCTCTAGCTGCCCCGATTGGGCAGTTCTTGATCCGGGGGGAGGTGCGTTGCTCCAGCGTGCTCTACCCCTCCAACGGGGGAGCCGATGGAACGCCGGAGTGAAGCTGGAGCGGCAGAGGACGTCGCGCCCGATCGGGGCTCTTTTTAAAGGTGTCCCTAGCTGCCCCGATTGGGCAGTTCTTGATCCGGGGGGAGGTGCGTTGCTCCAGCGTGCTCTACCCCTCCAACAGGGGAGCCGATGGAACGCCGGAGTGAAGCTGGAGCGGCAGAGGACGTCGCGCCCGATCGGCGCTCTTTTTAAAGGTGTCCCTAGCTGCCCCGATTGGGCAGTTCTTGATCCGGGGGGAGGTGCGTTGCTCCGGCGTGCTCTACCCCTCCAACAGGGGAGCCGATGGAATGCCGGAGTGAAGCTGGAGCGGCAGAGATTCTCGAGACCCATGCGCTGCCCGCCGAGGCAGGTGCATTGGGCCAATGATCGGAATCCATGCCAGTTACCACAGCCATTTCTCTCTCTAGAAAATCTGGGTCTGATGCCGTTGTGAAACTGTGGAATCAGTCAGTACACCGTCAGTCACATTGACGCTCTGCCTCTCCGTGTGGCCAGAGACAATGCCGGGAGGAGGCCTGATGCTATTTTGACTTCCTCTCGAAGTCAGACTGCAATTGTGGGAGACTGAAGTGAAATCGGAGGTGTCCGAGAGCAGGTCCCCCAAGCTTTCATACCAGCTGTATATGGACATATTCCTGAAAGACATCATGCTGGAACTGACCAAGTTTGGCTTGCTCATTCTCCCGAGTGCATTGACACCTTCCACACCCTAGTGAGCCATAGCAAAAACTGTTCCAAGAACATGGTCTGGGTGACTTATGTTGCCTTCAAGTCCACCTGCAGGGCCACAGCAGTGGGCATTGGGGCCCATTGACTTGCCTGACTCCAGTCCTCGGACCTGGAGCAGTGGGTGCAAGATAAGCTGGCAGATGTACTTTGCCTGGGGACAACCTCTCTGGAAAACAGGTGACGTCTAAGGCTGGTGAGATGAGATGTAGCATGTCACCCTCACCAGGCTCTCCATGGAAGACTGCTGACCCTTGTAAGAAGTACCAAGGCAAGAAGACTTTTTGCAGTATAAGCACCGGTATCTCCCAAGCCCCCAGAGCTCTTGGCCAAAGTCGCAGGCTCCTCGTCAGCAACACCGAGAGAAGGCCCAGCAACCGAAGCCTGGGGCAGGGTTTTGACTGGTTCCTGCAAAGCATATCCAATCTACTACTGCCCACAGGAGACAACCTTCCGGTGGGAGGTGGCTCATCCTGTTTGCCCACAGATGGCCTCTTATCACCTGAGACCTGTGGCACTTTGCCATGTTGCCACCCCCTTTCCCCCCAAAGGAGTATCCTCTAGATCAGGGGTCACCAACCTCCAGAGGGCCGCGGGCCGCACAGCCGACTACCGGCAGACTCGCGGGCCGCACACCCCCCCCCCCCCGAAAAAAAAAACTGCTCATACCTGTAGTTTTATTTTTCCATGTCAGCTCCCTCCCTTCTTCTGCAGCCATGGCTCCCTGCCTCTTAGGGAACCGCGGCTGTGCTTGTAAAATCATCGCGGAGCCCTTCCTGTCTTGACGGGCTCCGTGCAGCATTGTCCCGCCTCTAAAGGAAGAGACCAACACCTGCCCGTTGCAGGAAAAGTTCAAGATGGTCTCATGGGGAACTCTGCTCCTGTACCTACAAAAGGATGATTGGCTATGTTCCCTCAGTCTCAAGGATTGTATACATATGTACCTGATCCACCCCACTCACAGAAAATACCTCAGATTTGCCCTGGGTGATTGGCACTTTCAGTACCAAGTACTTCCCTTCGACCTGACATCAGTGCCACAAGTCTTCACGAAGTACCTCAAGGTGGTAACCTTTGGACTCTGGGGATATTTATCTAAGCCTAAATGGATGCTGAACATCTAGTAAAGTTGTTAAAAAGAATCGAGCCAAGGACAGATCCCTGCAGCACACCACTGGAAACATCCCTCTCTGAGTGAGCTTCATTTA
The DNA here is from genome assembly GCA_033557465.1 of Ichthyophis bannanicus. Classification (NCBI taxonomy): domain Eukaryota; kingdom Metazoa; phylum Chordata; class Amphibia; order Gymnophiona; family Ichthyophiidae; genus Ichthyophis; species Ichthyophis bannanicus. Next base: position 888,414,491 of record CM066031.1, on the reverse strand, counting down.
CCTGTACACTTTGTCGCCTCCCACTCAACCAATTTCTTTTTTTAAATTGTTTATTTAGATTATCTTAAATACAATATTACATGAACAAGAAAAAAAAACCAACGATCTGAAAGATACATTCAAGAAAATTACATCAATCACAACATTCAAAACACATCAAGAGAGAGAGAGAGCCACACACTCCCAAAGGAGAGACTAAAAATAATCTTATAGAGGAAAAAAGGAGAATTAAACTCCAAATCAGGGAGCCAAAATAAAGAACCGCCCACCTACACATCTTCCTGCCCACTAATTCCCTCCTTATCCACAAGAAACTGACGTAAAGAAACCACATCAGTATAAACATAGTCATGACCTTCATGAGTTACTAAGCAACGGCAAGGAAACTTAAAAAAAAAAGAAGCCCACCCAACCAATTTCTAATCCAGTCAGTCACTTTAGAGTCTATCCCTAGGATGCTCAATTTATTTATAAGTTACTTGTGCACAACAGTGTCAAAGGTTTTACTGAAATCCAAGTCACCACATCTAGGGTTCTCCCTCGGCCCAAATCTCTGGTCACTCGGTCAAATAAATCAATCAGATTTCTCTGATAAGACCTGCCTCTGGTAAACCCATGCTGCTTCAAATTCTGTAAATCATTGGATCCCAGAAACCTCACTATCCTCTGTTTTAGCAGTGTTTCCATTCATTTACTTACCACAGAAGTCAGACTAACCGGCCTCTAGTTCTCAACCTCTTTCTTACTTCCACTTTTATGTAAAGGGACCATATATGCCTTTCTCCAGTCCTGACTCTAAAGAAATATTGAAAACGTCAGTCAGTGGAGCCACTCGAACGTCCTCATGTTCCTTCAGTATTCTGGGATGTACCTATCTGGCCCCATCGCTTTGTCTAGTTTTAGTTTAGCTAGTTCCTCACAAACACAATCTTCTTTAAATCATTCAAGACCCCCGTCACTTCTGTTCCTGTTTGTGAGCGTTTTCTGAGGTCCTGCTCCTTGCCCTCCATATATGAACACAGAACAGAAATATTTGTTAAGCTATTCCTCTTTATCCTCTTCAGCTCCTATATATTGCTCCCCTTCTTCCTTGAGTCTGACAATACCTTCTCTCGCTAACATATTTGAAAAATGTCTTGTCCCCCCATTTTATTGCATTAGCTATTTCTTCTTTTTTTTTGTATCCTTGCCTTCCTGACTACTTTCCTAGCTTCTTTTGTTTTTCCAAATATTGATGCTTGTCTTCCTCTCTCTGTGATCTCTTGTATGTTATGAATGCAACCCCCTTTTTCTTCACCTTTTCAGCTACTTCTTTTGAGAACCATAGTGGCCTCCTTTTCCTTTTACATTTATTTAACTTTCTAACAAAAAGGTTTGTTGCCTTTAAAATATTTGCTTTCAGTTTTTCCCTTTGCTTTTCTATATCCGCCAGCTGTTCCTATCCATCACACCTTGATAAATTACCCATACATGTTACATGCTCTCTTTGACAACAATGCAAGTACTACTATGGCAAGTGTTTGGAGTAAATTTGAGAGACTGTGATGATACTCCACATACCCTGGCTTAGGAGTGAGATTTATGACTGTCTTGGGATGCACAAAACTAACCCGTTTAGAGAAATTGATCCCAAAAGACCTGAGGGTAGAAGAACAGAAAAAGCAAATGGAAAAGACAAAGGGCTATTCAGCCCATGGCAATCAGCATTTCTAAAATGCCTGGCTGCCATGGGCAAAAGTGAAATTGGATATTCAGCACCAGAATACAGATATCCTCCAGTGCTGAATATCCAGGTTCAACCCTGACTAGCACAGCTATTTGGACAGCAGCAATATTCAGCTGCTCTTTGGATAGCGAAACTGCATAAAGTTAGAAAAGCTCTTGAGATCACCCAACTATATGCGGGCATTTATCTTGTTAGTGGATGGAAATTGCTGCTAAGTGGTTAAGTGCTAGGACAGCCCACGGACCACCCTGGGACTTTTCAGACAGTGCCACATCATTTAGAGGGGATATTCAGTAGCACTGACTGGTTACTGCCACTGCATGTCCCTCACAGCAAGATTAAAACTGTTATTAAAAAGTGCTTTAGCATCACAAAATAAGATACAAGCCATATAACTGTTCTTCATAAACTGACTTGTGCAGTAGTTAAAATGTTATATGTAAACCACTTTGATTACCATGACAAAGCGGTATATAAAAACCAATAAATAAGTAAATCATTCAGCTGGCAATTCATGTAATCTCATACAGTTTTGGGATTGTGGATTGGCCTCATAAAGATCTTGAAAAACTGGATGTGCAAACAAGAAAACTCATGAAATTATTTACAAGAATCAGTGTATGCAAAGATTGTACATTCCTAAAGCTGAGGGAGGGCTAGGACTTATAGAGATTGACTACACTTACAGAGCTACTATTGTAGGTCTCCAAGCCTATCTGACAGCATCATCGAATCCAAATATGCAAAAAGTGCTGGAATATTAAATTAAACGTCCAGAATCTGTCTCCATCATCAAACTTGGACAGGCATTCCGACGATTAGAAGGAATGAGTGAGAATCCACAGGCGTGCATGGGAAAGGAAGTAACAGAATTTGCAAAACAAGAGGAAAAAACTCTTCAAAGAGTTAGATCAGCAGGCGAGGAAAAACAAGTGGCAAATGCACAAATACAGTGGAAAATACAGAGTGTAACTCCAAGAACCTTTTGTCGATCAAGAACAGACACATGAATGGTTAAGGAGAGGTGACCTAAAACCGAAGGATGAAAGATTGATAGTTGCAGCCCAGGACAGCGGATTACAGATGAGATGGTTTATAGTGAGTATTGAAAAAACTGGTACAGCAGATATATGCCGACTATGTAAGAAACAACTGGAAACAGTGACTCACCTAATAGCAGGCTGTGAAGTTCTGATGGCGGAAAGTTTCTGTACAGAAAGGCACAATGAAGTAGCACACCTCCTCCACTGGAAACTCTAAACACTACAACATCACCATCCCTGAAAAGCACTGGGATCATGACCCTAAGAGAATCACAGAGAATGAAGAGGTTATGATCACCTGGGACATTCCCATTCCAACGGATAAGAAATTGGATGCCAGGAAACCTGACATAGTGGTAAAAGAGAAGAATACCAGAACGGCATTGATAATAGAAGTATCGGTACCTAGTGATTATTCTGTGAATTGCGTGGAGAAGCAGAAGATCCTGAAATACCAAGAACTACAGTCAGAGACCAAGAAAATGTGGCAGAAAGATACGGAAATGTTTCCCATTGTACTAGGAGCCACAGGCTTGATAAAGAACTTCCAAACAGATCTTGAAAAACTACCCATACATGTTACATCTTACGCTTTTTATATACCGCCCCTTCTCCAGGACCAAGCAGGAAGTCAGTTCCCACATATGGGTGACATCGACGTCGATGGAGCCCTTGCGGAGCATTTCCCCAGCTTTCCAAGAAAGCCTTTGGGAATGCAGGCACGCATGCGCGGTTCCCTTCCCGCCTAAAGGTGCCATCTTGCTCAGTCTCTCTTTTTCCGTGAAGCCCATCGGATGTGTGTCCTAGTCCTCCCAGAAAATAATAGGATTTTTTCGCGATTCCTTCACTATTTTTTCTCCGGTTCGATGCCGGTTCCCCTCCCGCCGGGTTCGGTACACCGGTATCGAGCCCGCTCTTCTTTTTTCGGTTTTTGCCCTTCGTGGCTGGCGTTCGCGCCCTTTTTTTCTTTTTCCCTGGAAGGCCGGTCCTTTGACCTCGCGGGGACTCTTTTTTCCCCGATGGCTTCCAGTGGTTTCAAAAAGTGTGATCGGTGCAAGAAACTAATGTCTCTCACCGACACACACGACTGCTGCCTTCTGTGCCTCGTTCCTGACCACGATCCTCAGATCTGTGGACCATGTGGAAAGATGTCTTCCAAGGCGCTTCGAAGTCGTCAGCACCAAAAGGAAAGGCTTTTCTCCGACTCGGCCTCCGGCCGGGCCAGGACTTCGTCTGAGGCCTCGACATCTCGGGAATCGGATCCCGAGCACCGTCGGGGCTCCTAGGACAGGGGGTCCCCCAACCGGGAATGAAAGCAGAAGAAGCGGCTCGCGAGGGCGTCGTCGGAAGAGGTCCCTGGCTCCTCAGGAGCTAGGTCTCCGACTCCGACCGTCGCCCCGGGCCCATGGAACAGGAGAAGCCGCCAAACGTTCCTCGTGTGGAGCTGGAGTCTGCTGGACACGTAAGTCCTGTAGTCCTCGTGGACTCTCCTCCCAGAGAGCCGCCGCCGGGGCCCGAGTCGGTGGCTGCTGAGTCTCCTGAGCTGGGTCTCAGGCTGACAGCCTTGGAGTGCAGATTGTCTGCCTTCATGGAACAGCAGCGGGCACTGATGGCCAGCCTGTCTGGCGCATCTGCCTCGACCACCGGCACATCAACATCGAAGTCGACTCCGGAGACCGAGCCGATACTCAAGACCATGAAGGCTCGAGGTCGACCTCGGTTGCGGTCTCCCTTGACCTCCCGTTCGGGACCGAGGGCATTGACGCCGGTGCCTTCGGCATCGGGGCGGGTGCTCACAGGCCCTTCGAGGTCGGAGGACGAGGAGTCCCCGGACACCTTCAGGACTCGGTGCGTCCCATCGGTCTCACCGCAGTCTGAGCCCCGGAGTAGAAACCCTCCGGAGGATACCCGGTTCTCTGAGTTCGTCCGGGATATGGCCACTGCGTTGGCTATCCCTGCGGACCCCGAGGAGGAGCCTCGAGCCGAGGAGCTCGAGGCCCTACAGTATGACTCTCCTCCAAAGGAGGCCTTTACTGTTCCGGTTCCTCCGATGCTGGAACAGCTCCTCTTCTGGATGTGGGAGGCACCGGCCTCGGCGCCGGTTCTAAGCAAGCGGGTCGATTCCATCTATCGACTCCGGAAGAGCCCTGGCTTTCAGAAGGCGCAGCTACCACACCATTCCATGGTGGTTGAATCCACCATGCATCGCTTGAAAAGTCAGAAAATGCACTCCGCGGTGCCCCCTGGCAGGGAGGCCCGGAACCTGGATGGTTTTGGTAGAAAGTGCTTCCAGGGCTTGATGCTTGCTTGCCGTGTCCAGTCTTACCAGCTGTATATGGGCATGTACTTGCGGGACCTGGCCAAGGAGCTGGCCGGGTTCTCTGCTGGTCTCTCTGGGGAACCCTTGCAGAGGTTCAAGTCCTTGTCCTCGGGGATCCGGGAATGCTCCAAGTTTATGTCCCGCGCTGCCTACAATGGCTTCGAGGCTTCGGCCCGTGTTGCGGCAGCCGGCATCGCGGCTCGACGCCAGGCATGGCTGCAGTCATCGGACCTCAAGCCATGGGTTCAGGACAAGTTGGTCGATGTCCCTTGCCGAGGTGAAAACCTTTTTGGCAAGCCCATGACCGAGAAAGCCGCACAGCTCGAAACCGAGCACCTCACGAGGAGAAGGCTGTCTAGAAAGACTTCTGCCCCTTCTCATAAAAAGAAGGGCTCAGGTAAAAAGCCCTTTTACCCGAGGAAGGGCACTGCCTACAAACAGTACCCACAGTACCAGGCCTCCCACGCTCCCCCTCAGGGTCAGCAGGCTAAGGGGCAGGGTAATGAGCCCCGTAGGCAGAGGACTCCCAAGCCTCTGGCTCCTGCTCCCACTCAGCAGGGTGGGGTTTTTTGACTCCTTAGGCATAGCCTCTCCGTCCCTGCTCTCCCAACCCTGCACAGGAGGTCGCCTCGCCCTGTTTGCCCACAAGTGGCCACTCATCACTGGAGACAGTTGGGTGCTCAGCATAGTCCACAAGGGCTATCTGCTACACTTCCAACAGCTGCCTCCTCCATACTTTCCAGGAGAGCCTCCATGGCCTCCCCTGCACACAGACCTTCTCCTTCAGGAGCTCCAAGGTCTGTTGGTGGACAGGGCAGTGGAGCCTGTGCCTCCCCATCTACAAGGTCAGGGGTTCTACTCCAGGTATTTCCTTGTACCCAAAAGAACCGGTGGCCTTCGGCCTATTCTAGACCTCAGAAATCTCAACAAATTTCTAGAGAAGGAAAAGTTCAAGATGCTTACTCTTGAAACACTTCTGCCCTACCTCCAGCAGGGAGATTGGGTATGCTCCTTAGATCTAAAGAATGCATACATTGACATCCTCATTCATCCAGACCACAGAAAGTACCTCAGGTTCATTGTGGGAGGAAACCATTATCAGTACAGAGTACTGCCCTTTGGCCTCACCTCCGCTCCCAGGGTCTTTACCAAATGCCTGGCAGTGGTGGCGGCCTACCTGAGAGATCAGGGAATCTTTGTCTTCCCCTATCTGGACGACTGGCTCATCAGGGGTCAGACGTGCCAGGAGGCCAGACAGGCCACCCTCAGGGCTATTGCTCTTCTTCAAAACTTGTGGTTTGTAATAAACTTCGCAAAGTCCACTTTGCTCCCCTCCCAGAACTTGGAGTTCATAGGGGCAAGGTTGGACTCTCTGCTGGCAAAGGCATTCTTGCCAGAAGACAGAGCCCAAAGACTGATAAATTTAGCAAACCAGTTTCTCAGCAAGTCCCTGGTCTCCGCAGACTCTGCCTGAGGCTTCTTGGCCACATGGCTTCACCCAGGTGGCCGAGACAACCTTGGTTTCCACTTCTGCTTCAGCTGGCAGTGGATCTCCCACTGCCTCTGGGGTTGCAACCCGACCTCCTCTCTCAAGATCAGGGTTCCCTTCTGCACTCCAATCTCAAAGCTCTCAATTTGATGGCCTGGAGGCTGCAAGGGTAGTTTTGGCTCCCTGGGGCCTACCTCAGGAAGTTGAGGTTGTCCTAGCCTTTAGGAAACAGTCCACTAGGAAAACCTATGCTCTCAAATGGAAAAGGTTTTCTGTGTGGTGTCAGTTACATACAGAGGATCCTTTCTCCTGTACTGTACCAGTAGTGCTTCAGTACTTACTGCACTTATCAAATCAGGGACTTAAGTCCAATTCTGTTCGGGTCCACCTCTCAGCTCTAGCAGCTCACCACTCACTGGTAGAAGGACATTCTCTGTCAGTTCACCCCTTGGTGTCCCGCTTTCTCAGAGGCTTGCTTTTGCTCAAGCCTCCAATCCGTCCTCCTGCTCCTGAGTGGGAGTTGAATGTGGTCTTGCAGCAACTGACTCGCCCACCTTTTGAGCCGATGGCTACTTTCCCTCTACGCTTCGTGTCCTGGAAGACACTCTTCTTGATAGCCCTAACCTCGGCCAGGCGAGTGAGTGAGCTTCAGGCCCTGGTCTGTGACAGGCCTTACACCCGCTTCTATAGGAACAGGGTAGTCCTTAGGACTCATCCAAAGTTCCTTCCAAAAGTTGTCTCCTCCTTCCACCTTAACCAAGAGGTGGTTCTTCCAACATTCTTCCCTAGGCCTCATGCAAGCCAGGTTGAAGCAGTTTTGCATACCCTGGACTGTAGGAGGGCCTTATCCTTCTACCTTGACCGTACGCAGGGGCATAGAAGGGCTACTCAGCTCTTCATATCCTTTGACCCTAATAATTTGTGGTTAGCTGTGTCCAAGCGTACCTTGTCCACCTGGTTAGCTGACTGTATCACCTGGGCTTACAGGGCGGCTGACCTTCCTTTGCAGGGTCGGGTCACAACCCATCGTGTCAGGGCAATGGCTGCCTCAGTGGCTCACCTCCGCTCTGTACCGTTGGTGGACATTTGCAGGGCTGCAACTTGGTCCTCACGCCAGACCTTTGCGGCCCATTACTGTCTGGAAAGGGAGTCCCGTAGGGACAGTGCTTTTGGCCAGGCAGTACTCCGGAATCTTTTTGAGGTTTAGGCAACTCCAGCCCTCCGTTGGGCTACCGGTGGAGGTTCTGTCAGTGAAAAGCCTTTCTTTGATGCTGGGACTAGAGGGAGTTCTCTTGTTCAGCCTGGGTTCCTGGTAGCCCAGAGCTAGGGAGTCACCCATATGTGAGGACTGACTTCCTGCCTGGTCCTGGAGAAAGAGTAGTTACTCACCTGTAACAGGTGTTCTCCAGGAGCAGCAGGAATCAGTCCTCACAACTCTCACTCCTCCCCTGGGAGTTGCAGTTGTACATAGTTTATTTTTACTTTTTGTGTGCTGTTTTTAGCTATGTCATTTGACTGAGCAAGAAGGCACCTTTAGGCGGGAAGGGAACCGCACATGCGTGCCTGCATTCCCAAAGGCTTTCTTGGAAAGCTGGGGAAATGCTCCGCAAGGGCTCCATCGACGTCGATGTCACCCATATGTGAGGACTGATTCCTGCTGCTCCTGGAGAACACCTGTTACAGGTGAGTAACTACTCTTTCCGTCGATCAGGGGCGGTTTACATATAACTGAATCCCAAAAACTTGATTACAGGGAACATTTTAAACTATGATACAATAAACTATATACAGGTCAGCTAGGCAGTTAAGCAGAAGCATAGTGTAAGCTGAGATTGAACTATTTACATGATATATTGGCAACAGAGCAGCTTACAGAGGTGTATTGGTACCAGTCGGGGAGAGGGGAGTCACAGATGCAGGAGGTGGGGAGGGAATAGGGGGAATAATTGAGTTGTAATATTCTGTGAAAAGTAGAGTTTTTAGTAGTTTACAAAATGTCTGTAGGTCCTTAGTTGATCTGATAGAGTCAGGGAGGGAGTTCCAGAGGGTTGGGGCATAGTACCTGAAGGCTCTGTTGCTGGTAGCCTTCTTGGTTTTCCTTACTGAGGGAGGTATGGATAGGAGATCCATTGTACATTTTCTTCTTGTTCTGAGATCAGCTTGTGGGTGGATCAGAGTAGATAGGTAGGAAGGGGAGATATTTGTGTAGTTTAAAAGTTGTGACTAACATTTTGATTTAAGATGTTACCATTCACATACGTCTTTACTTTGATCTGTGAAAGTAAAGATCTTAAATATGCATTAGTTGCTTTTTGCAGTTTTCTTGTGGAAGTATTCCTTTTCCAGTTTTTGTCAGATTCTCTTTGTATACCCCCTTGATTTAAATATAGGGTTTGTAACATAAAAGTAGCAGTACATTATCTCCTCTTATCTGCAGAAGTCCACTTTACTGTAGTTAATCCTCTTAACATTTTCTTTAACTTCTGTGGCTTATCTCGTGCCACAATAGGTCCATGAACACGCTCACCATGGTCTTTATCTGTGACAGGGATGTTCTCCGGGAACAAGAAGGAAGTCAGTCCTCACATATGGGTGACATTGGCGCCGATGGAACCCACACGGGAAACTCTCCCCAGCTTTAAAAGAAAGCCTTTTGGAGATGCACCATGCATGCATGGTCCTCTTCCTGCCTAAGGGTGCCATCTTGCCCTAGTCTCCTTTTTTCCATGGAGCCCATCGGATGTGTGTCTATTCCCCCTGGAAAAAGTTGGTATTTTTTGTCCTTAATATTTTGTTTTCTCCGGTCGCATACCGGTCCCTTCTTGCCCCTGGGTCCGCTTGCCTCGGCGTCGCATTGCTCGGATTCCTTTTTCTTTTTTCTAATTGTTTTGTCGGCACGGGTTCGTGACTTTTTTCCTGGCCGGGTCAAGTGAGTTTAACCTCGCAGGAGCCATCTTCTCGCCATGGCCTCAGTCAGTGGCTTCAACTGTGTGACCGCTGCGCCCACAACATGCAGCGCACAGACTTGCACAACTGCTATCTTCTACGCCTTGGACTGGATTATAATCCCTTATAGAAACATGACGGCAGAAAAAACACTGTCCTTCCATATCAACTACAATAGTCCCCTATTTACCTTTAGAGATCCTCTGTATTTCTCCCATGTTTTTTTTAATTCAGATATTGTCCTCGTGTCCACCGCCTCCACTGGGAGACTATTCCATACATCTTCCACTCTTTCCATAAAGAAATATTTCCGCATATTACTTCTGAGTCTATTCCCTTATACTCTCATCATATGTCCCCTCATAACAGAGCTTGCCTTCAATTGAAAGAGACCTTCCTGTGTATTTATGCCACAGAGGTATTTAAAGGTCTCTGTCATATCTACTACTACTGCTACTTATTTATTTATTTAACATTTTTTATATACCGCACTATTTAACATCAGCGCGGTTCACAAGTAACATAAATGTCCAGTGTGGGGGTCTACATTGGGCTTACAGTAAAACAAGGAATTTAAACTTGGAGAACAGGTAAAACTATGTACATAACTCTTCAATATATATCTATGCATGTTATTTAAAGGTCGCTGTGACGTGTAGAGTCGAGGTTGGTCGGGTGACTAACCGGGAAAGGGGGTTTGGAGGGTCGGAGAGGGTGACTGGGGTGACTGTTCGATGGATGTTGGGTATGGATGAGATGTGGCTACGTAACGTCTTCAGAGTTGGGAAAACATTGAAGGAAAAGGTAGTGCTTCAAAGCCTTTCTGAATTGGTGAAGGTTGTTTATGGCACGGATGTTGGTTGGTAGGTTGTTCCAGCATGAAGGTGCGGATAGAGGCTTTGTTGCATTTGGTGATGGTTTTCGGGAGTATTAAGGAGTTGGTGGCGACAGATCTTCTCAGTCTGTTGGGGGGGGTGAGTTGGATAAGTTCAGAGAGGGCGCTGGCCGTGCATTTATTGATGGCTTTGAATGTTATTGTTAAGATTTTGAAGGTGATCCTGTAGCGTACTGGGAGCCAATGTAGCGTTTTCAGGATAGGGGTGATGTGCTCCCTTCTAGATGCTTGGTGAAGGGTTCGGGCTGCTGTGTTCATTGCTAGCTGTAAAGGTTGTAGAGTGCACTTCGGAAGGCCGTGGAGAATGGAATTTGCATAGTCGAAGTGGGGCATCACCAGTGACTGAAAGACTGTCCAAAAGTCTTCTGGCTCAAGTCTTCTGATGTGATGTAGCATCCGGATTTTGTGGTAAATTGCTTTTGAGATGTTGCATATCTGGGCGTTTAAGTTGAGATGTTGGTCTAGCGTCACTCCAAGGTAACGGATCATTGTCTTCATGAGAAGTTCGGCATCACATACTTTCAATGAAGGTGGCGGGGTGAATGCTTGGTCTCTGCTGATGAAAAGTACCTCCGTCTTTTTAAGGTTGATTTTGAGCTTCTGAGAGTGTAGGGCTACTGAACATTTGTTTCCTCTAAAGTATACGTATTAAAATCTTTAAGTCTGTCCTCATATGCTTCATAACGAAAACCTCAAACCATTTTAGTAGCCACCCTCTGCACCAACTCCAACCTGCTTATATCCTTTTAAAGGTGCGGTCTCCAGAATTGCACACAATACTCCAAATAAGGCCGCACCAGAGACTTATACATAGGCATTATCACCTCCTTTTTTCTGCTGGCTATTCCTCTCCCTATACACCCAAGCACTCTTTTGGCTTTCACAGTCGCCTTTTCTATCTGTTTAGCTACTTTAAGATCATCAGATACAATTACGCCCAGCTCCCGCTCTTCTTTTGTGGACAGAAATACTTCACCCCCTATATTGTATATCTCCTTTGGATTTTTGCAGCCTAAATGCATGACCCTGCATTTTTTAGCATTAAATTTCAGTTGCCAAATTCTAGAGCATTCTTCAAGCTTAGCTAGATCCCTCCTCATGTTATTGACTCCTTCTGGTATGTCTACTCTTGCAGATTTTGGTATCATCAGCAAACAAGCAAACCTTACCTGACAGTCCTTCTGCAATATCACTAACAAAGATGTTAAACAGAATTGGACTATGAACACCAAGAACAGATCCCTGTGGCACACCAGTGGTAACCTCCTACTCCTCAGAGCGAGCTCCATTTACCTGTACCCTGCAGAGGACCTCGAGATTCTCCAGTACGAAGCTCCTTTAAAAGAGGCACTTGCAGTGCCCATTACACCCATCCTGAAATGGCTGCTTCTCTGCATGTGGGAGACATCTTCCTCTGTGCCCATAATAAACAAGCGCTGGACTCGATATAACGGGTCCTTCAGAGCCCTGGCTTCCAAAAAGCCCAATTACCCCTTAACTCCATGGTAGTGGAGTCAGCCATGCGCTGGCTCAAGAGCCAGAAGATACACGCCATGGGCAAAATGTGCTTCCAAGGCTCGATGCTTGTCTGCCGGATCCAGGCCTACCAGCTCTACATGGGTATGTACTTGCGGGACCTGGCAAAGGAGCTCACCGTGTTCTCGGCTGGTCTCGCAGAGGTACCTCTCCAGTGATTCTGGACCCTGGCCTCCGCAGTCAGAGTGCTCCAAGTTTATGACTTGGGCAGCCAATGATGGCTTCGAGTCAACGGCTGGAGCGGCTGCAGTGGGCATTAGTGCACAATGTCAAGCCTGGCTACAGTCTTCTGACCTGGAGCAATGGGTGCAGGACAAGCTGGTCGATGTCCCCTTCCAAAGAGAGAAATACTTTGGCAAACCCATAATGAACAAGGCCGCCAAGTTGGAGTCCAAATACCTGACAAGGATCAGGTTCTCCAAGAAGACTGCTGATCCTTCCCAGAGGAAGGCTTTGGGCAGAAAGTCCTCATACCCAAAGAAGAGGAAGGCTTACGGAAACTACCCCCAGTACCCGGCCTTCCCAGCTCCCCAACAGGCCAAGGGACAGGGGTATGACCCACATAAGCCTAAGACCCCAAGTCCCATACTGGGCCCCAGCGCAACCTGGAGAGGGCTTTTGAATCCTTGGGCATAGCCTCTTCTCCCCCAGGAGGCGCAGCCCTGCAGCACACGGGGGGGTTGTCTGGTTCTCTTGCCCACAGATGGCCTGCCATCATCACCGATGCGTGGGCCCTCCAGGTATTCAAGGAGGGTTTCCACCTCCAGTCAACGCCCCCGCCATTCTTCCCGGGAGAGCTCCCCAGAACTCCCCTTCACTGGGCCCTGCTCCAGCAGGAATTTGCAGGTCTCCTAGCAAGCAAGGCAGTGGAACCCGTTCCCATCCACCTCAGAGACAAGGGATTCTACTCCCGCTATTTCCTGGTCCCAAAAAGGACAAGAGGGTTTTGTCCCATCCTAGACCTGCGGGACCTCAACAAGTTGCTGGTGAGGGAGAGGTTCAAGATGCTCTCCCTTGGAACATTGCTGCCAGACCTCCAGCAGGGAGACCGGCTATGCTTCTTGGACTTAAAGGATACATATACTTACATCCTCATCCACCCTCCTCTACAGTCAGTATCTTTGCTATGTGGTGGGGGGAAGTCATTAACAGTACAGAGTGCTCCCCCTTTGGGCTGGTCGCCGTCGCCCCCATGGGTATTCACCAAATGCCTGGCGGTACTTGCAGCCCACCTCAGGCTCCAGGTAGTCTTTGTTTTCCCCAATCTAGATGACTGGCTGGTAAAGGGCAGCACCACCGCTGAAGCACAACAAGCGACGAGCTGCACAATCCTTTTTCTCGAACACGTGGGGTTTGTAGTCAACTACCCAAAGTCTCAGCTCTAGCCAATTCAAAACCTGGACTTCATAGGGATGCAGCTAGACACTGTCCAGGCCAGGGCTTTTCTTCCAAGGGACAAGGCCCTGCACCTCCAGGTGCTCACAGAGGACACCCAGCACCATGGCTCAGTGTCAGTGGTACATGTCACCCCAGATGCTCACTTGTGGATGCGGACAACCCAGTGAACACTCCACTCTCAGTGGTCCCATGCCATGGGGCACCTACGAGACAGGGTGACCATCACCCGTCCCCTGGCCAAATCTCTCGACTGGTGGCAACACCTCCCATACCTACTGGAAGGGATGCCTTTCCAGACCCCCACACCTCAGAGGATCCTCATGATAGATGCTTCCAAGCTGGGGTGGGGGGTTCATTGCGGTGACCTCTGCACTCATGGCAGTTTGTTGCTGGTGGAGAGTCCCCAGCAAATCAACCTCCTGGAGCTTCGGGCTGTGGCCTTAGCCCTCCAGGTGTTTCATCACCACCTGAGAGACTAAGCGGTACTAGTCCAGACCGACAATCAGCTGGCGATGTTTTACATAAACAAGCAAGGAGGCAGGGAGTCATCCCTTCTTTGCCAGGAAGCGGTGAGCATCTGCGCTTATGCCAGCAGCAGCGGGATGATCCTGCGGGTAGTATACTTCACGAGCCAGGACAATGCCTTGGCGGACCGGCTCAGCCCATTCTCCAACCACACAAGTGGAGGCTGGACCCCAGAGTAGCCCACTGACTATTCCGACACTGGGGGCTCCCACGAATGGATCTCTTTGCCAACCCAGCCAATGCCCAGCTGCCCCAGTTCTGTTCCCGGCAGCCGCACCCCGCCAGGGTGGCGGTGGATGACTTCCTGATTTCATGGGTGGAGGGCCTCCTTGATGCTTTCCCACCTCCTTTATGCTTGGCCCCTGATTGCCAAGACCATCTTCAAGATCCTGCGCAACAGGGCCACATTGATCCTGATAAGCTCCACGGTGGGCCAGGCAGCTATGGATTCCCCTGCTCCTCCGCCTGTCCACGATGCCTCTGGTTCCCCTGGGGTGCAACCCAGGCCTACTCACACAGGAAGAGGGCTCTTTCCTGCACCCCAACCTGGGGTCACTGACACTCACAGCCTGGCTGCTAAGTGGGTAGCCCTGGCTCCCTTCAGCCTCTCTGCTGAGGTGGATGATGTGTTTCTGGCCTCTTGCAAGGTCTCCACATGCCAGGCGTAGGCCTTTAAGTGGCAGAGGTTCTCAGTCTGGTGCGTAGAGAGGCGGATCAACCCCTTCTTCTGCTCCATCCAGCTAGTACTGCAGTATCTGATTCACCTGTTTCAGGCAGGCTTGAAGTCTAACTCAGGGTGCACCTTAGCGCATTGGCTGCGCATCACCATCTAATCGAGGGCAAACCCCTCTCTGCTCAGACATTAGTGGTGCACTTCCTGAGGGGTCTCCTTCTCTCGAAGCCGCCCATCCACCCTCCGGTAGCAGAGTGGGATTTGAACGTTGTACTTTCAACGCTTACCATGCCACCCTTTGAGCCTCTTGACTCCTGCCACCTAAAGTCTTTCTTACTTGGAAGTGGTGTTCCTTGTGGCGCTCACTTCTGCACACCGGGTCAGCAAGTTTCATTCACTGGTTGCAGACCCACTATATATTAGGTTCTATAGGAACAGGGTTGTGCTCTGCACACACCCCAAGTTCCTGCCCAAGATGGTGTCTTTGTTGCACCATAAACAGCAGGTGATACTTCCCACCTTCTTTCAGTGGCCCTATGCCAGCAGCACAAAAGCCGTTCTCAACACACTGGACTGCAAACGGGCACTATCCTTCTACCTGCAGCGCATCCAGGGTCACTGCCGAGCTTCTCAGCTCTTTGTCTCCTTTGACACACTCTGTCCACCTGGACATCTGACAGCACTCCCCAAAACGTTGGACCCTAGGTATGATCTTTATCTAGGCCTAGTCTTGTCAACACATACTAGCTGATAGTACAGGAAGCAACCAACAAGAAGGCAGTACAGTTCAGTCAGCAGCTTTCACAGTAGGAATGACAGTAAAGAAAATTATATATAAGAGAAATTTAGATGCAGTACATCACAGCTAGGGAATTATTTATAATCAGTGTGTGTACACGTAAGTGTGTCTCTGTGTGCCCTGTGCACATATTCTGTCTACAGCGGGTGGGGCATTTACGGTGGACATAGTTTTGGGGGTTGGTGACAATTGGAGTAATTGTGGTGGTGGGGTAGTTTGCAGGATGGTGGGGCAATTACAGTGGGGAGTTGTCAGGGTGGGGCATCTGAAATACTGAAATCACCTCTCAGTAGCATGTCTCCTTTCATAACAATACTGTGAATGTCTTCAATAAAATCCCGTCCACATGTTCTGCCTGTGAAGGAGGTTAGTATATCACACCAATGCAAATGGATGCTGCATTCCATCTTTCCAGTTTAACTTACAGTGCCTCCTCCTTCCCTTTTAAGCCCTACAATTCTGTTGCTTTAATATTATTTTTTACATATAGTGTCATTCTTCTTCCCTTTCTTCCTACCCTGTCCTTCTTGAATAAATTATAGCCCCCATTATTGGAATAATTTTATCCCAATCATGGTTCGCCATGAACCATGTCTCCATGACTACCACTAAATCCAAGTCATCCTCTTCCATTAAAGCCTGAAGATCCAGAATCTTATTTCCCATACTAGGACATTAATACACACCACTTTCTAGATGTTTCCCCTTTTTCCCATTTCTGCAAAGCTATTAATGTTTTACTTACCTGAAAGCTTTTACTTACCTGAAGTCTTTCTTCATCCATCAAATCTAGTTTAAAGCCCTCTTCAGTAGGTTAGCCAGTCTATTGCAGAAGACATTAGTTTATAGGAAGTCTAGATTGTCTACAGCCTTCCCACTATCCATCTGGGTATGATATAAAAATAATCTGCAAGAAATTTAGGGTACACGCAAAACGCTTCACACTATCTGATCTCTCTGGGTCTGCCCTGATACAGAGTTAATGGCAGATAGGGAACTTTATTGGGAGAGTGTCAGAAGTTGTATTGCCTGTGCATCATATCTGTAGTTGTATATTTCATGTGACCTGATTTAACTGTATATACTTTTTTACTGAATTACGCATTGCAGACATCTTTCTGAATCTGAGATTTCTACATTTTTAAACACAACAAGGTCTCTTTTATGCAATTTCAAAGTTAGTTTACTTTTTCAAAACTTAGGTTTGGTGGACATCTGTGTGGCATTCATTTGTCAATGATGCTGTGTTTACCAGGCTGGCTTGAATGATGTATGATAATCTTCCAAGTTCATCGTTTTCAAGCTTCTCAGCTTTTCACTTTCATATAATTTTGCCCTTTTCTCCTTGTTCTGCAGTTTGATTGTTTGCTTCTTTTGCAGTAAGATTTTCTGTCTGATTTCCCTTCACACACCCTTTCGTCAACTCTGGTCTATTCATGCCAATCGTTCATCCTTACCTTCCCCGTCACAGGCTCGTCTGGAGCAAATCCGACATTCCACCTTTTTCTTTCTTGGTCCGTCTCTTTGGAATTCATTACCACCTTCCCTCAGGTTAGAACCTTCTTATCCTCAATTCAAGACACTACTCAAAACCCATCTGTTCGAGCAGGCTTTTGACCTTCCCGCCAGTAACCCCCCTTGAATTTGTAGTTGGATTTTTGTTTTGTGCTGTTTGTCTGTTAGTGTCCTGTCTTTCCCTGTTTTGTTTTTCGTTTTTTATTTATTCTTATTTTAGTTACTTGGTTTTACTGCTGTATGCTGTGTGCTTTGCTTTCCTATTATTTTATGGCGTTCTTTTCTATAATTTGCAGTGTGGATCTTTTATTGTACACCGCTCTATGCTTTGGCCGCAGCGGTTTATCAAATGTTTTAATAAAGATAAAGATTTTTAATAGCTTCCTACTGTATGCATCAAATTATCCTAGAAATTGGCCATCTTTTCTGAAACTGACTAGAGAATTGAGACCCTTAGCTCTGAAGAAGCAGAGTAATGTTTATCAGCTCTGCAGCACAGAAATTCTGAGAAATATGAACCTAAATATATGTATACTATTAGAACAAAATAATTGAACATGTTGTACAACTTCATCAAATCACCTACATATATTCAGCGCTGCTATCCAAATAGTGAGCAGCACTAAATATACGGAGAGTACTGACCACTTTTGCTGTACGGAAGTGGTGATATTCAGCCATTATCCTGATAGCTAAGCAGTTTAATTTAGGGTAGCATTTTGGCTGTTGTAAATTAAATCACATAGTTATAGAAATAGCAGCTGAATATTGCCCACTCTCCAAAGAATTAGGAAGAATGCCTATGCTCTGCACAGACACTATCCAGATAGTTTTGGGGCACTTTGTAAGACTTATCAGCAATGCTATCCATATAGTACTGCTGAAAATTCATGGATAGGGGATAGTGGCGGCCATTATATGGATAAGTCCCCTTTGGATGTTGACCCAAGAATGCTTTCTAATTACTTAAAACAAAGTTTAAATCCTTATTTCCATTTAAGTGAGAAAAAATTTGGAAAGGCTTCTAATCAAACTGGTGAGATCTTTAGATGAGGGAGGATTGCTTCTGAATTTCTGGCTATCCTAAGGAGATGGAACATGGCCTCCAATGGCAAAACCAGCAGGGTTTCTCTCTAGTGTTGCACCTATAGCAGCAGCATGGGGTCCCCAGGCAGTCATCTGTCCCTTCCAGCTGCCCTGCTTATTATAGCAGTATGGTTCTTTATATAATATGATTATCAGATACAGACTTGCAAGGATAAACACCATTAGATTAATTTTCCTTCAGTGCTTCACTTCCCGAGTTCATGTCTGACTCATAATTTCCTAATACAGAGGGTGTTATTTCTTAAGGGATGAGAGCCTACCATAGTATGCATCTGTTGAAGAAAAGAAGCTTTCTCTTTTTGAAAAGCAGTTTCATGCACAAATAGAGTAATAGTAACTTTGAGGCATTTTTGTGTGTTTTTCAGGGAGAATGAAGAAAGAGCTGGATCATGAAGATGGTCATTTGAATTTAGATGAGACAACTAAGCTTTTGCAAGACCTTCATGAAGCTCAGACTGACAGAGTGGGATCCAGACCATCCTCCAATGTTAGCTCTCTCTCCAACACCTCTGAAAGGGATCAGCATCATCTGGGTAAAGACAGTAGGACTAATGTTGTTGTTAAGTGCCATCAAGTCGACGTTAACTCCAGATGACCCTGTGTGTAGTTGTCCATGTAAAGCCTGTAATAATTTTGTCTAGACAATAAAACCTTATTTCCAGGAACAAGCAGGAATGTGATCTTCACATATGGGTGACGTCGGTACTGATGGAGCCTGCACGGGAACGCTCCCCAGCGTCCAATTGGAAAACATTTGGGAGCACTCCACTATGCTTGCGCAACTGCCTTCCCAACTTCCTCTTCTGAGTTCTTCATTTTCCACGGAGCCAGCAGGAAACAAATCTTGTCACCACAAAAAACCGTCTTTTTTGTGGATAGCATCTTCCTTCCCGTTGACGCTGGCACCGTCAAAGACATCGCCAGTTCCTTTTTCTTTTCTTTTTCTCTTTTTTACTTAATTTCCAAAATAAAACATCTTTCAAGCACCTTGATGCCATTTTAGGCCTTAAGCCTACCATACCCTCCATTGACAGTATGGAGAAGCCAACTAGTGGTTTCAAAAAATGTGCTAAATGTGCCAGCACTATTTCAGCGACTGACACCCATGACTAGTGCTTATTATGCCTCGGCCCAGACCACCAGCCAAAAGATTGTTCCCTTTGTCAAAAGATGACACGGAGAGGCCTACAGAACTGGGCCTCTAAACTTGGGACACTCTTCCCCTCGGACGTGGTATCCTTGGCTTCCACATCATCGAGGGCCTCATCCTCCTCCCATGGATCCCAGATATTGGCAAAGTCCAAGCACAAGTCTTCATCAAAGAAGGAAAAACTCTCCAGAGGTAGATCTCCTTCCAAGCATCGAGATCCCTCGGGCATTGCCCTGGAGGAGGATCAGCCTGCCAAACAACCCCAGCGAGAGGCTCTGTCCTCCAAAGCCATCAAGGGGTCCCAGGATGCTCCTGAGGCCTCTCCCTCTGGAGAGCTACAGGTGCCATGCTCCGGGACGGTGGCGCAAGTACCCGCCTCAATGGACTAGTGCATACTGGCCATCGAGTGGAGCTTGGCAGCTCTCCTGGCAGCCTCGGTACCTATAAAACTGTTGGCACCAGGCAACACCCTGTCGGTACAGACATCGACACTAGTGGTGGGTACGCCCATGCAGATGGTATCAACATCCCTGCCACCCATGCTCTCTCTTGAATCGGTCACTGATACCAATACCCAGACCAGGCAGCTTACCGAGGCTGATACCTCAGAGCATCAGTAACAGCATCAAGCTTCGACTGAGCACTGTGCCTGTCAATACTTTGAGTCCTCCGATTCCAGTGTTTCGGATGCAGAGTCACTCGATTCCCTCTGGTCCCAGGACCTTCCCTCGGAGTCTTCCCTGCCGTAACAGTGACGCATGTCTCCTCCAGAGGACATGTCCATCCAGGAATTCATTTGAGACCTAGCTAAGGGTCTCTCCATCACTGTAACATTGGAAAAGGAGCCAAGAGCGGAGGAATTGGATATCCTCCAATATCCAACAGCACCCAAGGAAGCAGCCACTCTGCTGGTGCACCGCATCCTGTATGACCTTATGCTCCGTATATGGGAGACTCCTCTTACAGTCTCACCTCACAGTCGTTGACTTAATACCATGTACCGGGTACTGGAGTGTCCAGGCTATCAAAAGCTGCAGCTTCCACACCACTCCATGGTGGTTGAATCAGCGATGCATAAAAATCAAACACTGGAAGACTCACTCCTCAAATCCTCCAGGTAGGAAATCAAGGACTCTCGATGCCTTTGGGCAGTGATGCTTCCAGGCATCCATGCTCTTGGCCAGGATTAACTCCTCTATTCTCTAAATGAGAATGTTCCTCAAGGAGGTATCCAGGAATCGAGGCTTTTGGTTCTCTCCTCCCAGATGACAAGAGGGCTGACTATCTTGCCCTAGTCAAACATGGCCAAACTGTATCCAAATTTGTCAATAGGGCCACCTTTAATGGCTTTGAATGTACAATCAGGGCCACAGCCCATATGCATTAGGGCCCATAGAATTGCATGGTTTCAGGCCTCAGATCTTAAACAGTGGGCAACATATCCTGGGCAACATATCCTGCACAGGGGAGAACCTCTTTGGCAAAGACTGGCAAGATAAGGCCTCTCAGAGTCAGAGAACACTACTCTAAAGAGATTTTCCAGAGTCACAGCTGACCCTGCTAGGAAAAAGACATCTGCAAAGAAGTCTTTCTGCAATAAGAAGACGAAGTAGTTCTGTTCTTATCCACCTGCTTCTCAGTACCAGAGTCAAACCCCACAGACGAGGCAGCAACTTCCTAAGCAACAGAAGAAGCCACAGGTGGCTAAATCTCAACCAGCTCTGCAGCCACAGTCTGTGCCTGGTTTTTGACTCTTTCCTAGAGAACATTGCCACCCTGCCTCTGGAGGAACCCCACCCCTTCCATATAGCAGGCAGACTGTGTCACTACGCCCACAGATGACACCTCATCACTTCAGAGCAGTAGGCACTAACCATAGTCCAGGAAGGGTACAGGCCACATCTACAGACTCTGCCCCTCTCCACTTTCATGGGGGAATATCAAATGCAACCCCCCTCACTGCTTTCCAACTGGACAGGTGTCCTCTCTTCTGTTTCAGGGCACCATAGGAGAAGTCCCCACATCCCAACAGGGAATGGGCTTCTACTGTCCGTACTTTCTCATCCCAAAGAAAACAGGAGGGTACAGGCCCATTCTGGACCTTAGAAACCTCAACAAGTTTCTAGTCCACGAAAAGTTCAAGATGATCTCCCTTGGGACTCTTCTTCCCTACCTCCAGAGTCAGGACTGGCTCTGTTCTCTAGATCAAAAAGAAGTGTACACACATATCCTCATCCATCTGGGACACAGGAAGTTTCTATGCTTCACTTTTCAAGGAAAACATTACCAATACAGAGTCGTCCCCTTCGGACTTGCCTCTGCCCCAAGAGTCTTCACAAAGTGCATGGTGGTCGTAGCCGCATACTTAAGATCTCTGGGGACATTTGTCTTCCCCTACTTAAATGACTGGCTAATAAAAGCAGACACCTGTCAAGGGATACTGCTCTCCTTGCATCGTACCATCACAGTACTACAACACTTGGGCTTTGTGATAAACTTCCCAAAGTCCTAGCTCACTCCAACTCAAAGATTAGAGTTCATCGGAGCCCTACTAGATCAACAGTCCAGGGCAACTCCATTGTGCCCATCTAGTCAAACTAGCATCCCAGACGTTCCTACAAGTACATCTGACCGCCTGAGAGATGCTACAGCTCCTCAGACACATGGCCTCTACAGTACATGTCTTTCCATATACCTGACTACATATGCGGACAGCCTAGTGGACTCTTGCCTCCCAGTGGAGGCAGGCCTCAGGCCGTCTCTGAGACAGGATCCAAGTCACTCCCCATCTGACCACATCCCTTCAGTGGTGGTGTTCTCTAGAAAATCTGCTCGTAGGGTTACCTTTTCAGATGCTTCCACTTCAGTGCACCCCGATGACAGATTCCTCCAAACTGGGTTGGAGAGTTCACCTGGGCAACCTGACTACACAGAGGCTCTGGACAACACAGTCGCAACTCCAGATCAATATCCTGGAACTCCGAGCTATCTCAAATGCCCTCAGGGTGTTTCAACACCACCTCAGACCACAATAGGTCCATGTCGGGATGGACAATCAGGTTGCTATCTTCTATGTGAATAGCCAGGGAGAACAGGCTCCTGGGCCCTCTGCGAGGAGGCGCTACACCTGTGGTCCTTTGCCATATCTCCCCTGTCCCTCCTCTCCTCCAGAGTGTACATATTTAGGTCTTCAAGTCTCTTCTCCTAAGTCTTCTGATGCAGGCTCCAAATCATTTTGGTCACCTTCCTCTGAACCGTTTCCAGTCTTTTTATATCCTTTGAGAGATATGGCCTCCAAAGTATTCCAAATGAGGCCTCACCAGTGACTTGTACAGTGGCATTAGTACCTCTTCGTTTCTGCTGGTAATTCCTCTTTGTATGCAACCCAGCATCCTCGTTCCAGCACAGCTTCTCAAGCCACCCTTTGAACCATTAGCCACGACCTCACTAAAGTTCCTGTCTTGGAAGGTAATTTTCCTAATAGCCCTCACTTCAGCTAGACACATTAGTGAGCTTCAGTCTTTAGTGGCGGATCCACCCTATAACCGGTTCCACCATGACAAAGTCATTCTTAGAACTCACCCACACTTTATGCCAAAGATGGTGTCTCCTTTTCATTTAAAACAGTCAGTTTACCTTCCAGTCTTCTTTCCTAAACCGCATGTGTCTCGAACGGAAGCAACCCTGCATGCTCTTAATTGCAAGCGTGCGTTGACTTTCTATCTCCAAAGGACTCTAGATCACCACAAAACCTTGCAGCTATTCATCTCCTTTGATTATAGTCACCTGGGTCTCCCTGTATCTAAATGCATGCTCTCCAGATGGATAGTGGACTGAATCTCATTTGCCTATGACAAAGCAGGACTTTCCCTAGAAGAGCATGTCGCTGCTCAAAACATTCGTGCTATGGCAACCTCAATCACAAGAAAAAATTCCCCTGAGCCAAAAGTTCCACCAACTCCAAAGGTATCCTAACAATGAAAATAGTGAATTCAAAAGAGATGCTTCCTAAATGATTAATAGAATTATTTTAAACAACATTTTTTTTTGTCGGACTAAGCTCCGCTTACCCAAGAGCAAGAAAAACACTCTGGTAAAAAGCAGATTTGTCCATTTTATTCAAAGAATCATGCAGTCGAGCAGGAAATTTGTGAGTTGTAAATTGTAGATTTCAAAACTTAAAGTATATCTAAAAATCCAATACTTAACTGCATAGCAAGGGTAATCATCCATCGACACAGTCCTGTGTTTCGGGTCGAAAATTTGCAAGACCCTTCGTCAGGCAAAACATTTGTCCTCGCTACATCACAGAATACTGTGATCCAAATTAGAAGGAAGCCTCTTTAAAACCGGCAACTGACGTGAAAGGCCAATCTTCTGCTCACTGCTCATCCAATAGGGGTCGAAAGCATAATTAGCTGATGCCTCCAAAAGGAAAGTCACAACAGGCTATGCCAATCAAGTTCTAAGTTTAATCCATTTGGCATGACCGTATCTAGCCTATGAATACAACACTGTTCAGCATATTGCAGTTGGAATGTTCTGTTGCCTCCCGTAGTAGAAGGAGGAATCAATTCCAGTACGCGTCAAGTAAACTAGTCAAAACCATGATCAAAAGAAAGCACATGCTGTACCAAAGGAGCTGATAACACCTTCCTCTGTATACGGATAGATTCGGTCATGCCAAATGGATAAACTTAGAACTTGATTGGCATAGCCTGTTGTGACTTTCCTTTTGGAGGCATCAGCTAATTATGCTTTATTTATTTTATTTATTTACATTCTCTTATATACCACGCTATTCTGCATCAGCTCGGTTTACATTGAACAAACTGAAATTACATTGAACAGGGTATTATAACTTGGAGAAAACTATTTTACAGAGAACATGGGCTATGGAGGGTTAAGTGGCTTGCCCAAGACCACAAGGAGCACCTGTGGGACTAGAAACCCCAGTCCTTCCAGCCCAAGGTTGCTGTCCTCTAGTGGGATTTGAACCCCCGACCTTCCAGCCTGAAGTACCTTGCCCCAACCACTAGGCTACTCCTCCACTCCTTTCGACCCCTACTGGATGAGCAGTGAGCAGAAGATTGGCCTTTCACGTCAGTTGCCGGTTTTAAAGAGGCTTCCTTCTAATTTGGATCACAGCGTTCTGTGATGTAGCGAGGACAAATGTTTTGCCTGATGCAGGGTCTTGCAAATTTTCGACCCGAAACACAGGACTGTGTCGATGGATGATTACCCTTGCTATGCAGTTAAGTATTGGATTTTAAGATATACTTTAAGTTTTGAAATCTACAATTTACAACTCACAAATTTCCTGCTCAACTGCATGATTCTTTGAATAAAATGGACAAATCTGCTTTTTACCAGAGCGTTTTACTGGCTCTTGGGTAAGCGGAGCTTAGTCCGACAAAAAAAAAAAATGTTGTTTAAAATAATTCTATTAATCATTTAGGAAGCATCTCTTTTGAATTCACTATTTTCATTGTTTGGATGGCAACCTCAATGGCAAATCTACACTCTGTTGCCATTGACGAGATATGCAAGGCAGCAATTTGGTCTTCTGTTCATACCTTTGATGCCCATTATTGTCTGGACAAGGACTCTCGTTGGAATGTCATGTTTGGGCATGCTATACTCCAGCACCTCTTTCAGACTTAAAGGGCAACTCCTACCCTCTGTCCCAGCCTTTGACGATACCAGAAATCCATGAAGGATCCATGATCTCTTCAAGTCTATTCTGAAGCGAACCTCCACCGGTTCTGAGGTCACTTCATCTGGGAGCTAGGGTATCCCATACGTGAAGACTACATTCCTGCTTGTTCCTGAAGATAGCATAGTTACTCACCTGTAACAGGTAATCTCCGGGAACAACAGGAATTTAGTCTTCACAACCCGCCCTCCTCCCTTAGGAGTTGTAGGGTTTCTTTTTCTCTCCTTTCTCAGCTACAAACTCAACTGAGGAGAGGAAGGCAGGAAGGCAGTTGTGCAGGTGCAGTGGACGCTTTGCAATTAGATGCTGGGGAGAGTTCCCGCACGGGCTCCAACTGTACCGACGTCACCAGTATGTGAAGACTAAATTCCTGCTGTTCCTAGAGATCACCCGTTACAGATGAGTAACTACTCTATCCCATTTCAATGCATATCTGTATTCACTTTTTAAAATATATGATTGGAATGGATCTAGTTGGACAATCGGATTGGATTCAGATTTATACACCATCTCTCACTAACTCACTATGAATATATATATATATATATATATTTTACTTTATTTTTATTGATTAGAAAACTGGTTTTTATGTACAACAGCATACAAAACTGCAATACCCCAATTACAACCTAGAAATAAACAGGTAGACAAAGGTGAGTCGGTTGATATAGTGTATTTGGACTTTCAGAAAGCCTTTGACAAGGTCCCTCATCAGAGACTTTTGGTAAAACTAAAGAGTCATGGGCTAGGAGTCAGTGTACTATTGTGGGTCAGGAACTGGTTAAAAGATAAAAGCAGATGGTAGGGCTAAATGGCCAATTTTGTCAATGGAGAAAGGTGAATAGTGTTGTACCCTAGGGATCTGTGCTGGGTCCGCTGCTTTTTGACATATTCATAAATGACCTGGAAAAGGGAATAACGAGTGAGGTTATCAAATTTGCAGATGACACAAAATTATTTAAAGTTGTTAAAACCCAAGAGGATTGTGGAAAATTGCAAGAGGATCTTGATAAATTGGAAGACTGGGCATCAAAATGGCAGATGAAATTTAATGTGGACAAGTGCAAGGTTATGCACCTAGGGAAGAACAACCCAAACTATGCTTACACGATGCAAGGTTCCACATTAGGAATCACCACCCAGGAAAAAGATTTAGGCGTCATTGTGGATAGCATGTTAAAACCTTCCGCCCAGTGTGCAGTGGCGGCCAAGAGAGCAAATAGAATGCTAGGTATCATAAGGAAAGGAATGGAAAATAAAACAAAAGATATTATAATGCCTCTATATCATTCCATAGTAAGACCGCACCTTGAATATTGTGTGCAGTTCTGGTCGCTGTATCTTAAAAAGGATATAGTGTTATTAGAAAAGGTTCAGAGAAGAGCCACCAAAATGGTAAAGGGGATGGAAGGATACCCCTATGAAGAAAGGCTACAAAGGTTGGGGCTCTTTAACCTGGAAAAGAGACGGTTGAGTGGAGATATGATAGAAGTCTATAAATTAATGAACGGAGTAGAACGGGTAAATGTAGATCGCTTGATTACGTTATCAGAATATAGAAAGACATGGGGACATGCAATGAAGCTACAGGGTAAACTATTTAAGACTAATAAAAGAAAATATTTTTTCACTCAATGTGTAATCAAACTCTGGAATTTGTTACCGGAGGATGTAGTAAAGGCTGTTAGTGTAGCTGGGTTTAAAAAAAGATTTGGACAAGATCCTGGAGGAAAGGTCCATAAATCATTATTAAGAAGGGACCCAGGATATCAATGCTTGACCCAATACAAGCTTTGTGGAACCTGTGTCTTTTGGGGAAACTGCTAGGTACGTATGACCTAGATTGGGCACTGTTGGAAACAGGATACTGGGCTTGATGGACCTTGGTCTGACCCAGTATGGCATATCTTATGTTCTTATTTTGGCTGAGGGCTGTTAATCTCTCCATAAATATACAAATTCTGCATATGGGCTTTCCAAGAGACAGTTGTTGGAGGACATGCCGTCTTCCAATGTAAAGCCACTTCACTACGGGCTGCCACTATACAGATCTGCACAAATTTTCCCCTGTCCCCCCTCCATCCCTCCCCAGCCACCCCCAGTATGACATTCTGTTAATGCCAAAGCTACCTCCCCTCCCACCAGCTTTTGAACTTCCTCTCGCACCATCCTCCAATAATCTTGCAGTTAGGGCATTCCTGCCACGTGGTGGTACATTCCTTGTTTCCCACAGCCCTGCCAACATAATACAGGTTATTCCGGAATCATGGAATGAAGACGTACCAGTGTCATATACCATCGATATAGGACTTTATATCCATTCTCAATATGGTTAGTCGACACTAGGCCCTTGCCAATTTGCTTAAACACTGTTACCCATTGGCTCTCGTCCCAGCTTCGTCCCATATCCTCCTCCTACTGTATTTGAAAGCGTGCCTTACCCTCCCTGGGCTTGCTCAACAATGTATAAATCTGTGATACTACCCTCCGCTGAGCAACCAGGTACCAGCACAGACATTCAAAGTCAGTAGGGCCCTGTGTAATTACTGTATCCCATGCCTTCCCGCCCAACCAATGATGCAGCTGCACTTATCCATACCGATCCCTTGGTCCTAGATCATATCGCTCTTGCAAGGTCTCAAAAAATTCAGTTTCCCCTTCTGGGCAGAGCTGTAGACCACTTTGAGCCCCCGTTGCTCCCACTGTTTAAACAGTGGATCTATCATCCCAGTGCAAATGCGGGATTATACCGCATAGTTTGCAGCAGGGAAGGAATGGGTCTTAGCTGCTTGCAGCAGCTGATGCAAAACCACACGTATTCTACATGCCTTACAAACGGATTGCATACTTCTACCCCGCCCCCTCCATGCTGTATCAAGTAGTCCAATGGAACCCCACGCACATAATGGTTTTCAATTTGCACCCATTTGTGACTCGCTCCCTCTTGCCAGTGCACTATATTGGCCAACTTGGTGGCCATATAAAACCAGTACAATTGAGGTACGGCTAACCCCCCTTGAGCTCGAGGATGATATAGCATCACCTTGCTACCTGCAGGGACCTCTTTTTCCAGATGTAGAAGAACAGTTTCCTCTGGATCTTCTCTAAGTCCTATCGGGGGATACTCACAGGCAAAGTCTGGAAGAAATACAAGAGTCTAGGAAGAATCACCATTTTTAAACAAGCTACCCGGCCCAAGCAAGAAATTGGATATTTGACTCAGCACGCCAAATCAGTGGACACAGCCTTAAATAGCGGCGGATAATTTAGATGATATAGACTACCTGTATCAGCGCTAATTGTCACCCCTAAGTACACCAGCGAATGCTCCACCCATCGAAATGGAAATGCCTCCTGCAGCTCAGAAACGTCCTCATCTGTCAAAGTCATGTTTAAAACTTTGGTCTTAATAAAGTTGACCTAAAAGCATGAAATGCGCCCATACCATTCCACATCCTCCAAAGCCCGCAGAGAGCGCTGTAGGTCCCGAAGGGGCAACATTATATTGTCTGCAAAAAGAGAGATTTAGTTATGCTCATCGCCTACTCGAAGATGTCATCCGTACCTCTTATACGCATCGCAAAGGGTTCAGTGGACATTGCAAATAAAAAGGGGGAGAGGGGGCACGATGTCACGTGTCCCGCTCAAGTTGAAAAAGCTCTGAGTATCCACCATTAACTTTCACAGCCACGATGGGTCGAGCGTATAGTGCCTGAACCCACTGGATAAACCTCTGCCCTATCCTGAAATTCCAGAACACTTCCCATAAATAAGCCCAATTTACTCTGTCAAACACCTTCTTCGTGTCAACAGCCAGTACCATCATTCCTACCTGTTCATGCCAGGCCACCCATATCAAGTTCACTACTCGCTTAATGTTATCAGTCGCCTGACAACCTTGGATAAAACCTGTTTGATCAGCATCGAGCAGGTATGGCAAACAGCTGCTAAGTCGTTTAGCCAAAACTTTGGGCATAGATTTTAGCATTGATGCTAATCAATGAAATAGGTTGGTAGGAGCTACAGCTGGTAGCATCTTTCTCTGGCTTCAACAAAACACTAATGCCTGCCTGGCCCATGGTGGGAGGCAGGTCGTCCCCCTCTATCACCCCACTAATAGCATGACTAATTCTGAGCCCAGGTAGTCGCTAAATTTTTTATAAACTGCTGCTGTGAGCCCATCCAGCCCCAGAGCTTTCTCTCCTGCCAAACATTTAATCACCCCCTGCACTTCTGCTAAAATAATAGTGGGATCAAGCCTTTCACGATCATCCTCTCTCAGTATTGGTAAATCCACCAACCCCAAATAGGTGTTAATCTCCTCCTGAGTGGGTGTCCCCTCCCCAGCGTATAACTGTTGGCAAAATTGCTGGAATGCCTGCCTGACAGCCTTGCCCCCCTGTGCCCATCCTCCTCCCTCCATCTGAACTTTATCCACTACTTGCATGCCTGACATTTAAGCATCACGCTAAAACCTTTACCGGCTTATTGTCATGTTCATAGAAGTGCTGTCATGCAGTATGCAACCGAAAGGCCAAATCGTCAAGCTGAAGAGTGTGCACTTGCGTGCATGCCTTCTCCAACGCCTGCCGGCCCTGTGGATCACCACTCCCCATATGTTCTTGCTCTAACTGATACCCTTCCTCAAGATACTGTTGCTGCTGTTTCTTGCGCCGAGCGCTCCATATTAGGAACCAACCTTGCAGAAAGGCTTTAAAGACTTCCCAAACTATGGGGCTGGCTACTTTACCCCCACCGTTCAATTCAAAAAATTCTTCAATAAATTTTGCAACAGATGTCTCGACCTCTGGGACCCGCAAAAGGCTGTCATTCATCTGCCAAAAGCAGCGACCTGGATGACTCCCCATCCTTCCATTTCTACCCAGACTGGCCCATGGTCAGACTCATACCTCTATTGGCGCGCTGTGACTCCCATATCCCTACTGACTAGGGGCAGATCAATGCGTGAATAGGAATGATGCGCAGATGAGTAAAAAGAAAACTGTCAAGCACGCGGATTAGCCGCCCGCCAGGCGTCCACTAATTAACACAAATTCATCAACTGCCTCAGACTTTGCCTCTCCCGCTACTCCCCTGCTGGTCTAACCGTGGGCAGAGGACTACATTAAAATCCCCAGCTACTACAAGGGACCCTTCCACAAATCCTGACAGTTTCAATCCACGTTTGTCCAAAAAAATTCCCTTGCCATTGATTAGGCGCATAAACACACACCACCTTAACTACTTGTGCCCGTATTAAATCTTTAATAGCCATGTACCGCCCTTCCTTATCAGAAGTTTCCCCAATTAAATCAAACTGCAAATTGTTATGTAACAAGATGGCAGCCCTTCCGGCTTTACTACCG
This sequence comes from Ichthyophis bannanicus, assembly GCA_033557465.1. Taxonomy (NCBI): domain Eukaryota; kingdom Metazoa; phylum Chordata; class Amphibia; order Gymnophiona; family Ichthyophiidae; genus Ichthyophis; species Ichthyophis bannanicus. The sequence continues at coordinate 888,384,287 of CM066031.1, read as the reverse complement.
CCACTTTTAGAGGCTGCAAAAATACCATAGTATTGCCGAGCCCGCAGCAAGCCATGGTGGCATATCCGAAAGTGGGTCTCTTGGACACACACCAGATCCCAATGTAAAAGCACAGCCTCCTTGACCAACCCCTAACTCTTGTGCAGTAGATTTAAGCCCTTAACAGTTATTGAAGCAATTCTAACCTGAGCCATCAATTAGGCTCCCCTGTTTACAATGGTGCTTCAACAGCCCCTCTCTCTCCTTTCCACCCCCCACCCCACCTCCCATCCCTACCCCTTGGCCCCCCCCTAGAAACCTCCATAGTTGCCTATTCCATCGGGTAACAATCTCCTAAGGAAATGAACGTCTCCCCTGCCAGCCCCCCTCCCCCGTCAGACCCCCAAGTATAGTGGCAAATAACCAAGCCCTGCCTCTCCTTATGCATCTCGCCCCTACCTACTCCCCTGTATACCCCGCCACACTGCCCCTCTACCAGACATTCCTCCCCATCCAACATCCTGTCCAAACATATAGACTCCCATATACACATTGAGTCCATAGATTTAATAAGTCTGCCGACTGTCTCCAGAGGCAACAATTCTTCTCCATTCTCTGCCACTTCGCATCTCGCTGTCGGTGAACTAGAGTGACCTGCCCCACTGTTACTATTGCCTCCACATCCATCGCAGCTACCATCCCCAAGTCCTGCAGGCTTTGCAATATTTCTGCCCGAGTCTTTGCCCACACTGTCTTTCCCTCTTTTGTGATGGCCATGGCAAACGGAAAAAGCCAACGATAGTGGAGGTCCTTAGCATGCAGCAACTTAGTGATATCCTTCAGCTTTCGACGGCACCACAATGTGATAGGTGCTAAATCCTCGAAAATTTCCACCTCATTAGAGTCTCAGAGAAAGGTCCCCTTCTGCCTTACTTTAGCCAAGATTTGAACTTTAATGGAATAGGAGTGGGAGCAAACCACAATATCTCGAGGGATATTCTCCCTCGATGGTCCCAAGGCCTGATGCTGTCAGTCCAAGACCACTTTCGGGGCATCACCATCTTCTTCCCACATAGCATTAATGATCCTGGTGATAACCTCCACATAATCTGCATACTTGGGGCCTTCAAGGAGTCTGCAGAATCGCAGGTTACTGCGCCTGCTGTGGTTCTCAAGGTCCTCTAATTTATCCACTAGTTCCTCATGTTTCTGTTGAAGCCCCTCTATTTCTTTTCTAGCTGTTCCACTGTTTTCGATTGGGTCTTCAGCTGCATTTCCACCGTTTCTACCCGTGCCCCCATTTCATGCAGATCACTTCTGAGGCCGGCTACAATTGTAGCAACGTCCCAGTGCAAGGAACTCAACTCCTGCTTGATCTCCTGAAACCAGCCCCGTAGCTCCATCGGAGACATGCTGTCCTCACTTCCTGATTCGGAGCTCTCTTCCGGGGCTGCGTGCACTGGAAGCATGCGCTGCCACTGATCTTCTGTGGCAGCAATTTTAGCATGCTCTTTCTGCATCTGGCTGTGTGCTCAAAGGCAAATTCCTGGAGACCATGTGCCTTTTTCTGTGCCACCATCCGCTGCAGAAAGTTCTCCTGTTAAGTTGCACTCCACTACCACCGACCAGCCAAACCCTGGGGGGGCTTTGTATAAATTTAATCGCTAACTGGGTTGCAGAGCTCTAACCCCTGGCCATCATCCCAGACAGTGACATCACTTCCTCACCATGAATATATTTAACTAAATTAGGTGGTTGAACATATTTATAATTTGGATTTGTACATTTATCATTTAAAACATATTGAAAGAGTATGTCACTTACTGTTATTAAGTATTAACAAAGAAAACAAATCACCCCTTTTTTGCTCACAAACATACACAGATTTTAAAGGCCTCCAGCATTTGGGCTTCTGTCTCCTCCAACATTAGTGTGTTCACTTTCTTTATTTCTGAGATTCAGTTTAGGAATGTTCAGAAGTCCCTAAAAATATTGATTTATTATTGGACTTTACCAGGTTTGATTTATAAACATTGGCATAGGCCAAAATAATCTTTACATGCAGTGCTGCTCTTTCTGGCAGTTCTTGTTCCGAGCTATTTTTTCACATTACGAGTCATTAAGGAGTTTGGGTCTGGTCCTGGGCATGGGCATCGTAATGATACAGAAAACACACTCCCAATAGAAGCATCTGTACCTTTTAAGTAGTTCAAACAAGCAAACACCACTAGTCTGCAATCCATTACGAAATCCAGAGCTAGGCAAAGATTTTTACACAGTCAACCTTAAAGGAAGGAAGCAAGGTAGTTAGGATAAAAGCAGAAGCAGTTGAAGAACGGGAATCTAAAACAAGAACAGAAGTTTGGACACATGAAAAAAGGAACTGGTCTTTCTGAGCTGATGAGCCAGCAAAGAACCATGGTCATGACAAGGAGTACACTGAACTACTTACCAGTTGGTCAGTATCACAAGGCAGTTTGGTTCCTGCAGATACAGAGCTGTGTTGGTCAAGCAGAGATTACAGGTGTTCATGCCTAACTGAATGGATAGCTTACCATGAAAGATCCGATGGTGCCAAGTTCCTGGCATGTTTAGTTTAGTTGAACAATTTGCTCTACTGCTTTCAATAGGTTAACAGAAAGTAGTTGTTAATATATTTAAAAAAAAGGTCAAAACCAAAGTTCATAAAAACATACATTGCATACAAACCTCTGAACTCATAGGCCAATCACTGTATGTTATGACTGAAGGTGGTTACAGCTTCCACCAACATGAACCCTTGACAGAATGTGCAGTAAAAATAAGTGGTGGGACATTCTTTATTAATGGTTGAGAAAACCATAATAGAGGATCAAAAACTTAAAGGTAACCATCTCAAAGATTGATTTGTCAGTTGAAGCAACATTGTACAAAAGAATTATTGTTGGAACGCAAAATCCATTAGGTTAGATCTGGAAGGCTTTATTGGATAGAGTCTTTTATTCAGACATACACAAACGTCAGTTATTGGATCTCAGTGAATATCCATTGATAGAATAGAGATTACACCAGGCCAAAAGAGAAAGAGGGAGCATTGTGGCTTAACAATACAACACAGTGTTAAGGCTGCTCCTGACCAGATTCTACATTCTGAATTATTTTGTATACTTATATTCCTAAGAATGTGTGCAAGCTGACAACAGAATGCAGTATTATCTTTCATATCTTATTATTCTAAAAGTAATCATTCTTAGTTCTAAAATTAACAAAGAGATTATGGACTTTGTTCAAATATTTTATTTCCCCATTCTGTGCCTGTTGATAATTTATTATTGAATAAGTCTCTATGTTTTGTAACATTTTGAAAAAGCAACCATTCATTTTTAGTGATATTAAAGTTCATCCATTTTTCCTTTGATGCTACAGGAAGTCCATCTCATCTCAGTGTCGGAGAACAGCAAGATATGCTACATGATCCCTATGAATTCCTTCAGTCTCCAGAACCGCCTCCTACCACTAAAAATTAACTGTGAAATTATAGACTTTTTCTTAATATTTTCTTTTATAAATCTTTCATGTGGAGTATTCATAGTATTTTTTGTTATTTGAGAAGGCACCCTCTTTATTGGATGACTATCACTGTTTTATAAAAATACTATATAGCTCAGCCAGTCTATCATGTTAAAAATGTTCTCAACCCTGCCCCTTAACCTATTGCAGTATTTCTTGCTTGTATAATAAGTGACTGCTGGATAAATAAAAAACATGTTATATTACCAAGCAAAATTTTCTGATGATGTGTTGATCAACGTGGTATATTTTCTAGTCTCATGGGAGCTTAGAAACAGAAACAGAGAAAAATGACAACAGAAAAAGACCACATGGCTTATCTAGTCTGTCCTTCCATATCAACAGCTACAACAGTCCCCTTTTTTCTTTTAGAGATCCACTTTCACCCTCATCCCATGTCCCCTCATAGCAGAACTTGCTTTCAATTGAAAGAGGCTCTCCCCCTGTACATTTATGCCATGGAGGCATTTAAACGTCTCAATCATATCACCTCTATTTCGCCTTTCCTCTACGGTGTACATATTAAGATTCTTAAGTCTGTCCTCATATGCTTTATAATGAAGACTACTAACCATTTTAGTAGCCACCCTCTGTACTGACTCCAGCCTGTTTATATCCTTTTGAAGGTGCGGTCTCCAGAATTGCACACAATACTCCAAAAGAGGTTGCAACAAAGACTTATATAGAGGCACTATCACCTCCTTTTTTCTGCTAGCCATTCCTCTCCCTTTGCACCCAAGCATCCTTCTAGCTTTTGCTGTCAGTTTTTCTACCTGTTTAGCTACTTTAAGATCATCAGACACAACCACATAGAGGCCCTGCTCTTCTTTAATGGACAAAGGTACTTCACCCCCTATACTATATTGCTCCCTTGGATTGCTGCAGCCCAAATGTATTTTTTAACATTAAATCCCAGCTGCCAAATTCTAGACCATTCTTCAAGCTTAGCTAGAACCCTCCTCATGTTATCTCCACCTTCTTGGGTATCTATTGCAGATTTTGGTATCATCCGCAAAGAGGCAAACCTTACCCGACAGCCTTTCAGCTATATCACGAACAAAGATGTTAAAAAGAATCGGACCAAGGACCGATCCCTGGGGCCACACCACTGGTAATTTCCTTCTCCTCAGAGTGAGCTCTATTTACCTGTACTCTTTATCGCCTCCCACTCAACCAATTTCTAACCCAAGCAGTAACTTTAGGGTCCATCCCTAGGGTGCTCAGTTTGTTTATAAGTGGCCTGTGAGGAATAGTATCAAAGGCTTTACTAAAATCTAAATACACCACATCTAGGGCTCTCCCTTGGTCCAACTCCATGGTCACCCATTCAAAGAAATCAATCAGATTTGTCTGACAAGACCTGCCTCTTGTGAATCCATGCTGCCTCGGATTCTGTAATCTGCTGGACTCCAGAAACCTCACTATTTTCTCTTTCAGCAGCGTTTCCAATAATTTACTCACCACCGAAGTTAAACTAACCAGCCTGTAGGTTTCAACCACATCCTTACTTCTGCTTTTGTGTAAAGGGATCACATGAACCTCTCTCCAGTCCTTTGGAACCACTCACGACTCCACCGAGGCATTGAAAAGATCAGTCAGTGGAGCTGCAAGAACGTCCCCAAGTTTCCTCAGTATTCTAGGGTGTATCCCTTCCGGTCCCATCGGTAAGTTTAGCTGGTTTCTCATGAACAGTCTTCTGAAAATTCTTCAAGATGCCCCTCGCTTCTGTTCCTGTTTGTGGGTGTTTTCTGAGGTCCTGCTCCTGGTTCTTCATCTGTGAACACAGAACAGAAATATTTGTTAAGCAATTCTGCTTTATCCTCATCAGCTTCTATATATTCCTCCCCTTCACCCTTGAGTCTGACAATACCACTTTTGCCCTGCCTCTTCTCACTAACATATCTGAAAAATGTCTTATCCCACCATTTTATTGTATTGGCTATTTCCTCCTCTTTTTGAATCTTTGCTTTCCTGACTACTTTGCTAGCTTCTCTAAGTTTTTCCAAATATAGATGCCTGTCTTCCTCTCTCTGTGATCTCTTGTATTTCATGAAGGCCTCCCTCTTTTTCTTCACCTTTTCAGCTACTTCTTTCGAAAACCATAACGGTCTCCTTTTCCTTTTATCTTTATTTATTATTTTAACAAAAAGGTTGGTTTCCCTTAAAATATCCCCTTTCAGTTTTGCCCACTGTTTTTCTACATTCCCCAGCTGTTCCCATTCCGCTAACCACTCCCTGTGATATTGGCCCTTCTTGGCAAAGTTAGTTTTCCTAAAGTCTAAGACCCTCGCTTTTGAATGGATTCTATCAGCCCTAGTCCTAATACTGAACCACACCATCTGGTGATCACTGGATGCAAAATGATCTCCCACTATAACATCAGAAACACTTTTACTATTAGTAAGCACCAAGTCCGTTATGGCCCCTTAACGTGTGGGGTTTATTACTAATTGCCTGAATAGTTCTCCCTGTAGAGAATCCAGAATCTCCTTACTTCTAGATGATATTGCAGCAGGAATGTGTCAATCAATATCTGGCATATTGAAATCCCCCATCAGTAGCACTTCCCCATTCCTAGCAATGCTGCGTATGTCTTCAATTAACTCTCCATCCACCTCTTCCTCTTGTGAGGGAGGTCTGTATATCACGCCAATGCAAATAGATTTCTCTTTCCCTCTTTCTAGTTTAACCCACAATGCCCCCTCTCTCCCTTTTAAGCTCTGTAATTCCAAAGCTTTAATACTATTTTTTTACATATAGTGCCACTCCTCCTCCCCTTCTTCCTACCCTGTCCTTTCTGAATAAAGTATAGCCTGGTATAGTTACATCCCAGTCATGGTTTTCTGTGAACCATGTTTCTGTAACTGCCACTAAATCCAAGTCAGCCACTCTCAATAGAGCTTCAACATCTAGGATCTTATTATCTCCAGGAACAAGCAGGAATAAGTCCTCACATATGGGTAAGTCGGAACCGACGGAGCCCGCGCGGGAAAGCTCCCCAGCTTTTCAGATGAAAAGCTTTTGGGGCTTCCCACAGCGCATGCGCTCTGCCTTCCCGCCTTCCTTACCAGCTCTCTTCAGTTTCTCTTTTTCCGTGGAGCCAGCAGGTCGTGTTCCTGTCACCGCTGAAGAAATTGTTATTTTAATTTGTTTCTTTTGACCGCGTACCTGCCTTCCCCATACCAAAACCGGTACTGCCGGTCTCTCTTTCTTTCTTTTAAAAAAAAAAAAAAAAATCTTTTTTTATTTTCTCAGCACAGCTTGGTAACTTTTGTTAGGCCTTCAGGCCTACACAAATTCTCCTCATGGAGAAACCAGCTCCTGGTTTTATGTGTAAATCTGTTTTTTATTAGAAAACACAGGTAACAGCTCCAACAGACAAATCACTCATCACACAGGAAAACCAAACAACAGAGGGCATCAATAAACATAGCACACCTGTATATTCCTACCCAGCCCAACAATCCCCCCCCCCACCCCCCTCGTATCCAATCTAGTAGTGCTAACACCCCCAGAGCCCACTTCAAAAACAAACAAACAGGCACGGGCGGGGGGGTACTCTTACACCCGCCGGTGCACAGATGAGCCAGAAAATCCGCCCAGAAGGGACAGCACCACTAATCAACCTCAACGACCAGCCATCCGGGCCTCCCTCCCCCCCCCACCTCTCCCCCACCCTCCCTCCCCTCCCCTCCCCCCACCACCCCCCCTCCCCCCCCTCCCACCCCTCCTCCATACCAGGCAACCTTGCAGTCATCAACTCAACACGTTAAGGATGCGACTCCGCTCTCGCGGTGTCAAAATGTCTAAATAGGACCCCACTCCCCCAAGAACCGAGCCGTGGGGATAGTCCCATGCTTGACCCCCTGCTGTTCCAACAAGAGCAACCTATGTACCTCTTTCTTCCACTGACTCATAGTCGGGCCACACGGGAGCAAGCCAATTCAACAGAACAACCCTCCGAGCCACCAGGAGAACCTTACAAACCCAACGTTTCGGGGCTCCCCCCAGGCCAACCACCCTACTCATCGAACCCAAAACCAATACCCGGGGATCCCAAGGGATGGAACAACTCAGAGTCTCAGCGAGCCAACCCACAAGGGCCTTCCAAAAGTGCACGATCCTCGAGCATTGCCACCACATATGCCCCAGATCGGCCCGGTCCGCTCCACAACGCGGGCAGCTCGCCACAGCGCCACAGCCAGCCCTATACGCCCGACAGGGAGCAAAATGGCAGCGTCGTAGAATCCGATATTGCAGATCCCGAAACTCTGCCGACTTAAGACGACGGGGAATCCCCGCTAGCAATGCCCGCATATCATCCCCCCTAAGTTCAACCCCCAGATCATGCGTCCATGCTTCCGCCAAGGACCGTTCTGCCGGGAACCCTTGAAGAGAAAGATACTCCTTATGCAAAGTGGTAACCCGAGCCCGATGGAGGCTCCCGGCATATAGTAATTCCTCAAACCGAGAGCAAATAGTAGTATGAAGATCCCCGCCATCCAAACTTCGAAGGTAACTGCGGAGTTGCATATAGGGGAACCAGTCCCGAGAGACCAGACCATAGCTAGTCCGAAGGTCCGAAAACCCCCGCGCTTCACCCCTGTCATTCACGACTTGCTCCAAAGCCACAATTCCTTTATCCTCCCAACCCCGGAAGGCCCCTCCCGACAGTCCCGGTTCAAAGGCCCCATTCCCCACCAAGGGCAGAAAGGGGGACGTCCCAGGATTCCAAGAGTGCAGAGAACACACTCTACGCCAGACTCTCCGCATAACTCGGAAAACAGGATGTCCCCCAATCAGGGGGGGTAATTTAGACGCCGGCGCATGTAAAACGTAACGTAAGGCCAAGGGTTTCGCCACCTCTTGCTCATATGCCAGAGGTGTATAATCCGTCGAGGTCGCCAACCAGTCACGGAGATTCCTCAATAGGCAGGCTATGTTATAACTCCGTAGATCAGGGGCTCCAATCCCCCCAGCCCCCCAGGGTCGCTGTAGAATCTTAAGACGTAACCGAGGTCTCTTCCCCCTCCAATAGAAGCAATTTATACACTTTTCCACTTGAGCGATCTCTGCTCCCGACAACAATAGAGGCAGGTTCTGCAACATGTATAACCATTTAGGGAAGACAACCATCTTGTATAAGGCCACACGTGCACCCAAAGAGAGCGGCAGGTCACGCCAATTCGACAGACGCTCAGCCGTCTGCAATCGCAAAATCCCCAAATTAACCTCATGCAGTTGAGAGAAATCCGCAGTTAAATAGAGCCCCAGATAACGTAATTTTGTTCCCGCCCATTTTAAAAGGAAAATCTGCCCAGTCTCCAGCCAAAGACTGCCGCAGATCTAGCGCCTCAGATTTATCTAAATTCAACTTCAGGCCCGAAAACTGCCCAAACTCGGCAACCACCCTCAGCAGAACTGGGAGAGTCCGCCGCGGGGACCCCAGGTACACTAAGAGATCATCGGCAAAAGCCGAAATGCGAAACTCCTGCGCACCCACCCGAGCTCCCAACAGGCCTTTGTGGGTCCGAATACTCTCCAGGAGAGGTTCCAAGGTCAAAACAAACAGGAGCGGAGACAAAGGACATCCCTGTCGGGTCCCCCTCCGAATTGGGAAGTCTGGGGTGAGAGAGCCATTTACCAGAATCCGCCCCCTAGGATCCGAATACAAAAGCTTGACCACGTCCAAGAAAAAACCGCCGATTCCCAGCTCCTCCAGCACACGGTACATATAAGACCATGCCACCCGATCAAACGCTTTTTCAGCATCAAAGCTAATTAGTAAGGCCGACTCTCCTGCCTCCGCCGACATATATAAAGATGAGACAATCCTGCGCAAATTCTTAACCGAATGTCTGCCCCGTACAAACCCCACTTGGTCCTCCTTGACCAGTCGGGGGAGATACTCCGCCAATCTATTAGCCATGATCTTAGCCAAAAGCTTAATATCCACGTTTAACAGGGAGATCGGCCGAAACGACTCCGGCAATAACCCATCTCTACCGGGTTTAGGAATCAACGTGATCACCGCACTATTTTTCTCATAGGGAAAAACCTGCCGCTCCACAAGATCGGAAAAATAACGTCGCAGAGGCCCAACCACCCGATCTCCTAACGTTTTATAGAATTCACCCCGGTATCCATCGGGTCCCGGTGCTCTGCAAGTATGTAACATTTTCACGGCCCCGCGGATCTCCTCATCCGTGAGCGGACTATTAAGAAAGTCACTCTCCTCTAAGGAAAGGCTAGGCAACCCAACCCTCGCAAGGAACGTTTCAGCTCGCATCGTGGCCTCGGCATCTGCACTGTACAGTGTCTGGTAATACTCACGGAAACGGTTTTCGATGTAAGCCTGTCCGGTCTGGATCACTCCCCGGCTATCCCGTAAGGCCCCTATAGTGGCCTGCCCACGGTCAGACTTCACCAAACGAGCTAACAGCCGCCCCGCCCGACCTCCATATCGATACAACTGATATCTATAATAAAGTAGGGTTTGCTGCGCCCGGTCATGCAAGAGCGCATTCACTTCCTGCTGCAATCTATTATAGGCCAGCTTCTGGGAGGGCGTGGGATGGTGCAGCAGCGTCCTGCGGGCCTGACACAGCTGACGTTCTAACCCAAGCAAACGAGACGTATAAATTTTCCTCTGCCGGGCCCCATATTCAATGATCTTACCACGTAGCACCACCTTGGCAGTCTCCCAAAAGAGAACAGGGTCGGCCTGATGTTGCCCATTAAATTCCTCAAATTCATCCCACTGTGAGCGCAAAAAGGCTGCAAAGTGTGTACCCCTAGAATAGCTAAGCGGATAACGCCACCCAGAGCCACCCCTACGGCCGTCCCAGCTAACATCTAACCGAACAAAAGCATGATCAGATACAATCACCGGGCCAATCTCAGCCCGCACAATTTTGGTAAACAGTTCGCGTGAGCCCAAGAAGTAGTCCAACCGGGATCCCGTATCATGCGCGCGTGATACATGGGTATAGTCTCTGTCTAACGGGTGCAGGACCCTCCAATAGTCCAAGAGATTAAAGGTCTCACAAACCCCTCTGATCCATTGAGTCTTCCTATCCCTAGACAATCCACGAGGCCCAGAACGGTCCACCGTGTCGTCTAAGACACAATTAAAATCCCCTCCCATTATAAAGGGCGTGGGGCCCAGAGCGCTCAAGCAATTAGTTAGCCGGGCAGTAAAGCATGCGTCATACACATTAGGAGCGTAAACGTTCACGAGTCCCAATTTAACCCCCTTAAAAGTCCCCACCAGTAAAACGAACCGCCCATCCGGATCACATGTGGTGTGCTCGATCTGCATATCTACCCCCCGTCTAATAAGGATCGCCACCCCAGCCTTCTTCCCTCCCGAGGAGGCCCCATAGACTTTCCCGACCCACCCCCCTGCAAGTTTGTCATGTTCCTGGGGACTCTGATGCGTTTCCTGTATAAAGGCCACATCCGCCTGCTGGTCTCGAAGAGCTTTCAGGACCTTATAACGTTTTATCGGGGACCCTATACCACACACGTTCCACGTTACCAATCGCAAACCCTCACCCGTGGTCATCTGCAATCACTCTGACCGTACACTTATAGAGACTCACATACCAGTGGGAAAAGAGCCCCCCCAGCCTAGAGCTCCCCCCCGCACTCACCCAGTCACACATTGGCATCCTAACCTTCCTACACCCAGAAGGGCCTGGCAGGCGTCCCTAAAACCCTCCCCCACTCCCCAAATCCCCCACCCACACGTACCGCATCAACCCCACACAAAAAACTACTCCCAGTTCCCAGCCCCCCATCCCCCCCTTCCTCCCCCCCACATCCCCAATCCCCAGAAAGAACCCCACCACTTTACTCCTGGCTCGCCCCGCCAGGCGAAAGACCCGTTCGGTGTGCTACAGGTCTGCCCCGCCCTAGTTGCTCCACCAAAGCCCAACCCCCCAGAACTACCAACAACCCTGCCCCACTTAAGCTAAAATAACAGACACTCAACCCCCCCCATCGCCTGCAACCCAGCTGGTACCAAAGAAAAGAAATGGATAAGAATAACATATCTAAAAATAAACATAACATGTCACCCACATAATAACTCCCACTCCCCCTGCCACAGTTCAGACAGCTGGTGAACACCCCAGACCCTGGGCCTAGCACACTCATTTCAGGGAGTTCTGGAGATTACAGAAAACTAAAAGGGACCTTATCTAGTCCACACATCAAAATAATGTTGAAGCAATGGGTTACATAACACCAGAGGACATATTAACAAAGAGAGCAACGCCAGCTCCCCAGAGAGTAGTCTCCGGTCTCGCCGGTGGAATAAGGCCCACTTCCCACCCATCCTCCCCAACACAACTGCCCCAGCACACAGACCCATGCAGGTAAAACAGCGCACAAACTGTCTACAGGGCTGCTGTATTGCTCCCTCGTCCATGACAGCCAAGCTCATGTGCTCCCGATCAGGCACTATTCGGATCCATTAGGAATGATCTTCCCGCCTCCCGGCCTCCATCTGCTCCAGGAACCGTTGCGCCTCCACCGCCGTAGTCAACACGTGCTGTTTCCCTGCGAGGAACACCCGCAACACAGCTGGAAAGGCCAGTGTAAAGCGCACCTGTTTTTTGAATAAGGCTGCACAGATCGGTGCAAACTCTTTGCGTTTCGCTGCCACCGGCGCCGAATAGTCCTGGAATAATAGGATCGTCTGATTGTCCAGGGTTAAAGCATGCTTCTTGCGATATGCTTGCAGCAAAAGCCACTTGTGCTGAAAGTTCAACAGGCGCGCAATAACCACTCTCGGCCGTTGGCGATCCCCAGCCCGAGGCCCCAGCCTATGTGCCCGCTCGACCTTCAGCACTCCCACTAATTCCGGGAGGCCTAACTCTCGCGGCAGCCAAGTCTCCACCAGCTCAAGCAGCATCGCGTCCGTTTGAGACTCCGGCACTCCGACAAGACGTATGTTGTTCCGCCTGGAACGATTCTCAAGATCATCCACCTTGTCTAATAAAGAGTCCACCTTTTGGCGTAATCGCTCCAGATCCCGGCTTTGCGCGCCCCCATCATCCTCAAGGGCCGACACGCGGTGCTCTAGTTCGTCCACTCTGTGGGTGCACTCTGCAATCGTCTCAGCCATCGTCTCCAGTTTACTCAGGATCAGATCGAACTTGGGCTCGAGCAATTTTGCTACCTCACGGGCCAGCTCCTCCGGCCCCGAGTCCACACTGTCCCCTCCAGGTGAGCATGGCTGCGCCATCTTTGATGCCGGCCCCGCGGCCGCCGGAGTTCCGGCCCTGGCAGTTTTCTCTCGCTCTTTTCTGAGCGGTGGGGGCATGCTCACCCAAGTTTTGGCACCCACACGATCACTCGGACGTACTCTTCAACTCCGGGGTATTTCCAATTAAAGAATCGGGGTAGGGTGCATTTAATTGCCGATTAAGTGCAGGGCAGTCCTGGAGCGAGCCGAAAAACCTCTCACTCGCTCATGCGACACCTAGGGTCCCTAGCTCCTGGTTTTAAAAAGTGTACCAAGTGCAATGCTGTTATTTCTCTCACAGACACCCATGAATGGTGTCTTAAATGTTTAGGACCTGACCACTCCATACCGGACTGCCCATTCTGCTCCCAGATGTCTAAACGTGGTATGCAGAACCGGGCCAACAAGTTCCATGTGCTGTTTGCTTCAGATAATCCAGCATCACAGTCATCCAGGTCTTCCTCTCCGGATGGATCTCAGGTAACCAAACTTTCTGTGGGCAAATCCTCTAAAAGCAAATCTCTTTCAAAAGATCGAGAGGCTCTCAATCTTGAGTTCGAGGATTCTGCCCAGACCAAAAAACCCCGGCGGGAGGCTCCGGCCTCCAAAGCATCATCTATGGGGTTACAGGTTGACATCGATGGCACGGCCTCGACTGATCACCTGTTAGACTGCTCTGGGGTACCGGTCGATACCGGTACCGACATCCAGGCAGCAGTGGCGTCTATGGGCAATACTGTCCAGACCATGCAGCAGGCCGTTTTGGCTTTCATTACGGCTACGACGCCCTCGGTACCGATTCCATCAGTACCGACCCCGGTTCCGGTATCCACACCGGAACCGAGACCATCGACTTCCAAGCGTCGATCGGTTCCGCTTGCTGGATTCAGGCTTTTGCCCGATACCAATCCCATGCCCGATACGCCCGATGTCGATATCGATCGGTACGCGTATCGTGCATTGCAAGCACAGAGAGAATACTCAGATTCTTCTGATGAGTTCAATTCCTCTGATGACTCTGCTGAGTTTGATCTTCCTGAGGAGCCCTCTTCTCTAAAGAGGAGGATGTCTCCTCCAGAGGATTTATCCTTTCAGGATTTCATTGTTGATGTAGCTAAAGCACTTTCTATTGCTACATCTGCTGAAAAGGAACCCAGATCAAAAAAATTGGATATTTTAGGATACGCTAAACCTCCTAAAGAGGCAGTTACTCTGCCTATCCATGAAATCCTTCAAGAACACTTGATGGATTTGTGGGAGACTCCTCTAACCCTGTCTCCTCATTCCCGTAGGTTGGACACCATGTACCGGGTCCCTCCTTCTCCTGGGTTTCAAAAGACTCAGCTGCCTCACCACTCCATTGTGGTGAAGTCTGCTATGAAGAAGATAAAGAGTCCTAAAAGGCATTCCTCTACCCCTCCAGGGCGAGAATGTAAGACCCTCGACTCTTTTGGTAGAAAGATCTTTCAGGCTAGTATGCTTATAGCCAGGATCAATTCTTACAGCCTTTATATGGGCATGTTTCTCAGAGAACTTGCCCTAAAGGTACGGCATTTAGCCCCCTTTATCCCTGAGGATAAAAAGGAGGACTTCACTACTCTGGTGACACAACTTTCAGAGGTCTCCAAGTTTTCCAACAGGGCAGCCTTTGATTCCTTTGAGGTTGCTGGCAGGGCTTCGGGAATCGCTATTGCAGCCCGACGTCTTGCTTGGCTCCAGGCTTCTGACCTAGAACCCTGGGTCATGGATGGCTTAAGGAATCTGCCCTGTACAGGAGAGAACTTATTTGGTGAGGACTGGCAAATTAAAGCTGCTCAAATGGACGCAGAAAATGCCACTCTAGATAGACTTTCTAAGTCTACTTCTACTCCTGCCAAAAAGAAACCTTTTAAAAGGCCGTACTACAAGAAGGCCAGATTTTCCACAAATACTGGCCAACAATCTTCTCAGCCTCGCTTTGCTGCTAAACGTCAGCAATCTAAGCAAGTAAAGTCAAAGTCTGCAGTGTCTGCTACACCCCAGCAGGCTCAACCCCCTCAGGGGTTTTGACTTGCCCCTAGAGAACTTACCATTTCTGGCTCTGGAACAACCAGAGCCTCTCACCATACCGGGAAGGTTAGCTCACTTTGCTCCCAGATGGGAGCAAATAACATCAGAGCAATGGACCCTCTCTATCATCAGAGAGGGCTACAAACTTCATTTCTCCAGCCTTCCTCCCCATACCATGGTGAGGCAATTCAGTTCTCCCCCATCTCTTCTGACCCTGTTGGGTCAGGAAGTCTCCTCTCTCCTTGCCCAAGGGGCAATAGAGGAGGTTCCTCTTCCTCAACAGGGGTTAGGGTTCTACTCCCCTTATTTTCTCATCACAAAGAAGACAGGGGGCTTCAGACCTATCCTAGATCTGAGAGAATTGAACAAGTTTCTATTCAAGGAGAAATTCAAAATGCTCTCTCTGGGCATTCTCCTTCCATACCTTCAGAGTCAGGATTGGCTTTGTTCTCTAGATCTCAAGGATGCGTACACTCATATACTCATCCATCCATCCCACAGAAAATATCTTCGATTTCTGTTCCAGGGAAAACATTTCCAATACAGAGTACTTCCCTTCGGTCTCGCCTCTGCTCCAAGAGTATTCACAAAATGCATGGCAGTCGTAGCCGCATTTCTAAGAGGCATGGGAATCTTCGTGTTCCCATATCTGGACGACTGGCTCATCCGAGCTCCATCTCAGTCAGAAGTCCAGATTTCCTTGGACCGCACATGGCGTATTCTTCAATATCTGGGACTTGTGGTAAACATTCCCAAGTCCCAACTCATCCCTACTCAGTCCCTGGAATTCATAGGGGCTTATCTGGATTCCACCACAGCAAGGGCCTACCTTCCTCTGGTCCGAGGCCAACGGCTAATAAGCTTGGCCTCCCAGGCTCAGTCCAGAAGTCACTTGTCAGCCAGAGAAATGCTGCAACTTCTGGGCCACATGGCCTCCACGGTTCATGTGGTGCCCTATGCTCGTCTCCATATGAGAGCAGCTCAATGGACATTGGCCACCCAGTGGTCTCAAGCATCAGGACTGCTGTCAGACCAGGTACTCACCTCAAAACGTATGTTTTGGTCTCTCCAGTGGTGGACATCCTCCAAAAATCTGTTGTTGGGGACCCCCTTCCAACCTTCGTTGCCCCAAGCAACCCTCACAACAGATGCCTCCCAAACAGGGTGGGGAGCTCATCTTCAACATCTCTCCACTCAGGGAACCTGGTCTCCCCAAGAGACCACCCTTCATATCAACCTTCTGGAACTGCGAGCAATCTTCCTTGCCCTCACAGTCTTCCATACTCTCCTTGCCAACCTGACTGTCCTAGTTCAGACAGACAATCAGGTGGCCATGTTCTATGTCAACAAGCAAGGAGGGACGGGCTCTCTGTCGCTTTGCAACGAAGCTCTCAGATTATGGGCTTTCGCCAGAGAGCATCAAATTCATCTTCTGGCAGTGTATCTTCCAGGAGTTCAAAACTCTCAGGCAGACAGACTCAGTCGAGTTCTGCTTCCACACGAGTGGTCCCTGCATATGGACCAGATACACAGAATCTTCCAGGAATGGGGGACCCCGGACATAGACCTCTTTGCAAGTCCGTGGAATGCCAAACGTTCCCGGTTCTGTTCCAGGACTCCGTGTCAGGGAGCTCAGGCCAACGACGCCTTTCTCCTGCATTGGGGTCAGGAATTCCTGTATGCTTTTCCACCCATTCCTTTGATTCCCAAGACTCTGTTCAAACTTCAGAGGGATCACGGGTCGATGATCCTTATAGCTCCACGCTGGCCACGCCAACTGTGGTTCCCTCTACTTCTACAGCTCTCCCAGGGCTCCTCCCTGGACCTGGGAGCTGCGCCAGACCTTCTGTCTCAGGAGAAAGGGACTTTGTGGCACCCAAACCCCAAGTCCCTACATCTCTGAGCTTGGTTACTGAAGGCTTAAGCCTTCATGAGTTTAATCTTTCTCAGCCAGTGGAAGATATCCTTCATGCCTCTAGGAAACCCTCTACCAGGCGTTCCTATGCTTTCAAATGGAAACGTTTTTCCATTTGGTGTGCTCAACAGGGTCTTGACCCTCTGGCACTTCCTTTGAATTCTCTACTAGACTATCTCCTGCATCTTTCCAATGCAGGCCTCAAGACGAATTCAGTACGAGTCCATTTAAGTGCTATTGCAGCATCCTTAAAACCTATAAATGGACAACCTGTCTCCTCTCATCCTCTCGTTGCAAGGTTCATGAGAGGCCTGACCCTAACTAAACCTCCCATCCGACCTCCGCCGGTAGCATGGGATTTGAACCTAGTTCTAGGTCAGCTTATGAAACCACCTTTTGAGCCTTTGGACTCTACCTCCTTGAAATTTCTTTCCTGGAAGGTTCTTTTCCTTATTGCAGTCACTTCGGCTCGCCGCATCAGTGAACTGCAGGCTTTGGTGGCTAATCCACCTTATACCAGATTTCATCATGATAAGGTGGTCCTTAGGACGAATCCCCACTTTATGCCCAAAGTGGTCTCGCCTTTTCATCTTAATCAAGAGGTATATCTACCTGTTTTTTTCCCGGCTCCTCATGCATCCAGTGCAGAGAGGAACCTTCATACTCTTGACTGTAAAAGAGCTCTCGCCTTTTACCTCAACAGGACTCAGCCACATCGAAAGTCTTCCCAACTTTTTTGGCTTTGATCCTTCTCATTTGGGACTTCCAGTCTCCAAACGTACACTTTCCAATTGGATTGCTCAGTGTATTTCTTTTGCTTACCAGAGTAAGAACATTTCTCTGGAAGGCCATGTCACAGCTCACAATGTGAGAGCCATGGCTACTTCTATGGCTCATCTTCACTCTGTATCCATAGATCAGATCTGTCGAGCAGCCACTTGGGCCTCGGTTCATACCTTCACAGCCCATTACTGTTTGGACAAGGACTCCCGCCGGGATGCCTTGTTTGGTCAGGCTGTCCTCAAACACCTGTTCCATACTTAAGCAACTCCTGCCCACCTTCCCTGAATGGATGCCTGAGATCCATACGAAGATGGTTTACCCTTGGAGGGGGATCTCCCAGGCATCTTAGCTAGGGAGTCCCCATATGTGAGGACTTATTCCTGCTTGTTCCTGGAGATAGCACAGTTACTTACCTGTAACAGGTGATCTCTGGGAACAGCAGGAATTAGTCCTCACAACCCACCCACCTCCCCTAGGAGTTGTATCTTCTATCTATCTACCTTCCTTTCCTCTCTCTATTGTCTCAGCTATAAACTCGAACTGAAGAGAGCTGGTAAGGAAGGCGGGAAGGCAGCGCGCATGCGCTGTGGGAAGCCCCAAAAGCTTTTCATCTGAAAAGCTGGGGAGCTTTCCCGCGCGGGCTCCGTCGGTTCCGACTTACCCATATGTGAGGACTAATTCCTGCTGTTCCCAGAGATCACCTGTTACAGGTAAGTAACTGTGCTTTCCCATGCTATGGGCATTTATGCGCACCGCTTTCCATATGTTGCCCCTTATACCCATTTCCATAAAGGTATTTAATGTTTCACTTACCTGGGGGCTTTCTTTACCCATCCCCAATGAATCTAGTTTAAAGTGGTACTTATTGACAGCCAGATTTTTAAAAAAAACATATGTTAAAATATAGGCAAATTCAAACACATACTTGCCACTAAGGATATTGTAGTCTTTATAACAGAGCATGCCAAACAACTTGATTTATAAGCTAAACTGTATTGGTAACTGTCATATGCAGTCAATTGATGTATGTCTGCCTCTGCACTAATAGAAAACTGTGGTTGTATTTGATCTGATAAAGCAAACCTGATGCAAGAAAATTAAAATAGATGTTCAGTGGATAAACAGGAAAAATCCCACTTCCTATAGTACTCTCACTCTCCTCCCCTAGCTTGTCTTGCATCCTCTACTCTGTTTTGTTAGCCTTTTCTATATTGATAATTCCTCAGCTGCACAAATGTATGTATTTGGTTCCCCTGAAAGATACACAGCAATGGCATGAAAACAGAGATAAATAATGATTTCTTTATTTCCAGATAATTAAGGGTTCTCTGAGCATAAACATGTCAGAAGAAATGCCCTAATTACAGCCCTTCTGTCAGGCTTGAAAGCATGAGGATCCTTTTTTGTTACTTTAACTAGTTTTACTGTTGGTGAGTTTGTGTATTTTGCAGTTTAGCAAACTAAAAGGATACAAACTGCAGTATACACTAATATCGGAGCAATAAAGAATATGCACCTTTTTTCTAAACCGTGCTACCAGGGTTGTGTGGGGTTAATATGCGGTTTGTGCACCCTGCTAAAAATCTCACACTACCCTGGTAGGGCAGGGACTGGGCAACCCATGTGTTGTGGCTAGCGCAGATGTTAGTGGCCCGCACTAAATACACTTGATGTAGGTAGCATGGGTGCAACTAACACCACCTCAGTGGGTGCCTCTAGTTGCACCCTCAACCCAGTCTCTGTGGTATTATGTGACTTTCCTGCATTAACTGCAGTGGGATGGATGTACGTGCCCCGCTGCAGTTAGTGTGGTATTTAGTAAACATGCATTATAATGTGTGATGTCATTAGACAGAGCCCAAGTTGAAGTGGTAACTGAAATTTCTAGATCTTTCTGCCATGCCTTTCCTCAGAGGCGATTAGCTTCAACTAGAACCAGAACTCTTGATTTTGCTATTTCTTGTCAATGGAATAAACTGTCAGATGAACTCCAGAGAACTGTTATTGTGAAGGGATTAAAATACTTGTTGAAAACTTGATTTATTTGTAATATATATGGATAAGAGATGCTGTATTCTGCGTTAGGATTAATTTTGAGTAGATTGGGGGGGTTTATGATTTTGTTAGTTTATTTTCATGTTTGCTAAGACTGCTTTAATTTTGAGCTAATTATGCTTATCGCTACAGTGTAGCATTGTAAACCACTTTGGCTAGAAAAGTGATATATAAATCTTATCAAATAAATAAATGGTGATTATTTGGGGCTTTTCTCATTTCTTTTTCTGCAAAGCCCAACAGTCATGGTTTTCTTCATGTGGGGATGGTCAATCTCCAGGAACAAGCACGAATGAGTCTTCACATATGGGAGACGTCGCCGACGGAGCCCGCACGGGAATGCTCCCCAGCATCCAATCAAAAAGCCTTTGGGAGCATACCCTGCGCCTGCGCGGTGGCTTCCCGCCCTTCCTACTGCCTCTCCCCAGTTTTTCATTTTCCGCGGAGCAGGCAAGACGTCCCTCCTGCCACCGCAGACATTTTTACCTTTTTCTTGTTCTGTAGTCGCGGCTTTTCCCGCCAACAGCGGCACCTCCGTGCCCCCTTTTCTTTTCTTCTTTTCTTCTTTCATTCATTTATTTTTCGTCGCCTAGAGGGACCCTCCCCTCTGGGCGCCGAGGCCTACCGGGCTTACAGCATGGAGCCTTCTTCCCCCCAGAAGTGCCCTCACTGCGGGGACTTAGTTTTCCACATGGACTCCAATGCCTGGTGCCTCTCTTGTTTGGGGCCTGACCTCTTCCTCCCGGGTCCTCCGGGCTACGGTGTCGGGAGAAGACCTTCCCTTTTTCGGGTATCCATCGATGATGTTTTCACGCCCAAGGCACGGTCGTCGGGTTTTTCTTCTCTCCAGGATCAGGTAACCACACAACAGTCTGTTAAGACTAGCCGAGTCTTGAGGGGCGAGTCTCATGCGCGGCATGGCGACGGCTCCGGCCAACCCCTCAAGTCCCCCTTGGCTAATATACCCCGGCGGGAGTCCTCGGGCTCCAAAGCATCTACGGGGTTTCGGGATGTTCCTGGGGTTCGCTCCTCACAGATCATTCCCGAGCCATGCTCGAGGGAGGTACCCGCTTCGAGCGGTGCCGATTCCCCGGCATCGGCGTCGAGTGTCCCACTCTTCGCCAGGGATCGTCAACTGGTGTCCTCGGCGCCTCCGGGGCCGATCGACTCGACCGAGTCTGACCTCCCTATATCCAAGCCACGCTCGGGTGTGGTATCTGCTCTGGGCGGTGCAGACCCCCCGGCATCGGCATCGGTGTTGAGCGTTCCGCTCCTCACCGAGGATCATCTGGGGCCGATCGAATCGGTCCAGTCTGGCGTTCCTCCATCCCTGCCATGCGCGGGGGTGGTATCCGCTACGGGCGGTACCGACCCCTTGGCGTCAGTGTCGAGCGTTCCGCCCCCCACCGGGGGTTGGCAGCCGCGGTCCTCAGCGCCTCCGGGGCCGACCGACTCGTGCCGGTATGGCATTCCTACGGGGGTGGTACCCGTTTCGGGCGGTGCCAGCCCGTCGGTGTCGAGTGAACCGCTCCCCACCGGGGATCGCCAGCCGCTGCCCTCGGCTCCTCTGGGGCCGATCGACTCAACACAGTCTGGCGGCCCTACGTTCAGGCCATGCGCGAAGGTGGTACCCACTTCGGGCGCGTCGGCGTCGATGGTTCCACTCTTCGCCGGGGATGGTCATTGGCCTCACTCCCTTCGGGGCCGCTCGCTTCGACCCGCGCTGGGTTGCCGGTATCCCAGCCATGCGCGAGGGTGGTACCGGGTTTGAGCGGCGCCGCTCCGCCGGAGACGGCAGGGGCGTCGAGCGCCAGGGACCACCGTCGACCTTCCCCGGGGGCCTCGGGGTATGTCGACCAGCCCCAGAGGGGCGACCCCCCGGCATCGACGCGGCCGTCGAGGGCCCCGCCCTTTCCTAGAAAGGGGACCTCGGGGTCTTCGATCGCTTCGATCCAGCCTGGATCCACGCCGTCCCGCAGCGGTACCCCGGCGTCGGCGCAGGAGTTTTGCACTTCCCTCCCCGCAGGGGCTCGTCGTCGGGCGACCTGGGTACCCTCGGGGACGGGTCGTATGCCCCGGAAGGATTTCCCTCCGGGTAAGATGGGCTCGAGAGGGGGCCCGACATCTGGCAGTGCCCGCCGCCCGACATTGGCGCCGGCGTCGGATGACCCCCTCTCCACCGAGCTTTGTCCTCGGGGGCCCTTGATGCTCGCGACGCCGATCGACGCGGTTCCGATCCGCTCACTGGGATCACCACCGCCGGCACGGTCGCTCCCGCCGGGGCCCTCTAGAAGGGAGTCGATCTCCTCGCTCGGTTTGATGCCCAGCTTGGAGTCGGTATCCAGCCTCGAGGGCCTGGCCACGACACTTCTCGGGATCGGCCCCTGTCTCCTCCCGCGACGCAGAGCGGAGATCGCTGGCCACTGCCCTCCGGCTGCCGCGGAACCACTTCAGTTGCCGGGAGCAGCGCCTCCCCCGGGTTCGGGGCCGAGGCCGATTCCTGCGGCTCCGTCGGTGCCATCGACTCCTTCGATGCCTAGCTTGGAATCAATTCCAGGAGCCGACGACGCCATGCTGACTGCCCCGATCTGGGGCTGTTGGTCCCCTCCTCTGCCCAGCGGGCATCAGCCCAAGAGGCCTCTTGGTGCCCTGGCGGCCTCTACCGCCACCGCCTCCCACGGCGTAGACCCTCCGGGAGAGCCGTCTTTTCAGAATTTCCTCCTTGACATGGCGGACTTGCTGGCCATCCCTATCCCGGACCTAAATCCAGGCCCTGCGGAACAGGCAGCCGTGATGCTTCCTCTGCATCCCTCCCTGCAGGATCTCCTGCTGGGGGCTTGGCGGTCGCCTTTGAGGGTTCTGGCACCGTCGACTGCGATGCATGCTCTGTATCGGGTGCCCCCCTCCCCGGGTTTTTGGCAGCACCAGCTCCCACATCGTTCCATTGTGGTGGAATCGGCGCTGAGGAAGGCCGGAAGCAAGGAAAAGCATTCTTCTCGCCCTCCAGGCCGCGCCTCGAAGACGCTAGATACCCTAGGACGTCAAACCTTCCAAACGTCTATGCTGGCGTCCAGAATTATTTCATATATTTTTTATATGAGTCTGTCGCTCCGGGTGGTCACCGAGAGATTATCTCTGTTATCTCCCTTCTTATCTGCAACCAAGGCCTTTGAATATTCCTTGCTTCTTTATCACTGCAGGAATATCTCTGGGTTCCTTTCTCGTGCTTCTCTAGACTCCTTTCTGTCGGTCAGCAGATCCTCTGCTGTTGCCATTAGAGCACGCCGTACAGCATGGTTGCAGGCGTCCGAGTTGTGTAGACGGGCACAGCATAACCTGGGTAATTCTCCCTGTGACGGAGATCATCTCTTCAATAGCGAAGCCTTACGTCAGCTCGCGCAGTGCTTCGCTAACCTTCCCAGCGTAAGAAGCCATCCTATGGCCCGGCTTCCCCCCGGCGGTGGTGAACGCCTCTCCAGACCCTCCTTCCCTCGGAAGAGGAAATGTCAACCCTCCGCCCACCCGCCAGGCGCGCCCAAGCAAGGGACCTCTCACCCTGGGTCGAAGTACCCGGGCCCGCGCCAGGACTCTCATACTAAGCAGCTTTAGGCTCCGGTGGGCGGCTGCCTGCAATTAACCTTCTTACCAGAAGTTTAACATTGAGCTCTACTCTGGGGCTCGTTCCGTAGGGCAAATGGTTCGGAGGCTTATCCAGGGGTTCAGGTGTTCTCCTTCCGTTGGAAGAGGGAGACCACCTCTACTCTATGATAGCTCTGGCCCACGGTCAACTGACTTACCCTTAGGTACGTCCCCGAACGCTCCTCAGCCAGCGTTTCCCTGCTGATTGCTTCCATACCGGAATTCTCCTTCCAGCCGCTATAGTCCCCCATTGTTACCAAGGACTATACCCTCATGTCCCCCGATTAGTGCGGGGGGCGAGTTTTCTGCGTGCAGGTCCTGGGGACACATATAGGACCTCAAGCACCCCTGATGTGTTCTACCGGACTGATGCTATCCTCTGTCCTCCACGCTACCGTGCTGTTAGTTCGCCGATCTGTCCTTGTTCCACCGGAATAGATCCCTCTCCCGGACCTATCTTGACGCCACCTTCCCAGGTGGACGTTCTGTGGATCAATGGCAGGTCCGCCTTACCTGTGTTATGCTCATGGAGGTAGGTTCCTCGGCGTCCCGGCGTTAGTGCCGGGGTGGGCGTTCTCCATGCCCACCGGCCTAGATATACCAGATATCACCTACCCGATAGGCCCATATTGGGGGATGCCCACAGTGCCTGTGTTCTACTGCCTATTTTTCCCAATGGCCGGTACTCACGCCCCCCCCCCCCCCCCTCCGGGATCCGGCCAGTCCGCCTGCCTATCTTTTGATCGGCCCTCGGACTGGTTGTACTCTACTGCTGTGAAGTCAACAGCTTCTACTTTCCATTACGTCCTCCTCCCGGAGGTTCAGACCCTTGTCTCCCTATCTCTTCGCTAGGGCAGACTGTGTACTCCTTCTGCTCCGGGGTACACCCCTACTCTTTTCCGGAATAGGCTATCTAGTTCGGCCAGTCTTCTACTGTTAGTCCTCTGAGTTATGGACTCTACTCCTAAGGGAGTGCTCAGCTTGCATAAAGCTTCCTTGAAGACCTGCCGTCCTTCTCCTGACCCAGCTGACACCTGGATCTCCTGACCTTCCGGATTTGGAACTTACTCCTCGCTGCGGTGAAGTTCCCTTGAAGACCTCGCTACTGCATCTACAGTACCTTCATCACAGTTCTACTTCCTACAACTCAGTAGGTAAGTTCTACATGGTACTAAGTCATTAATTCATTAAAAACTTAATGATGCTTCCATGCCTTCTCATGACTATTCTCTCTGTAGTCTTTGGTTTTTGCGGTTCCTCTCTTCTCAACTCCTACCCTCCATCCCTCAGGGGATGCCGGCGATTCAGGTTGGGAAAATGCCATCCCGTCCTGGGCTGCGCTTACGGGACCTCCCCCGGGCATCCTCAGCTAGGGAGTCCCCATATGTGAAGACTCATTCCTGCTTGTTCCTGGAGATAGCACAGTTACTTACCTGTAACAGGTGATCTCCGGAACAGCAGGAATTAGTCTTCACAACCCGCCCACCTCCCCTAGGAGTTGTATCTCTTTCTCTCTATTCCTTCCTCTCCTCTCCTTCTGGCTCAGCTATGAAACTCAACTGGGGAAAGGCAGTAGGAAGGGCGGGAAGCCACCGCGCAGGCGCGGGGTATGCTCCCAAAGGCTTTCTGATTGGATGCTGGGGAGCATTCCCGTGCGGGCTCCGTCGGCGACGTCTCCCATATGTGAAGACTAATTCCTGCTGTTCCGGAGATCACCTGTTACAGGTAAGTAACTGTGCTTTTCTTCTTGTGGGGTTTGGTCACAGGTCTGTTGTGGGTACAGTAAACGTTTTCAAATTATTTCTCTTGGTTTGGCTGCTTTATTCCTTTGTACTTTTCATTAGTTAGGGTTTTCATTCCAGTTTTAATTTTCTTACTTTCATAATGGCCACAGTCTTATATCGGTATATAATATGGCATAATAAGTCTGTCTTATTTTTCCAAAATGTAATCATTTTATTTAGCTTCAGTGATATTTTTGACATGTAAAATGAGAAGATGATCAGTGGCTTTATGAAATGCACCCATTAAACCACATAATATTGGCCATCAATCCCCACGATGTATGTATACTGGGTCTGGCTGTAAAGCATAATGCCTTTGGTAAGAATGCATCTCCTAGAAGTCTCTATAATAGACAAAAGCATAGCAAGAGGCTCTTTTGTTTACAGAAGTCTGAGCTATCTGCATCAATGACCTCTGTATTGAAGGACCCTTCAAAACAGAGCATCCAGTGAGAGTGCACTGATGCAGAATGCTGACCGAAGATAAACAGCATCAACATTGTGGGCTCCCTCAATACGACAACCTCACCTGCTGACCCATGCCCAGTGGAGTGGATCAAGGCTTCCAAAAACCAACTAAGCCACCACCTACATAAAATCATACAGCAATCCCTTCAGCAAGGGCACCTCCTGCAGATTCTAAAGCAGGCCACCATATGACCAATCTTTAAAGGCAACTCGCTGAACACCTCCGACCCGAAATCTTACCGACTGATCTCAAGCTTACCATTTATCTCCAAAATCATCGAGAAAGTGTAGTTACTCATCTGTAACAGGTGATCTCCAGGAACAAGCAGGAATGTAGTCTTCACATATGGGTATCGTCGGTACCGACGGAGCCTGCGCAGGAACGCTCCCCAGCGTCCAATAGGAAAGCTTTTGGGAGCATCCCACAGCACCTGCATGCTGTCTTCCCGCCTTTCCAACTCTCCCTCTCCAGTTCTTCGTTTTCCAAGGAGCCGACAGGTTCCATACCCTGTCACTGCAGAAAATTTTGTCTTTAATCTTTGTTTTTCTGGTCACGTCTGCCTTCCCTCGATGCTATACCGGTACCGCCGGTTCTTTCTTCTTCTAAAAAACAAACAAACAAACAAACTATAGTTTCTGAAGTGGTTTACTTCAGAAACTTTTTTTCTTTGGTGCTAGGCGCCATTTTGGGCACTAGTCCCAATTTTTCCTCAAAAATGGAAAAACCTGCTTCAGGTTTTAAGAAATGTTCTAAATGTGGCGGTACCATTTCAGTCACCGACACCAATGATTGGTGTCTCAAATGTTTAGGTCCTGACCACTCTATTTCAGAGTGCCTCTCCTGTGGAATGATGTCAAAAAGGGGCCGGCAGAACCAAGCTGCTAAACTTAGCACCCTTTTTCCCTCAGACGTGGCGTCTGATGCATCGACGTCCTCCCGGGCTTCATCTTCCTCCCATGGATCTCAGGTAACTAAACATTTTATTTATTTATTTATTTTATTTAATTTCTCTTCTATACCGCACTGTTCAATATCGGTGCGGTGTACATTTAACTGTAGCTTATACAATGCAGTCGTGACTGTATTGTATTTACAATAAAACAGGAGATATAACTTGGCTAGAAACTGGGGTAACTGTCTATAACTTATTTACATTATATACATTAGTAACTGTACTGTGCACAGTGAAGCTTACTTGAGGTTGCAGCTTTGGGGCTGGCTGCTCTCTGGTGTGCTGGTGTGGGGGTCTTGGTGCTTGGTGGACATGTTTGTTAGGTGACCTATGGGGCTGTTGTCTGGGTAATGCCGTATGAATAGGTGGTGCTTCAGTGCCTTCCTGAATTGGGTCAGATCGGTGATTGTTCGGTTGGCCGTAGGGAGGGCATTCCAGCATCTAGGTGCGTAGAGTATGAAAGCTCTATTAGATGTCATGTGGGTGCATTTCATTGTTTCCTTAGGGATAATCAGTGTGTTGATAGCTGTGGATCTTCTGGACCTGTTAGGGGGTATGAGATGGATTAACTCGGTGACGGAGGTGGAGGGTTGATTGTTTATGGCCTTGAAGGCCATTACTAGTATCTTGAAACATAGTCTGCCTTGGACTGGTAGCCAGTGGAGTTTCTTTAGGATTGGTGTGATGTGGTCCATTCTTGAGACTCTGTATAGAATCCTGGCAGCTGCATTCTTTGCCAGCTGAAGGGGGTTCAGTGATGCTTGCGGTAGGCCGTATAGTATTGCATTGGCATAATCGAAATGTGGGATTACTAGTGCTTGATAGATTGTTCGGAAGTCTTCTGGGTCCAGCAAGGGCCGTAGGTGTCGTAATGTCCGTACTTTGTGGTATATTTTCTTTACTGTGTTTTTTATGTGTGTTTACATGTCTAGCCGTTGGTCTAGGGTGACACCTAGATATCAGATTGTGGGTTTTACTATCAGCTCGGCGTTCTTCACCTTTAAGGAGGCAGGGGAGGTGAAGCCTTGGTTCCTTGTGATGAAGAGAACGTCTGTCTTGTTGTGGTTTATTCGTAGATTTTGAGAATGGAGCCATTCGGCTATTGCGTCGAAGCAGCCAGTCAGTGGGGAAAAGTCTGGCTGATCGGTTGCAAACGGCATGTAAAGTAGAACATCATCTGCGTAAGCTAGGCAATCAACATTGAATGAGCGAATCAAGGAGCATATGGGCTGCATATATATGTTGAACATCAATGCTGATAGCGAGGACCCTTGTGGTACACCCTGTTTTTGTGGGAACGGTTCCGAGGACATGGTGCCAGCTCTTACATGCTGCCATCTGTTGGTCAGGTAGGATTTGCACCAACCTAGCGCTGAGTCTTGTATTCCCTTTTCCTCGAGTCGTTCCAGGAGTATCTCGTGACTTACGGAGTCAAAAGCCGCTGTGATATCCAAGAAGATCAGAGCGAACCCTTGTTGGATGTTGTCGATCCCAGAGATTATAGTATTGAATAAGGTGGTGAGGAGGGTTTCCATGCCATGTGCCTCCCTGAAACATGCTGACTTGAGTCCAAGGGGGCATGAGTCTCTATATGTTGTTGTATTTGGCATTGGACTACCTTTTCAATTATCTTGGCGAGCAGTGGGATGCTCGATATTGGTCTGAAGGATTCGACCTTCAGGGGGTCCAGTTTGTTGTTTTTCAGCAGGGATCTGATGGATGGATGCTGTGGTGAAGAGCGCCCTCCTGAGGCAATGGAGACCGAGGAAAATCCTGAAGGGGCAACAGGATTTACGCCAGATTAACAATACTGGAAGGAAAGAAAAACTCCTTTCTGCTGAGCTAAGAATGGATACCAGCCCAGGGGAGGAGTTGAGTAGTCCTGATTGGGCACACCCAGTGGTTGGAAGGGGAGTGCCTGGAAGAGAACCTCGTTTTAAACCTGAGAATGACCCTGCTAAAGAGAGCAAAGGGAGCGAAGAGAGCAAAGGGAGCAGAGAGTGCAGGAGGAGCAAAGAGAAAGGGGGGCTGTTACTTCTGGAGAGAAATCTGAAATTGTGAGTATATACTTCTGGGAATTTTTCTGAAAGGAATTGTTTTTCTTTTAAAGCTAATTAATCTGTGAACCCACTATTTTTTTTGTTAAATCAGTCAGGGCCTAGTAGCAACAGTTTAAGATTCAATTTAAAAACACAGAAGAGAACTTTCTGGTTACCTTTCATACCCAGTAGACAGCTGTAGTTTAAATTTCATAGTCACTCAGGGCCTAGCATCAGCAAAGTACTTTTAGTTTCAAATTAAAACACAGAAGAGAGCTTTCTGGTTAAATTTAGAATCCAGCAGAGAGCTTGTAGTTTAAATTTCATAATAGGTTAGAGCCTAGTAGCAGCAAAGAGCTATAATTTAAATCAAATCAGAATATAGTTTTCCTCAGCAGCACAGGACAAGGTACTGTGTAGCAGCCCTTTTTTAATAAGTGTTATATCCCTCCCCACACCCACCCTCCCCTGGGAATTTCACAGCTTTATAGGTACTTGCACAACTTAAAAGACAGGAGGTGCTCTCAGGTGAAGCTCATTACCCAAATCAGTCATACACCAAGGACCTGAGATTAATTAAGCTTCAGGTGAACAAGGTATATTAAACTTCTTAGGTACAGTTTTAGTGGTATAAATATCCATTGCACCCTTTAGTACATATAGAACTTAAAGATCTAAACACAAACTTAAAACTAAGATGCAGACAGCAGTCCAGCAGCGGGATGTGGGCTTTCCAGTCTTTTGCATTGAGTGTCACATGTATGATTTTCTCCCAGCTGGTGAGAGGTCTTACGTGTGCACTAGGTGCAAGGAGCTCTCTGCTCTCAGGGAACAAGTCCGTTCTCTAGAGGCTAGAGTAGCAGACTTGGAAAACATAAGACAGACAGAGAGGTACATAGACAAGACCTACAGGGATATAGTCCTGAAGTCCCACCTCCAGTCTGGCAGCATCCCTGTTGCCATGGAGGAGAGAGGTCACGTGACAGGAGAGCATCACCCTGGTGTGGCAGGAAGTGATCCTGTAACTAGGACCTGTCCTCCAGGTGATGTAAACCCCTCTCGCACCGAGGAGGTTTCTCCAGGGCCAAGTGCCCATGCGGGAAGGGTTAGGACAGCAGTTATAGTTGGTGATTCGATCATTAGGCATGTAGATAGCTGGGTGGCTGGTGGACGTGAGGATCGCCTGGTAACATGCCTGCCTGGTGCGAAGGTAGCGGACCTCACACGCCACCTAGATAAGGTCTTAGATAGTGCTGGGGAGGAGTCTGCTGTCTTGGTACATGTTGGTACCAATGACATAGGAAAATGTGGTAGGGAGGTTCTGGAAGCTAAATTTAGGCTTTTAGGTAGGAAGTTGAAATCCAGAACTTCCAGGGTAGCGTTCTCCGAAATGCTTCCCGTTCCACGCGCAGGACCCAATAGGCAGGCAGAGCTCCGGAGTCTCAATGCGTGGATGAGACAATGGTGCAGAGATGAGGGGTTCGGATTTGTTAGGAACTGGGGAACATTCTGGGGAAAGGAGGGGCTCTTCCGAAGGGATGGGCTTCACCTTAACCGGGATGGAACCAGGCTGCTGGCATTAACCTTTAAAAAGGAGATAGAGCAGCTTTTAAACTAGATAATAGGGGAAAGCCGACAGTCGCCCAAGAGCGCATGGTTCGGAAGAATGTATCCTTGAAGGATACTACAAAAAGCAGAGAGGTTCCAAAAAAGAGTAAAGTAGCCCAAATGCCCTCGAGTATGGAGCAGACAGAACTTAAAGATCCCAAATTACCCATGTCTACCAATAGCCAAATTAATATGAATAAAATACAGTCTCTAAAATGCTTGTATGCAAATGCTAGAAGTCTACAAAACAAGATGGGAGAGTTAGAATATATAGCACTAAACGAGAGGTTAGATATGATTGGAATATCAGAGACATGGTGGAAGGAGGACAACCAGTGGGACACTGTGATACCTGGGTACAAACTATATCGAAATGATAGAGCTGATCAAATTGGTGGAGGGGTTGCGCTCTATGTTAGAGAGGGCATTGAGTCAGAAAGGATTAAAGTTTTGCAAGAAACAAAATTTGCTGTAGAATCTCTATGGATTGAAATTCCATGTAAAAAGGGGAAGGCGATGGCAGTGGGGGTGTACTATCGTCCGCCTGGCCAGAATGAACAAATGGATGATGAAATGCTCAAAGAAATCAAGGAAGCTAGCAAAAGTTACAGTGCAGTAATAATAATGGGTGATTTCAATTACCCCGGCATCGACTGGGTCAGTGTCACAACAGGACATGCTAGGGAGATAAAGTTCCTAGATGAAATAAATGACTGCTTCTTGGAGCAGCTGGTTCATGAACCGACCAGAGGGGAAGCAATATTAGACCTAGTCCTTAGTGGAACACCAGATGTAGTGCAAGAGATAAGGGTGTTGGGGCCACTTGGCAATAGTGATCATAGCATGATCGCCTTTGATTTAATTAGTGGAGGAGGGATAGTAAGGAAATCCACAATGCTACCCTTTAACTTTCGAAAGGGAGACTATGATAGAATGAGGAAAACAGTTAAGAAAAAACTAAAAGGAGCAGTTGCAAAGGTTAAAGACGTACATCAAGCTTGGGTGTTGTTGAAAAATACTATCTTGGAAGCCCAGACCAGCTGTATTCCACGCTTTAAGAAAAGTGGAAGGAAGTCCAAAAAATTGCCAGCATGGTTTAAAGCTGAGGTCAGAGAGGCTGTTGTTGCCAAAAAAGCATCTTTCAAGAAATGGAAAAAAGAGCCAAATGATGAAACCTGGAAACAGCACAAGCACTGGCAAGTCAAATGCAAGGCATTGATAAGGCAGGCAAAGAGAGAATTTGAGAAGAAGCTTGCTGCGGAAGCAAAAACGCGAAATAAAGACCTTTTCAAGTACATTCGTAGCAAAAAACCCGTGAGAGAGTCAGTTGGTCCATTAGATGATAAAGGGGTTAAAGGAGCACTAAGAGGCGACAAGGCGATAGCGGAGAGACTGAATGAATTCTTTGCTTCGGTCTTTACTGAGGAAGATGTAGGGATGTTACCCACGACTGAAGTGGTATTTAAAGGTGTGGAAGAATTGAAGGAAATATCGATACATCGGGAAGATGTCCTACAACTATTAGATAAACTGAAGAGTAGCAAATCACCTGGGCCGGATGGTATACATCCAAGGGTGTTGAAAGAACTGAAATTTGAGATTGCAGACCTGCTATCAGTAATCTGTGAACTATCATTAAAATCATCTCTAATACCTGAGGATTGGAGGATCGCCAATGTAACACCAATTTTTAAAAAGGGTTCGAGGGGTGATCCGGGAAACTACAGACCGGTGAGCCTGACATCAGTACCGGGAAAAATGGTAGAAACCATCATAAAGAATAAAATTACTCAGCATATAGATAGTCATGACCTAATGGGAGACAGCCAACATGGCTTTAGACAAGGAAGATCTTGTCTTACTAATCTGTTATGTTTTTTTGAAGGAGTGAATAAACAGGTGGACAAAGGTGAGTCGGTTGATATTGTGTATCTGGACTTTCAGAAAGCCTTTGACAAGGTCCCTCATGAGAGACTTTTGGCAAAACTAAAGAGTCATGGGATAGGAGGCAGTGTACTACTGTGGATCAGGAACTGGTTAAAAGATAGAAAGCAGAGGGTAGGGCTAAATGGCCAATTTTCCCAATGGAGAAAGGTGAATAGTGGTGTACCCCAGGGATCTGTGCTGGGTCCGCTGCTTTTTGACATATTCATAAATGACCTGGAAAGTGGAATAACGAGTGAGGTTATCAAATTTGCTGATGACACAAAACTATTTAAAGTTGTTAAAACCCAGGAGGATTGTGGAAAATTGCAAGAGGATCTTGATAAATTGGAAGACTGGGCATCAAAATGGCAGATGAAATTTAATGTGGAGAAGTGCAAGGTTATGCACCTAGGGAAGAACAACCCAAACTATGGTTACACGATGCAAGGTTCCACATTAGGAACCACCACCCAAGAAAAAGATTTAGGCGTCCTTGTGGATACCATGTTAAAACCCTCGGCCCAGTGTGCAGCGGCGGCCAAGAGAGCAAATAGAATGCTAGGTATGATAAGGAAAGGAATGGAAAATAAAACAAAAGATATTATAATGCCTCTATATCGTTCCATGGTGAGACCGCACCTTGAATATTGTGTGCAATTCTGGTCGCCATATCTTAAAAAGGATATAGCAATTTTAGAAAAGGTTCAGAGAAGAGCCACCAAAATGGTAAAGGGGATGGAAGGCTACTCCTATGAAGAAAGGCTAAAAAGGTTGGGGCTCTTTAACCTGGAAAAGAGACGGCTGAGGGGAGATATGATAGAAGTCTATAAATTAATGAACGGAGTGGAACGGGTAAACGTAGATCGATTGTTTACCTTATCAGAATATAGAAAGACTAGGGGACATGCAATGAAGCTACAGGGTAAACTATTTAAGACTAATAAAAGAAAATATTTTTTCACTCAACGTGTAATCAAACTCTGGAATTTGTTACCGGAGGATGTAGTAAAGGCTGTTAGTGTAGCTGGGTTTAAAAAAGGTTTGGACAAGTTCCTGGAGGAAAGGTCCATAAACCATTATTAAGAAGGGACCCAGGATATCAATGCTTGAACCAATACAAGCATTGTGGAACCTGTGTCCCTTGGGGAAACTGCTAGGTACGTATGACCTAGATTGGCCACTGTTGGAAACAGAATACTGGGCTTGATGGACCTTGGTCTGACCCAGTATGGCATATCTTATGTTCTTATGTTCTTATGTAAAGGACTGAGCCGAAGTAGGCAGAGCAGTGCACAGAGCTGCACAAGGAACTCTGAGCAGAGGACCTCAGAGCAAAGGACCTGTGAGAGGACGAGCTGTGGAAAGACGTTTGGTACGTCAGCTGAGAGTGAGTCAGAGAGTGAATGGAAGACCAGGAAGCAGTGTGGCAGTACGTTTGACCCTGGTAATAAAAGAAGACCTGCAAGGATCTTTTCAAAGGCTGTGAATGAAAGTCCTGAGGAAAGTGGACGTAGCCCTGGATTAGACTCCTGGAAGAAGGCAGAGCCCTGGAAGAGGAAGCCTCCACGGCAGGCAAGTGAGAAAGAAAACTCATTCTTTGGAATACAGTTGGGACCAGAGAGACACCGGAACCCTCACAGCTGGAAGACATCTGAGCCACCTAGGACGAGAGGGGCTTGGCAAAAAGTAAGCAGTTTTCCTAAGAGTTACAAGAGTGAAGGTAAACTCAAGTCTCCTATGTTTGAAGCCTTACTAAGAGAGCCTAAATGTTACCCTGACTTATTTAGCCTGAGAGGGGAGAAGGGAAACATTACTGACCAAGAGAGAAGCTTAATAGCTGCTGACAATTGCTTATCTAGCAACCAACAGGCTGAATTGCTTCTCCAAAGCTTTAAAGAGTTTCTAGATCTAAAAGCAGGCAGACAACCAGTACTGAACGAAGATACTAATTCTATACAGTCTGAAGAATTAATGCAAACTGATTCTGACTTAACTGACTGTAATAGTATGGATTGTTCATTGTGTTGTATGGAAATACCAGAGTAAAGAAGCTTGCTGTGCCGTGTATGAGTAAAATACAACGGAGCTGTTTCTACTGCCATGCTTTGGAAACCTTAATTACTTGCACCTGAATTAAGCTCCCACTGTGAACGTAACAGTGCATGTAAAGAGGCTGCATTAAATGGGAATCACCTCTTGGGGCAGAGCTGAGTCAAACTCCCTAGAAGTAAAGCTGAAGTTAAAGCTGAATTCTAGTTTAGTTGACTTTATTCCTAAGTTTATTCTGTTCATGTTAAAGCACCAGTTTTTGTTCATGTGTATGAATTTGTGATGCGCTGGAAGAATCTCCCCAACAACAATAAAATACTTGCAAACAAGCCTTACCGTCTCTGGCGCACAACTACACTTATTTCGGAGTGAAAGGAGCACAAGAACTACATTACCCAGCATTACCAGGGAACAGTTTTTAACTCCATTCCTCACAAGGCAATAGGCCGCTCCTGTCTTTTAGCCCTAAGGCGGGGCAGGGGCGTCGCAATGCTTCAACTTTTGTGGAAATGAATCGGTTGAAAAGGATTGATCCATGAGTTTGTTGAGGAATTGGCTGAGATCGCAACGTAGTTCTTTTACCTAAAACGCGGGGCAGGGGTCGTTTGGTGCGGTGGTGGTGTTGATGGAGGCGATGGTGTCCTCAATTTCTCTCTTTGACAGGGTGGTGAATTTGGTCAATGGTGTTGGGCGGGGTGGTTTGTGTAAGGGTATGTTGTTTATAAGGCTTCTGGTCTTGTCGGTCTATTGCATCTTTGATTGGAGGTATTCAGCAAGTCCTGTGGTTGCGGCATGAGTGGCTGCTCCGGGGCTGGTTCCCTTGTTAATGACTTCACTATATTGAAGAGATCGTGTGGTTTGCTCAGCGAGCGCTTTAGGAGGTCTGTGTGAAATTGCTTCCTTCTTTCTATTATTGCTTCACGGTGCTTTCCTAGGTGTAGGTTATATGCACTCTGTGCCTCAGTGGATCTAGATCGGCACCATCGTCTCTCTAGCTTGTGTAGGTGGAGGAGTGATGAACGCAGTCCAGTGGAGTACCATGGTGCTAGCTCGCATCTCCTTGGGGGTTTGTTCGTGGTTGGGAGCTGAGCCCTGGTGCTGAGGCTATTGTCCCAGTTAGCGATCATTTCCTCGAGGTTAGGGGCCGTTGCGTTGAGAAGTGGGATGACTTTCTCCAGTATTTCTTCTTTGACAAAAGGTCGGAATCTTCTGGTTGCTGGTTTTGAAGGGCAATTATCTCTGCTGATGTTGTTATGATCGTGGCAGTGGGCGGTCATTTGGAATCTAATCAGGCTGTGGTCGGACCATGGTACTGGGGTTATAGACATCGCAAGATCACGGTTCAGTTCGACAGCTGCTTGTGGTGTGAAGACCAGGTCCAATTTGTTTCCCCTCATGTGGGTAGGTGCGTTGACTAATTGTATGTATCCTAACCCATCGAGGGCTTCGAGGAAGGCTGTGGCTTGGGGTATCTTGAAGAGTAGGCAGGTTGAAATCACCTAGTATCCAATTTGGGGATTGTGACCTACTGGTGTTGCAGGCAAGGTCAATTATTGTTGAGAGGTCATCTGGAGAGGCAACCGGTGCTCGGTAGAGTAGGTTGATTGTGCAGTGATTGTTGGCCATGGTGACTGTGTCTAGGTGGGTTGTACTGAAGGTGTTAGTCAATTGGAATTGTAACTCTGTTTTGGAGAGGATGAGTGTTCCACCACTTCTCAGATTTGCTCTGTGGCAGGAGTGTAGTGAGAGGTTGTGGGGTAGCATCAGGTTGAGGAGAGCAGAGTTGCATTCGGCTAGCCATGTCTCTGTGATCATTAGGATGTCCAGATCGTAGAGTGTTATCAAATCTGTGATGACTGGCCATTTTTTGCGGACTGAGCGGGTATTGATAAGGGCACATTTCAGCGTGTGGGGGTGCGGATGTTTCTCAATACGGGGCTTTTTAGTGTGTTGTAGAGCGAAGTGCAGCGTGTGGTGGTGGAGCTTGTGGTTGGTTTCCGTTGAAGAGTGGTGAGGGTTCCCTGCCCATCTCTTCCCATTGCTCCTTAGGATTGGTATGGTGTTGTGGGCTGGCTTAAGAGCAATGGATCCGACAAGTAGTCCAGCAAGGAGGTAGAAACTGGCTGTTGCTATAATGGGGTGCATCTTTGTCTGTTCCTAGAATGGGAGGTGAACAGGTGGGCTGTCTAATCTACTGCAAATAGATAAGTTAGAGAGGCTATTTGATATGATACAGGCAGACAGATAGATCAGCACGCTATCTAGGCAAATAAGTCAATACAGATATTATGCAGGCAGCTAAATCT
The DNA here is from genome assembly GCA_033557465.1 of Ichthyophis bannanicus. Lineage (NCBI taxonomy): Eukaryota > Metazoa > Chordata > Amphibia > Gymnophiona > Ichthyophiidae > Ichthyophis > Ichthyophis bannanicus. The sequence goes on along the minus strand of CM066031.1, from coordinate 888,347,932 downwards.
GGCACGCTATCTAGGCAAATAAATCATACAGCTATTATGCAGGCAGATAAATCAGGCACTCTATCTAGCCGGTCCTCAAAGGGTAGATCTCCTTCTAAGTATCGAGATGCCCCTGGCGTTGCCCTTGAGGAATTTTCACCGGCAAAACTGCCCAGGCAGGAGGTTTCGGCTTCCAAAGCATTAATGGGGCTCCAGGATGTTCTCGAGGCCTCAACCTCGGCAGAGCTACAGGTGCCATGCTCTGGGGTTCCGGCCGCTTCTACCGATACCGACACCCAAGTATCAGCAGCGTCGATAGACCAGAAATTCCTTGCTATCAAATGCAGTCTAGTGGCTCTTCTCACGGCTTCGGTACCGTTGAAACCGCTTCAGGCACCTCAACCGATACCGGTACCGACTGCATCGACATCAGCGGGTATGCCACCTGTACCGAGTCATGCGTCTCTCTCCGGCATCGACAGATCGGTACCTGAATAACCCGATACCGACTTCGATCAATACCGGTACCATGCTTTGCACAATCACCGGGATCAAGGATATTTTGAATCCTCGGATGAGTCTGAAGACTCTGCCGATACCAGAGTACTTCTCCCCAAGGATTCCTCTTCTCCTCAGCGCAGAATGTCTCCGCCAGAGGATATGTCCTTTCAGGACTTTATCCGTGATGTGGCCCGAGGCCTTTCCATCACAATAGCTCCTGAAAAAGAGCCTAGGGCAAAGGAGTTGGAAATCCTCCAATACCCTAAGACTCCCAAAGAGGCAGTTACTCTGCCTATTCGTGAGATCTTACATGATCTTATGCTAAGGATGTGGGAAACACCTTTAACCATATCTCCTCATTCTCGAAGACTCAATACCATGTATCGAGTGCCACGTTGTTCTGGCTTTCAAAAAACTAAATTACCACACCATTCAATGGTGGTGGAATCAGCCATGAGAAGGATGAAAAGTGCAAAGAGACATGCATCCAATCCTCCAGGTCATGAATGCCGGACTCTCGATGCCTTTGGGCGTCGAAGCTTCCATGCTCTCAGCTAAGATCAGTTCCTATATCTTGTATATGGGAATGTTCCTTAAAGAGGTCACAGGAGACTTGGAGCTTATGAGACCCCTTCTTTCTGATTACAAAAGACAAGACTATCTCACTCTTGTCAAACATGCTCAGGATGTTTCCAAGTTTGTTAATTGTGCAGCTTTTGACTGTTTTGAGTGCATAAGCAGAACCTCTGCTATTGCCATGGGTGCACGTCGGATCACCTGGCTTCACGTATCTGACTTGGAAATTTGGGCACAGGATAAATTAGGAAACATTCCTTGCACAGGAGAAAATCTCTTTGGCAAGAATTGGCAGCAGAAGGCTAACGAAATAGATGCTGACAATATCACATTGGATAGATTGTCCAAATCTACAGCCGATCCTGCAAAGAAAAGATCCTCTAAGAAACCATTTTTCAATAAGAAAAAGAAGTTTTATCCTTCCTATACCCAACAGGGACACCGTCCAGGTCAGACTGACCAAAAGGGACTGCAGCAGCAACCTAGACAACAAAAGAAGCCAAAAGCTGCAAAACCTCAGCCAGCTCAGCAGGCTCAGCCTCCTCAGGGGCTTTGACTCCTTTCTAGAGAACTTCGCCTTCCTGCCCCTGAAGGGTCCAGAACCCTTAACCATCCCAGGCAGGTTATGTCATTTTGCCCACAGATGGTACCAAATAACAGCAGAAAATTGGACTCTGTCCATTATACTAGAGGGGTACAAGCTTCATTTTTACAGCCTGCCCCCTCCTACAGTTATAAGACAGTTCAATTCTCAGACCTCTCTCAACAATCTCTTAGGTCAAGAAGTCACAATGCTCCATGCTCAAGGAGCAATAGAGGAAGTACCCATTCCCCATCAGGGTACAGGGTTCTTCTCCCCCTATTTCTTTATTCCATAGAAAACAGGAGGACACAGACCCATTTTAGACCTCAGAGAATTGAACAAATATCTGTTCCAAGAGAAGTTCAAAATGGTCTCTCCAGGAACTCTGCTGCCATACCTTCAAAGTCAGGCTTGGCTTTGTTCTCTAGATCTCAAAGATGCGTATACTCATTTTCTCATCCATCCAAATCACAGGAGATTCCTCCAATACCTGTTTCAAGGAAAGCACTACCAATACAAGGTTCTTCCCTTTGGCCTGGCATCTGCGCCAAGAGTGTTCATAAAATGCATGGCTGTGGTAGCAGCATATCTCCAGGAACAAGCAGGAATGAGTCCTCACATATGGGTACGTCGGTACCGACGGAGCCTGCGCGGGAAAGCTCCCCAGCTTCCCAGAAGGAAAGCTTTTGGGGCTTCCCACAGCGCATGCGCGCTGCCTTCCCGCCTTCCTGACCAACTCTCCTCAGTTCTTCTTTTTCCGCGGAGCCAGCAGGTCGTGTTCCTGTCACCGCTGAAGAAGTTGTTATTTTAATTTATTTCTTTGGCCGCGTGTCTGCCTTCCCCGACTCCAGACCGGTACCGCCGGTCTTTTTCTTTACTTTTCTTTAAAAAAAAAAAAAAAAAAATCTCTTTTTTCCCCACTTGGTGTATTTTTTCCTTTTAGGCCTCTAGGCCTTAACAAAATTTTCCCTCATGGAGAAACCAGCCTCTGGTTTTAAAAAATGCACCAAGTGTAGCGGTACTATCTCGGTTACAGACACCCATGAATGGTGTCTTAAATGTTTGGGGCCTGACCACTCCATTCCATTCCTGATTGCCCGTCCTGCTCTCTGATGTCTAAACGTGGCTTACAGAACCGAGCAGCCAAGTTTCATATGCTGTTTTCCACAGATACTCCAGCATCGACATCATCCAGGTCTTCCTCTCCTGATGGATCTCAGCTAACCAAATATTCTTCTGGCAGGTCCTCAAAGGGCAAATCTCCCTCTAAGTATCGAGATGCCCCTGGGCTTGACCCTGAGGACCCTGCCCCAGCCAAACAACCCCGGCGGGAAGCTCCGGCTTCCAAAGCTCCTCCTATGGGGTTACAGGTTGACATCGATGGCACGGCCTCGACCGATCACCTGTTAGACTGCTCTGGGGTACCGGCTCAATCTTCCGGTACCGACATCCAGGCAGCCGTGGCGTCTATGGATCATACAGTTCAATCCATGCAGCAGGCCATAATGGCTTTTATTAGAGCTGCGACGCCTGCGGTACCGACTCCAGTTCCGGTACCACAACCGATACCGGTACCCAGGGCATCCACATCAACCAGGATACCGGTTCCGGTTCCCGGTTCCGGGGTTTTTCCCGATACCGATCCGGTTCCGGGTACCCCCGATGTGGATACTGGTCGATACGCTTATCGATCCCTGGAAGCCAACAGACGATACTTTGAGTCTTCTGATGATTCTGATTCATCGGATGACTCTGCTGAAGTATCTCTTACTCTTCATGAGGAGCCCTCTTCTCCAAAGAGGAGAATGTCTCCTCCAGAGGATTTGTCCTTTCAAGACTTCATCATTGAAGTAGCTAAAGGTCTCTCTATTTCAGTAACCTCTGAAAAAGAACCTAGAGCAAAAAAATTAGACATTTTGGGATACTCTAAGGTTCCCAAAGAGGCAGTCACCTTGCCCATTCATGAAATTCTTCAAGAACACATGATGGACTTATGGGAGACTCCTCTCACCCTATCTCCACATTCTCGTCGTTTGGACACCATGTATCGTGTCCCTCCTTCTCCTGGTTTTCAAAAAACTCAGCTCCCTCACCACGCTATTGTGGTGCAGTCAGCCATGAAAAGGATAAAGAGTACCAAAAGACACTCTTCTACTCCTCCAGGAAGAGAATGTAGGACTTTGGATGCTTTTGGTAGGAAAATCTTCCAAGCCAGTATGCTTATTGCCAGAATCAATTCATACAGCCTCTATATGGGCATGTTTCTGAGGGAGATTGCACTAAAGATGCGCAATTTTCTCCCCTTTATCCCAGAGGATAGGAAGGATGAGTTCCTTCTTCTGCTTAAGCATACCCAAGATGTTTCAAAGTTCTCCAACAGAGCAGCCTTTGACTCCTTTGAAGGTGCTAGCAGAGCCTCAGGCATTGCCATAGCTGCTTGGCTCCAGGCCTCTGACCTAGAACCCTGGGTCCAGGATGGTTTGGGAAATCTGCCCTGTACAGGTGAAAATCTGTTTGGTAAGGAGTGGCAAATCAAAGCCACTCAAATGGACGCAGAAAATGCTGCTTTAGATAGACTTTCTAATTCTACCTCTACCCCTGCCAAGAAAAAATCTTTTAAGAAGCCTTTTTACAAGAAGGCCAGATTTTCTACAAATACTGGCCAACAATCTTCTACAGTTCGCTTTGCTCCTAAGCGTCAGCAATCCAAACAGGCCAGGGCAAAACCTGCAGGGACTGCTACAGCCCAGCAGTCCCAACCCCCTCAGGGTTTTTGACTTAATACTAGAGAACTTAGCCTTTCTGGCTCTACAACAACCAGAGCCTCTCACCATTCCAGGAAGGTTAACTCATTTTGCTCCCAGATGGGAGCAAATCACATCAGAACAGTGGACCCTCTCTATCATCATACCATGGTGAGACGTTTCAATTCTCCCCCATCTCTCCTGGACCTTTTGGGTCAGGAGGTGACCACCTTTCTCGCCCAAAGGGCAATAGAAGAGGTTCCTCTTCTTCAACAGGGGTCAGGGTTTTACTCCCCTTATTTTCTCATTCCAAAGAAAACAGGGGGGTACAGATCCATTCTAGATCTGAGAGAATTGAACAAATTCCTATGCAAGGAGAAATTCAAGATGCTTTCTCTAGGTACTCTCCTTCCATACCTACAGTCAGGATTGGCTTTGTTCTCTAGATCTCAAGGATGCGTACACACATATACTCATCCATCCAACTCAGTCCCTGGAATTCATAGGGGCCTGGTTAGATACCACCACTGCAAGGGCCTACCTTCCTCAGGCCCGTTGCCAACGTCTAGTGCACTTGGCCTCCCAGACTCAGTCCAGAAGCCACTTGACTGCCAGGGAGATGCTACAGCTACTAGGCCACATGGCCTCCACAGTACATGTGGTGCCTTATGCTCGCCTACATATGAGAGCAGCTCAATGGACTTTGTCCACCCAGTGGACTCAAGCATCAGGGGCTCTCTCAGACCAAATAGCAACCTCCAAACGTCTCTTTTGGTCTCTCCAATGGTCGTTGTCCACTCAAAATCTGTTGTTGGGGGCTCCCTTCCAACCACTGTTGCCCCAAGCAACCCTTACAACAGATGCCTCCAAAACAGGTTGGGGAGCTCATCTTCAAGACCTTTCCACTCAGGGCACTTGGTCTCCACAGGAGACCACCCTTCATATCAACCTTTTGGAACTTCGAGCGATCTTTCTAGCTCTCAAGGTTTTTCATACCCTCCTCAACAACATGACAGTCCTTATTCATACGGACAATCAAGTAGCCATGTTCTACATAAACAAACAAGGAGGGACTGGCTCTCTGTCGCTTTGCAACGAAGCTCTAAGATTATGGGCCTTCGCCAGAGAGAATCAAATCCATCTCCTGGCAGTATATCTCCCAGGAATCCAAAACTCTTGGGCAGACAGACTCAGTCGAGTTCTGCTTCCACACGAATGGTCCCTGCACACGGATCAGGTACTCAGAATCTTTCAGAAATGGGGAACCCTGGACATAGACCTCTTTGCAAGTCCGTGGAATGCCAAACTTCCCCGGTTCTGTTCCAGAATTCCGTGTCAGGGGGCTCAGGCCAAGGATGCCTTCCTCCATTGGGGTCAGGGCTTCCTGTATGCCTTTCCACCCATTCCTTTGATTCCCAAGACTCTGTTCAAACTTCAGAGGGATCAAGGATCTATGATCCTTATAGCTCCACGCTAGCCACGCCAAGTGTGGTACCCTCTACTTCTGCACCTCTCCCAAGCCCCCTCCCTGGACCTGGGAGCTGCTCCAGACCTTCTGTCTCAAGAGGAGGGGACTTTGTGGCACCCAAACCCCAAGTCCCTTCACCTCAGAGCTTGGTTACTGAAGGCCTAGACCTTCAAGACTTCAGTCTTTCTCAGCAAGTGAAGGATATCCTCCATGCCTCTAGGAAACCTTCCACTAGGCATTCTTACGCTTTTAAATGGAAAAGACTTTCCATTTGGTGTGCTCAAAAGGGTCTTGACCCTCGAGCACTCCCCTTGAATTCTCTATTGGAATATCTCCTGCATCTTTCCAATGCAGGCCTCAAAACGAATTCAGTACGGGTCCATTTGAGTGCTATCTCAGCATCTCTTAAACCTTTCAATGGACAACCTATCTCCTCTCATCCTCTTATTGCAAGATTCATGAGAGGCTTAACTTTAACTAAACCTCCCATTCGACCTCCTCCGGTTGCATGGGACTTAAACTTGGTTCTTGGTCAGCTTATGCAACCACCCTTTGAACCATTAGCCACTACCTCCTTGAAATTTCTTTCCTGGAAGGTTATTTTCCTTATTGCAGTCACCTCAGCTGGCCGTATCAGTGAACTGCAAGCCCTAGTGGCTAATCCACCTTATACAAGGTTCCATCATGATAAGGTGGTCCTTAGGACCAATCCCCACTTTATGCCTAAAGTGGTCTCCCTTTTTCATCTTAATCAAGAGGTATATTTACCTGTCTTTTTTCCAGCTCCTCATGCCTCCAGTGCAGAGAGGAACCTTCATACTCTAGATTGTAAAAGAGCTCTTACCTTTTACCTCCATAGGACACAGCAACATCGAGAGTCTTCTCAGCTTTTTGTTGCTTTTGATCCTTCCCATTTAGGACTTCCAGTCTCTAAAAGAACATTGTCCAATTGGATTGCTCAGTGTATCTCTTTTGCTTACCAGAGTAAGAACCTTTCTCTGGAGGGCCATGTCACAGCTCACAACGTGAGAGCCATGGCCACCTCTATGGCTCATCTTCATTCTGTGTCCATCGATCAGATCTGTCGAGCAGCCACCTGGGCCTCGGTTCATACCTTTACAGCCCATTACTGTTTGGACAAGGACTCCCGCCGGGATGCCTTGTTTGGTCAGGCTGTCCTCAGACACCTGTTCCATTCTTGAACAACTCCTGCCCACCTTCCCTTAATGGATGCCTGAGATCCATAGGAAGATGAGGAACCCTTCAGGGTCTCATACCCTTGGGGGGATCTCCCGGGCATCTTAGCTAGGGAGTCCCCATATGTGAGGACTCATTCCTGCTTGTTCCTGGAGATAGCACAGTTACTTACCTGTAACAGGTGATCTCTGGGAACAGCAGGAATTAGTCCTCACAACCCACCCACCTCCCCTAGGAGTTGTATCTCTCTCTCTCTCTCTCTTTCCTTTCCTCTCTCTATTGTCTCAGCTTTAAACTCGAACTGAGGAGAGTTGGTCAGGAAGGCGGGAAGGCAGCGCGCATGCGCTGTGGGAAGCCCCAAAAGCTTTCCTGCTGGGGAGCTTTCCCGCGCAGGCTCCGTCGGTACCGACGTACCCATATGTGAGGACTAATTCCTGCTGTTCCCAGAGATCACCTGTTACAGGTAAGTAACTGTGCTTTCTCCGCACTCTGGGAATATTCGTCTTCCCTTACTTAGACGACTGGCTCATTCGAGCCCCTACAGTGCCAGAAGCCAGCTCTGCTCTGTCTCGCACAATGCAAATCCTTCAGTATTTGGGACTGGTCATAAACCTCCCAAAATCCAATCTTGCTCCCACTCAGTCCCTAGAGTTCATAGGAGCTCATCTGGATACCAGACAGACAAGGGCTTTCCTTCCGCAGCCCCACTGTCTTCGCATAGTACAACTAGCTTCCCAAGCAGTGCTCAAGCCTTCTCTCACTGCTCAGGAAATGCTACAATTGCTAGGCCACATGGCCTCCACCGTGCATGTGGTTCCTTATGCTCGCCTCCATATGCGAGCGGCCCAGTGGACTTTATCCACTCAGTGGACACAGGCCTCAGGTTACCTGTCAGACAAAATAACAAACTCAGACCGTCCTATTTCATCCCTCCAATGGTGGCAATCACCCAGAAACCTCCTGGTGGGGTCTTTCCAGCAACCCCTATCCCAAGCCACCCTAACAACAGATGCTTCACAGGTGAGCTGGGGAGCACACCTGCAAGATCTCTCTACCCAGAGTACTTGGACTCCACAGGAGGCCTGTCTTCACATCAACCTCCTGCAGCTCAGAGCAATCTTCCTTGCTCTTCGAGTATTTCACGCCCAACTCAGCTACAAGACAGTCCTTGTTCAAATGGACAATCAGGTAGCCATGTTCTATGTGAACAAGCAGGGCGGAACAGGCTCTCTGTCGCTATGCAATGAAGCTTTGCGACTATGGGCCCTTGCCAGAGAGCATCAGATTCATCTCCTTGCGGTGTATCTTCCAGGCATTCAAAATTCTTGGGCAGACAAACTCAGTCGAGTTCTGCTTCCACACGAATGGTCTCTCCATGCAGACTAGGTTGCCCAAATATTTCAGATTTGGGGAACCCCGGACATAGACCTCTTTGCAAGTCCGCTGAATGCCAGACTTCCCCAGTTCTGTTCCAGAATTCCGGCTCGATGTTGTCAGGCAAGGGACGCCTTCCTCCTCCACTGGGGTCAGGACTTCCTATATGCCTTCCCACCCATTCCCCTCATCCCCAAAACCCTATTCAAGTTTCAGAGAGACAGAGGTCATATGATCCTCATAGCTCCACGTTGTCTACAGCAAACGTGATACCCTCTGCTCCTACATCTCTCTCAAGCTCTGCCTCTGGAGTTGGGACCTGCTCCAGATCTTCTCTCCCAAGAGAACGGGATGCTTTGGCATCCCAATCCCCAGTCTCTGCATCTCAGGGCCTGGTTGCTGAAAGCCTAGAACTTCAGGATCTTAACCTTTCCTAACAGGTAAAGGATATCCTTCATGCTTCTAGGAAACCCTCCCCAAGACGCTCGTATGCCTTTAAGTGGAAAAGGTTTACCATATGGTGCTCGCAGAAGGGTCTTAACCCTCTTGCGATACCTCTGGAATCAATACTGGAGTATCTCCTTCATTTGTCAAATGTGGGTCTCAAGACAAATTCAGTAAGAGTCCATCTTAGTGCTATTGCAGCTTCTTGCAAGCCTCTAGATGGACAATCTATTTCCTCTCATAGTGAGATTTATGAGAGGCCTTCTTTTAACAGAGCCTCCCATTAAGCCACCACCGGTGGCATGGGACTTAAATCTGGTGCTCGGGCAGCTCATGAAACTGCCCTTTCAACCATTAGCCACTACATCTTTGAAATTCCTTTCCTGGAAAGTCATCTTCCTCATTGCAATCACATCAGTACATCACATTAGTGAATTGCAAGCGTTAGTGACTGATCCTCCTTATACAAGGTTCCACCATGATAAGGTAGTTCTTAGGACTCATCCACACTTTATGCCAAGGTGGTTTCACCTTTCCATTTAAACCAAGCGGTTTACCTTCCTGTATTCTTTCCGAGGCCTTATGCCTCCAGTGCAGAAAGGAACCTTCATATCTTGGACTGGACTTGACCCGGTTAAAAGCGGTATATAAATGCAGTTAAATAAATAAATAAAATAAAAGAGCTTTGGCCTTTTACTTGCAAAGGACACAGCAACATAGAAAATCTTCTCAGCTCTTTGTTGCTTTTGATCCTAGTCATTTGGGACTTCCAGTTTCCAAAAAAACACTGTCCAACTGGACCGCACAGTGCATATCCTTTGCCTATGAGAGTAAGAACCTTCTTCTTGAAGGCCATGTCACCTCTCACAATGTGAGATCCATGGCAACCTCAATGGCTCATCTTCACTCTGTGTCTATCAACGACATCTGTCGAGCAGCTACTTGGGCTTCGGTACATACCTTCACAGCCCACTACTGCTTAGACAAGGACTCCTGCTGGGATGCCTTGTTTGGCCAGGCTGTTCTTCAACCTTAATCAACTCCTACCCACCATCCCTGGTAGGATGCCAGAGATCCATGGGAGGAAGTGGGGCCCTTTCGCAAGGGCTGACAACTTCCTGAGGCCATCTCCCTGGCATCTGCAGCTAGGGAGTCCCATATGTGAAGACTACATTCCTGCTTGTTCCTGGAGATAGCGTAGTTACTCACCTGTAACAGGTGATCTCCGGGAACAGCAGGAATTTAGTCTTCACAACCCACCCACCTCCCCTAGGAGTTATATTTTTCTCTCTCTCTTTCGCTCTCTCCCTGTCTCTTTTGTCTCAGCTATAAACTCAACTGGAGAGGGATAGTTGGAAAGGCAGGAAGGCAGCACGCAGGCGCAGTGGGATGCTCCCAAAAGCTTTGCTATTGGACGCTGGGGAGCGTTCCCGTGCAGGCTCCGTTGGTACCGACGATACCCATATGTGAAAACTAAATTCCTGGTGAGTAACTACGCTTTCTCCATGGACAGCAGGAATCAGTCCTCACAACCTTCCTACCTTCCCGTGGAGTTGCTTTTGTGTCATTTTTGCCATTGAGCTATGTCGTCCTACTGAGGTAAGATGGTACACTTGAGCAAGAAAGGGACCATGCATGAGTGGTGCATCTCCCAAAAGCTTTCTTTGAAAGTTGGGGAGATGCTACCGTGCAGGCTCCATCAGTGCTGATGTCACCCATATGTGAGGACTGATTTTTGCTGTCTCTGGAGAACACCTTTTACAGGTGAATAACTATGCTTTCTCCCCTATCTAGGAACGGCCCAAGCACTCTCCATCTACCCCTTCACACCTCCAAAGCTGCTTACCCCAATTGATGCTGCCACTGCCGCCACCACTTCTTTAGGCCTCAAAAGAACAGAAGAAAAAGGGTTTAAGATGTCATACAAGGTGACAAGACTTTTTCAGGTATGTTGGGAAGAGGAAGAAGACTAGAGGTGGAATTGTAAGACTGAAAAATGTGAGGAGCACTGTGAAGAGAAAAAAGCAGAAATGCTAAACAAATACTTTTGTTCTGTGTTCACAGAACACAATCCTGGGGAAAACACAGTTGGCTAACAAAGGTACACATCTTTCAAACTAAAGGTGAACAAAGCCAAGAGCCAATGAAATACATCCCAGGATAATGAGAGCTCAAAGAGGTTCTGCTGGGTCCTCTCAAGGGTGTTTAATAAAATTTAGAGAAGGGAGAAGTTCCAGAAGACTGGAAAAGGGTTGATGAGGTCCATCTTCAAAAAGTGGTAAGAGAAAAGAGGTTGGAAATTAGCAGCAGTAAGCCTTACCTCAGTGGTTGGAAAAGTAATGAAGATGCTACTGAAAGAAAAGATAGTGAACTTTCTACAATCCAGTGGATTGCATGACCTGAGGCAACATGGTTTTACTAAAGGCAGATCATGCCAGATGAATCTGACTGATTTCTTTGGCTGACCAGATAACTAGATCAAGGGCATGCGCTGGATGTGGTCTACTTGGATTTCAGCAAAGCTTTTGCTACAGTTTCTTATAGGAGGCTCTTGAATAAACTGAGCAACCTTAAGGTCGGAGTCAAGGTAGTGAATTGAATTAGAAACTGATTGACTGACAGACAAGAGAGGGTGATGGTAAATGGAATTCACTTGGAAGAAAGAAAGGTATGTAGTGGAGTGCCTCAAGGATCAGTCCTAGGGTCAATTCTGTTCAGTATCTTTGTGAGTGATATTGCCTAAGGGTAAGAAGGAAACTTTTTTCTTTTTGTGGATGACATGAAGATTGGCAATAGGTCAACACCCTAGAGGGAATTAATAACAATGGAAATTATCTATAAAAATGCGAAGAAGTGCAGAATCCAAAGGAGACGTGCAGAAATCCAAAGGAGCAGTATGTGATGGGGGTGAGGGGGTGAGAGGATGATGTGTACAGACCAGGAAAGAGACCTTGCAATGATAGTCTGAGGATCTCAAGGTGGTAACACAATGCAACAAGGCAGTGGCCAAAGCTAGAAAGATTCTAGACTGCATTCAGAGGGGAATAACCAGGCAAAAGGAGAAGGTGATAATGCCCCTGAACAGCCCATTGGTAATGTCTCACTTGGAGGATTGTCTCAGGTTTGGCAGCAATATCTCACTAAGGATATAAAAGACTTGAATCAGTTCAGAGGAAAGCAACCAAATGATATGAAGTTTGCACCAGAAGCCATATGAAAAGAGACTTCAAGACCTGAAAATGTTTACCCTAGAGGAAAGGGGAGATCTGATACAGATGTTTAAAATTCTTGAAAGGTATTAATGAACAAACGTTTTTCAGATTGGGAAGCTATAAAACTCGAGCATTGAAATGAAGCTGCAGGGTAGGTAAATTTAAAAGCAATATCAGGATGCTCACATGATATGATTGGGAAATAAATATGTTTTCTCCAAGCTTTGGAGACCTCCCTGCAATTACATCCAATTTCTGATAAATTATTTTACCCTTGGACCCTCTCTTCCCGATCCAGCTAAATTACTCTTTCTCTATGTGCACTGGGAAAAATTCGAGATGGCGGCTAAACAACGCAAGGAGATGTAGAAAGCATAATGGCAAATGAAATAACAAGCAGTCACCGATCTCCACCGACTTGCACACTGCTTCAAGAACTAACAAGAGGCCATTGTACAGCCGTTAGATGGAAGTTTCAGCCACCCATATGCCAAAATGGACTCAGTCTCTCAAACCCTTGAGGTCCAGAGTCGCATGGACAACATAGAGACCTGTGTGTTAGGTTTGGAAGACTTGGTCAAACCACAGCAGATAGTCTAGCAGCATTAAAAGAGACAGTCACACGGCAGATGACCTCGAGAATTGAGGCAGATGTAAGAATCTATGATCTGCTGGCCTAGCAGAGAGCATACAAAAAGCAGAACTAAGAAAGTTCCTGGACACTTGGCTGCCACTTAGATTGCACCTTAACTCTACAGTGGGTACACTTCAAATCAAGTGAGAATATCGTGTTGGGCCTCAGAGGGAAAGTGAGGTCAGGCCATGGATGGTCTTGGTGCAGTTCTTAAATTATGTATAGAAAGAAGCTGTGCTGCGGGCAGAGTGGTGTGATGGTCAGCTCGAACATGAGGGCCAAAGGGTCCTGATGTTCCAAGACTACTCTACTGCCTGGTAGCACGGAGGAAAGAATTTGAGGAGGTTTGTGCTCACCTGTTTGAGTTTAAAGTCTGATTTCACTCTGCAGACTCCTGCTCATTTATGAGTATTGCACAATGGGATCTTTCAGACCTTTCATTCTTCTCAGGAGGCCAAAGACTTTCTTCTTCAAAATTTGGTCTCCTAACCCCTTGGCTGGTGAAAGAGCTAGCCAGATATTGATATTTTGAGCAGCTATGGGCTGCAGATAGCCTTCTGGAAGATCCTCTATGGGTGGATGGGAATACCATCGGGTGGTGTGGCCGGGTTTTGCCACCTAAATGCTGTACTGAGTCTATGGCTTTAAAGAATTTTTGCCATTGGTTGGCTGATAATTTGTAACTTGTGCATAACCTGGAAGCATATGGGATCCTCTCCCTTTTACTCTTGAGTCGCAGAGTCGCTTATTGCTTCTCTACAGATGAACATACAACACAAACTCAGATCCTTATCGGAGCTTATATATGATACTTCATATATATATATATATATATATGATACTTCACTTATATATGATACTTCCTCAGGCTCCCCCGATCGGGGTCGAGCACCTGAGCGGGCCAGCCAGCCTTCCCGCTCAGGGACTCCAGCCCAATCAGGGCTGTGGGAGGAGGAGCAGCCAAATAAAAGCAGCCGCCGCCGGCAGGAACATCAGAAAGCCCGCCGCCATCTTCAGGCTCCCCGATCGGGGTCGAGCACCTGAGCGGGCCAGCCAGCCTTCCCGCTCAGGGACTCCAGCCCATTCGGGGCTGTGGGAGGAGGAGCAGCTAAATAAAAGCAGCCGCCGCCGACGGGAACATCAGAAATCCCGCCGCCATTTTCAGGCTCCCCCGATCGGGGTCGAGCACCTGAGCGGGCCAGCCAGCCTTCTCCCTCAGGGACTCCAGCCCAATAGGGGCTGTGGGAGGAGGAGCAGCCAAATAAAAGCAGCTGCCACCGGCGGGAACATCAGAAAGCCCGCCGCCATCTTCAGGCTCCCCCGATCGGGGTCAAGCACCTGAGCAGGCCAGCCAGCCTTCCCGCTCAGGGACTCCAGCCCAATCGGGGCTGTGGGAGGAGGAGCAGCCAAATAAAAGCAGCCGCCGCCAGCAGGAACATCAGAAAGCCCGCCGCCATCTTTAGGCTCCCCCGATCAGGGTCGAGCACCTGAGCAGGCCAGCCAGCCTTCCCGCTCAGGGACTCCAGCCCAATCGGGGCTGTGGGAGGAGGAGCAGCCAAATAAAAGCAGCCACCGCCAGGCGGGCCCACGCCTGAGGGCCTCGCCAGAGGGCCCTTTGGCGTGGCCCTTAGGCAGGGCCAGTACGGAGGCCGATCCCGAGAGGAAGGAGCAACGAGTGATCAAAACGAGACCAATTCGAATAAGGAAGGAAAAACGCAAGTTCAGTGTGTCCTAAATTTACAGAGGGATTAAACCAAACATGTATAAGGCACAAATTTAAATAAAGCCTTAGATATATTGCATTTTATGCCAGTTAACCATCAGTTTTGTAGACCTGCCGAGTTGTCTGTATCCTGCCATTAATTGTCTACCACAGCAAGAATTAATACCTCAATTGTATTGGTAATACGCAGTCCAGTAAATTGTCTACTTAACTACTATATTAGTATCTGTTAGCTACCTGGATTACCTTATTAGTAGAATTTCTACCTAATTGCTTGTAGTGTCATCCAATCCAGCGTTCTTGCTTACACATTTGCCCGAACCGGTGCCACATAACATAACATACCTGTCTACCTGCACTCGCCCATAACTAACAGAAGACCAGTACTCAGGTACATATACATGCTTCCCTTTCGGTCATAGCTCAACCCTAGTCAGAGCACCAGACTCCTGGAGACAACAGACGCAGATATAACATGCTCCCAACACTCTGAACACACGAGGAACACTAGAAAGATGCACATATTCATAGCATTAGCCAGTATATATATCATCATAGCACTGCCCAGCTATTCAAATGCCTTCAACCCAGGTCCTAACTCCATACCAATACTGCGGAGCAATTGGAAGGAATGGACAGACAGGACCCATACATCCTCATCAGATGCCAGCCGTACAAATCATCCCCACCTGCTCCACATTGCCCTTCAACTCACTAACAAGTCCCAGATCAAGAAACACCAGCATCAACGACCATTGAAGTGCGCCCTCATCAACGCCAGATCAATTCGCACAAAATGGCCAGTGATCACCGACCTGATAACCCACCACGACCTCGACATCCTGATGATCACGGAGACTTGGTTATCAGACTATGACAACGTCATTCTCAACCAGATGATACCCCCCAAGTTCTCGCTCCACACTTGCCATACAGCCAACCAAAGAGGAGGCGGAGCTCTCATCCTTGTGAAAAATGAACTTCAATTTCAGCTGAGTGACACCACCAGCACAACCCACCTCAACATGATCTCCATCTCAAACAACAATTGCTCAATCAATCTGGTCTACAGGGCACCGACAACGTCACCAGAGGACCTATCAACAATCATAGACCTCACCTGCAACACAGATAAACCACAATCATCGAGCTGGCTATTAGGTGACTTCAACCTCCCCACCCTACAAGACGCCCAAACCACAACCTTTCTAGAAGCTCTTGTTGACCTAGGATACAGCCAGATAGTCAGAGCACCCACACATATGAAGGGAAATACATTGGAGCTGATCTTCGCTCCACAGGCGATCACAGAAGCAAACCATGATTTTGCAATAGCTATAACGCCGGTACCATGGTCTGACCACTTCTTGACCAGATTCCAACTACCCACCCACCTTAACAAACAGAACACCAACACCATCCCTCCCAAACCACCAGCAAGAAGATTTCGCTCCTTCGACAAAGAGGAAATACTAAAGAAAGTCCTTCCACCCCTAAACACCTCAGAACCTGGTCTAGACGATCTGATTAATACCTGGAATAACACCCTCAAGTCTAGCTCACAACTCCCAGATACGAATAGAAGGACTAGGAGCCGAGAACATGTAGCCTGGTACTCAAATGAACTACGCGCATCACTCCTCCACCTGCGCAAGCTCGAGAGACGTTGGCGTCGACCCCGATCCACCGAAGCTTATACAGTATACTATTCACACTTAAAAAAGCATCGCCAAGAAATAACGGAGAGAAGAAAACAGTTCTCCAGGACCAAGCAGGAAGTCAGTCCTCACATATGGGTGTCTTCGGTGCCGATGAAGCCCCAGCGGAGCATTTCCCTAGCTTTCTAAGAAAGCCTTTGGGAATGCAGGCACACATGCGCTGTTCCCTTCCCGCCTAAAGGTGCCATCTTACCTCAGTCTCTCTTTTTCCGAGAAGCCCACCGGACGTGTGTCCTGTCATCCTGGATAAAAGTTTGATTTTCGCTATTTTTTCTTCTAGGTTCGACGCCGGTTCCCCTCCCGCCGGGTTCGGTACACCAGTATCGAGCCCGATTCTTCTTTTTCGGTTTTTGCCCTTCGTGGCTGGCTTCGTGCCCTTTTTTGATTTTTCCCTGGAAGGCCGGTCCTTTGACCTCACGGGAACTCTTTTTCCCCCGATGGCTTCCAGCGGTTTCAAGAAGTGTGATCGGTGTAAGAAGTTGATGTCTCTCACCGACAGACACGACTGCTGCCTTCGGTGCCTCGGTCCTGATCACGACCCTAAGACGTGTGGACCATGTGGGAAGATGTCTTCCAAGGCACTCCAAAGTCGCCAGCAGCAGAAAGAAAGGCTTTTCTCGGACTCAGCCTCCGGCCGGGCCCGGACCTCGTCTGAGGCCTCGACATCTCGGGATTCGGATCCCGAGCGCCGTCGAAGCTCCTCGGACAGGGGGTCCCCCGACCGGGAACGCAAGAGGAAGAAGCGGCTTGCGAGGGCGTCGGAGGAGGAGGTCCCTGGCTCCTCGAGGGCCAGGTCTAAGACCCCCGACCGTCGCCCTGGGCCCGTGGAACAAGAGAAGCCTGCAAAAGTTCCTCCCGTGGAACCGGAGTCTGCTGGACATGTAAGCCCTGTGATCCTCGAGGACTCTCCTCCCAGAGAGCTGACGTCGGGCCCGGCACCGCCGGGGCCCGAGTCGGTGGCTGCTGCGTCTCCCGAGCTGAGTCTCAGGATGACAGCCTTGGAGAGCAGATTGTCTGCCTTCATGGAGCAGCAGCGGGCATTGATGGCCAGCCTGTCTGGCGCATCTGCCCCGACCACCGGGACATCGACATCGAAGTCAACCCCGGAGACCGAGCAGATACTCGAGTCGATCATGGCTCGAAGTCGACCTCGGTCGCGGTCCCCCTCGACCTCCCGTTCGGGACCGAGGGTGTCGACGCCGGTGCCTCCGGCGTCGGGGCGGGTGCTCCAGGGCCCCACGGGGTCGGATCCTGACTCCTCCTCGGACGAGTCCACCTGGGAGACGGAGGATGAGGAGTCCCCCGACACGTTCAAGACTCGGTGCGTCCCGTCGGACTCATCACAGTCTGAGCCCCGGAGTAGATCCCCTCCGGAGGATACCCGGTTCTCAGAGTTTGTCCGGGATATGGCCACCGCGTTGGCTATTCCGGCAGACCCCGAGGAAGAGCCTCGAGCTGAAGAGCTCGAGGCCCTACAGTACGACTCTCCTCCGAAGGAGGCCTTTACTGTCCCGGTTCCTCCGATGCTGGAACGGCTCCTCTTCCAGATGTGGGAGGCACCAGCCTCGGCGCCGGTTCTAAGCAAGCGAGTCGATTCCATTTATCGACTGCGGAAGAGCCCTGGCTTTCAGAAGGCGCAGCTACCACACCATTCCATGGTTATGGAATCGGCCATGCATCGCCTGAAGAGTCAGAAGATGCACTTTGCGGTGCCCCCCGGCAGGGAGGCCCGAAATCTCGATGGTGTCAGTAGAAAGTGCTTCCAGGGCTCGATGCTTGCTTGCCGTGTCCAGTCTTACCAGCTGTACATGGGCATGTACTTGGGAGACCTGGCCAAGGAGTTGGCCGGGTTCTCTGCTGGTCTCTCCGGGGAGCCCTTGCAGAGATTCAAGTCCTTGTCCTCGGGGATTCGGGACTGCTCGAAGTTCATGTCCCACACCGCCTACGATGGCTTTGAGGCTTCGGCCCGAGTTGCGGCAGCCGGCATCGCGGCTCAACACCAGGCATGGCTGCAGTCATCGGACCTCGAGCCATGGGTTCAGGACAAGTTGGTCGATGTCCCTTGCCGAGGTGAAAACCTTTTTGGCAAGCCCATGGTCATGAAGGCGCACAGCTCGAGACTGAGCACCTTACAAGGACAAGGCTGTCTAGGAAGACCTCTGCCCCTTCTCACAAGAAGAAGGCCTCGGGTAAGAAGCCCTTTTACCCGAGGAAGGGCACTGCCTACAAACAGTACCCTCAGTATCAGACTGCCCAAGCTGCACCCCAGGGTTAGCAAGCCAAGGGGCAGGGTAATGGGCCCCAGAGGCAGAGGACCCCCAAGCCTCCGGCCCCTGCTCCCACTCAGCAGGGTGGGGGTTTTTGACTCCTTGAGCATAGCCTCTCAATTCCTGCTCTCCCAACCCTGCACAGGAGGTCGCCTCGCCCTCTTTGCCCACCAGTAGCCCCACATCACTGGGGACAGTTGGGTGTTGAACATAGTCCACAGGGGCTATGCTCTGCATTTTCACCAACTGCCTCCGCCATACTTTCCAGGGGAACCTCCAAGGCCTCCCCTGCACACAGACCTTCTCCTTCAAGAGCTTCAAGGTCTGTTGGTGGACAGGGCGGTGGAGCCTGTGCCTCCCCACTTGCAAGGTCACGGATTCTACTCCAGGTATTTCCTAGTGCCCAAAAGAACCGGTGGCCTTCGACCCATTCTGGACCTCAGGAACCTCAACAAGTTCCTAGAGAAAGAAAAGTTCAAGATGCTTACTCTTGGAACACTTCTGCCCTACCTCCAGCAGGGAGATTGGCTATGCTCCTTAGATCTAAAGGATGCGTACACTCACATCCTCATTCATCCAGACCACAGAAAGTACCTCAGGTTCATTGTGGGAGGAAACCATTATCAGTACAGAGTACTGCTTTTTGGCCTCACCTCCGCTCCCAGGGTCTTTACCAAATGCCTGGCAGTGGTGGCGGCCTACCTGAGAAATCAGGGAATCTTTGTCTTCCCCTATCTGGACGACTGGCTCATCAGGGGTCAGACATGCCAGGAGGCCAGGCAAGCCACCCTCACAACTATTGCTCTTCTTCAAAGCCTGGGGTTTGTAATAAACTTCGCAAAGTCCACTTTGCTCCCCTCCCAGAACTTAGAGTTTATAGGAGCAAGGCTGGACTCTCTACTGGCAAAGGCTTTCTTGCCAGAAGACAGAGTACAAAGACTGATAAACTTAGCAAACCAGTTTCTCAGCAGGTCACTGGTCTCTGCCAGACTCTGCCTGAGGCTCCTTGGCCACATGGCTTCGACAGTACATGTGACCCCCAATGCCAGGCTCCATATGAGACCTGCACAGTGGTGCCTTCGGACTCAGTGGTCACAGGCCACAGGCAGCCTCAGGGACAGGATAAGGGTGTCCAGACAATTTCTGAACTCCCTCAGCTGGTGGTTGCACCCACCCAATCTACTAAAAGGGGTGCCCTTTCAAATTCCTGGGTACACAGTGGTACTGACCACAGACGCCTCCCTGCAGGGCTGGGGAGCTCATTGTCTGAACAAGTGCACCCAGGGCCTCTGGTCTCCTTGGGAGGCTGCACAGCAGATCAATCTTCTAGAACTCGGAGCTATTCGATTAGCACTCAAAGCTTTCTCTCCTACCCTGGCTCATCAATCTGTCCTGGTTCAGACAGACAACCAAGTAGCCATGTTTTATGTGAACAAACAGGGCGGGACTGGGTCCAGACTCCTCTGTCGGGAGGCTCAGGACCTTTGTTCATTTGCCCTCAAGCACAACATGCTCCTCAAGGCTGTGTACCTTCCAGGCCAGGACAACTACCTGGCCGACAGGTTGAGCAGGATTCTGCAGCCCCACGAGTGGCAGCTGCATCCTTTAGTAGTTCAGAAGATCTTCCTAAAATGGGGTCTCCCTTTGATAGATCTCTTTGCCAGCCCTCTGAACAAGCAACTGCCAAAGTTCTGCTCCAGGCAACTGCATCCTCTGAGAATAGCAGCGGATGCTTTTCTGATTCCCTGGTCTCAGGGCCTCCTGTATGCGTTTCCACCCACGCCCTTGGTGGCCCGAACTCTCTTCAAGATTCTTCAGGACAAGGCCTCGGTCCTGCTGGTGGCTCCCAGGTGGCCGAGACAGCCTTGGTTTCCACTTCTGCTTCAACTGGCGGTGGATCCCCCACTGCCTCTGGGGTTGCAACCCGAACATCTCTCACAGGAGCAGGGTTCCCTTCTGCACCCCAATCTCAAAGCTCTCAATTTGATGGCCTGGAGGCTGCAAGGGTAGTTTTGGCTCCCTGGGGCCTACCTCAGGAAGTTGAGGAGGTTGTCCTAGCCTCTAGGAAACAGTCCACTAGGACAACCTATGCTCTCAAATGGAAAAGGTTTTCTGTGTGGTGTCAGCTACGTACAGAGGATCCTTTCTCCTGTACTGTGCAGTAGTGCTTCAGTACCTACTGCACTTGTCCAATCAGGGACTTAAGTCCAATTCTGTTTGGGTCCACCTCTCAGCTCTAGCAGCTCACCACTCACTGGTGGAAGGACATTCTCTGTCGGTTCACCCCTTGGTGTCCCGTTTTCTCAGGGGCTTGCTTTTGCTCAAGCCTCCAATCCGTCTTCCTGCTCCTGAGTGGAAGCTGAATGAGGTCTTGCAGCAGCTGACTCGCCCACCCTTTGAGCCGATGGCTACTTGCCATCTCCGCTTCCTGTCCTGGAAGACACTCTTTTTGGTAGCCCTTACCTCGGCTAGGCGAGTGAGTCAGCTTCAGGCCCTGGTCTGTGATAGGCCTTACACTCGCTTCTATAGGAACAGGGTAGAACTTAGGACTCATCCAAAGTTCCTCCCCAAAGTTGTCTCCTCCTTCCACCTTAACCAAGAGGTGGTTCTTCCAACATTCTTCCCTAGGCCTCATGCAAGCCAGGCTGAAGCAGTTCTGCATAACCTGGACTGTAGGAGGGCCTTATCCTTCTACCTTGACCGTACGCAGGGGCATAGAAGGGCTACTCAGCTCTTCGTGTCTTTTGACCCTAATAAGTTGGGGTTGGCTGTGTCCAAGCGTACCTTGTCCATCTGGGTTGCTGACTGTATCACCTGGGCTTATAGGGCGGCTGTCCTTCCTTTGCAGGGTCGGGTCATGGCCCACCGTGTCAGGGCAATGGCTGCCTCAGTGGCTCATCTCCGCTCTGTGCCCTTGGTAGACATCTGCAGGGCTGCAACTTGGTCTTCAAGCCAGACTTTTGCGGCCCATTACTGTCTGGAGAGGGAGTCCCGTTGGGACAGTGCCTTTGGCCAAGCAGTACTCCAGAATCTCTTTGAGGTTTAGGCAACTCCTGCCCTCCTGCCCTCTGTTGGGCTACTGCTGGAGGTTGTGTCAGTGAAAAGCCTTTTTTTGCAGCTGGGACTAGAGGGAGTCCTCTTGTTCAGCCTGTGTTCCTTGGTAGCCCAGAGCTAGGGAGTCACCCATATGTGAGGACTGGCTTCCTGCTTGGTCCTGGAGAAAGAGTAGTTACTCACCTGTAACAGGTGTTCTCCAGGAGCAGCAGGAATCAGTCCTCACAACCCTCCCTCCTCCCTTTGGAGTTGCAGTTGTACATAGTTTATTTTTCATTTTTGTGTGCTGTTCTTAGCTATGTCATTTGACTGAGGTAAGATGGCACCTTTAGGCGGGAAGGGAACAGCGCATGCGTGCCTGCATTCCCAAAGGCTTTCTTAGAAAGCTGGGGAAATGCTTCGCTGGGGCTTCATCGGCGCCGATGACACCCATATGTGAGGACTGATTCCTGCTGCTCCTGGAGAACAGCTGTTACAGGTGAGTAACTACTCTTTCCATACAGACCTCCTGAAACGATCAATAAACAAGCACCATGACTTATTCAACATAGTAAAAAACATTAGCACGAGAACCAACCCCGGAACAAACACACATAATTCAACCCCAGGATTATGCTGATTACTTAAAATCAAAAATGATCCAGACAGCCAAAAGCTCCAGCCTCACCAGACTCTCTCCTCTACCCATGACACCGCACCCATCCCCACTGACCAAATTCCACACCATATCGCCCAAAGACATTGAAAATACCATTGCTTCCATCAACGCTACCACTGCGCCAAATGATCCCTGTCCAACGTCCTGGATAAGAGAACTCCGCTGTGAACTAAGCCACTTCCTAAATAAAATCCTAGAACAATCGTTCGCAACGGGTACCTTCCCACAAAGCCTAAAACATACCTCCATCATGCCTCTACTGAAGAACAATAAACTGGACCCTCTAAAGGTCGAATCATACAGACCGATATCCAGCATCCCACTGTTAGCCAAAATAATTGAAAAGGTAGTGCAATGACAAATCCAACAACACATCAATACTGAAGCCCCCCTGGACCCATCCCAACATGTCTTCAGGGAAGCACATGGCGTTGAGACCCTCCTTATCACCCTCTTCAACACCATAATTACAGGAATAGATAACATCCGACAAGGTTTTGTCCTTATATTCATGGACATTGCAGCTGCGTTCGACTCAGTAAGTCATCAAATACTTATCGAACGTCTTGAAGAAAAAGGAATCCATGGCTCAGCACTAAGCTGGTGCAAATCCTACCTGTCTAACAGATGGCTACAAGTGAAGATCGGCGCTACAACGTCAGACCCATTCCTACAAGAACAGGGAGTACCTCAAGGCTCCTTGCTATCCGCGATATTGTTTAACATCTACATGCGACCTGATTCAATCTTTTAATGTAGCCTGCCTAGCATATGCAGACGATATTCTCCTCTATATGCCTTTTACAACGGACCAACCTGATTTTACTCCACTAATTAGCTGTATCAATGCAGTTGAGGAGTGGCTCCTCACACAGAGCTTGCGAATCAACCATAGCAAGACTGACGTATTGTTCATCTCGAAGAACCAGAACTTCGCACCCCCACTCACACTAAAGGTAAAGAACACAGAACTGACAGATAAACCCACTATCCGATACCTAGGCATCACCCTTGACCAAAGGATGGACATGAAAACACATATAAAAAACACAGCAAAATCAATTTACCACAAAATACGGACACTTCGTCATTTACGACCACTACTTGAGTACACGGATTTCAGAACAATCTACCAAGCCCTGGTGATGCCACACATTGATTTCGCAAACGCAATCCTGTATGGGCTCCCACAAGCAACTCTAAACCCTCTCCAATTGGCAATGAACACAGCCGCTAGGGTGCTAGAAGGAATGTCAAGGACTGACCACATCACTCCAATCTTGAAAAAGCTCCATTGGTTACCAATTCAAGCCAGAACCCAATATAAGATCATAATTATAACCTTCAAAGCCCTGAACAATCAGACCCCCACAGCCATCACTGAGCCACACCCCCACAGCCACACACCTCAGCCAGACCCCCACAGCCACACACCTCAGCCACACACAGCCACACACCACAGCTATCACTGAGCCAGACCCCCACAGCCACACACCTCACCCCACAATAGAAGCAGAAGATCAGCAGCAGTAAACACCCTGATAATTCCGAAGGAAACATCAAGATGCACAAAGGTAACAACTAACAGAGCCTTCAGCATCTATGCCCCCAGAGCCTGGAATGCCCTCCCACCTGACATAAGAGTTATCACCAACCTAACCCAATTCAGGAAGGCCCTAAAACACTACCTATTCACAAGATACTTCTCAGTGTAGACCCGATAGGGAAATACACTCCCCATGTAAATAACTGTAGATACTTGTCAATGTAATAAATGTTGCTGTTTACCCTTGTTATCCAAGTTTCAATCCCTGTTCAAATGTGAATACATTGCATTTAGCCTGCAGTGTATATGTTTGTTGGATATACACCGCACTGATGTTAATAGCGCGGTATAAAAGAAATGTTAAATAAATAAATATAGAAAACAGCTCTGTTTTCTCACCTTATCATAATATTATTCATTTAGCAAATCATAAATGGAAAAGGCAAACCTCAGAAAACTCCAAAAGGTACCAATAGCCACACAGGTGGGTTCAGGTGTCCTTTTAAGTTTAACACATCAATGGTCTGCTTAAACTTTTCCTATATCAAAAAGTGGATGCCACAACCAAACATTTTCACCATAATATGATAACATTCCATCTAACAAAACATTTCATCTAATTCTATGTTGTTGTCATATGTTTTAAATTCTTCAACACCAAGCTTCCACCACTCGAATCAAGGAAATCAGCCCCGACGCCCGCTTGGATGTCCCTCCAGCGTTTCGCCTCAGCTGCTTCAGGGGAATAAAACTATAGTGATAAAAATCAAATAAATTCTTTGCTTTAACTTACATACCACGACTCCAAAAAACACCACCTTTTCAATACCTAAATACAGATTCATCTTACCCATCCGGCGTTCTTGAATCTCATATCTCATGCCACCTCACCGGAATACTTAAATCTCTTTCTGTGTGTCATGGTCTCTCCCTTCCCAACACCACTACTTTCAACTTACAAGCGCTGCTCAAGCATAAATATAGCCAAAATGGCGCCGCCTACTTCCATTCTTAAAGCAATCACCAATGGGAACATCATACGTCATACAGAAATTATCCAATCAATGCAGGAGTTCAACCCCTCGGGAATAACAGTCCCCAGTAAAAAAAAAAAAAATCCAGTGCTGCTCCCTATAGGCTAAATGCTGCTCACGCGTCATTTCCCTATACCCTGAACCTATCCACTTTATACAGAAACATTGTAGATCTAAAAAAACATTCCCTTGCTGTAGGCAATGTTCCACTATAGGAGCTTCTCGCCTTTTGCAACGTATTCTGCTCTTATGTTCTCCCAATCTAACCCAAAGGGGTTGAACGGTTTTCCCAACATATAGTCGGCAAGGACAGAAAATACCGTAGACAATAAAATCAGATTCACACGAAGTGAATGATCTCAAAGTATACTCTCTAGGAGAATCGATCCGTTACCCACGCCACCCTCCGCAACCATGTAACCCCATTGCTCTTCCACCTCCACTGGTTGCCTATCCCTGCTCGCTTCCAATTCAAATTGCTTACTCTGGTCCACAAAGTTCTCTACACTAGCACCCCTCAATATTTGGCAGACCTCATCAACTTTCACTCTCCCAGGCACACTCCTCGTTGCTTCCACCTCAACCGCCTCACCCTCCCTTCCCCTTCATCTGCTCACCTGCCATCCACCCGCTCTTCTGCCTTCTTCTTCTCCAGCCCGGCTCTTTGGAATGCTCTCCCCTCCTCCTTACGTTTAGAGACCCATCATACCACCTTCAAACAAAATCTGAAGACCCATCTTTTCTCCCTGGCCTTTGACCTTCCCTCCCCTTTCGTGTGACCTTCTTGCTTTCCTTACCCTTTTGTTTCTGTCTTGGAATATGTATTCTCTCCCGTCTCGTCTTCTCTCTCCTCCCTCTTCTTCTTTCCTGTCAAAGCATTGTAACTTCCTTTCTTATTTTCACTGGCCCCCAGCCTTGACTTTTCTTTGTTTTTTGGAAAATTGTACACCGCCTTGATTCCTGCAGAAAGGCGGTTTTATCAAATTCAATAAACATAAACATAAGTTACTGCACATGCAGCACAATGTCCACATTTTACATTCCCAAACTGTTGCTCTTGTGCAACCTCCACGGGCCGTAACCGGGAAGGACTTAATATCTCTTTAAGATTGGGATTCCTTTGCCAAACACACCGAGGACTCTTGGTCTCCAATCCTGGTACTGTACATAGTACATTGGCGTGTTTTCGCAAAATCCGCTGTATCTGCATACTTAATGGGGGAAAAATGAGAAATAAAATTGACATATTCATCTTCTCCATAGGTTCTAGCCTTAGGGGATAATAACCAATTTCTATCATTAAATAATGCTCTCTTATAAGCACATTCTAATACTCTGACGGGATAGCCCCTCTCTACGAAATCATTTTTGAGGGACTGTGCTTGAACCTTAAAATTCTCTACTGATGAACAATTCCATCTATACCGAATAAACTGTGAAAAAGGCAATCCTTTTAATAGATTCAACGGATGAGCACTGGAAAAATGCAGGAAAGTATTCCTATCAGTGTCCTTCTTATACACCGTAGTGTGAATCTGATTTTGCTTCGTAAGAATGCGAGTTCCAAATGGAGCATATTCAAAAGGACCCAAGAGGACATTATATTTTTTATTTTGGCAAACTCATGGGTCGGTCAATGCTATTTTAAAATGTATATTGCCCTAATAATTACAATTCAATAATCTTTGCTGAGTTGATGCAAGGCCATTCCCTGGCAGTGGACACTCAGATCATTTTGGGGGAAATATTTTAATTGTGTTTTAGATGATACTATGGATCGATCTTCAGGATCCCTGAATACTATGGCTAAGCAACAACATCGGTAACTGGGCTATTGTGAGGGCTAAGAGTTAGTGGACATCTGGAGAATGTTACATCTTTTAAATAAAGACCATACATATCTGTCGAGAGACCGTGGAACTTGGTCGCCTATGGATTATTTCTTGGTCTCTAGACAGACGTTGGAAAATATTCAGAAGGCAGAGATAGGTCCGCTAAAGTATCTGATCATGCTATGGTGTGGGTGGATCTATGCTGGTCAACTCCATAACGATTTCCTATTTGCTTGTATGGAGATGAAGGTTTCCAGAAGACTTTGAAACAATGGGATTTATATGAGAATACTAACGCTCAACATAATGACAACCCTCACTATTTTGGAACATGGCCAAAGTTTTTCTTAGAGGAGCTGTCCTCAGATATACAATCAAATGTAGGAAAGATGTGAACAAAAGTCTGCTTGAGCTAGAACGTCAATTAAAACATTGTAGATGGTACGTGTCTAATCCCATGGCAGAATTGCAGATGAATTTAATAAAGGTACTGGTGTGCTATAGGTACAAACTGTTTCATTTTGGGAATAAAGAGAGTATGTACCGTGTTTCCCTGAAATTAAGACCTATCCTGAAAATAAGACCTAGCACGTTTTCCTGTGATTACCGTAATATAAGCCCTACCCTGAAACTAAGACCTAGTGCAGATCATGTCTGACAGATTCGGTACCGGGGGGGGAGGGGGTCCCACCAAGAAGGAGCTTTCCTCCTGCTCCACTCCCTGACGCCGATCGGCTGCCGGTGTTGTGCTGCGGGCCTCTTCCTTCTCTCCAAGGGGCTCTCTTTCAGTTGTTGCTGCTGTTGTGCTGATTGGCTTCGGCGGGTGGACCGGGGAGGAGCTTTCCTCCTGCTCCACTCCCCGACGCCGATCGGCTGCCAGTGCTGCGCTGCGGGCCTCTTCCATCTCTCCAAGGGGCTCTCTTTCAGTTGTTGCTGCTGTTGTGCTGATTGGCTTCGGCGGGTGGACCGGGGAGGAGCTTTCCTCCTGCTCCACTCCCCAACGCCGATCGGCTGCCGGTGCTGTGCTGCGCTGCGGGCCTCTTCCTTTTCTCCAAGGGGCTCTCTTTCAGTTGTTGCTGCTGTTGTGCTAATTGGCTTCGGCGGGTGGACCGGGGAGGAGCTTTCCTTCCTGCTCCACTCCCCGATGCCGATCGGCTGCCGGTGCTGTCGCCGCCCACAGCAGCAGCAACAGCATACTGTGGTAACACTTCACTGATTGGCTGACTGTCATGAGGTGGCAGCCAATCAGCTTCAAGTGCTACCGGTATCAGTACTGTCACTTCACTACGGTACCGTACTTACCCTAAGGTCCTTTAATGGTACGGTAGATTTAAACTGAATATTTTGCCCCCAGACAAGAAGAGTGCAAAAAAAAAAGAGCTATTCGGATTGTTCATGAATAAATGTGGATTGTTGTATATGAAAGAAAAAAAAAAATAAGGCATCCCCTGAAAATAAGCCCTAGTGTATCTTTTGGAGCAAAAATAAATATAAGACCCGGTCTTATTTTCGGGGAAACACGGTAACTGTCTTCTCTGGTAGGACAGGGTAGGAGACCATCAGACCTGGGATATACAAGAGCGGGTGAGGACTCAGCAGGATGAAATCAGGGATGCTTTCCAACTTTTCTATTAAGGCTATGTCAGCGGACCTAGGTGAAATTTATCACACAAGACAGTACTTTGAGAACTGTACCCTGTCACAGGCTATAGCAGAACAACTCGAGGCCTTGAAGGCACTGAATTTGGTGGAGGAAATACAGTAAACAATGAAGCAGCTGTAATCATGTTAGGTGCCATGGCCAGATGAGCTTAGCAGTGAATTCTGTAAGATTTTGCAGTGTAAGTGTAGTATGCCTTTGAGCGAGTTATATGTTGGCCATAGGAGAATTCCATATGGTGGGAATGAAGCTCTTATTACTGTCATCTCAAAGCTGGGAAAGGATCCACTCCAGCTGGGATTGTACCACCTGATATCTCTGTTAAATGTGGATCAGAAAATCTTTGCCAAAGTAGTGGAAGATCAGTTGACAGAAGTGGTGCTGTCTTTGATACATAGGGTGGGCTTAAGAGGTGAGCCAGAGAGGCATTGGCTCAGGGAACACCATAATAGGGGCACAGGAAGCCTGCTTCCAGGGCTGCAGCTGTTTTAAACATTAACACAGCCACGGAAGCATTTGATTTTGCTCCTACAGCTGTATTAATATTCAGCACAGCCATGGGAGCATTAATAGAGCTGCAGGAGCAAAAGGAAATGCTCCCTCAGCTGTATTAATGTTCAATACAGCCAGGGGAGTACTGGCTTTTGCTCCCACAGCTGTATTAATGTTCAGCATAGCCACGGGAGCAAAAGCAAATGCTCTCTCAGCTGTATTAATGTTTAATAGAGCCAGGGGAGCATTTGCTTTTGCTCCCGTGGCTATGCTGAACATTAATACAGCTGTGAAAGCAAAAGCCAATACTCTCAAGGCTGTATAAATGTTCAGTACAGCCAGGGGAGCATTGGCTTTTGCTCCCATGGATGTATTAATGTTCTGCACAGCTGTGGAAACCTTTGTTTTTGCTCCCTTGGATGTGCTATACTCAAGCTGCCAGCACCACAGCATCAATATAGCACCACCATGGAAGCAAAAGTAAATGTTCCCGCGGCTGTGCTGAGCATTAATACAGCCACGAGAGCAACACCAAATGCTCCCGGGGCTACATTAATATTCAGTACAGCCAGGGGAGCATTTGCTTTTGCTCCTGTGGCTCTATTAATGTTTAATACAGTCATGGGACCTATTTCTGTATTCATGTTTAATACAGAAATAGGTCCTTTGCATTTTACGCCCCAAGAATCTGGAACAGCCTCCCCCCACACCTCCGAGCAATTAGAGACCTTCCTCAATTCAGAAAAGCTCTAAAGCATCATCTATTCCTCCTCCATTTTTTCTCACCTTAATAACCCTCCACCACACTAATATTCCTCCACCCAAATCTTTACTCCCTCACAACCTGATCCATAACTAAGAATATACCTGACCACCATATCAGGTACATCTCACAGTCCCTACATTCTAATACATGATTCACTATTAATTTCTAACCTGGAAATCTGTAAATAGTTCACAATAACTCTGTTATTGGCATGTTAGTTACCTCTTACCACGTTCAGTCCAAGTTTATTTTCCTGTTACAATGTAAGCATTGATATCATTGTTCTGATGTAATGCAAATGTTATTGTTGTATGTAAACCGCACTGACCCTGAATAGTGCGGTATATAAGAATGAATAAATAAATAAATAAATAAATAAATGGGAGCAAAAGCAAATGTTCCCAAAACTGTGTTGCTGAAGGGAGGGGGTGGCTGATACTGTGGCTGGGGGGGGGGGTCTTGAAATGAGCTAATACTGGGGCTGTGGGGAGCAGGAAATGGGCTGATGCTGAGGGGACTGGAAATGGGCTGATGCAATGGACTGGGGGAATGAAAATGGGCTGATGCAGGCACTGGGAGGCTGGCTAGGACTGGAAATGAGATAATAGGTCTGGAGAGATGGGATTGAAAGGGGGCTGATGCTGGCAAATGCTAGGGTTGCAGTAGGGAAAAGAGGGCGTGAAAAGGGAGAGGAGAATATTGTGGGAAGTGGAGAATAAGCAAATTCAACCAAGGGAAGGTTGAGAGGGAGGGGTATAAGAACGCATGCTGGGGTAAAAGGAGGAAAGTCAAGGTTAATGAATACTGGAGAAGGAAGGAAGTGGGTGAGTGCTGGGAAAGAGGAGGAGGGCAGGTACTAAGGACATGGGATGTGGGAAAGCAGGGACTCTGATAGGTGGAGACTCTAAGATTGGGTGAGAAAACAGAAGAAAGACTCTGAGGCTGGGTATTGGGAGGTTAAAGGGGGGGGGGCGTTTGAGGCTTGGGTGGGATTGTGATTGGGACCTTGGAGTTATTTGGAGGGATAGTGGGGACTAAGAAATTAACCAGAGATTGAGGACAGTGGGAATAAGGTGATTGATGACGAGTAGGACTGTGAGACCAAGTGCAGAAATATGGGGAGGTTTGAAGGACCTGGAGGATTTGAGAAGGGAAGGGGTTGCGACAGTTGAAAAGGACAAAGTGCTATGGAGTGGATGAAAGACACAGGAAGGGAAAGGTCTTCCTCGAAGCAGGTGAAAGAGGGTAGAAATGGGGGAAGTGAAAGGGAAAATGGAAGTCTGGATGGGGGTAAGACACAAAGGGCTTGGAGCTGAAGAGAGGATGCCTGCTAAAGAATGAGCTGGGGCTGATGAGAAGCAGAAGTTGGTAAATGAGACTGCGGAGGAGATGAGTAGAGAGGGAGGAAATGGCAAACTAGAAAGTGGGTGAAAAACAGGGCAGGGGGATAGGAGACTGGTAGGGCTGCCAGCTAGCCAGTTTTCAGCTGGCCTGGCTGATTTTTATATGGCCAGGCCGGCTGCCAGCAGAGAACTAAAACCGGCTGTTGAAAAGCAAGTTTTTTTACTCTGGTGGGACCAGGGGTCAACTCTGTCTCTCTCTTTTTGTCTCCCCGCAGCCTCATACTCTCTTCTGATCCAGCCGCAGTTGCTACATCTTACAGAGCCGTGACTGCGATAATAATAATAATGGAAAAACAAAACAAACAGGTGCGCAGCCGCTGTGGAGCCTTCCAGCCTGTGCTATTGAACCTCTGCTGCTGCATCCTGCCCCCAAAAGGAAGTTACGCTACAGGGAGCAGGACGCAGAAGCAGAGATTCAGTAGCGCAGGCTGTAAGGCTGGGCAGCTGTTTTGTTTTTATTGCTATCACAGCTGCAGCTCTATAAGATGGATTGGAGGATTGGTACGGAGGATTGGCTGGATTGGAGAAGAGTAGGGTTTTTAAAAATTATTTCTATCACAGCTGCGGCTGCTGAATGTGGGGGTAGGGAAGAGAGAAGGGGGATAGGGTGGATCAGTGAGGGGTACGGAAGAGAGATAAGGAGATGTTGGATCATGGAGGGGTAGAGGAAGACTGGTGTGTTAGACACAGGGAGGGGGAGGCGGAAATAAGGAGATTGAGGATATACAGCATTGGAGGGGGAAGGAACAAAGTTGGTAGTGGCAGATAGTAGGTTGGGAGAAGGGGGAAGCATGTTAGGAGGGTCTGATGCTTGGGTATGACACAGGTAGGGTTGCCAACTGACCGATTTTAGGCCAGCCTGGCCGGTTTTAGGGGCCGGAGGCCGGCAGGACTATAAAATCGGTCAATGAAGGCCCACATTTCTGCTGATCACCAGCCTCAGCTCAGCTCCCCATCCCCGGCCTGCCCTTGCTCTGCTGCCGCTTTTCCTGTTCCGTTGGCGCAGATGGCGGCACCAGCGGATCTCCGATTTAAGAAAAAACAAAAAAGAAGGTGGGTCTGTACGACTCCGCACTTAAAAGGCTGGTCTGGTCCTTCCCTCCTCTGACATATGCTCACATCAGAGGGGGTGGGACCGAACCATCCAAGCACAGAGTCGCAAAGACCCACTGTTTTTTTTTGGGGGGGGGGGGGTTGGAGGAAGGGGGAAGCAGGATGGGGAGAGGAGTTGATACTGGATATGAGGGCGAGAGAGGAGAGCTAGTGAAAGACTAGGAAATAAGAGGCTAGGGAAGGAGAGAGCTAGGAAATGGGAGGGTTGGGTTGAGGGAAAGATGGAAAGCAATAGCTAGATACAGTAAAAAGGGTGAAATTGAGGAGTCATTGGTAAGAAGAAGGAGTGGAATCTTGACAGAGAAGCAGAAAAATAAATGGAAGAAAACTGAAAAGAAGAGATCAGTGTTAAAAACTGATATAAGGGAGGATGTGAAGACAGGAAAGAGAAGAAATGGCAAATGGAGAGGAGACCATGAAAAGAGAGCCGAGAAGAGAGAGGAAAATAAAAAACAGAGTCTGGGAACCAACACCATTAGAAAAATAAAATGATCCAACAACAAAGATAGAAAAAAATAATTTTATTTTCTATTCTGTAACTGGACAACATTAGGATTTGTAAAGCATATAATTGCCCTGGCTGCTTCCCAGTTACTTCCCTCTTAATGCCAATTCTTACATCTGCTGTCTTTTGTTTGCTTTGTACAATATAGGGGAAAATGCATTCCTTTTGGTTTCTCTGGTGTTGCACTGCATGCAGCGTCTGTCTTTCTGAGGTTTTTGTTTAATTTTTGTCTACATATTTCTATTTTCACTTTGTGTTGACTTATTGGTGAAAGCCTGTCTGTAATGTGTGTGTGAGATCAAGATTGGGTATTCTGTTAGCATGAAATTTCTGTTTAAGAATGTGTAGTAATCTGGCTTGTTCAGCTTTCATAATAGGTTTATTTATGTTTTAGGGCCCAATGCAATATTTACAGTGCTGCTTTTTTATAGGTAGGGTCCTTGTATGGACAAGGTATGGTAGATTTGATCTTGGTCCCAAATGACTTTTTTGTATTCCACGGCTGGCCCAACCTCAGGTGATTGCTTCTGGGGGTCAGCAGCCAAACAATAAATTCTGACAGCCAAGAGGAACATACGAGTTAAGATTTCCTTAGGGTGCTAATACTTTGAATCAACTCTGGGACTGGCCCTGATTAATTCACAATATGTTTGGCATTGAGAGGGATTTTTTTCTCATATGGTAAGTTTTATGGGGAAGGTTCTAGCTCTGCTCTGCCCTGTGCAGATTGTTGGAGAAAAGGCTGGGGGGTGTGGTTTGGTGGCTGCAGAATATATGTTTGGCTTTAATGCCATATGGGAGAGAATATGTGTGTTGATCCTGAGAAGGATACTGTGGCTGAATAGGTGCTGAAGAGTCCAAACTCTTGTTACCACCCCCTCCTTGATTTAACCTGCAGACTCTAAAGCCTGCTCTGTTGTCCTCTCTGCAATTATTTTTTATGGGCAGGATGGGGTGGGGGCGGGCATGGTTATCCACAGGTGGCAGATTTTTCTCTTTCACAAAGTTGGCAACCCTAGATGCTGGCAAAGGAATGAGAAAGATGGGGAATGGAAAGACTAGAAAGCTGGTAAGTAGGTGCACAGTGAAAAGAGGAAGACTGAAGTTTGTAGGAAGGAGAAAGGAATGGAATGAAGCTATACTTAGGTAAAAAGTAAATGAGAGAAATAAAAGGATCAATGTCAGAGAGATGTAGGGAAGGAGAGGACGAAGAAAACGGAGTGTGAAGAAACAGAAAATGGAAATGGGATCTTGGAAAAGGACTTAGAAGAAAACCAACTAGAGGAAGTAGAAAAGAGAGACTGGGATCAACCAACTGGAAAAATAATATGATCAAATTAAAAAGATACAAAAGTGTGTCCATTTTTAGAGAATGAAATATGTCAGCTTTGAAAATACATATCTCTTATAGTTCATTACAGGAGGAAATGCATTTCTGTGTGTCGCAGCTCGGTTTCTGATTTTGGGGTTTTTCCGTTCATATTTTGTCTTTTGTAGTTTCTTTAATTCATGATGGTCTATGTTTTTCTCCAGGACCAAGCAGGAAGTCAGTCCTCACTTATGGGTGACGTCGATGCCGACGGAGCCCTCGCGGAGCAATTTTCCCCAGCTTTCGCAGAAAACCTTTGGGAATTGCAGCGCGCATGCACGGTCCCCTTCCCGCCCAGGGATGCCATCTTGCTCAGTCTTCTTTTTTCCGCGGAGCCCTACAGACGTGTCTGTTAACGCCACTGAAAAGTTGATTTCTTTGATTGTTTTCGTTAAAAAAAAAAAAAAATTTCTCGGTTCGTGTGTCCTCTTCCCGCCGGGCCTCGATATCCCCTATTGGGCCCGTTTACGTTTTGTTTTTTTCCCAACTGGCGTTCCCGCCACTTTTCCCTTCATCCCTGGCAGCGCGGTCTTTCGACCTTGCAGGGGCCTTTTTTCCCCCGATGGCTGCCAGCGGTTTTAAAAAGTGTGATCGCTGTGTCAGGCTCATGTCTCT
This sequence comes from Ichthyophis bannanicus, assembly GCA_033557465.1. NCBI lineage: Eukaryota > Metazoa > Chordata > Amphibia > Gymnophiona > Ichthyophiidae > Ichthyophis > Ichthyophis bannanicus. Next base: position 888,313,465 of record CM066031.1, on the reverse strand, counting down.
TACTGACACGCATGACTGCTGCCTCCGCTGCCTTGGGGCCGAGCATGACCCTATGAGCTGCGGCCCGTGCAGCAAGATGTCCTCGAAGGCGCTGAGGAGTCGGCAGTCGCAGAGGGACCGGATCTTCTCTGACTCCGCGCGGACCTCGTCAGAGGCCTCTACGCCTCGTGGCTCCGGTTCGGAGCATCGTAGGAGTTCTTCTGAACGGGGCTCCCCCAGCCGGAAACACCGGCGGGAGAAGCGGCCCGCGAGGGTGGAACCGGGCGGCGAGCCTGGTCCTTCTAGGGCCAGGTCGCTTAGCCCGGTCCGACACCCCGGGCCCTCAGAGGAGGAGAGGCCTTCGAAGATTCCTCGTCTCGAAGTGGAGTCGCCTGGACACGTGAGTGATATAGTCCTTCTGGACTCCCCCACGGATGAGCCGACGTTGGGCCCGACGCCGTCGGGGCCCGAGTCGACGGCTGCTGGGTCTTCTGAGCTTGATCTCAGACTGACGACCTTGGAGCGCAGTATATCTGCCTTCATGGACCAGCAGCGGGCATGGATCACCGGCCTCGCCAGTGCATCTGCCCCGACCACCGGGATGTCGACGCTCAAGTCGACCCCGGAGGCCGAGCCGATCCTCGAGTCCATACGAGCTCGAGTCGATCCTCGGCCTAGGTCTCCCTCGGCTTCCCGTTCGGGACCGATTTCCTCGACGCCGGCCTCGGCATCGGGGCGGAGGTCCCCGGGCCCCGCCCGCACGAAGCCGCTCGATTCCTCCTCGGAGGAGTCGGGCTGCGACACGGAGGAGGACGAGTCACCCGGTTCTTTTCAGACTCGGTGCGTCCCCTCCGACTCGCCCGAGTCGGAGCCTCGGAGGCGGTCCCCCCCGGAGGATACCCGGTTCTCCGATTTCGTGAGGGATATGGCCAAGGCTTTGGCCTTCCCCGTGGATCCGCAGGAGGTGCCCCGAGCCGAAGAGCTCGAGGCCCTTCAATACGACTTCCCCCCGAGGGAGGCCTTCACTGTACCGGTTCCCCCGATGCTGGAGCGGCTTCTCTTCCGCATGTGGGAGAGCCCAGCCTCGACGCCAGTGTTGAGCAAGCGGATCGATTCCATGTATCGAGTCCGCAAGAGCCCCGGGTTCCAGAAGGCGCAACTTCCACACCACTCCATGGTGGTGGAGTCGGCCATGCATCGACTTAAGAGTCAAAAGATGCACTCCTCGATGCCCCCGGGGAAGGAGGCCCGGAGCCTGGATGCCCTCGGTAGGAAGTGCTTCCAGGGCTCTATGCTTGCTTGTCGGGTCCAGACATATCAGCTGTACATGGGTATGTACCTCCGAGACCTGGCGAAAGAACTTCAGGGTTTCTCTGCCGGTCTCTCCGAGGAACCCTTGCAGCGGTTCCAAGCCTTGTCCTCCGGGATTCGAGAGTGTTCGAAGTTCATTTCTCGAGCGGCCTATGATGGCTTCGAGGCCTCGGCTCGAGTAGCCGGAGCCGGCATCGGGGCTCGCCGCCAGGCTTGGCTTCAGTCATCCGACCTCGAGCCCTGGGTGCAGGACAAGTTGGTCGATGTCCCTTGCAGAGGGGAAAACCTCTTCGGCAAACCCATGGCCGAAAAGGCGGCGGAGCTCGAGTCGGAGACTCTCACCAGGACTCGCCTTTCTAGAAAGTCCTCTGCCCCTTCACAGAAGAAGAAGGGCTCAGGGAAAAAGCCTTTTTACACGAGGAAGGTGTTTGCTTATACGCATCACCAACCACAATACCCGGCCACAACCCCCCTTCAGGGGCAGCGGCCTAGGGGACAGGGTAACGGATCCCGGAAGCAGAAAGCCCCCAAACCCGCCACACAGGCCCCGGCCCAGCAGGGCGGGGTTTTTTGACTATGCCAGCATAGCCCCTCCCCCTCAGGGGCCTTCGCCCGCTACGGGGGGTCGGCTGACCCACTTTGCTCACAGGTAGTCAGCCATAACATCCGAGGCCTGGGTATTGCAGGTGGTTCGAAAGGGCTACCTCCTACATTTTCACCAGGTGCCTCCCCCCTACTTCCCAGGGGAGCCTCCCAGACCCCCTCTGCACAGGGACTTACTTCTTCAGGAGCTGCAAAGTCTGCTTCAAGAACGGGCGGTGGAGCCCGTGCCCCAACACTTGTGGGGCCACGGGTTTTACTCGAGGTACTTCCTGGTTCCAAAGAGAACAGGAGGCCTCAGGCCCATTCTAGACCTACGCAACCTCAACAAGTTCCTGCAGCGGGATAGGTTCAAGATGCTTACCCTTGGAACCCTGCTGCCCTACCTCCAGCGGGGAGATTGGCTATGCTCCTTGGATCTAAAGGATGCTTATACCCACATCCTTATTCATCCGGACCACCGGCAATACCTAAGGTTTGTGGTGGCGGGGAATCATTATCAGTACCGAGTACTGCCCTTTGGCCTGTCCTCCGCTCCCAGGGTGTTCACGAAGTGCCTGGCGGTGGTGGCCGCCTTCCTAAGGCTTCAAGGCCTCTTCGTCTTCCCATACCTGGACGATTGGCTCATCCGGGCATCGTCTGCTCCAGAGGTCGCCCAGGCCACCCAGCGTACGGTGGCCCTGCTTCAGCACTTGGGCTTCGTCATAAACTTTGAGAAGTCCGCTTTGCTCCCCTCTCAGGACCTCGAGTTCATAGGGGCACGGCTGGACACTCAGCAGGCTCGTGCCTTCTTGCCTCTGGAAAGGGCCAACAGGCTCACGGCTCTAGCCGGCAGGTTCAGCGGCAGGTCGCCGGCCTCGGCCAGACAGTTCCTGCAGCTACTCGGACACATGGCCTCCACGGTCCATGTCACTCCGAACGCCCGTCTACATATGCGGCCTGCTCAGTGGAGCCTTCGCACTCAGTGGCATCAGGCCACAGGGAGGCTGTCGGACCTGATACAGATTTCCGACCGTCTGGTCTCCTCCCTGCACTGGTGGCTTCACCTGCCCAACCTAGTGCTCGGCATGCCTTTTCAGTCTCCCCCACCATCCTGGGTGCTCACGACAGATGCCTCCCTCCTGGGATGGGGGTGCATTGTCGAGGGACATGCACTCAGGGCCTTTGGACGCCGCCCAGCAGATAAACTTCCTGGAGCTCCAGGCGATCCGCCTAGCTCTGCGGGCCTTCTCTCACCTAACGTTCGGCCAGTCCGTACTGGTGCAGACGGACAATCAGGTTGCAATGTTCTGCGTGAACAAACAGGGGGTACGGGCTCCCTCCTTCTATGTCGGGAAGCCCGGAGGCTGTGCTCTTGGGCTGTCGATCACGACATCCTCCTCAAAGCGGTTTACCTGCCAGGGCAGGACAACTGCCTGGCGGACAAGCTGAGCCGGATGCTGCTACCACACGAGTGGAAACTGAACCCCGAGGTGGTCCAGCAGATCTTCCGCCGGTGGGGCTCTCCCACTGTGGACCTTTTTGCCAGTCCCCTGAACAGGCAGCTCCCCAGATTCTGCTCCCGGCACCCCCATCCTTCTCGGGAGGCGCCGGATGCTTTCCTCATCCTGTGGTCCACGGGTCTGCTGTATGCATTCCCTCCTACGCCACTGGTGGCCCGGACATTGTTCAAAGTTGTCCAGGACAGGGTCTCAGTGATCCTGGTGGCGCCTCGGTGGCCGAGACAGCCGTGGTTCCCTCTACTACTACATCTAGCGGTGGACACCCCTCTTCCTCTGGGGTTCCAGCCCGACATCCTGACCCAGGATCGGGGCACTCTTCTGCACCCCAACCTCCGGGCCCTACACCTGACGGCCTGGCTGCTGAAAGGGTAGTCCTAGCTCCGCTACGGCTAGCCCCGGAGGTGGAAGCCGTTGTCCTAGTTTCTCGGCGTCCTTCCACCCGGAAGTCGTACGCCCTCAAATGGCGTCGCTTCTCAGTCTGGTGTTCTCAGCGATCTGAGGACCCCTTCGCCTGTTTAGTATCGGTGGTGCTGCAATATTTGCTTCAACTCTCCGATCTAGGTCTCAAATCCAACTCTGTCAGAGTCCACCTCAGTGCTCTCTCTGCACATCGTTCACCGGTCGAAGGCCGGCCTCTCTCCTCGCATCCCTTGGTGGCGCATTTCCTCAGAGGCCTCCTTCTGCTTAAACCTCCGTTGCGCCCCCCAGCCCCTGACTGGGACCTCAACGTGGTTCTGCAAAGGCTTACCTGTCCGCCTTTTGAGCCCATGGCTACCTGCCCTCTCCGTTTTCTCTCCTGGAAAACTCTCTTCTTGGTGGCCCTCACTTCCGCTAGGCGCATGAGTGAGCTACAAGCCCTAGTGTCGGAGCCTCCGTACACTAGGTTCTACAAGAATAGGGTAGTACTGCGGATCCACCCCAAGTTTCTTCCAAAGGTGGTCTCCCACTTTCACATCAACCAGGAGGTGGTTCTTCCGACCTTCTTTCCCAGGCCGCACGCCAGCCGAGCAGAAACTGTGCTGCACACCCTGGACTGTAGAAGAGCCTTATCCTTCTACCTTGACCGTACGCGAGGGCATAGAAAAGCCGTCCAGCTTTTCGTATCTTTTGACCCCAATCGGTTGGGGGTACCTGTCTCTAAGCGTACTCTGTCCTCCTGGGTAGCCAACTGTGTCGCCTGGTCTTACGGGGCAGCTGGCCTCTCCTTGGAGAGTCGTGTCACGGCTCATCGGGTCAGGGCGAAGGCTGCGTCTGTGGCTCATCTCCGCTCTGTTCCATTGGCAGACATTTGCCGGGCCGCTACTTGGTCTTCAGGCCAGACCTTTGCGGCTCATTACTGCCTTGAAAGGGAGTCCCGCAGGGACAGCGCTTTCGGTCAGGCAGTTCTCCACAATCTCTTTGAGGTTTAGGCAACTCCTCCCTCCGGCCCTAGTGTTGGGCTACCGGCCGGATTCGTATTCAGAGAAGATTCCTTCCCTCTGTACTGTTGAGCTTGAGGGAGCTCTTTAGGCTTGAGGTCTCCGGTAGCCTTGAGCTTGGGAGCCCCATAAGTGAGGACTGACTTCCTGCTTGGTCCTGGAGAAAGAGTAGTTACTCACCTGTAACAGGTGTTCTCCAGGAGCAGCAGGAATCAGTCCTCACTACCCTCCCTCCTCCCCTTGGAGTTGCAGTCATTCTTATTGCATATTTTTTGCTAACTTTTGCTGTCTTTCTGCTATGTCATCAGACTGAGCAAGATGGCATCCCTGGGCGGGAAGGGGACCGCGCATGCGCGCTGCAATTCCCAAAGGCTTTCTGCGAAAGCTGGGGAAAATTGCTCCGCGAGGGCTCTGTCGGCATCGATGTCACCCATAAGTGAGGACTGATTCCTGCTGCTCCTGGAGAACACCTGTTACAGGTGAGTAACTACTCTTTTTCATGTGCAGCCCAGATAAGGGATTCTGTTACCATGTAGTTCTCTCTAGGAATCTGTAGTAGTTCAGCTTGTTCTTGTTTCCATTTGGGGGTTGCTAGCGTTCTAGAATATTTGCAGTGCTGATTTTCCATACATAGGGTTGGTGTAAGTTGAGTTCTTGATGCTGGTGTCAAGTGTCCATTTGCAGGTTTTGTGTTATGACACACAATGCCTAGCTGTGGAGGGAGTTAGTAGTGTTGTCACTGATGTGAAAGTAAAATTTGAATAGAATTTTTTTGTTGTTGAAATGTAAAATGAAACTCCCTACTTCTGCTCTGCATCTGTGGTCGGGAGAATTTTATTGGTGAGTCTGGGAATCTTCCATATGAATTAATAATTATGCCCTATCAGATTGATATTCAAAGCCAATTAGGCATTTGTTGGGAAATGCATAATTAGCCTATCCGTGTATTTTCAAGAAAATATATAGATAGTATCAGGCTTCTAAATTGAAGAATGGCCAGATATTATCTGTATATTTGTGGGGCATGTTAAGAGAAGAGCAAACGTCAATCAGAAAATTATCCTGATAGTGGCAATATTCAGCCACTCTTCAGGTAAGTCAGACGTTTAGTTTAGATTTGCAAAATATCAGGCCTAGCCTAAACAGATAATAGAATGACAATGCCATGACTCTGTATATGCAGCCCACTATCGATATGGATAGTGGCACACAATTCACAGATTAAGTAACATCTAACAAGCCCTGGAGATGGATGAAGAAAACCCCCAGGTAAGTGATACATTAAATACCTCTATGGAAATGGGTAACAGGGGTTACATATGGAAAACAGTGTGTATAAATGACCGTAGCATGAGAAATAAGATCCCTGATTTTGAAGCTTTGATGGGAGTGGCTGACTTGGATTTAGTGGCAGTTACCGAAACATGGTTCACAGAAAACCATGACTGAGATGTTACTATACCAGGCTATACTTTATTCAGAAAGGACAGGGTAGGAAGACGGGGAGGAGGAGTGGCACTATATGTAAAAAATAGTATTAAAGCTTTGGAATTACAGAGCTTAAAAGGGAGAGAGGAGGCATTGTGGGTTAAACTAGAACGAGGGAAAGAGAAATCTATTTGCATTGGCGTGAAAAACAAACCTCCCTCACAAGAGGAAGAGGTGGACAGAGAGTTAATTCAAGACATACGCAGCATTGCTAGGAAAGGGGAAGTGCTACTGCTAGGAGATTTCAATATGCCAGATGTTGATTGGCACATTCCTGCTGCAGTATCATCTAGAAGTAAAGAGATCCTGGATTCTCTACAGGGAGAACTATTCAGGCAATTGGTAACACACCCCACACGTGAAGGGGCCATACCAGACTTGGTGCTTACCAATGGTGAAAGTGTTTCTGATGTTATAGTGGGAGATCATTTTGCATCCAGTGATCAGCAGATGGTGTGGTTCAGTATTAGGACTAGGGCTGTTAGAATCCATTCAAAGGTGAGGGTCTTAGACTTTAGGAAGACTAACTTTGCCAAGATGGGCCAATACATCAGGGAGTCGTTAGTGGGATGGGAACAGCTGGTGGATGTAGAAAAACAGTGGGAAAAACCGAAAGGGGATATTTTAAGGGCAACCAACCTTTTTGTTAAAATAGTAAATAAAGGTAAGAGGAAAAGGAGACCGCTATGCCTTTCGAAAGAAGTAGCTGAAAAAGTGAAGAAAAAGAGGGAGGCCTTCATGAAATACAAGAGAACACAGAGAGAGGAAGACAGGCATCTATATTTGGAAAAACTTAGAGACGCTAGCAAAGTAGTCAGGAAAGCAAAGATTCAAAAAGAGGAGGAAATAGTCAATGCAATAAAATGGGGGGATAAGACATTTTTCAGATATGTTAGTGAGAAGAGGCAGGGCAAAAATGGTATTGTCAGGCTCAAGGGTGAAGGGGAGGAATATATAGAAGCTGATGAGGATAAAGCAAAATTGCTTAACAAATATTTCTGTTCTGTGTTCACAGATGAAGAACCAGGAGCAGGACCTCAGAAAACACCCACAAACAGGAACAGAAGTGAGGGACATCTTGAACAATTTTCAGAAGACTCTGTTCATGAGAAACTAGCTCAACTTAAAGTAGACAAAGTGATGGGACCGGATGGGATACACCCTAGAATACTGAGGGAACTTGGGGACGTTCTAGCAGCTCCACTGACTGACCTTTTCAATGCCTCGTTGGAGTCGGGAGTGGTGCCAAAGGACTGGAGAGAGGCTCATGTGGTGCCTTTAGACAAAAACAGAAGTAAGGATGTGGTTGAAAACTACAGGCTGGTTAGTTTAACTTCAGTGGTGAGTAAATTATTGGAAACGCTGCTGAAAGAGAAAATAGTGAGGTTTCTGGAGTCCAGCGGATTACAGGATCCGAGGCAGCATGGATTCACCAGAGACAGGTCTTGTCAGACAAATCTGATTGATTTCTTTGACTGGGTGACCAGGGAGTTGGACCGAGAGAGAGCCCTAGATGTGGTGTATTTAGATTTCAGTAAAGCCTTTAACACCGTTCCTCTCAGGCAACTTATAAACAAACTGAGCACCCTAGGGTGGACCCTATAGTTACTGCTTGGGTTAGAAATTGGTTGGGTGGGAGGCGACAGAGTACAGGTAAATGGAGCTCACTGTGAGGAGAAGGATGTTAGCAGTTGTGTGCCTCAGGGATCTGTCCTTAGTTAGTTATCTTTGTTAGTGATATAGCGGAAGGGCTGTCGGGTAAGGTTTATCTCTTTGCGGATGATACCAAAATCTACAATAGAGTAGACAGCCAGGAAGGTGTAGATAACATGAGGAGGGATCTAGCTAAGCTTGAAGAATGGTCTAGAATTTGGCAGCTGGGATTTAATGTTAAAAAATGTAAGGTCATGCATTTGGGCTGCAGCAATCCAAGGGAGCAATATAGTATAGGGGGTGAAGTACTTTAGTCCACTAAAGAAGAGCGGGACCTAGGTGTGGTTGTGTCTGATGATCTTAAAGTAGCTAAACAGGTAAAAAAGGCAACGGTAAAAGCTAGAAGGATGCTTGGGTGCATTCGGAGAGGAAGGCTAGCAGAAAAAAGGAGGTGATAATGCCTCTCTATAAGTCTTTGGTGCGACCTCATTTGGAGTATAGTGTGCAATTCTGGAGACCGCACGTTCAAAAGGATATAAACAGGATGGAGTCGGTGCAGAGGGTGGCTACTAAAATGGTTAGTGGTCTTCATTATAAGGACAGACTTAAGGATCTTAATATGTACACCTTAGAGGAAAGGCGGGATAGAGGTGATATGATTGAGATGTTTAAATACCTCCGTGGCATAAATGTACAGGGGGAGAGCCTCTTTTGATTGAAAGCAAGTTCTGCTACGAGGGGACATGGGATGAGGGTGAAGGGAGATAGATTCAGGAGTGATATGCGGAAATATTTCTTTACAGAAAGAGTGGTGGATCCGTGGAATAGGTCTCCCAGTGGAGGTGGTAGAGATGAGGACAGTATCTGAATTCAAAAAAGCATGGGACAAACACAGAGGATCTCTAAAGGAAAAAAGGGGGCTGTTGTAGTTGTTGATATGGAAGGACAGACTAGATAGGCCATGTGGTCTTTTTCTGTCGTCATATTTCTGTTTCTAAGCCAGTGGGCTGAAACTTTACCGTACTATTATTACTACTATTACTCATTTATATAGTGCTACAAAACATACACAGTGCTGTACAGACACATATAAAAGATGGTTCCTGCTCAACGGAGCTTACAGTCTAATCAAGACAGACAATACAATAGTTGAGAACAAGGGGTACAAATAGGGAAAGGTAAGGAAAACAAGGGATCAGGATCCCAAAGCAGCATGGTTTTCAAAAGAGGAAGAGATGAAGCCTGACGTACAGACTCAGGTAATTTGTTCCAGACATAAGGAGCAGCAAGGTGAAAGGATCAAAGTCTGGAATTGTCCGTGGATGAAAAGGGCATAGAGAGAAGCAAGCCAGTGGAAGAGCGGAGTTCACGATGAGGGAAGTAGGGAGAGAGGAAAGATAGTAAGGAGCAGTAGAATGAATGCATTTATAGATCAAAAGGAGAAGTTTGAATTGGATACGAAACCGAAGGAGAGCCAATGAAGTGACCTGAGAAGAGGTGTTATATGAGTATGTTGGTGCAAGTGGAAGATTAGCCGCACAGCAGAGTTCTGAACAGATATAAGGGAAGAGAGATGACTCGGAGGGAGACCAGCAAGGAGGAGATTATCCCTATTTGCACAGCTTGCACTGTAAGATCGAACTCAAAGCAGGGGTCACAAAATTAAAAGTTGGCTCAGGGTGCTACAACCCCTTGAGTTGCCCTTTTGAAACATACTGTAGCACACAAGTAGGCTTTGTAATGGGACAGCATACAGTTGTTAATATGCGGACAAGCCTTCTTTCCATAGAATATTGTGTTTCCAAGACAGTCCCCTTTCCTCTCTGCTTATCAGTTTTGATGCAGAGAAAACCTTTCATAGGATGAATTGGGAATACATGTTCCTGTCTGGTTTAGCTTATCAGGATAATTCATTCATATAAGTGCATCTACTTTATGAAGCACCAAAAGCAGCAGTTCTTTTCAATGGTATCACAATAGCTGCTTTCTATCTTGAAAGGGGCACCTGACAAGGCTGCCTGCTATCCCCCCTCCCTCTCACCCGTGGTTCATACTTAGAGTAGAGCCTCTTCTTTGTCAGCTCCAAGGTAAGGAGGATATCTGGTGGGTTGGAACTGGCAGATTGGTAGTGACTTTTCAGATGACCTTCTGGTACACATAATTGGCCATGTCTCTTCCCTACCTAGTCTAATGCAGGCTTTTGAGGAGTTTGGTCACATCTTAGGTTCTAAATTGAACCTGGATATGACTGAGGCTTTGCTACCCAGGCAGGCCTCCAGGCTTAATTCGGGGAGGGTTTTCCTTTGCAATGAGCAGGTGAATCCTTCAAATATTTGGGAATAATTTTGCTTGCAGATCCCACTAGATTATACAAAAGAAACACTCCCAATGATATGGAATTTGGAGGACCAGCTTAGACATTGGCAGGACCTCTCTTTGTCTTTAGGGATAGAGTGACATTACATAAGATGGTTCTTGTCCCTTGATTGTTATATCTGTTACAGGTCCTGCCCTTACATATACTCAGAGATCGCTAAATGATAAATAGGATATTATCTAAATTCTTGTAGAGAGGTCAGAAAGCTAGAATACCATTACAAGTCCATAGAAACCTCTAGAAATGGAGAAACTTGGGATTTCCTGATCATGACAGTTATGCTATGGCCTACTCTCTCAGACATTTGAAAGTTTGCCTGCAAGCTGGGTATGCAGGATATATTTGAGAGAGAGCAGGACAACCATAGGGAGGAGTGGCCTAGTGGTTGGGGCAAGTTACCTTAGGCTGGAAGGTCAGGGGTTCAAATCCTACTAGAGGACAGCAGCCTTGGGCTGGAAGGACTGGGGTTTCTAGTCCCACAGGTGCTCCTTGTGGTCTTGGGCAAGCCACTTAATCTTCCATTGCCCATGTTCCCTGTAAAATAGTTATCTCCAAGTTATAAAGTTATAAACAGTTATCTCCAAGTTATAAAGTTATAAACAGTTATACAAAACTGTTAAATTGTTCCATGTAAACCGCCCCTGATCTCTGGAAGGGGCGGTATAGAAGAAATAGATAAATAAATAAATAAATAATGCCCTGTTCAATGTAATTTCAGTTTGTTCAATGTAAACCACCATGATGTAAACCATCATGAAAGGCAGTATATAAGAAATGTAAAATAAATAAATAAACCATTGCCTTCTCATAGATTAGAGACCGCGTAATTATCCATATCACACACCTCTAGTCCCAGCTTGGACATTTACCTCACATGCTTTGTAAATCTCACCCCATCCAGATAGTTCATAAAGTGTGGTGTCAGATCTGTGCTAGATTAAATCATTCCATAAAGCAGTCAGTGTTATCTGCCCATATGGGGTAATGATGAGTCCTGCTGTATGGTATCGGGAGTTCAGCCATGGACCCACAAACGACCTCCTAACAATCCTCCGGCTTCAGACTGAGCTGTTTGAACTTTCTATTTACACATCTTGGTGTAATTTGTGTACCTCTTTGTAGTAGTTTAATGTTCCTGCCTTGTAGCAATATTGTATACTTCTATCTGTGTGGTTTTTGTCTGCCGGTTTAAACTGTTATATAAGAACATAAGATATGCCATACTGGGTCAGACCAAGGTCCATCAAGCCCAGTATCCTGTTTCCAACAGTGGCCAATCTAGGTCATACGTACCTAGCAGTTTCCCCAAAACACACAGGTTCCACAATGCTTGTACTGGGTCAAGCATTGATATCCTGGATCCCTTCTTAATAATGGTTTATGGACCTTTCCTCCAGGAACTTGTCCAAACCTTTTTTAAACCCAGCTACACTAACAGCCTTTACTACATACACTGGTAACAAATTCCAGAGTTTGATTACACGTTGAGTGAAAAAATATTTTCTTTTATTAGTCTTAAATAGTTTACCCTGTAGCTTCATTGCATATCCCCTAGTCTTTCTATATTCTCCAGGACCAAGCAGGAAGTCAGTCCTCACATATGGGTGACATCGACGTCGATGGAGCCCTTGTGGAGCATTTCCCCAGCTTTCCAAGAAAGCCTTTGGGAATGCAGGCACGCATGCGCGGTTCCCTTCCCGCCTAAAGGTGCCATCTTGGGCAGTCTCTCTCTTTTTCCGTGAAGCCCATCGGACGTGTGTCCTAGTCCTCCCAGAAAATAGTTGGATTTTTTCGCGATTCCTTCGCTATTTTTTCTCCGGTTTGACGCCAGTTCCCCTCCCGCCGGGTTCGGTACACCGGTATCGAGCCCGCTCTTTTTTTGTCGGTTTTTGCCCTTCGTGGCTGGCATTCGTGCCCTTTTTCCTTTTTCCCTGGAAGGCCGGTCCTTTGACCTCGCAGGGACTCTTTTTTCCCCGATGGCTTCCAGTGGTTTCAAAAAGTGTGATCGGTGTAAGAAGCTAATGTCTCTCACCGACACACATGACTGCTGCCTTCGGTGTCTGGGTCCTGACCACGATCCTAAGGTCTGTGGACCATGCGGAAAGATGTCTTCCAAGGTGCTTCGAAGTCGTCAGCACCAAAAGGAAAGGCTTTTCTCCGACTCGGCCTCTGGCCAGGCCCGGACCTCGTCTGAGGCCTCGACATCTCGGGAATCGGATCCCGAGAACGGTCGGGGCTCCTCGGACAGGGGGTCTCCCGACCGGGAGCGAAAGAGGAAGAAGCGACTCGCGAGGGCGTCATCGGAAGAGGTCCCTGGCTCCTCGAGAGCTAGGTCTCAGACCCCCGACCGTCGCCCCGGGTCCGTGGAACAGGAGAAGCCGCCAAAAGTACCTCGTGTGGAGCCGGAATCTGTTGGATATGTAAGTCCTGTAGTCCTCGTGGACTCTCCTCCCAGAGAGCCGACATCGGGCCCAGCACCGCCGGGGCCCGAGTCAGTAGCTGCTGAGTCTCCTGAGCTGGGTCTCAGGCTGACAGCCTTGTAGTGCAGATTGTCTGCCTTCATGGAACAGCAGCGGGCACTGATGGCCAGCCTGTCTGGCGCATCTGCCCCGACCACCGGGACATCGACATCGAAGTCGACCCCGGATACGAGCCAATACTCGAGACCATGACGGCTCGAGGTCGACCTCGGTCGCAGTCTCCCTCGACCTCCCGTTCGGGACCTAGGGCGTCAACGCCGGTGCCTTCGGCGTCGGGGCGGGTGCTCACAGGCCCCACGCGGTCGGACCCCGATTCCTCATTGGACGAGTCCGCCTGGGAGACGGAGGATGAGGAGTCCCCCGACACCTTCCGGACTCGGTGCGTCCCGTCGGACTCACCGCAGTCTGAGCCCCGGAGAAGATCCCCTCCGGAGGACACTCGGTTCTCGGAGTTCGTCCAGGATATGGCCACTGTGTTGGCTATCCCTGCGGACCCCGAGGAGGAGCCTCGAGCCGAAGAGCTCGAGGCCCTCCAGTATGACTCTCCTCCGAAGGAGGCCTTTACTGTTCTGGTTCCTCCGATGCTGGAACGGCTCCTCTTCTGGATGTGGGAGGCACCGGCCTCGGCGCTGGTTCTAAGCAAGCGGGTCGATTCTATCTATCGACTCCGGAAGAGCCCTGGCTTTCAGAAGGCGCAGCTGCCACACCATTCCATGGTGGTGGAATCGACTATGCATCGCCTGAAAAGTCAGAAGATGCACTCCGCGGTGCCCCCTGGCAGGGAGGCCCAGAACCTGGATGGTTTTGGTAGAAAGTGCTTCCAGGGCTCCATGCTTGCTTGCCGTATCCAGTCTTACCAGCTGTACATGGGCATGTACTTGCGGGACCTGGCCAAAGAGCTGGCCGGGTTCTCTGCTGGTCTCTTCAGGGAACCCTTGCAGAGATTCAAGTCCTTGTCCTCGGGGATCCGGGAATGCTGCAAGTTTATGTCCCGCGCTGCCTACGATGGCTTCGAGGCTTCGGCACATGTTGCGGCAGCCAGCATCGCAGCTCGACGCCAGGCATGGCTGCAGTCATCGGACCTCGAGCTATGGGTTCAGGACAAGTTGGTCGATGTCCCTTGCCGAGGTGAGAACCTTTTTGGCAAGCCCATGACCGTGGGCTGCACAGCTCGAAACCGAGCACATCACGAGGACAAGGCTGTCTAGAAAGACTTCTGCCCCTTCTCATAAAAAGAAGGGCTCGGGTAAAAAGCCCTTTTACCGAAGGAAGGGCACTGCCTACAAACAGTACCCACAGTACCAGGCCTCCCAAGCTCCCCCTCAGGGTCAGCAGGCCAAGGGGCAGGGTAATGGGCCCCGTAGGCAGAGGACTCCCAAGCCTCTGGCCCCTGCTCCCACTCAGCAGGGTGGGGTTTTTTGACTCCTTAGGCATAGCCTCTCCATCCCTGCTCTCCCAACCCTGCACAGGAGGTCGCCTTGCCTTGTTTGCCCACGTGGCCACTCATCACTGGAGACAGTTGGGTGCTCAGCATAGTCCACCAGGGCTATCTGCTACACTTCCAACAGCTGCCTCCTCCATACTTTCCAGGGGAGCCTCCAAGGCCTCCACTGCACACAGACCTTCTCCTTCAGGAGCTCCAAGGTCTGTTGGTCGACAGGGCAGTGGAGCCTGTGCCTCCCCACCTACAAGGTCAAGGGTTCTACTCCAGGTATTTCCTTGTACCCAAAAGAACCGGTGGCCTTCGGCCTATTCTAGACCTCAGAAATCTCAACAAATTCCTAGAGAAGGAAAAGTTCAAGATGCTTACTCTTGGAACACTTCTGCCCTACCTCCAGCAGGGAGATTGGCTATGCTCCTTGGATCTAAAGGATGCATACACTCACATCCTCATTCATCCAGACCACAGAAAGTACCTCAGGTTCATTGTGGGAGGAAACCATTATCAGTACAGAGTACTGCCCTTTGGCCTCACCTCCACTCCCAGGGTCTTTACCAAATGCCTGGCAGTGGTGGTGGCCTACCTGAGAGATCAGGGAATCTTTGTCTTCCCCTATCTGGACGACTGGCTCATCAGGGGTCAGACGTGCCAGGAGGCCAGACAAGCCACCCTGAGAACTATTGCTCTTCAAAACCTGGGGTTTGTAATAAACTTCGCAAAGTCCACTTTGCTCCCCTCCCAAAACTTGGAGTTCATAGGGGCGAGGTTGGACTCTCTGCTGGCAAAGGCATTCTTACCAGAAGACAGAGCCCAAAGACTGATAAACTTAGCAAACCAGTTTCTCAGCAGGTCACTGGTCTCTGCCAGACTCTGCCTGAGGCTCCTTGGCCACATGGCTTCTACAGTACATGTGACCCCCAATGCTAGGCTCCATATGAGACCTGCACAGTGGTGCCTTCGGACTCAGTGGTCACAGGCCACAGGCAGCCTCAGGGACAGGATAAGGGTATCCAGACAATTTCTGAACTCCCTCCGCTGGTGGCTGCACCCACCCAATCTACTGCAAGGGGTGCTCTTTCAGATTCCTGGGTTCACCGTGGTGTTGACCACGGATGCCTCCCTGCAGGGCTGGGGGGCTCATTGTCTTGGCAAGTGTACCCAGGGCCTGTGGTCTCCCTGGGAGGCCGCACAGCAAATCAATCTACTGGAACTCAGGGCTATTTGGTTAGCCCTCAAGACTTTCTCTCCAACCCTGGCTCATCAGTCTGTCCTCGTCCAAACGGACAACCAGGTAGCCATGTTTTATGCAAACAAGCAGGGCGGAACTGGGTCCAGGCTCCTTTGTCAGGAAGCACAGGACCTTTGCTTGTTTGCTCTCAGGCACAATATGCTCCTCAAGGCTGTGTATCTACCTGGCCAGGAAAACTACTTGGCCGACAAGTTGACCAGGATTCTGCAGCCCCACGAGTGGCAGCTCCATCCTTTGGTGGTTCAGAAGATTTTCCTGAAATGGGGACTTCCGTTCATAGATCTGTTTGCCAGTCCACTGAACAAACAGCTGCCAAGGTTGTGCTTCAGGCAACCGCATCCTCTGCGGATAGCAGCAGATGCTTTTCTGATTCCCTGGTCTCAGGGCCTCCATTATGCATTTCCTCCCACGCCCTTGGTAGCCCGAACCCTGTTCAAGATTCTTCAGGACAAGGCCTCGGTTCTGCTGGTGGCTCCCAGGTGGCCGAGACAACCTTGGTTTCCACTTCTGCCTCAGCTGGCAGTGGATCCCCCATTGCCTCTAGGGTTGCAACCTGACCTTCTCTCTCAGGATCAGGATTCCCTTCTGCACCCCAATCTCAAAGCTCTCAATTTGATGGCCTGGAGGTTGCAAAGGTAGTTTTGGCTCCCTGGGGCCTACCTCAGGAAGTTGAGGAGGTTGTCCTCGCCTCTAGGAAACAGTCCACTAGTAAAACCTATGCTCTCAAATGGAGAAGGTTTTCTATGTGGTGTCAGCTACGTACAGAGGATCCTTTCTCCTGTACTGTACCAGTAGTGCTTCAGTACTTACTGCACTTATCAAATCAGGGATTTAAGTCTAATTCTGTTCGGGTCCACCTCTCAGCTCTAGCAGCTCACCACTCACTGGTGGAAGGACATTCTCTGTCGGTTCACCCCTTGGTGTCCCTTTTTCTCAGAGGCTTGCTTTTGCTCAAGCCTCCAATCCGTCCTCCTGCTCCTGAGTGGGAGTTGAATGTGGTCTTGCAGCAACTGACTCGCCCAACTTTTGAGCCGATGGCTACTTGCCCTCTACGCTTCCTGTCCTGGAAGACACTGTTCTTGATAGCCCTAACCTCAGCCAAGCAAGTGAGTGAGCTTCAGGCCCTGGTCTGTGACAGGCCTTACACTCGCTTCTATAGGAACAGGGTAGTCCTTAGGACTCATCCAAAGTTCCTCCCAAAAGTTGTCTCCTCCTTCCACCTTAACCAAGAGGTGGTTCTTCCAACATTCTTCCCTAGGCCTCATGCAAGCCAGGCTGAAGCAGTTCTGCATACCCTGGACTGTAGGAGGGCCTTATCTTTCTACCTTGACTGTACGCAGGGGCATAGAAGGGCTACTCAGCTCTTCATATCTTTTGACCCTAATAATTTGGGGTTAGCTGTGTCCAAGCATACCTTGTCCACCTGGGTAGCTGACTGTATCACCTGGGCTTACAGGGCGGCTGACCTTCCTTTGCAGGGTCGGGTCACAGCCCATTGTGTCAGGGCAATGGCTGCCTCAGTGGCTCACCTCCGCTCTGTACCGTTGGTGGACATCTGCAGGGCTGCAACTAGGTCCTCAAGCCAGACGTTTGCGGCCCATTACTGTCTGGAAAGGGAGTTCCGTAGGGACAGTGCTTTTGGCCAGGCAGTACTCCGGAATCTCTTTGAGGTTTAGGCAACTCCAGCTCTCCGTTGGGCTACCGGTGGAGGTTCTGTCAGTGAAAAGCCTTTCTTTGCTGCTGGGACTAGAGGGAGTTCTCTTGTTCAGCCTGGGTTCCTGGTAGCCCAGAGCTAGGGAGTCACCCATATGTGAGGACTGACTTCCTGCTTGGTCCTGGAGAAAGAGTAGTTACTCACCTGTAACAGGTGTTCTCCAGGAGCAGCAGGAATCAGTCCTCACAACCCTCCCTCCTCCCCTGGGAGTTGCAGTTGTGCATAGTTTCTTGTTACTTTTTTGTGTGCTGTTTTAGCTATGTCATTTGACTGCACAAGATGGCACCTTTAGGCGGGAATGGAACCGCGCATGCGTGCCTGCATTCCCAAAGGCTTTCTTGGAAAGCTGGGGAAATGCTCCGCAAGGGCTCCATCGACGTCGATGTCACCCATATGTGAGGACTGATTCCAGCTGCTCCTGGAGAACACCTATTACAGGTGAGTAACTACTCTTTCTTATAACGTAAACAATCGATCTACGTTTATCCGTTCCACTCCGTTCATTTATTTATAGACTTCTATCATATCTCCCTTCAGCTGTCTCTTTTCCAGGTTAAAGAGCCCTAACCTCTTTAGCCTTTCTTCATAGGAGTATCCTTCCATCCCCTTTACCATTTTGGTGGCTCTTCTCTGAACCTCTTCTAATAACGCTATATCCTTTTTAAGATACGGCGACCAGAATTGCACACAATTTTCAAGGTGTGGTCTCACCATGGAACGATATAGAGGCATTATAATATCTTTTGTTTTATTTTCCATTCCTTTCCTTATGATACCTAGCATTCTATTTGCTCTCTTGGCCGCCGCTGCACACTGGGCCGAGGATTTTAACATGTTACCCACAATGACGCCTAAATCTTTTTCCTGGGTGGTGGTTTCTAATGTGGAACCTTGCATCGTGTAACCATAGTTTGAGTTGTTCTTCCCTAGGTGCATAACTTTGCACTTGTCCACATTAAATTTCATCTGCCATTTTGATGCCCAGTCTTCCAATTTATCAAGATCCTCTTGCAATTTTCCACAATCCTCTTGAGTTTAACAACTTTAAATAGTTTTGTGTCATCTGCAAATTTGATAACCTCACTCGTTATTCCACTTTCCAGGTCATTTATGAATATGTCAAAAAGCAGCGGACCCAGCACAGATCCCTGGGGTACACCACTATTCACCTTTCTCCATTGGGAAAAGTGGCCATTTAGCCCTACCCTCTGCATTCTGTCTTTTAACCAGTTCCTGATCCACAGTAGTACACTGCCTCCTATCCCATGACTCGTTAGTTTTGCCAAAAGTCTCTGATGAGGGACCTTGTCAAAGGCTTTCTGAAAGTCCAAATACTCTGTATCAACCGACTCACCTTTGTCCACCTGTTTATTCACACCTTCAAAAAAACATAACAGATTACTAAGACAAGATCTTCCTTGTCTAAAGCCATGTTGGCTGTCTCCCATTATGCCATGACTATCTACATGCTGAGTAATTTTATTCTTTATGATGGTTTCTACCATTTTTCCCGGTACTGACATGTGGCTCACTGGTCTGTAGTTTCCCGGATCACCCCTGGAACCCTTTTTAAAAATTGGTGTTACATTGG
This sequence comes from Ichthyophis bannanicus, assembly GCA_033557465.1. NCBI lineage: Eukaryota > Metazoa > Chordata > Amphibia > Gymnophiona > Ichthyophiidae > Ichthyophis > Ichthyophis bannanicus. The sequence continues at coordinate 888,294,662 of CM066031.1, read as the reverse complement.
CGATCCTCGAATCTTCAGGTATTAGAGATGATTTTAATGATAGTTCACAGATTACTAATATCAGGTCTGCAATCTCATATTTCAGTTCTTTCAACACCCTTGGATGTATACCATCCGGCCCAGGTGATTTGCTACTCTTCAGGTTATCTAATAGTTGTAATACATCTTCCCGATGTATCGATATTTCCTTCAATTCTTCCGCACCTTTAAATACCACTTCAGTCATGGGTAACATCCCTACATCTTCCTCAGTAAAGACCGAAGCAAAGAATTCATTCAGTCTCTCCGCTATCGCTTTGTTGCCTCTTAGTGCCCCTTTCACTCCTCATCTAATGGACCAACTGACTCTCTCACAGTTTTTTTGCTACGAATGTACTTGAAAAAATCTTTATTTCGCGTTTTTGCTTCCGCAGCAAGCTTCTTCTCAAATTCTCCCTTTGCCTGCTTTATCAATTCCTTGCATTTGACTTGCCAGTGCTTGTGCTGTTTCCAGGTTTCGTCGTTTGGCTCTTTTTTCCATTTCCTGAAAGTTGCTTTTTTGGCAACAACAGCCTCTCTGACCTCACCTTTAAACCATGCTGGAAGTTTTTTGGACTTCCTTCCACTTTTCTTAAAGCGTGGAATAAAGCTGGTTTGGGCTTCCAAGATAGTATTTTTCTACAACACCCAAGCTTGATGTAAGTCTTTGACCTTTGCAACTGCTCCTTTTAGTTTTTTCTTAACTATTTTCCTCATTTTATCATAGTCTCCTTTCGAAAGTTAAAAGGTAGTACTGTTGATTTCCTTACTATCCCTCCTCCACTAATTAAATCAAAGGCGATCATGCTATAATCACTATTGCCACATAAGGAACTGTTTCTCAGAGCGGGAAAAAAGGGGGTGGGTCGGGGGCGGAGCCTGTCGCCGGTTCAGCAAAGCCGCTAACTAAAAGGGTTATGTGTAGTAGGTTTCATATGCCCCCCTTTTTCCAACATTGTGCTTACATGCATTTCTTTAAAATTATTTTTTTAAATTGTGTTTACATGTGTTTTTCTCATCTTGTTAGTCTTCTTTGCTACCCTTTTAGTTAGCGGCTTTGCTGAACCAGCGTTTTTTCGGTATGCGATTCACAGCGGCGAGGAACGGCACTCTGTCGCGTCTAGAAGTAAGAATGTTGGTGCATTCATTTTAGATGAATTTATGTACCGACGTGTTAATAAGAGTTGGTGTAAAGTTGTTTTAGACTCTGGATGAAGTACAGTATGGGAGATTCTGGTCCCTTTCAATTATTAGTGGCTGCCATTTGTTCTGGTGGTGTGGTACTTCGTGCTTTTTGATAAAGTGAAATTATAGGCCAACGAGTAAGCAATGCTTCTCAAGCATAGATCAACCTCTCGCTGACCATCAATGTCAGCATTTTTTCTGATAATTAAGTTGTCTGTATATTGTGCAATATGATGTGATGTTCCCTTCGCTCCTGCTGCGTTCTCTCCTACTTAGTGTTGCTTCAAATAACAGAATGCCATTCGGCATTGCACGGTCATATGGTAGATGGGTTATGAAAAGAATATTTTTTAGGCAGATTTGTGTAGCCCTCTAATTTTAATTTTTGGTTATTGTTTTTAGTTCACACAATAAGTAGCAATTTTAAAAGCCATACAGTTGATGGGTCCTCAATATTCAACACAAGTAATTACTTGCATGCAGTTTGTCACATCCCAGTTTTATTATGATTATCACTCTTATCATTTTTATTGTTATATTTATTTGTTATTTATCATGTTTTATGTGACATATAGGATTATAGCTTCTATTGGTTTCATATTCATGTTATTTATATTTATATTTTTATCCTTTTATGATTATAAAGTATTTATGATATTTATGTTATTTATAGGCATATTTATGGTTTTATTTATGAGATGGTTTGTAATATTTTGTAGACGTTGTGGGCATCTGTTCTAACACGGTTTTATGTTTTTTAATGATGTTTTTTAATTGCGCATGACACGTTTAATGTCTTTTTTATGTTTTAGTACCTTACCTGATCAACCCCTGATGAAGGTAGCGAAACACGGCCTGTGTCGGGTTGGCAATAGGTCTACATACTAGAAGTTGAATTAAAGTTTGTTTTTCCACAAACATCACGTTTCTGGACTGTGCCTCTTGAAGTGTATATCTCCATGGAGGCTTAATAAATCCCTCTTCGTGGATGAGAATTTCATAAAGTTAATCAGGGCTGCTATTTCCCAATATTTTGATCTTAATCTTCCCACTGCCACTGCTGGATGGGCTTGGTGGGAGGTCTTTATGTTCCTTCAGGCCACCATTTTCAGTTATACTATTGGCTCCTCTAAAGATTAAAATTAAGGAGAGTGAGCAAATTCTAATTCAAACGAGTGATCCTGTCATTTTGATACAACTGCAGCACCTAAGATATGAATATAATGAAATACTGGGTGACCAGGTGTCGCAGGCTGTATTTGTTCAGTAGAGTCACTATTGTTAAGGGGCTAATAAATCTGGCCAATTACCAGCTAATATGTTAAAATCTCAGCAGAATACTACTAGGATAGCGGCATTAAAGGGACCACAGGACTGCCTCCTCACTCAAATCTCAGATATTCTTAATTGGTTTTGTGATTTTTATACACAACTTTGTTTTGAAGTTGATAGGGTCAATTCTCATTTGATGATCTTGTCAGTGGGATAGTATGTCCAACTTTGGTGCCAGAACAAGCCCATATTCTTGATATGGATCTTCAAATTGAGGAGGTTTTTCAAGCAATTAAACAGATGTAGATCGAGAGAGCTCCAGGGCCACATGGTCTTCCCCCCGAATTTTATCGTGTTTTTCAGATTGACTTGACCTTTCGATCTACTTTTCAACTGTTGCTGAAACAGACCCCTTCAACTGGTGCTTTCTCTGAAGCAATTATTGTTCATAGTAAACCTGATAGAGGCCCACAATTGGTTGAGAGTTATTGACCAATTTCTTTGCTCAGCATTCATTATAAACATTTTGCTAGGCTTTTGGCAAATCAGCTGTCTCCTTTTATTCTGGTTCTGATACATCCCAATCAGTGTGGATTTGTTGTTGGTAAATCTACAGCCAATACAAAAAGAGTCACCGAGTCCAAACACTAAGCGATGAAGGGAGGTGATGATCAAACATCCACAACACCTAAACGCAGCTTATCAGCTGGTAGATCTACAGCTGATAATGCACATCCTTTGTGTAATATTCTTGCTTTGGTGCCAGAATCATGAATCCCGCTTGTTGGACTATCCTTAGATGCTAAAAAGGTGTTTGATCACTTAGAATGATCCTTTTTGTTTTGGACTTTTAAATGGTTTGATATAGGAGATGGTTTTCTACAAATGCTTTGAGTCATCTATGCCCATCCTGTAGCCTGCATTTTGGCCAATTCTGCACTTTCTAATTCTTTTGCTCTTGCGAGAGGCACACATCAAAAGTGTCCCCTTTCTCCTCTCCTTTTTAATCTAGTTCTAGAACCTTTAGCTCTTCTTTTGCGGCAAAGTCAGCAAATTGCAGGGTTACATATTAGCAATGTAAACGTCTAATTATCTGCTTATGCTGATGTTCTTTTACTTTTTGTTACTCCGGCTTTTGTTTCTGCTGTTTTGGAAATTATTCAGCTCTGTTTGGCCCTTTCAGGGTATAAAATCAATTTGACAAAATCTATCACTTTTCCTTTAAACAAGTTTGTGTTTTGGAAGGATCTTAAGCAATTTCCTTCTCAGTGCGAGGCCTCAAAGTTTAAATAGTTAGGATTAATATATGGATGTATGTTACAGGACTCCATTAAGCTTAATTTGGCTCACCTATTACAATTGATAAATACTCTCCCAGTGGTCTCCACTCCATCTCTCCTGGTGGGGACAGATGGAGGCCATTAAAATGGTAATGGTGCTCAAGATTAATTATATTCTTAATATGCTTCCTGTTCTTTTTATGGATAATCTTTATGAGAAGCTTGAAGCATGTTTATCTGCTTTTCTTTGGAGGAAAAAGACTCCTCGGATTTCTATTTGGAAACTGAAATTGTCCAGATCATTGGGTGGGGGTGGTGGGGGGGGCGTTCACTTTCCTGATTTTAGGAATTATCATCAGGTCTTTCTATTACAACAAGGATCGCTTTGAGCGCGACAACTTACAGAATATATATATCCGTCATGGCTTTTGTTAGAGCAACATCTTACTGCTCCCACTCACACACATCTTTTAATTGATATGGTCTACTCAAGTGTCTCTAAGTCTGCATTTCGAACATTCCTTGCTGTACTTGTCAAGGGTTGTGGGTTGTCTAAATCTCAGCTGCTTTGGCATAATTTGAGATGCAAAATATTGAAACGTCCTTTCAGCTGGAAGGTTTGGCAATCTAGAGGGATTTGGATGCTAGGTCATTTGATCTCTTCAGATCGGTTTAAGACCTTTGAAGATTTGTAATTAGAGTCTGATTTTCTTGCAATTATGTTTTATCAATGGCTACAGCTCCATTCCTGCTTAATGTTGTACCATCTCAGCTTTCTGATGATTAGAGATTTCTTGATATTGTTCAAGATATTACTGTGTCTTCTCATGCTGCATCTAAAGTTTATAAATTAAGGTATTCTGGGATACTCTGGATTCCCGATGCACTGGGGTTGAGAAATCTTGGGAGCAAGGTTTGGGTCTTTCTCTATCGTCATGGCAGTGGGAATCATCCTGGTCTAGGACCTTACATGTTTCTAGGTCTGCATCGGTTTCCCAATCCTTATATTTTCTGGCACATAAAACTTTTATTATGCCTGTTTTCCTATCCAAGTAGCAAAAGGATAAAAGTAACCGTTGCTAGTCTTGTCACACTTCTCTGGGAACCTTTCATCATTTTTTATTTGATTGCTCAAACATTCAAACTTTTTGGCAACCTACATGATGGATTACTCAAATTTTCCAAATACTGAGGGAGTTAACTTACCAAATTATCATACTACAATCACTAACAAATATACCTAATTTACAATGTAAGGATTATTTTCTTTTTGATATGTTAATTGGTTTAGCGGTTAAACTTATCATTAATCATTGGAAGGACACCTCATCTTTGGAATTCCATCATTTATGGAATATGATCAGTTTATATTGTCACTATGAATTGGCCTACTGGACATGTCTGCGACAGATATCTCAATGTCAGCTTCGATGGAAGACTTTAGATGACTTTATCTCCGCTTCAAAGAGCATATAACTCGCCTGCTTCTTGTTCATGTAACTACTGACCTAGACTTTGGAGTTAGTATATAAACTGTGGAGCTGGGGGAAGGGGGCTTGGAGTTAGTTTTGTTGTGTTTTTTTTAGTAGTTTTGGAATCTTGGTGTAATTCTTCTTTATATTTTTAAATAAAAATTTTAAAAAAAGTAATCCTCAGTCCCTTGATAATCATAGAACACCAATCCCCAGTCTAAAATCAGTTCAGATATAACTGAAATGACCCAATATCTTACAAGGTAACAAAGCAATATGACAAACAATCCATCCCTTTATGAGATCAAATACACCTACCCTAAACTAGCACAAAATCATCAAATCTTAGAAGTTAAACCGGTTAAGGCTTGGCTCGTACTTAAGGGTTACTGCCTGGAGTGAATGGGTACTTTGGACTGAAAAGTACAACAGCAAATCATTGTAATTTATTGCCAGGAATATTACAACTATATGATGCTTGATCCTGCAATTTGCCTTTGAGAAACCACAGTTGTTTTTAGAGGGAAGGGAAAAATTTAGCTCCCATCTTTTTCTTTAGTAGCTCAAGGTGACTTATATTCAGGTTCAGTGGCCCTGATTCAGCAAAGTGACTTGGGGGGCTGCATGCCCCGGCAGGACATGCACCCTCGCAAGCCATCCTGCCTGTATTCCCCCACAGGCTCTCCCTGCACGGCCAGAGCAGCAGTACAGGGAAAGCAGGTGGGAGGGGACAGAGTGGGGGGGGGGGGGGGGGGGGAGGGGGTGGGCCAAGACAGCAGGACATACAGGGCCATTTCAGGTCATGGTCCTGTACATCCTGTGACTAGGAGTAAGACGTGCTGCTTATTCCAGTGCGGAGGTGGAATAAGCATCTGCAGAGACCCTGATCGGGCCTGGGAACGACCTTGATGGCTGGGAGCAGCGCAAGGTGGGTCCCTGCCACCCGATCTGGGCCCTGCCAGCCCCACTAAGGGTCAGCCAGCAGGGTGACAGGGGGGTCAGCAATTCTGCAGGGGGGACCAGCATATGGGATGGACATCCCCACGTGCATGCAGGGCACGCTGGGCTATCTCAGGGCCCAATCCTACTACTACTACTACTGAACATTTGTATAGCACTACAAGGCGTACGCAGCGCTGCATAGACACATGTAAAAGATGGTCCTTGTTCATCGGAGCTTACAATCTATTAGAGACAGACAACACAGTAGCTGTAGACATGGGATACGGCTAGGGGAAATGGTAAGGAAACACAAAAGACATTAGGTGAGTCAAGATCCAAAAGCGGCAGCAAAGAGGTGAGTTTTCAGCATGCATTTGAAAAGGGTCAGAGAAGGCACCTGATGTACAGATTCAGGTAGTTTGTTCCAGGCATATGGAGCAGCAAGGTGAAAGAAGCAAAGCCTGGAGTTGGAAATAGAAGAGAAAGGCACAGATAGAAGTGATTTGCCAGAAGAGCGAAGTTCCCGAGGAAGAGTGTAGGGAGAGATAAGAGAGGAAAGGTAGTGAGGAGCTGCAGAGTGAATGCACTTATAGGTCAGCAGGAGACATTTGAACTGGATGCGGAAATGGATAGGAAGCCATTGAAGTGACTTGAGAAGAGGGGTAATTTGAGCATGATGAGGCTAACAGAAGATTAGCCATGCAGCAGAGTGTTGAACAGATTGAATGGGAGAGAGATGACTCCGAGGGAGACCAGCAGGGAGCAGGTTACAATGGTCTAAACAGGAGGTGACTAAGGAGTGGATAAGTGTATTAGTAGTGTGTTCAGAAAAGAATGAGTGGATTTTGTTGATGTTGGAGAGAAACAAATGGCAGGTTTTAGCTATCAGTTGGATGTGTGTGGAGAAGGAAAGAGAGGAGTCAAAGACAACCCTGAGGTTGCAAGCTGAGGAGACAGGGAGGAGTAGAGAGTTATCCACAGAGATTGAGAAAGGAGGAAGGGGAGAGGGTGGTTTAGGGGAAAAAATAAGAAGCTCAGTTTCGGCCATGTTCAATTTCAAGTGGCTGGTTCCCGCAGTGCAGAATCGGATCCTAACGGGCCCCATCCTGCTCGGTGCTGTCCAGACAGCCTGGATGTGTCCCTAGTGGAATCGGGCTCAGTATGTACAATCTAAGTTTGTTCCTGAGACAATGGAGTGCTAAGTGGCTTCCCTGGTTCTCAGCCCCCTGTTTTAACCATTAGGCTACTCCTCTATGCTGATGGATGGATTGCTGAGAGATCAAGCCTCTTGTTAAGATATATGACATTTTATTTTATTTATTTTATTTAGCAATTATTTCTATACCGCTCTTTCACAAGTATCAAGTGCGGTTTACAATGAACAGTATGTTATATGGTATGGATGGTATCATACCAAGTCAGTTTACATAGAACATATTGAACTATTTACAGGTAACAATATAAAGTATTAACATTATAATTATTAGAACATTAAACTGTTAGAACATATTTACATTGTTGATATTTACAAATTATGTCATGAATTATAAATTGTGGTATATATCACTTGGGTTGTATTTTAATTTATACTTCAGAGAACATGTAGCTATGGTTTGTATTATGATTGTTAACCTGTGTCTCTTTGAGTGGTCTGGGTGAATTCTGCTCCTTTGTTGTAGTATAAAGAGAATAAATGGGTTTTTAGTTGTTTTTTAAATTCCTTTATGTCTGACAGTTGGCGAATGTGGTCAGGAAGGTTATTCCAGAGGGTGGGAGCTGAGGGTGAGAATGCTCTCTTGTTAGTTTGTTTTGTAGCTTTTGTGTAATCCTTTGGTACTGTTATAGTATTTGAGTTTCGACTCCTTTGTGTTTGTTTATCATTTTCTACTTTGATGAGAGTATTGAGTACAGACGGGGCTAAGTTGTTTATAGTTTTAAATGTTGTTAGAAGAATCTTGTATTTTATTCTGCTGTCTATGGGTAGCCAATGGAGTTCAGCTAGGATCGGTGTGATATGTTCTGTTGAGCTTAAGTTCCTTATTATCCTTGCTGCGATGTTCTGGGTTAGTTGTATCTTTTTAATATTTTGCTTTGTGATGCCATTAAGGATTAAGTTTGCAAAATCGAAGTGTGGAGTTATAATAGCTTGAATTATAGCTATGAAGTCTTGCAAGTGAATTAAAGGTCTTAGTTGTCTCAGTGTCTTAAGTTTGTAGTGTATGTTTTTTGTTAGGTATTTTATGTGTGAGTCCATGTTAAGTTTGTTGTCAAGTATCACACCTAGGTATTTTATTTCTTTTTTTGTGTTGATCTCATGGTTATCTAGGGTGATAGTAGTTGGAGGTTTGTAGGTTTGGTTTTTAGTAATATATAGTACATCCGTTTTAGAAAAATTTATGTGTAGGTTCTGGTCTTTGAGCCATAATGTTATTTCTTTAAAGCATTCCGTTATTTGTTGTAGTGGAGGATGTGGGATTTTAAATGGGAGATAGAACATTATATCGTCGGCGTAAATATGGTAATAGACACCGTGACGTTTAAAGATGTTGCTGATTGGTTGAAGGTAAATATTAAATAATAATGCTGATAGTGCAGATCCCTGTGGGAGGCCTTGTGTTTGGTTGAAAGTGTTAGATGTTTGGTTAAGAATTCTTACTGTTTGGGTTCTGTTTGACAGGTAGGATTTGAACCAGTTGTAAACAGTGGATGTAATTCCTATTTGTTGAAGTCTGTTGAGCATTGTTATATGATTGAGGCTGTCAAATGCAGCAGAGATGTCGAGGAATACTAGGATGAAGGCTTGTTTAGAGTCATCAATTCCTCTTAGTAATGTGTCATAAAGGATTGTTAGTAATGTTTCGACCCCATGGAATGGTCTGAAACCATATTGGTGTTCATCAAGGAGGTAACTAAGGCATTGACATCTCCAGCATAGCAAGAGTGGTCCTGTAATTGTCACTTCGTGGAACAACTAAGTAGTAGAAAGCTTTTCAGATGACATCAGTGTGACAATTAGCATGTACAAATGTGCTTAGACAATCTTCCTTTAAAGCAGTGGCTCTTAACCTGGGTTCGATCGAACCCTAGAGGTTCGGTGAGTCAGTCTCAGGGGTTCGGCGGAGGTCAAGACACAAGACACGCACCCGACTCATATGATTTGTGATGACACGCCCCGCTTGGCCATCATTGGCTACAGGTGATCACGCTACATTGCTTGGCCAATCTGTGCTGCAGGGAATTTGGTGCACGCAGTAGTTGACTTGTGACTGTTGTGATGGTATGTCGTGTGATTTCTTTCTTAATATTTTAATCCATACTAACTATGTCGAGCAAAAAAAGAAAGTGGTCGGACGAATATGTACAACATGGATTCACATATATAACAGAACGTGATGGGAGTCAGCGTCTTATCTGCATGATTTGCAATGCCAAGTTAAGCAATTCTAGTCTAGTACCGGCAAAACTAAAGGAACACTTCCTTAACCTGCATGGAGATGGGGAATACAATAACACAACGCTTGCTGAATTCAAGGTGAAGAGAGCCAGATTTGATGAAAAGGCTACTCTGCCTGCTCTCGGCTTTGTATCCATCAACAAACCGATCCTCACAGCATCGTATGAAGTTGCTTACCTGATCGCAAAGCAGGGCAAACCACACACCATTGGTAAAACACTCATAAAACCAGCTGTGTTGAAGATGGCGAATCTGATACTGGGAAAAGCGGCCGAAGTTAAATTATCCCAAATTCCTCTTTCAAATGACACCATCAGCAACAGAATAGAGGACATGAGCAAAGACATCTTGGCTCAAGTAGTTGCAGATCTGATTTCAAGCCCGGCAAAATTCAGCCTCCAACTCGACGAGACCACAGGCATTTCTAATCAAAGTCAGCTTGCTGTATTTGTGCGCTATGTGAAAGGCGACATGATAAAGGAAGATTTTTTATTTTGTAAGCCTCTTACAACAACAACTAAGGCAGCCGATGTGAAGAAACTTGTGGATGACTTCTTCAGAGACAACAATCTTTCGTGGGATATGGTTTCTGCAGTTTGTACGGACGGAGCTCCAGTCATGTTGGGAAGAAAGTCTGGTTTTGGTGCGCTAGTGAAAGCCGATGCACCACACATCATTGTTACGCATTGTATTCTGCACAGGCATGCATTGGCAACAAATACCTTGCCTTCAGAAATGACAGAACTATTAAAAATTGTAGTGGAATGTGTGAACTATGTGCGAAATAGTGCACTGAGGCACCGCATCTTCAGTGAGCTGTGTAAAGAAATGGGCTCTGAATTCGAAGTACTTCTGTACCATTCTAACGTTTGGTGGTTATCCCGGGGACAGGTGCTGAATCGTGTTTTTGCCATGCGTGTGGAATTAGCCCTGTTTTTGCAAGGACACCAACATCGTCATGCAGATTGCTTCAAAAATTCTAAGTTCATTCTCATTTTAGCGTACATGGCTGATATATTCGCATCTCTCAATCATCTCAATCAGCAGATGCAGGGTGGTGGAGTCAACATCATCGAAGCGGAAGAAAACCTGAAGGCTTTTCAAAAAAAAGCTACCGTTTTGGAAACGACGAACAGAGAACGATAACTTCGCAAACTTTCCCCTGCTGGACGACTGTGTAAGTAAGATCGAAGATGTGTCTGGAATCGGAGACATTTCTGTACCCACGGAACTGAAGCAAGCAATTGCCACGCACTTAGATGAGCTTGCAAAGTCTCTCGACGGATACTTCCCTACAAGAGAGTCATATCCAGCATGGGTGAGACAGCTGTTCGCATTTGGTGTTGAGACAGCAGATGTCAATGATGAATACCTCGACGAAATCATTGAAATTCAGCAGAGCCAGGTTCAACAGCAACTCTTCAGAACAACAACGCTCTCAACGTTTTGGTGTTGACAAATGGTAACGTATCCTGTTATTGCTAGGAAAGCCCTGGAAATTTTTATACCATTTGTTACAACATATCTTTGCGAGCAATCCTTTGAGGATGCTGGACATAAAAACGAAGAAAAGGAACAAACTTTGCTGTGAAAATGACATGAGAGTGGCACTTGCCAAGGTGAAGCCACTTATTTATGAACTGGTCTCTCAAAGGCAACAGCAGAAGTCACACTGATTTGCAGTAAATATTCATTATTATTGTAGCGGTGTAGCCTGATGGAAATTAGGTGATGAGTGTGTGTTAAAATGTTAAAAAATAGTAAATAGCATAAATACAATAAGTTCATTATTGGAATACATAAGGTTAAAAATTAAAACCATTTCAGTGTGGTAGTATTAAAAAAGGTCATGTCTTTGTGAAAAGTTATGTATGTAATTTGTTGTGAGTTCATGCATTGTATTGGTTTTGTTCTTTGAACACAGTGATGTTAATGCACGATTCATTTTGTGAACCAGTAAAACATATGCCTATGTCTTGAATTTGAAAAAAAATCATATTTTATTTTTCAATAAAGAAAGGTTCGGTGAATGTGCATATGAAACTGGTGGGGTTCAGTACCTCCAACAAGGTTAAGAACCACTGCTTTAAAGGAAAACTAACCAAAACAGAAAGCTTCTCTCTGAGGACTGCAATAAAAAGGAAATTGAGAAGGAAGGCATACATAAATATTTAAGAGTAGAAAGGTTCAACAATCCATCAAAATTCATTGAGAGAAAAAACCATCAGCAAAAGAGGCGACTGAAAGTGATATTAAAAAGTGCTCTATCACCATGGGGAAAGATGTAATCTATCAATTAGCTTGCAATCCCTACACTCTCATACAACTATAGAATCAGAAGATGGTCCCAGAAATGTCTCAACCAGTTTGATGTACTAACAATAAAATTCCTCCATGCTCATTGCTAATCTATAAGAACCAGTTTATGTTGAGATTGTATTCTTATCTGTTGTTCATACTGTCCTGACCTGAAGAAGAAGGTTTTAACATTAGAAAGCTAATAAAAAAAATGTAGAGTTAGTCTGATAAAAAGGTTTACAGAAACAGATTATACATATACATAGACCTCCGCACATACTTAACATCTACATGCATAAATATCAGAAATGTTTCTGCATGGAACCGAACAGTCTGTATCCTTAAATTTAAAAAGTGATCCAATGAATAGAAGAAATGTATGAAAACCTACCAGTACACGTACACAAAACAGCAATAGGATTTGCTAAGTAAGCAAAATAAATCTTTAAAGAGTTGGACTAGTAAACAAGTGGGCCAATGTTTAAAAAGATTTTTGCAGTTGCTGGCAGGCCTGAAAAGCAGGCCTAAAGTAAAAAGCCTTTCCTATCCATATAGCATCTGAATATTGCCGCTATACATATAGCAGACAGTGTTCAACAACAAATACGTACATTCAGCATTGATGATTATGCTCGAGGCCGCGGGCCCGGTCCTGCGGCCGTCAGTAACCTGGGCCCGGGCCCGGCCTCGGCCTCCGGCATGTGGAGGGGGTGGGGGGGGGGGAGAGAGAGGAGGCCAAGCGTGCGGCATTAGAAATCGCTCCGTCGCGTTGTCGGAGCGATTTCATTGGCCGCGGGCGGAAGGGGGCGGAGCAGTGTCTGCGAGGAGCCGCGTGGCCGGCTCCTTCTTGCCGCGGCTCCTCGGGAATCGGACACGTTCCCGCCCACCCGCCCATTATGGAGGTGGTTTTGAGATGTTGCAGCTGGTGGGGCGGGGTACAGAGCCAGCGCTCGCAGGAGCGGCGCGGGCTTGAACTGGTTTACGAGCAGTGGGGGCGAAGTGCTCCTGGGGGTGGGGCGAGACAGCCCGGTTGGGGGTCTCGGCCCGGTAGCGGGGGGGTGGGAGCCGGCCTTTGCTATTAGTATGGCGAGGCAGGCGGAGGGGTTTGGGGGGGAGGAGGATGCTCCGCCTTGCTACTAAGATGGCGGGTGGGGGGGCATCCTCCGGCAATGGGGTGTGGGGCTGGGTTATGTTGGATTGTTTTATATTCAGGCCCGTGTTGGGTCGGTTGTTACTGGTGTAAATAAAGCTGCGACCAAATGTTTGTACCAAACTACAGTTGTTGGTGAATTTGTGGGGGAATATTATTGTGGGAGGCTAAGACATGGGAAGGAGGCGAGGAGGGCCTCCGGGTTACCAGAGTTAATGCGTATAGCAGTGCTGAATATATGGATTCTTTTAAACACCATGGCCAGTGTTTTAAAAAAATCCACTAATTGCCACTGCTGAATATCAGCTCAAAGAAATATTAATGAGTTGGACAAACTGCATTTCGTGGTCGTAAGATAGGTCAATAGAATCTTCTGGCATTTAGTTCAACTTCCATTATTGTATAGCTGCAGTATTCAGATGGTATATAGATAGGCAAGACATTTTATTTTAGGTCTTCTTTTCAGGTCTGCCAGTGACTGCATAAATATTTTTGAATATGGACCCATTTGTCTACTCTTTGAAAATAGCTGTTCATTACTCTTGGGGGAATTTTGTGAAAAAGAATGTAAAATTCTGGGCAAAATTTTAGAAAATTTTGCATTCAGTTTTTTAAAATTCTGCATGCTTTATTGGTAATTCTTTGCACAGAACTCCCCATCATAAAGCCTAACTCCTCCTCTAAACCTGTAATTCCCCCTGCCGTTTTCCTCTTTAGCTTTCTCGTCCAATCATAGTTCTCTCCCCAGCCCCCCAAGCCTTTCTTGTCCCTCCTTATCTCTCTCCCTCTAACTTCTAGCAAGATTCCTATTGCTGTCTGTCTGTAATGTCTACCCTCATGCACATACCCTCACTCACCTTCTCTCTCCCTTCCCTATGCACCAAACCTTATCTCTCCCTCACCTTTCCTACTTTCTTCCCATGCACATACCTCCACCTTTCTTTCTCACCACCCCTCAGGCATACACCCATCTCCAGCCCATAGTCACTCCCCCCCCCCATTCACTAGCAACCCATCCCCAGCCCCCTCAATGCACCAGTAGCCCATCTCTAGCCCCCAGCCATCACCCAGACTCTCCAGCAACCCATCTCCAGGCCCCCAACTCACCAGCAGCCCATTTCCAGGCCCCCAGCCACCCCTGATTCACCAGCAGCCCTTCTGCCTCCAGCCACCAGCCACACCTCTGACTCACCAGCACTCGTATTCCTGCCAAACCCACAACATCTTTTTAATACAGCCGTGGGAACATTTCCCTTTGCTCCCATAGCTGTGCTAGACTTGCAACACAAGCACTGCATGTTTTAAAAAGATAAACAGAAGCACGTCCTATCTCTAACAAGAAAAAGGAAGCACTTCTGTTTATCTTTTTAAAACATTGCATGCCAGAGTCAGAAGGCTAGCATAGTTGTGGGAGCAAACAGAAATGCTCCCATTGCTGTGAAATGGCTAACAGTGAGGCAGGCTTGGACTCCATTAAAGCTTGTGAACACAGACCTGCCTGATTTCTCGATGATGCCGGTGCCTTCACAGAATTCTGCACAACAAATAAGGAATTCTGAGCAAATTCTACATTGCACAGTTGCACAGAATTCCTCCAGGAGTAGTTATTGGAATCTTGTGCTGATTTTGTTTTCTGTTAATGATGTTTCTCAATATTTTGGTGCAGTTATGGAAATCAAATATATCTTATACAAAGGGATGAATAAAAAGAAGAAAGCTTGAGGCCGAGGCCAAGGCCATAAGGAATAAACTCTCAAGAAATACAGAAATAATAGCCTATATAACAAGAATACTGAGCAACCTACCTGTGTGTGTTATAGCCTACCTAACAACCTACCGCTGCTGCAGCCCTGATCGGCAATCGGCCACAGGGGAGCAGGATGCAGGATTCTCCTGCCCCCTTGCAGTAGAGGCCAATCAGAGCTGCTCCGGACATTTAAAACTAAAAGTGTGCTCAGGCGTGCCTGTGCCTGGCGGGCCCACACCTGAAGACCTTGCCAGAGAGCCCTTTGCCGTGGCCTTTTGGCGGGGACCTTAGGCAAAATACTGACCGCTGCACAAGCAACAACTGGAAACCAACAATTGAGGACAAACAACTAGCAAACCTACAGTCTCACCACCTTCTTTGCCACCAACAAACAAGCTACAGGATCCAGATGGAACCACCACACCCACCCCATTCAAGGTAACACCCATTCTCCTGAATCCCCCAATCCTATAATAGCTTGCTACAAATACCTCCTTTGTGCCCTAATAATAGCAATGCTGTTGCAAAGACATACCACCACTAGTCAAAGCTATACAAGGACCTTATTACTCCTCCCACCAATCCACACTTGGTATGTCACCCCCTGGAAACCCCTTAACTTCCATAATAATAGGAAAGTTCACTCCCTTACACAAATCAAACCAACCCTCTGCAAACAAATCACCACATACCAACCCCTTGCTAGATGCCCCCATCACCTGCACCCTCATAAATGCAAGATCAATACGAAACAAAACATACACGATCACTGATTACCTAGAGATGCACAAAACAGATATACTATGCATCACTGAAACCTGGCTAAATGATTCCATCCAGTCATCCTCAATCAAATCACCCTCAGTGAGGTATATCCTGTTATTTTGGATCCAAGAAAGCAGTAAATAAGCTTTAAAATAAATAAAAAGCATTTCCAGCTAAGTTTCCTATCAGGATATGGCTGCACTAGGCTCACATAAAAAACATGTGGCATAAGATCTAGTATGCAAATCTGATAAGATTTGGATGTCCTTGATGAAACACAGAAAATGACAGTAGATTAGGACCATATGGCTTATCCAGTCTTCCCATCCATACCAACTACTAAGCTCTACAATCCCTTCCTCTCAGCAATTCTCTATGCTTGTTCCATTCTTCTTGAATTCAGATGCAGTCCTCGTCTTCGCTACCTCCACTGGGAGCCTTTTTCATTCATCCACCACCCTTCCTGTAAGGAAATATCTCCTTAAAATATGCCTCAGCCTATCCCCTTTCCCCTTCATCCTCTGCCCCTTGTTGCAGAGTTTCCTTGGGCATTAGGTTCAAAAACCTCTTCTGCTGCTTCTATTGCTCAGGAGGTTTTGTAAACCTATAGGCTAGAAAGGACACACAACTCTGGGAAAAATCTTATTATATACTGTTTTCTGTTAGTGTATTTTCCACAAAATACAACATATATAAGTTTTAGTAAAGACCAATAGTTTGAAAAAAGTCTTAGGAAAAAGTATCCTAGGTTGGTAGAAACACTACAGAAACTCAAGTCACATAAGGGAGAAACTCAAAAGAACTGTATATGAACCTCACTGTAATCTTTGGTACTGTCCCCATGATCATTTTTGTTATTGTCCACACTAGCAAGTGATGGCAAATGTTTCTGACCTCTATTCAGCTTGTTCCAAAAGATGCAGCTGTAGCCTCAACAGCTGTGCCAGACTGCTCTTGTGTCTTTTCTAGTCGAAACCTATCATAGCATTACAGCCCCTCTGTCCTGCCTTTTTCAGCAATCTGAACAAACAATTGTTCAGTAGGATTAGAAAAGCAGCACTGCTGTATTCTTTCTGGCTAGAGAGGCACTATGTAGTGAAAAGACAAGCAAAATATCCTGAGTCTATCGCTTTCTACTGCAGCCATGCATATAGGCTTTAAGCACATCACAGCATTAGGGAAGCAGAGTGAATGGAATAAGATGTGGAGAATGGGTAGAATGTGCAAATACATGCATAAATTATAAAACTGAAAAATGTATGCACATACAGTTGTGGTCAACACTATAGGCATCTTTGCATTTTAGGTATGTTGTGTACAATGTCTTGAGAAATAATTGGAAATATTCCAACTGTATGTCATTGTAATATTTTAATAGTATGTTCAAATGTCTACAACAAGAAAAAGATGCCTGTGCAACTTAGACATAGTAATTTCTGAGAAAAAAACAAAATATGACCTGGACAGGAATAATGGCATCCTTCACTAATATTTTGCTGCACAACACTTGGCAGTGACGACAGCCTCCAAATGTTTCTTGTAAATGCCGTTGAATATCTGGCCCTCTGTCTCTACTGCTGCAGAGCAGCCACACAAATAATTCTGCCATCATTATGTTTTATTGTAGGGATGGTGTTAGCAGAGCGATGTGCTCTTTGTTTTATGCTACACATTTCACTTAGCACTGAGACCATAAAGGTCCACTTTGGTTTCATTAGACCACAAAACCTTCTTCCACATGCAAGCAGTATTCCCTAAGGGGAGCATTTTCAAAGGGATTAATGCGGTTTGTAAACCTGCAAACTGCATTAATCCCGTTGAGCAGGATATTCAGTGGCACATACCCGTCTTGTGCCATTAAACATGCTCTCCAAGCTCTACAGAATGCCATGATGTTAGCTGGCTATCATTGGAGCATTCCAAGGGGAGCAGCACCCGCTGCCTGGCTAAACTAAACTGGCTATAGTTAGGATTATTTATTTACTTAACCAGTTTTCTATACCACCTTATCCTTCAATCAAAGCGGTGTACATTATGTAATCACTACAAGCAGGTACTGGATATATTCCCTTGTCCCCAAAGGGGCTCACAATCTACCTGAGGCAACAGAGGGTTAAGTGGCTTGCCCAAGGCCACAAGGAGTGCCTATAGGACAAGAAACCCCAGTCCCACCGGCCTGAGATTGCTGTCCCTAGGTGGTACTTGGACTTCTGGCCTGAGGTACCGTGTCCTAAACACAAGGCCTCCCTCCTGCTTATGCAATCAAGTCAGCTGTTGAATATCGCTGAATATTGCAAAAGGCAATCCAGGCAACTTTCATTGGGCTGGCAATCACTGCTGAATATGCCTAGTTGTGTTTAAGAACATAAGAATTGCCATACTGGGTCAAACCAAAGGTTCATCAACAAGCCCAGTGTTCTGTTTCCAAGAGTGGCCAATCCAGGTCACAAATACCTGACATACTCCAAAAGCCAGTTCCATCCTACTTATCTGGTGGTAGGGAGGTTCTGGAGGCAAAATTGCCTGCCTGGTGCGAAGGTAGCGGACCTCCTGCGCCACCTAGATAAGGTCTTAGATAGTGCTGGGGAGGAGTCTGCTGTCTTGGTACATGTCGGTACCAATGACATAGGAAAATGTGGTAGGGAGGTTCTGGAGGCTAAATTTAGGCTTTTAGGTAGGAAGTTGAAATCCAGAACTTCCAGGGTAGCGTTCTCCGAAATGCTTCCTGTTCCACGCGCAGGACCCAAAAGGCAGGCAGAGCTCCGGAGTCTCAATGTGTGGATGAGACAATGGTGCAGAGATGAGGGTTCTGGATTTGTTAGGAACTGGGGAACATTCTGGGGAAAGGAGGGGCACTTCCGAAGGGATGGGCTTCACCTTAACTGGGATGGAACCAGGCTGCTGGCATTAACCTTTAAAAAGGAGATAGAGCAGCTTTTAAACTAGATATTAGGGGAAAGCCGACAGTCGCCCAAGAGCGGATGGTTCGGAAGAATGTATCCTTGAAGGATACTACCAAAAGCAGAGAGGTTCCACAAAAGAGTAAAGTAGCCCAAATGCCCTCAAGTATGGAGCAGACAGAGCTCAAAGATCCCAATTTACCCATGTCTAACAATAGCCAACATGAATAAAATACATTCTCTAAAATGCTTGTATGCAAATGCTAGAAGTCTAAAGAATAATATTGGAGAGTTAGAATATATAGCACTAAATGAAAGGTTAGATATGATTGGAATATCAGAGACATGGTGGAAGGAGGACAACCAGTGGGACACTGTGATACCTGGGTACAAACTACATCGTAATGATAGAGCTGATCAAATTGGTGGAGGGGTTGCGCTCTATGTTAGAGAGGGCATTGACTCAGAAAGGATTCAAGTTTTGCAGGAAACAAAATCTGCTGTAGAATCTATATGAATTGAAATTCCATATAAAAGGGGGAAGGCAATGGCAGTGGGGGTGTACTATCGAGCACCTGGCCAGAATGACCAAATGGATGATGAAATGCTCAAAGAAATCAAGGAAGCTAACAAAAGTTACAGCGCAGTAATAATAATGGGTGATTTCAATTACCCCGGTATCGACTGGGTCAGTGTCACGTCAGGACATGCTAGGGAGATAAAGTTCCTAGATGAAATAAATGACTGCTTCTTGGAGCAGCTGGTTCATGAACCGACCAGAGGGGAAGCCATATTAGACCTAGTCCTTAGTGGAACACCAGATCTAGTGCAAGAGATAAGGGTGTTGGAGCCACTTGGCAATAGTGATCATAGCATGATCGCCTTTGATTTAATTAGTGGAGGAGAGACAGTAAGGAAATCCACAGTACTACCTTTTAACTTTAGAAAGGGAGACTATGATAAAATGAGGAAAACAGTTAAGAAAAAACTAAAAGGAGCAGTTGCGAAGGTTAAAGACGTACATCAAGCTTGGGTGTTGTTGAAAAATACTATCTTGGAAGCCAAGACCAGCTGTATTCCACGCTTTAAGAAAAGTGGAAGGAAGTCCAAAAAACTGCCAGCATGGTTTAAAGGTGAGGTCAGAGAGGCTGTTGTTGCCAAAAAAGCATCTTTCAGGAAATGGAAAAAAGGGCCAAATGATGAAATCTGGAAACAGCACAAGCACTGGCAAGTCAAATGCAAGGCATTGATAAGGTAGGCAAAGAGAGAATTTGAGAAGAAGCTTGCTGCGGAAGCAAAAACGTGAAATAAAGACCTTTTCAAGTACATTCGTAGCAAAAAACCTGTGAGAGAGTCAGTTGGTCCATTAGATGATAAAGGGGTTAAAGGAGCACTAAGAGGCGACAAGGCGATAGCGGAGAGACTGAATGAATTCTTTGCTTCGGTCTTTACTGAGGAAGATGTAGGGATGTTACCCATGACCAATGTTCCCTCTAATTTTCTGTAGGCTGTGTGCGCATAAAATATCAGCTGTGTGCAGCTTTTGAAGGAAGGTTAAATTTTTGTGCGCCACATAATGACACTCGGAGTTATATACTTCAAAATTTGACTACACGTCAGAATACAGTATGTACACCACATTGATTTTAATCAAATTAAATGAAAATAGACAATTACTAAATGAAGTGGGAAATTTCTAGTAATTACAATCACAACTTTTAAATTTTAAGACGTCTGTGTTGTTGTTTTCTATCAGAATCAGAGCCGTAATTTTTGGGCGCTCTGTTGTAAAGTATGTGCGCTCTCTCAGCGAGGTGTGTGCGCGCGCACACGCGCACAGCTTAGAGGGAACAGTGCCCATGACAAGTGGTATTTAAAGGTGCTGAAGAATTGAAGGAAATATCGATACATCAGGAAGATGTCTTACAACTATTAGATAAACTGAAGAGTAGCAAATCACCTGGGCCGGATGGTATACATCCAAGGGTGTTGAAAGAACTGAAATATGAGATTGCAGACCTGCTGTCAGTAATCTGTGAACTATCATTAAAATCATCTCTAATACCTGAAGATTGGAGGATCGCCAATGTAACACCATTTTTTAAAAAGGGTTCCAGGGGTGATCCGGGAAACTACACCGGTGAGCCTGACGTCAGTACCAGGAAAAATGGTAGAAACCATCATAAAGAATAAAATTACTCAGCATGTAGATAGTCACAACCTAATGGGAGACAGCCAACATGGCTTTAGACAAGGAAGATCTTGTCTTACTAATCTGTTATGTTTTTTTGAAGGAGTGAATAAACAGGTGGACAAAGGTGAGTCGGTTGATATTGTGTATCTGGACTTTCAGAAAGCCTTTGACAAGGTCCCTCATCAGAGACCTTTGGCAAAACTAAAGAGTCATGGGATAGGAGGCAGTGTACTATTGTGGATCAGGAACTGGTTAAAAGATAGAAAGCAGAGGGTAGGGCTAAATGGCCACTTTTCCCAATGGAGAAAGGTGAATATTGGTGTACCCCAGGGATCTGTGCTGGGTCCGCTGCTTTTTGACATATTCATAAATGACCTGGAAAGTGGAATAACGAGTGAGGTTATCAAATTTGCAGATGACACAAAACTATTTAAAGTTGTTAAAACCCAAGAGGATTGTGAAAAATTGCAAGAGGATCTTGATAAATTGGAAGACTGGGCATCAAAATGGCAGATGAAATTTAATGTGGACAAGTGCAAGGTTATGCACCTAGGGAAGAACAACCCAAACTATGGTTACACGATGCAAGGTTCCACATTTGGAACCATCACCCAGGAAAAAGATTTAGGCGTCATTGTGGGTACCATGTTAAAACCCTCGGCCCAGTGTGCAGCGGCGGCCAAGAGAGCAAATAGAATGCTAGGTATGATAAGGAAAGGAATGGAAAATAATACAAAAGATATTATAATGCCTCTATATCGTTCCATGGTGAGACCGCACCTTGAATATTGTGTGCAATTCTGGTCGCCGTATCTTAAAAAGGATATAGCGATTTTAGAAAAGGTTCAGAGAAGAGCCACCAAAATGGTAAAGGGGATGGAAGGATACTCCTATGAAGAAAGGCTAAAAAGGTTAGGGCTCTTTAACCTGGAAAAGAGACGGCTGAGGGGAGATATGATAGAAGTCTATAAATTAATGAACGGAGTGGAATGGGTAAACGTAGATCAATTGTTTACCTTATCAGAATATAGAAAGACTAGGGGACATGCAATGAAGCTACAGGGTAAACTATTTAAGACTAATAAAAGAAAATATTTTTTCACTCAACGTGTAATCAAACTCTGGAATTTGTTACCGGAGGATGTAGTAAAGGCTGTTAGTGTAGCTGGGTTTAAAAAAGGTTTGGACAAGTTCCTGGAGGAAAGGTCCATAAACCATTATTAAGAAGTGACCGAAGATATCAATCCTTGATCCAGTACAAGCATTGTGGAACTTGTGTCTCTTAGGGAAACTGCTAGGTACATATGACCTAGATTGGCCACTGTTGGAAACAGAATACTGGGCTTGATGGACCTTGGTCTGACCCAGTATGGCATATCTTATGTTCTTATGATCTCCAGGGATAAGCAGTGGTTTTCTCTTGGACTTCCTTAATAACCATTTATGGACTGTAATACCTGAAGATTGTAGAATGGACAATGTAGTACACATTTTTAAAAAGAGTTCCAGGGGTGATCTGGGAAGCTACAGACCGGTGACCCTGAGGTCAGTACCAGGCAAAACGGTAGAAACCATTATAAAGAACAAAATTACTGAACGTGTAGATAGTCATGGTTTAATGGGAGAAAGCCAACATGGCTTTAGTCAAGGAAGGTCTTATCTTACTAATCTGTTATATTTTTTTGAAGATGTGAATAAACAGGCATCTCAAAAAGGATATAGCGGAATTAGAAAAGGTACAGAGAAGAGACATTAAATGGTAAGGGGGATTGAAGAATACCCCTATGAGGAGAGACTTAAAAGGTTAGGGCTCTTCAACCTGGAAAAGAGACGGCTGAGGGGAGATGTCTATAAATTAATGAATGGAGTAAAAAGGGTAAACGTAGATCAATTGTTTATGCCATTAAAAAGTTGAAAGACTAGGGGACATGCAATGAAGCTACAGTATAACCCATTTAAGAGAAAATATTTTTTCATTCAACGTGTAATCAAACTCTGGAATTCATTACCGGAGGATGTAGCAAATGCTGTTAGTGTAGCTGGGTTTAAAAAAAGTTTGGACAAGTTTCTGGAGGGAAGATCCATAAACCATTATTAAAGAGGACTTCGGCAATCCACTGCTTGCCCCAGGACAAGCATAGTGGAACATGTCTGCCTCTTTGGGAACCTGCCAGGTACTTGTGACCTGGATTGGCCACTATTGGAAACAGGATTCTGGGCTTGATGGATCTTGGTCTGACCTAGTATGGCATATCTTATGTTCTTATGTAATTTGTCCAAACCTTTTTTGAACCCAGCTACACCATCTACTTTTACAAAATCCACCGGCAATGAATTCCAAGTACTAATTATAAATTGAAAGAAAAAATATTTCTCCTGTTTTAAATATACTAATTTTGTAGCTCTATGGCTTGTCCCCTAATCCTTGTATTTTTTGAAAGAGTAAACAATCAGTACATTTCTATCCATTCCACTCCACTCAGGATTTTACAGATCTCTATCCTATCTCCCTTCAGCCCTCGCTTCTCCAGGCTAAAGAGTCCTAACCTCTTTAGCCTTTCCTCCTAGGAGAGTTGTTCCAGTCCTCTTTATCATTTTGGTCGCCCTTGTCTGTATCTTTTCTAATGCTGCTATATCATTTTTGAGATGCAGAGACCAGAATTGTAGGCAATACTCAAGTTGCAGTCTCACTATGGAGCGATACAGAGGCATTATTATATCCTTTGTTTTATTTTGTATTCCTTTACTAATGATTCCTAACATTCTATTTGCAAAGCATGTACATCATATTATATAGCTTTTCTTTAATAGTATCTTTCTTCTTGCTACCTTCCCATATAGTCACTGAAAAAGTAAACCGTGAATAAAATATAAATCACTTAGCTTGCAATAAACGTGAAGCTCCTTTTATCTCCCAAACTTCACGTTTATTGCAAGCTAAGTGATTCATATTTTATTCACGGTTTACTTTTTCAGTGATTAAAAGGGAGCAGCAACGGTGAGAGTGTGGTTTTAAATTTTCCCACTCTTGGGTTTGCTATACTCCGACAAAAAAAGTGATGGTCCTTTATTTCATCGTGGTTCAGAGTTCAATTTTTTGTGTTCTTATCGCACTCTGAATAGGGTTTTTCTTTCGTTTTACCTTCCCATTTAGGCCATGTTTTTGGAATAATGTTGGAATTGTTGAACAATCAACATTTTTGCCTGTCTCAGACACAGACCTCTGTAATTATTTTAAAGTAGTCTTGGGCTTCATGATTACCTCCTTCAGCAATTTCCTTAACCCATGGCTGACTTTAGAGGGGCAGACTGATCAAGTCAGTGTCTTGGTGATGTCAAACTGTTTTCACTAAACAAGTATAACAATCTGGGCAGTGAATGGCTGGTTAGACATCAGTCTGTACTAGAAGGATCTCCAGATAGCATAGGACAGCTCTGAAAGGAAGTTAAATCATGGGAATGCTAGAAGATGCAGTCAGGGCTGGTGCTACTCAATAAGTTGGGTATGCATGGCAGGGGGGCACTGATGCCAGGAAGGCGCCATCGCTAGCTGCTGCCCCCCAAGCAGGATGACCTACAGAGCGCCAGCATCCCAGAGGAGAGCCTGCCCGCTGGACACGCTGCTCCCATGGGCAGAAGGCTGTGAGTAGTGATCGTGGCTTTGCATAGCCCCTGCCTGTGGGATATGCTGCTCCCATGGGCAATGTCTGTATAAGCCCACGATCCCAGCCAAGAGAGGATACTGCTCCCGCGGGCAGTGGCTATACAAGGCTGAGCTTTTGCCCTGCCTTTCTGTGCTGGGATTGTGGTTGCACAACCCCTACTCTTAGGACATGCTGGTCCATGGGCAGGCTCTGCCCCTTGTACATACAAAGGGAGGAGGAGTGGACATGGGGAGCATTGGGAAAGGGGGAGTGGACATAGGGGGGCATTGGGAAAGGGGGAGTGGACATGGGGAGCATTGGGAAAGGGGGAGTGGACATAGGGGGGCATTGGGAAAGGGGGAGTGGACATGGGGAGCATTGGGAAAGGGGGAGTGGACATAGGGGGGCATTGGGAAAGGGGGAGTGGACATAGGGGGGCATTGAGAGATGGAGGGGATATGGTCGGATGTCAGTGGCCACAGGGAGACAGAATGAGATGCTGGATGCAGGGGGGAATATAGAGGCAGAGGGGATAAGCTAAAGGTGGGAGGCTAGTGAGATGACGGGAGATACTGGGAAGGGGTATGGGGGAAGGGGCAAGAAAGGGGGATGGAGTGGTGATGCTGGCCAGGGGGTTATAGGGAGACTATGGGAAAATGCTGGACATGGGAGAGGGGAGAGGAGATGCTGGACACGGGGTAATAAGGGGAGACAGAAATAAATGAGGAGGTGGGAATTGGGAGGACTGTGGTGAGGGTTGAAAAGAGGTAGATGGAGTAAAAAAAATGGGGGCTGAGAACCGGATAGTAAGAAGAAGTAGGGAAATCTGAGTGGACAGAGAGAGAGAGAAATAAGTGTGAGAAAGCTGAAAGGAAAAAAAATCACTATCCAAGATGGAAGGAAATGAAGAAAACAAAAGGAGAGACAATAAATGGCAGATGGGCTATGGACCATAGAAAGAGAGCTAAGAGAAGACAGAGCAAAGCAGAAGCCTCAGATCGTGACCAGCAGGATCAG
This sequence comes from Ichthyophis bannanicus, assembly GCA_033557465.1. Classification (NCBI taxonomy): domain Eukaryota; kingdom Metazoa; phylum Chordata; class Amphibia; order Gymnophiona; family Ichthyophiidae; genus Ichthyophis; species Ichthyophis bannanicus. The sequence continues at coordinate 888,269,324 of CM066031.1, read as the reverse complement.
AGAATAAAATGGTCAGACAACACAGGTAGAAAAACAATTTTATTTTCACTTTAGTGATCGGATTTTGCGTTATCCTTATATTTAACACAGTATGGGGGCAATGCATCTTTCTTATTTTTCTGGTGTTGCTCCACATGTGGAGTCTGGCTTCTTGGGGTTTCAGTTTAATTTTTTAAAAAAATCTTTATTTAGCTATGCTTATATATCACTTTTCACCGGGTCAATTCGCATTCCTGATTTGACATTAATCAGTTTTCCTAACATATTTTCAATTCTCCTTTGCCTCTTGATCTTAAACTTCTCTGATGTTCAACGTGGTCATGTGTTCAATGGGTGGTGCTCAGATCTGTCCCAAAATGTTCTCTGAATAAGTGGGTCTTTAATTGCTTTCTGAATGAGGAGAGGTCCTTGTTGTTCCAGATTTTGGTTGGGAGGGATTTCCATATGGACAGAGCGTAGAGTTCAAATGCACAGGTACAAGTTTGGAGATTGTACTTTGTCCTTTCATTTGGCACAGTCAGCACATTGTTAGTGGTCTGCAGTGTTGGTCTTCCAGAGTTCACTTGTGGTAGTAGAGTGTGAAGATGCGGCATTTGTCGTTGGTGTAGCACTCTCTGAATCAGTACTAAGGTTTTGTACTAGATCCGGGCTTCCAACAGGAGTATGTGGAGATGTTTCAGGACTGGGGTGATATGGTCATATTTCTTCACCCTTTGAATGATCCTGGCTATTGTATTGAATACTGTCTGTAGTGGACTGAGCGTGGAGAGCGAAAGTCCTTGATATATCGCGTTACAGTAGTCCAGGTGGGGGAGAGTAATTGCTTGTATAACTGATCTGAAGTCCTGGGGGTCTAGGAATGGTCTGAGGTGCTGTATCATCTTGGTTTTGAAGAGTATTGTCCTTGTAGTTTTCACAATCTGTTGCTTGAATGAAAGGGTTTGGATGAGAATGACTCCCAGGTACTTTATTTGAGTCTGGACTCTTATTTGCATCGTACTCAGGGTGAAGTGTGTTGGTGGGGTGAAGGTTTGATCCTTTATGACAAATAATGCTTCTGTCTTTTTTAGGTTGATTTTGAGGTTATTCTCCTGGAGCCATTTGGAGACATCATTGAAGCAGTTTGTTAAATGTTTGTTTATTGGGTCTGCGGTGGTTACTGGTCCATAAAGCATAATGTCATTTGCATATATGTGAAAGTTGATGTTGTGTAACCATATTATTGAGCAGAGTGGTTGTAAATAGATGTTAGAAAGCAGTGCCGATAGTGCAGAGCCTTGTGGTATTCCTTGGGTCTGGCAGTATGAGGTGGAGACGCCAGTGCTAGTTTGAATTAGTTGGTACCTATCTGTTAGGTATGACTGGAACCATTGGAGAACTTTGTCCTGTATGCCAGTTTTTTGCAGTCTGTGTAGGAGGATGCTGTGTGATACTATGTCAAATGCTGCTGATATATCCAGAAAGATGAGGGTGTATCCAGTATGTTTTGTTTGTATTCCTTTGATTAACATATTTATTAATGATACCATAAGAGTCTCGACCCCATATGATGATCGGAATCCATATTGCTGTGGGTCAAATATGTTGTTTCTGTACATGTGGTCCTGAAGTTGCTGTTGTACTTTCTTCTCAATGACTTCTGCAGTGAATGGGAGGTTCGCTACTGGCCAGAATGAGGTAGGATCCAGTAGGTCGAATTCCAGTTTCTTGAAGGTTGGGTGGATGATGGACGTTTTGAAGGAATTGGGCATTCAACCTTGTTTGAAAGATTTATTTGCAATGTTGGTGAGCGCTGGGCTTAGCTCCTGTTTTGTCATCTTAATCTAACTGACCAGGCATGGATCAAGAGGGGAGTGGTGCTGTTGAGTAATCATATAGTGGTTTTGATCCTCTCTTTGGTGATTGTTTCAAATATGTCCCATGCGTTATCAGGGGTGACATTCTGGCAGTTTCCTGTTGTTGTGGGTGCGGTGCTGGGATTTGATTGGAGCTGCTTATATTGTGCTGCGAGTTGCTGCAGTAGCATGTCTGGGAGTTGATTAGTATGATTAGGGGTTTTGGTTAGCTGTTTGACAATATCAAAGAGCTCACGTGGACAGTTCAGAGATGTGTTTGTGAGCTTTGTGTGGTAGGTTCTTCGTGCATTGTCTATTTCGGTGCGGTAGTTGTTTAGAGCATCCATATATTTTGTCCTATCTAGTTCATTTTTGGTTTTCATCCATCATCTTTCTATCCTTCTAAGATGTGTTTTCAGCTTCCGTAAGGCGGGTGTGAACCAGCGTGTTCTTGCTGGTCTCTCTTTTGTTTTTTGGGGGGCTATCGTTGATCGTGCTGCTGTAGCTATTACTGTGTTCCTGTCGTTGGTTAACACTTCAAGGTTGGACTGTCCTGATTGTATACTTGGTAGAACTTGTTTGAGGAAATTGTCTTTATTAAATGGTTTGAATCTTCTTGCCAGGTGAGCATCCCCCCATGGTGATCCTTGGTTGATGTTATCTGGTTAATATTTATAACAAGTTTTAACAATATATCGTAAGGCAAACATTGAAACATCTCCCCATTTCTTTGGGAGCAGCATAACTATTATCTATATCAAACATGTAATACCCCCAGTCCCCCCTTCCCTTCCCTCCTCCCCCACTTTCTTCTTCCCGAAAGGTTAATTTATTAATTAAATAGTCCAGTAAAGATTTCCATCTCGAGTTGAAGGATTCTGTCTTATTTCTAGACCTCCATGGTAATCACCTTCTGGAGTCTCCTCACCCATGCCTCTAGCTCTGGGGGTTGTTGCTTTTTCCAGTTCCAAGTTACCTCACAATGGGCTGCTATAATACATGCCCGTATTGTATGGCACCATCTAAGGTGCTGGCCAGACTCCCAGCAGATAGAAAGCGGGATCCAGTCCCATATCTAAGTTGAAGATAGCTTGAATCTGTCCCCAGATTTGTACCCAATATTTCTGTATAGTAGGGCATTCCCACCAAATATGTGTGGTAGGCGACGGCCTATGATCCATGCTAATTGAACTAAGCAGACAGGCCTGAGCAGCTTGACCTGTAACTGAAGCCTGTAGTTAGGCCCAGAGGAATGAAAACCCCCCTGAATGATGACACCATAGAATTGAAACTTAACTCAGTTTAACTGAACATAGCTAAGCAGAAACGAAACTTGGAAAATAGAAGAAAAACAAGTTTAATTGGTACTGATAAGGTGTGCTATGCTTCTATGGAATTAATTAACTCTGCAGAGAGCAAGGTCACAGTGCCTCTGCTTCCCATATGTTTTAACAAGCTCAGCGACCTTGGAGGAGAGAAGTAACAAGTTGGAGACACTGACCATTGTAATTGGGACTAGAAGGGGGGCAACCAGGTGCTGGGCCCAGACCAGAGTCCCGATTGGGTAGCCATATCAGTACCGGGACCAATAGATGGGTGAGAGGGGTACTGGGACCAATGCAAAGTTTGCCTATGCTTAGAATGGACAAGAAAGCTATAAAAGTTGTTGTTTTACTAGAAGCCATTGCTCAGCCATTTTGAAATTGCTTATTGCTTGAGCCATGTGCACATTAAACTGGCTTGGATCCTTGAAAAGACTCCTGGATTTATTTATTGCATGCTTATCTGCTGCTACATTCTTGGTGCGTTGGCCGAGAAGTGCGAGTGGTGGATAGTGTTCAAGTGAATAAATCCACGTAATTCGCCTTGAGGTTTGGTCCAGTTGGAACCATGCCAATCCGACGCAGGGGAATTTCCCTGGGCCCACCGATCCTCTTGTATCGGAGGGAGTTCTGCCTGGCCTCGGCAGGCACTGAGTCCAGCTGGCCAACACTTCCGACCCGGGGGAGTCCAGGATCCAACTCAGAAGCTTGGGAACCAGATCTGGTAAGTATAGTTTTGAAAACCTGTCTAGACAGATGAGTTAGAACTGCAGTTTGAAACTTGTAACTTGTAATCTCGAGAACTTGGAACTTGGAATTTGGAATTTGGTAATGAGAGCACTGATCCCCTCTCAAGGACGGTCCTATTAACCTTGCATGAGTATGCGCGAGGTGAAGCCATCGTCCTTCTTGTTTGGTAAGACTTAAGTCTTTGTTTGAAAATCCTTGCATGAGTATTCGCGAGGTACAGCTGTTTAAAAAAAAAAAAATAAAAAAAAAAAAAATCATGATTTAGTCTAGTCAGAACAGACAGGAACTTGGAATTTGTAATCTCGAGATATTGGGAATTGGTAAGAGAGCATGATCACCTCTCAAGGAAGGGCCGAGTAACCCCGCATGGGAATTCGCCGGGTGAAACCCTCATCCTTTTTGTAATTGGGAAAAAGACTAGTCAGAATAGATAGAAAGGAATGCATTCTGAGATACGTTGCTAGCATGATTGTGTGAATGAAGTGTGAATGAGAGGTCTGGCAGCACGGACCAAGCAGAGTGGACTCTGGACTAGCGCAGTTCCTAGTCGGGTGACTGCGTCTAGGTCGCGAAACGGATGAAGCGTTTGGTGTATTGTCTGTCCTGTGTATTTGATTTTTGCTATCTGTTGAAACTGCGAGTTTCCCTTCTGTTATAAGTGTGAGATTATTCTGTTGAGTAACTTGTGACAGTTCACTGATTAAGAAATTGTATTAATAGAGCAGAATGAAGACCCAAAACACCTACAGTCATTTTTAGAAATCAAAAAGCTGGTCTGACCCAGTTAGTTTTTCTACTGCAGTGTGAAAAACTGACAGGGGGCGTGTCTGAAGGAAAGAATGTGCAGTGTCTTTCTAACTCTGTTCAGGTTTAAATCTCAATGCTGTTAGTTTAATAATAATGTTCCTTCTGCTGTGGTTATGTAATATATATCATTTATATATCATTTAATAAGAATGTTTAGTCAGGATTATGGGTCCCGATAGTTTTGGGGCTTAGCCTGGAATGCCGGCATGTCTCTGTCTCTGTGTGTGTGTGTGTGTGTGTGTGTGAACAGCTAAGCTGTTTCCAACGAGCCACACAGCAAGAGGACAGAAAAAAAAAAAATAAATAAAAATAAAAATATGAAACCGCTGTTCCCGATTGAAAAGTTTCTTGCTTGTTTAAAATAAAGGATTCATTCAAAGTGTGATAGGAGATGAATTTATAATTAGTTTTCTAGTGATTGCTTTAAATTGTACTTAGCCGGGAAAGGGTTAAATTCCTGCTCGAATTCCCGTACAGATCAACAGGACTTTGCAGATCGCAACTTAAAAAGTGCTTTGAATCCTGAGTGAATGAGGGGTTAATCGTGTATGAGTTTTTCGTTCCTGATACAGCAAGCGCCTCATAGAAGACATGTTTATTGTTAATAAAATGAACTAGGAAGGAAAATGTGTATTTGTGTTCTAGATGTCCACCCGCTTTATTGAAAAAAGTATCCGGAATGTCTTTTGAATATCTCCTTCCTAAACTGTAATCTTTTGCAGAGACGTTATTCACCTTAAGTGCAGATTACGGCTGGCAGCTAGTTTCTTCCAGCCATACGTAATAGTTCTCTCTGTTGGGATTGTTGTTTAGAACATGTTGCAAAAAAATAGTTTTATATTTGAAGGAATTTATCTAAATTGTATTTATTTAGAATGAGATTATTATGCCTAGTCACAGGAAAATGCAGCCTGACAGACCGCCTTCTGTCTGTTGTTAACTACGTCACCATGGGGGGAGGAAGGGGGGTCAGAGTCCATGCAGATTCCAGAGTTACTTCATGGCCCCGTAGTTTCCCGTGTTTATCAGATTGTACAGAGAATAGTTCCCCTATATAGGATTCTTGGTTAAATGTTTAAAAAAAAAAAAAAAAAAAATCCTGCCTGTTTATTTCCCTGAGCTCTGCCATCATCCCGGGCAGAGCCTGGAACAAGGGGGGGGGGGGGGGCGGAGGGGGGATGACTTCTCCCTACAGATTCCCAAGTAGTTTGCTAGCCACCTCTGCAACAGGGGAATGTCCACCCCCTCCGGACTAGAAGTGAAAGTCAGCTGACCAGACTTGTTTAGAACTGAAAAAAAACTGCACTGAGAAGTTTTAGGACTTGATTGAACTAATGAACGGAAATTGCAGAGAACTGGATGAATTTGCGGGCATAATGGTTAAATGAAAGTTAATCAGAGGGTGTGTGAATTGTGAAAATAAATGTAACAGAGAAAGTGAATGATATTTTAGTTGGATGATGTGGAGTTTTTCCTAATCGAAGGAGCAGCGGATGTGAAAACTGGGTGTGAGTGCGCCCATTATAGAAAAAGGACATTAGAGAAGTGAATGCCCGTATCTTGACTCCCGAGGGAGTACTTGATTGCAAAGTCATAAAACAATAAACCAAGCACAGTGTTTCAGCACGAGAGTGAAGCAGCTATAGCGTGAGTGGCAGCCGAAGAGGGCTACAGCATGGATGAAGACTAGGCCAGACCGGACTCTCCAGTTTCCCTGGGTCCCCAGGAGTCAGTCTGAAAAATAGGGGACCAATATATGGACTTTTATGGGGGATACAGGAGCAGAATACTAAAGCCAGTAGCCCCTGTGTTTTTCTCGCAAAGCCTTTTCTGCAGAACCACATGTGTGAACTAGAAAAAAAATAATAATAATAATGTACCAGTTCCTGTATATGCCTGAATGCCCTATTCCATTTTTGGAGCCGAGATCTGCTTGCAAAGCTTCAAGCACAGATATCCTCTATTGAAGGAAGAAAAAAATGAAACTCAAACTGTCCCCAAGAAGAAGAATGGCGGTTCTATTCACCTGCATCCAAAGCAACAAGCTGTACACTTACCAACCTCATAGCCCCACCTGGAGGATGGGCAGAAGATAATCCACCTGGCCTAGCGAAGAACATAGCCCCTGCCATTGTCACCCTCAAGCCAGTCAAGAAGCCTGGGACAGGTGATTACCGCCCAGTGCAGGATCTAAGAAGAATGAATGATGCAGCTGAAACTATACAACCAGTGGTACCAAAATCCTTATATTCTCTTGGAACTGATCTCTGCTGAAGCTATACATTTCATCATTCTGGACTTAAAAAGATGTTTTTTTCTGTATACGCTTAGCCCAAGACCCCACTACAAGGAGGTAGGGCCAACTCACCTAGACAAGATTACCACCAACTCAGAAAGTGAATGTCCACCAGCCACCAGTGAACTCTTGCACCTTTTTAATGAGGCTGGATACAAAGTCTCAAGAGCCAAAGCATAATTATGTCAAACAAGTTAAATACCTAGGATTCCAGTTGTCCAGCGGAATTCGACGCCTGGAACCCTTACCAGAACGCAGAGCAGCTGTATGCAGTATTCCTACTCCAACCACCAGGAGGCAAGTGAGAGCCTTCTTGGGTGCCACAGGGTACTGTTGTATATGGATCCCCAATTTTGCGCTGCTAGCAAAACCATTGTATCACATTGTATCAAGCTACCAAAGGAATGAAAAAGTCTCCATTGGAATGGGGACTTGAATAGGAATGCAGTCTTTTGATCTTTGAAAACCCTCTGATGTTATCACCAGTTCTGGGTCTACCCGATGTCCAGAAAACCTTGCAGTCTCTATGTTCATGAGTCGCAAGGAAATGTTCTGGGAGTGTTGACTCAATCTCTTGGACCTTATTTGAGAAGCTGTTACAGCTATAGCCTTCCTAGTAAGCAAAAACTAAAAGAAAAATCACTTTGAGATAGAATCTTCAAGTTACTGTACCACACTCTGTTCTAACCATTATGAAACACAAAGGAAATTACTAGCTAACAAATCTATGAATGTTGAAATATTAGAGTATGTTGTGTGAAAACCCCAGATACAACTGAAGGGTCAGTCAAGCTTTCAATCCTGCTATGTTGTTATCAGTTGGTCTTGATCCCCTGATCATGACTGTTTAGAAATTATGGACACTGTATTCTCAAGCCGCCTGGATTTGACTGATGTCCCTATGGAGAACCCTGAACAGACTTTCTTTGTGGCTGAAGGCAGTTTCATCATCAATGGACATTGTTGTGCTAGATATGCAGTGGTGACCCCTGATTTGGTAGTTGAGTCCTCAGCCCTGGCCCCAGAAACTTCACCACAGAAAGCTGAACTGATAGTCCTCACTAGAGCACTAAGAATAGGAAAAGAGCCCTGTCTAAATGTGTACCCAGATTTCAAGTATACCCTTACAACCTTGCATGCATATGGGGCCCTGTACAAAGAATGAGGGTGGATAACCTTAGGAAGCAAGTCCATTAAGTATAGCCCAAGATATCGATATTAATAGATACATACTGCCTATAGATCTCAGAATTTAGGAAAAGTAGAATGTATGAATAGAACCCTGAAATCTCAGTTGTCTAAACTTTGCCAAGAGGTTTACCTGAAGTGGCCCCAGGTTCTTCCCATAGCCCTTCTTAGGATATACTTAGTCCCTGCTAAGTCTTTAGGAGTTTCCCTTTTTGAGATTCTGTATGGGCAACCCCTGCCTATTGTATAGGAAATAAAAGGAGATATGAGACAGATAGGATCTGAAATTATTAGACATGAACTATTGGTTTTAAGTTCTGTTTTGCAGGAGTCTTCATACCTGAGTACAAAATCGATTACTCATCAATTTGCCTCCACCCCTGCATCCTTTCAAGCCTGGAGTCTCGGTGTGGATCAAAGAGTGGAGAAAGATACTGTTAGCCCTGCATTGGAGAGGACCCTATGTCGTCATCCTGTCTACTCCAACTGCAGTAAAAGTCGCAGAATTTGATCCTTGGACCCATCATAATCAAGTGAAGCCAGCAGCTGCTCTTGAACCTGATCACTGGACTACTGTACAGCATCCTGAGACTCCATTGCACCTCACCCTACAACAACAACCACGGACCTAAGACTTATTGGTCCCTCAGAAACTGCACTATTTCAAGACTGTTTGTTTATCTGAAGGTAAGCCTCGCATCTGAAAAAACCTGCAATCATCAGAAAGAGACTGTGTTGTGTTAAGAAATTGAATCTTCTAAGAGACTGTGTTTAAATACTCTGAAAAGACTGTTTTGATCTCCTAAAGAGTGAACTGCTCTAAGGAAGCAATAATAGCCTAAGAGACTATGCTATGATATTTTAAGAAATTGAGACATCCCAGAGGACAGTGATACTTTGGAATCTACAGCCCTACTCCTGCCAAAAAGCTGGTAGGTCTACGTACGGCAGAAGCTTGAGGATCTACAATCAACCCTACATCTGTTATCTGTTGTGGAAGTCGACAGTTCCACCAATTTTCCAGAGACTATGCCCATTATGAATTATTATTATTGCTTTATTTTGGCAGCAGCCTTGGAGTGCTTTGAAATGACTTTTGCCTTATCTCCCTGGGCAGCCTGTATAAGTACAACATGAACTGGACCGAAGGTCACTCAGACCTTGTTTTATCATTCTTCCTATACTTGCATTGGTATACTCTCCAATCCAAAAGTTGTTCTAGATCTTGACTTTCTACAAGGCTATGCAAGCCACCGTTGCAATTCCTCATACCACCACCAGAACTTGTTTCTTGAACTTACTGGAGCAATAGCATCTAGTCTCCACACTTCTGACTGTTTCTATTGTGGAGGAACTAAGATGGGAGATCAGTGGCCCTGGGAGACGCAAGAACTGAACTATTCTATCCTATACAATCAGACTGATTTACATAATACTACTAGTGAGTGGGTATTGGCCCACCCCATTGTTGACAGTTTGTGTTTTGTTCGGACTGGACCACAATCTACTACGAAGGATGGACAGCTGGTCTGTCTAAATCAGAAGCTTTACGACAGCACAACAAAGATGCAACCGAACCTTCTAATCCTTTAGTTCTTTTTCCCACTCTTGCCAAACTATGGACTTTGACTATCTGCCTGTTGCTCCCTTGTTTCTTGCCATTTTGCTTGCAAATGATAACTTCAGTTATTAATAACACTGTAGAGCGTAAGACAGCTACAAAGATGCTAGCTATGTGAACTTACTACCCTATACCACAGAGTGATACCTTTACCTAGTATTATGTGATTTGATTCTCACACCTTATTAACATGCGGGTGAGAATAATCAAAGGGGGGAATGTGGTAGGCGACGGCCTATGATCCATGCTAATTGAACTAAGCAGACAGGCCTGAGCAGCTTGACCTGTAACTGAAGCCTGTAGTTAGGCCCAGAGGAATGAAAACCCCCCTGAATGATGACACCATAGAATTGAAACTTAACTCAGTTTAACTGAACATAGCTAAGCAGAAACGAAACTTGGAAAATAGAAGAAAAACAAGTTTAATTGGTACTGATAAGGTGTGCTATGCTTCTATGGAATTAATTAACTCTGCAGAGAGCAAGGTCACAGTGCCTCTGCTTCCCATATGTTTTAACAAGCTCAGCGACCTTGGAGGAGAGAAGTAACAAGTTGGAGACACTGACCATTGTAATTGGGACTAGAAGGGGGGCAACCAGGTGCTGGGCCCAGACCAGAGTCCCGATTGGGTAGCCATATCAGTACCGGGACCAATAGATGGGTGAGAGGGGTACTGGGACCAATGAAAAGTTTGCCTATGCTTAGAATGGACAAGAAAGCTATAAAAGTTGTTGTTTTACTAGAAGCCATTGCTCAGCCATTTTGAAATTGCTTATTGCTTGAGCCATGTGCACATTAAACTGGCTTGGATCCTTGAAAAGACTCCTGGATTTATTTATTGCATGCTTATCTGCTGCTACATATGGAATAGGGTACCCCACCCCCACAGCCTCACCAGCAGCAATCTGAAGCTGTTGGGAACATCTGCTGCAACCGCACTGGAGTATAATACCAACACATCATCAACTTATACGCATTTTCCACAATTGTTACACACATCGCTGATCTTGCAGTCCCCATGCACACCGATCACCATTCGCTCTCCTCCCAACTAAGCCCCAGATCTTTTTCTCACTCCCGCATATATGGAAATTTATCCTCCCTTTCTTAGATGTGCAGGCTAACCTACAGAAATTGTATCAAACCTCTAGACTTGTGGTAGCTCTTCCACAATGCCTCCAGATCATTAAACCCATCTTAATAGACAAATTGACACTTCTCCTGCTTAAGAAAGTGGATAACCTGCAGTAGGCAAAGTAATCTGTGGCCGCCAGTGAGTAATGCTCTTTAAGCTTCTCAAATGGCTGTACCTCCCCTGTATCAATGAGTTTATCAAATGTATCCAATCCCTGGGTTGCTCAGTGCATGAATACTCCCCCCTCCCAGGGCAGAACTCCTTAATGGGGCCAGCATCAAGAAGGAGCCACTCTCCTCCTACCCTGCTGCCACTCTGACCAGAGGTGGTGTATATATGGATTCTCTGTCCATTCTCCTTTCAGCGCTCCTCTTTCCAACCAAGGGAGGTGGTATAACCCATGCCCTGATACCCAGTACTGCTTGATAGCTCAGAACCACTTCGTCCTCCCTTGCTTCCACCACTCCATCCCTTGCCGCATTTGTGCGGCCAGGTAATAATCCAAAATGTCATGCATTCCCAAACTCCCCCGTGCAATGTTGCGTATAGCACACTTTGCGCAATGCACAGAGGTCAATGCCTCCATACAAACATAAACAACTTGTGCTGAAGGCGCCTCAGCTCCAGCTGGGGGACTCAGACTGACAAAACCTGAAAAAAATATAATAGTCTAGGGAGAACCGTTATTTTTATGACCGCTACCCAACCCAGCCATGAAATATCCTCCCTATTCCAATTCTCTAGATCCCTCCCTATTTGCACCAACAAGGTACTATGTTGTTGTTGTTAAGTGCCGTCGAGTCGGAGTCGACTCATGGCGACCCTCTGGATAGCTATCCTAAATTGTGTTCGGTCTTCAGTCAGGCGGCTTATTGTTGACAGACTGGTACCCGTAGCTGCTGTTATTGTATCGATCCATCTCATTGCTGGCCTTCCTCTTTTGCGTTGACCTTCTATTTTGCCAAGCATGATGTCTTTCTCTAATGATCTATCTCTCCGCATGATGTGTCCAAAGTATGAAAGTAGAAGTCTTGTCATCTGAGCTTCTAAAGAAAGCTTAGGTTTGATCTCCTCTAGTACAGACTGGTTTGTTCTTCGGGCAGTCCATGGTATACACAGTATTCGCCGCCAGCACCATAATTCAAAGGCATCAATTTTCTTCCTATCTTTTTCACTGTCCAGCTTTCACATCCATATGATGTTATTGAAAATACCATGGCTCGAATTTTTGTATGGAGAGAGACATCTCTGCTCTTGAGAATCTTATCTAGGTCTTTCATAGCCATTCTGCCAAGAGCAATGCGTCGTCTGATTTCTTGACTGCTTGTTGCTTCTTTATTGATAGTTGATCCAAGTAGGTTAAAGTTATTCACAATTTCAATTTCTTCTCCTTCGACGATGAACCTGTTGATTATGCCAGTTGTCATGATCTTTGTCTTCTTTACATTAAGGTGCAGGCCCATTTTGAGACTATGTTCTTTGATTGTGAGAAGCAAATGTTTCAGATCATCTTCACTTTCCGCCAGTAATGTGGTATCATCGGCATAGCGAAGGTTGTTGATGAGTCTTCCATCAATCTTCACACCTCTGTTGTCTTCATACAATCCTGCTTCTCTGATAATTTGTTCTGCATATAAATTAAACAGGTAGGGGGAAAGTATGCAGCCTTGTCTTACACCTTTGCTTATTTTAAACCATTCTGTTTCTCCTTGTTCTGTTCGAACTGTTGCTTCTTGATCAATGTACAGATTGTGCAAGAGAACGATCAGGTGTTCTGGTATACCCATGCTTCTTAATGTGGCCCAGAGTTTCTCATGGTTTACACAATCAAAAGCTTTGCTATAGTCGATAAAGCACAAATAGATATCCTTTTGGTATTCTTTAGTCTTTTCAAGGATCCATCTCACATCCGCAATGATGTCTCTCGTTCCTCGCCCTTTTCTGAACCCTGCTTGCACTTCAGGTAGTTCTTGTTCCAGGTATGATTGTAGTCTCTTTTGAATAATCTTCAGTAGAATCTTGCTGGCATGTGGGATCAGAGCGATTGTGCGATAATTTCCACAGTCAGTTGGATCACCTTTCTTTAGTATTGGTATAAACACAGATCTTTTCCAGTCAGTTGGACATGATGCTGTCTTCCATATTTCTTGGCAGAGCCTTGTAAGTACGGTAACAGCTGCATCAGATTGCTGTAATACTTCTATGGGAATGCAATCAATGCCTGGTGCTTTGTTCTTTGATAAGGCTTTCAATGCTGCTTCAACTTCTTCTTTCATCACCAATGGTTCCAGATCATAAGGTACAGGTTGAAACGGCTGTTGGTCCACTTGATCTTTATCATATAAAAACTCTGTATATTCCTTCCATCTTTTCTTGATCTTCTCAGCATCATTCAACATAGAACCTTGAGCATCTTGTAACATTCCAATTCGAGGCTGGAACTTTTTCTTTAACTCTCGTAGCTTTAGGAAAGCTGATCTTGTTCTTCCTCTAATAGTTTCTGCTTCTATTTCCTTGCATGCGTCATTGTAGTACTTTTCCTTGTCCTGTCTTGCTGCACGTTGGAAATCTCTATTGAGTTCTGTGATTGTCTTTCTTTCTCCTCTGGCTTTAGCTTCTCTGCGTTTCTGGGCAATTTTCAGAGTTTCTTCCGTCATCCATTTTGGCCGTTTTTTCTTTTTTACCTTTTGTAGAGACTTCTCGCTTTCTTCCAACACAACCTTCTTGATGTCATTCCATAACTCTTCTGGAACTCTATCATTTGTATCTAAAGCAGCAAATCGATTTTGCAGGCAGTTTTTAAATTCCAGTGGTATATTCTCAAGGTCATATTTTGCTGCATTCATGAGTGGTTTGCTCTTTTTCAGCTTTAGCTTGAGTTTGCATACTAGTAGTTGATGATCTGTACCCACAGTCAGCTCCAGGTTTTGTCTTTGTTGATGTTATAGAGCTTTTCCATCGTTGACTTCCACAGATGTAGTCAATTTGATTTTTATACAATCCATTGGGTGAAGTCCATGTGTACAGTCGCCGCTTGTGTTGCTGGAAGAAGGTGTTCGAGATGAATAGATCGTTGGTCTTGCAGAATTCTATCAGTCTTTCTCCAGCTTCATTTCTGTTGCCAAGTCCATATTTTCCAACTACTTTGTCTTCTTCTTTGTTGCCAACCTTTGCGTTCCAATCACCCATGACTATCAGGATATCCTGTTTGCATGTTCTGTCAATTTCAGCTTGTACTTGTTCATAGAACTCTTCAATTTCATTCTCTTCTGCAGCTGTTGTTGGGGCATATACTTGAATTATAGTTGTGTTGATAGGCATTCCTCGTAGACGAATAGAGATTAAGCGTTCGCTGACTGCATTGTATTTCATTACAGTTCTTGCAAGTTTCTTCTTTATTATAAATGCAACACCATTTCTTCTTTGTCTTTCATTTCCAGCATAGTAGACCATGTGATCATCTGATGCAAAGTGCCCGATGCCAGTCCATTTCAGTTCGCTGACACCCAACAGATCAAGTTGTACACGTTCCATTTCATTCTTGACCACTTCCAACTTCCCTTGGTTCATGCTTCGTACATTCCATGTTCCAATGTGTAAGACATCTTTACAGCTTCTGACCTACCGATAGTTTAGCTCTCAGCATCACTGATGCACACAAGCCCTCACAGCACGACAAGCTGCAAACCAAGTGAGGGACAAGGTACTATAATTGGCCCTATACATCCCCTCAAAATTCTTGGTAAGATGGATCCCTAAATACTTAAGCAAGGATAATACCCATCGAAAGGAGTAGTGTCCTGCAAACGCTGAACCAAGGAGTCTCTTAAATTGATACTTAGCACCTCAGTTCTCGCCAAATTGATTTTAAAGCCTGAAAGGGCTCCAAAAGTCTAACTCCTTAAGGAGTACCGGTAGGGTCAGAAGGGGATGGGTCACAAAAAACAGGATATCATTGGCAAATAATGCAAGTTTATGCTCCTCTGCTTCCTCCCCGCTACATCCCCGTTACCTTGCAACTGCTCCTCCAGTGGTTCCATTATGAGCGCAAAAAGGAGGGGAGAAAGTGGATAGCCTTGCCACGTCCCCGGCACAAGGGAAAGAACTACAAATAGTTGATCTTCACAGTTGCCTCCAGTTCCATATACAGCGCTTGGATCCATGCCAATAAGGCTGTGCCCATCCCCACTCTCCTCAACACTGCGAACATAAAATCCCACCCGACCCTATCAAATGCATTTTCAGAATCAATTGCAAGAAGCATCATTGCCTGTCGCTCCTTGCATGCAGACCAGACCACACACCTGGAGTTGCCCACCTAATATTATCTACTGTACTGCACCAATAGACAAACCCGGTCTGATCCGGCTGTACCAAAGCAGGCAGCACTGCCCCTTGATGATTTGCCAAAATGTTTTCCAAGATCTTACCATCCGTATTCAGCAGAGAGATCGGGCGATACGACCCACATAGGGTGGAGTCCCTTCCTCCTTGGCGATAACTGAAATAGCCTCTTGTTGCATTGAAAGGGCTAAATGACCTCCCGCCAACACCCCATTAAACAGCCTCTCCAACAAAGGAGTGAGCGAAGTTATCATAGTTTTATAAAAGCTAGCCGGCAGGCCATCCAACCCTGGCACTATATGTGGAGCCAACCCTTTTATAACCATACTAATCTCTTCTGCACTAATTGCTCTATCCAGTGTGTCCTTATCCTCTTCCCTCAATGGCCCCAGTCCTGTTCTGTCAGCTAGATACTCTTCCATATTTACCCCTGAGGTCCCCCCCTTCTTAGCTGTACAAATCTTTATAGTACTTCAAAAATTGGGCACATATTTTGGTTCCATTAATAAGAAGCCGTTCCCCTGGTTCTTTAATTTTCACTATAGCAGAGCATCTTTCCCGCTCTCTCAAATTTCGGGCTAATAAAGTACTAGCTCGATCATTAAACTTGTAATAATATTGATTCACCTGCTGCAGCTGATGGTTGATCATCTCCAGCTGGGTCTCCGTTAACTCCATGTGGGTCTGATCCAATTGAGCCCTTATCTTCTGCTCTCCTGTCTGCTTATGAAGGCACTCCAGCTCTTCTACCCCCTACACCCCTCCCAGTAAACTCTTCAAACCTGCCTTGCTTGCTTCTTCTGAGCCGCCCATTGAAGCAATTTCCCTCTAAGGACCATCTTTAAACTGTTCCATAAAAGTCCCATCTCAAACTCTCATGCACTGACGAGTAGTAGGTGCAGTCCCGCTCCTTTGGGTGCATCAGATGCCACAGATCATTTAACCGAACTGTGTCATCAACTCCTGTAATTGCCATCATCCCCCCTCAGTCCCCTGCCTTGTCCTGTCTACCCCTTGCGACCTATCCAGGGCCACATTAAGCACTTCATTAAAATCCTCCCCTACCATCAGAGACTCAAGTACCCGGCTTCCGAACCAATCTATCAGCTGGGCCCAAAACGTTTCTGATGCCTCACTAGGGCCATAAATGTTCAGGAAGGATTACTGTTTTACCATTAATTTCTCCCCAAACCAATAACACCCTCCCTGCCATTCCCTTATCTACTCCCGCAAGCTGAAAGGAGACATCACTTCTGATCAGTATAACCACCCCTGCCTTCTGTTGGGCATAAGCTCCATGTCTCAACAGTCGCTCATTTTTTGGAAGCAGGTGGGTCTCTTGCAGGAGAACCACCTGCCACCGCAACCTCTGCACATCATGAAATAGAGATTTGTGTTTCTGCAGTGTGTCGAGGCCCCAGATGTTAAATGTACCTACCCTTATGACAGCCATCTCTTCATCCTCTCCCCCTCTCCCTGCACATCACCATTGGCCTCCCTTTGAATCTTTCTTTCCCCCTTCCAATTACCCTCAGAACTCCCTTCTGCAACTCCAGTTCATGAGGAAGTGCTCCCTCATCCAGGACCCCCTCTCAATCTCCCCTAGACAGCCCCACTCTCATCCACCACCTCCCTCCACGTCCATTCAGCCCATCTCATTCTCTCATACACTCCTGCTCCCCCCCCCTGTTCTCCCATCCATCCCTGGTATTCTGTCTTTCTGACGCCCCCTCCCGTCCAAGCCCTCCCCCCCCCCCAGCCGCATTCAGCTCTCTCATTCTTCCCACTTACTCATAAGCAGTCCCCCATAATATTCACCACCAGCTGAACTCCCTCATGTAGCAGAAGTGATTTTCCCCAAACTGCGATCTCTACCATCTTTGAGTCCCTTCTCCAATATCTGCTGCGACCTAGGCAGATCAGAATGTTGCGCGCTCTCCTCCACCTCTTCCTGCGAGCTGCTCGGGAAATTTGAAGCCCCTTCTTTCCAAAGCTGCACCCAAGCCTTTTCTTCTGACCGTACTCGTTTTACATGTTTCTTGATCTCAAATTGAATACCAAAAGGAAAGAGCCACTTATATTGGATTTGTTCCTTGTGCAAATAGGCGGTAATTGCTCGCATGGCTCGGTGGCATTGTAATGTAACAGGGGCCAAATCCTGATAGAGGTCCAACTCATAGTTCTGCCATTTAAACTTTACCTTCTTAGTGGCAATGCGCATAATTGTCTCTTTCTGCTGAAAGCTTGTTAGACACGTCATCATGTCTTTGGGTTTTGATCTGGGGGAGGGGCCCCGAGGCCCTATGGGCCCGCTCCAATCCAATCGAGGTCTTTTCCCGCTCAGCCTCACCTCCTACATTTTGCAACAGATAGCTGAAGACCTCACGAACCAATCGGTCGGCCTGGCAGAAGCACTCTTCTTCTGGGACCTTCCTTATCTAAATATTGCAGTGCCGTGACCTTTTCTCTAAATTCTCTATCTTGTCCTGCATCTGATCTTGCTCCCGCTGTAGGTGCCTCATGCTCTCCTGCAGTTCCTTTATTCTGCCATCCGCTCCCTCCACCTGCTCCTCTAGCTGTTCAACACACTGCCCCAAGTCCTGCATATTTATTTTTATTTATTTATTTATTAGCTTTTATATACCGCACTATTTAGTATCAGAGCGGTTTACAAGGAACAGTAACAGTCAAGCAACTTGACGTAGAACAGACTTCAACATCAAAATAGGCAACTTTACATTAACAGGCATGAACAGCAATTTTTGGTAACAAAGGGAGGGAGCAAATTAACATGCAAATGCTCCAACTAAAGGGAAAGAGTGGAGGGAGAAAGGGGGGTAGGGGTGGGATCGAGGAGGGGGAAGAAGGGGGAGAAAGGAGAGAACTAAGTACAACTTCTTGTTCTATAGTCAGCATTAAGAGGGACCATCATTGTATTATAAAGTCAGACCTACATTATGTTAGGAGGTCATAAGCCAGTTGGAAAAAGTGAGTCTTTAAAGCCTTCCTGAACGTAGAAAGGTCACTGATGACTCTGACTGAGGCAGGAAGAGCATTCCAGAGGGTTGGAGCGTATAAGAAAAAGGCTCGGTTCTTGACAGCTTTAGAGCAAGTCCTTATGATAGAAGGAGTGACCAAGGTGTCTACCATGTTAGCTCTTCGCGTTCTATTGTCTGGGGTTAGTTGAACCATTGCTGACAAAGAGGAAGTGGAAAATTTGTGAATAATCTTGAATGTGAGAAGAAGAGCTTTATAGGTCAGATGGCTGGAAATGGGGAGCCAGTGAAGTTGCATAAGGATGGGTGAAATATGCTCATATCTAGAGACATCCTGGAGTGATCGGGCAGCTGTATTCATGGCCAGTTGGAGTGGTTGGAGGATGTATTTTGGGGTACCATGAAGTATAATGTTTGCATAGTCAAAGTGTGGGAGTATGAGAGCTTGGAAGACTGATCAAAAATCCAAGGGGTCGAGTAGCGGGTGTAAATGATGAAGGGTCCTTATCTTCTGGTAGACAGCCTTGACGTTATGAATGTGTGTAGTCATGGTCAATTGGTGGTCTAGGGTTACACCCAGGTAGCGAACTTCCGACTTAGTGATGAGATCTACATCTCTCACCCGCAAGGAGAATGGTGGTGTAAAAGATTGGTCTCTGGAGATGAATAAGACCTCGGTCTTACTGCAATTGACCTTCAGATTGTGTGTAGAGAGCCAATCAGAGACAGCATTGAAACATTCTGAGATGACCGAAAAGTCAGGTCTGTCAATGGAGAAAGGGGTATAGAGAAGGACATCATCTGCATAGATGTGATATAGAATGTTGAAGGACTTGATAATTGAACAGATTGGCTGTATGCAGACATTGAAAAGCAAGGCTGAGAGCGATGAACCCTGAGGGACTCCTTGAGTTTGCTGGAAGGTGCGTGAAGATTGTGTTCCCACTCGGACCTGTTGCTGGCGATCCGTCAAGTATGATCTGAACCAGTTGAGGGCAGAATTCCGAGTACCCTTCCGATGTAGGTGGCTAAGGAGGAGGCTGTGGCTGATGGAATCGAAGGCAGAGGAGATGTCCAAGAAGATTAGGATGAATCCCTGCCTCTTTTTCGCTATGCCAGTACAAAGCCTATCTAGGAGAGATACAAGAAGAGTTTCAACTCCATGCTGCAGGCGGAATCCATGTTGTTGTGGGTCAAGAGGGGCGTGAAAGTCAATGTGGTCTTGGACCTGTTGCTGGACAATCTTTTCTAAGATCATGGTAAGGAAGGGTAGACTGAAGACTGGTTGGTATGAACTGATTTCTGATGATTTATTGCTTTTTAACAGGGGTTTGATAGATGCAGATTTAAGGGATACTGGTAGAGAACCTGTGGAAAAAGACAGGTGTACTATTCTAGATATAGCTGAACTTAGGTTGGATCTAGCCTGCTTAATCCAGAATGCAGGGCAAGGATCGGCTGGGGAGGTAGAGGAGTTGATAGTGCATATGGTATTTTCTATTTGTTCAGCCGAGTATAGGTAGAAAGCGTCAAGGGTAGGTATAGGTACGTCACCTGAAAGAGAAGGTTCAGGAAAGGGATATTCATCATCAAGATTCTCTGAGAGTGAGGTAAACGAATTTGTCTTGCTCTGGAAGTGAGAGGCAAAATCTGCCAGGCTAGGGGTAATTGCTGGTAGATTCTTGGAGACGTCTTTTGTAAGGGATCTAACCATACTGAAGAGCTTGCGAGGCTTGTTAAGCAAGTGCATAAGGGTATTCCCTTCTCTTGAGATAAACTGCTTTTCGGTGTTCTTGTAGTTTGGCCAGGTAGGCGACGTGGTCGATTTCATGCCTAGAATGCCGCCAGCGTCTCTCAAGCTTTCTGAGGAGCAATAATCATGAATCACATGATTGGGATATAGCCATAGCTGGCTATAATCTATTCAGGAGGGACCGAGAAAATGGAAAAGGAGGAGGAGTAGCCTTGTATGTCAAAAGCAATATTAAAGCTACTGAAATGCAGGGGACATGGGGAAAAGAAGAAGCGCTCTGGATTGCGTTGGAGAGAGGAGATGGCACTGTCATCCATATTTGCTGTAGTCTATAGACCTCCGACTCAAATTGAAGAGAGAGACAATGAATTGATTAGAGATATTGACAAGATAGCATCAAAGGGGGAAGCAATCATATTGGGTGACTTTAATCTACCTGATGTGGATTGGATTACTCCTTCTGCACATCTGGAAAGAAGCAAAAGAATTGTGGATGCTCTCCAAGATGCATTATTTAGACAAATGGTGATGGAACCAACCAGGGAAAGCTCAACGCTGGATGTAGTGCTCACCAACGGTGATAGTGTGTCAAATGTCTGCGTGAGTGCCCCTGTGAGCAACAGCGACCATCACACGGTGTGGTTTGAAATAAAAGCCATGGCACAGGCCAATCATAGCAAGCTCAGAGTCCTAAACTTCAAATACACTAACTTCAATCAAATGGCAGAGTATGTAAAGGAGGAGATGACGGGGTGGGAAGAGATAAAGGAAGTGGAATTGCAATGGGCTAAACTAAAGGAGGCATTGAAAGGAGCAACAGATAAATATGTAAGAAAAGTAAATAAAAGCAAGAGGAGAAGGAAACCTATTTGGTTTTCCAAAGAGGTGGCTGCTCATATAAAGGCAAAAAACACAACTTTTGCAAAATTCAAAAGCTTGCAGACCGAAGAACACAGAGAAATGAATACAGGATCAAACTCAAAGAGACAAAACGAGAAATAAGGATAGCAAAATCAAAGGCAGAGGAAAAGATGGCTAAAGATGTTAAGGGTGGCAACAAAAATTTCTTCAGGTATATTCGGGAAAGGAAAAAGATCAGAGTTGGAATTGCAGGACTCAGAAGTGCTGGGAAAGGACTCGTGGAAAGTGACACTGAAAAAGCAAAATTGCTAAACAATTACTTCTGCTCTGTGTTTACTAAAGAAGATCCTGGGGATGGACCAGCTGTGACTCCCAAATATAAAAATGGGAATGAAGTAGATACCACACCATTCACAGCAGAAGAGGTGTTAGAACAACTTGCTAAACTGAAAGTGGACAAAGCCATGGGACCGGATGGGATACATCCCAGGATACTGAAAGAGCTCAGAGAGGTTCTTGCAGGACCGTTAAAGGATGTCTTCAACAGATCCTTGGAAACAGGAGAGGTTCCTCAGGACTGGAGAATGGCTGATGTCGTACCTCTACACAAAAGTGGTGACAGGGAAGAAGTGTCAAACTACAGACCCGTGAGCCTTACCTCGGTGGCAGGAAAAGTAATGGAGGCGCTCCTGAAAGAGCGAATAGTGAACTTTCTGAAAACCAACAGCTTGCAAGACCCGAGGCAACATGGTTTTACCGAAGGACGATCTTGCCAGACAAATCTGATCGAGTTCTTTGACTGCGTGACGAGGGAACTAGATCAGGGGCATGCAATGGATGTCATCTACCTGGATTTCAGCAAAGCCTTTGATACTGTTCCTCATAGGAGGCTTATCAACAAACTCAGTAGCTTGGGGATGGGTCCCAAGATGGTAAACTGGATTAGAAATTGGCTGACTGACAGACGACAGAAGGTGATTGTACATGGAGCTCACTCGGATGAGAGGAAGGTGATTAGCGGGGTGCCCCAGGGTTCGGTCCTGGGCCCGGCACTGTTCAATGTATTTGTGAGTGATATTGCTGAAGGACTGAATGGAAAAGTCTGTCTTTTTGCAGACGACACAAAAATTTGCAACAGAGTGGACTCCCCTGAGGGAGTGGTTAACATGAAGAAAGATCTACAAAAGCTGGAAGACTGGTCTAAAGCTTGGCAACTACGATTTAATGCAAAAAAGTGCAGTGTCATGCACTTGGGTAGCAGAAATCCAAGAGAAATGTACAAGATAGGGGGAGAAAGGTTGGTATGCACAGTTCAGGAAAAAGACCTTGGTGTGATTATCTCTGCTGATCTCAAGGTGGCAAAACAGTGCGACAAGGCGGTGGCAAAAGCCAGGAGGATGTTGGGCTGCATACAAAGAGGGATTACCAGCAGAAAAGAAGAGGTACTTATGCCACTGTATAGGTCACTGGTGAGGCCTCACTTGGAATACTGCGTTCAGTTTTGGAGACCATATCTTGCAAAGGATGTAAAAAGACTGGAGACTGTTCAGAGGAAGGCGACCAAAATGATTTGGAGCCTGCGTCAGAAGCCTTATGAGAAGAGACTTGAAGACCTAAATATGTATACCTTGGAGGAAAGGAGGCACAGGGGAGATATGATTCAGACCTTTAAATACTTAAAGAGAAATGATGAACAAACAAACCTCTTCCAAAGACGGGGAACCTGTAAAACTAGAGGGCATAACATGAAACTGCAAGGGGGTAAATTGAAAGGCAATGTCAGGAAATATTTTTTCACTGAAAGGGTGGTGGATGCTTGGAATGCCCTCCCGATGGAAGTGGTAGGGGCGAACACAGTGACGGAATTCAAAAAGGCATGGGACAAACACAGAGGATCCCTTTACAGAAATAGGAAAAAAACCAAAATAAACGGTACCATCTAACTTCCGAACCATATAACGTCTCAACAAATAGGGGTGTCCTATATGGAGTGGTGGGTTTACCCCTGAACAAGGATATGGAGAGGGGTGGCCTGCGCGGAGCGACAGGTGCACCTACTCTTGCCATCTCGCTGGGCAGACTGGATGGACCATGCTGGTCTTTATCTGCCGTCAACTACTATGTTACTATGTTACTATGTAATAAGGAATCACGAAGATCGGAAGTGAACCATATCGCTGTGTGCTTCTTCTTAGTGGGTTTAGTGAAAGGTGGCAGGAGTGAGGCTTGAGCTAGGGTGTTATTCCATGTGTTGATTAGCTCAACCAGATTGTTAGTATCAGGGTTGAGGTCATCAAGGACATTCATGACGAAAGTCTCCTTATCGAAGGGTCTGAAGTGATGATGGAGGATTGGAGTTGAGTGGCAGCTTATCATCTCCGTTATCTGTAGGAATACGGAACAGTATGGCATTGTGATCTGACCAGGGGACCGGGAGAACAAGAGGAGGGTTCTGGCTGGTCAGACTGTGGAGGGGTGAAGGAGCAAAGATGAGGTCCAGGGTATTTCCTGCCGAGTGAGTGGGTGTATATATCAACTGATGATAGTCGAGAGTTTTCATAGCATTGAGGAAAGCAGAAGAGTGTTTAGTAGGGAGGGCTGGGAGGTTGAAATCACCCAGGAGCCAGAGCGATTTGCGTTTGGTATTACTATCACACGCTAGGTCAAGAATAGTGACCAGCTTATCAGCACATGTGGATGGAGAGCAGTATAAAAGACAGGCAGATAGGAATTTGTTTGAAATCCAAATGTAGTCAAGGTTGGGTGCACTCTGGGAAGAGTTGCATTGGAAGTGGAGGTTGCTTTTGGCAATTATGAGGATGCCGCCACCTCTCCTATTAGCTCTCGGGCAGTTAAAGAGGTCATAGCCTGGTGGTAGAAGCAGATTAGTGAGGACGGTGTCTGTATTGGTTAACCATGTCTCAGTGACAAAAAGCAGATCCAGATTTTGATGCTCAATGTAGTCTGTGAGGACGGGCCATTTATTGCGGATGGAACGCGCATTTATGAGCATACAACTCAGGTGGTGAGGGCGAGGAGACTTCCTTCTGTGTGTTTCAGACAGAGGTTGGCAGTAAATGTGAATGAGTCATCGCTGATGCCCCAAAGGATACGATCTTCTGTAGTTGAAGGTGTCAGTATGGTGTAAGGGGGGGGAGTAAGCCATGTTGATATGAGTAAGATTCAGCCCAGGTGATGATTAGGCCTAAGAGGCATAGGGCCAATGATAATGTAATGATATCAGCCTTCAGCTCTGCCATTGCTTCTCACACAGGGTTCTGGACAGCAATCACCTCCCTTTTAATCTCCCTACACCACCTCCATAGGTCATCTCATGTGCATTGCTCCTCCACGTGCTCAGGCTCCTCCTCAGTGTCTGTCTCTGCCTGTCCTTGCAAGGTGCCTGGTTTTGCTCCAGTTTTTTTTGTGTCAACATGCTGGGGCTTTTCTTCGTTTATTCCTCTCTCGTCCAAGCAACTGTCTAAGTGCGCCGACTGATCGCCTGTTTTTCACCGTCCCGGTGAGAGCTCGTTGCTTAGGCAACCATCCCCAATGGTGACATCATTTCCTCCCTCAATTTAATTTTTGTCTACATATTTTTATTTTAGGTTATAGTCACTTATTCTGTACTTGACGAGGGTCTGTGCTCTGAGTGTGTGACTGAGGCTAGGTGTTCTGTACTGTAATAATTTGAATTGTTCAGCTTTTCAAATAGGTGTATGGATGTTGTAGAGTTCACTGCAGTATTTAAAGTGCTGCTTTTTTCCGGGTAGGCTCCTTGTGTGAGTTTTGGAAGTTAGTGCTGGTATGGTATGGTAGATCCTCGGTGACTTTTGTAGGGTTTTGTATTAGTTCCCAATATGCCTGGTACTGGGGAATATTTATTCTCTTCTTAGTGACATGACCAGTATCAGATTATTTTATATTTATATTATTTATATATATATATTTTGAGTTCTGTGGGTGAATGTCCTAGTTCTGCTCTGCACTCATTGTAAAGAGAGAGGTTTCTGTAGATGCTGAATATATGTTCAAAAAGAAAAAGCAAGAACCATTACACAGTTTATAACAACAAAATAAAATGAGTTATAATTTTATAATTTGTTGTTATAAACTGCGCTGTGGTTCTAGTTTTTACTTTTATAGTAGTTCTTTGGTTTGCGAGCATCTTGCATTTACTTGTTTTTTGTAGAGTATATATTTATATTAACACCATGCTGGTCCAGTGCACAGTTTCAGGAGTTATGTTGGGGTTGCCAAGCCCTTCTTGGTGTTTATGTTGGAATGGGAGGTGTTGTATTGGGGGTCACAACTCCACGGTCCAGCCTTGTTGTTAAATCACATACAGATTGTGAGAAATTGCAGAAGGACCCTGCAAAATTGGGAGATTGGGAATCCAGATGGCAGATGAAATTTAATGTGGACAAGTGCAAAGTGCTGCAGTTAGGGAAGAATAATCAAACTATAGCTATATGATGCTAGGTTCCACATTAGGAATCACCATGCAGAAAAAGTACCTAGGTGTCATCATGGACAATATGTTAATCTTCTACTCAATGTGTGGTGGTAGCTAAAAAAGCAAACAGAATGTTAAGAATAAGAAAGGAACACAGAATAAAACAAAAAATGTCATAGTGCCTCTGTATTGCTCCATGGTATAACCATACCTTGAGTTCTGTCTGCAATTCTGGTCACTGCATCTCAAAAAATAAATAATGGTGTAATTAGCAAAGGTACAGAAAGAGGCAACCAAAATAATAAAGGGGATACAATGACTCCCCTATGAGGAAAGGCTCAAGAGATTAGAACTTTTCAGCTTGAAAAAGAGTTAGCTAAGGAGAGATGGTAAAAGTCTTTGAAATCATGAGTGAAGTGGAATGGGTAAATCTGATTTGATGCTTTCAAAAAGTATAAAGATTAGGGGACATGCCATGAAATTACTAAGAAGTAAACAGGAAAATACAATTGTTCGTGCAGCGCATAATTAAGCTCTGGAATTTGTTTCAGGAGGATGTGCTAAAAGCAGTTAGCATAGGTACGGTAAAAAAGATTTGTACAAGTTCCTGGAGAAAAAGTCCATAAACTGTTAAGGTGCCCTGGTTAAAGCCAATGCTTATCCCTAGGAGTAACTAGTATGGGATCAAACTATTTTCTGGGATCTTGCCAGGTATGTGTGACCTGGATTGGTCACTATTGGAAAGAGAATATTAAGCTTGACCCAGTATGGAAATTCTTATATTCTGCAGGGTGGAATTTATTCGATGTTCTATCGATATAATTTTTGCATCTGACAGATACACGTTCCTTGTTTTAATATGACTAGTTCTTCCCTTTGGAATTCTCTTCCTGATGATTTGAAGTCCAATGTCAGTTTCTCCATATCTAGAAAAAAATGTTTGAGCATTATTTGTTAGGCAGGCTTTCGAAAGTTTTGATTAAAGAATATATGTCCTTATTGTAAACAGTATTCTGTTAGGTGTATTTTGATGGCTTTTATTTTTTGTATCAGGATTAAAAAGTCAGACTTAAAACAATTAAATTGTTTAAATTATTATTAATGATAGCTGTGTGTTTTAAATATGTCAGCTTTTTATTAGGTTCCTGGTATTGTTTTATATGGTAACATGTTACTTTCTAGCACCTTGGTGTGATGTATGTTAATGTTATTTGTTTGTTAATTTTATTGTATATGTTTTTTGTACCCTGCTTAGAATTGTAGATGGAGCAGCTTAGACATTTTTTAAATGAATAAAAGTAGAAAATAGGCCAAGAAAGTTAAGAATTGAGAAGTGGCCATTGGCCAAAGGCCATCTAAAGTGGAATGAAGTGGGCAAAAGTTAGACTTTCATGGATAGATGTCAATCATTTGAGGCAGTGTATGTGAACAGCACATTGAAGGATTTTAGATGCAGGGGGAAGGAAGGAAACTGGCATGTAGAGTCCCATCTTCTTGTTTTTGAGGATTGATGGTATTAGATAGTGTTTCAGGGCTTGAAGTAAATCTGTCAGCTTAACATGAGTGAGTTTAGGCCCAGTTAGTCAGACTAAGGATACACAGCTTACTTTTCAGCTGCAAAGCTGCCTTGTTTACATTATGACAGCCAATATCTGCCCAGCTAGAAGTGACATTCTCTTCATTTGTCATCTTTGCTCACTCCTTTTCTGATTCAGGAATATTTGCTTCCCATCTCATAATGGATAAAATTCAAAGTAGTCTTGTTGACATATACAGTAAAACTCTGTCCAAATCGATACCAGACTATCTTTACTGCCTTTTGGTTCCACAGAGAGCCTTAAGGTCCTCCCACGACAATCTCTTGGTAATCCCTTCACATATTCTGAGTGAAATATGAACTCGCATGTCACTCTGTCTTTTTTTGCTTTTCCCCCTCCCTCTGAAACATATCTTGCTAAATTTAGGAAAACTCATGGCTTACTATTTTGCGCTAGTGTTTGGGGTTGTTCTTGGGGGGGGGGGGGGCAGTGACATCTCCTACCCTGTTAATCTCCTAATTCACTACTTTCTGTTATATCTTTTAATTTTCTTTACTGTTTTATTAATTTTAATTTTATATTATTATTTTATAAATTAATTTTGTTATGTATTAATTTGTTTGACTACTACCTTCTAGTCTGATTGTACCCCCCATTTTGTGTACTTTGAAAGGTGGGTAAGCACGTTCTAATAAACATAACATCAACATAAACTACGTATATATAATGCTTTACAAACTACCTCAAGAAAATTTGGTGAGAAATAATAAACAGGAGCCCTGCCAATGGTTATCAGTATGGACAACAGATACTATCAGGGCCTAAGGATGTCAATCATGGATCAAGGCTGACATGGGATGGGTAGCCTTCATGTCTGAACTTTAGCCAATTTTGAAACAAAGAACCTTTGCTGATCCTTGTAAGAAAGAAGAAAATTGTGATTTGCATGTACAGTAACCATATATGAAAATCTTTCCATCTGTATGCAAAAAGACATAAGATATTATTCTGTATATGACATGCACAAGAAAGACAACAGAGACCGTTCCAATTTCCTGAAGCAATGACATTGTGATTCTTCACTGTTGGCCTCAGCAGAGAAATAAGTTGTCTTGGTGAGAGATTGCCTTACTCTTGGACTTAGCTAGACATAGGCTGATGGATTAATGTTGGCTTCTGCCTCACTGAAGATGTTGCTTATACATCTAATATATACAGCGCCTTCCAAGTCTTCACATCCTTGTACATTTTTCACATTCTACTATCTAAAAAAATACAATTCAAAATGCATTAAAGTAGGAATTTGTTCCCTGATCTACATAATATATGCTACACTTTCAATCTGCCTACTAACTCTCAGAGGTAATAAATGTACCTGCATTAAAGTATGTCTTAAAAATGGAAAAGCAAACCTCAGAACCCTCCGACACCTCCCACAGGTCACTCAAAGTGAGCTCAGGTGTACTAATGAGGTTGAATACATCAACGGTTCGCTGATCCACCAAACTTGTCAAAATCACAGAAGTCATACATATCAACATAAGACACTGATACAAAATTCTCAAGAATGCATCCTCAAAATACATGATGTTCACAGAACAATCACAATATAACATAAACATCTATAATGCACAAAGATCAGAATCTTAGCCTGTAGAACTCCTGGTTTTGAGCAAACAGACACATCAAAACCCACCGCCCGCCGATACGTTCCTCCTGCATTTCGCCTCTGCTGCTTCAGGGGAAAATGATTCTAAAATAAAAACATACCACAAAAATGCTTTATATTACTACTACCACCCTCAGAAAGTACCATTCCCAAACATTCTAACAATTCAGAACAGAAAGATTCCTACCTGGCCATCCTCAACAAGTGGCCTGACCAAACAAAGCTGTCTTCAACCAACAAGCTCTCAACCCCTATTATTGCTTCAACTTGTCATTCAAACCATCCAATGTCAAACACCTACATAAAAATGCCACACAGGCACCTCCCACTTCGCCTCTTTTCCAATCAGCTTATCACCTCTAAACACAAACTCCCCAATCTATAGCTGAGTTCAATCCATCAGGTGTTACAGTCCCAAGTTGAAAAATCCAACGCTGTTCCCTATAAAGCAAATGCTGTTCACGTGTCCTCCCCCTTGAACCTACACAGACCCGTTCTAAACAAAAATATTGCATATCCAAAAATACATGTCCCTTCGTAAGACAATGCTCAACCAAAGGAGCCTCACGCCGTTTGCAATGCAACCGGCTTTTGTGTTCACCGATCCGAACCTGAAAAGGACGGATCGTTTTCCCAATATATAACAGGCGGCATGGACAAAAAATTCCATATACCACATAATCCGAGTCGCAAGAAATCACTGATCGTAAAAAATATACCCTATCCTTGTAAGTGAAACAATCTGTTTCCCATGCGACCACACACGCAAGACAATGTCTTATGGTAGGATTGACTTACCCTTTCAATCGTTATGGAATCCGCCTGGGCCGCTACATCCCGGGTTATCTGTGTTTTGACAATTGGTATTAAATGACATCGCAGTTATGGAAAAGAAACATTCTTTTAGAAATTGTAATGTCCTGTCAAGACCGGAGTGGCTGGCTTTGCAGGAACTTCAAGCACAGCCTAATTTGGTCATTAAACAGGCTGATAAGGGAGGAGCCATTGTGCTTTTGAATAGATCCGATTATGTGGAAGAAACACAACGTCAATTGTCTGACCACACGGTATATGCACGTTTAATGGACAGGACATGATCAAGGATCTAGCGACCCAGGCGCTCCATAAATGATGTATATCTAAAAAGGAGATGGGGTTTTTGATAGTGAAATCTCTTTGTGTACCCCGGTTTTATTTGTTGCCCATAATACATAAGAGTTTACAGTGACCTCCAGGGAGGCCCATAGTGTCCACATGGGTCTCGGTATTGGAGCCTCTGTCGATGCTATTGGACTCCTTTTTTTCGTCCACTATTAGTCACTATGCCTTCTTATGTGCGTGATACAATGCATTTTTTGCATATATTGACGGATGCTTCTATATGGGCGGATAATGCTTCTATTTTGTTGGTTACCTTGGCTGTAAGGCCCTTTATACGAGCATTCCACAATCAGCGGCCCTAGAAGCAATCAAGTTAGGTTTGGTTCAGCGTGGTGATGTAAGTGCTTTACAAATTGATTTTTTGTTGCGGTTTGCTGAAATAGCATTAGGTAGAAATTATTTCTGTTTTGTGGATGACCTATTCCAGCAGATCAGTGGGATTGCAATGGGGGCATCTTTTGTCCCCCTGTGTGGCCAACTTATTTATGGGTCAATATGAACAGAGGTGGCTGTCAGTCTCCCCATACCTTTCTCAGATTAAAATCTGGCGGAGGTATATGGATGATATCTTTATGTTGTGGGAGGGCTCTACAGCCTCTCTAGTGTTGTTTCACAATTGGCTCAACACACTTGATCCCTATATTCAGTTTACCATGAGCTATGGTTATGAAGAGATTGTTTTTCTGGATATCCGGGTGTTCCGACAACCGGGGGGCTGG
Organism: Ichthyophis bannanicus; assembly: GCA_033557465.1. Taxonomy (NCBI): domain Eukaryota; kingdom Metazoa; phylum Chordata; class Amphibia; order Gymnophiona; family Ichthyophiidae; genus Ichthyophis; species Ichthyophis bannanicus. The sequence goes on along the minus strand of CM066031.1, from coordinate 888,238,873 downwards.
GGCACATCTGTGCATAAGAAGAAAACAGATAGAAACACCTTTTAGCACTTTTCTAGTGCCCATCCATTAAATCTCCTTAAAGGGCTGCCTTTTTCTCAATACATTAGGTATAGGCGCAATTGCTCGTCCCTGTTGGATTTTAAGATCCAGGCAAAGTCCCTTCGTCTGGATTTTTTGTATCGAGGATATCCTGAATATGTGGTTAATAAAGCCTATAAGAGGGTATTGCATAATGACAGGGGCTGGTCGTTATCTCCGAGATCGAGGGAACGGCAGGATGATGATTGTGTCAATTTAATCTCCCGGTTCTCTAAATTTAGCAACTGCATCCAGGGCATCGTGTGGTGTCATGCCAATGTGTTGCACATGATACCCGGTCTTGAGTCTAAACGCCTCTGGTGTGTTTGGCAGCGCAATCCTAATTTTTTTTTTCCAATTTAAATTGTATTTTATTAATCAACCATGCAAAAATACAGACAGCATAAAGAGAAGGGCACCATCATAACACAACACCAACAACTGCCCTCAATAGCCCCACTTCCAAACCTCCCCTCACACACTCACAAAACCACCCCCCCGCAGTCCCTCAAACTACAACCACCCCACTTAATACAATGCTAATTATTCAGCGCACAAAACCACTAATACAAACGCATAAACATCTCGCAGTTACATTATACACTGTAGCCCAATACCAAACCCTCCCCCACAGACTAATACCCCATCCGAGCAACAGTAAGACCCAACAAAACCCCTTCCGTGCTGCCCGTTATACCATGATAACTACCCCTCTTTATACCCCCCCATAGGACCCACTAACTCCCCCTCCTTAACCTCTAGTACTTACTGCCCACTCTCAGAGTCCCTCCCCCCAACCCAGCCCTCCCATCTCCTCTCCCTCCAAGCCTCATATGCTTGCCAGACCTCCTGGTGCCTTTCCCGCTGATTCCTGCTATATGCCCCCACTAAATTCATATGCCAAAAATAATCCACTCTACCCAAGACTGCCCCCATCCCAGGTCCCTCCGCACCCTTCCAACATTGCAGCACTGCCAACCGCTCCGCCACCACACAATAATGCCAAAACAGGGTACCCCCCTATCCTCCCCCTCCTGCCCCTCCAACAAGCCCACCATCCCCCAACCCAACTTTATCCCCACCCCCGTCACTTCCTGATAGAACCGCTCCACCTCCCCCCATAACCTCTGCATTTTTGGGCAACCCCATAGCATATGCTCCAAATCCCCCAGTGCCCACACCCCCTCCAACATACCCCCGCCTCCTCATTCCCCACCGCCCTAATCCGCGCCGGCGTCCACACCATTCTCAACCTAATCTTGATACAATTCTCCACCAACACTGTCCCCCACCCTAATCGCCTCTCCCTATCATAAATTTCCCTCCATCTCTCCTCCCCCCAAGGCCCCTCCAAATCCCTCTCCCATTTCGCCTGCCATTGCACTGTCCCCCTCCCCGGGCTGCTTAAAACCCGATAGATCCGGGACACCAATCCTTTGAGATCCTCCTTCCTTTCCATTAACTGCTCAAAAACCGACTTCCGCCTACCCAAGTCCCTTCACACCCCTTCACGCTGGAAATAATACCACAACTTCATATAGAGAAAAAAACCACGATCAGACACTCCAAAGCTCCTCTTCACCTCAGAAAATGAAATCAACTTTCCCGCACCATCCACCAGCTGCCCAACTCTAATCAGGCCCTTCCCCACCCACTCCTGAAATTAACCCCCACCCGCCCCCCCCTCAAACCCTGGCAGACAACTCAGATGCATCTCCTGCGACCAGCGCTTCCCCTCCAGCAAAACCCCCTTCCACTTGTCCCAAATCTCCCATGTCAACTCTGCCATTGGATTATCCCGTCTCAGCCTCCCTCCCCCTAAACTCCCCCAGAGCTGCCCTTCCAAATTTACTCCCCGAGCCTTTTCCATAAACACCCACTGTGGGGTCTCCCCCCTCTCCCTCCATGCAAACAGAGCCCGCAACTGCGCAGCCTCATAATAAGCCCCCATGTTAGGTACCCCCAACTCCCCTCCTCTCGTGCCCGAAACATCATTTCCCGGCCCACTCTAGGGGCCTTCCCTTCCCAGATGAAGCGCATAATCATATCCTGAAACTCCTTAAGGATGCGCCTCGGAACCCTACTCGGCAATGCCAGAAAACCAAACAAAATCCTTGGGAGGACGTTCATTTTTATCGTGGCAATCCTTCCCAACCACGACAAATGGATCTCCTGCCATCTAGCCAAATCCCTGCGAAGGTTCTGCAATAGAGGCCTATAATTCCAATCGTTTACCCTACCCCAGTGCTTCCCCAGCTGTATACCCAAATATCTAAAGGCCCCCTGAACCCACTTAAAAGGAAAAGCCGCCTCTAAACATTTCTCCAACCCCTCTGCCAAATTAAACCCCAAAAGCTCTGTTTTACTGGCGTTCATCTTATACCCTGCCACCTCACTATAGCGCCCAATCGCCTTTACCAGATTAGGCAAACTCCAAAACGGCCTACTCAGAGTGAAAATCACATCATCGGCGAACAACGCCACCTTACTAACTTGCTCTCCTACCCGCACCCCCTCAATATCCACCTGATTCCTAATAAACGCCGCCAGGGGTTCAATAACCAAGGCGAACAGCAGAGGCGACAACGGGCACCCCTGCCTCGTACCCCTACCCAATCCAAACCCCTCAGAATAACCTCCATTGATCCGTACACGAGCCCTTGGACTCCGATATAGTGCCTGCACCCACGTCAGGAACCCGCCCCCCAATCCCATTGTCTCCAGTACCTGCCACATAAAACCCCACTCCACCCTATCAAACGCCTTCTCGGCATCAGCCGTAAGAAACACCGCCTCTGTCGCCTGGCTCTGCAGCTCCCAAATGATATTCAACAACTTTCGGATATTATCCCCCCCCCTGCCGCCCCTTAATAAACCCCGTTTGATCTTTGTGCACCAACCGCTGCATATATTGCTGCAGCCGCGCTGCCAATATCTTAGCTAGGAACTTCGCATCCTCATTGATAAGAGATATCGGCTGATAAGCTCCACATGTCGTGGCATCCTTCCCGGGTTTGGGGAGCACCATGATGCCCGCCTCAGCCATAGACCGGGGCAACTCCTCCCCCCCCAACACTCCATTAAACACCTTCTGCAGAAAATCCTGAAGGTCCCCTTGCATGAGTTTATAAAAACGCCCCGTGAGACCATCCAGGCCAGGCGACTTCCCTTCCCTAAGAGACGTTATTGCCCTACCTATCTCCGCTATCCCCACCGGCCTCCCCAGCTCTTCCGCCTCCTCCACCGTTAACCGTGGCAAGTGACACTCCGCCAAAAACTCCTCCCCCCTCTCCCCCCACCCCTTCACCTCACTGCTATACAACCGCTCATAATAGTCCACAAAGACTTGCTGAATCTCTCGTGACTGGTACACCATCCCCCCCTGCTTTGACCAAATGCCCCCAATATGAGCTTTCCCCTGCCGGACCTTCAGCCGCCTAGCTAATCTCTTCCCGATTTTATTCCCCCCCTCAAACCACCCACACTTGAGCTTTGCCAAATTATGAGCCACTTCCACTGCCCCTAACTGACACAGGTCCCCCTTCAGTTTCTGCAACTGCGCCAGTATCTTGGGATCAGCGCCGCCCTGATGCTGCTGCTCCAACTCCCCTATTTGCCGCTCCAACTCCGCCTCCGCCCTCTCCCTCTGCCTCTTGACCTGTGCGCCTATACCTATGAGGTGCCCCCTCACAACTGCCTTCAAACCATCCCAGGCAACCCCCAGCGGCACCTCCCCCCCTAAATTAAACCGCATATACTCCTGAATAACCCCCCTCAGACTCACCACATGCTTTTGCTCAGCCAAGAGCCCCTCATTCAACCGCCAAAACTTAATGTCCGTATCCTCCCCCAACGCCACCTCCAGGTGCACCGGAGCATGATCAGACCAAGAACTGGTCCCGATTTCCACCCTCCGCACCCTACCCTGCCACATCTTAGTGACCCACACATATCCAACCGACTATACGTCCCATGTGGGGGCAAATAAAATGTATACTCCCTTTCCCCTTGGTGTCTACTTCTCCACATATCCACCAAGCCCAGTTCCTCCCGCAGGCGCATCAAACATCGTCTATCGGACCACCCCTTCCCCTCCACCCCCCCGTATTATCCACTTTGGAGTTCACCGTTATATTAAAATCCCCCCCATAATCACAGGCACCTCACCCCACCCCCCCATCTCCACCCGGAGCCGATCAAAAAACTCCCCCCTTTGTACATTAGGCGCGTATATACTTACCACCCAGAACTGCTCCTCCTCAACCCTAACCTTAACTGCCACCCACCTTCCCTGCTTATCCCTCCTCTCCTCTACCACTGCATTCTTATACTCCTGCCCGATCATAATCCCCATCCCTCCTTTCCGAGGCTGAGCCCTCTGCCCCCCCAACACCACCCTGGGATACTGCACTGAGCAGAGCAGCCCCTCCTGACCCACCTTCAGGTGCGTCTCCTGAACGCACATGAAGTCCGCCTTCATCCTCCTCCCTTCCCGTTCCAGCAGACATCTCTTATGCCACGTGCGCAAGCCTTTCACATTCAGTGTCCCTACCACCATCCGCTCCTTAACCCCCTCCTATCCTGCCCCCCACCCCGACCCCCCTCCCCTGCCTGCCCCCTCCCCCTCCCCCCCTTTCCCCCCCACTCTCCCGCACTCCTGCTCGAGGCCATAATGGAGTTGTGCCACCCCCGCCCTTCCCAGACCCCCCCCCACTGATCCCCCTGCCTCACCCCACTCCCAGTATGCTACCACTGCCCCAACCCCTCCCCATTCCACCCCTCCTCTCCCTTCCTCCCCCTGCCCAATCAAACCCCCCTCCCCTTACCCACCTCTCCTTCCCCCACCTCCCCCTCCCTATCCCGAGGACTCCCCTTAACCATAAGGGTAAAGACCCCCGCTCCCTCCCTCCCCCCCACACCCAAATACTTCAAGCACATATTATCCTAATATCAGTGCACTCTGTCCAACATTGAACAACAAAGCCCCACAGCTCCTCCTGTTGATCAACGCTTCGTTCCCTTCCGCTGCATCCTCCGGGGGTCGCACTCCCTCTCCTCCAATCGCTCTCCCTGCTCATTTCCACGCCGAGACCGCTGCTCCTCCGCCTGGCCTTGTTGATCTTCTTCCATGGACTCCACCGCCCCTGGTATCTCCACCCCAGCAGCCTTTAGCGCTTCATACGCCGCCTCCAGAGAGCTCACTCTCCAAGTCCGCTCCCCCTTCGTAAACGCCAACCCAAAGGGATAAAGCCAATGATACCGCAACTCCATCTTCCGTAGCTGGCTTGTAATTGGAGCCAAAGCTCGTCTCCTTTGCAGAGTCCCAAGGGATAGATCAGCATAAATAGCCACAGAGTAGCCCTGCCAGATGAAAGTCCTCAACCCCCTCATTTTTGCTGCAATCCGCTCCTTAAGCTGATAATCCTTCAAACAGATGACAATATCCCGAGGCCTATTATTTCTTATCAGCCCCAAGGCCCGGTGGGCTCTGTCCACTTGAATATCCACCTCTCCCACCTCCTCACCACCCTGCTTCAGGGCCTCTTTGCAGATAGACACTGCCACCTTAGCACAGTCTCAAAGTTCATATTCCTCGGGCACCCCCTTGATTCTCAAATTATTTCGCCTACAGCGATTTTCTAAGTCCTCCAGCTTCAGCTGTATTTGCTCTCTCCAAGTCTCCTCCTGCGATCGATGCTCCGCTCGCTCCTCCAACTCGAGCTCCAGCTTCTGCAACCGGTTCTCATGCTCTCCCATTCGCGCAGAGACCTCCCCCACCTCCTCTCTCAGGCCACTCATCAGCGCTTCCAGAGCCTGCTTCGCAGAGAGAACCTCAGCCTTCACCTCCGCAAACCATTCCTTCATCTCCTCTCGAGACACCGCCGGACCCGCCGCCTTCCTCCACCTCCCGACCCGCGCTCCAGATCAGCTCCGTGCTTCACGGCCTGCACGGTCCTCCCTCGATCGTCTCCCGCCATTTTGCCTTCCACAGGCCCGCCACTTGCACTCGCTGCCACATACGCATAATCGCGCATATCTGCCACCTTTTTGCGAGTCGCCATGGCCCCACTCCTTGCTCCAGGCACTCCAATGACTTCCACCACTTTGCACTGTCAGGAGGGGCAATTAAGCACACTTTTCACGGGGTAGGGTCCAGAGCGCCTCGTTCACACAGCCATTCAGGCGGGTGACGTCACATCCTCCCCACGCAATCCTAATTTTAAGGAGATTCTGAGTCCTTCGGTGTTGCACACTGCCAGTCCGGTTGTCGGTGATTGACCAGGGCATGTTAAATGCGGACATTGTCTTGCGTGTGTGGTCGCATGGGAAACGGATCGTTTCACTTACAAGGACAGGGTATATTTTTTACGATCAGTGATTTCTTGCGACTCGGATTATGTGGTATATGGGATTTTTTGTCCATGCCGCCTGTTATATATTGGGAAAACGATCCGTCCTTTTCGGGTTCGGATCGATGAACACAAAAGCCGGTTGCATTGCAAACGGAGTGAGGCTCCTTTGGTTGAGCATTGTCTCACGAAGGGACATGTATTTTGTTTGGCCGGGTCACTTGTTGAGGATGGCCAGGTAGGAGTCTTTCTTTTCTGAATTGTTAGAATGTTTGGGAATGGTACTTTAATGAAGGTACATTTATTACCACTGAGGGTTAGTAGGTAGAGTTGTGTTTTCTCTTTGCTTGAATGTGTTTGATTGCAGCTCTGTTAATGACCATAGTGTATACACTTTCAATCTGAGCAGAACAATTAAAGTAATTTATGAATAATCAAAACCAGATTAGTTCTGTTTACAAAAATTGCCTTGACAAAGTCCCTAATAAAGTTAAATAGAGTTGACCTGATTTGAAAACTCCTGGATAAAGAATTACATTTCTGTTTTATAAGGTGAATCTAAAACAAAAGTCTTAACATGGTGAACATGGAACTGCCAAAAGAACTTGGGGATAAATGTGTTCAAAAGCACAGATTTGGAAAAAGCTATAAAAAAATTCCAATATGTTTGAATAGTCTTTGGAGCACTGGCAGATCCATCATTGTGTCATAAATAAGGAACTGGGCAATAACTTCCCTTTTCCACAAATAAAGCAGGGCACTGGTGTGCTGGCTTTATTTACTGCTTTAAGTGGATGCTTCATTGTGGGCTTCTGTAACCCCTACTATGATTTCTCACATATCTGTGCTGAGGTCCCTTTAAGAGCCTGAGAGATCCCCCTTCAGTCACTAGGGTCTACTGCTGATGATTTAATCAGCTGGGGGAAAGACCTTTAAGGAGACTAGAAGGTGGCATCCTCCTCAAAGCAAGATTCGCTTTGAAATATATGGCCTGATATTCATCTAGATTGGCTATGCGCCGTTACAGCGCCTAGCCTTCTGCACCGACCCTTAGCCCTGGATATTCAATAGTGGGGTCATATGTAGCTCAACATTGAATATCCAGGTTTGCCGCACAGCCTCCCAGTCACAGTAGCTAACCTGGCAACGGCGATATTGCGTGCTAAGCTCCTGCGGCTAAAAGGTGAGCTTTTTCTCCTCCCTGGAACACACATGACATGCCGTGATGCTAAGCGGTTAGCGTCAGGACGTGTAAGGGAGAAGATCGGGGATATTCAATGGCACTAATAGTGTTAGTGCTGTTGAATATCTGGTTAGAGGCATTTACACAGTTTACAGGGCTGTAAACGTGTAAATGCCTTTCGAATATCAGGCCTATAGTAGTTAAATAAAAAGAGAAACAAAAAGGAAAATAAGGTAATACCTTTTTATTGGACTAACTTAATATTTGTTTGTATGTATTTAGCTCATGCCTTTCCAATAGTACAAGGCAAGTTACAATCAGGTACTGTAGATATTTCCCTGTCCCTAGAGGGCTTACAGTCTAAATTTGTCCCTGAGGCAATGGCAGGTTAAGTGACTTACCCAACTGCTACTACTTATCATTTAAATAGCACTACAAAGCAGATGCAGTGCTGTACAGAGACATGTAAGAGACAGTCCCTGCTCATAACAGCTTACAGTCTAGTCAAGAGAGACAGCACAAATGGGGACTAGGATATATCTATGCCACAGAGTGTCAATGGGATTTGAACTATGGTCTTTCTGATCCTAGGCTGCTGCCCTAACTACTAGGCTACTCCTCCATTCCACTACATACTTAAAATAAGAGACACATGCAATTCATATTCTTGTGTCATCTTGCAAAATTTGCAGCCAGATTAAGAATCTGAATATAGCTTCTCCCTGTGCCTCCTGCCTGCTTGGGTAAAAAAAGAAGCTGGTTTTGGCAGGAGGTTATACTTCTAATTAGCAAACTAAACAACTAATACATAGTCCCTTGCACAACGTACTGTAATTCAAACTGAGTGAGGCTGCATTCACTGGCCTTCCCCTCCTGTCTGCCTGCGGGAATTCAATCTTCCGCAGGCAGACAGGAGAGGTCTTTGCCGCGAGTGTGGTGCTCCTCTGCCCGTGGGGGATGGGAGTCCTATGGGCAACCTGTAGCCTGCCGGGTCGTGATGGCAGCAAAGACCCCCTCCTGTCTTCTTGTGGAAGATTGGATCCCTGCAAGCAGACAGGAGGGAAAGGCCATTGATTGAAGTAGCAAGGTTCTGGTGGTGTCAAGGCCCATTTGGCTCACTCCTTTCTGATGCCTCTGGCTCAAAGTGCAATTACAAACATGCAATAAAGTTCTTTAATCACAGCTGTTCTAACATTCCATGATACAAACTATGGCATATGGGCTTTAATATGCCATTTAACTACCACAGTAAACTTACAGTTTCTCTGTGTAATTTGTGGCTCGTCTATCTTTGCATGTCACATAACTCTACCTTGGCGTTAATTTAACAAGGAGTTCTCCATGGACAAGCAGGATGCATCAGTCAAACCTGGTGATGTCATTCAACAGTGCCATGGCCCCTACCCCAAGGCCCACCAAGGCCTCAGTTTTCATTTCTTCCGCAAGAGGATGAATTCTATAGGTTCTCAGGATCGTTGTGTTCACTGCCTGGGAGAAGTTCACCACGTAGAGAACTGCCCTCACTGTGCCCGCATGTCTCCCAGGGCTTATCGCTCGCACAGCCACACACTCCAGGACTTCTTGATGGCTTCTGAGAAATCCTGGGATCACTCTGCCTCCTCCTCTAAGCGTCGAACTGAAGACAAGAGAAGAGAGAAGCAACCAAAGGACAGAGGGAAAGGGGTAAGAAGCAGCATGGCCGCCGGCAAAATGGCTGCCACATAGATTCCTGTATAAGGGCCTTCTGCTGCATGGAATGTGTCCCCCGAGGCCCCCATCCCTGGTGCAGCATCTTGAATCACACACAACTGGCCCCCAGCAGCCTCCAAACCCTCTGATCCCCATCCAGTTCAGGCCTCCGCAGCAGCGACGGCATCTTCCATTAGGCTTTCCCTTGGCACTGAGAAAGCTGCATCGTCAGAAGCCCCACCCCCCATTGGCACAATTGGTCAGCTTAGAGATGATGCAAGCCAATGTTATATCAACAAGGAAACCTCACCACGCTGACATCAGCACCAAGGAAATCTCCTCTCTGAAAAGACCGCACCGATAAGGTCAGAGCAGCTCCAGCGCTGACAGCTACCCCAGCGACCGCTACAGTGCTGAGAGGCTCTGCAAACACCGATACAGCCCCAGGGAAACTAGGGGTCATCAAGAAGCTCCAGCTTTTACTCCCCAGCACCCTCCCCCCACTGGCAGTGTGTAAAAGGAGGTGCTTGTTATGAAGGTACCACCATCTTGGCAAGTATGCAAATTAACTGTCTTGCAAAGGATTGTGGTTATTGAAGTCCATTCACACAAAGCTTGCCTTTTTAGAATAATGAAAACTCTTGTAGTTGGTCGAGTGTAGACAAAATTAGAGTTTATTTATGGGGTGATTATCCCACACACAGATATGCTTGGTAACACCTTCCAGATAACTTCTCCAGGGTTTTATTCAACACAAAATAAGGCAACTGAAAAATCTTATGCAAATTAAGAATCAAAGTCCTTTATGAAACAGAAAGGCTTCTTTCAGCCACTGCTAATAAACTCCTTAGCAGTGCTGGGGAAAAACAAATCAAAGAGGGAAACTTCTTTATACAAAAACAATGCTCACTTTCTCCATACAGAAAATAACTTTTTAAACCTACGTGTGCACGGCTTGTGCTGGGCTCTCCTCTACCAGCAGGTGACAATTAACTGTAATCAATAGCTTGATTTCAGCACACGTGCAAAACCTTCCCAAAAGCTTTTTCATGCAACAAAATGTTATGGGAAGCTAATATTTAGAATGTTTCCTCTTGATGTTTGCTCTGATATTTAGGATTTTCCTAAAATAACAACCTACTCAAAGAACAGTCCATATAATTATCCTCTGTATCAGATATTAAACCTTGCTCTTGAAATTGCATAGATTCTGTTTCTCCATCTGACTCAGAGGGCTTTAGGAACTGACCTCTGCACGGAGAGAAACTGTTTCCCTGTTGTTTGCACTGCTCAAAGCTAGAGAAACGTTCACAGTTCCTACCTGAATCCAGGCAAGCGTCAGGCTGCTTCTTCTGGTATTCTGGCCAGTATGCAATAGAGCTTCTGTGTCCTGTCCTCCAGATGGTATCTCTGGACCTCAGGATCTTTTCTCCAGACGTCCTCCAAGAGGTATTTGGACTCCTTTCCTCCTTAGATGCAACAGACCTCTTCCTAGGTGTTGCTTGAGGGTCCCTGGCTGTGGATCTACAGACCTCTGGCTTTTTCCAGTCCTCTGAAGATCCTTTCCCCCAGGTATCACTCCAGGCATAGGTACCTCTCTGAGCTCCTCTCTTGGACCATCTGCTTCCTTGTCCTTGTTCCTTCAGGTTCCGGTTGTTCTTCCTTCTGTTCTCATTCTCCTTCTGATTCCCCTTCGCTTTCTGTCTTCCTGAAGATTCCCCTCTAGCTTTAAAGGGCTTAGATTGCAACTCCACCCTTGCATTCTTCAGGTGTTGTGGATTAAGCATTCTTCTAGAGGCTGTTTGATTAGGGATGACATAATGCTTTCTCTGATTAGACTCATGTTTTTCCACTCTAGCTCCCCTAGGGGCTTTCTGCATACTGGTACATTCTGGAACATGTAGTCTTTTAGGGAAAGAAGCTTTCTTATTTCTATAACCTGCCAGCACAGGCCCCTTAATCAGAGTAAATTCTCCTCTTTGGTCATTACTCCCTGAGCTTTGATAAGCTTCCTTATCACAAGTGACACAGCAGCAACGGGAGGACTGGTCAGCACATACTAAACAGCACACCGGCTCAAGACAACCAGTCAGCCCTGCTGGACCTACTGTCCCGATTATTGGCACAGCACAACACAAGACAGACAACGCAGCCACAGTCCAGCTCAGCCCCACCAATAGCAACCTCATTGTCACCCTGGTGACCTCAGGGGTGAGGGTGTCCAACACTGACAGGCTTCTCTCCAGGCCCCTCCGCGGACAGCGAAGGGGAAGAAGCAGCCAGCCTGACACCCACAGACAACTTATGCCGGACCTCTGATGAAGGAGAAGCCCTCTCCCTGCCATCCCCTATGCCACCACTACTCTTGCCTTCACCACCAGAGGACTTGATGTACCCGAAATTCCTCCAGAACTTATCCACTTGCCTAGCGCTATCCTCATTGATGTGCCAGATCCCAGGAACAAAATACTGGACCTCCTTAAATACCTTGACACACCCAGGTCAGTGATCTCCATTCCCGTTCACCAACTGCTCCTGGATAGCCTCACATGGATCTGGCAGATGCCCGCATCTGGCCAAGTCATATCACACAAACTTGAGGCAAAGTACCAAGTGCAGCCCATTCTGTGCTTTGACAAACCGCAAATGCCTCACCAATCCATTGTAGTGGAGTCCACATTAAACAGTCAAAGATCTCACACACACACTCCAATGTGCCCCCTGGGAAAGATCATAAACTCTTGGATGACTCTCGGAAGAAGACCTACTAAGCCGCAATGCTGAGTGCCAAGATCGCATCTCATCAATTCCAGCAAGTGCTGTATCTATACACAATACTGGACAGCCTCAGGAGCGCAGTCGAGGGCCTAGGCACAAATGCCAAGGCCACCATCCAGCCCCCGAGTGCGGGAAGCACCTGATCTGCTCAACCTTCAATTCTGCAGCCCAGATGGCTGCTACAACGATCGCCTATAGATGCATGGGCTGGCTCTGGGCGTCAGGGCTCCTTGAGGGCATGCATGAGTAACTGGCAGACGCCCCCTGTATGGGTGAGAAGGTCAAGGAAACTAAACGATTTGAAGGATCTCTGCACCATCCTCCAAACCCTGGCCTCCGACAGCCTCAAGCACAACTCCAACACTCGCAAGTCGCAAGGATCGTACCAGCGCAAATCCTATTCCTTGTCCAGGCACTACCAAGCATATCACAAGTGGCAGCCCCAACAGCCCAAGTACCAGAAATACCAGTCCTACCACCAAAGGCCTCACCAGAAGGAATGCTGGCAGCAGAAACAGTCAACAGCATCTTCTTGGAAGAGCACCCCCTCCTTTTTGATGCTGAAATCAGCAGGACCCTGCCAATGGGGGGCCACCTCTCCTTTTTCAAGAAGGCCTGGGCGAACATTACCACTGACAAATGGGTCCTACAGATAATCAACATGGGATACAAGATGCGATTCTCTTCGACCCCATATCAGCGAACCCACCCTACCACATATACACTGGACCACCTCCTCTGCACCATGGTGGAGGAGATCCAGTTGCAAAGAAATCTGGGGGCTTGCGCCCCTCCTTGGCCTGAGAGGCCTCAACAAATTCATCAACAAAGAGCGCTTCCGGATGTACTCCCTGGGATTCATCCTGCCAGTCCTGCAGCTCCACCACGGACTAGCCTCGCTGGACCTGCAGGATGCCTATGCTCACATCCTGATCCACCCAGTGCACAGAAAATTCCTGTGCTTTTGCATTCTGAAATAGCACTACCAGTACAGAGTGCTCCCCTTTGGTCTCTCACCGGCCCCCAGGGTCTTCACAAAGTGCGTGGCGGTGGCGGCGGCGATTCAGGATCTATGTCTTTCCCTACCTTTTTATGACTGGTTCATAGCTGCCCCTTCCAGAGATGAGGCACAGAAGGCAATACAGGACACGGTCTCCCTACTGTCTACTCTGGGATTCCTGATCAACTCCAAGAAGTCTCAGCTCCAGCCAACATGGACCCTAGAATTCATCAGGGAGGCTCTTTGCATACCACAGGTGAAAGTTTTCCTCCCTGGGCAGAAGGCGGACAACATCATCTCCTTCACGTGCTCATTAATCATCGCTAGAAATGTCTTTGCCCGGACACTTCTACAGCTTCCGGGCCACATGGCAGTAACAACCCAAATCCTTCCCCATACCAGGTTGCACATGTGGGTCATACAATGGCACCTGAGGTGAAATTGGAACCAGTGATGTCAAACCATGTCCTGCAGGATCAGCATTGACCAGAAGGTGCAGGACTCTCTCAACTGGTGGTTGTGCAAGGAGCAACTCACCCACGGCAAACACTTCCAGGCACCCCAGCACAATCTAGCCCTCACCACAGATGCCTCCAAGCTAGGCTGGGAGGCCCACCTCCCAGGGAACCCGGACAGAGTTGGAAAGCGGCTTATACATCAACGTTCTGGAATTGCGGGCAATCAGATGCATCCTACAAGTCTTCTTGGAGGGGATCTTCGGCAAGGTAGTGCTGATCCAGACTGACAATCAAGTCACCATGCTCTACATCAACAAGCAAGGGGTCATGGGATCCCTACACCTATGCAAGGAGATCCTCTGGACATGGAACCTGGGGCTCAGCAAGAACTACCACCTCCAAGCATCTTACCTGCCTGGCGAGAGCAACCAGCTGGCAGACAAACTCAGCCTCCAGCTACAGCCACACGAGTGGCCCCTCAATGCGGAGGTCACAGATGCTCTGTTCTGGTATTGGGGTCAACCCGAGATGGACCTCTTTGCCCACCCTTCCAACACTAAATGCCCATAATTCTGCTCCAGAGACACATCAGAGCAGAGGACAGCAGTGGATGCATTCAGTCTACACTGGGGGGACCACCAGCATCTATATGCTTACCCCCCACTCCACTCATTTCCAGAGTGATAAAGAAAACCATCTGTGACCAGGTCACAGTTATCCTCATTGCTCCTCACTGGCCGAGACAGATGTGGTTCACCTATCTCTGCTGCATAGCCGATGAACCACTAGTTCAGCTGCCCTCAAAACCAGACCTCATCACCCTGGACAAAGGGAGGACCTTCCACCCCAACCTAGCCACACTCACACTGACTGCCTGGAGATTGAGAGGTCAAAGACTGCCCTCCCTGAACCTGACAGTGGAGGCCAGCAGTTCATCCTCACAGCTCAATGGGACTTCACCCGGCGGTCCTACTCACTGAAGTGGAAGCAGTTCAAAACCTGGTGTGTGGCAGTGGGTCTGGACCCTTTGTCCTGCCCCCTCCTGCAGGTCCTCCAATACCTCACCGCCCTCGCCCAAGCAGGGTTCCAGATCTCCTCCATCAAGGTCCATCTCCCGGCAATTGCCGCATTTCATGACCACATTGAGAATTTCCCCATCTGTATGCACCCATTCATCACAAGGTTCATGAAGACCTAGCCAACTTGCAGCCTACTGTATGGAAACCTGTGCCTCCAAGGGATCTGTCCATCGTCTTGCAGCAGCTCATGAGGGACCCCTTTGAACTACTGGAGGATGTGCCCCTCAAGTACCTCACGTGGAAGACCTTGTTCCTGGTTGCACTCACATCAGCCAAATGGGTCAGTGAACTGCGGGCCTTAGTTGCACACCCATCCTACACCAGCCTCTATCCAGACTGTGCCATGCTATGGACATATCCCAAGTTCCTGCCCAAGGTGGTGTCACCATTTCACATCAAACAGACCAATGAACCTCCTACCTTCTACCCAGAGCCGCACTCCACCACAGAAGATGCCGACTACACACCCTAGACTTTGTGCGGGCTCTGCTCACCTACCTTGAGAGGACCATGGTGAACCACAAGGGCCCCCAAATCTTTGTTTCCTTGGACTCAGGGAAGCCAGGATACCCAGTCATGAAGAGGACCCTCTCCCAATGGATCTCCGCATGCATCGCCTTTTGCTACTCCCCGGTGGGCACTGACCCTCCATCATTTGTTCATGTGCATCAGCTATGGGCCATGGCCGCCACTCTGGTGAACCTCCACACCATACCAGTACAACATATCTGCAAGGCAGCAACCTGGTCGTCCACACATACCTTTCAGAGACACTACTGCCTGGACCAGCTCATCCTGGCTGACAGCTCCTTTGACCATACCATCCTGAACACGAGCACACCCAAAGGACAAGGACCTCAGACACAGACTGATTCCAGCTGGGTGTAACACCACCATTCGGACTTGACCACTGCCACCAGACTGACTGCCGCTGTTGTTGTTTATACTGTGTCACAGCCCCTCCTAGTGGCAGTGTGCCAAAGGGTCAGGGTGGACATTTTAATTTTGTTGAAGAAAGAAAAACTTTTAGACCAAGTGCATTCTGGTCCTTGTAGTCCCTCTTCACCAAGAAAATAGATGTGTAAGCCTTGAGCAGGGTGAAACAAAAAGGTTTTTATTCCCTTGTTACGCAAAAGGTTCTTCAGGAAAACAAAGTAGAATTTGCCTTACTTCAGGTTTAGTGCCAAGGATTTTTACAAAAGGTCAGCAACTGTTACAAATGCTTCACAGTTCTCTGTATCCAAGCAAGTTTCTCAAACAGCAAGAAAAACAAGACAAAACTTCTTCCTTCAGTTTTAACAGAAGCAAAAAGGTACTTTAAAACATGTGTTGCTGTTATATCTCAGTAAGAGATTCCAGGTTCTCGGTAATACACAGAGAACAGTCCATTGGTACAAGCATCAACGGTTCTGGTTCTGCAAACTCAATTTGCATGGGTTCTAGCTCACTTGTGGTGTCTTCTAATCCTGAGCTTTCCCTGGTTAACACAGGTTGCAGTTCAGTATTTCTTTCCCCCACTTTCCAGCCTTGCTGGCCTGGGTTTAGCAAATAACTGTTAGTGCTTTTCCCTATACCTCTCTGTACAGGGTTGCAAAATTTCCTCCAGCTTTGTTTCTTCTCAGAATGGCTTTTTAGATTATCAGCCTTCCTAGGACCTGGCATCCATTTAATAAATGAAGTATCACTGTACCTTGGATCTCTGTAGCATTTGCTGCTGGTGTTCTCTCCACCAGAGACTCTCCCTTTGTCACCGTCTTCCTTGAAGACTGGCTTCTGGAGCTTTCTAAGCTGGGCTTGTTCTCCCTGGAACTTAGCTCTGCTTTTCCATGTATCCAAGCTTCTCTGCCTTGCAGTGTATGAGGTTCCTTCCTCAGGTCCTTCCTTCATAGATCCTTTCTCTCTCTCTCTCAAAGGTCCTCCCTTGAGTTCCTTCCCAGATCCTCTCTCAAGTTCCTTCTCAGTTCCTCTCTGTCTGCTTCCTTGTGAGCACTGCTTAAAAAGGCGTTCCCCAACTGAGTTTCCTGCCTTTCTGCTCAGGTGCCTTTGATTAGCTACTGCATTGCTACAACCTGGGTGTGTCAGCTTAACTTCTGCAGCCTCGTGCCTGCTCTCTCTAGCTGCACTTCTAGGTAACTGCACCCTCTGTAACTCAGTTGCTTCATAAGAAAGAGAGGTTTTTTCTACATCCATCGCTTCAATGACTTCAGCTCCATCACAACTGATAACACGGAGCTTGCTCTGCTCTCGTTGTACCATTCCTTAGGACTGTTAATGATTCAGCTGTCCACTCATTACTCATAGTTACAAGTGTATAGTGTTAATGATATGGTACTTTGTTACCAGAATAAATCCTGTTTTGCAGTCTCTACTAGCGTCATCTATCTGGCTCCATCTGTCCACAACCACAGCGAGCCTCACGACCACGGTTAGGGAGTCACCGGGTTTGGCCGACTCATCCTGCTGTCCACGGAGGTTCTCCATGGACAGCAGGATAAGTCAGCCACACATTTCTTCCCTTCTCTCCTACAGATGAAGCCAACATCATGCACAGTCGCAGCTGAAAGCGAACCAGAGGGTAGGGCCCACTGCCCTACCTGCTGGGGAAAGCCTCCAAATGGAACTAACTGAGCCAGGTACGGGAGGGCCTGGAGTTAGGGGCAACAGGGCACATAGGAGAGCACTCCATCCATGGTGCCATTGGATGATGTCACCAGGTGTGGCTGACTTATCCTGCTGTCCACAGAGAACCTCTTGTATAAGTAAGTAGCCCCACTTTATTTTCCCCTGAGTCACTGGTAAACAACATTCCCAGTTCATAGACAATCCTTTGGCACAACTTTACACTAGGGTATATTTCTTATAGCACTGTAGTTACTTATCCCAGCTTGTCTGTTCACCAGTACTTTACCTACTAGGTGGATACTTGTAGTCCGGGACCCTTCCCTTTCTGTCAGCTTCCCAAATACAAACAGTTCCTTAATGTGGGGGTGGGCAATTCCGGCCCTCGTGCACCACAATCCAGCCTGGTTTTCATGATGTCCCTAATGAATATTCATGGGACTTATTTTCATACAATGGAAGGCAGTGGATGCAAATAGATCTCATGAATATTTATTAGGGACATCATGAAAACCAGGCTGGATTGTGGTGCACGAGGGCTGGAATTGCTCACCCGTGCCTTAATCAAACCTTATGTGCAAGATCCTACCTCAGTTCAGGGTCTGGGAATGAAGCCTCTAAGCCAGGAATGGCCAACTCCGGTCCTAGTGCACCACGATCCAGCCTGATTTTCAGGATGCCCCTAATGAATATTCATAAGAAATATTTGCATCCACTGCCTCCCATTGTATGCAAATATATTCATGAATATTCATTAGGGATATCTTGAAAACCAGGCTGGATCATGGTGCACTAGGACTGGAGTTGGCCACCCCTGCTCTAGGCTTTTCCTGTGGCTGCAAAGGCTCCTGCACTATCCCAAAAGGATTCTCTCCTCAGGTTTTACCTGGCAGATCATCACAAGAGCTAAGGGAAGAGTTTGGGCTACGGTCCATAGACATCTTTCAATATGGGCAGGTTATGCACTATCTCCTTCATAAATTGGGGATGGAAGGATTGGGTAGAGATTTCATGGAGCTAGTGGTTATTTGATATGGGAAGAAGAGGTCCAGGGGGCTGACTTCAGCACTTTACAAGGCTGTGAGGGGCTCTCACTGGGTAAAGCATCTTTATATGGTGGATTGGGAGAGGGATTTGGGAGAAGAATTTGAGGGGAAACAATGGAAAGCCATTGTGGACCAAGGTAGGAGAGCTCCCTTATCGACTGCCATTCAGGAAAATTGGTACAAGGTGGAAAACGAGTTGGTATTATGTGCCCTTTTGCCTACAAAAGATGTTTCCATTGGTCTCTGCAGCATGTTGGCGGGGGTGTAGGGGTGAGGGATCTTTTTTCCTCATCTGGTGGATCTGCTCAAAAGCGCTGTTTTTTTTGGCAGGCTGTTCAGAGATGGATACAGCAGGTGGTGAGGCTGAAGGTGGAGATCAACCCCACCATCTTTTTGTTGGGGTGATGGTGGTAGGGAAGCCAATGAAGGTGCGGTGGCAAATATTGGCGTGCCCTGGTGCAGCTAAGTGCGAGTTGACATACGGCTGTAAGCTCCCTTGATGGAGCACTGCATAGGGAGGCTATGGCAAATGTTTTTTATGGAAAAGCTGACTGCATTGCAATCGACAACACTTAGACAAATTCGAGCTGGAATTTATTTTATTTATTTATTTAAGTTTATTTTTATACACCTATCTACCATTCAAGGCAGTTTACATTTAACTGAAGGTGTAACAGGACCACGGAAGGTGCACTATTGTACAGGGAACTGTAACAGTGGAATGGTATTGTGGTGGCGAAGCCGTGGGAGAGCAGAGGCAAAGAGGGAAAAACCAGGTATTTTCCTCTGAAAAAGGAATTAGCTCCAGGAGTTTAGGGGTTAAAACTCCTGCTTCAGAAAAAAACTCCCTGCAGAAAGTTTGTGATAGAGAGCCACACCCTAGCTCCATGGTAACCAGCCCTGCTCACGAGGAACAGCTGGGGATGGAGCTGGGAAACGGAAGGGAAAATCACAGATATAAGTTTGAGGAAGCAAGGGGAGAGGAAGAGAGCAGAACCGGTATAGGAACAAGAAGGAGAACAAGGACAGGAGGAACCCGAGGAGAGTGTTCCGAGGGAACACGGAGAACCAAGGGAACTCCAGCAGAGACGTCTGCAGAGTCTTCTTGAAGAAAGGCAGAGTATGCCAGAGAAACAGAGGCTGCCAGGAAAGCAGGAACTATGAGAGAGGCCTGGCCTTCCAGAGGTATAGAAGTCACCCTTGAGACCTGTAAGAGATACAGGAGAAATCCGTTGAGAGGGAGAGCTTACCAGGGGGAGAAGGCAAGCTATGAAAATGGCAGAGAGCTGTCTCCAGGAGAGCAGATGGAAACAGAGCCTTCAGCAGTAAAGTCTGAGGAGAGCTTAATTCCACAGAGTAAGGTGAGCACCTTGAAATCCTCCCAGAGCGTTCTGAGAAATAAGAAACTCCCTAATTCCTCTAGTAGCCCTCAGCAGAGAGAGGAATCTGTGTTAAAGAAAGTGTTAAAAGTTTTAGAGAAACTAAAGCTTGCCATTTCTGAGACAGAGTTAAACCATTTTCAAACAGACTCTGAGGTAGAAAGCATGGACCTGGAAGATTCTGTGCTAGAGGAATTGCCCTCAGATAATGAAATGGATTGCTCTCTAGTTTGTGCTCAAAACTGAAAAGCTATAAGGTTTTTAGAAGATAGGAAACCTGGAAGCTTAGTCATCAGTGGGGCAGTGCTGAGAAAAATATGCAAATGAGTTGCTGATCTCTGAGGCATGGCCCGGAGTTGAAAAAGGACTGTTTGAAAGTGAAGCCAGAGTCTGTAATACAGCCACTAAGAAAAGCAGTCTGTGTGAGAGAAAAATAGTTTGCAGTAAAGATGCCAATGTTATGCATAGCTTGAAGGATGTAAAGCTTTTGTTTTAAACCAAGCTGAAAGCTGTTGTTTGGCACAGGAAGATTACTGGCTGTTTTCACATGGAGAAATACTGTTTGGCACTTTAACAAGCTGACCTCAGAAGCATTTTATTCTTTTGGTTTTGTTTCACCGGAGAAAATATCCACTGTTATGTTTTGATATTTTTGAACTGCAAGATGGAAAGTGCATTTGGCTGAAGAATAAATAAATAATCCTGTGTGCCTATGAAAATCCTCTCGGCTGAATTTATTTCAACCTCACAACTACACGACTACATTTCCCAGCAGGCATCCTGTTGGGAACATAGGTAACAAACAAGGGACATTTAAAGAAGTTCCGTCCCTCGCTCCTAGGCGACCGCCTGGCCAGTAGGGGGCGCGACAGTATAACAAGGGCATGCAAATGCCTTCAAACTGTTTACAATGGAATGACATGATACGGTAGAATGTTTGCAGAAGGAGGGGAGGGATTTTTGCCTTGATATATAATGCTAACATTGAAATGTTGTAAATATGGATGTTGTTTGGATCCTTAATAAAAAATTTTAATTGCAAAACAAAAAAAAAAGTTTCAAAGCACGTTCATCGACTATAATACATGTGATGGTTAAAAAGATGACCATGAATCCATATGAGAGCCAAATAATCTTATAGGGATACCAATTCATACTTGCAGATGATATTAAAACATAAGAACATAAAAACATATGATATGCTATACTGGGTCAGACTAAAGACTAAAGGTCCATCAAGCCCAGTATCCTGTTCCAACAGTGGCCAATTCAGGTCACAAGTACACGTGTTTTCCCAAAATGTAGACAGATTCCATGTTGCTTATCCCAGGAGTAAGCATGTATTTCTCCAGTCCACTTTAATAATGGTTTATGGCCTTTTCCTCCAGGAACTTGTCCAAAACTCTTTTAAACCCAGACACTAACTGCTTTTCCCACATCCTCCAGCAACGAATTCCAGAGTTTGATTACGCATTGTGTGAAAAAATATTTTCTACGATCGGTCTTAAATGTGCTACATTATAGCTTCATTATATGTCTCCTAGTCTTTCTGCTTTTTGAAGGAATAAACAACCAATTTACGTTTACCTGTTCCACTCCACTCATTATTTTATAGACCTCCATCATATTTCCCCTCAGTCATCTCTTTTCCATGCTGAAGAACCACCCTAACCTTATGAGTCTTTCCTTGTAGTGGCATCCTTCCATCCCCTTTATCATTCTGGTCACTTTTCTCTATACCTTTTCTAATTCTGCGATATCCTTAATATTTAGCAACCAGAATTTCACATAATATTCAAGGTGTGGTCGTATCATGGAGCAATAAATGTCATCTGCAAACTTGATCACCTCACTCACTGTTCCCATTTCTGGTCATTGATGAATATGTTAAAATGTAGTGTTGACGCAGCATAGATCCCTGGGGAACTCCACCTTTCTCCATTGAGAAAATTGGCCATTAAGCCCTAAACTCTTCTTTCTATCTTTTAATCAGTTTCCAAACTACAACAGTATACTGCCTCCTATCCTTTTATATTTCCTCAAGAGTATCTCATGGGGACCTTGTCAAAGGCTTTCTGAAAATCCCAATACACTATGGGGTATGTTTACTAAACCGTTACTGGCGCTAGTTGCAGCGTTAATGTGAGAAATGCCATATGAGGTAGTGGGCGTTCCGGCAGCAAGGTAGCAATGAATCTGTATCGCGTGATAGAGGGGGCCTTGGCTCGTTAACGCACGTTAACCTTAAGTCCATGCCAGCGCTGTGTTAGAAGCTATACAAGTAGAGATGTAGCCCACTGGTTATTACAATGACCGTGGAGGCAGAGGTCATGAGTTTGATCCCACAGTGGCGTTATTTAATAAGGCTGTCTGAGGGATTTCCTTTTCATTTAAATCAGTGCTGCCAGCAAAAACACCCTCAAAGTGCCGTAACCTAAGGTGCCCTATAGGGCGCGCCATAGGGCACATTATAAAGTGCCCTGTCCGCCAAGGCACCTTATAATGGGCCCTATAGGGCACCTTATAGGGCGCCTTATGAGGCACCTCAGGTTACGGCACTGTGAGGGTGTTTTTGCTGGCAGCACTGATTTAAATGAAAAGGAAATCCCTCAGACAGCCTTATTAAATAACACCACTGAGGGATTGAACTCATGACCTCTGCCTCCATAGTCATTGTAGTAACCAGTGGGCTACATTTCTATAGCTGCTAACACAGCGCTGGCTGGCTACAGAAAGACGAGAACAACAGAGGAGCAAGACCCCCGCACACAGCATAGGAAACACAAAAGGCGAAGGTTGGATATACTGGTGCAAAAAGGTTTTATTTCAGGAACCCCAATGCGTTTCGGCGAGAACGCCTTCTTCAGGGGGAATGCATCTTTGAACATAAAATGAGAATGAACTAACATAATATACAGGTATAAAAACATGATATAAAAAAACATTAAAACCAATATCTAATAAATATAAAAAATGATAATAATAATAACTAATAAAAAAAGTCCATAATTTAAGAATTACCAATAAATGATAACGTTTAAAAGAAATAAATCATTAAAAATCATAAAGAACCACTGTAAAACCAGAACAAAACAGATAAATAAATAAATAAGCAAGCAAGCAAACATTAAAACATAGCATAGATAATAAAATGGAGACTATAAAAAGTAGCATATAGCTCAATGAGGGACATGGAGGATGTACTTACGAAGGCACCATGCAACACGTTTTAGTCTTAAAAAGACTCAGACTAACCAAATGAATGAACTAGAGTGTAAAATATAAAGTATATTACATTAAAATGAAATACCCAGAGCCAGGAGGATGTCTATAAGGGAGGCAATTTTAATTACTATAAGTGTTTATCAAGAGAAAAAGGTTTTCTGAAAAGAGAAAACATTTTTGATGCCATAACTACTTTAAATTGTATGCCCATAACATCTTCAGAATGAGTATATACTTGTGTACTGAACCCACGGTAATTTCATCTCACCAAAATTGTAATGAAACAACAAAGTAATCAATGTTACCAGCATGAAATAAGAGAAAAAAAAAGGAAAAAAGTTTAGAAATTTTTTTTTTCAGAACAAGATAAGGGTAGATCATTCTTTAACTAATACCAAAATCGTGACATCATGTAAACGATGTAAGCGATATCGGGTTTAAAGTCTGTCAAGAATCATGTAGTAAAGTTTGCATGCACAAAAGGAAGAGAAAGTATTCTTAACTAATACCAAAAGTAATAACATTATATAAACGGTATAAAGGGTATCAAACCTTAAAGTCTGACGAGAAACACAAAGGAAACTCGAGATGTTGTCTTTAAGGCTGTAAACAAAAGTTGAAATTAAATTAACCACGGAGGGAAAACTTAAAGCGTTTCTTAAACGCAGTCTTGAAAACCAAAGGATCATAGAGACATTCATACCTGTGAAGCCAATATACACTCCTGGTACAATTTGCAATTTTCCAAGCGATGGCAACATAAACTTATGCAATCGTGGAGCCGAGAGAATGAAGGCACGTCTTGCAGGACGGCGTCTGTTGCTATGTTTAATTTTCGCACGCTTTGCTGACTGATGGACAGGTGGACGCGCATGAGCAGAGGATGTTTAAACATCAAGTGTCTTCAAAAAGTGGAGAGATTGATAGATATATAGACCGCTCTGCTTAAATATGAAGGATCTTATGTAAAACCTCATAGCCAATAATGTGTGAGGGAGAGTGAAGGCGCATCTTGCAAGAAGACGTCTTTTTCTATGTTTAATTTGCGCGCTACTTGTGAATGGATGCGCATGAGCAGAAAGGGAATTGGTGTACAAATCATTCTGCTCCAAAATAAGATTCTTTGGAAAACATAATTGCCAACAAAGTGTCAGAGGAAAACATGGGCATTTAAAACCGAAGGGAACATAGAAACCTGAGTAAAACGAGGATCTAAGAAAGCAGCATGTATTCGAAAATGTTATTGTAATGTCACACGTGAATAGGCATTTATTCAAGACACCACATGATGTATATCTGAGGGGGACATATAAAAACAAATAAAAGAGTATTGGTTAACAGGAATGCCTAACTAAGTGATCATATCAAAAAATGGAATATGCTGTAAGTATACTGTAATAAATCCATTTGTTGAGAATTATACAATAAAGGTATTATATATCAAATCCTGTTGTAAAGAATATAAATAAATAAATATATAACTATGTAAAAGTAGGGGTCTTTCTTTTGTACCTTTTAAGTGACACAATGAATTTGGGACACATATAGAACTATATAAGTTTTTTTGAAAGCTTAAAATGATTGATTTTTTTCATACTCATACCTCCATTGATTCTGACAATTCAGTTGTCAAAAAACCTTCTGCTTGGATGCCACCAGGCACGCATAACATCCTCATTAGTGCTTTTGAGAAAGTTGTTACTGTTAGAGTACAAGAATTGTATTCTAAACAACATCGCACATTTCACAATCTAACTTCTATGCAGAGAAAGGCGCTTAATAATCTAAGAGACAACCTTTCTATTATAATTAAACCTGCAGATAAAGGTGGGGCCTTAGTTTATACAAGACAGACAATCTTATGTTACAGAGGTACTTAGACAACTTAATGATAGGAATTTTTATGAGAAAATTTACGATGTTCCCACTCCTATATTAAAACAAAAGGCCGATACTATCATATACATAGGACAGCAAGCGGGTTATTTAACCAAAAAAGAGAGAAAATTCCTTACGGTACAATATCCTGTTACACCTACTATTTATATGCTGCCTAAGATTCATAAATCCCTCATAAATCCACCAGGGCGACTTATAGTCTCTGCAATAGGTTCACTTTTAGAACCCTTCTCCAAATTTTTGGACATCTTTTTAAGGCCCTTCATCCCAAAAGTTCCATCTTATGTACGAGACTCCACACACATTATTAACATTTTACGGGATTTTAATGGTTTTAATGACCAGTTGTTTTTAGTCACCTTGGATATATCTTCTTTATATACGAATATCCCACAGAAAGCAGCTTTAGACATTATAGAAGATACTTTATTCTGTAGAGATCGTCCTGTCAGAGTCCCATCCTTTTTCTTATTACAGATGGCGGTTTTAGCAATGACTGAGAATTATTTTTGTTTTAAGGAAGTATTTTATAAACAGATAAAAGGAATGGCCATGGGCTCATCAATGGCTCCAGACATAGCCAA
Organism: Ichthyophis bannanicus; assembly: GCA_033557465.1. NCBI lineage: Eukaryota > Metazoa > Chordata > Amphibia > Gymnophiona > Ichthyophiidae > Ichthyophis > Ichthyophis bannanicus. The sequence goes on along the minus strand of CM066031.1, from coordinate 888,213,506 downwards.
TTTATATGTTACCCACTTTGAAGAACGATATTTGTCAAATAATCATCCCTTCAAAGCACAAATTCCACTCTTCTTCTGAACCCTGTCATTAACCGCCTTGATTACTGTAATGCCATTTATGCCGGTCTCCACAAATTTGAACTTAAAAGATTACAAACAATTCAGAATTATGCCATCCGGATGCTCAAACGCAGTTACTCACCTGTAACAGGTGTTCTCCAGGGACAGCAGGAATCAGTCCTCACATATGGGTGACGTTGGCACCAACAGAGTCTGCGTGGGGCATTTCCCCAGCTTTCAAAGAAAGCCTTTGTGACATATTACCATGCATGCGTCATTCCCTTCCTACCCAAGGGTGCCATCTTGCTCAGTCAGATGACACAGCTAGGACGGCAGTAAAAACTAAAACAAGGTAGGGAGGCAACTCCCAGGGGAGGAGGGAGGGTTGTAAGGACTGATTCCTGCTGTCCCTGGAAAACACCTGTTACAGATGAGTAACTACGCTTTCTCCAGAAACAAGCAGGAAGTCAGTCCTCACATATGGGACTCCCTAGCTCCAAACTGCCGAGGATCGAACCACAACAGCACCAACGGCAACAAATTGGGAAGCCGTTAGTTGCAGAAGGCGAGTCCCCACTGAGAGACTGCAGACCCTAGTGTCCAGCGATACTATCACTCCAGTAGGCTAAACACAGAAGGGTCGGAGGGCAGGTTTTGCTTATGCCCCGAGAATATTACAGAATACTGCCTAGCCAAAGGCACTGTCCCTGTGGGACTCCCTCTCCAGGCAGTAGTGAACTGCAAACATATGAATTGAAGACCATGTGGCGACATTGCAGATCTCTGTCACTGGCACTGAACGGAGGTTGGTCACCAACGTGGCCATTGCCCTCATGCGATGCGCTGTGAACTGGTGCTCGAGGGAGAGGCCAGCTGGCTCATAGGTGAGGGCAATACAGTCCGCCATCCAAGTGGACAGAGTTCGCTTAGTCACGGGGACCCCCAGTCTGCTGGGGTCATAAGACAGGAAAAGCTGAGGAGCTTTTTGATGGGCCTGAATCTGCTGTAAGTAGATGGACAGGGCCCATTTGCAGTCTAGTGTATGAAGCACTAGTTCTTCCCTTCCTGCGTGGGACCATGGGAAGAAGGTGGAAAGAAGACACCATCTTTGGGAGGAATTTGGGGTGTGTGCGGAGCACTATCTTGTTCTTATAGAACCTTGTGTATGGTGGATCTGCCACCAGGGCCTAGAATTCACTCATTCTTCAAGCGAACCTGAGGGACAACTGGAAAGCCACTTTCCAAGACAGGTATCACAGGTGGCAAGTGGCCAGGGTCTTGAATGGTGATTTGGTGAGCTGGGAGAGCACTACATTGAGGTCCCACTCTGCCGCTGGAGGGTGGACAGGAGGCTTGGATAACAGGAGGCCCCAGAGGAACTTGGAGACCAAGGGCTGGCTTGAGAGGGATTTCCCCCCAATAGGGTGGTGTTGAGCAGCTGTGGTGCTCAGATGTACCCTCACCGAATTAGATTTCAGCCTGGTGCGGGACAGGTGCAATAGGTACTGGAGTACTAGATGCATATGGCAGGAGAAAGTGTTCTCCTCCATTTCCAGACACCAGATGGAGAACCTTCTCCACTTGAAGGCATAAACTCGTCTGGTGGAGGGTTTTTGGGAGGCCAGTAGGATTTCCTTGACTGCCCCTGTAAGATTGAAAGGGACTAATGCTACCCTTTCAGCTGTTAGTGTTAGTGACCCCAAATTGGGGTGCAGGAGGGAGCCTTCATCCTGGGACAGGAGGTCCGGAGCCCAGCCCAGTGGGACTGGGAGTGCCACCGACAGGGAAAGCAGCAGAGGGAACCAAGGCTGCCTGGGCCACCTGTGGGCAATCAGTACAACTGATGCTCTTTCACTCTGGATCTTGAAGAGGGTACTGCCACCACTCTCTCCGGGTGCAGCTGACGAGAGCAGAAGTGAGGCAGCTGCGTGTTGTCCGGAGAGGCGAATAGGTCCATCATTGGCCTGCCCCAGAGGTGGAAGAGCTGCTTTGTTACTCTGAGGTTTAAGTGCCACTTGTGTGGACGAAGGACTCTGCTCAGCCTGTCTGCTAGGCAGTTGTCCTGTCCTGGGAGGTACACTGCTTGCAGAAGCATGCTGTTGCATGCTGCGAAGGATAGGAGGGCCACAACCTCCTGTCAGATAGGGTACAAACCCGTGCCCCACCTGCTTGTTGATATAAAACACAGTGACCTGGTTGTCCATCTGGATCAGCACAGGCTGTTGTCCCAGGCGGTTGCGGAATGCTCGTAGGGTCAAGAAGATTGCCCTGAGCTCTAGGAGATAGATCTGTAGAAGTGACTCCTCCTAAAACCAGCTGCCCTGTGTGCGGTGGTCCCCACAATGTGCCCACCCAACCCAGGAGGGAGGCATATGTGGTCACGGTTCTCTGCGGCACGGGTATCTGGAAGGGCATTCCTGCCTGGAGGTGGCACAAATCTTGCCACCAGTTGAGGGACTCCAGCAGTTGGTGGGTAACCCTGACTCTGTCCCATAGCCTGCTCGTGGCCTGAGTCTACTGAGAGCGGAGGCACCACTGGGTTGTCCGCATGTGTAAGTGAGCTGAGGGTGTGACGTGGACCGTCGAGGCCATATGGCCCAGCAGACAGAGGAGGAGATGAGCCGACACTGACCGGCGGCATTGTACCTCTCCTGTCAGTTACCTGAGGTGTTCTGCCCTTTTTCTCTTGAGAGTACAGCCTTGACTTGTAACATGTCCAACTAAGCACCTATGAACTCCAGGCTTTGGGCTGGAGAAAGATGGGATTTGGGGTAGCTGATGACGAACCTCAGATGCTGCAGGAGTGTTGCATGCTCTGTGGCCTGTCTAACCTCTGAGGCCATACCGCCCTTGATGAGCCAGTCATCTAGGTAATGGAAGATGAAAGCCCCTTGTAGGCACAGGTGAGAGGCTACAACTGCCAGGCATTTGGTAAAGGCCCTTGGCAAGGAGGCCATGCCGAAGGGTAGCACCCTGTACTGGTAGTGTCCTCCTCCCACCATAAACCGTAAGTACTGCTTGTGGGAGGGGCGAGTGTATGCATTTTTAGGTCCAAAGAGGACAGCCAATCTCCCTGGTGGAGGTAAAGCAGCAGTGTTCCAAGGGAGAGCATCTTTAACTTCTCCCTTACCAGAAACTTGTTTAAGTTTCTCAGGTCTGGGAAGTGTCTGGAGTAGAAGCCTTTTCCCCATAGATGTTTGGGTACAGACTCTACTGCTTTGTCCCTGAGCAGACCTGTGAGCTCTGAGAGCAGAAGGGTCTGGTGAAGAGGTTGCACTGGTTCTCCTGTGAAGAACCTGAATGGTACCTGCTGTAGGTGGAGGAGGTAACCCTTCCTTACCATCTGCAGTACCCACTGGTCCGAGGAGACTTTGGGCCACCTGTGGGCGAAGAGTGCCAGGTGGCCCCTTGTGAGCTGGTGAAGGTTCCCAGGGGACAGAGGCCTTGCCCTGGGAGTCAAAAAGCTCCCCCCGGGTTGGGCAAGAGCTGGGGTCTGGGGCTTCTGTGCCTTTGGTTTCTGAGCTCCCTGGCCTTGTCTTTTAGGGTAGGAACCCTGTTGCTGGCCCAGGAAGGACTAGTAGTGGTGGCTCTGATGAAAGGGCCCCTTTTTCCTCAGGAATAGGGATCTTTTCCTTATGGTTTCTTGTGGGGATAGGATGAGGTCTTTTTGGAGAGTCTCCGCCAAGTCACCATGTCGGCCTCGATCTTGGCCACCTTGTCAGTCATAGGTTTGCCAAAAAGGTTCTCCCCAGTGCAGGGGACATTGAGCAGATTGTCTTGGACTCATTGCTCGAGGTCAGAAGACTGCAGCCAGGCTTGCACTAGGTACCGATGCCAGCTGCTGCTACTTAAGCCGCTGACTTGAAGCCGTCATAGGCCACCTGGGAAAGGAACTTAGAGCAGTTCTTGATCCCGAAGGTCAGGGAATTGGAACCGTTGGATGGGTTCCCCAGCAAGCCCCGCTGAAAACCCGGACAACTCCTGGGTTAGGTACATGCCTTTGTACAATTCATAGGCTTGAATCCGGCAACCCAGCTTGGAGTAAGGGCATCGAGGGCTCTAGCGTCCCCTTTCAGGAGGGACAAAGGAATGGGGAATGGGTCTTCTGGCTCTTAAGTTTCTGCACGGTCTACTCGATGACCATGGAGTTATGAGGGAGTTGGGGTTTGTGTAACCCAGGGCCCTTCCAGGACGTGGTACATGGCGTTGAGGCACCGGCTTACCACCGGTACCAATGCCGACATCTCCCACATTCTGAGTAGTAGCCGCTTGAGGATCGGCTGCATGGGCACCATGAAAGTTTCCTTGGGTGGAGACTCATACTGGAGAATTCCAGTTCCTCGGTGCGCGGATCTTCCTCTACCTCAGTTTGCACAGAGAGGGCTCTGGCTATATCCTTGACAATCTGGAGGAGAATGGCGCTGGGGCACCGGTGGAGACGGGCCCGAGGGACTATTTTGGTGCCGTTCGGTTTCCGGGACACCTCGTCATTGGTCTCCCACTCGGAGCTGAGAGGTAATGATGAGTCAGAGGCTCTGCGACTCATAATGTCGAGGCCGGTGGCCTCCAGAAGACCTGGAGTCTGAGTTGTGGAAAACTGGCCAGGGAGGATTGGATGCCTGAGGACCGAGACCTCGACTGGGGCAGAGGGCTTACCTGATGCTGATGGCACTCTGAGCTTGGCTGGATGACCGGGGACTCCCCCGCAGCCGGGGGCCCGGTCATCAGGCAGATGATGTGGACGAACCAGCCATCATTGCCTGCTGCAGGGCCAGGATAGCAATGATGTTCTGCTCCATAGTTGCCATTCTGGTTTCCAAGTCAGACGGCTCCACAGCTTTCGGCGCAGGCACCGATGATCTCGGGCCCAGAGCTGGCACTCTCGTGAGTGCATCCTTGATAAGGACTATGGTCTTCAGAAACCACGCATGGTCTCTGCCAGCCGAGGAATGTTTTTTTGAAGGAGTGAATAAACAGGTGGACAAAGGTGAGTCGGTTGATATTGTGTATCTGGACTTTCAGAAAGCCTTTGACAAGGTCCCTCATCAGAGACTTTTGGCGAAACTAAAGAATCATGGGATAGGAGGCAGTGTACTATTGTGGATCAGGAACTGGTTAAAAGATAGAAAGCAGAGGGTAGGGCTAAATGGCCAATTTTCCCAATGGAGAAAGGTGAATAGTGGTGTACCCCAGGGATCTGTGCTGGGTCCGTTGCTTTTTGACATATTCATAAATGACCTGGAAAGTGGAATAACGAGTGAGGTTATCAAATTTGCAGATGACACAAAACTATTTAAAGTTGTTAAAACCCAAGAGGATTGTGAAAAATTGCAAGAGGATCTTGATAAATTGGAAGACTGGGCATCAAAATGGCAGATGAAATTTAATGTGGACAAGTGCAAGGTTATGCACCTAGGGAAGAACAACCCAAACTATGGTTACACGATGCAAGGTTCCACATTAGGAACCACCACCCAGGAAAAAAATTTAGGCGTCATTGTGGATACCATGTTAAAACCCTCGGCCCAGTGTGCAGTGGCGGCCAAGAGAGCAAATAGAATGTTAGGTATGATAAGGAAAGGAATGGAAAATAAAACCAAAGATATTATAATGCCTCTATATTGTTCCATGGTGAGACCGCACCTTGAATATTGTGTGCAATTCTGGTCGCCGTATCTTAAAAAGGATTTTAGAAAAGGTACAGAGAAGAGCCACCAAAATGGTAAAGGGGATGGAAGGATACTCCTATGAAGAAAGGCTAAAAAGGTTAGGGCTCTTTAACCTGGAAAAGAGACGGCTGAGGGGAGATATGATAGAAGTCTATAAATTAATGAACGGAGTGGAACGGGTAAACATAGATCGATTGTTTACCTTATCAGAATATAGAAAGACTAGGGGACATGCAATGAAGCTACAGGGTAAACTATTTAAGACTAATAAAAGAAAATATTTTTTCACTCAACGTGTAATCAAACTCTGGAATTTGTTACCGGAGGTTGTAGTAAAGGCTGTTAGTGTAGCTGGGTTTAAAAAAGGTTTGGACAAGTTCCTGGAGGAAAGGTCCATAAACCATTATTAAGAAGTGACCGAAGATATCAATGCTTGACCCAGTACAAGCATTGTGGAACTTGTGTCTCTTGGCGAAACTGCTAGGTACATATGACCTAGATTGGCCACTGTTGGAAACAGAATACTGGGCTTGATGGACCTTGGTCTGACCCAGTATCTTATGATCTTATGAGGAATCCTTCTTGAAGACCTGGTAAGGCACTACTTGGAGCCGCCGGTGTCCCTCTGGGCGGTTTTACCAGGTTTCACCAGTGCAACCTCGTCAGACTTCAAGGATTTTTTCTTCTTTCTCTCCTGGGTCTGGGGTCTTCTCAGAGGAGCCGCCACCACAGGAATTTGAGGACACTTTGGCCTCATGGGGAGTGCTTGGCTTGGAGCTCAGCATCGAGGAGGCCGGTGCAGAGTTGGACCCGGGGAACAGTTTTTCCTGTAACTCCAACCTCTTTTCATTGGTTTTAGGCATTATGGCCTGGCACAGGTCGCAGGAGGTGCTGTCATGGTCTGGGCCCAGGCAGCACAGGCAACAGTCATGGGTGTTGGTAACTGACATGGTTCGACTGCAGTGGTAGCATTTTTTAAACCCACTGGGAGACATTGTGGGGAATACCTGGACAGGGTTGATGACCCCCGGGTGAAGAAGTGCACGAATGCCAGTCGAAGTGAGCCTTGATCAAAAAAGACAAAAGGAGCCATGAACAGTGCCGGTGTTGGTGCCAGCTCAAGGTGGGAAGAGGAACCAGTATGCAAACCGGGAAACTAGCTTTAAGGATACTTAGCAAGGATTTTTCCAGGGAAACAGGACAGACGTCTGGTGGGCTCCGCGGAAAAAAGGATACTGAGCAAGATGGCACCCTTGGACGGGAAGGGGATCATGGATGCGTGGTAGCATGTCCCAAAGGCTTCTCTTTGAAAGCTGGGGAAATGCTCCGCGTGGGCTCCACTGGCGGATGTGAGGACTGACTTCCTGCTTGTTCCTGGAGAACTCATGCTTTAAAGTTTGATCACATCACCCCCCCTTCTTATGAATCAGCTTTAGCTTTCTGCTCAGTTTAGAATGCAATATAAAGTTCTGATTCTAGCTCACAAGGTTCTCCACTCTGGCCTTCCTTCTTCCATTTAGCCTGGTGATGTTTCCTGCGCTTGTCACCTTCTGCTGAGTATAAGTCTCTAGATTTTCACCAGGACTGCCAAAGAAGATCCGGTAACATTTTCACCTGAATTGTCCGCACTAGGTGTCTCATTTAACCCTGAATCATTCCCCATGAACAGGGCTGGGAACTCAGTAGTCTGGCCATCTCCATCAAGCTCCCCACTATTGTGCTGGACTGAACATGTTTCTCTTTCACCTCCTTCAGCTGACTGTTCTGGGATCTGAGGCTCCTTTTGTTCCAATTCAATAGGCTCTCCACCTCTTCAAGGTAGTGCAGGAATGTTGCACTCTCCTTGATTCAATAAAGTCTAGCAGGGACCATATGCTTGCTCTGAAATCAACCTTGGAGAGGGCATCCCGGTATTGCAAGTGAGCCTTCCTTTTCTGGATCATTTTGGTGCTAAGGTCAGGAAATATGGAGATCTTCCAGCCATTATAGCTAACTGTTGAAGTCTTCCTGGCCTCCAGAATCACATGCTCTTTTTCTTGATATCTGAGAAGCCGCACAATTATGGCGTGTGGCCATTTCCCAGGTCTTGACTTGGGCCTAGCCTCTCTATGGGCACAATCAATCTCATAGGAGGGAGAAGCAATTTGTAATGGAAAGCAAAAATTCAGTAGTTTTTTGACAAAGGCACGTGTATCCAGTAATTTGGTGCCTTCTGGCACCCCAAAGATACGCAAATGTTGCCTCCGGTCTCAGTTTCAGCCTTCTCTTGCAGCCACTAAACTGCCTTCTGCAGCCTACCAATTTCTTTTTTAGAAACATAGAAATATGACGACAGAAAAAGACCACATGGCCTATCTAGTCTGTTTTTCCATATCAACTACAACAGTCCCCTTTTTTCCTTTAGAGATCCTCTGTGTTTGTCCCATGCTTTTTTGAATTCAGATACTGTCCTCATCTCTACCACTTCCACTGGGAGACTATTCCACGGATCCACCACTCTTTCCGTAAAGAAATATTTCCGCATATCACTCCTGAATCTATCTCCCTTCACCCTCATCCCATCTCCCCTCATAGCAGAACTTGCTTTCAATTGAAAGAGGCTCTCCCTCTTTACATTTATGCCACAAAGGTATTTAAACATCTCAATCATATCACCTCTATCCCGCCTTTCTTCTACGGTGTACATATTAAGATCCTTAAGTCTGTCCTCATATGCTTTATAATGAAGACCACAAACCATTTTAGTAGCCACCCTCTATACTGACTCCATCCTGTTTATATCCTTTTGAGGGTGCGGTATCCAGAATTGCACACTATACTCCAAATGAGGTCACACCAAAGACTTATACAGAGGCACTATCACCTCCTTTTTTCTGCTAGCCATTCCTCTCCGTATGCACCCAAGCATCCTTCTAGCTTTTGCTGTCGCCTTTTCTACCTGTTTAGCTACTTTAAGATCATCAGACACAACCACGCCTAGGTCCCGCTCTTCTTTAGTGGACAAAAGTACTTCATCCCCTATACTATATTGCTCCCTTGGATTGCTGCAGCCAAAATTCATGACCTTACATTTTTTAACATTAAATCCCAGCCGCCAAATTCTAGACCATTCTTCAAGCTTAGTTAGATCCCTCCTCATGTTATCTACACCTTCCTGGGTGTCTACTGTATTGCAGATTTTGGTATCATCCACAAAGAGGCAAACCTTACCCGACAGTCCTTCCGCTATATCACTAACAAACATGTTAAAAAGAATCAGACCAAGGACAGATCTCTGGGGCACACCACTGCTAAGATCCTTCTCCTCAGAGTGAGCTCCATTTACCTGTACTCTCTGTGGAGCTGCTAGAACGTCCCCAGGTTCCCTCAGTATTCTAGGGTGTATCCCATCCGGTCCCATCGCTTTGTCTACTTTAAGTTGAGCTAGTTTTTCACGAACACAGTCTTCTGAAAATTGTTCAAGATGCCCCTCTCTTCTGTTCCTGTTTGTGTGTATTTTCTGAGGTCCTTCATCTGTGAACACAGAACAGAAATATTTGTTAAGCAATTCCGCTTTATCCTCATCATCTTCTACGTATTCCTCCCCTTCACCCTTGAGTCTGACAATACCACTTTTGCCCTTCCTCTTCTCACTAACATATCTGAAAAATGTCTTATCCCCCCATTGTATTGCATTGGCTATTTCCTCCTCTTTTTGCATCTTTGCTTTCCTGACTACTTAGCTTCTCTAAATTTTTCCAAATATAGATGCCTGTCTTCCTCTCTCTGAGATCTCTTGTATGTCATGAAGGCATCGCTCTTTTTCTTCACCTTTTCAGCTACTTCTTTTGAAAGCCATAACGGTCTCCTTTTCCTTTTACCTTTATTTATCATTTTAACAAAAATGTTGGTTGCCCTTAAAATATCCCCTTTCAGTTTAGGCCACTGTTTTTCTACATCCCCCAGCTGTTCCCATCCCGCTAATGACTCCCTGAGGTATTGGCCCATCTTGGCAAAGTTAGTCTTCCTAAAGTCCAAGACCCTCACCTTTGAATGGATTCTAACAGCCCTAGTCCTAATACTGAACCACACCATCTGGTGATCACTGGATGCAAAAAGATCTCCCACTATAACATCAGAAACACTTTCACCATTGGTAAACACCAAGTCCAGTATGGCCCCTTCACGTGTGGGGTCTGTTACCAATTGCCACGCGCCTGTCTTCCAAACCACTGACCCTCTTCTCCACCTCCGTCACTCTGCTCATCGGTCCCTCAAGCTGTTCTTCAAAGTATGCAGAAACGGCTTTTGAGTTTTAAATCTCTTTGAGCAGCATTGCCATATCCATCTCAACTTCTGATCCCGCTCCAGGGCCTTCAGGCTGCTCTGTCTCAGACACCAGCAAATATGGCAGAGTTTTTTTCACTTTTTCAAAGTCTAACTCCTTGATTAACTTCCTGGTTGCCCTCTGCAGCTTTGGCATAGCTCAGAGCTGATCTCCAAATTTTGGGGCAGGCAGTGATTTCTTGAAAAAATGTTTTACAATGAAATGGCCCAGAGCCCTGCTTTTCTTGCTCTGTTCACATCCCCACTGGAATCGGAAGCCCTCTCTGCTTTTTTTTGCTCCGGTCACATCTCCACCAGAACCGAAAGCTCTCCCATCACACATTTAATATAAGCTCTGATGGATCTTTTTCCACTGCTATCCTGCTGTCATTTGGCATACCTGACAGCTCTGTCTTGGGACCGTTTCTTTTCATCTCTGTACTTACTCCCTTGGTGCCCTGGATTTTTTTTGTGGCTTTCAGTACACTCTTTACCCTGATGATTCTCAGATTTACCTCTCTGCATCTGAAATCTCTCCAAGAATCCAGGCCCATATCTCAGCCTGTTTGTATGATAAGAACATAAGATATGCCATACTGGGTCAGACCAAGGTCCATCAAGCCCAGTATCCTGTTTCCAACAGTGGCCAATCTAGGTCATATGTACCTAACAGTTTCCCCAAAAGACACAGGTTCCACAAAGCTTGTATTGGATCAAGCAGTGATAACCTGGTTTATGGATCTTTCCTCCAGGAACTTGTCCAAACCTTTTTTAAACCCAAGCTACACTAACAGCTTTTACAACATCCTCTGGTAACAAATTCCAGAGTTTGGTTACAGGTTGAGTGAAAAAATATTTTCTCTTATTAGTCTTAAATAGTTTACCCTGTAGCTTCATTGCATGTCCCCTAGGTCTTTTTATATTCTGATGACGTAAACAATCGATCTACGTTTACCCGTTCCACTCCATTCATTAATTTATAGACCTCTATCATATCTCCCCTCAGCCGTCTCTTTTCCAGGTTGAAGAGCCTTAACCTTTTTAGCCTCTCTTCATAGGGGTATCCTTCCATCCCCTTTACCATTTTGGTGGCTCTTCTCTGTACCTTTTCTAATAATGCTATATCCTTTTTAAGATATGGTGACCAGAACTGCACACAATATTCAAGGTGCGGTCGCACCATGAAACGATAGAGAGGCATTATAATATGCTTTGTTTTATTTTCCTTATGATACCTAGCATTCTATTTGCTCTCTTGGCCGCCGCTGACACTGGGCGGAGGGTGTTAACATGTTATCCACAATGACGCCTAAATCTTTTCCTGGGTGGTGGTTCCTAATGTGGAACCTTGTATCGTATAACCATAGTTTGGGTTGTTCTTTCCTAGGTGCATAACTTTGTACTTGTCCACATTAAATTTCATCTGCCATTTGGAAGTCCAGTCTTCCAATTTATCAAGATCCTCTTGCAATTTTCCACAATCCTCATGAGTTTTAACAACTTTAAATAGTTTTGTGTCATCTGCAAATTTGATAACCTCACTCGTTATTTCCTTTTCCAGATCATTTATGAATATGTCAAAAAGCAGCGGACCCAACACAGATCCCTGGGGTACTCCATTATTCTCCATTGGGAAAATTGGCCATTTAGTCCTCTCCTGTGCTTTCTATCTTTTCACTAGTTCCTGATCCACAATAGTACACTGCCTCCTATCCCATTCCTTTTTAGTTCTGCCAAACGTCTCTGATGAGGGACCTTGTCAAAGGCTTTCTGAAAGTCCAGATACATTATATCACGGACTCACCTTTGTCTACCTGTTTATTAACACCTTCAAAAAAACATAACAGATTAGTAAGACAAGATCTTCCTTGTCTAAAGCCATGTTGGCTGTCTCCCATTAAGCCATGACTATCTACATGTTGAATAATTTTGTTCTATATGATGGTTTCTACCATTTTTCCCGGTACTGACGTCAGGCTCACCGGTCTGTAGTTTCCCGGATCACCCCTGGAACGCTTTTTAAAAATGGGCATTACATTGCCCATCCCCCAATCTTCAGGTATTACAGATGATTTTAATGATAGTTCACAGATTACTAATAGCAGGTCTGCAATCTCATATTTCAGTTCTCTCAACACCCTTGGATGTAAACCATCCGGTCCAGATGATGTGCTACTCTTCAGTTTATCAAATAGTTGTAATACATCTTCCCGGTGTATCGATATTTCATTTAATTCTTCTGCAGTATCACCTTTAAATACCACTTCAGTTATGGGTAACATCCATACATCTTCCTCAGTAAAGACCCAAGCAAAGAATTCATTCAGTCTCTCCGCTATGGCCTTGTCCCCTCTTAGTGCCCCTTTTACCCCTCTATCATCTAATGGTCCAACTGACTCTCACACAGGTTTTTTTGCTATGACTGTACTTGAAAAAGCCTTTATTATGCTTTTTTGCTTTCACAGCAAGCTTCTTCTCAAATTCTCTCTTTGCCTGCCTTATCAATGCCTTGCATTTAATTTGCCAGTGCTTGTGTTGTTTCCAGTTTTCGTCATTTGGCTCTTTTTTCCATTTCCTGAAAGATGCTTTTTTGGCAACAACAGCCTCTCTGACCTCACCTTTAAACCATGCTGGCAGTTTTTTGGACTTCCTTCCACTTTTCTTAAAGCGTGGAATACAGCTGGTCTGGGTTTCAAAGATAGTAATTTTAAATAACACCCAAGCTTGATGTAAGTCTTTAACCTTTGCAACTGCTCCTTTTAGTTTTTTCTTAACTATTTTCCTTATTTTATTATAGTCTCCCTTTCGAAAGTTAAAAGGTAGTACTGTGGAATTCCTTACCATCCCTCCTCCATTAATTAAATCAAACGCGATCATGTTATGATCACTATTGCCAAGTGGCCCCAACACCCTTATATCTTGCACCAGATCTGGTGTTCGACTAAGGACTAGGTCCAAAATGGCTTCCCCTCTTTTCAGTTCATGAAACAGCTGCTCCAAGAAGCAGTCATTTATTTCATCAAGAAACTTTATTTCCCTAGCATGTCCTGCTGTGACACTGACCCAGTCGATACCTGGGTAATTGAAATCACCATTATTACTGAGCTGTAACTTTTGTTAGCTTCCCTGATTTCTTTGAGCATTTCATCATCCATTTGTTCATTCTGGCCAGGTGGGGTCGATAGTACACCCCCACAGCCATTGCCTTCCCCTTTTTACATGTAATTTCAATACATAGAGATTCTACAGCAAATTTTGTTTCCTGCAAAACTTTAATCCTTTGTGCCTCAATGCCCTCTCTAACATAAAGCATAACCCCTCCACCAATTTGATCAGCTCTATCATTTCGATATAGTTTGTACCCAGGTATCACAGTGTCCCACTGGTTGTCCTTCTTCCACCATGTCTCTGAGATACCAATCATATCTAAGCTCTCATTTAGTGCTATATATTCTAACTCTCCCATCTTATTTTTTAGACTTCTAGCATTTGCATACAAGCATTTTAGAGACTGTATTTTATTCATATTAATCTAGCTATTGGTAGGCAGGGGGAATTTGGAATCTTTAAGCTCTGTCTGCTCCGTACTCAAGGGCATTTGGGCTACTCTTGTCTTTAATGGAACCTCTCTGCTTATATGCCCTAACTTCATTTTTTTGGTAGTATCCTTCAAGGATACATTGTTCCGAACCATGCACTCTTGGGTGACTGTCGACTCTCCCCTATTATCTAGTTTAAAAGCTGCTCTATCTCCTTTTTAAAGGTTAATGCCAGCAGCCTGGTTCCATCCCTGTTAAGGTGAAGCCCATCCTTTCGGAAGAGCCCCTCCTTTCCCCAGAATGTTCCCCAGTTCTTTACAAATCCAAAACCCTCATCTTTGCACCATTGTCTCATCCACGCATTGAGACTCCGGAGCTCTGCCTGCCTTTTGGGTCCTGCGTGTGGAACGGGAAGCATTTTGGAGAACGCTACCCTGGAAGTTCTGGATTTCAACTTCCTACCTAAAAGCCTAAATTTAGCCTCCAGAACCTTCCTACCACATTTTCCTATGTCACTGGGACCGACATATTGCAAGACAGCAGACTCCTCCCCAGCACTATCTAAGACCTTGTCTAGGTGGCACATGAGGTCTGCTACCTTCACACCAGGCAGGCATGTTACTAGGTGATCCTCACGTTCACCAGCCACCTAGCTATCTGCATGCCTAATGATCGAATCACCAACTATAATAGCTGTCCTAACCATTCCGTCATGGGCACATGGCCCTGGAGAAACTTCCTCGGTGCAAGAGGGATTTTACATCACCTGGAGGACAGGTCCTAGCTACAGGATCACTTCCTGTCACACTAGAGTGATGCTCTCCTGTCACATGATCTCTCTCCTCCATGGCAACAGGGATGCTGCCAGACTGGAGATGGGACTTCAGGACTATATCCCTGTAGGTCTTGTCTATGTAGCTGTCTTCCTTATGTCCTCCACGTCTGCTACTCTAGCCTCCAGAGATCGGACTCGTTCCCTGAGAACAAAGAGCTCCTTGCACATTGTGCACAAGTAAGACCCCTCACCAAGTGGGAGAAAATCATACATGTGACACTCAATGCAAAAGACTGGAAAGCCCCCATCTCACTGCTGGACTGTTGTCTGCATCTTAGTTTTAAGGTTGTGTTTAGATATTTAAGTTCTTTACTTACTAAAGGTTGCTGGGGATACTTAGACTAATAAAACTATACCTAATACGTTTAATGTACCTTGTTCACCTGAAGCTTAATTAATCTCAGGTCCTTAATGTATGCCTGATGAGGATAAACAGCTGCACTTTAGAGTGAATATGGCACCTTCTTTACTTTAAGAGGTGTAAGCACCTATAAAGCTACGACTATCCCAGATGTGGGTGGTGTCGGGAAGGGAGGGAGGGAAAGACGACTTATTAAAAGCTAGCTGCTACACAGTACCCTGTCCTGTGCTTCTAAGGTTATCTGTGACCAATTTCCAGGGGGAGTCCCACAGCCCTTGCTTGGATAGAGGGAGTTTTGGGGTCTAAATTTAACCAGAAAGCTCTCTTCTGTGTTTTAAATTTAAACTGAAAGCTCTTTGCTGTTACTAGGCCCTGACTGATTTAACAAATGCACTGGGTTCACAGATTAATCAGCTCTAATCTAAAGAATTCCTTTTTCCCCAAGATTTAGAAAAATTCCCAGAAGTAAATAGTTACAATTGTAGATCTCTCTCTAGAAGTAGCAGTCCCCTTTTGTAGTCCTTCAAGACTAAGAATCACAGAACTCTGGTTGAACTATTTATGCCTGTGCTTCTGAGGTAAGCTGTGACCAATTTCCTGGGTGATTAACACAGTCCTTCCTTGGACAGAAGGAGTCTTTCAAAATGGCCCTTTGATCTGACACCTGGCTTTAACAGCTATTTAAAAAATTTGACAGGTCTGTTGCCCCTTATGTAGAAGGCCTCTTTGTAAAGGTCTCTAGAAATAAATTTATTGCTCGAAGAATACTGAGCCTGTCTTGCCTTTTATGCTAAGTTATATTCTGATTTGATTTAAATTAAAGCTCTTTGCTGCTACTAGGCCCTGACTGATTTAACAAATGCACTGGGTTCACAGATTAATCAGCTTTAATCTAAAGAATTCCCTTTTCCCCCAAGATTTAGAAAAATTCCCAGAAGTAAATACTTACAATTGTAGATCTCTCTCCAGAAGTAGCAGTTCCCTTTTGTAGTCCTTGATGTTGCTGCCTGGATGTCCCACTGCTATCTGAAAACAAACATGGCCAAGATGGAGCTTCTTATCTTTCCCTTTCCTCCTTTCTCTCTTTCTATAACTAACACTTTCATCCTCCTGGTATCCTGAACTCACAAAACCTTGGGGTCATCTTTGACTCTTCTCTCTCTTTCTCTGCACATAACCAACAGACAGCTAAATCCTGTTGTTTCTTTATAACATTAGCATGTTTAGACTATTGCAACCTACTCCTCGCTGATCTTCCTCAGAATCAACTCTCTCCCCTTCAATGCATTCAGAACTCAGCCATATGGCTAATCTTCAACCAATATTGCTACGTTCATGTAACTCTTCTTCTCAAGTCACTTTATTGGCTCTCGATCCGTTTCCACATCCAGTTCAAACTTCTCTTATTGATCTTCAAGTGCATTCATTTTGTGGCTCTTTATTACCTCTCCTCTCTTATCTCTCACTACACCCCTCTTCCGCTCATCAGGCATATCACTTTTATTTATTTTATTTATTTATTTATTTTATTTAGCAGTCTTTTCTATACCGCCCCTTCCAGAGATCAGGGGCGGTTTACATTGAACAGTAAACAGAACAATTGTATACTTCTGTATACATTTACAAGGAACATTATGCTTTAACTATATACAGGTGTACTTACAGGGAACATATTTTGAACGTTAACTAGAACAGAGCTTTTCAAACTATTTACAAGTTATATACATGGAGCACAGCATAGTTAGTTACAGTGGTTATTTACAATAGTGAAATAGTCAACAGTTGGAGTGGGTCTTTAGCATGTTGTGTGAGGTTTGTAAAGTTTCTTGAGTTAGTCATTTGTTCTGTCTTGGGTACTGTGGATGTGTTTCTGTGATTGTATTGGAGAGGTTCTTTGTTGGTAGGGGATCTCAAAGTGTTTTGTAAAGAGGTAGGTTTTTAGTTCCTTTTTGAATTGATGAAGGTCTTTTATCGTGCGGAGTGTTAATGGTATTTCATTCCAGAGGGTGGGGGTATCCTTTTCTTCCACTACCAAACCCAGACTTTGTTAGTTCCACCTTTCTGCATCATAGGCCTGGAACAGACTATCTAAGTAGATACATCCGGCTCCATGATGGCAGAAAATGACCATATGGCCTATCTAGTCTCTACTACCTCCACTGGGAGACTATTCCATGTATCTACCACTCTTTCCGTAAAGAAATATTTCTGCATATTATTCCTGAGTCTACAGTATCCCCTTTCACCCACATCCTATGTCCCCTTGTTGCAGAGCTTACCTTCAATTGAAAGAGGTTCTCTTCTTGTGTATTTATGCCACGGAGGTATTTAAATATCTCTATCATATCTCCTCTATCCCGCCTTTCCTCTAAACTATACATATTGGGCCTGATTCTATCCTGTATGTCCTGGCCCCTCTGTGCACCCAGTCGGAACCGGAGACACAGAGTTAGATGGGATTCTGATCCCTTGGGCACATCTAGCCCTGTGGGATAAGAATCGCATCCAGATCTGCAAGTGCAGGCTGGGACCACAATCCCAGTCAGCCAGCACATACAGGCCTAAATCGGCTAACTCAGTCAAGGCTCCTGAATGGAGCCGTGGCGCCATGGCATCCGGTTGCCATGGCACTGTGGTTCCATTCAGGAGCTGTGATCCCTGGCCGCTGAACGGATTTTGCATTCCCCGCAGCCTGACCCATGATTTGATCTCTCAAGGCCAGGGTCAGACTGCGGGGAATCTCCTCCACCCCCTCCTACCTCCTCCGCCGCCTGGGCCTGCGTCTCCTGCTGAAGAGGTGGAATAAGTTCCCTGTTCAGTCTGCCAGTCTCGGACGTACAGGGCTGACCTTGGAATCGGCCCTGTACATCCGGGGTCACAGACTGCCCACTGCCCGGCCTAACTCTGCCCCCACAACGCCCCTTTTCTGCCCTGTCTAACCACAACGTACGGGAAAGTTAGTTGGGGTCGGCAGAGGGGCAAAATACCGGGGATAGAAGCTCCAACGGGATGTCCATCCCTGCTATTTACGGCTCGGAATGACCTTGATTAAGATCTTTAAGTCTGTCCCCATATGGTTTATAACAAGGACCACTGACCATTTTGATAGCCACCTTCTCCACTGATTCCATCCTGTTTATATCCTTTTGAAGGTGTGATCTCCAGAATTGCACACAGTACTCCAAATAAGGTCTCACCAAAGACTTACTGAATACAGAAGCACTAACACCTCCTTTTTTCTGCTGGCTATACCTCTCCCTATGCACCCAAGCATCATTCTGGCTTTCACCATTTCCTTTTCTACCTGTTGAGCCACTTTAAGAGCATCAGAAACAATCCTGCCCAGGTCCTGCTCGTCTTTCATGGACAGAAGTACTTCACTCCTTATACTGTATCACTTCCTTGGATTTTTGCAGGCCAAATGCATGACTCTGCATTTTTTAGTATTAAACCTCAGCTACCAAATTCTCGACCATTCTTCAAGCTTAGCTAGATCCCCTCCTCATGTCATCTTCTCTTTCTTAGGTGTCTACTCTATTGCAAATTTTGGTATCATCCACAAAGAGGCAAACCTTACCCAACAGCCCTTCTGCAATATCACTAACAAAGAAGTTAAAAAGAATCAGACCAAGGACAGATCCCTGGGGCATACCACTGGTAACATCCTTCTCCTCAGAGTGAGCTCCATTTACCTGCACTCTTTGTCGCCTCCCACTCAAACAATTTCTGTTCCAGTCAATCACTTTAGGGTCCATTCCTAGGGCGCACAACTTATGTATAAGTTGTCTGTGCAGAAAGGTGTCAAAGGCTTTACTGAAATCTAAGTACACCACATCTAGGGCTCTCCCTCGGTCCAACTCTCTGGTCACCCAGTCAAAGAAATCAATCAGATTTGTCTGACAAGACCTGCCTCGGATCCTGCAATCCATTGGATTCCAGAGACCTAACTAGCCTCTGTTTCAGCAGCGTTTCCATTAATTTACTCACCACAGAGGTCAGACTAGCCAGCCTGTAGTTCTCAAGCTAAAAACTCACCCCTTATTCTTCTGTTTACCAGGCATGTGTGTTATAATCAACTCCCTTAGTTTTACCCTAGTTCCTGGTTTGTTGTGTTTGTCTGTCTTGAGTAAAGTATAAGCTTTAATGAGCAGAGATTATCTTATACATGTATGTGTACAGCTCTGCGTATGCTTTGTAGCATTATACAAATGAGAAGTCGTAGTAATTGTAGTACAGAAGTGACACAGTCAGTATAGAAAAAAAAATCTTCCTCACTATGGATATGCATTCATTTGAAAATTAAATGACAAGCACAATGAAAAGGGCTGTTTTTTGGGGGGAGAGGGGAGGGGGTGTATTTTTCAAACAAACCAAATAAAGGCAGCAATAAGATTTTTTGTTCTGTTTCGTTTTGTTTGCCATACAAGTCTATGGGCCATTAAAGTCGATGGGGAAGCAAGCACTATATGTTTACTTTTCAATTCAGACTGAATCCCATAGGAATGAGAAAAGGAGTAAGACAAATCCTTTGCAGGCAGGTTTCCAACCAGTTTGTCGGAAAATGAAATTAAAACTGAAGCTATTGCAGCCACCATTTTGCATTCTGTTACTTATAGGAGAACGTTCAGAGAGTACGCATACAGATTGAGAAGCTCCTTTTCTCAGAGTTCAGGGCAAAACCGGCTTAAGAGGTGAGCCAATGAAGCACTGGCTCGGGGTGCCTGCGTGTAAGGTGCTGAGAGCATACCTCACCAGTTCTGCCCCTTCGCAGTGGCAGAAGCATGCTTCCTGTCTTATTTCTCCCTACATCCCTCCATGAGAACGCCGCTCTTCTGGTATATCCTTCTCTCTGTGCCCTTCTCTTCCACTGCCAACTCCAGATTCTAATCTTTCCACCTTGCTGCTCCTTATGCCTGGAACAAACTACCTGAGTCAGTACATCAGGATCCATGTGGCCCTGTTCAAATCTAGGCTAAAAAGTCACTTCTTTGAGACTGCTTTCGAATCCTGATCCCCTTAGTCTCCTGTGTGTTTCCTTACCATGCCCCTAGATATATACTAATCCCCAGTTTTTGTGTTGTCTGTCTTGATTAGACTGTAAGCTATGAGAAGGGACTGTGTCTTACATGACTCTACAGCCCTGCGTATGCCTTGTAGCGCTATACAAATGATAAGCAGCAGGTCTGTACCAAGTTAGAAATGCGCCCTGTGCAACTAATGAATCCGCTGTCCCCCTCTACCCCAGCCATGTGTAGTAATGTTTGTTTTTCAGATTCCTGGAAGCTCGGTGATGATATCAGCGCCCTTTCCGTGCTTGTGCCCGCACAGCCCTTGGTACAACCCTGAGAAGTAGTAGTAGCAGTGCATTTTTTGTAAAAAAAAAAAAAAAAAAAAAAAGGTGCCGATATTCATATACTCGGCCCCTCTAGAGCCACGCCCTCGCAGGAGCCACACCTCTTGTGACCAGCCACAGAGCATGTCAGTAGAATATATCACCTCGGTCACATATACGAAAAACATGGATACAACCTCACCATATTTAAAATAAGTGATCACAAAATTACAAATACTAATCTGTGGCAAAAATTGAACTGGAAACCCCAAGAAGTTGGACCGTAGAGCAACATTGAAGAAATTGTTCTTGTTCCAGCCTTTCCTAATCTATATGGTAGGGCACAACCACAAGCATTGCCCTAATGCTACTGCTACTGTCATTATAGAAATGTGGATCAATGAGTCATATCACTGGGATACAAATAAACCAACAGCTTGTATACAGGCTTTAATACCTTCTTCCTTTTGCTGGTTATGCCTCTCTGTATGCAACCTAGCAACTTTCTGGCTTTGGCCACCATCTTGTCACATTGTTTCGCCACCTTGAGATTCTCAGACACTTATCACGGAGAGATCCCTCTCCTGGTCCATGCATACCAGCCTTACCCCCTGTTGCATACAGCTCTTTCGGATTTCTGCATCCCAAGTCCATCACTCTGCACTTCTTTGCTTTAAATCTTAAGTCCCAAGCACTAGACCATTCTTCTAAATTTTTGTAGCTCTTTTCTCATGTTGCCTACTCCCTCTAAAATGTCCACTGTTATAAATCTTTGTGTTATCTGCAAAATGCAAACTTTAACCCTTCAGCAATATCACTCACAAAGACAGTGAACAATACCGGTCCCAGAACTGATCCCTGAGGTACTCCACTACTCACTTTCTTTTTTTCTGAGAAATACAACAGCCTTGGAAAAGACACTGAACCCAGATAGTAAACTTACATACCATAACAGTCCTAACTCCTAGGACTCAAACTGCAACAACCCTACCCATGTGCTGTAAATATTACAGAAGACTCTAGAACACCAGTACACCTCCTATTGGGAAATTAACTGGCAGGACTGTAACAGAATTCCTTAGCCACACATGCAGAACATTAATACACCCTAAAAAATAAACTCATGCAAATTAAGACCTTCAAGCAAACTGATGTGCAATAAACAAAATCAATGAATCAATAAATATTGCTCAAACAAATAAGTTTTTTTTGAAGTCAGAAAGACAATTTTTCTCAACCCTCATTTCATAAAGCAGTGCATTCCAAACCGTATTACTGTATCACACAAAACCTTCTCACATATTGCCTCTCTGGATTATCTTTCTTTTGCCAACTTCCAAAACTCACACAAGGAAAACAGCAGCACTCTAAGGGGTCTGTTTACTAAAGCGCATTAGGCTTTTGCACCTAACGTGGCAAAAAAGTGCAGAAAGCACGGCGTTCACTGCAAAAGCTGTGCCTTATGTGCTGGAGGAGGGCACAGCATTACCCTGGAAGATAACGCACCAAAATTGCAGAGTGTGTGCTCTGGCAGTACTATGGATGTACATACAGTAACACCACTCATTGAGGTGGCATTATGAGTACTGGTGCTGTCTGCAACTTTGATGGTTAATGCATACAGCTGACGCCTGCAGTAACTACGCATTGTGCACACCCCCACCCCTATCCAGCCCACTCTTGCAGATACCACGATTTCTCCAGACGGTGCAGAAAACCGCTGTGCTATCTGCAATTTCCTTGCATTATCTATTAGTAAACACAGATTGTGCACAATCTGCCACATTAAGTTAGCCCAACTTCGTAAACATCCCCCTAAATATTGCAGTGGACCCTAGAACAGCCAGAAAACCAAATAAGCTGGTTTACTACTGATCCGTACATAGAAATTCCATGTTAACAGAATTCTTGGTCCTGGTCACATGCTCAGAATATAGGTAGATCCTCACCAAGCATAAAACAACACACTAAAAATAAAATTATGTAGATAAAAATTAAAATGAAACATAAAAAAACAGACTCTGCATGCAATACAACACCAGAGAGATGTAAAGAACTGCAGATGACCCCGTTCTGTGCAGGGTATAAAGATAAAATATATACATTCAGTCCAATATTCCAGTTAGTGCCTCTGAATATCCCTCACTGAGAGGGATATTCAGTGGTACTAACGGTTCAGTGTTACTGAATATCCCTTCTAAACACTGTGGCACTGTCTGGACAATTTTGCATGGCACTGTCCGGACAATTTTGCATGGCACTGTCCGGACAGTTCCAGGGCAGTCCCAGCACTTAGCTGGTTAGCTGCGATTTTCACTCCGATGGCCTGATTTTATACAGGCACTTAGCAGGTTATCTCAATAGTGGTCCGAACTTTATGCAGTTTGGTTATCAAGATAGCGGCTGAATACTGCCATTTTGTCCGGATAGTTGTGCCAGTCAGCATTGAAATTAGATATTCAGGTTTGGCACTGAAAATATGGTTTCACTTTTGCCTGTGGCAGTCAGGTGCTTTTAAAACGGTGAGAGGCCGATTCCAATCGGGGAACATCCGGACGTCCAAAATCTGGACGGGCCAGATTTGCACCCAATTCTGCACCTGTGGGAGCTAGATGTTCCTGTGGGAGCAGAATCAGGGCACTTGGATGGGCCAGACAGGCCCTGATTCTAAGGGCTCAGACATGCTGTGCCAATCCTGACTAACCCTCCCCATGCTCCTGCTGGAGCCCCGGTGCTGTGACATCCCATCACCATGGCACCAGGACCCCATGCAGGAGCCCTGATTCCCCGCACTGTACACTGAAATCCTTTCTCTGCCGCCTGACCCCTGGACGGGCCTACCAAAGACGGGATTGGGTGGCGGAGCTCCTTTTGCATCAGCTCACCTGTTTGCGGGGGTCCTCCATTGCTGGCCACCAACGTCGGGGGGACTTATTCCATCTCCGAGGTGGAATAAGTTCCCCAGCCATCCTTCACTCACTGGATGTACAGGGCCATAACCTAGATAGGCGCTGTACATCCTGGGTCATGGCCCCACCTCCGACTCGTCCACTCGCCACCCTGTCCTCGCTCTGCACACCCCTGTCCAGAGCTCCCCACACATCAGCACTCTATGTGCAGGAAGCTTTGGGGGCAGAATAGACCCACAGCGAATAGTGGGAGCTGTACGTCCAAAGGAGACGTACATCCCCTCTATTCACAGTTCTGGATGACCCCCTGAGTTTCACAGGATGAATATCAGGCCTATGAAGTCCAAAGACAGACAAATTGCAATCACTAAACTGAAAATAAAATAATATTTTTCTACCTTTTGTTGTCTGGACATTTTAGTCTCTAATCATATTGCTCCCAGTCTCTGGTTTCTGCTTTCCTTATCTTCTCTTAACTCACCCTCTGCGGGTGAGTGGAACAAGATTATGGCATCCGTATCTCAAGCACCATCTAAATCCACTTGGACTAGATGCCACAACAGAGCTCCATGGTTCTCAACATCACTACTGGTGCAAAAGCAGGAACTGAAGTGTCTTGAACGCAAGTGGAGACAATCAAGAGACCCCATCACCCAAGCCACCTATATACAAAAGCAGCGCATATACTGTGAAGAAACACTCAGATGGAAGAGAGAACATCAAGAAAACATTATGCATTCTTTAAACAAACCCAGAGAACTCTTCTCTATTGCCAAATCCCTCCTGAACGAACCAAACAAAGAGTTGCTTCAAGAGGGAATATCCCCACAGGATATAGCAGACCACCTCAGCTCTAAATACCAGTCTACTCCCTCTAGAATTCTTCCTCCAGAAAACCCAAACACAAGCTCCACCTCTCAAGCTACATGGTCTAAATTTGATCCCCCATCTCTAGAACACTATCAAAAATCGCAACACAACTACCTCAGTCCTGCATCCCTGCCCAATAACTTGGATTAAAAGCACCAAAGATCACCTTAGCCCCTACTTACAGACCATAGTTTGAATATCTCTATCCATGGGGATAAATGTCCACCCTTCTGAAGAAATGCTCAATACGTCCAGTCTTAAAAGGGCACAAGTTGGACTGCACCTCACTGAATTCTTAATATAGACCGATATCAAATATCCCACTCGTATAAAAGTTAATAGAGAAAGCATAGTTACTCACCTGTAACAGGTGATCTCCGGGAACAGCAGGAATATAGTCCTCACATATGGATATCGTTGGTACTGATGGAGCTTGCGCGGGAACACTCCCCAGCATCCAATTAGAAAGCTTTTGGGAGCATCCCACCGCGCCTGCGTGCTGCCTTCCCGCCTTTCCCAACTGCCTCTCTCCAGTTGAGTTTTAAAGCTGAGACAAAGAGAGAGAGAGGGAAAGAGAAAGAGATATATAGAGAGATATAACTCCTAGGGAAGGTGGGTGGGTTGTGAGGACTATATTCCTGCTGTTCCCAGAGATCACCTGTTACAGGTGAGTAACTATGCTATCTCCAGGAACAAGCAGGAATGTAGTCCTCACATATGGGGACTCCCTAGCTTTAGATGCCAGGGAGAGACCCCAGATGTTGTGTGCCCTTGTGAAAGGGCTCCACTTCCCCCCATGGATCTCTGGCATCCAACCAGGGATGGTGGGTAGGAGTTGATTAGGTATGGAACAGGTGTTGGAGAACAGCCTGACCAAACAAGGCATCCCGGCCGGGAGTCCTTGTCCAAGTAGTAATGGGCTATGAAGGTATGAACCGAGGTCCAGGTGGCTGCTCGACAGATGTCGTCGATAGACACAGAGTGCAGATGAGCCACTGAAGCTGCCATGGCTCTCACATTGTGAGCTGTGACATGGCCCTCCAGAGGAAGATTCTTACTCTGATAGGAAAAGGAAATACACTGAGCAATCCAGTTAGACAGTGTCCTCTTGGAGACTGGAAGTCCCAAATGAGAAGGATCAAAAGCAACAAAGAGTTGAGAGGACTTTCTATGTTGCTGTGTTCTTTGTAAGTAAAAGGCTAAAGCTCTTTTACAGTCCAAAGTATGAAGATTTCTTTCTGCATTAGATGCATGAGGCCTTGGAAAAAAACACAGGCAGGTAGACCGCCTGGTTTAGATGAAAAGGCGAGACCACCTTTGGCATAAAGTGTGGATGAGTCCTAAGGACTACCTTGTCATGATGGAACCTTGTATAAGGTGGATCAGCTACTAGTGCCTGCAACTCACTGATGCAACGTGCTGATGTGATTGCAATATGAGAAATAACTTTCCAAGAAGGAAATTTCAATGAGGTAGTAGCTAAGGGTTCAAAAGGTGGCTTCATAAGCTGACCAAGAACCAGGTTTAAGTCCCATGCCACAGGTGGTGGCCTAATGGGAGGCTTAGTTAGAAGAAGGCCTCTCATAAATCTTGCTACAAGAGGATGGGAGGAAATAGGCTGTCCATTTAGAGGCTTGAAAGAAGCTGCAATAGCACTCAAAATGACTCTTACTGAGTTAGTCTTAAGTCCTGCATTGGATAAATGAAGGAGATACTCCAGTAATGATTCCAAAGATATCACAAGGGGGTTGAGACCCTTCTGTGAGCACCATATGGTAAACCTTTTAAGAACATAAGATATGCCATACTGGGTCAGACCAAGGTCCATCACGCCCAGTATTCTGTTTCCAACAGTGGCCAATCTAGGTCATATGTCCCTAGCAGTTTCCCAAGGGACACAGGTTCCACAATGCTGGTATTGGTTCAAGCATTGATATCCTGGGTCCCTTCTTAATAATGGTTTATGGACTTTCCACTTGAAAGCATAAGAGCATCTTGTGGAAGGCTTCCTGGAAGCATAAAGGATATCCTTTACTTGCTGAGGGAGGTTAAGATCCTGAAGATCTAGGCCTTCAGCAACCAAGCCCTGAGATGCAGAGACTGGGGATTGGGATGCCATAACATTCCGTTCTCCTGGGACAGGAGATCTGGAGCAGACCCTAACTCCAGGGAGGGAGCTTGAGAGAGATGTAGAAGCAGAGGGTACCACACTTGCCGTGGCCAATGTGGAGCTATGAGAATCATACGGTCTCTGTCTCTTTGAAGCTTGAATAGGGTTTTGGGAATTAGGGGAATGGGTGGAAAGGCATACAGGAAGTCTTGACCCCAGTGAAGGAGGAAAGCATCCCTGGCCTAAAAGCCCTGAGCCGGAATTCTGGAACTGAACCGTGGAAGTTTGGCATTCAACGGTCTTGCAAAGAGGTCTATGTCCGGGGTTCCCCAAATTTGAAAAATCTTGGCCACCTGGTCTGCATGCAGAGACCATTTGTGTGGAAGCAGAACTCGACTGAGTCTGTCTGCCCAAGAGTTTTGTATGCCTGGAAGATACACTGCCAGGAGATGAATCTGATGCTCTCTGGCGAGGGCCCATAGTTGCAAAACTTTGTTGCAAAGTGACAGAGAGCCTGTTCCCCCCTGCTTGTTCACGTAGAACATGGCTACTTGATTGTCCGTATGAATGAGGACTGTCTTGTAGCTGAGCAGGGTGTGGAACACTCAAAGAGCAAGGAAGATTGCTCTGAGCTCCAAGAGATTGATATGTAATGAGTTTCCTGTGGAGTCCAGGTGCCTTGGATGGAGAGGTCTTGCAGATGAGCTCCCAACCCATCGGAGAAGCATCTGTTGTGAGAGTTGTCTGGAGTAAGGGTTGTTGAAATGGGGACCCCAGTAACAGGTTTTGAGTGGACTGCCACCATTGCAGGGACAAAATAAGGTGATTTGGGTTTGCTATTTTGTCTGACAGGCACTCTGATGCCTGGGTCCACTGAGTGGATAAAGTCCACTGGGCTGCTCTCATATGGAGGCGAGCATAAGGAACCACATGCACGGTAGATGCCATGTGGCCTAGTAGTTGTAGCATTTCTCAGGCAGTGAGATGAGGCTTCAGCACTGCTTGAGAAGCTAACTGCACCATGTGAAGGCAACGGGCCTGGGGAAGATAGGCCCTTGCTTCTCTGCTATCCAGCAAAGCTCCTATGAACTCTAGAGACTGAGTGGGAGTTAGACTGGATTTTGGGATGTTTATGACAAGACCCAAATACTGAAGGATACGTATTGTGCAAGATAGAGAAGTCCTGGCCTCTGACTCTGATGGGGCTCGAATGAGCCAGTCGTCTAAGTAAGGGAAGACGAATATCCCTAGAGTGCGGAGAAATGCTGCTATTACAGCCATGCATTTCGTGAACACTCTTGGTGCTGAGGACAGGCCAAAGGAAGCACCCTGTATTGGTAGTGCTTTCCTTGAAAAAGGAACTTTCTGTGAGTTGGATGGATGAGAACATGGGTGTACGCATCCTTGAGATCTAGAGAACAAAGCCAATCCTGACTCTGAAGGTATGGCAGCAGAGTTCCTAGAGAAATCATCTTCAATTTCTCTTTGAATAGGAATTTGTTCAATTCTCTGAGGCCCAAAAAAGGTCTGTATCCCCCTGTTTTCTTTGGGATAAGGAAATAGGGGGAGTAAAACCCTGTACCCTGTTGATGAATGGGTAATTCTTCTATTGCCCCTTAGATCAAGAGGTCACTATGTTTCTTGCCCAACAGATTGATGAGAGAGGTCTGAGAATTGAATTGTTTTACCATTGTGGGAGGGGGCATGCACAGAAAGTGCAGCTTGTACCCCTCTCTTATAATGGAGAGTGTCCAATGCTCTGCTGTTATCTGCTCCCACCTGGGGGCAAAGTGACATAACCTTCCTGGAATGGTGGAAGGCTCTGGTCCATTGAGGGTCAGGAAGGCTAAGTTCTCTAGATGAAAGTCAAAGGCCTTGTGGAGGCTGAGACTGCTGAGGCGGTTGAGACTTAGCAGTCTTTGCTTTCCTTTGTTTAGGTGGTTGCTGACCTTTCCGGGTAGGCTGACCTGTAGAACGTCCCTGCTGGGAATAAAAAGGATACAACCTCTTCTTTTTTGAGAAGAAAGGCTTTTTGAAAGATTTTTCTCGCAGGATCAGCTGTGGCTTTGGATAGCCTATCCAAAGTGGAGTTGTCAGCATCTAATTCATTGGCTTTTTCTTGCCAAATAGATTCTCACCTGTACAAGGGATATTGCCCAGTTTGTCCTGCACCCAGAGCTCCAAATCGGATGCCTGGAGCCAGGCAATTCTACGTGCACCTATGGCAATGGCAGAGGTTCTGCTTATGCACTCAAAATAGTCAAAGGCTGCACGGTTGACAAACTTAGACACATCCTGGGCATGTTTGACCAGTGTGAGAAAATCCTGCCTTCCATCCTCAGGAAGAAGAGGGCTCAAAACCTCTAAATCACCTGTGACTTCTTTAAGAAAATTCCCATATATAAAATATAGGAACTGATCCTGGCAGAAAGCATGGAAGCCTGGAAAGTACAATGTCCAAAGGCATCTAAAGTTCTACACTCACGTCCTGGAGGATTAGAGGCATGTCTCTTTGCACTCCTGATCCTTCTCATAGCTGATTCCACTACAATAGAGTGGTGAGGAAGGTGAGTTTTCTGGAAGCCAGGACAAGGAGGGACTCGATACATGGTATCCAGTCTGCAAGAGTGAGGAGAGGTGGTGAGAGGTGTCTCCCACATTCTCAACATGAGATCATGTAAAATCTCATGGATAGGCAAGGTAGCTGCCTCCTTAGGAGCTTTGGAATATTGTAAAATCTCCAGCTCCTTAGCTCTGTGCTCTGTTTCAGGAGCCACAGTAATGGACAAACCACGAGCCACCTCCCTGATAAAGTCCTGAAAGGAGATGTCCTCTGGAGGAGACATCCTACGTTTAGGAGAAGAAGGCTCCTCCGGGAGAAGTATTCCGGTACCGATAGAGCTATCAGAATCCTCAGAGTCCTCTGAGGATTCGAAGTATCTTCTGTCTGGATGCTCTTGAAGAGCCTGATACCCGTACCGACCGAAGTCGGTACCGGGGGGAATTGGTACCGGGGTATCGATACCTGAAGGCATCGCATGACTGGGTACCGGCAAAGCCGACACCGATGTCGATGTCGATGCTATCGGTACCGGCATTGGTGCCGGTACTGGTTGAACTGTCTGATGCGGTTCCGAGGGCGTCGTTGCCGCAATGAGAGCTGCCAGACTGCGTTCAATAGCCAGGAACCTCTGGTCTATCGATACTGCCGATGCCTGGATATCGGTACCGGATGCAGCCGGTACCCCAGAGCATGGCACCAGTAGTTCTGCCGAGGTCGAGGCCTCGAGAACATCCTGGAGCCCCGATAATGCTTTGGAAGCCGAAGCCTCCCGCCGGGGCAATTTTGCCGGTACAGAACCCTCAAGGGCAACGCCAGAGGCATCTCGATGCTTGGAAGGAGATCTACCCTTTGAGGACCAGCTGGACATATGTTTAGTTACCTGAGATCCATGGGAGGAAGACGAAGCCCTGGAAGACGTCGATGCCACCGAAGCTGCATTGGAGGGAAAAAGGGCACTGAGCTTGGCAGCTTGGTTCTGTTGGCCCCTTTTGGACATCATGACACAAGCCATGCACTCAGAGATGGAGTGGTCAGGACCTAAACATTTAAGACACCACTCGTGGGTGTCGGTGACGGAGATGGTACTGCCACACTTGGTGCATTTCTTAAAACCCGAAGCGGGTTTCTCCATGGTGGAGGAAATTTTGGGCCTAAGGCCCAAAATGGCGCATGCACCTGGAAAGAAAAGTTTTGAAAACTATATATATATCTATATTTTTTTTTAAAAAGAAAGAAAGAAGAACCGGCGGTACCGGTGTAGCGTCGAGGAAGGCAGACGCGACCACAAAAAAGAAGAAGAAGGAAAAATAATTTTCTGCGGTGACAGGAACACGACCTGCTGGCTCCACGGAAAACGAAGAACTGGAGAAAGGCAGTTGGGAAAGGCGGGAAGGCAGCACGCAGGTGCTGTGAGATGCTCCCAAAAGCTTTCTAATTGGATGCTGGGGAGCGTTCCCGCGCAGGCTCCGTCAGTACTGACGATACCCATATGTGAGGACTACATTCTTGCTTGTTCCTGGAGATACTGGTATAAACCCAACTTCAGAACTTCATTGATGACCATGCTCCTCTCGATCCTTACCAGCATGGGTTTAAATGGAACCATGGAGTCAAAACGCTGTTCACATCCCTACTGAAAGCTCAGTCCTAACCTATACTCAAAATGCTACCTAAGGCTGCCTACTATTATTCCTAGACATATCATCTGCCTTTGATTCCTTACCACACCACCTACTATTAAGAAGATTATACGACATTGGCATTCGAGACACCACCCTAAACTGGTTCAGTTCTTATCTAGAGAACAGGATCTAACAATTAAGACTCAGCGTCAATACCTCCCGTCCATTTATACATCAACAAGGAGTGCCTTAAGGATCAAGCCTGTCAGCCCTATAATAAGATTTTCCTTCAGCCTATATGTCCAATCTTCAAGGACCATAAGATATATCATTAGCTGTATGCCAATGACATAATGTTCTTCACACTATTCAACACCTCAGCACCAGACTTCAGCAATATCAGCAAATGCTTCACCAAAGTGCGGCAGTAGCTCCAATTACACAATCTTATCATCAACCAAAATAAGACAGAGGCCCTACACATATTCTCTGATGCATCTTACTCCCCATCAAATTCTTTAGAATTTGAAGACTTCACCATCAACGTGAAATGTGAAGTTGAATACCTGGGCATAATTCTCGACCAGAACAACTCAATCTATCTATTATAAACTAAGAACACTGAAGAACCTTCATCCCCTACTAAGTTCAGCTTCATTCCGTACCATCTACCAAGCCATAACCACCCCCACCCTTGACTACTGTAACATTATATTCCACGGCCTCTCCAAACAAACTCTACATCCCCTCCAGATGGCAAAAAATACCGTAGCAAGCCTAATCCATAGAGATCCCAGACAAGCTCATATTACCGCTGCCCTAAAACACCTTCACTGGCTCCCTATCCCTGCAAGAATAACATATAACTTTACCAGTAACCAAGGTCTCAAGTGTGGACTCGGTCTCAATTTTTGTCAGGTGCACTGTTCCAGGAGCTGGAGATGGATTTCTACCCCCACCCCCCACTGTTGCAGTAAACCCTTTTAATTAAGGTATAACATTAAAAAATAACTCAATAGCACATTGATTGTCTTTCATGGCTTTCCTTGATGTGACTAAGTCCTATATGTGTACCAAACAGTTGTCAGCAATCATGCTCAAAAGACTGTAAATTCATAAGTCTTGAGATAAATGTCATCTGATGTCAGTAAAAGAGGACAACCAATCAGCCACTTGGAGCTACCCACTAAGCAGGGAATTCCAAATATGATTGGATGGATAAACCCCAGGGGTAGGGACTGAGTTCAAAAACTTCAGTGCTGTGAACAATGGTGGATATTTAAATTGGATACTGTTTCCCCGAAAGGATTGAATTTGGAACAAGACTGGGCTAGTTTGCTCTGAATCCATCCAATCACATTTGGAGTTCCCTGCTCAATGGGTGGCTCCTAGTGGCTGATTGGCTGTCCTCTTTTACTGACGTCAGATGCCATTTATCTCAAGACTTATGAATCTACGTCTTTTGAGTACGATTGCTGATAACTGTTTGGTCCTGTAATGCCTGATGCAGGATTGCTGGTATTGCCCGAAATGTGCCACATCACACGTACAGAACTTTGTCTTTCATGGCTTTCCTATCAATGTGCCATTGAGCTAAGTAGCCATTTTTTAATGTTATACCTTAATTAAAAGGGTTTACTACAATGGGGGGGGGGGGGGAGAAATCCATCTCCGGGTCCTGGGACAGTGCACCCGACAAAAACTGTATTTATTTTACAATTATAAACAAGATTAGATTCACTGAGTCTACACTTGA
Source organism: Ichthyophis bannanicus (assembly GCA_033557465.1). Lineage (NCBI taxonomy): Eukaryota > Metazoa > Chordata > Amphibia > Gymnophiona > Ichthyophiidae > Ichthyophis > Ichthyophis bannanicus. The sequence goes on along the minus strand of CM066031.1, from coordinate 888,181,575 downwards.
CACCTTGGTTACTGGTGAGGTATTATGTACCAAGAAATAAATGCGCCCTGTGCGAGTTGCAAACCTGCCGCCCCCCCTCCCAAATAACATCCGACTTTTATCATTTGCCCTATCCCCCCCGATGTCCAGCATAATCCTTCTGCCCCTATCCCCCCGTCTAGCATCTCCCCATCTTACCTCACCTCCTCATGTCCTACTGACTTCCCCCCATGCTGCCTGCCTGGTCTGCCCTTGCCCCGTCCTCGCTATTCCTGTTCCCTTGGTGGCAGTGGCGGCTAATGGCTGGAAAGAAGATACTGGATACCAAGGGTGGGCAAATGGCTGGAAAGAAGATACTGGATACCAAGGGGGGCTAATGGCTGAAAGGGAGATGATGGATACCAAGGGGGGCTAATGGCTGGAAGGGAGATGCTGGATACCAAGGGGGGGGGGAGTTAATGGCTGGAAGGGAGATTCTGGCTACCAAGGGGGGTTAATGGCTGGAAGGGAAATGCTGGATACAAAGGAAGGGGGGGGGTTTAATGGCTGGAAGGGAGATCCTAGATACAAAGGAGGCGGGGGGGGGGGGGGTAATGACTGGAAGGGAAATTGTGGAAGGCAGATGCAAGATACCGGTAGAGAATGAAGGGCATATGCTGGACATATAGTAGAGGGGTAGAGAGTAGACGTGTTGGAGGGCATAAGGGGATAGAGGGCAGATGATGGATACAAGTGGGGGATAGAGGGATGGATGGCAGATGTTGGACATGAGATGGAGAGCAGAGGCTTGACACGGGGTGAGGGCATAAGGGCATGGAGTGAAAATAGTGGAACGGGGTGGAGGGCAGATAGTGGATATGGAGATGGTGAGCAGAGGAGCAGAAGGCACATGCTGGACATGGGGTAGAGGTCATGAGGGTTGAAGGGCACATGCTAGACATAGGATACGGACATAGGAGGATGAAGGGCAGATACTGGATATGGATTGGAGCATGTAGGCTAGGAGCAGATGGTGGACATGGGGTGGAGAGCAGAAGCTGGAGACAAGGTAGGGATCATGGGGGATGAAAGGCAGATGCTGGACATGGGATGGGGTATAGTGGGTAGAGACTGGATACCGGGTAGGGGGGGAAGCAGATGCTGGACACAAAGTAGGGGGTGGAATATAGATGCTGGACAGAGGGCCTTCTCCCTATTTGCCCCAACCTTTTGGAATGCAATCCCGGACAATCTTCATGCCACAGGTGACTTATAACCTTCAGAAAAAAGCTGAAAACAAACCTTTTTCTAGAATGCTTCACTGACTGAAGCCCTGTTTGTCCATGTTGTTTATCATGTGAACAGTTTTAGCTCGTAGATTTAGCAGTATGGAAAAATAGCTAAATAAATAAAAGGAGATATAGAGAAGATACTGGACACGGGGTGGGGGATGGGGAGATGCTTAACATAGATTCTTTTTAACATCTTTGTTAGTGATATAGCGGAAGGGCTGTCGGGTAAGGTTTGCCTCTTTGCGGATGATACCAAAATCTGCAATAGAGTAGACACCCAGGAAGGTGTAGATTTATTTTATTTATTTAACAAACTTTTATATACCGCGACCTTCCAGTGATCATTTAGATCATTTAGATAACATGAGGAGGGAACTAGCTAAGCTTGAAGAATGGTCTAGAATTTGGCAGCTGGGATTTAATGTTAAAAAATGTAAGGTCATGCATTTGGGCTGCAGCAATCCAAGGGAGCAATACAGTATAGGAGGTGAAGTACTTTTGTCCACTAAAGAAGAGAGGGACCTAGGCGTGGTTGTGTCTGATGATCTTAAAGTAGCTAAATAGGTAGAAAAGGCGACGGCAAAAGCTAGAAGGATGCTTGGGTGCATACGGAGAGGAATGGCTAGCAGAAAAAAGGAGGTGATAATGCCTCTGTATAAGTCTTTGGTGCGACCTCATTTGGAGTAGAGTGTGCAATTCTGGAGACCGCACCTTCAAAAGGATGTGAACAGGATGGAGTCGGTGCAGAGGGTGGCTACTAAAATGATTAGTGGGCTTCATTATAAAGCATATGAGGACAGACTTAAGGATCTTAATATGTACACCTTAGAGGAAAGGCGGGATAGAGGTGATATGATTGAGATGTTTAAATACCTCTGTGGCATAAATGTTCAGGGAGAGAGCCTCTTTCAATTGAAAGCAAGTTCTGCTACGAGGGGACATGGGATGAGGGTGAAGGGAGATAGATTCAGGAGTGATATGCAGAAATATTTCTTTACGGAAAGAGTAGTGGATCCATGGAATAGTCTCCCAGTGGTGGTGGTAGAGATGAGGACATTAACTGAATTCAAAAAAGCATGGGACCAACAAAGAGGATCTCTAAAGATAAAAAGTGGATTGTTGTAGTTGTTGATATGGAAGGACAGACTAGATAGGCCATGTGGTCTTTTTCTGTCATCATGTTTCTATGTTTCTATAGAATGAAGGAGAAAGGGGGAATCTGGACATGGAGGGAATAGGATGAGAGGGGAACAAATGAAGCAAGAGAATAGAGCGGGTTTGGAACAGACTGCTTTATTGAAGATGGTCCCTACGCGTTTCGGCTTGCGCCTTCTTCGGGGGACATACAGCTACCATAGGGTTAAATAAATAATGTTAAAATCAAAAGAGTCAAAGGATAGGTATACAAACATATACAATAAATAATTACGTTACATTTAAAAAACAAATAAATGAATCTAATGATATGTAAATTAAGACAAATATAAGTAAAAAACATATATCTAACTGATGATATATGTATATAGGTTAACATATAAATTCAAAATAGACTATCCAGAGGACAAAACAAATAATTAAGAATATAAATATAATTATTATTAAAATAAAAAAGAAATAAAATTAACAGTAAGATTAAGTATAACTTTAAAAACGAGAGCCGAGATAGAGACAGATAATTAAGATATGAATTAAAATATTAGTAAATAGTAGACAAATTGATTCCAAAAGGATAATGCAACAACCTAAGAAACTATATAAATATGCATATGCTATCCAGAGGGTCGCCATGAGTCGACTCCGACTCGACGGCACTTAACAACAACAAAAACAAATCAAAAAAATTATAAAAGGTATAAATTGAAAAAGCACATACCAATGTTGTATACAATGGAGTGTCTCATAAAGACAGTTTGATGAAAACACTATGGGGTCTGTTTACTAAAAGGCCGGTGTTGTGCGGTCCGCGGTACCGAGCGGGTGCCGTATAAGGAGTGGGCGTTCCGACGTGAAGAACAGAAGCTGTGATTGACAGATGCGCTAAGGTGCGCGGCGCCCGTGTGGTTAGTGCCCTGTGACATTACGGCGTTTGATCTGTGCACATAGATCACACTGCTCACGGTTTTTGGGCTTCCACTATTGTGCTGCACATTGCTGACGGAAAAGGTTTCTTTTCCCGGCACAGCACCTCTAACGCGAGTGTTTCACTGGCGGTAAATTTCTTTGCAGATTCGGGCACGCTCCTGTGCGGCGAGTCTCTCCCCTCCCACATTCCGCCCACTGACCCCGCCTCTCCGCCCCTAGGGGGCCTTCCTCCGCCCTCATTTCGCCTTGGCACGCCTCTTTCGCACATTACCGCCCCGCAAATGTGCGCGTTGTCGGCGCACGCTTGCGGGACCCGTTAATGTGCCGCGCACTCGTACGGGGCGCTTAAGAGCACTTAAATACATCTTTTAGAGCGCTCATGTGCGCCCCGTACAAGTGCGCCGTTTAGTAAACAGACCCCTATGTGTAGGTAGTGCCGTATCTGATGAGCTTGTAACCAAGGTACAAACAGGTTGTAGCACTATATAACGGCTATAAGAAGAAATGTTGTGTAATAACATGCTTGAACAGGCAATCAATAAATATACAGGATGTTTGACATTTATAAGTAATAAATAGAAAAATAAAAATGATGAGGTAAATACATAATACTTGATAAATAAATAATACTTGATAATTATGATGAATCAAAGATAAAAAAGAGAATAGGTACACAAATAATATAAAAATGAAGTTAACACGTAATAACTTAATATATACTCATATAAAATGTGGAATGTAAACTGTAAAATATTAAAAAATTATTATAAAATTAAAAATTAAAAAATTGAGCAATAATTAGACATGTGAGTAGAAGGAATTGGTAATAAATAATAATGGATTAAAAAGAGACTGTTAATGAGAGGACATATAAATAGAACATTTATATATTAGTTAGATCATAAAGGAGACCACGGGCCATTGGATGATAAAGGACTATTAAGTAATCAATGTAGAGCTAATGATCTAATGTGGGGGAAAGGAGCAACATGGATAAACTGACAAGCGTGGGAAATAGAGAGCTGAAAAAGAAAGGATTGAAGACAACTTATTTTGTGAATGTACTGATGGAATTTGAGGATCACCATATGTCTCCAATTTAGCATCGAACATATATATGGGAACAACATATTATTAAAACTGATATATTTATAAAGCAGAAATTGTGTGGAGATTAAAAATCTTATATACACTAATAATATAGATATGTTTATTTATGAATTAAACGAACGCTAAAATAAATCTCGTATGTCTGTATAGAGACAAGTGTTCAACGGCACTGAAGAAATGCACTTTGTGATATGATAAAAATAAGGATGTAAGCAAAATACAAATGTATGTATTGCTAGAAAATTAGTCATATTAAAAATGTAATGGAAAGCTTACAATGAACTATAACAAGTAACAGAACCGAGGAGGGAACATTAATCTAGAGCTGAGGAACGCATTAAATCAATGGTCGTCAAAAGCGGTCACACTCAGGGACAAATAATGTTTAGGTGCCGGAGAAAACTTAATGAATAATGTACGCCGAGTTGGGCTGTATAAACTTAAAAGTAAGAAAAACCAGTCAGAACACGTGTTTTTTAAAAAACGCATTACAGTATCGAAAATGGTTATGTTAGGCAAAACCATCATAGCGCTGATTTGCGACGGGCGCCGGCAGAGAAGGATATATAAATGTAGAAAAATACTTACTGATAATACAGGAAAAAGTGAAAATACGAGGAAACACAGCGTATAGGATCTTGCTTTCAAAGTATTAAGAGGGGAGCAACGAGTGACAGAATTTTTTATAGACGCCATTTTTCGCGCCTTTTTGAAAATGACGTGGACAAATGGGCGGAGTTAAATTTAAGCAGTTTAGGTGCCCAAATCAAAGGCAAAAAAAGATGACCACTCCAGACTCTATACAAACGCAAAGAATTTGAGAATGGACACACTGTATAAGTTATACAAAAAATATTGAGAAAGGCCACACTGTATAAATTATACAAAAGGTAGACCTCATCCAAAGAATCAATGTATTAAAAACTGAAAATGGGCAGGAGAGGGGGGAGGGGGAGAGGGGGGGGGGAAGGGGAGTGGGGGGAAGGGGGGAAAGGGTTGCATTGAGGACAAACATTAAGAGGTAGTATCACACAATGAAAGTCAAAGGGGAGATTAAAATATTACAACAGTGATTTTGAGTATATCGTTAAAAGTTAAAAAATAAAAATTAAAAATTAAAAAATAGAAATTATTAATAATTAAAACAATAAATAAATGAATAAATAAAAAGTAAAAAAATAGTAAAAACTAGTAAAAGAATAATAATAAAATTATGTATATAAATAAATGAGTGGTATAATAACAATAATAATAATAATGATGATAAAAAATAAAAAATAAATAAATAAAAATAAATATCAAATGTTAAGATATATATATATATATATATATATATTTATATAAATACAATATATTAAAAACCAATGTTATAATATATAAAAGGAGGGATAAGAAGGGTATATAATGGTATTGAATATGTTCAAATTGAACACATAAATGTTCTAAAAGCTGAATATATAGGGGATGAATTATTGTAGAAAAATAGAGAGATCACTTTCTTGATTAAGGCCAAATGGATGTAAACTGTTAAAATCATAAATAAATCGTTGTTCCAACTTCAACAAAGTATGGTTAATTTCACCACCACGCCAATGTGGAATAACAGTTTTGATAACTAAGAACTTGAGATCACTAACAATGTGTGCCTTCTCTACCCAATGTGATACCAATGGTTTGTCAGTAAGTTGTCTTTGAATATTACTCCTGTGCTCTATAATCCGTGTTTTAATCTGACGTAAAGTTTTCCCTATATAAATCAGATCACAGGGACATTGAATCAAATAAATTACATTAGTAGTTTTGCAGTTAGAATAGTGGTTAATAGTAATTTTATGACCAGTGGAATGATTTGTGAAGCTATTTTTAACTGTGATAGCGTGAAGACAAACAGAGCAGTTTCCACAACTATAATGTCCTCTGACCGTGGGAGTATTTCTCGGAACAGTCAGGGCAGAGGGGACCAGAAAATGGCTAAGATTGGGGGCACGCTCATATGACACCATGAGTTGTTTGGATTTGAAAGCTGGTAAGGAGGCAATCAAATCCCATTCTTGTTTTAATATATCTGTAATGGGTTTAGAGTGTGTGGAGAAGGTAAGAGGACAAGTGACTTTATCAAATTTGGGACGTACCATATTCTGTATGGATCTGTCTGTGCCGGATGCTCTCTGATATGCTCTGTGAATGCATTTGTGGGGATATCCTCGTTGCTCAAAACGCTGATATAAATCAGTGGCATGTTTTTCAAAATCAGTGTCATTAGTGCAAAGACGTCTTATTCTAAGAAATTGACTAACCGGTAAATTCTGCTTAAAGGAGGTATTGTGACAACTATCGTAAGTGAGGAAGGTATTCCTATCGGTTGGTTTTCTATATAGGTCAGTTATGAAACCTTGATCAGACTTCTTGATCATAATATCAAGATATGGTATAGAATCCAAACTATAAGTACCCTCAAACTGTAAATGAACGTCTAATGTATTCAGCCAATGGTGAAAGGAATGTAAGGTGTCTTCAGGGCCGTCCCAGATAACAAGTACATCATCTATATAGCGTTTCCAAAGAAGGATATGTTTCTTGTATGGATGAAATGATAGGAACTTATTTTCAAACTCCGAAACATAAAGATTGGCTACATCAGGAGCCATGGGCGAACCCATGGCTACTCCTTTGATCTGCTTGTAGAATAGGCCTTTAAAGATAAAAAAATTCTCTGTCATGACCAGAGAGGCCAACTGTGTCAGAAAAAAGGTGGGAACACGAACTGGTTTTGGTCTTTGAATTAGTGTATTGGCTAATACCTCCAAGGCTGCATCTTGTGGGATGTTAGTGTATAAGGAGTTTATATCTAGTGTTAATAGAATAAGGCCATTGTGATATCCTTCAAAATCTTTGAGGATATTAATAATGTGAGTTGAGTCCTTGACATAAGAGGGCACTAATGACACAAATGGACGTAAAAACAAATCTAAGAATTTTGAAAGAGGTTCAAGTAGTGAACCATTGGCTGAAACTATAGGCCGACCGGGGGGATTATGCATGGATTTATGGATTTTTGGAAGCATGTAAATTGTAGGTGTGATGGGATGAGTGACAGTGAGAAAAGATATTTCCTTGGGTGTTAAATAGCCGGCTTCTTTGCCAATATATAACAAATGTTCTATTTTTTGTTGTAGTATGGTTGTAGGATTATCAACAATTTTTTGATAGAACGTGGTGTCATCCAATTGGCGTTTGACTTCTGAAATATATGCATCTCTATCTTGGACCACAATAGCGCCGCCCTTGTCAGCAGGTTTAATTATTATAGACTGATTAGTTTGAAGGCTTCTTAGTGCAGATTTAAACGGTGCTGGAAAATTATAATATGGTTTTTTTTGGTGAGTCATATATAATGCACTTACTCTAGTGAGAACCATATTTTCATATGCCATGATCATGGGATCAGGAGGAGACGGAGGCAACCAGGTGGATGGTTTTTTAACAATTGAGGAATCCGAGGAGAGGGCAGGATTTTTAGTAAAATAATCTATAATTTTAAGTTTCCGGAAGAACTTATAAAGTTCAATGTGTGTTAGAAAATTATCATGGCGTTTGGTGGGAACGAATGATAGACCCTTGTTAAGTACCTGAAGTTCCGTTTCTGTTAATGAATATGAAGATAGATTAATAACTGAGTTTAAAGATCCCAATCTAGGTTCCTTTTTGCCATCATACCCTGACTGTGTCTTCTTTCCTGCGGTGAGAACTGTCTTGACTGTTGATGCCTGTTTCGTGGTGGACGTGGTGGAGGAGATCTTGGAAGCGCATCTCTTCTTCCTCTGGCCCAGAGGGAGTCCATTTGAAAATCCCGCTTATAATTAGGCTTGGAGGGGTGGGAGACCGGGGATCGTGGTTGTGTGGGGAAAAGGGGGGCTGATGTATCTATATGATCGTTTGAATGATGACGTGATCTTTTATTGCTCCTTTCTTTACCTGGAGTAGCTGAAGGGGACCTATATCTATTTGGATATTTATCTTTTATATTGATCTTGAAATTATTACGGGGCGATCTGGAGGTATGGTATGGTCTGGATGGTCTCCTAAAGGATGTGCCATTTTTCCTATCTTTGTGGTCTAATTTATTATAAGTCCAATAATATACGGTGTTCTGCTTATAGTCATCATCGTCTCTTTTGAGTTTGTTAATTTTTGCTTCTTTAATGGATTGTCTGTATTCAAGGTTGTTTTTGTCAAACTTGCTTTTCTCTAGATCAAACTGTGCATCTTTTTTCTTAAGATTATCAATCTTGGAATCTATTTGCGGTTTAAGCGTCTCGGCCCTTCGTTTAGAAGTATTAATTAAAAGGATCATAAGATCCAACGAACATTTATTTAAAATCTTTATCCAATTAGACATAAAAACACTATCATCCTTAAACATTCCAGGTGCCTTCTGCACCCTGAGTCCTCTTGGAATGGTCTTTCTTCTGCAATACTCGAGTAAGGAAGCTGCATGTAATTCTTCTCTTACATACTTTTGCGTCAACCAAACCAGTTCTCTCCATTCATCTTCCAAATTAGGGACAGCCTCTTCTTCTGTACAGAAGGGGTCCTCAGAGAGAAGTCCTTTAAGATCTTCTTCTTTATAACTCAGAACTCCTTGCCACGGAGAGAACATGGCTCCACAGGATACGGGTACAAAAGAGGAGCGTGACTCTTGCAGGTGTAGAAGGGAACAAACGAAGCAAGAGAATAGAGCGGGTTTGGAACAGACTGCTTTATTGAAGATGGTCCCTACGCGTTTCGGCTTGCGCCTTCTTCGGGGGACATACAGCTACCATAGGGTTAAATAAATAATGTTAAAATCAAAAGAGTCAAAGGATAGGTATACAAACATATACAATAAATAATTACGTTACATTTAAAAACAAATAAATGAATCTAATGATATGTAAATTAAGACAAATATAAGTAAAAAACATATATCTAACTGATGATATATGTATATAGGTTAACATATAAATTCAAAATAGACTATCCAGAGGACAAAACAAATAATTAAGAATATAAATACAATTATTATTAAAATAAAAAAGAAATAAAATTAACAGTAAGATTAAGTATAACTTTAAAAACGAGGGCCGAGACAGAGACAGATAATTAAGATATGAATTAAAATATTAGTAAATAGTAGACAAATTGATTCCAAAAGGATAATGCAACAACCTAAGAAACTATATAAATATGCATATATACATAATAAATAGGAGTAAAACAAATCAAAAAAATTATAAAAGGTATAAATTGAAAAAGCACATACCAATGTTGTATACAATGGAGTGTCTCATAAAGACAGTTTGATGAAAACACTATGTGTAGGTAGTGCCGTATCTGATGAGCTTGTAACCAAGGTACAAACAGGTTGTAGCACTATATAACGGCTATAAGAAGAAATGTTGTGTAATAACATGCTTGAACAGGCAATCAATAAATATACAGGATGTTTGACATTTATAAGTAATAAATAGAAAAATAAAAATGATGAGGTAAATACATAATACTTGATAATTATGATGAATCAAAGATAAAAAAGAGAATAGGTACACAAATAATATAAAAATGAAGTTAACACGTAATAACTTAATATATACTCATATAAAATGTGGAATGTAAACTGTAAAATATTAAAAAATTATTATTATAAAATTAAAAATTAAAAATTAAAAAATTGAGCAATAATTAGACATGTGAGTAAAAGGAATTGGTAATAAATAATAATGGATTAAAAAGAGACTGTTAATGAGAGGACATATAAATAGAACATTTATATATTAGTTAGATCAATTTGTTACCGGAGGATGTAGTAAAGGCTGTTAGTGTAGCTGGGTTTAAAAAAGGTTTGGACAAGTTCCTGGAGGAAAGGTCCATAAACCATTATTAAGAAGGGACCCAGGATATCAATGCTTGAACCAATACAAGCATTGTGGAACCTGTGTCCCTTGGGGAAACTGCTAGGTACGTATGACCTAGATTGGCCACTGTTGGAAACAGAATACTGGGCTTGATGGACCTTGGTCTGACCCAGTATGGCATATCTTATGTTCTTATGTTCTTATAAAGGAGACCACGGGCCATTGGATGATAAAGGACTATTAAGTAATCAATGTAGAGCTAATGATCTAATGTGGGGGAAAGGAGCAACATGGATAAACTGACAAGCGTGGGAAATAGAGAGCTGAAAAAGAAAGGATTGAAGACAACTTATTTTGTGAATGTACTGATGGAATTTGAGGATCACCATATGTCTCCAATTTAGCATCGAACATATATATGGGAACAACATATTATTAAAACTGATATATTTATAAAGCAGAAATTGTGTGGAGATTAAAAATCTTATATACACTAATAATATAGATATGTTTATTTATGAATTAAACGAACGCCAAAATAAATCTCGTATGTCTGTATAGAGACAAGTGTTCAACGGCACTGAAGAAATGCACTTTGTGATATGATAAAAATAAGGATGTAAGCAAAATACAAATGTATGTATTGCTAGAAAATTAGTCATATTAAAAATGTAATGGAAAGCTTACAATGAACTATAACAAGTAACAGAACCGAGGAGGGAACATTAATCTAGAGCTGAGGAACGCATTAAATCAATGGTCGTCAAAAGCGGTCACACTCAGGGACAAATAATGTTTAGGTGCCGGAGAAAACTTAATGAATAATGTACGCCGAGTTGGGCTGTATAAACTTAATGTGGGGGAAAGGAGCAACATGGATAAACTGACAAGCGTGGGAAATAGAGAGCTGCTTAAATTTAACTCCGCCCATTTGTCCACGTCATTTTCAAAAAGGCGCGAAAAATGGCGTCTATAAAAAATTCTGTCACTCGTTGCTCCCCTCTTAATACTTTGAAAGCAAGATCCTATACGCTGTGTTTCCTCGTATTTTCACTTTTTCCTGTATTATCAGTAAGTATTTTTCTACATTTATATATCCTTCTCTGCCGGCGCCCGGCGCAAATCAGTGCTATGATGGTTTTGCCTAACATAACCATTTTCGATACTGTAATGCGTTTTTTAAAAAACACGTGTTCTGACTGGTTTTTCTTACTTTTAAGTTTATACAGCCCAACTCGGCGTACATTATTCATTAAGTTTTCTCCATCTGCATTGGATGGTGCAAGCTATTACGCCAAGCCCAAAAGGCTGGATGCTCTGGGTCCAACCACACCTATAACACACTTTGAAGGCCAAGCACACAAGCCTTACGCACAAAGAACTTCGGGTCTTTCCCCTTCACCTTGAGACCCGCTAGGTCCCCATGCACGAGCCCCTCCACCTGGGCAGATACAGTCTGTCCCAATACAGATCCAAAATAGACCCACAATTTATCCCAGAACCCGTGCACAACACTGCACAAACAAAACATGTGTTCTAAGGTACCAAGTCCTGATCAACATTTGGGGCACGCTCCCACAGCCACCAGGCCTGCCATTCTTGCCCTCATGAATGCGAAAAAAGCGCGTAAAATCACCTTGTTTCACAGAGCATCACAGTAGTAATTACCCAAAGATACTCACCGCACTGCACATGCCAGGTTCTGCTTTCCCCAAGCCATGCCCAACTCCTCGTTTCACCGGAGAGCCAACACAAAATGGTGCTGCAGATTCTCCAGAATATCCAATGCAGTCTGCATCAGAGAGAGTGACATGCACTCTCTACTATCTCAAAAAATACCGCTAATTTGTCTATAAGCACCTGTTTGAGGTCGGAACAGGACAAGGAAGCAATATAGTGTCGCACCTGCATAAGGACATAAGCTCCCCATGAAGCCAACTGGAACTCCTAGGCTAACTCCACAAGGGACTTAAACTGGCCCTCTGATGTCAGGAACTGTGAAAAATGATCCAGACTCTGCTGTCCCCAGCACAGAAATTCCTTAGACAAAACACCCGCTGAGAACGCCACGTTACCCCTTAGCGGTAAAAACCCTGAATACTCCAGATCTTGCTGCATCAGTCGGCAAAGATATCGCCCAGCCCCCCTTGAAGAATGCACAAGGAGACTAGTACCCACATAATGAGGAAACTGGCTCTGCAAGACATGTAGGACAAACACAGGGTGCAGGGCCCAAAATAAGTCCCACTCCATCTGCAGCAGGGTGCATTGGGTTTGGGCAAAGATCAGGCGTGCCTTTTTATGTCTGTCTTTGAGCAGTGGGGTCCTCCTTGGCCTTCACCCTTGAAGTACTTCTTTGTTTAGTGCACGGCATATGATGTAAATTGAAACCACCAATCCAAATTGATCCAGGTCAGCCTTAAGCTCTTTGGATGTCGTACGTGGTGTTTTCCCAACAGTTCTCACTAACTTTCGAAGACTTCTTGGATTAATTTTTCTCTTGACAGTTCCATGAACAGAAATCTTCTTAATAACATTGCAAACTGTAGACATGGGAATCCCAAGGTCCTTGGAGAAAGCCTTTTGCCCCTTTGAAGTTTGATGTTTCGTGATAATGGTTTTTCTGATGGTCTCAGGCAGCTCTCGTCTTCACCATTGTGAAAATAGAAGAGGGATGAATGTGGCCATTTTAAACATTAGAGCCATCATTCATTGGTTGATTCAAGTCATGTAAATACTGACGATTATAGATGCTTCTAATTTTACTGCAAGAAGAAGCATCTATAATCGTCAGTATTTACATGACTTGAATCAACCAATGAATGATGGCTCTAATGTTTAAAATGGCCACATTCATAAATACTGACGATTATAGATGCTTCTAATTTTACCGCTCTCACTTGGTTTGCAGCTTGTCGTGCTGTGAGGGCTTGTGTGCATCAGTGATGCTGAGAGCTAAACTATCGGTAGTTTAACTACTGGCAGGGTCTCCCAAGATGGACAGGTCTCAGCTGAGGTGCCAGACGAAGACAAACCACCCATCTGGGCAGCAGCAGAATGGGATAGTGTTGACGGCGGAGGATCACATTTCTGTGACAACGGCAACAACACCAAACTTAAACTGCACGGAAGGAAGGCCCGGCAATCTACTTCTGTATCTTGCCATGAAAACCCAATGGATAGTTACAACAAAACAACCAATGAATGATGGCTCTAATGTTTAAAATGGCCACATTCATAAACCCATTCATAAAACCCAATGGATAGTTACAACAAAACAACCAATGAATGATGGCTCTAATGTTTAAAATGGCCACATTCATAAATACTGACGATTATAGATGCTTCTAATTTTACCGCTCTCACTTGGTTTGCAGCTTGTCGTGCTGTGAGGGCTTGTGTGCATCAGTGATGCTGAGAGCTAAACTATCGGTAGTTTAACTACTGGCAGGGTCTCCCAAGATGGACAGGTCTCAGCTGAGGTGCCAGACGAAGACCAGTCCAGGGTAACAACCCAAAGAAAAGAAAATCTTCTTCTTGGTTCTCCCCTGACCTACGAGCCTCCCTCACACACCTAAGAAGACTGGAGAAACGATGGCGTCGCTCACACTCTTCAGAAGACCAAGCAGCCTACAAAGCACATCTATCTGTGCACAGAGAGTCAGTCATGGCCAAGATGAAACAATTCCATACCGATACGCTGAAAAGATCACTAAATAAACCACGCGATCTTTTCAACTTAGTCAAAACCTTATCTAAAGAACCTTCACCAAAACATCCTGAACCCATTCATCCCCAAGCTTTCGCCGATTTCCTGCAATCCAAGTTGCTTCAAACCAATAACATTGCAACTATCTCTTCTCAAGTCACCATATGCATATCAAACCTATCCATGTTCTCCACACCATCCAGAAAACATGTTGAGGACACCATCGCTGCTCTTAACACGACTACTGCACAAACTGACCCTTGCCCAGCCCACTGGATAAAGGAACTACGCCAAGATCTCAGCCCCATCATCACTAAAATGATGAATTTATCCTTTACAACCGGCTCCTTCCCACCAGCCCTCAAGAGAACATCCATAAGACCCCTCTTGAAAAACCATAAACTCGACCCACAAAAGGTTGAATCTTATAGACCCATAGCTAGCATACCCCTACTAGCGAAAATAATTGAAAAGGAAGCTCAAAGACAGTTACAGGACCACATTGACACCGTCTCCCCTCTGGACCACTGCCAACATGGCTTCAGAGAGTTCCACGGTGTTGAAACCCTCCTTACCACTCTCTGCAACAACATCATCACAGGCATTGATAACATCCGCCAAGGCTTTGCTCTTATCTTCTTAGACATTGCTGCGGCTTTTGACTCTGTACATCACGATCTGTTAATAGCGCGACTAAAAGAAAAAGGCATCAATAACACTGCCCTAGAGTGGTGCAAGTCATACCTCGATCAGAGATGGCAGTACGTTACCTCAGGGACCGCAACATCCACACCTTACCACCAAAAGCAAGGCGTACCGCAAGGATCATCCCTATCCTCACTCTTTTTCAATATATACATACAACCAGTTTGCAATATCATCAAGTCCTTCAAGGTTGAATGCTTGATATACGCAGATGACATCCTCCTATACATGCCTTTCTCCACAGTTCACATGGACCTTTCCCCGCTAGCTAAATGTTTTGATGCAGTATCCGAATGGCTGCAATCCCAGAACCTCCGAATTCAACATAAAAAGACCGAGGTTCTCTTCATCACCAGGGACCCACTTTTCACCCCCCCATCCCATATAAAGGTGAAAGAAGCCGAGCTCCAATCAAAACCTTCCATTCGTTACCTTGGAGTCACTTTTGACCAACGCATGGATCTGAAACTACACATATCCAACGTAGTCAGGGCAATCTACCTCAAGATCCGGACTCTTCGACATCTTCGCCTCCTGCTTGATCCTGATGACTTCAGAACTATATTTCAAGCCTTAACCTTACCACACCTTGACTATGCCAATGCCATTCTTCAAGGCCTCCCACACTCCACATTAAACCCTCTGCAACTCGCCATGAATACCGCTGCTAGAGTCCTCTACGGAGCATCAAGAAGGGACCATGTAACACCCATCCTAGAGCAACTCCACTGGCTCCCCATACATGGCAGAATATTGTTCAAAACATTATTACTAACTTTTAAGGCCACTAAAAGCATCACCTCCTCCTCTCTAATAGACCTCATTCAGGCCGCTCCACCCAACAGATCCAGGAGAACGATATCAACAAATATTCTAATCATCTCTAAAGCAGCGACAAAATGCCTATCAGTGACATCCAACAGGGCTTTCAGATTCTATGCCCCTAAATGCTGGAACGCTCTACCCCCAGAAATTCGTGCTATCACTGATCTATCCCTTTTCAGAAAGGCACTCAAATCCCACCTCTTCCCCCAATATTATTTAACCAACTAACCAATCTTGATCACTACCCAAACTAAGAACAAATCCTGTCATGTATACTTGTAAATACTCTTGTAAATAGTTGCAGTAATGACTTCCCATGTTTTATCCAAGTTCTCTGACCTTGTTCTCTGTAAAACCAAACAGTTTGTTCATTATGGTATGTTGTTATATTGTGAACCGCGCTGATGCTGAATAGAGCGGTATATAAGAGCCTGTAATAAATAAATAATAAATAATAAACCACCCATCTGGGCAGCAGCAGAATGGGATAGTGTTGACGGCGGAGGATCACATTTCTGTGACAACGGCAACAACACCAAACTTAAACTGCGCGGAAGGAAGGCCCGGCAATCTACTTCTGTATCTTGCCATGAAAACCCAATGGATAGTTACAACAAAACAAATTGTGCTATGGTGCTGGAAGATGAGACTCCCAGGTCGGAAGGCACTCAACTAGCTACTGGGGAAGAGCTGAAGACTTTTCAGAGTAAAGCCAGCATTTATGATGTGGTTGGATCAAAGCCTTCGGGAAGTCTGACTGCTGATGTAGCTGCGCATGAAATGAGAGTCAGAAGCTGTAAAAGATGTCTTACACATTGGAACATGGAACGTACGAAGCATGAACCAAGGAAAGTTGGAAGTGGTCAAGAATGAAATGGAACGTGTACAACTTGATCTGTTGGGTGTCAGCGAACTGAAATGGACTGGCATCGGGCACTTTGCATCAGATGATCACATGGTCTACTATGCTGGAAATGAAAGACAAAGAAGAAATGGTGTTGCATTTATAATAAAGAAGAAACTTGCAAGAACTGTAATGAAATACAATGCAGTCAGCGAATGCTTAATCTCTATTCGTCTACGAGGATTGCCTATCAACACAACTATAATTCAAGTATATGCCCCAACAACAGCTGCAGAAGAGAATGAAATTGAAGAGTTCTATGAACAAGTACAAGCTGAAATTGACAGAACATGCAAACAGGATATCCTGATAGTCATGGGTGACTGGAACGCAAAAGTTGGCAACAAAGAAGAAGGCAAAGTAGTTGGAAAATATGGACTTGGCAACAGAAATGAAGCTGGAGAAAGATTGATAGAATTCTGCAAGACCAATGATCTATTCATCTCAAACACCTTCTTTCAGCAACACAAGCGACGACTGTACACATGGACTTCACCCAATGGATTGTATAAAAATCAAATTGACTACATCTGTGGAAGTCAACGATGGAAAAGCTCTGTAACATCAACAAAGACAAAACCTGGAGCTGACTGTGGTACAGATCATCAACTACTAGTATGCAAACTCAAGCTAAAGTTGAAAAAGAGCAAACCACTCATGAATGCACCAAAATATGACCTTGAGAATATACCACTGGAATTTAAAGACTGCCTGCAAAATCGATTTGCTGCCTTAGATACAAATGACAGAGCTCCGGAAGAGTTATGGAATGACATCAAGAAGGTTGTGCTGGAAGAAAGCGAGAAGTCTCTACAAAAGGTGAAAAAGCAAAAACGGCCAAAATGGATGACGGAAGAAACTCTGAAAATTGCCCAGAAACGCAGAGAAGCTAAAGCCAAAGGAGAAAGAAAGACAATCGCAGAACTCAACAGAGATTTCCAACGTGCAGCAAGACAGGACAAGGAAAAGTACTACAATGACACTTGCAAGGAAATAGAAGCAGAAACTATTAGAGGAAGAACAAGATCGGCTTTCCTAAAGCTGCGAGAGTTAAAGAAAAAGTTCCAGCCTCGAATTGGAATGTTACAAGATGCTCAAGGTTCTATGTTGAATGATGCTGAGAAGATCAAGAAAAGGTGGAAGAAATATACAGAGTTTTTATATGATAAAGATCAAGTGGACCAACAGCCGTTTCAACCTATACCTTATGATCAGGAACCATTGGTGATGAAAGAAGAAGTTGAAGCAGCATTGAAAGCCTTATCAAAGAACAAAGCACCAGGCATTGATAGCATTCCCATAGAAGTATTGCAGCAATCTGATGCAGCTGTTACCGTACTTACAAGGCTCTGCCAAGAAATATGGAAGACAACATCATGGCCAACTGACTGGAAAAGATCTGTGTTTATACCAATACTAAAGAAAGGTGATCCAACTGACTGTGGAAATTATCGCACAATCGCTCTGATCCCACATGCCAGCAAGATTCTACTGAAGATTATTCAAAAGAGACTACAGCCATACCTAGAACAAGAACTACCTGAAGTGCAAGCAGGGTTCAGGAAAGGGCGAGGAACGAGAGACATCATTGCGGATGTGAGATGGATCCTTGAAAAGACTAAAGAATACCAAAAGGATATCTATTTGTGCTTTATCGACTATAGCAAGGCTTTTGACTGTGTAAACCATGAGAAACTCTGGGCCACATTAAGAAGCATGGGTATACCAGAACACCTGATCGTTCTCTTGCGTAATCTGTACATTGATCAAGAAGCAACAGTTCGAACGGAACAAGGAGAAACAGAATGGTTTAAAATAAGCAAAGGTGTAAGACAAGGCTGCATACTTTCCCCCTACCTGTTTAATTTATATGCAGAACAAATCATCAGAGAAGCAGGACTGTATGAAGACAACAGAGGTGTGAAGATTGGTGGAAGACTCATCAACAACCTTCGCTATGCTGATGATACCACATTACTGGCTGAAAGTGAAGATGATCTGAAACATTTGCTTCTCACAATCAAAGAACATAGTCTCAAAATGGGCCTGCACCTTAATGTAAAGAAGACAAAGATCATGACAACTGGCATAATCAACAGGTTCATCGTTGAAGGAGAAGAAATTGAAATCGTGAACAACTTTAACCTACTTGGATCAACTATCAATAAAGAAGCAACAAGCAGTCAAGAAATCAGACGACGCATTGCTCTTGGCAGAATGGCTATGAAAGACCTAGATAAGATTCTCAAGAGCAGAGATGTCTCTCTCCATACAAAGATTCGACTTGTTCAAGCCATGGTATTTTCAATAACATCATATGGATGTGAAAGCTGGACAGTGAAAAAGACAGACAGGAAGAAAATTGATGCCTTTGAATTATGGTGCTGGCGGCGAATACTGTGTATACCATGGACTGCCCGAAGAACAAACCAGTCGGTACTAGAAGAGATCAAACCTAAGCTTTCTTTAGAAGCTCAGATGACAAGACTTCGACTTTCATACTTCGGACACATCATGCGAAGAGAGAGATCATTAGAGAAAGACATCATGCTTGGCAAGATAGAAGGTCAACGCAAAAGAGGAAGGCCAGCAATGAGATGGATTGCTACAATAACAGCAGCTACGGGTACCAGTCTGTCAACAATGAGCCGCCTGACTGAAGACCGAACACAATTTAGGATAGCTATCCAGAGGGTCGCCATGAGTCGACTCCGACTCGACGGCACTTAACAACAACAATTTTACCGCAGTGGGAATGTGGTTCTTCTGTTCAAACTGATTTGAATTGTTTATAAGGGTGGGAATAATCATGTACTGGCAATGACCCAGTTTTTATACTATTTCCTTTTTTAATTGGTCTTGTTTTATTTGATTCTTTAATGTGTCAAATATGTGTACATATATAGTCCAAAGCCAATTCACTGGCCACTTTTTTTAGGAGATATTGGACATTAAGGGGTTGAAATGCAAAGGTGCCAATAATGTTGACCATAACTGTAGCTCAAAAGCTTTTGAGAACTGCCTGTTAACCACTATGGCTGCCCGGGTGGTCATATACAAGAACTGCAGTGTTTTCAGGAACCGCCATCAAACCCAAAACATGACATTATCCCAAACAGAAACCTACAATTCACCAGGTCGAAAGCCTTTTCGGTATCAAATATGCTTATGTTTATGCTTATTTGGAACTTAATATACCGCCCATAACAAAAGCATCTAAGCGGTTTACAATAAAACAACAAGCTACTGAGAAATAGAAAGGATCGCCAATAAAATAGACAGGAGAGGAGAGGCAAAGGCTAAAACAAACATCAGACTAGACAGGAGCTAAAAGGCGAGAACAGGACTAGACATCAGCGGTGGGGGGGGGGGGGGGGGAGGGCAAAGGCAGAGCAGAAGAAGTGACGTGTTTTTTTTAATTTAAATTTTTTATTTATCATCTTATACCAACAACTTATGCATTAACATACATATGTACACATGCAAATAAACAACCAAGAATCATCACCAACTTGTGTACATTTCTTTTTGTCATGTCTTTAACAATATTCTTAACTATTCATACATGAATTGTCCATTTCCCCATACTTTTAACCCTTTTAAACCCCATTAAACTGCCCCCTCTATACATACCTATCCCCAGTTTTTGCACACTGCTCTGCATTCAGCTATCTATTAAAGTTCACTCTTCTTTTTGTAACTTATTAGTTTGTTAGTCAACAATTTACACAATACTATCATTTCCCATATTCATACACCACACTTGATTCCCTCCCCTATAGTTATGTGGCCTCCTACGTCCTGCATGTAACAGGCCCAATCTTCTCAGTCCCCTCCTGCGGGTATATTTTTTAACCCTCCTCCCCTATTAATGCCCCCTTAGCCCGTTTATCCTCGCTCCCCTGCCCCCTCCCCCTTATCTCCTACCCCCTCCCCCCATCCCCTACCCTCTCCCCCTCTTGTAAGTATACCAACACTTTCTGCCATACTCTTATCAAACTTTGATCTCTTTTGTTTACATATAGCTGTTAATTTCTCCATTAAATAGATACGGCGTAGCCTATCTTCACAATGTGCCACCTGTGGCGGCTCCTCCTGCTTCCACCTATAGGCTACTTCACATCTGAAGAAGTGAGTTTTTTTTTTTTTAAATACTTTATTTAACAACACCATGTAGCAAGAATAGGCAATACAACAACAAGCAAACTCCCGGAGGGGGAGCAACTCTTATCCCCCCCCAGGAGAACAGAAATAAACACATGAGCGTTGTACAGTTTTCCAGTATTTGAACTCCCCTCCCCCCCACCCCCCTCATTTGACGCATCCATACCAGGAGGACCCGGGCGTCACCATCTACCGTGTGTCCCTTTAGGCACCCAGCCTTCTTAAGGGCCTAGTTGTAACACTTCATTTCTGGTGCGTGAACTCAGGCTCTGCAGGTAGGGGTCCCAAAGTAGCTGAAAGTGGGGCCATCTTTTAACATTGCCCCGGGCGTGTCTAGCTTCCATGAGCAGCATCTGGTGAAAAGCATTGCGCCACGCCCAAAATGAGGGCGCCTGCCGTTCCCGCCAATTTTTCAATATGGGGCCCTTCCCCACCAGACAGGCCTTGCGTACCAGCAGCCTCTCCCATCTACCCTTGGGCTGTGTAAGGCGCAGGAGGTCAAGAAGAACCAAGGAGCTATCCCAACAGATCTGCTGTCCCAAAATGCGCTCCATGAAGGAGCCTATTCGTGCCCAGTACGGCCGAATAAAGCGGCACCCCCACCACATATGCACCAAGTGCGCTAAGGGCTCCGAACACCTGGGGCATCCACCATCCGACATGAGATGGGAGCGGAGGGCTCGTCGAGGAGAGAAATGCACCCTTGTGAGAGCTTTGTACTGCACCTCCCTCCAGCGAGCTCCCACTGCCAGCTCCCCTACCCGCTGCAGGGCCTTTAAGAGTGTACCCGGGCCGATCTCCCTGCCCATCTCTAACCCCCACCCCACCTCCACAGACCGATAATCCGGGGACGGTCGGTAGGGAGCCAAGCGTGCCTTCAACAAACGAATGGACAGTTGAGATCCCCCTCCCAAATCAAAAAATTCTAGGATCTGGGCCGTGCGCTCCGCCCGCAAGTCTGCTGCCGGCAGGGAGGCAATATAATGCGATAGCTGCATATAAGCAAATTGGTGTCCCGTCCCCAGCTCATATTCGGCACAGAGGGACCGGAACTTCTTCGAGCACCCTGACAGGTCAACTACATGACCTATATTTTGAAGGCCTTTCGCCGCCCACGCCTGAAAAGGCGCAGTTTCCATGCCCGGAATAAACAAAGCATTACCCTGAATGGGCAGCCAACTAGATACCCGCCAATTCGTATTCCAGTATGTGTTGAGTTGTCGCCAAGTGCGGCAAACCGGGACAAGAAGCACACTCCCAGTTAGGTGAGCAGGAAAAAGACGGTAATCCAGGTGTAGGAGGGAGAGAACCGCCGCTGGAGCTGCCAATGCCTCCCTCAGCCCCCGAGGGGTATAAACTTCGGTTCCCCCTAACCAGTCACCCAGGTGCCGAGCCTGACAGGCCAGAGCATAGGCCCCCAAGTCAGGGAGTCCCAACCCCCCTCGCCTCCAATTCCCCACCAAGTGGGAATATCGAATACGGGCACGCGTCTCCCCCCACAAGAATCCGCTAATAAGTCCCTCCAACCGTCTCAAGTCCTTTCGCAGAAGCCAAATGGGCAGCGTCTGCAGCCAATATAAGATCCTTGGTAAAATCACCATTTTAATCGCGGCAATCCTCCCAGACAAAGACAATGGGAGAGGACGCCAAGCCTGTATCTGCACCTGGAGGCTTTGACAAATTTTGGAGAGGTTGCTCTCATAAAGTTGGGAGGGCTGACCAGTTAAGACAATAGCCAAATATTTGAAATGATGAGTCGCCCATTTCAGGGGAAAGGGCCCTTGCCAGCTACCCCGCACAGTCCCCATGATATCCAAGGCCTCGGACTTTTCCCGATTAATTTTCAACCCGGCAAATTGACCAAAAAGCTCAATCTCATGCATTAGGCTGAGGAGCGATTCGTGGGGCCGAAGTAAATGCACTAGGAGATCGTCGGCAAACGCCGAGAGTTTAAATCCGGTCTTGCGGATACACACCCCCCGGATTTCCTGTGCGGCCTCCACCCGTCTAATAAACGGGTCTAAGGAGAGAACGAAGAGCAACGGGGAAAGAGGACAGCCCTGCCTAGTCCCCCGATGCAAAGAAAATGTCTCAGAGAGCACTCCATTGCAGCAAATCGCCGCGCGACCGGGTTCCGATACAGACTGCGAACCATAGCGCAGAAAGAGTTCCCCAGCCCATATCGGGGCAACAAGTCCCATAAATAGTGCCAGTCCACTCTATCAAAAGCCTTCTCGGCGTCGAAGCTAATTAACAGAGACGAAAGACCCCGGCCATGGACCCATTCCAGGGAAGCTAGGATCTTCCGCAGGTTGCGAACCGCGTATCTTCCTTTCACAAAGCCCACTTGGGAATCGTGAACCAATTGCCCTAACACCGTCGCCAAACGATCGGCAAGAATTTTAGCTAAGATTTTAAGATCAAAGTTAAGTAGGGATATGGGCCGGTAAGAGGCAGCACTCAGCGGATCTTTTCCGGGTTTCGGGAGCAAGATCATATGGGCCAAGTTACTACCCCAGCGAAATGTACCCTGCTCAGATCTCCTAGTGTGGACCGCCACCAGCAGCGGAGGGACAAAATCAGCCAAGATCTTGTAGAACTCGGCCCCCAGTCCATCTGCCCCAGGTGATTTATAACAACTCGCCTTGGCAATAACTTGTTGCACCTCCTGGACAGAGATCGGTTGATCCAAATGCGACCGCTGCTGGTCTGATAGCTGGGGCAGGTCCAGCCCCTCGAGATAAGTGGAGATTTGCGCCTGCGAACCCGGCTCCGCCGTGTAGAGGTTCTGGAAGAACGAGCGAAAAACCCGCGCTATCTCCGGATTTTCCCTACGGAGGACCCCCTTTTCGTCCTTTAACGCGTGCACCAACGTGGAACCTCTAGAGCCACGTAGACACCGGGCCAGTAGCTTCCCTGGTTTATCCTTATAGCAATAAAGCTGGTATCTATAGTACATGACCGACTTTTTAGCCCGCTGGTGTAGGAGTTCATTTAGCATCGTCTGTAACTCCCAGAGCCGCTTCTTTGCAACAACACTCGGATTGCTCGCCCACCTCCGCCGCTGTACAGTAACTAACCGTTCCAGGTGGATAATACGTTCCGCCATAAGTCTCCGTTTTCGCGCCATATAACCAATTATATCTCCCCGCAGAACCACTTTCGCTGTCTCCCAGACTAACTCAGGATCTGCAGAGTGCCCCTTGTGATCCGCATCAAATTCACACCAACGTCTTTGTAGGAACTGACGAAACTGAGAGTCTCGATAAAGATCTAACGGGAACCGCCACAATCTCGTCGGGAGACGATTCGCGCACCACCGCAATTGGAGCCAGACAAATGCGTGGTCGGAGATTTCCATGGGTCCGATCTGCGCTTCCTCTACCAGGCCAAACAGGCCCTGCGAGGTCAGCAGATAGTCTATTCGCGCGCTGGAATTATGTGCACGAGACTGGTGGGTGTAATCTCTTTCAGCGGGGTGGAGCAGCCTCCACGGGTCCACCAACCCCAACCTATTCCGCAGGCCATTTAGAGCTCGCGCCCCCTGGTACCGCTCCCGGGTCCCCTCTCCCCGAGATGTGTCCATCGCCACCTCCATCACCCCGTTAAAATCCCCCCCCAAGATCAATGGGAGCTCCGGGAGTTGCTCTACCTGGGAGGCCAGTCGAGCATACATATCTCGGTCAAGCACATTGGGACTATAAAGGTTACCCAGGATGAGTGGTCGCCCCTCCAGCAGGCCCTGCAGCAGAAGGAACCGCCCAGTCGGATCCGCTATTTCTTTAGTTACCTCAAAGCGAATCCTCTTGTGCAGCAAAATGGCCACCCCCCCTTTTTTATTCTGGGCAGGCACCCCCCAAACCTGACTCACCCAGGACCTACGCAATTTAGCATGCTCAGCTGCTGTCTGGTGAGTTTCTTGAAGGAAAACCACATCAGCTTTTTGCCTCGCCAAGGCTTGCAGTATCTTTGCTCTTTTACAAGGGCTCCCCAGGCCACAAACATTCCAGGACAGGATCTTCAGTCTGGGTTGATGTCACTCCAATATCTCAGAAAGGTACTCAACCTTAATTCAGGAAGAACCCCCCCAGCCTGGGGCTCCCCCCCCGCCAGCCCTTAGTGGTGCCTTCGATATCCTGGTCCCCCTGGCAGGTTGCATCCCTTTCCCCCCCCTCCCTCCCCCCTTCTCCTCCTCTACTTGCTGCCTCATCTTCTACCTCTATTAGGTAGCGAGCAAGTTTAATGCGTACGGTCTCCTCCGCCCTCGAAGAATGTCCCAGGCAGCCTCTTTCTCCAGTGGCCCACCGGTCCCCGAGAAGGCACCCTCCCTGGTCAGGTCCGCCCATCCCCTTCCTTATACAATAGTAACTAACACACCCTGCTTGTAAGCATTGAATAGTAAATCACCAAGTAGGCGTGGCACCCACTGCAGCTCCGCACTCCCCCAAACGATGCCATCAGCCCCCCCGCCAAAACAACAAAGAACTCAAAACTCCCCAAACCGCCAGGAAGGGGGGCGGATCCAAGCCGCCAACCAATCCCTGCCCCAGCTCTATATAAGCAGCTGACTGGGAGATCTGCGCCCCCGAATGCCGGAGGAGTGCAAGGCCACACAGTAACCAGCCAGTACAACAGCTTAACAAGATAGATACACAGTTGTTACACAGTACATCAACAGTAGCCTAACACATTTTAAAACTACTGGGGGAGAGAGAAAGGCATCTAAATACCGGGAACAATCCAACCCTTATGTGCTCCAACTCCCCCATACCTGACTCTAGGGATCCTCCCGTAGACTCCAATAGCCCGAGGGTAAACCCCCCCTCCCCCCGACACATTCATTCCGCACAAATAGAGTGGGTGAGAAAAGGGGGATAAGGGAAGGAACCCCCACACACTCTCTCAAATAAAACCCCCCGCTGCCCCCATTCATCCCCCTCTCCCAGCTCCCTACCCAGCCCAGTATCACACATTCAGCCCTCTTCTCCGTCCCAAAGCCAGCCCCAGTATTATGAGGCCAAGCCCCCTAGGGGGACCACAGGGACCCGGGGCCGGTTCCGAGCAAACCCAGCTCCCCCTACCCATTGCCCCACCCCCCATTACCTCTGCTCTGGATTCCACTAGGAAGCCCCACAAACCACCTCCCCACACAAACTTCCCCTGCAGAGGGTAGAATTGGGGCCTCATCTAGGTAGGCCCCTCCGCATTTATGATGAAAGGAACAGTCCGAGGCAAGTTCACGGGGATTGCTGATGTGTTGAGGGCCCTCTCGTTCCGCCAGCAAGCTGCGCCACATATCCTTTAGCCTCATCCGCTGAGTCAAAAGTTTTATGTGCTCCCTCGTGGAAAATGTGCAGGCGGGAGGGGTATTGCACGGAGAATTTAATGCGGGCATCAATTAATTGCTGGCAAATAGGAGCATATGCTCTGCGCCGCAGGCTGAGAACAGCGGAGTAGTCTTGTGCCACTCTTATGCGCAAGTTCTCATGCTCCAACACTCCCCTCTTTCTGGCAGCCTGCAAAATAGCCTCCTTCTGGGGAAAATAGAGGAACTTGACCAGCACTATTCTCGGCCGGTTCTCATGAGGTTGTCGGCGTCCCACGCGGTGTGCTCTTTCGATTAGCAGTTTCCCGCCATCTTCCACCCCCTCCAATATCTTAGGGAGCATATCTTCCAGGTAAGACTTCAGGTCTTTATCTGCCACTGAATCCGGTATGCCCATCAGCCGCAGGTTATTGCGGCGTGACCGATTCTCCAGATCGTCAATTTTATCTCCTTGTGACTGCACCTTGGATTTCAGGGTTTCCACTTCCTGAGACAGGGAAGCCAGGCCATCCTCTGTAAGCCCGACACGAGTTTCCACCTCCTGCATGCGGTTGCCCAAAGCCCCAAAAGAAGCGTGCAAACTGTCCATTTTTTCCTGCAGAGTTGTGAATTGCAGGGCTAGGGCATCGGACACTGCCACGGACACCTCCTCCAGGAACGCTGGTGAAGCCGGCGACTTCGGCGATTTTGGCGGGTCCATGGCATCCGCCATTTTAGGTGCTGGGGCTCCTCGCTCCCTCTCCTTCCTCGCGGCCTTAACAGTCACCGCCATTGCCAAAACGGCTCCGCAGCCTCAGAATCTGCCTTGGGTGCCGTTCCCCTACTCGCGGGTTCTCACTGTGTGCTGGAACTGTCCTCAAGCCGGCTTTAATGACCCGATTCGGGGTGGAGGAGACCGGAGCTCAAACGGAAGCCGTCCGCTGAGTTCACCGCATCACGTGCTCTTTCAAGAAGTGAGTTTTTAATCTGGCCTTGAAGGTGTTAAAGGAAGGTTCCAAGTGGAAGGCTGGGGGGAGCAAGTTCCAGAGTCGGGACCAAGAAAATAAAAGGCAGATGAGCGGGTGGATTCCAGATGGGCCTGGAATAGGGATGGGAGGGACATGCGATTAGCGTGAATGGATCTAAGGGAACAGTGGGGGGGGGGGGGTGTGGAGATGAACCAGATCAGTGAGATAGAGTGGAGTACCGGTGTGGATTGATCTATGAATAAAGATAAGAAATTTATACTGAATCCGGAAGGAAATCGGGAACCAGTGCAGACGTATGAGAAGGGGGGTGATGTGATCGGAGCGAGAGGCGTGGGTCAGAATACGGGCAGCTGTGTTTTGAACACTTTGAAGTTTGTGGAGTTGGGTCTGGGGAAGACCGGCCAGGGAGACATTACAGTAGTCCAAACGTGACATGACAAGGGAGAGGAGCAGAGTGGTCATGGTGGGGTGGAGAGAAAAGGGCAGACAGCACGAAGTTGCCTCAGAGTGAAAAAGGAACGCTGGACTACAGATGAGATGTGGTCTTTGAAAGAGAGAGAGGAATCAAGGGTAACACCTAAGTAATGCAAGGACGTAACAATGGGAATAGGGGAGGAGGAAAGCAGAGGGACAAGAGAAGGGGGCAGGGCTGCCTGAAGTGACTAGGAGGGAGTCCCGATCACCCACTTGGTTTGCCTCTATCGAAGTGATCATGTGACACAGATTCAATACCAGATGTCTATCTCTCACAAACCCCACCTAGCTCTCTTAAATCAAGGATGGCATGATAGGTGAAAGATGATTGGCCAATATTTTGGCCAACAATTTATTGTCGCAATTAG
Source organism: Ichthyophis bannanicus (assembly GCA_033557465.1). NCBI lineage: Eukaryota > Metazoa > Chordata > Amphibia > Gymnophiona > Ichthyophiidae > Ichthyophis > Ichthyophis bannanicus. Next base: position 888,153,796 of record CM066031.1, on the reverse strand, counting down.
GAAGCGAGATAGGGCAGTAAGATGCAGCAAGCAATGGGTCCCTACCAGGCTTAGGTAATACTATGATGTCATGTGGATGCTGCTGCAGTTGAATGAGATGTTCAAAGAGCCTCTGCAGGGGGTTCCTTAGGAGTGTTTGGCCCATAGTTACTGCAAAAGGTCATGGGGGTGCCCATCAGCCTCCCTCTGAGAATCAGATAATGGCCTTGTGGGTCAGATACCTGGCACTCCAGTACAAAATCAAGTCCCTTGAGAAATAAAATAGCCACCCCTGCCTGCCATGTGTTGGCTGATGCCCCATATACCTGACCTACCCAACACCATTTTAACTTAGCATGCTCTGTCACCTCCAAGTGGGTCTCCTGTAGCATAGCTATGTCGGCCTTCTGGTTCCGGAGGTGCTTCAACACTTTATATCTCTTTGTGGGGAACCCATCCCACACACATTCCAGGTTAAGCATTGAATGGTGGAGTCACCCATCGCTCCACCACTCAGCACAGATCCCTAGACTTAATAAAACCAACACACTACAGCAAGATCCCCCCAGTACCTCATTAGCTATCTGGATCTACATATCTCAGATATGTCCTGTGCTCTGCCCCCAACCCTCCCACTTCTTCTCTTACACCCCCTGCCCTTCCACACCATCACTCTTACCCTTGTTACCAACCAGTATTATACATATCCAACCGTCCACAGCACTACCCACAAGGTTACCCGGTACCATGCCCACAACCCTGTCTCACCATAACCACCCCCTCTTAGTAGCCTCTGACCAGGCACCTCTGGCTCCTCCTACCCCTCGACCCCTTCCTCTATCTCTCATCCCGCCTCCCTCCTCTGGTTCATGTGTAGGGCCCCACCTTGTTAAAGCAAAGCTCAGCTATACCAAATCCCAGTGACTCCACCACCACCAGACACCCCACCACACAATCAATTCCATTCACAACCACCCCAGTCAAACAGTCGACTCCCAAGAACGGATACACCCTGAGCCTCACAGCACATGCACAGTCGCTCACGCACAACTCTCCATCCACTACATTTAGCCCATAGCACAAACCATGGTCCCTAGGGCCTCAAAGGGTCTGCAGCAGCCATCATGCAACATGTATGACCAGCAACATTAATTCATAGGGACCACCAACCCAACATTCAACACACTCTCACTCCCTCCATCCATACAACAGCACTTGCGCTACTTCCCCACAGCAACTGAATCTAGAAAGCACACATTCCAAACACCCCCCCACCGTTTCTGCACTTCCCTGCATTCACAATACACCACTCCAGCAATCCCCTTCCCAACTCCCCCCCACTACCAACCATGGTCTTACTCCCCAAACCATCTCCTAGGCATTCTGCCACCCTCCGGACACCCTGGTATATGGCAGGACACTTGACCCAGCAATGCAACACTATGGGGGGCTATAGTCATTGTGAAGCAGGAAGCATGTGCCCAGGGAGGCTCCTAGCTGCCAAACCCTTTCAGGACCTTAAAGCCAGGTTAAGCTTCAAAACCCTAGTGATGACATTCAAGGCCATCAAGGGGCTCTCCTCCTCTTCACTATGTGACCTCATCCAACCACCCATACCCAACAGGCTAAGAAGAACCTCAGTAGCCAACATGCTAGTGATACCGAGAGACATGACAAAATGCTCCAAAGCAACATCGAACAGAGCCTTTAGACTATGCGCCCCAAGTCTCTGGAATTCCCTACCACCACACATCAGAGCAATCCCTAACTTGAGCCAGTTCAGGAAGGCCTTAAAACACTTCCTCTTTATCAAATACCTCACTGACTGCCCCGAACCCCAGCCACCAAGTATGATCAATACCCAATAACTCCATCTGACATGTATATAGTTACCTATTCAATGCTACGCATATGTATATAGTTTACCCTGTTTTCCAAGTTACTTGTTCCTGTTCAATGTAATGACCTGACTTTTGTTCATTGTCGGATACCTTTTGTTTTATGTAAACCGCGCTGATCGCAAATAGTGCAGTATATAAGAAATGCAAATAAATAAATAAATAATAAATAAACCTGCGAGCTTCCCATTCAACCCTTCAAACACCCGAAACACTGGAAAGATCAAGGAAGGGAGAGAACCAGGGAGAACACAGCAAACAGCAGAGTCCCACTTCAACATGAGCGGAAGAGCCAGTTGTTGAGGCTTCACTGACAGTCCACCTTGTTGAGCCTGGCATGGAGGCCTCCCTGCCATCAGGCTCCTCTCATGTCACCCATGCCGCCAATCAGGTAACATAATCTCCGTCTATCAAAAGCGCAGTCCAGGCTTGAGCCCTCAAACAGGGGGGGAAAGGCTATAGGTATCAGTCCCATTCAACCCATGGCAGCATACAATACAGTTCAGTTCCAGCTCTCACTTTATAGCATGCCATGCCCAGCATGATCAGCACACATAACAGACTATTCAGAGTGCACTAGTCCCATGCAGCAAGCTACAAGTGTTCTACACAGAAAGCGAGGACCTCCAATAGGTGGGTGAAAGTATGCTGCTGGCCTTGGTGCTATATTGTAACGTGGTCAGGTATATCAGTGCAAATCTCACCCCACATTCCACTAGACGAGTGCAGGCAGTTGCAAATTCTTTCTGCTGTGCTGTAACCACTGCCAAATAATCTTCAAAGAAAAGCAATCGCTGCCCTGGCGGTGCAGCGCTATGGTGGGCCCTAGAGGCTTGGAGCACTTCCTCCTTATGTCGATAATTAAGAACATAAGAACATAAGATATGCCATACTGGGTCAGACCAAGGTCCATCAAGCCCAGTATTCTGTTTCCAACAGTGGCCAATCTAGGTCATATGTACCTAGCAGTTTCCCCAAGGGACACAGGTTCCACAATGCTTGTATTGGTTCAAGCATTGATATCCTGGGTCCCTTCTTAATAATGGTTTATGGACCTTTCCTCCAGGAACTTGTCCAAACCTTTTTTAAACCCAGCTACACTAACAGCCTTTACTACATCCTCCGGTAACAAATTCCAGAGTTTGATTACACGTTGAGTGAAAAAATATTTTCTTTTATTAGTCTTAAATAGTTTACCCTGTAGCTTCATTGCATGTCCCCTAGTCTTTCTATATTCTGATAAGGTAAACAATCGATCTACGTTTACCCGTTCCACTCCGTTCATTAATTTATAGACTTCTATCATATCTCCCCTCAGCCGTCTCTTTTCCAGGTTAAAGAGCCCCAACCTTTTTAGCCTTTCTTCATAGGAGTAGCCTTCCATCCCCTTTACCATTTTGGTGGCTCTTCTCTGAACCTTTTCTAAAATTGCTATATCCTTTTTAAGATATGGCGACCAGAATTGCACACAATATTCAAGGTGCGGTCTCACCATGGAACGATATAGAGGCATTATAATATCTTTTGTTTTATTTTCCATTCCTTTCCTTATCATACCTAGCATTCTATTTGCTCTCTTGGCCGCCGCTGCACACTGGGCCGAGGGTTTTAACATGGTATCCACAAGGACGCCTAAATCTTTTTCTTGGGTGGTGGTTCCTAATGTGGAACCTTGCATCGTGTAACCATAGTTTGGGTTGTTCTTCCCTAGGTGCATAACCTTGCACTTCTCCACATTAAATTTCATCTGCCATTTTGATGCCCAGTCTTCCAATTTATCAAGATCCTCTTGCAATTTTCCACAATCCTCCTGGGTTTTAACAACTTTAAATAGTTTTGTGTCATCAGCAAATTTGATAACCTCACTCGTTATTCCACTTTCCAGGTCATTTATGAATATGTCAAAAAGCAGCGGACCCAGCACAGATCCCTGGGGTACACCACTATTCACCTTTCTCCATTGGGAAAATTGGCCATTTAGCCCTACCCTCTGCTTTCTATCTTTTAACCAGTTCCTGATCCACAGTAGTACACTGCCTCCTATCCCATGACTCTTTAGTTTTGCCAAAAGTCTCTCATGAGGGACCTTGTCAAAGGCTTTCTGAAAGTCCAGATACACAATATCAACCGACTCACCTTTGTCCACCTGTTTATTCACTCCTTCAAAAAAACATAACAGATTAGTAAGACAAGATCTTCCTTGTCTAAAGCCATGTTGGCTGTCTCCCATTAGGTCATGACTATCTATATGCTGAGTAATTTTATTCTTTATGATGGTTTCTACCATTTTTCCCGGTACTGATGTCAGGCTCACCGGTCTGTAGTTTCCCGGATCACCCCTCGAACCCTTTTTAAAAATTGGTGTTACATTGGCGATCCTCCAATCCTCAGGTATTAGAGATGATTTTAATGATAGTTCACAGATTACTGATAGCAGGTCTGCAATCTCAAATTTCAGTTCTTTCAACACCCTTGGATGTATACCATCCGGCCCAGGTGATTTGCTACTCTTCAGTTTATCTAATAGTTGTAGGACATCTTCCCGATGTATCGATATTTCCTTCAATTCTTCCACACCTTTAAATACCACTTCAGTCGTGGGTAACATCCCTACATCTTCCTCAGTAAAGACCGAAGCAAAGAATTCATTCAGTCTCTCCGCTATCGCCTTGTCGCCTCTTAGTGCTCCTTTAACCCCTTTATCATCTAATGGACCAACTGACTCTCTCACGGGTTTTTTGCTACGAATGTACTTGAAAAGGTCTTTATTTCGCGTTTTTGCTTCCGCAGCAAGCTTCTTCTCAAATTCTCTCTTTGCCTGCCTTATCAATGCCTTGCATTTGACTTGCCAGTGCTTGTGCTGTTTCCAGGTTTCATCATTTGGCTCTTTTTTCCATTTCTTGAAAGATGCTTTTTTGGCAACAACAGCCTCTTTGACCTCAGCTTTAAACCATGCTAGCAAATTTTTTGGACTTCCTTCCACTTTTCTTAAAGCGTGGAATACAGCTGGTCTGGGCTTCCAAGATAGTATTTTTCAACAACACCCAAGCTTGATGTACGTCTTTAACCTTTGCAACTGCTCCTTTTAGTTTTTTCTTAACTGTTTTCCTCATTCTATCATAGTCTCCCTTTCGAAAGTTAAAGGGTAGTACTGTGGATTTCCTTACTATCCCTTCTCCACTAATTAAATCAAAGGCGATCATGCTATGATCACTATTGCCAAGTGGCCCCAACACCCTTATCTCTTGCACTACATCTGGTGTTCCACTAAGGACTAGGTCTAATATTGCTTCCCCTCTGGTCGGTTCATGAACCAGCTGCTCCAAGAAGCAGTCATTTATTTCATCTAGGAACTTTATCTCCCTAGCATGTCCTGTTGTGACACTGACCCAGTCGATGCCGGGAATTAAGGAAGCGTACTATGACCACATGGGGCTTGGGCCCATTTTTCCACCGCAGGTCTAGACGGCGAGCATGCTCAGAGCAGAGTTTACCACTGAACCCTTCCAGTTGAAGGTTAAGGGGCAGCCAAGTCTCTAGGTATTCACGAAGTTCATTGTCCACAATATTCTTGGCAATCCCAACAATTCTCAAATTCTTCCTCCTGCCCGTTTTCTAGATGATCGAGCTTTGCCATTACTTTGGTCATTTGATTTTCCAAACCCCTCAGAGCTGCCTGCCCCTTCTCCACCATCCTCCAAGGCAGATATTCTTTGTTCTGCTTGACTGAACTTCTTGCCAAACTCTCCTATGGCTTGTACAACTTGAGATAATTGATCAGATAAAAGTGCAAAACTGCTGTGGTGGACACTTCAGCTGCCAGAGGCTCCGGAGTCTCAGAGCGCAGGTTGGGAGGCGCCACCTGTGCTATCTTGGAGTCCATAGGCTTGCCCTTATATTTGTGTGCTAATTTCACTGCCATGAGGCTCATAATCCTATCCACAACAGGTAGGGAGGCTCGAGGGTGTATTTGAGACCGAGTCAATCAACCAGGGGTGTCATGGAAATCGTGGGTCAATCAATATCTGGTGGGAGCACCAGAGTCAAGAAATTCATGGCATCCCTGTCTCACTACATCACGTGACCGGCACTGAAGTTTAAAGTTAAGTGTCACTGGGCTAATTGCAGCCATTGCAGCTGCTGCATATCCCAGAGAGGGGCGGCAGTGCCAACAATGCATGCTGGAGGGGGGAGAGGGGTGCAAGGAATGAGGTTTGCCTAAGCTGCCTCATCTCCTTGCACCAGCCCTGTCTGTAGCCAGTTGCAGGGGGTGTGGGGGTGGGTCCCTCAGTGGTCATCCCGTAAGGACTGCGCTACATGTAAATATCAACATCTTTGTGATGGAAAAACACATCAGTGAACATTAAGGTCAATATTAGAGAGAGATATAGTGAGGAAGGGAACAAAGGGAGAGTGAAGAAATAGAAAATGGAAATGAGATCCTGAAAAAAGACTTAGAAGAAACCAACAAGCGGAAGTGGTAAACAGAGACCAGGACCAACCCAAATGGAAATATAAAATGATCAGACCACAAAGGTACAAAAGAATGTCAGATTTTACAGAATTAAAATGTCAGTATTTGGAAACATGCATTTCATTTTTTAAAATATTATTTTTAATTGGACGTATAAGATACCAATACCAGTCAAGCACAAGTCACTTAATGAGTTCCAATACACAAAAGCAGCAATACCGAACAAAAACAAGAACTCCGTTTATATCGCACAAAAATATTTCCCAGATATCCATTTTTAAACAATCCCTTAAACATCTTTCCTGCACAATTTTTACCATGCATATAACCGTATTTGTCCATTCTCTTGCACCCTTCCCTTTCCAAACTGTGGTGCTTTCACCTTGAGTCCCATCCTCTCCACATATCTCAGTTCAAACTATTTCCGTTCCCTTTAATGATAAATTGGAAGACTGGGTGTCCAAATGGCAGATGAAATTTAATGCGGACAAGTACAAAGTTATGCACCTGGAAAAGAACAAACTATGGTTACACAATGCAAGGTTCCACATTAGGAAAAGATTTAGGCGTCATCGTGGATAATATGTTGAACAACTCCACCCAGTGTGTAGCAGCGGTCAAGAAAGCAAATAGAATGCTAGGAATCATAAGGAAAAGAATGGAGAATAAAACAAAGGATATTATAATGCCTCTGTATCGTTCCATGGTGCAACTGCACCTTGAGCATTGTGTGCAATTCTGGTCGCTGTATCTTAAAAAGGATAGAGCAGAATTAGAAAAGGTACAGAGAAGAGCCACCAAAATGGTAAAGGAGATGGAAGGATACCCCTATGAGGAGAGGCTTAAAAGGTTAAGAACATAAGATATGCCATACTGGGTCAGACCAAGGTCCAACAAGCCCAGTATTCTGTTTCCAACAGTGGCCAATCTAGGTCATATGTACCTAGCAGTTTTCCCAAGGGACACAGGTTCCACAATGCTTGTATTGGTTCAATCATTGATAACCTGGGTCCCTTCTTAATAATGCTTTATGGACCTTTTCTCCAGGAACTTGTCCAAACCTTTTTTAAACCCAGCTACACTAACAGCCTTTACTACATCCTCCGGTAACAAATTCCAGAGTTTGATTACACGTTGAGTAAAAAAATAATTTTCTTTTATTAGTCTTAAATAGTTTACCCTGTAGCTTCATTGCATGTCCCCTAGTCTTTCTATATTCTGATAAGGTAAACAATTGATCTACGTTTACCTGTTCCACTCAGTTCATTAACTTATAGACTTCTATCATATCTCCCCTCAGCCGTCTCTTTTCCAGGTTAAAGAGCCCTAACCTTTTTAGCCTTTCTTCATAGGAGTATCCTTCCATCCCCTTTACCATTTTGGTGGCTCTTCTCTGAACCTTTTCTAAAATCGCTATATCCTTTTTAAGATACGGCGACCAGAATTGCACACAATATTCAAGGTGCGGTCTCACCATGGAACGATATAGAGGCATTATAATATCTTTTGTTTTATTTTCCATTCCTTTCCTTATCATACCTAGCATTCTATTTGCTCTCTTGGCCGCTGCTGCACACTGGGCCGAGGGTTTTAACATGGTATCCACAATGACGCCTAAATCTTTTTCCTGGGTGGTAGTTCCTAATGTGGAACCTTGCATCGTGTAACCATAGTTTGGGTTGTTCTTCCCTAGGTGCATAACCTTGCACTTGTCCACATTAAATTTCATCTGCCATTTTGATGCCCAGTCTTCCAATTTATCAAGATCCTCTTGAAATGTTCCACAATCCTCTTGGGTTTTAACAACTTTAAATAGTTTTGTGTCATCTGCAAATTTGGTCTTGAAGGACCAGACAGGGGGCCTGTTACTTCTGGAGAGAAATCTGCAACTGTGAGTATATACTTCTGGTAATTTTCAAAAAAGAATTCTTTGTATTAAAGCTACTTAATCTGTGAACCCACTGTTTTTTGTTGGATCAGTTAGGGCCTAGTAACAGCAATTAAAGTTTGCATTTAAAACACAGAGGAGAGCTTTCTGGTTACATTTCATACCCAGCAGAGAGCTTGTAGTTTAAATTTAATAGTCACTCAGTGCCAAGTAACAGCAGAGTACTTTTAGTTTAAATTTAAACACACAGAAGAGAGCTTTCTGGTTAAATTTAGTACCCAGCAGAGAGCTTGTAGTTTAAATTTCATAAGAAGTTAGAGCCTAGCAGCAGCTAAGAGCTATAATTTAAATCAAATCAGAATTAGCTTACCTCAGCAGCACAAGACAGGGTACTGTGTAGCAGCCCTCTTTTAATAAGTGTTATTTCCCTCCCTCCCTCCCTCCCTCTCCACACCCACCCTCCCCTGGGATAATCATAGCTTTATAGGTACTTACACATCTTAAAAGACAGGAGGTGCTTTCAGGTGAAGCTCATTACCCAAATCAGTCATACACTAAGGACCTGAGATTAATTAAGCTTCAGGTGAACAAGGTATATTAACATATTAGGTACAGTTTTATTGGTATAAATACCCATAGCAATCCCTAGTAAGTAAGAACTTAAAGATCTAGACACAAACTTAAAACTAAGATGCAGACAGCAGTCCAGCAGTGGGATGGGGGCTTTCCAGTCTTTTGCATTGAGTGTCACATGTATGATTTTCTCCCAGTTGGTGAGAGGTCTTACGTGTGCACTAGGTGCAAGGAGCTCTTTGCTCTCAGGGAACAAATCCGTTCTCTAGAGGCTAAAGTAGCAGACTTGGAAAACATAAGACAGACAGAAAGGTACATAGACAAGACCTACAGGGATATAGTCCTGAAGTCCCACCTCCAGTCTGGCAGCACCGCTGTTGCCATGGAGGAGAGAGGTCACGTGACAGGAGAGCATCACCCTGGTGTGGCAGGAAGTGATCCTGTAACTAGGACCTGTCCTCCAGGTGATGTAAAACCCTCTCGCACCGAGGAAGTTTCTCCAGGGCCATGTGCCCATGAGGGAAGGGCTAGGACAGCCGTTATAGTTGGTGATTCGATCATTAGGCATGTAGATAGCTGGGTGGCTGGTGGACGTGAGGATCGCTTGGTAACATGCTTGCCTGGTGCGAAGGTAGCGGACCTCACGCGCCACCTAGATAAGGTCTTAGATAGTGCTGGGGAGGAGTCTGCTGTCTTGGTACATGTCGGTACCAATGACATAGGAAAATGTGGTAGGGAGGTTCTGGAGGCAAAATTTAGGCTTTTAGGTAGGAAGTTGAAATCCAGAACTTCCAGGGTAGCATTCTCCGAAATGCTTCCTGTTCCACGCGCAGGACCCAAAAGGCAGGCAGAGCTCCGAAGTCTCAATGCGTGGATGAGACAATGGTGCAGAGATGAGGGTTTTGGATTTGTTAGGAACTGGGGAACATTCTGGGGAAAGGAGGGGCTCTTCCGAAGGGATGGGCTTCACCTTAACCGGGATGGAACCAGGCTGCTGGCATTAACCTTTAAAAAGGAGATAGAGCAGCTTTTAAACTAGATATCAGGGGAAAGCCGACAGTTGCCCAAGAGCGGATGGTTCGGAAGAATGTATCCTTGAAGGATACTACCAAAAAGAGAGAGATTCCACAAAAGAGTAAAGTAGCCCAAATGCCCTCAAGTATGGAGCAGACAGAGCTTAAAGATCCCAATTTACCCATGTCTAACAATAGCCAAATTAACATGAATAAAATACATTCTCTAAAATGCTTGTATGCAAATGCTAGAAGTCTAAAGAATAAGATGGGAGAGTTAGAATATATAGCACTAAATGAAAGCTTAGATATGATTGGAATATCAGAGAAATGGTGGAAGGAGGACAACCAGTGGGACACTGTGATACCTGGGTACAAACTATATCGTAATGATAGAGCTGATCAAATTGGTGGAGGGGTTGCGCTCTATGTTAGAGAGGGCATTGACTCAGAAAGGATTAAAGTTTTGCAGGAAACAAAATCTGCTGTAGAATCTATATGGATTGAAATTCCATATAAAAGGGGGAAGTCAATGGCAGTGGGGGTGTACTATCGAGCACCTGGCCAGAATGACCAAATGGATGATGAAATGCTCAAAGAAATCAGGGAAGCTAACAAAGGTTACAGCACAGTAATAATAATGGGTGATTTCAATTACCCCGGTATCGACTGGGTCAGTGTCACGTCAGGACATGCTAGGGAGATAAAGTTCCTAGATGAAATAAATGACTGCTTCTTGGAGCAGCTGGTTCATGAACCAACCAGAGGGGAAGCCATATTAGACCTAGTCCTTAGTGGAACACCAGATCTAGTGCAAGAGATAAGGGTGTTGGCGCCACTTGGCAATAGTGATCATAGCATGATCGCCTTTGATTTAATTAGTGGAGGAGGGATAGTAAGGAAATCCACAGTACTACCTTTTAACTTTCGAAAGGGAGACTATGATAAAATGAGGAAAACAGTTAAGAAAAAACTAAAAGGAGCAGTTGCGAAGGTTAAAGATGTACATCAAGTTTGGGTGTTGTTGAAAAATACTATCTTGGAAGCCCAGACCAGCTGTATCCCACGCTTTAAAAGAAGTGGAAGGAAGTCCTAAAAACTGCCAGCATGGTTTAAAGGTGAGGTCAGAGAGGCTGTTGTTGCCAAAAAAGCATCTTTCAGGAAATGGAAAAAAGAGCCAAACGACGAAACCTGGAAACAGCACAAACACTGGCAAGTCAAATGCAAGGCATTGATAAGGCAGGCAAAGAGAGAATTTGAGAAGAAGCTTGCTGCGGAAGCAAAAACGCGAAATAAAGACCTTTTCAAGTACATTCGTAGCAAAAAACCTGTGAGAGAGTCAGTTGGTCCATTAGATGATAAAGGGGTTAAAGGAGCACTAAGAGGCGACAAGGCGATAGCGGAGAGACTGAATGAATTCTTTGCTTCGGTCTTTATTGAGGAAGATATAGGGATGTTACCCATGACTGAAGTGGTATTTAAAGGTGCAGAAGAATTGAAGGAAATATCGATACATCGCGAAGATGTCTTACAACTATTAGATAAACTGAAGAGTAGCAAATCACCTGGGCCGGATGGTATACATCCAAGGGTGTTGAAAGAACTGAAATATGAGATTGCAGAACTGCTATCAGTAATCTGTGAACTATCATTAAAATCATCTCTAATACCTGAAGATTGGAGGATCGCCAATGTAACACCAATTTTTAAAAAGGGTTCCAGGGGTGATCCGGGAAACTACAGACCGGTGAGCCTGACGTCAGTACCAGGAAAAATGGTAGAAACCATCATAAAGAATAAAATTACTCAGCATGTAGATAGTCACAACCTAATGAGAGACAGCCAACATGGCTTTAGACAAGGAAGATCTTGTCTTACTAATCTGTTGTTTTTTTGAAGGAGTGAATAAACAGGTGGACAAAGGTGAGTCGGTTGATATTGTGTATCTGGACTTTCAGAAAGCCTTTGACAAGGTCCCTCATCAGAGACTTTTGGCAAAACTAAAGAGTCATGGGATAGGAGGCAGTGTACTATTGTGGATCAGGAACTGGTTAAAAGATAGAAAGCAGAGGGTAGGGCTAAATGGCCAATTTTCCCAATGGAGAAAGGTGTATAGTGGTGTACCCCAGGGATCTGTGCTGGGTCCGCTGCTTTTCGACATATTCATAAATGACCTGGAAAGTGGAATAACGAGTGAGGTTATCAAATTTGCAGATGACACAAAAGGAACCTGGGAACGTTCTAGGGACTCCACTGTCTAATCTTTTCAATGCTTTAGAGTCGGAAGTGGTCCTAGGGGACTGGAGAAAGGCACATGTGGTCCCTTTACACAAAAGCAGACGTAAGGATGACATTGAGAATTACAGGCCGATTAGTCTGACCTCTGTGAAGAGTAAATTAATGGAAACACTGCTGAAACAGAGGATAGTGAGCTTCCTGGAGTCCACCTCCCAGTACCCCCACTCCCCACCTACTTCCCCCCAGGGGCACCATGTGTAGAGATTCATTGCTGCATTATTTGCATAAATTTAGTATACTTTATTTTAAAATGTACATATGCCACCCATCTAAAATCCTAGGTGACTTCCAAACATACACATGCAATTTAGTAAAACAGATGTTACAATAAACCAAAAATAATAAATGAAACATTAAATTTGATTAATGAAAAGCCACTTACACAGCCCCTCCCTATTAGACCATTATAAGTATCTGCACATCAGATTTATTTTGCTATGACCAGAATATTGATGAGGAGGGAAGATATAAAATGAGGTAAAACTAATCCTGGTAGCCATGAATTCAAACATTGGATTGGATTGTGCTTGAGCTGGGAAAGTCTGGAACTCAACAGCGGTGAAGCTGTCAGGTTACTAAACAAAATTAAACTGAGTCGTTCCCTTAAAATTTGAAGTTTCCTTGAATCTGAACTGACAAAAAAATATTTTAAATTTTAGTCTGGTAGCATAAAGAATGCAAAACCACAAATCTCAAAGACAATGCATATTCCAGTTCCCCCCTCCCCAACCAACACCCTACAGTTGACCTCACCAAGAACCCAGAGTACAGGACCCATTGAACAAATCTACTATTCCATAACAGCACTAACTTCCAAAACTCACACAACATGGAGTGTACCCAGAAAACAGGAGCATCAGGAGCAACAGAGATATTGCAGTGGGCCCTAGAACATCTATATTCATATTCAGAAAACTGAACAAGCCAGATTGCTACAGCTCCCTACATAGAAACTGCATTCTAACAGAACATGTAGCCTCTGTCAAACATGTAGAACAGAGATAGATCTTCACCAAGTAGGGAATATAGCAATATGAACTAAAACCAGACATATGTAGTCAATAAATGTTTTTACCCGTTACTCTTAGGTTTACAAGATTTCTTTCCCAAAATTATACTTTATTGCAGAGTGAGTCAAGAAAGAGAACTCTCACACGCAGGCATCTGCATTGTCGCGCTGAACATTATATTAGTTTCTGCCAAGTAACGTGAGTGCAACTAATGTCACCTCAGTGTGTGGTCTTAGTTGCACCAGCAGCTGTTTTGCCACGCTGAAGTGCAGTAACTGAAGGGGGATATAACTGTCTCCCTGCATTTAGCCTATGGCCCCAGGTAATCAACTCTGGAATTAGTTACCAGAGGATCCAGTAAAAGCTGTTGGTGTAGCTGGGTTTAAAAAAGGTTTGGACAAGTTCCTGGAGGAAAGGTCCATGAACTATTATTAAAGAGGACCTGAGAAATCTACTACTTGCCCCGGGACAAGCATTGTGGAACCTGTGTGCCTTTTTGGGAACCTGCCAGGTACTTGTGACCTTGATTGGCCACTGTTGGAAACAGGATACTGGGCTTGATGGACCTTAATCTGACCCAGAATGGCATTTCTTATATTCTTATGTTCATATGTTGCCAGCGCAGAACCTAGGAAATATGCTGCTAAATGTGCCAAACAAGAGGGGCTTAACAGCACCCATGCAGCATCTCCCACTTCTACAAATACAAGGGAAACTTGGTGCCCCAACCCAGCACTTCAGACCCTCTGAAAAACAAGAGGGTCTTTGTGACTCCAACACAACACCTCCCACTCCAATATAAACACCAAGAAGGGCCTGGCACCCCAACATAACTCCTGAAACTGCGCACTGGACCAGCATGGTGTTAACGTAAATATATATTCCGTAAAAAACAAAGGAAATGCAAGATGCTCACACACCAAGGAACTAAAAGAAAAAGTGAGAACCACAGCACAGTTTACAACACCAAATTATAACTCATTTTATTCTATTATAAATTGCATTATGGTTCTCACTTTTTCTTTCTGACTATATATTCTGCATCCACAGAAACCTCTCCCTCGATAATGGGTGCAAAGCAGAAGACATACCCACAGAACTCAATATATTAAAAAAAAATCTGATTGTGGTCATCTCACTAACAACAAACATTCTCCAGTACCAGGCATATTGGGAACTAATATACAACCCTACAAGTCACCTAAGATCTACAAGGCCAAATTTACCATACCATACCAGCATAAACTTCCAAACTCATAGAAGGGGCCTACCCAGAAAAAAGCAGCACTATAAATACTGCAGCGGCCCGAGAACATCTAACACCTATCTGAAAAGCTGAACAAGTCAAATTACTACAGTACAATATAGATCCCTATGTACAGGGCCAGCCCGTCCATTGAGCGAGAATGTTTTTTGCACAGGGCCCCACGTTTCAGGGGGCCCCGCGCAAAAAACATTCTGATTCTAAAGTAAAATTTTAAAAAGAAAAAAAAAGTTGTCTTCTCCGGCTGCCGGGGCCGCCGCGGCAGAATCGAGTGTGGTTAGGACTGGTAATGGGCTGTGGGCTGTTGGGGGGGGGGTTTAGGACTGGTAATGGGCTATGGGGGAGCTAGTACTGGAAATGGGCTGATGGGGGGTTAACACTGGAGGTGGGCTGATGGGGTTAGGACTGGTAATGGGCTGGTGGGATTAGGACTGGGAGTGGGCTATGGGGGACTAGGACTGGTAATGGGTTGGGGGGGTTGCTAGGACTGGAAATGGGCTGGGGATTAAGACTGGAGGTGGGCTGATGGGGTTAGGACTGGTAATGGGCTGTGGGCTGATGGGGGGGTTAGGACTGGCAATGGGCTATGGGGGGCTGACTGGAAATGGGCTGATGGGGGGTTAGGACTGGAAGTGGGCTGATGGGGGGTTAGGACTGGAAGTGGGTTGATGGGGGGGGGCTAGGACTGGAAATGGGCTGATGCAGGGACTAGAAGGGAATGGATGCTGGGTGAGGCTGGAACTAGAAGGGAGCTGATGTTGGGGGAGGATTAGAATGGGATGGGGCTGGGAGAGTAAAATGGAGAGGGGAAAAATATTTTGTGTGGGAGGGATAAAAAATCTACACTTAGCCGGGTATTGGGAGAGTAAGTGGGGATTGAGGATGGAGGGGTAAAATTTGAGTGGATGAAATAGGAATGAGGAAAGAGCAAAAGGAGAAAGATTAGTATGTTAAAGCAGATGTAGAGAGAGAGAATGGAAAAAAAACTAGAAGAGAGAAGAAAGGACAAATGGACAGCAGATGATGGAGAGTTAGCAGAAAACATGAAGAAACCAGAAGAAAGTGGCTGGAGCAATTGCAACTGAAAAAAATGCACAAAAGGTAGAAAGATATCTCTTTATTTTGAATTTATTAACTGGAATATGAAAGCTCTGGGAAATGTGCATCATTAACGTCTGCGCTTTGTTTGGTACAAGAGGAAATTAATTTATAGTTTTATTTCTACAGTGTTGTTGTACATTCCAAGTTTGGCTTTTGGGGTTCCCAGTTTAATTATTGCCTTCCTGTTTCTAAATTGTGATTCCTTGTTTGGTGATGGTCTATGTTCTGCATGTGTAACTGAGCTGAGGTATTCTGTTTATGTAATTCCTATTTGACATTGCCACTTGTTCTCTTTCCCCAGTAGGTCATGTATTGTTGTTCTCTGAAATGTATTGGTTTAATATTTGCAGTGTTGCCTTTTGATAGGTAGCGTATGGTGCTTTGTGAGTCCTGGTAGTGCTGTTAGGATACGGCGGGTTTGCTATGGGTTCTATATGGGCAGTGTTTGTAGTAGTTCCTAATGTGCCTGGCGGTTGGCACTGGATTATAGTAATGTAGAAATCTTTTAGTCTGTCTTTATCCATACACACACTAACTTTTAGTAAACATGTCTCTTAATGAATGTTAGCATTATGCAAATATTTATGCAAATAAGGCCACTTATGCAAATGAGGCCCCGCACCGAGTCTCCGCACATGGCCCCGCACCCCCCTTGGGCCGCCCCTGCCTATGTACAAACTACACCTGGCCTCGGTCACAGACTCAAAACACAGACCCTCACTGAGTACAGAAGAAGTTACCACAACATAAAGTAAAAATAACAATATGTAGATAAAATTAAACTGAAACCCCAAGAAGCCAGACTCCACATGCGGTGCAACACTAGAGAAATAAGAGATGCAGTTCCTCATACTGTGTAAAATATAAAGATAAGATAAAGTCCAATCACTAAATTGAAAATAAAATAATTTTTTCTATCTTTTGTTGTCTGACCATTTTATTCTCTGATCATGCTGGTCCCGATCTGAGGCTTCTGCTTTCCTCTGTCTTCTCTTAGCTTTCTTTCTAGTCTCTAGTCAATCTGCCATTTTTTGTTTCTCCTTTTGTTTTCTTCACTTCCTTCCATCTTTGATACAGATTTTTTTCCTTTCAGCTTTCTTCCATTTATTTCTCTCTCCCCGTCCACCCAGATTTCACTACTCCTTACTATTCAGTTCTCAATCTCCCTCTTTTTTATGCCATCTACCTGCCGCTTTTCAACCTTCACCCCAGTCCTTCCATTCCCCAGCTCTTTTTCCCTGGTCCATTATTCCCCAGTTTTTTTGCTCACTCTCTCTTCCCCTCCATGTCTAAAATCTCTCACCCCCCATCCAGTGTCTCTCTCTCTCTCTCTCTTTCTTTCCCTCCATCCAGTACCTCTGCTCTCTCTTTACTTCCATGTCTGTCCTTTCCCTTCCTATCCCCCCTGCAACCAGCATCTACCCCATCTCCATACCACCCCCTCCCTATTACTCCTATGTCTAGCATCTCTCCGTCTCTTTCTCAACCTATTTATTTTATTATTTATTTATTTATTTTATTTACAGTTTCTTTTATACCGCACTATTCGACATCAGCGCGGTTTACAATGAACAGAAACTACACTTACCAAATATTGATCGGTGCTTACAATGAACAGCTGGGTATACATTAAACAGGTTTACATTCAACAGGTTTCATAAACAGAGGAACATAATAACTATGTACAAAAAGCAACTATGTACAGAACAACTAGGCGCAGCTATATGTTTCTTGATGAGGGAAGAAGCAAGGTGAGATTTATCCCATGTCCATCTTCTCCCCTCTCTCACCTCCATGTTCTGTATCTCCTTCTTCCCTTATTGCCCCATGTCCAGCATCACCCCTCTGTTTCCCCCCCCTCCCCAAGTCTAGCATGTTTCCATAGTCTCACTATAACCTCCTGGCCAACATCCCCATTCCATCCTCCCTCCTTGCTTCTCCCTTTGCTGTACAAGCCGTGACTGCAGCCCTGAGAAACACAGCCTGCCCATAGAAGCAGACGTCAGGAGGGCACTGTTGTTGTCCACCCGCCCCCACTCCCCAGTCTGGATGATCTGCAGAGCGCCGGCAGCCTAGTGGATAGCCTGCCAGTGGGACACGCTGCTCCCACGGCGAGAAGTGAGTAGTGATTGTGAGTAGTGATTGTGGCCTCTCACAGCCTTCTGCCCATAGGAGCAGCGAGTCCTGCAGGCAGGCTTTCCACTAAGCTGCTGGCATTCCTGAATGGGAAGTGGGAGGCGGGCAGCTAGCACCGGCACGCTCCTGATATTGGCGCCTCCCTGCTGCGCTTACCCAGCTTACCGGGTAGCACCGGCCCTGGTCCAGCATTTGTCTTCTTGCTTCGCCCCCCCCACATCCAGCATTTGTCTTTCTGCTCTCCCCCCATGTCCAGCATTTGTCTTACTGCTTCCCCCTCTCCCATTGTCCAGCATTTGTCCTCCTCCACCTCATGTCCTGCCACTGCTGATGCTTCTTGGCAGCCGGAATGCAAAAGCATGGGATTTTCACTGGGGCAGCAGCGGGGAGTTATCACCATTGGCCAAAAACCCCCAAACAATTGAAAATCGTAGGGTTTTCAAGGCTTTGTCGGCATGTAGGTCCCTGCTGGTTCCGTCTCTCCCCCCAATGCAAAAAGCATCATCAGAGGGGGCGGGACCCATCAGGGCCTTACAAGCATACTGTTGCTCTAATTAAAATCACATATTAAATGGCAGAAGATATCCGATTTTTGCCACTGCATATCCGGGCTGCTCAGCCAACAAATGCCACTAACCGGATACCGCAAAGCAATTAAAGTTAGGGCAGGCAAATGGCTGACTATCACCAATAAGCCAGTTAGTGTTGCTGAATATCATGGTGACCTTGTTTTAGTCGTTTAGCAGGCCTGCTAACCGGCTAAAATGCTTTAAATATCCCCCCTTAATCTAATGGCATCTACTTTGAAGAAGCACAATGTTTCTTAACACCACAGCTGAAGCAGGAATATCCTTTTTTGTGTGAAACACAGAAGGAACAGCACATTTTGTGTACCATCTGTAATTCAATACTTTCCATTGCAAATGGAGAGAAATATACTGTCTAAGAGTCTCCGGGTGCCATGAAGCACAGAGGTGCTATCCTGCCGAAGTTCTTGCCACTCAGTAACACATTTTTTCAAGAAGCTGGAACCAAGTGACTAGGAGTTTCAACTGGCATTGTAGGAGGGCAATTTTGCATATCATACACTGAGGCACAATCAAAGTTTTAAGTTTTAAGTCTATGAACTGCTCAAGTAGTCTGCTGAAGAAATTCTGTGATGAAAAACTAACATGCGTGGACAAAGCGTGACACCATCATTACACAGCAATGTTCACTGGCTATTGTTGATGCCCACTCTTGATAGGATCCTGCAACTCTTTCCATCTCTGCATTCATTTTTCTAGCTTATGAAAAGTGCTCTGTGGTTCTACGCTTTCTTTGAGGGTCTCTGTTCAGAGCTGTGGCTTTGTTTTGCTTATGCCCATCTTGTGTTGTTCTCTTACACCACTAAGCTGCTAGAAGGTGACAACCATTGGTCTGTGAAGATGGTCAATATCATGAAAAATCTCACTGAAAAATTACAAACAAAAAGAGATGAAGATTTCATCCCCATGACAGTGAGAGGGCTGCTGCAATCTGAGTAGCAGATTTTTTTACTCTGCACAAAAGAAAAATGCTTACAAGTGTCACACTAACTTTTCATACTTGAATACTGGGAAGGACTATCAAGAGGGACTGCTACTGCTAGGGAAGAAATCTGCAATTCTAAGTATTTACCTGCTGGGATATTCTCTAAATCTTGGGAAAAAGGGAATTCTTTGTGTTAAAGCTGATAGAATCTGTGTATTTTAAAATTCAGTGTTTTTGTTAGGTCAGTTAGGGCATAGTAAAACAAGAGAACTTTCAGTTAAATTAAAGTCAGTTAGGGCATACTATTTCAAGCTAACTTTCAGTTAGTGTTTCTGTCCTTCCGACCCACTCCAGGCATAGTCCTTGATTTATAGCTTTCTAAACCATTTAAGAGGAAGGGAGTGATCTTGTTCACTTTCAGGTTTAACTGATTATCTTAATCAGTACGTTATTAGTCCTTGCAGTTCACCTTGAGGTGAAAACTAAAAGTCCCTTATACATATCGGGCCCAACTTCGTTCTCGACGTTGATCTCCTTTGTATGTCCGGGCTGACCCGGATGTACAAAGGAGATTGCGATTCTGATCTCGCGGGGCACGTCTAGCCCCATGGGATCAGAATCAAACAAGTTTGTATGTGCAGGTAGGGACTGCGATTCAGGGCTTTTAAATGGAGCCGCGGTGCCATGGCACCACGACTCCATTTAGAAACACAGAAACATGATGAGAGAAAAAGACCACATGGCCTATCTAGAATGTCCTTCCATAAGAACAACTACAACAGTCCACTTTTTACCTTTAGAGATCCTCTGTGTTGGTCCCATGCTTTTTTGAATTCAGTTACTGTCCTCATCTCTACTACCTCCACTGGGAGACTACTCCAAGGATCCACTACTCTTTCCGTAAAGAAATATTTCCACATATCACTCCTGAATCTATCTCCCTTCACCCTCATCCCATGTCCCCTCGTAGCAGAACTTGCTTTTAATTGAAAGAGGCTCTCTCCCTGAACATTTATGCCACGGAGGTATTTAAACATCTCAATCATATCACCTCTATCCCGCCTTTCCTCTAAGGTGTACATATTAAGATCCTTAAGTCTGTCCTCATATGCTTTATAATGAAGCCCACTAATCATTTTAGTAGCCACCCTCTGCACCGACTCCATCCTGTTCACATCCTTTTGAAGGTGCGGTATCCAGAATTGCACACCATACTCCAAATGAGGTCGCACCAAAGACTTATACAGAGGCATTATCACCTCCTTTTTTCTGCTAGCCATTCCTCTCCGTATGCACCCAAGCATCCTTCTAGCTTTTGCCATCGCCTTTTCTACCTGTTTAGCTACTTTAAGATCATCAGACACAACCACGCCTAGGTCCCGCTCTTCTTTAGTGGACAAAAGTACTTCACCTCCTATACTGTATTGCTCCCTTGGATTGCTGCAGCCCAAATGCATGACCTTACATTTTTTAACATTAAATCCCAGCTGCCACATTCTAGACCATTCTTCAAGCTTAGCTAGATCCCTCCTCATGTTATCTACACCTTCCTGGGCGTCTACTCTATTGCAGATTTTGGTATCATCTGCAAAGGGGCAAACCTTACCCGACAGCCCTTCCGCTATATCACTAACAAAGATGTTAAAAAGAATTGGACCAAGGACAGATCCCTGGGGCACACCACTGGTAACATCCTTCTCCTCAGAGTGAGCTTCATTTACTTGTACTCTTTGTCGCCTCCCACCCAACCAATTTCTAACCCAAGTAGTAACTTTAGGGTCCATCCCTAGGGTGCTCAGTTTGTTTATAAGATGCCTGTGAGGAACAGTGTCAAAGGCTTTACTGAAATCTAAATACACCACATCTAGAGCTCTCCCTCGGTCCAACTCCCTGGTCACCCAGTCAAAGAAATCAATCAGATCAATCAATCAGATCAATGCAATTCTACAAGGCCTTCCAAAAAAAACCCTAAGCATACTCCAGTTGGCACAGAACGTCGCAGCCAGAATCATCACTAAAACAGGTGTGGCAGAGCACATCACACCTGTGCTAATTGAACTTCACTGGCTCCCCATCATAGCTCGTATAAAATACAAAACCCTAGTGACCACATTTAAAATCATCCACAACCTGGCACCAACTTTCCTCTCTAACCTAATCAACTTACAACCTGCTAACAGAAATAGGAGAACCACCACCATAAACAACCTGCAGGTACCAATAAGTATAAGATCAGTTAAAATAGCCACAAGCAACAGGGCATACTCCTACACTGCCCCTTCACTTTGGAACCAACTCCCGACTGAGTTGCGCTCAACCAATGACCTTATGGTCTTCAGAAAAAAACTGAAGACATACTTATTTCAACAAGCCTACAATGTGTCTTGAACATCAATACATTCTTAGCATCAGCTGCTTCACCAAAATGTAGCCAATGCTAAAATGTATTTATACCCCAAAAATGAAACAAGTGTAAAATTGTACATATGTAAATCTCTCTCTCTCCCCCCCCCCCCTAACTGTGTGTTGTGCTTATCCTATGAATCAAACTGTATACATTATTGAAAATGACTGGCTTTGTACTGATAACCATCATCAATCAATCAATGTGTGCCTTCGAGTCAGTCCTGACTCCTGGCAACCCAGAAGCTCCTGGGTTTTCTTGGCAGTGTCACCGGAAGTAGATTGCCAGGCCTTTCTTCCGAGGCAATGGAGGGTTAAGTGACTTGCCATATAACCTTGTAAATCACACTGTAATTTCTTGAAATTTGTCATTGATCAGACACTCCTTTTTACTTAATCAAACCGCTCCTGATCGCTGGAAGTAGCGGTATACAAATATATGCTAAATAAATAAAATAAATAAGATTTGTCTGACAAGACCTGCCTCTGGTGAATCCATGCTGCCTCGGATCCTGTAATCCGCTGGACTCCAGAAACCTCACTATTTTCTCTTTCAGCAGCGTTTCCAATAATTTACTCACCACCGAAGTTAAACTAACCGGCCTGTAGTTTTCAACCACATCCTTACTTCCGCTTTTGTGTAAAGGCACCACATGAGCCTCTCTCCAGTCCTTTAGCACCACTCCTGACTCCAACAAGGCATTGAAAAGATCAGTCAGTGGAGTTGCTAGAACGTCCCCAAGTTCCCTCAGTATTCTAGAGTGTATCCCATCCGGTCCCATCGCTTTGTCTACTTTAAGTTGAGCTAGTTTCTCACGAACACAGTCTTCTGAAAATTGTTCAAGATGTCCCTCACTTCTGTTCTTATTTGTGGGTGTTTTCTGAGGTCCTGCTCCTGGTTCTTCATCTGTGAACACAGAACAAAAATATTTGTTAAGCAATTCCGCTTTATCCTTATCAGCTTCTACATATTCCCCCCCTGCACCCTTGAGTCTGACAATACCACTTTTGCCCTTCCTCTTCTCACTAATATATCTGAAAAATGTCTTATCCCCCATTTTATTGCATTGGCTATTTCCTCCTCCTTTTGAATCTTTGCCTTCTTGACTACTTTGCTAGCTTCTCTAAGTTTTTCCAAATACAGATGCCTGTCTTCCTCTCTCTGTGATCTCTTGTATTTCATGAAGGCCTCCCTCTTTTTCTTCACTTTTTCAGCTACTTCCTTCGAAAACCATAGCGGTCTCCTTTTCCTTTTGCCTTTATTTACCATTTTAACAAAAAGGTTGGTTGCCCTTAAAATACCCCTTTCAGTTTTGCCCACTGTTTTTCTACATCCCCCAGCTGTTCCCATCCCACTAATGACTCCCTGAGGTATTGGCCCATCTTTGCAAAGTTAGTCTTCCTAAAGTCTAAGATCCTCACCTTGGAATGGATTCTAATGGATTAAAAGCCATGATGCCGGCCGCTGCTACAAAAGTTAATTTCCCACAGCCCAACCCCCGATCCGGCCTCCTAAGGCCAGTGTTGGGCTGTGGGGAATTAACTTTGCCCCCCCAGCTCCTTCCACGCCCCGATGCAGACAAAAAGAAACATCCAGGGACATTTTGCCGACCCTGGACATACAGGACAGACATCAGAATCGGCCCTGTACATCCAGGGCTGGCGACTGCCCACTGCCCGCCCATTCCCCACCCCCGTACAACTTCCCTGGCACAACCGGCAGGAAAGTTATACAGGGGCAGGAGCCGGCATGATTAGCAGGGATGGATGTCCTGTTGGGACATCCATCCCCGCTATTTGTGCCTCAGTGACCCCCATTAGGTCTAATCTAATTTAATCTAACATAGACTTACAGTATATGCCGCTACGGTCCCCATCAGAGTGGTTTGGGGCAGTTTATGACAAGAATGAACACTGAGCAAAAATGCTAAAACACATTAATTAGAATCAAACAGCCAGGTTTTAAATTTTTTTGAAAATGCAAGAGAAAAATATTTTTTTAACTTAATTGGTAGTTCACCCCAATTGTATTGGTTGAAGTATCCCTATTCCCCTAGCAACTTTAAACAACTGAAGAACTTTAAATAGCTAAAATAAATCTTTAAATGTCATGATGCAGACAGCAGTCCAGCAGAGAGATGGGGGCTATCTAATCTTTTGCACTGAGTGTTACATGTATGATTTTCTCCCAGTTGACGAGAGGTCTTGTGGTACACTAGGTGCAATGAGCTCTTTGCTCTCAGGGAACGAATCCAATTTCTGGAGGCTAGAGTAGCAGACTTGGAGCAGCAGAGGAAGACAGAGAGTTATATAGATGAGATCTACAGGGATGTTGTAGAGAAGTCCCACCTCCAGTCTGGCAGTCTTTCTGCTGCAATGGAGGAGAGATCATTTGGAAGGAAAACATCACCTTTCATTTCATTTCATTTATTTAAGATTTGATAAACCACTTAATGTGGGTACAGCAAAGTGGTTTACAATAGAAGTCCACTGAGGGAGGCAGGAAGTGATCTTAAAGCCAGGACCTGTCCTGCAAGTGATGTAATCCCCCTTGCACCGAGGACATGTCTCCAGGGTGTCACTCACCCAGCTTCCCCCTCTAGGGTAATATAGATAGTTGCCTAGAAGGGTTGGCAGGTGGGACCACAGTATTTATATGGACCTTGAAACGCTGTAACCTGGTATCCGTGTAGTTGTGAGGCCAAGTGAATCACAGCCAAGGTTAAAGGGGTTAACAATAAGTTTATTGTCGCACAGGAATTTTCATACACCAACTTCCCCAAACACAGAAATAAGATGTTGGTGCTGGTTGTGCCAAATAAAGAAAGAACGATAACAAAGTCCTCCTGATGCTTCTCAGGCAATTACTTCAAACAAACATATCTTCTCAAACTTCTTTCCAGGTTTTAAATACAAGTGCTTTTCCTCAGACTAAGCACTGCTTCTGGTACTAGGTCCAAACATAGGAAACTTCACAGCCTTGTGTTTAGTTTCACAGCTGCACAAAGAGTGTTGAGTTTCCAGTCAGGCAGAACGCTGCCTTTCTTCATATAAAACTCAAGTAAAACAATCAGGCTCTCTCAGCACTTGTTACTAGAGATACTTTTACAGCTTTCACTCTTTCTGGCAAAAACCACAGTCCACATCAGAATAACTATCCTCTGATAAAGGTGCTTCAGTTTGCATCGGCTCCACTTCAGCATCTGATATGTCCTTATATTTAGGTTTAGATAAGTCCACAGACTTCCACTGCTCTATAAGTGCATTAAGCTGCTTCCACTTAGTTTCATTCAACCTTCTGGGTACATGCAAGGATTTAGCATTACCAGCACTCTTAAACACAGTATTAAAAGGGCTCACCTTTCTCCTGGCATGACTAAGATTCTCTCTTTGGTTATGAGGTAAACATTTGTCTTGGTACTGCCTCCCTGGCTCCTGTGTAGCAAGTTGCTCCGCAAGGTCTGACCCCCACGTTCTGCTCCGTAGCCTGCAATTAGCTGTCTGTTTAGAATCAGCTGGGCTGAACTCAGAACTGGAGCTCCTGACACGCTGTCTGCCTTGGGAATATCTTTGCAGTTTAACAAATGGCAATTTCCTTCTGCCCAACCTCCCACGTGTGACTGTAGCTTCCAAGGAAGATTCTAGAGAGGTACTTCTATCTCTTCTGGGCAAGGTTTTAAAACTCTTCTCCCCAGGTTTAAAGTGACCTCTACTCTGTTTCTCCTCTTTGCTTGACTTGGGGTAGTTCCTACCTGGAAGCTTTTCCAGACGCCTCTCCAGAGTTCTCTCTGACTCTCTGCAATCTGGCTGGCACCTCTCCAAGCCCCTTAGGCTATCCTGGTAATGGCTGCCTCTTTTCCTGCTTCTTCCGGTCCTCAGCTTTCTGGCTTGATCCCACTCAATATCTGAGTTTCCTCCAGAAGCTGAACCTTGAACTCCCCTCGTCCTTCCAGTCTCAGTCTCACTTTCAGTTTCCTTCTCAGCAGCTGCTCCTCTACTAACTGCTCCTTCCTGATTAAGAGGACGGGGCTGCCCTATCAGCTTTGACTCCGCCCCTCTCTCTCCCACGTCAGCTCCCTGGGTTATCCTGGAGCTGGGGCGTGGCTCTCTTTGTGTTCTCTTGTGCAGAGAATCTTTCTGGGCTACAACTTTAACCCTTTCTTGACCTGCTTTATTGACAGCTTCTACTGAAAAGAACTGCTTTAAAGCCTTATTTCTAGGTTTTAAACCCTCTGCCTTGTCACAAGGGCCATGTGCCCATGAAGGAAGGGTTAGAACAGCCATTATAGTTGACGATTTGATCATTAGGCATGTAGATAGCTGGATGGCTGTTGGATGTGAGGATCTTCTGGTAACAGGCCTGCCTGGTGTGAAGGCAGCAGACCTCATGCACCATGTAGATAAGGTTTTAGATAGTGCTGGCAAGGAGTCAGCTGTCTTGGTACATGTTGGTACCAATGACTTAGGAATGTGTGGGAGGGACGTTCTGAAAGCTAAATTTAGACTTTTATGTAGAAAGTTGAAATCAGAACTTCCAGGGTAGCATTCTCAGAAATACCTCCCATTCCATGCGCAGGACCCAAGAGGCAGGCAGAGCTCTGGAGTCTCAATGCGTGGATGAGACAATGGTGCAAGAAGAGGGCTGTGGATTTGTTAGGAACTAGGCAACATTCTGTGAAAGGAGGGGGGTTCCAAAAAGAAGGGCTCCACCTTAACCAGGGTGGAACCAGACTACCGGCATTAACCTTTAAAAAGGAGATGGAGCAGCTTTAAATTAGAAAATGGGGAAAAACTGACAGTCATCCAAGAGCACATGGTTTGGAATGATTTTATTTATTTATTTAGTTGTATTTATATACTGCTTTTCATGGAGGTCAAAGCAGTTTACAAGGAAGTTGGTTTTACAACTAACACTTACATCGAAAACAGGTAACTTTGTATAAAGAAAGGAACAGTGGTTAACTTAAATTAACTATGTACCGGTTGATAAACTATTTACGAGGGTTATTTTTAAAGTAAGATCCGATTGGCTGTAGTTTTGTAAATTTTTTCCCCCTGTAGAAACAAGCATGCGTGCTGGCTCCCGGCATGCCTTGTGCAAAAGCAGATGCCATTTGCAGTCGTAGCGTCACTTTGTACGGTTTATACTGAGACGTTAAAATGTTTAAGACAATTGAGCGGCCCTCTAACTGTGAAATACGGTCTGTGATTCAGTTTTTGAAAGCAAGGACCGTGTCATCAGCGGACATTCATCGCCAGATATGTGAGGTGTATGGCCCCAATGTGATGAGTGACAGCAAAGTGCATAAATGGGTGAGATTGTTCAAGGACGGGAGGGACAATGTCCATGATGAACCACGATAGGGTCGACCTTCAGTAATCACAGAAGATTTGGTGCTCACAGTTGACGCAAAAATTCATGAAGAACGGCGATTCACGATTTCCACTTTGTCACTGAAATTTCCACAAGTTTCAAGGTCAGTGCTATACAAAATCATTTCTGAAAAATTGCAATTCAGAAAACTGTGCTCGCGATGGGTCCCAGGTTGCTTTCCGAGGAACACAGTTGCCATAATCTTACGTGTTGAGATTGTCTATTTGGCTTTCACTTTGACTGGAGATGACGTGTGTCTCCATTCCATCGACTGCTGCTTTGATTCTGGAGTCATGTGAGAAACCCATGTCTTGTCCCCTGTGACAATGTGGTCCAAAAGTTCATCTCCTTCCTCACTGTATCGGATCAAAAATGTCAAAGCACTAGCCATTCTCCTTTTTTGGTGTTCCTCAGAAAGCAGCCTGGGAACCCATCGTGAGCACAGTTTGTCTTGCCCATCCTTGAACAATCTCACCCATTTACGCACTTTGCTGTCACTCATCACATTGGGGCCGTACACCTCACATATCTGGTGATGAATGTCCGCTGATGACACGGTCCTTGCTGTCAAAAACCGAATCACAGACCGTATTTCACAGTTGGAGGGCCGCTCAATTGTCTTAAACATTTTAACGTCTCAGTATAAACCGTACAAAGTGATGCTACAACTGCAAATGGCATCTGCTTTTGCACAAGGCATGCTGGGAGCCAGCACGCATGCTTGCTTCTACATGGGGAAAAAATTTACAAAGCTACAGCCAATCGGACCTTACTTTAAAAATAACCCTCGTACATATGCTTGTAATGATATATCTTTGAAGGATATTAGCAAAACAGGGAAGTTAGGACATCCTGTTAGAGAGATTCAAATAAAGGTAAAAGTAACCCAGGTGCTTTTAAGTAAAAAGCAGACTGAGTTGAAAGATTCCAAATTACCCCTGTTATCCAATAGCCAGACTGTCATATGAACAAACTCTGAAATATCTGTATGCAAATTCTAAAAGTCTAAAAAATAAGATGGGAGAGTTAGAATATATAGCACTGAATGAAAGGTTAGATATAATTGTCATCTCAGAGAACTGGTGGAAGGAGGATAACCAATGGAATACTGTGATACCAGGCTATAAACTATATCACAATGATAGGGTAGATCACATAAGTGGAAGGATGGCACCAGGCCCGTACCTAGCCCTATGCGAGCGGTGCAGCCGCACAGGGTGCAAAGGCTTAAGGGGCGCATTTTAGCTGTCTGCTGTTGCACGCTGCCACCACATTTTCTTCTCTCAGCGGCGGCAGGCAATGGAAGACAGCTAAAATGTGCCCCTTAAGCCTTCTCGCTAGCATGCTAAGCTTAGCATGTCGGCGACTTACACATCGGGCGTGCCTCTTCTCTCCCGCCGCGGGGGGGGGGGGGGTGCGCGCCCGATGTGCAAGTCACACAGGGCGCGATTTACACTTGGTACGGCCCTGGATGGTACTATATGTTAAAGAAGGCACTGAGTCAAACAGGATTAAGATTTTGCAGGAAACAAAATACGCAGTAGAATCTTTATTCCATGTAAAAAGGGAAGGGAAAGGCAGTGGGGGTGTACTACCACCCGCCTGGCCAGAATGAACAGATGATGAAATGTTAAAAGAAATTAGGGAAGCTTGCAAAGTTTATAACACAGTAATAATGGGAGATTTCCATTACCCCAGTATTGATCAAGTCAATGTTACATTAGGTCAAGCTAGAGAGAGAAAGTTTCTAAATGGAGCAGCTGGTTTAGGAACGGACCCAAGGAGAAGCTATTTCAGACCTAGTCCTTAGTGAAACGCAGGATCTAGTGTGAGAGGTAATGATGATGGGGTCGCTTGGTAATAGCGATCATAACATGATCACATTTGATTTAACATATGGAGGGAGGATAACAAGGAAAGCCACTGCGCTTGCATTTAACTTTCAAAAAGGAGACTACGATAAAATGAGAAAAATGGTTAAGAAAAAACTAAAAGGAGCAACCGCAGTGTTAAGAGTTTACATCAGGCTTGGGCGTTATTTAAATATACTGTCTTGGAAACCCAGACCACATGCATTCCATGCATTAAGAAAGGTGGAAGGAGGGAGGTATTTCCTTCAGCTGTGCAGGTGCGGAAGGCACAGGCTATACCCTGGACAGCCCCAACACCAGCAGGGGCCTGGATAAAAGCTGCCGGAGTTCCTGTGCTTACCTGGAAGTGTTTCCATCAGCTGTGCAGGTGCAGAAGGCACAGGCTGTTCCCCGGACAGCCCTGACGCTAGTGGGGGGGCCTGGATAAATCTTTGTGGCTCCTAGGCGTGCGGCCTTGGCGTGTCCAAAGGGGCATGTAACAAGGGACATGTTTTGCCCCTTGTGAGCCCCGTTGGAGCCTTGTGCGGAATTTGTGCTTGCCCTGTGATTCCGGAGCTTACATGGAGAAACAAAGAAAGAAAATTTATACAACAGCGCCTATAACTGGACCGATGGACAAGCACCTGATAGCGAAAGGAGAGAGACGGATCCTCTTGAAGGTACTGATTTCTTGACTATCCAGGATTCCGGGGCGTCTTTGAGCTCATAAGACCATACCCCACCTCCTCCCTGGGGTTTTGATGTCACACGATCTGACAGACAGCGTTAGCCCTTTGCAACAGAGCACTCCTTCTTCTACTAGTGAGTCTTATAATGCGGTGTTATGCTTGCCTATATCGGACGTCATCAGTGAGATACCTCATTCTAAGGTGTCCCTTGCTGATATCTGGAAAGTGATGACTTGAACTATGCAGACACTGGTCTCAACTATTTCTCGGCTTTGTATATTCTCTCAGGGGATGGTTACAAAACTGAGCAAAGTTGAGGAACAGGTGATTTCATTAGGCGATCAGGTACTTAAGTGTGAACAGACTTGCTCTTCTCTTCAGTCCATACATGCTGCAGCTATTAAAGATAGTCTTGTTACTCACAGAAGACTTGAGACGTTTGAGAATTTCCACAGAGCCAAAAACATACGTTTTTTTAATTTTCCTATTTTGCAGTTATTTCCTCCTAATGTGTTGCTATGGAAATATTTCAAGGAGGCCTTAATTGATAATGTTTTCAAAAATTTACTATCTCTGGGGAGTCTACTGATGGCTGTGATATTTTGCAACCTACTACAGATTATAACTTGACACAGTTTTTGGAGGACTCCCATGACACCATACCTACTAGGGCTACGTTGGTTGTTACATTTATCTCTGAGCAGGATAAGATTTCTGTATTTAGAAGTTATTTTAAAAATAAGGCTTCAGTGTTTTGTGGGGTTAAGATTCAACTTTTTACAGATCTTTCCAAAACCGCTCAACTCAGGCGGAAGGCCTTTCTGGCTCTTAAGACGAGGGTGTTGGCTTCCTTTTTTTTGTGTGATATCATAGAAACATAGAAACATAGAAATATGACGACAGAAAAAGACCACATGGCCTATCTAGTCTGTCCTTCCATAACAACTACAACAGTCCACTTTTTGCCTTTAGAGATCCTCTGTGTTGGTCCCATGCTTTCTTGAATTCAGTTACTGTCCTCATCTCTACCACCTCCACTGGGAGACTATTCCACGGATCCACTACTCTTTCCGTAAAGAAATATTTCCGCATATCACTCCTGAATCTATCTCCCTTCACCCTCATCCCATGTCCCCTCGTAGCAGAACTTGCTTTCATGTAAATGTTTGGTTACATTTCAGGGCTCTAGATATATTTTAATGGATTCTTCTCATTTGGAAACTTTCTTGGCTGACAGAGAGAAGCAGGATAATCTTTTTTTTTTTTTGGGGGGGGGGGGTTAAGGATAAACTGGGTTGAATTGAGTGAAGCTGTTTTGTTTTGGGGACTTGGTTCCCCTTGTTTTTCTAATGTAATTTTATTGTTTGCTGCAACAATGTTATAGCTGTGTATATCTAACCCATAGGATATTTGTGTTAAAACTTAGCTACTTTTTCCTGACATAGATTAATCAGCACCCTGTGGTAATTTTCATGACAAGATAAAACAAAATTGTGAATATATTGTGTTACGTAACGTGTCAACAATGGCTCCCCCTAGTTATGCTATGCTCTTATGCCTTTGTATGATGATGTCCATATGTGCTACCAATCCAATCTTGCATTACTACCCACTTCTCTTTTATAGTCCGATATATACTTATTACCCCGTGTATAACCCTGTGGCAGCACCAACCGTAATACTACCCAACCTCCTCCCTATATCCATAAACATGAGCCCATAATCAAACCTAGGCCCAAACACGGGCCCCACCAGGGGCTCACGACCGCAATGCAAGGCAAAACCTAAAAAGCTACAACGGAGAAGCAAACCTACAACAAACATGCAAGGCAGTAACCCCCATCCAGACAACTCCCCGCACACTCCAGTCTCCTTCATGCTTCTCAACGCCAGGTCAATCAGAAACAAGACCCACATCATACACGATATCATCACAGATGCAAAACCTGACATCCTATGCATCACTGAAACATGGATCACCGATACGGACTCTGCTATCATCAACCAAATTACCAATCCTGGCTACGAAATCTATAACTGTCCCCGATCAAACAAGAGAGGTGGAGGGGTCCTCATCATCGCCAAGGCCTCCTACCTCCTAACAAACACATCCCAAAGTTTAAATGACGACATGGACTTTCTCAGAGTGGAAAATAGAACCACATCCATCTGTCTGATCTACAGACCCCCCTCATCACCACACGAATGCCTAGCCACTGTCCTTGAACTTATCAGCACCACCTCAATCAAAAAGCAACAGATCATTCTAGGAGACCTAAACCTTGCATCAGCCTCAACAGTACAAGCAAAAAACTTCCTAGAAGCTATGGAACACCTTGGATATGAACAAATAATACACGACGCTACACATACCAAAGGAAACACTCTGGATATGGTGTTTCTGCCCTCCAAACGTCAGGAACTAAACCAAACCAAACTGCAAATAACTCAGGTACCATGGTCTGACCATCACCAAATAGAATTCTCTTTACACCTCCCCATTGCCCCAGACCGTTCTCAACCCAACCCTGCGGCAAACCTACGGAGGAGTTTCCAAAAATTCGATAAAGAAGCCTTAGCAACATCCATAATGTCGCACATAACCCTGGAACACTCGGACCTCGAGAAATTAGTGATGCAATGGAATACAGGAATCGAAGCAACCTCGCAACCATCACTAAAACCACCAGCCAAACCATCCTATACCAAAACCGAACCGTGGTATACCCATACCCTAAGAAGGCTGAAAAAAGACCTGCGTAACCAAGAACGAAGGTGGAGAAAAACCAAAACTGAGGAACATAGAAGTGAATACCTTAAACTCCTTACAACATACAAGCACGAAATCAACCAGGCGAAAAAACCCCACCACATCAGCACACTCAATAAAGCCCTCAACAGACCTCGAGAACTTTTTGAACTGGTCAAATCTCTCACCAAGACATCCCAACCAACAAACCAAAACGGTACAATGACAGCCCAAACTCTAGCTGTCCATTATGCCAGCAAGCTTAACCCACCAGACAACAAGCTAATACTGCAAACGCCTGCACACCTCACCCAAGGGATGGCTACAATCAACACCCAGCAAAAAACACTCACATCAAACAGTGCAAACCAGTACCAAGAGTGGGACACCTTCCGAAGCATAGACGACAGACAAATCATCAACATAATTACCAACTTAAACACCACAACTTCCCCCCTCGATCCCTGCCCAGCAGCCTGGATTAAGGCGGTGAAACAGGATGCAGCTAAGTATATCACCCATATAGTAAACCAATCTTTACTTCAAGGGATCATGCTAGCACGACTCAAGCAATCTCTCATACGACCCATCCTAAAAAAAAAAAAACTCTTAACGAGAGCGACCCTACCTCCTACCGTCCGATATCCAGCATACCCTTCTTAGCCAAGATTATCGAAAAGGCTGTCCAGCAACAGCTGCAGGACCACATTGATGTTAACAATGCCCTAGATGATGATCATCAATATGGCTTCCGCCAACATCATGGAGTGGAAACTCTCCTACTAGCCCTAATGGACAAACTACACAAGGGTCTTGAAAACAAAAGCAAAATGTACATGCTCATTTTTATAGACATATCAGCTGCCTATGATTCAGTGCATCATGCAACGCTCCTGGACAGACTTGCCTCCATAGGCATATCGGGGACCCCCCTGAAATGGTTCGCATCTTACATAAATAACAGAATGCAGCAAGTCCAATTCAACAACGCAAAGGCCTCTGCTTTCCCTCAAACTCAAGGTATACCACAAGGCTCTGCCTTATCTTCACTTCTGTTCAACCTATATCTACGACCTATTTGTGAAATCCTACAGGACCACAACATCAGTTACCATATCTATGCAGACGACTTGATGCTTTACACTCATCTCGACATAAACAACCCCAACCTCAATCAACTCGAAAAATGCCTAAGTGAACTACAACACTGGCTACAACAGAATAATATGTCAATGAACCATAAAAAAACAGAAGTGATGTGCATTTCCAGAAAACCTGACTTTAACCCACCACCAACGGTCACCATGAACAATAATGTCTATACCACAAAGCCTGAAATAAAATACCTAGGCGTGATGCTGGACAGTAACTTAAGGAAAATCATTTTTATTGATTTTACATGAACCAACAAAGAGGAAAACAGCACACTGTAAATACAATAAAATACAATAAACAATAGGCTGCACTGCAATAACAGCCCCCAAGCATAAGCACAGTTACTCCCCAAGGACAAAGGGGGGGGACAGAGCTAAACAGCTACTAACCTATATAGGCCACAACAACTCTACATAGAGCGGCCAAAATCTTGTCTCGTTGGAGGCCGAGACAGCTTCCCCCCCTGGTTCAACGTAACAGCATCCCCCACCCTATCCTCCTCACCTCATTCTACCCCCCTCCCACCCCCTACCCAGCCCTCACCCCCTCCCTCCAGCCCCCCCCCCAACTACCCCACAAAGCATATCTACTTAGCCAGGCACCGTACCCACCACTGCAGGCCACTGCATATCATCTCAAGGATCTGCAAATAAAGACCACATTTCTTGACACCCCTCCAGTCGCCGCCGCCCCCCCAGGAGACGAGCTGTACGGAGTTCCATGCCCTTCAATTCCCCCATCGAGCCCTCCCACCCCTTAATCTCGGGGGGGTCATTGGACAGCCATTGTCGTAGTATGCAAAGTTTCGCGAGCATGAAACCCCGCTCGCACAACAACCTCCGTGGCTGTCGCATGGCGACCCTCCCACTCGCCATTCCCAACAGTCCCCACTCCGGGGAGAGGGTCTCCCAGCTCTGACTTCCGCCCCCCAACCTCAACCATACCGCCTTCCAGAAAGGCCGTATCTGGGGGCAAAACCAGAATCTATGAGACAACGTCCCCCGCTCCACCTTACATAGCCTACACGCATCTGTCCGAGCCATACCCGCACGCGCGGCCCACACATCAGTAACATAAGCCCGCCATAGCAATTTATATTGGAGTTCCTGCAACCGAACTGACTCCGAAAGCGATTTAATGGCTTGAAAGGCTCGTTGCAGCTTCTCCGCTGTCACCCCCGGTAGCTGGTCTTGTCGCCACCGCCGAGCCAAAGCCTCAAAGTGCTGTGCCGCGCCCGGAGCCACCTCAACCCCCCGCAACCAAGACACCGTAATCCGCCCTTCAACATGCTGCCACAAATCCAACATCTCCCCTTGGGCCTCAAGTCCCAAACCTTCCCTCATTAACTGCTGAGCATAATGGCGCGACTGCAGATAAAAATAAAAATGGGAGCGGTGGAGCTGAAACCTCCGCTGTAAGTCCACAAACGAAGCAAGCCCCACGCCCTCGGGCATACGCAATTGCCCCACATACTCCACCCCCTGTGCAGCCCATACTCGTCCCACGGTTCCCCACATGCCCGGGCTAAAGTCGGGATTACCCGATAAGGGAAGACAGTCGGTCCGCCGCCAACTACTCCCCCGCAAGTTGCAGAGGGCCCGCCAGGCCCGCTGTATCCCCCGTAAACAGACCGAATTCTTCCACCCGGGGGCCAACGCTGACAACGGTTGATGCAGACAAAAAACTCGATGCCACGGCCGTCCCATCTGCTCAATCAGGCGGGTAGGGATAGTATACTCCGTTCCCATAATGAGATCCCGAATCATTCGAGCCAAATACGCTAAATTATACATCCGAAGCGGGGTCAACCCCAGACCACCGTCCTCGCGGGGTCTCGTCAGTGTGGAGAACGCAATGCGAGGCTTCCCGCCCCTCCACAAGAACTTTGAGAGATGTCTCTGCAACACTAACAAGTCCTTCTGTAGCAGCCACACCGGGAGCTGCCTCAACACATAAATCCACTTAGGGAGTTCGACCATCTTAAAAAGGGCGATTCGACCCATGAGAGAGAGCGGCAGGTCCCGCCACTTCCGCAACCGCTGAAGCGTGCCCGCCAACAGCGGGTTCACATTCACTCCATAAAGGTTCGCCAGCCGTTCTGGTATCTGGATGCCTAAATACCGTATCTGTCCCGTCGCCCATTGTAGGGGAAAGGCTCCCTTCCATAGAGGCCGAACGGTACCCCCACATCCAACACCTGGGATTTAGTTTTATTCACCCTAAGGCCTGAAAACACTCCAAATTCCTCAATCCGCCGGAGCGCTGTGTCCAGGGAGGATTGTGGATCCCGTAGGCACAGCAGCATGTCATCAGCAAAGGCACTAACTTTGAGACCTCCTCCTTGCCACTCCACCCCCTTAATCTCAGCGCACTCACGCAAGGACACCAAGAGGGGTTCTAGTTGCAAGACGAATAGAAGAGGGGAAAGCGGGCAGCCCTGCCGGGTCCCCCGCCGGAGCAGAAATGGTTGAGAAGTCGCCCCGCCCAGAGAGATGGTAGCCAAGGGTTCAGCATAGAGGGCCTGCACCCAATGCAAGTAGGGTCCGGTAAAACCAAAAGCCTGCAAGGCCTCAAACATATACACCCAGGACACCCTGTCAAAGGCCTTTTCAGCGTCCAGGCTTACCAGAAGTAAGGGGTCGCACTGGGACATGCTCCAGTCCATACTTAATAGAATTTTGCTAATATTCAAAATGGCCTCCCTCCCCTTAACAAAACCCGATTGGTGCGTATCAATAAGTTTCGGGAGAATAGGTTGAACTCGGGCCGCCAGCACTGACGCCAGCAGCTTCATATCGTAATTAATGAGGGATATCGGTCTATACGAGGACGGTTCCTCCAGATTCTTACCAGGCTTGGGAAGGACCGTGATGGTCGCAGTTCGCATATCTCTAGGAAACATACCCGTCTCTAACACTTCACCATACAATGCTGTCAGAGTGGGGACCACTTGCCTCTCCATAATCTTGTAAAACTCCACACCGTAGCCATCAGGCCCCGGCGCTTTATTCGGCACCCCCTTCCGAATAACCTGCTGAATCTCCAACCCCGACATAGGCTTATTCAGCTCAGCTAGATCCTGGCCGGACAGCCCCGGTAAACGCAATTTATCTAAAAAGCGACGAGCAGCCTCCCGGTCCTCCCCCTCCGGGGTATACAAATTCTCATAAAATTGCCGAAATACGCGTAAGATGTGACCGGTCTCCCGATGCCGCCCCCCCTCAGCATCCTTAATCACCGCTATCACCCCATTCCCACCCCCCTCACGCACCAACCGTGCCAAGAGCTTCCCTGTCCGGTCCCCATAGCGAAAAAGCTGATGCCGATAATATTGTAGGGAATAGACCGCTCTCTCCTGAAGCAGCTGATTGAGGCCCCTTTGCAGCTCCAAATAGGTCTGCAGACTACCTGGATCCTGCTTCCGCAAGGTCACTCTCTTATATACTTGCAGCTCCTGAGCCGCTCGTACAATCTTGGCATTTAGGGCCCGCCGCTCCTTTGCCACATACGCAATAATAAGACCTCTCAGCACGGCTTTCCCCGCTTCCCAGAACACAGCAACACTGCTGGCCTGAGATTCATTAAAGGCCAGGTATTCCTCCCAATGTTTTATTAAGTATTGCCGGAAGGCCTCATCTTTCCACAAATGCCGCGGGAAGGACCACTTGCCCCGCCCCCCGCAAGAGCTCTGCCACTCAAGCACCACCATCGCATGGTCGGATACCACGATCGGTCTGATCTCAACACTCCGAGCTTTGCCAAAAGCAGTCTGCGAAAGAAGAATATAATCAAGTCGGGACCAGGTCTGATGAGCTCGGGACAAATGCGTGTAGTCTCTCTCTCCCATATGTAATATCCGCCACCCATCCACCAGGCCGCCTACGCTACACAGGTAATCTATCCCCTTCCCCCTCCACCCCCCTCCCGCAGGGGTCCGGGACTTGTCTAGCTCAGGGTCATGTGGACAATTGAAGTCCCCTGCCAAGATTATTGGAACAGTCGGGGCATTAGCCACTCTCTGTGCTACAGTCTGGAAGAATCGATGGCTGTAAACATTCGGGGCGTATACATTCCCTAAAAAGAGCTCCTCTCCCTGGATCCGGAGGTGCAGGAACAGATAACGCCCGTGCTGGTCAACCTCCTCCCTCAGAAATTCCACCTGCAGGCCTTTTTGCACTAAGATCGCAACCCCACATTTCCTGCCCCCAGATGTAGCTGCTGACACATGGCCTACCCAGTCCCGCTTCAGTTTCGCATGCTCTGCGGCGCTTAAGTGGGTCTCTTGTAAAAGAGCCACATGTACCTTTTCCCGCCGCAGGGCCTGCAGAACTTTCGCCCGTTTCACTGGGGTCCGTATCCCGCCCACATTCCAGGTCACTATCCGCAAGTTAGGTGCCATCTACCCCTACAGCAATGCGCATCTCTGCATGTAACCTTCTTACAAAAGGGCGCCCAGGGTACCCCAGCCACAACCCCCGGCAGCCTCTCATCCAGGACTCCGCCAAACATTCCTCAATCCCGCACCTCGCAGATCCACTCACTACACCTGTTCTCAAACCCATCTCTACCCTCTGGCCCGCTACCCCGGCCGCTACTCCCCTTAGTGCCCCTAGTGCTACCTCTACCCCCCCACCCCCTCCCCTCCCCCCCACCCCCCTACCCACCACTCCCCCTCCCTTGCCCTCCTTCCCCCTCCAGCCCGACCCTCCCTCTCCCCCTATCTCCAACCCCCAAATTGAAATAACCTAAAGCCCTCAGGCCCCTGAGCCGAGGAGCGATCCCCTATAGACACCTCAGGGCCGCCCCACACCACCCCCAACACACTGATACCCCACAAAAAGCAACTTTGTATAACCAAACAACTTAAAAAAAAAAAAAAAAAAAAAGGAAACAAGGCACACAACTCACACAGCAAAATGCAAAAAGCAAAATGCAAAAACTCAGGTCCCATTGCCACCTCGAGCATTGCAGCAAGGCCTAGACCACATGTGGCCCAGGGGAAAATGCACAGTCAATCAATCCATCGGTCTTCAGCCGACGCTATGGGAAGCCTCTCCACTGCCTTCAGCCGCCTCCTTCGCATGACCCTCCACAAATTTCTTGGCTTCCGTCGCCGCGGTAAAAGAATAGTTCTTGCCATTGTAGAGAATCCTCAAGGTGGCTGGGAACGCCAAGGTAAAACGTATCCGCCGCTGAAACAATGTTGCACACACCTCAGAGAACTGCTTACGCTTACCGGCCACCACAGCAGAGTAATCTTGAAAGAGCAAGACCTGCTGGTTGTCCAGTACCAGATTTCGCTGCTTTCGGAAGGCCTGCAAAATCAAGAATTTATGGTGGAAGTTCAATATTTTGGCAATCACCACTCTCGGCCGCTGCCGCGACTCCATGCGGGCCCCTAATCGATGAGCACGCTCCACCTTGAGCTCACCCACCAGCTCAGACAGTCCCAACGCAGTTGGCAGCCACCGTTCCAGCATGGGCCCCAGCAGAGCGTCCGTATGGGCCTCCGGAATCCCCACCAACCGCAGATTGTTCCTGCGGGACCGGTTCTCGAGGTCGTCGACCTTAGCGAGGAGGGCCTCAATCTGCGTCCGCTGAGCCTCCAGCTCCTGCGTTGATCGCCCATCCGTGTCCTCCAACGCTGATACTCGCTGCTCCAACGCTTCCACCCGGTGACCCACCTCCGACATGGCATTACCCATTTCCTCCAATTTGAGCATAATACGGTCAAACTTCGGATCCAGTAGGTGGGCAACCTCCCGTGCAACGTCCTCCGTGGCGGAGTCAGCACTGTCCGCTCCCGGTGAGCGTGGATGCGAGGCCGACGATGCAGTAGGCCCTGCCTTAACACTCTTCTCTTTGTCCCGCTTAGGTAGGGGTGGCATCTCTAGTGTACGTTCCTCCCGAGCGTCCTTCAGCCGTACCCAAAGTAATGAGTCTACTCACAGACTATTTGGCGCTCGGAGATTGGCTTGAAAACGTTTAATTTGTACGGGGCAGCCCCGGAGCGAGCAAGACACGTCTTACTCCCTCATGTGTCACGTGAGATCCCGACAGTAACTTAAATATGGAAAAGCACCTCCGAATCACCAATCGGGCCATCTTCCGCAAATTAAGAATCCTGCAACCGCTACGGAATATTATTGACCACTCTGACTTCAGGACAGTGGCACAAGCCCTCATCATTCCCCACCTGGATTACT
This sequence comes from Ichthyophis bannanicus, assembly GCA_033557465.1. NCBI lineage: Eukaryota > Metazoa > Chordata > Amphibia > Gymnophiona > Ichthyophiidae > Ichthyophis > Ichthyophis bannanicus. Next base: position 888,114,224 of record CM066031.1, on the reverse strand, counting down.
GCAACGCTATATTACAAGGTCTGCCCAAAAAAACTCTTAACATACTTCAACTAGCACAAAACGTAGCTGCCAGAATTATCATGAAAAAAGGCCTAACCGAACACATCACTCCAGTACTAATCGAGCTTCATTGGCTCCCCATCAAGGCCCGCGTCCAATATAAGCTCTTAGTAACCACGTTCAAGCTCGTTCATAATGTAGCACCCTCATACCTCAACACCTTAATATCCGATCAACCAATCACCAGAAGCAGGAGAACAGTAAATTGCAACACCCTTCATGTCGCCGAGAGAGCCCTCCTCCCCCTTCGGCGCTCCTGCCCTATCAGGGCAGTGGGAGCAGAACACCGGGCTCCATTTAAGCGGCGTCCCTCGCCTCCGGAGGGAGCCGCGACCGCCGAGAGAGCCCTCCTCCCCCTTCGGCGCTCCTGCCCTATCAGGGCAGTGGGAGCAGAACACCGGGCTCCATTTAAGCGGCGTCCCTCGCCTCCGGAGGGAGCCGCGACCGCCGAGAGAGCCCTCCTCCCCCTTCGGCGCTCCTGCCCTATCAGGGCAGTGGGAGCAGAACACCGGGCTCCATTTAAGCGGCGTCCCTCGCCTCCGGAGGGAGCCGCGACCGCCGAGAGAGCCCTCCTCCCCCTTCGGCGCTCCTGCCCTATCAGGGCAGTGGGAGCAGAACACCGGGCTCCATTTAAGCGGCGTCCCTCGCGGGCGCGCCCGCGCCTGAGGGCCTCGCCAGAGGGCCCTTTGGCGTGGCCCTTAGGCGCGGCACAAAGGCGCAAAAAAGCAACAACAAAAAAAACGGGAAACGACAAGCCCAACGCCAAAAGGACCCACATTACATCCAACAGCGAAAACACCTCAACCACTACCAAAAACACCACCACCAACCCCGCAGAGAACAAGACCTCACCACCCCAAGAACACAGGCACGGCACGAAGGCAAGCAGAGCAGAAGGAAACAACCAAGTAAAAACAGCAACGCCGACAGCATCACAGCAGAACCCAACAAGGAGCAGACCGAGACGAAGAACGACAGAACCGCAAGTAGAATTCTCACAGAACATCACACATCTACCACCACCAAACTCTCACTTCCACTACACACGCCCGAATAGATCCGGCCCTCCCTCCGCGGGACAGGCTCCCTCCACGGGACAGGCTCCCGCACCAAGGCGCCCTCCGCAGATCCGGCTCCCCCTCCACGGGACAGGCCCCCGTACCAAGGCGCTCTCCGCAGATCCGGCTCCCCCTCCACGGGACAGGCCCCCATACCAAGGCGCTCTCTGCAGATCCGGCTCCCCCTCCACGGGACAGGCTCCCTCCACGGGACAGGCTCCCGCACCAAGGCACCCTCCGCAGATCCGGCTCTCACTCCACGGGGCAGGCTCCCTCCACGGGACAGGCTCCCGCACCAAGGCACCCTCCGCAGATCCGGCTCTCACTCCACGGGACAGGCTCCCTCCACGGGACAGGCTCCCGCACCAAGGCGCCCTCCGCAGATCCGGCTCCCCCTCCACGGGACAGGCCCCCGTACCAAGGCGCTCTCCGCAGATCCGGCTCCCCCTCCACGGGACAGGCCCCGTACCAAGGCGCTCTCCGCAGATCCGGCTCCCCCTCCACGGGACAGGCTCCCGCACCAAGGCACCCTCCGCAGATCCGGCTCTCACTCCACGGGACAGGCTCCCTCCACGGGACAGGCTCCCGCACCAAGGCACCCTCCGCAGATCCGGCTCTCACTCCACGGGACAGGCTCCCTCCACGGGACAGGCTCCCACACCAAGTTCAGCTCTCCTCAAACAGACAACAGACGACAGACGAAGACCTAAGAAAACAGACATCACCCTAACAGAACATCACAAAAAAACCAACATGCACACCACATACTTCCTCCCCCTCTACCTACTCATCACACAACTCACCCCACCAACCATACACCTACACTTCCCACAAGCAAACACAACATGGCACCCCCCAGCTGCGTTACAATATTTAGTACCACAGCACACACACAAAGAGACACTCAGAACATCCCAGACAAAGCGACCAATCAAACACAAATCAAACCCCCACACCTGCACAAAGGAAGCACAGGTAACAGCAACCTCCTCAACAAAGACAACAACGATTGAGCTCATAAACGCCAGATCCGTCCGCAACAAGATACACACTCTTGTAGACCACATAGAAGAGCGACAGCCCGACATAATATGCATCACAGAGACATGGCTCAACCCTACCGACAATGTACTTCTCAACCAACTCGTACCGGACAACTACTCAGCATACAACTGCCCACGCACCCACAAGCGTGGAGGAGGAGTCCTGAGAATAGCGAAAACAAAACTAAAGTTCAAGACACAGAACCTCACCGATACACAGCAATGTAACACAATCAGCATCAAGAACAAGAACATTGCAATCTGCCTAACCTACAGAGCACCCAGAGCTCCACCCGACGAACTAGCCTTCGCACTCGAAGAAGCCTGTGCCATAACGACAAACAACAAACCAGCACTACTGATTGGAGACTTCAACCTCAAGTCCACCAATGCCAAAGACGCAGAGGCCTTCCTGCAAGCAATGACCTCACTTCAATTCACACAGATAATCAATGCACCAACGCACAGACATGGATCATCCCCAGACCTCATCTTCGCATCCAATTACCTAACATCAAGAGACCTAATTTCTCCCCCCACCATCACCCCAGTGCCATGGTCTGACCATTACTTAATCGAGACAAAGCTGCAATCACAAGAGGATCAGACAAGCGAAAGAGCAAATCTCTCATACACACAAAGACGATTCAAGCATTTCGACAGGGACGAATTCATACAGGACACAATACAACACCTGAACATTACTACAGACGACCTGGAGGAACAAGTTTCCAGCTGGAACAGCATTTTAGCGAACGCCGCCAAAACTTCTGATGGCAGGACCGAGAAACAGCATCACAACAAGAGACAAAACAAGCCATGGTACTCAGCAAAAATACGACAGGAAAAGAGGGAGCTCAGGAAGATCGAACGGAGATGGAGAAAAAACAAAGCAACCGCCGACCAGCATCTTTACCTAACAAAGCAAAAACAATACAATGACCACATCAACCAATCAAAGAGGGAATACCACACAAACATGATAAATACTTCCATCAACAAACCCAGAGAGCTGTTCGAAATAGTAAAGATCCTCACAAAAGAGCAAACAACAGAAGGGGAAGTACAAGTTGATCCACAGGAATTCGCCAACCACATCAAAGAAAAATTTCACTCCACAGAGCGAACAACACCTAGTGGGACCACCCTGACGGACGTACACCCCAGAACCTGGGGCACATTCTACTCACCCTCAACAGAACAGATATCCCACATCATCTCTACAATCAACACAAGCACTGCTCCTACAGACCCATGCCCAGTGTCATGGGTCAAAGCCACCAAATCAAGCTTCATCCCCACCATACAAAAAATAGTACACAACTCACTCACTCAAGGACTCATGCCAAAGCAGCTAAAACTTGCCTCAGTAAGACCAATCGCAAAGAAAACAACACTCGACAAAAAAGATCCAGCAGCATACCGACCAATCTCCAGCATACCCTTCCTCGCAAAAATCATCGAAAAGACGGTTCAACTTCAACTTCAGGAACACAAACACGAAACACTTGACGACAACCAACACGGATTTCGCCCCAACCATGGAGTCGAAACACTACTGATATACCTCTTCGACAGCATCCTGAGAATAATTGACAACACCAGGAATGGAATCATAATGATCTTCATCGACATCTCCTTTGCTTTCGACACAGTGGACCACAACACGCTCCTGGAAAGACTAAAGATCACCGGTATACACAGTATCACACTGAAATGGTTCCACTCGTACCTGACGGAAAGACAACTGCAGGTCAAGGTGGGACACAACACCTCCCGACCCATAAAGGTCCGACAAGGAGTACCTCAAGGATCCGCACTCTCAGCACTCCTATTTAACATATACATCCAACCAATATGCAACATCATGAAAGAGAACAACATCCAATACACAATTTATGCAGACGACATCATGATATACACCCCGATATCAATCGACAACCCGGACTTCTCTAAGATAACAGACTGCCTCACCCAGATGACGAGTTGGTGTCAAAACAACAACCTCGCAATAAACTACAACAAGACCGAAGCTTTAATCATCACCCGGAACCAAAGCTTCATACACCCACCAAATATAAAGATACAAAGCACCACAATACCAATAAGGTCAGAGGTGAGATACCTCGGAGTTACTCTGGACAATCAACTCAATCTCAAGCCACACATAGACAAAACAATCCAGAAGGCCTACTACAAGATGCGAATCATCAGGAGACTGAAACCACTCCTCGCCCCAGATCACTTCCGAACCGTTTGTCAAGCCCTGATAACCCCACTACTGGACTTCTGCAATCCAATATACCTCGGACTACCGAAACAAGCCCTCAAACCACTCCAACTGGCACAAAACACCGCAGCACGAATCATATCCGGAAACCGCAAGACAGGAGCACATCACACCCACCTTAAAGGACTTACACTGGCTCCCAATCGGTGCACGCATCAGATACAAAACCATCATAAACCTATTTAAGATAAAACAGCACACATCAGCCAACAGCCTGCACACCCTCATACAACCAGACACCAGCACTCGTCCTAGAAGAAAACAAACACACAACCGAGTCAGCACCCCAAGTGAATACAAAAACACACGCAAAGATACAACGGACAGAGCACTCTCCATGGCTGCTCCAACAATATGGAACAAACTACCAGACGATTTGAGGGCAACCACAGACCTCAAGGACTTTAGAAAACAGTTGAAAACCATGCTGTTTATAGAACACTATGGACACATCACATAACCCCAGAGAATGTATAACAGCACATAACCCCGCCTAAACAATGTATGTATGGAAAATGTATTTAGAACCTCTGTATATAGCCCACTTTGTACATAGCTCATACCAATCTAGCACACAATACAACACCCACCCAACTAAATTTCACCCTCACTGCATGTATAACACACTCACCTTACCCGATTGTTTGCTGTGATACCACCTTGATTATTAAGATAAGGCGGTCTAGAAATACTGTTAAATAAATAAATAAATAAATAAATGTCCCGAGTAGCCTGAGAAATTGCAACGAAACACCACCAACAGAGCGTTCTCATTTACTTGCACCAATACTCTGGAACCAACTGCCCCATGAACTGCGAGCAAACAAAGACTTGAAGGACTTCAGGAAGAAGCTGAAGACTCACCTCTTTCAGACCCATTACAACCTAACCTAGTTAGAGTGTTACTCTATCCAGGCACCTTGCCAGCCTAAATAACACACAGCAGTATGAAACGCCTCTTGTAATATGTAATATATGTGTACATGTATATATGTGAAGCCTCCTCACAAACAATCAAATGTATATATGTAAAGTCTCCTCTGATACAATCAAATGTAAATATGTGACCGTTTGATGCTTTTTACCCACCCCTGAAATCACACTGTAAGTTCCAAATCCGGCCTGTACAGCTGCACCACTATGTATAGAAAGCCGCTGCTGATCGCTGGAAGTAGCGGGATACAAGTGTACACTAAATAAATAAATAAATACTCTCCCCTTGATGTGAACTATTTAGACAATTTGTTTATCATTATTACCTGCTTAGGTATTTTCTTTTGTTTCCCTTTTCACAGTCATGTTTCCTGTACACTTTCTTTGCAAGTATTGTTTGGAAAAAAAAAGAAAGGTGGAAGGAAGGCCAAACAATAGTCAGCATGGCTTCAAAGTGAAGTCAAAAAGGCTGTTATAGCTAAGAGAAAATCCTTCAGAAAATGGAAAAAAAGAGCCAAATGACGAAAACAGGAAACATAATAAGGACTGTCAAGTTAAATGCAAGGCATTGATAAAACAGACAAAGAAAGAATCTGAAAAGAAGCTTGCCGTGGAAGCAAAGCAAAAGGGGTGAGAAACTTAGGATTAGATAGAGATGTACAATTATCTTTTATTTGATATAGATTAGTGAAAGTTCTAATGTCCCTCATTAGCAGTCATTTATTTCATCTCGAAAACTTTATCTCCCTAACATGTCCTGATGTGACATTGATCCAGTTTATACCAGAGTAATTGAAATCACCCACTATTATTGTTGTAATTTGTGTTAGTTTCTATAATTTATTTTATTGTTTCATCATTCATCTGTTCATTCTGGCCAGGCAGAAGGTATACGCCCCCCCCCCCCCCACTGCCATTGCCTTCCCCTTTTTACATGGAATTTTTATCTCTACAGATTCTACAGTGTATTTTGTTTTCTGTCAAACCTTTATCCCATTTAATTCAATGCCCTCTTTATCATAAAGTATCACCCCTCCATCAATTTGATCTACCCAGTCACTGCAATATAATTTGTATCCAGGCATCAATGTCCCATTGGCTGTCCTCCTTCCACTAGGTCTCTGAGATGCCACACATATCTAACTTTTCAATCAGTTCTACTGTATATATTCTAACTCTCACATATTGTTTTTTAGACTTCTAGCATTTGCATACAAGCATTTCAAAGTTTGTTTTTTGTTCATATTAACAATCTGGCAGGGCCGTATCAAACCAGAATTGTGCCCTGTGCGACTTGCACATTGGGCGCGCCCCCCCTCCCCTCTCACCCATACCTCTGTGGCTCTGTCCAGCCACTGCCTACTCTTGCCCTGCTGCTGCCGCCCTCTGTTTTCTCTGCAGTGGCACCGGCAGCTGCAGAGCAGACCTAACTTTAAAATATATATTTTAAAAAAAACAACCCACCATACAGATCTTTCAACTCTGCGCTTTAAACAGATCTGATCCCTCCCTACTCTGGCATCATATCAGAGGTGGGAGGGACCAGACCTGTGGAAAGACCTGCATGGTTTGGAGTTTTTTATTTTAGATCTGCTCAGCTGCTGCCACTGAGAGAACAAAAAGTGGTGGCGGCAGGGCAACAGCAGACAGCTGAAATGTGCCCCTTAAGTCTTTGTGCCTTGTGCAGCTGCACGGCGCTGTGATCTGGTTATCAGTTGACAAGAGTAATTTGGAATCTTTCAACTCTGTCTGCTCTTTACTTAAAGGTCTGGGTTACTTTTACCGTTATTGGAACCTCTATTAGGCTGCCCTGTATTGCTAGCATCTTTCAAAGACATATCGTCCGAACAATGTGCTCTTGGGTGACTGTTAGCTTTCCCCTGTTATCTAGTTTAAAAGCTGCTCTATCTTGTTTTTAAAAGTTAATGCCAGCAGCCTGGTTACACTCTGGTTAAGGTGGAGCTCATCCTTTCGAAAAAGCTTCTCCTCTTCCCCAGAATATTGCTCAGTTCCTAACAAATCTAAAAGTCTCTTCCCTGCATCTTTGTCTCATCCATGCACTGAGACTCTAAAGCTCTGCCTATCTCTTGGGTCCTGCATGTGCAATGAGAAGCATTTCTGAGAATGCTATCCTAGAAGTTCTGGATTTCAACTTTCTACCTAAAAGCCTAAACAGCTTCCAGATCCTCCCTCCCACGTTTTCCTATGTCACTGGTACCAACATGTACCAAGACCGCAGAATCCTCCCCAGCACTATCTAAAACTTTATCTAGGTGGCACATGAGGTCCACCAACATCACACCAGGCATGCAGGTAACCAGGTGATCCTCATGTCCACCAGCCACCCAGTTATAGTCGGCAATTAAATCTTTAGGTGTATAGATAACGCCATCCTAATCTTTCCTTCATGGGCACATAGCCCTGGAGACACCTCCTCGGTTCGAGAGGGTATGACATCATTTGAAGGACAGGTCTTACCTACAGGATCATTTCCTGCCACACCAGGTGCCATTCATGGCAGCAGATTGACTGGCAGACCTGAGGTGGGACTTCGCTATATATCCCTGAAGGTCTTATCTGTATACCTCTCCGACTGCCTCAGTTCCTCCAAATCTGCAAGGAACTCTTTGCACCTAGAGCACACATAAGACCTCTCAACAACTGGGAGATAATCATATATGTGACACTTAGTGCAAAAGACTGTATAGCTCTCATCTCACTGTTAGATTGCTCTCTGATCTTAGTTTTAATGATTTGTTTAGCTATTTAAAGGTGCTAGGGGAATAGGGATACTTGAACCAATACAAATATACCTAATAATTTTAAGGGATTTTGTTTAATATTCACCTCAAGATGATTTGCAAGGACCTAATTAATCTATTCCTAAGCCTAATAAATTGCTGATGAAGATAACTGGTTAAACCTGAAAGGGAATGAGATCCCTCTTTTCTCCTTAACTGGTTTACGGGCCTAAAAATCAAAGATTGTGCTGGGGTGAATGGGAGAATAATAAACACTAACAGAAAGTTTGCCCCAACTGTCTTTAATTTAATGAAAGTTGGCTTGGTACATTATGCCCTAAATGATTTTAAAATAGACACAGATTTTATGGAGCTTAAACAAAACAAATTCTCTTTTTCCTAAGATTTTGAGAATTTCCCAGCAAGTAAATACTCACAAGGGCAGATTCCTTGCCAGCAGTAGCAGCTCCTCTCTTAACAGTCATTCTGGGATGAAATCAGCATAGAAAATGGCATCCTATACAGGGAAGCACATTTCACGATGGGATACCCAAGTGCAATCTGGGATGTCAAAGTCAGAATGTCTGAAATAAGAGCAGACACGTTCAGGCATGATTTCAGAAACGTGGACGTGCCCAATATGCATGCGTATCAAACATCCATATAGACATTTTTGCTGCCATCGCCAATGCTGTTGTTGTTCCCTTTGGCAGCATTAAAGATGACGTGGGTAGGACCGTACCTAGCCCTGTGCGAGCGGTGTGGCAGTACAGTGTGCAAAGGCTTAAGGGGCACATTTCAGCTGTCTGCCGTTGCCTGCCGCCGCTGAGAGACGAAAATGTGGTGGCGGCAGGCAGCGGCAGGCAACGGCAGACAGCTGAAATGCACCCCTTAAGCCTTTTCAGGGCACTCTTAAGCAGGTCTGGTCCCTCCCTCCTCTGATGCGACTTCAGAGCAGGGAGGGACAGATCTGTTTAGAGTGCCAGCAACTTGCACATTGGGAGCGCCTCTTGCCTATTCTCTCCCACCGCCATCCAGAAAGTGGCTGGATGGAGGTGGTGGGGGGCACGTACCCAATGGGCAAGTCGCACAGGGTGCGATTCACGCTCAGTACAGTCCTGGACGTGGGAGTAGCCATACCGGGGCCTCTGAGTACTCTAAGTCTGCTCCCTCCAAGGTGGCAGGGCTTCAGCACACCCATGAGCTCAGAGGCTCTGTGCTGGCTGCCCCGAGTTGTATTTAGTACTGTACAGGAGGGTACCAACAGAGATAGCCCCGATAAGGGAAGTAGAAGAGGGCAGAGATACAGAAGGGGAGGAGAGATGCTGGATATGTGGAGGTGGTAGGGAAGAAGAGAGAAGAAACCGGATACTTGAGGGTTATGGAAGGGAAGTCTTTGAGCTATGTGTGTTTGAGGGGGAGGCTGTGCACACAGCTGAACATTCACCTGGGTGTCAGATGGGGGAGGCAACACAACTGAAGGTTCGTCTCACAGGGGTTCTCAACCCTGTCCTCGGGACCCACCTAGCCAGTCGGGTTTTCAGGATAACCACAATGAATATGTACAAGAGAGATTTGCATACACTGCCTCCATTATATGCAAATATCTCTATGCATATTCATTGTGGTTATCCTGAAAACCCGACTGGCTAGGTGGGTCCCGAGGACAGGGTTGAGAACCCCTGGAAGGTGTCAGATACCCTTGGGCCAGCCCTGGTCTGTACAGTGCCAAAACCCACAGGCTGCAGCACCTACAGTCCTACCAGAAAATTGACAACGTGAGTTTAGCCTGCCATTGGTTGGAAAGGCTAACAAATACAACACCTAATTGACTTTTATCCATAAAAATATATGGGAATGCATTGAACACATGGTAAGAACCCCCCTCCCAAAAAGTTAACTTAGCACAAATTTGAAACTTGGAATTATATAGCACCATTCTTCAGAAATGATACCTGCGCTCACTTTGTAACACAGGCAGTTGTTAACAGGTGCAACCGGCTGCCGCGATTACATAACCACGACACAACCCTTAGAGCTGCCCGCGGGGCGCTGCGCTCCAAATAAGGCAGCGTAGACAGGCGCTCTCCCATCCTTGCACAACCACTGACAGCAGAAAAAAGCCAATCGGAGAGAGTGCGGAGCGTGTGGGGGTGGGCACAAGAACGAGCCCTGCGGACCATCGATAGACGATTGGGGGCGGGCCCTGCACTAGCCAGTTGCTCTGAGGTGGGCGGGGAGCTTGAGTGCCGAGAAGCGCTGCGATGCACAGTGAGGGGTCCTATTTTGTCGTGTTCTGAGTCACCCGTAGGTGACGGGAAGGGATGCTCTGCGCGACTTCTAGTTCCGTATATTGTTAAACTTGGCCTCCACAGAAAGGTGCGTGGATTCATGTTTTGCTGCTGACATTCTCACCTGCTAAGATTTGATGCAGACCTACCACTTATAACACTAAGCCTTACCTGAAGCCTGCATAATCTGTGCTAACCAGCGAGAGAGAGCATGCACGACAGTCCTGGACTCCTGGTGTGTCACGCTCCTTTTGGGGCTTTAGAACTGCCCGGGACGGGGCGGTGTCAGTGTGACGTCACAGACGCGATGTCCTTCTGCCGGGGTCTGGTTGAGGAGACGCGACCTCCTCTGGGTTGAGTATGGGAGGGGGAGCGCAGCTTTTTAATTTCCCTTTTTTTCCATGTACAGCAGCAGTATATTGAACTGTTGGGGAGGGGGAGGAGTCTTGTTGCAGCTGTACCTTTGCAACAGCTGGAGAAATGCGTTTTAGGTTCAGGTATTGGTAGTTAAAAAGCAATGTCAATTCAGCAGTGAGCTAGTTTCCGGAGCGAGACATTAAGCGAGTTATGGGCCGGTTCTAGCTACTTTGCTTCTTACCTGTAAGTGGATGTTGTAAGGGCTGGTTCTACCTATTTTGTTTCTTCCTGTAGAGGTGGATGTCATAAAGCAACATAGATCTTACCTTATGAAATAGTCTGCAATCCTAAGACCTCAACGTGGTTGTTCTTAACTTTTCCCTCATGGGCTTCGTATTGAAGGAAGCTTGTGCTTGATTTGAGGCCATGGAAAGATACGTGAGCATGTCCCGTCTTAAATATCACATTTCCTAGGAATATGTATTTATATATCATTTGGTTATACAACAAGGCCGGAATTAGGGCAGGGTGACCAGGGTGTTGTCCTGGATGCTGTATTTATTTGAAATGCTTCTAGTGTTGCTCTGTGGGAGCCACACTGTTGCCTTTTTCCTACTGTGGTCTCCGGGCTGCCTTATGGCATTGTTTTGTAATAATGTGCACTATTACAACAGGACACAAACGGGAAAGAGTAGTTACTCACCTGTAACAGGTGTTCTCCAGGAGCAGCAGGAATCAGTCCTCACATATGGGTGACGTCGGTGCCGACGGAGCCCTCGTGCGGAGCATTTCACCAGCTTTCAAAGAAAGCCTTTGGGAATTGCAGCGTGCATGCGCGGTCCCCTTCCCGCCCAAGGGTGCCATCTTGCTCAGTCTGATGACATAGCTAAAAGACAGCAAAAAATTAGCAAAAATAAATCATATGACTGCAACTCCAAGGGGAGGAGGGAGGTTTGTGAGGACTGATTCCTGCTGCTCCTGGAGAACACCTGTTACAGGTGAGTAACTACTCTTTCTCCAGGACCAAGCAGGAAGTCAGTCCTCACATATGGGACTCCCCAGCTTAAGGCTACCGGAGACCTCAAGCGGAAAAATGAGCTCCTTCTAGCTCGTCAGTACGTAAGGAAGGAATCTTCTCTGAGAACGCCCCCGACCGGTAGCCGAAAACCAGGGCCGAAGGGTAGGAGTTGCCTAAACCCCAAAGAGATTATGGAGTACTGCCTGTCCGAAAGCACTGTCCCTGCGCGACTCCCTCTCAAGGCAGTAATGGGCCGCAAAAGTCTGGCTTGAAGACCAAGTAGCGGCCCGGCAGATGTCTGCCAACGGAACAGAGCGGAGATGAGCCACTGACGCAGCCTTCGCCCTGACACGATGAGCCGTGACTCGACCCTCCAACGAGAGGCCGGCTGCCCCATAAGCCCAGGCGATGCAGTCAGCGACCCATATGGACAAAGTACGCTTGGAGACAGGTAGCCCCAACTTTATTGGGGTCAAAAGAAACAAAGAGCTGAACAGCCCTCCGGTGCTCCCGCGTACGGTCGAGGTAGAAGGATAACGCCCTCCTACAGTCCAGGGTATGCAGGACCATCTCAGCTCAGTTGGCATGCGGCCTGGGAAAGAAGGTCGGAAGAACCACCTCCTGATTGAGGTGAAAAGGGGAGACAACCTTAGGAAGAAACTTCGGGTGAGTCCGTAAGACTACCCTATTCCTGTAGAACCTAGTGTAAGGGGGATCAGACACTAATGCCTGAAGTTCACTCACTCGCCGAGCAGAGGTAAGAGCTACCAGAAACAAGGTTTTGCAGGAGAGAAATCGGAGAGGGCAGGTAGCCATAGGTTCAAATGGCAGACAAGTAATCCTCTGTAAGACCACATTCAAATCCCACTCAGGGGCCGGTGGACGTAAAGGAGGCTTAAGCAGGAGGAGGCCTCTGAGGAAACGAGCCATTAAAGGGTGGTTGGAAAGAGGCCTTCCATCCACCGGCGAGTGGTGCGCTGAGAGAGCACTGAGGTGAACCCTGACAGAGTTGGACTTAAGGCCTAGATTGGAGAGGTAAAGCAAATATTGCAATACTACCGCTACCAAGCACCAGAAGGGATTCTCGCTGTGCTGAGCACACCATGTGGAGAATCTATGCCACTTAAGAGCGTAGGATTTCCTGGTGGATTGCCGCCTAGAGGCTAAGACTACGTCTTCCACCTCTCTAGGCTGGAGTAGGGGAGCCAGGACTACCCTTTCAGCAGCCAGGCCATCAGATGAAGGGACTGGAGGTTGGGGTGCAAGAGAAACCCCTGGTCCTGAGACAGGAGATCGTGTTGAATTTCCAGAGGCAGAGGAGTGTCCACCGCCAGTTGCAGCAGGAGTGGGAACCACGGCTGCCTCGGCCACCTGGGGGCTATCAGAATCATTGAGGCCCTGTCCTTGAGGACCTTGAACAGTGTTCGAGACACTAGTGGCGTGGGAGGAAACGCATATAGTAGGCCTTGGGACCATGGAATCAGAAAGGCATCCGCTGCTACCCTGAGAGGATGCAGTTGTCTGGAACAGAATATCGGGAGTTGCCGGTTCAGAGGGCTGGCGAAGAGATCCATGGTGGGGAGGCCCCACCTGAGAAAGATCTGCTGAACCACCAATGGATTCAATCTCCATTCGTGTGGTTGCAGGATCCTGCTCAGTCTGTCCGCCAGGTAATTTTCTTGACCGGGGAGGTAGACAGCCTTGAGGAGGATTCCGTGATTGACGGCCCAAGAGCACAGCCGTTGTGCCTCCTGACAGAGAAGGAAGGAGCCTGTGCCTCCTTGTTTGTTCACGTAGAACATGGCAACTTGATTGTCCGTCTGGATCAGTACAGACTAGTGAGATGTGAGGTGGGAGAAGGCTCTCAGAGCTAGGCGTATTGCCCGTAGCTCCAGGACGTTTATCTGCTGAGCAGCCTCCCAAGGAGTCCAGAGACCCTGAGTACATGCCCCTTGGCAATGTGCTCCCCAACCTAGAAGAGAAGCATCTGTCGTCAGCACTCGAGAATGCGGAGGGGATTGAAAATCCACTCCGAGTACCAGATTCGGAAGATGAAGCCACCATTGTAGAGAGGAGACGAGCAGGGTGGATATTCTCACCGAGTCTGCAAGGCTCCCTGTGGCCTGATACCACTGAGTTTGAAGGCTCCACTGAGCAGGCCGCATGTGCAGGCGGGCATTGAGGGTTACATGAACCGTGGAAGCCATATGGCCGAGAAGTCTCAGGAATTGCCTGGCGGAGACCAGGGAATTGCTGTGAAACTGCCTGGCTACATCCATTAACCAGAGGGCCCTGTCCACTGGCAGAAAAGCCCTCGCCTGAAGAGTGTCTAGCCTTGCTCCTATGAATTTCAAGTTCTGGGACGGGAGCAAAGTGGACTTTGCGACGTTTATGACAAACCTCAAGTGCTGAAGCAGAGCCACAGTGCGAAGGGTGGCTTGACTGGCCTCCTGGGAAGACTGGCCCCTTATGAGCCAGTCGTCCAGGTATGGAAACACAAAAAGACCTTGAAGCCTCAGGTATGCCGCCACCACCGCCAGGCACTTGGTAAACACCCTGGGAGCGGAGGTTAGGCTAAAGGGAAGTACTCTGTACTGGTAGTGGTTTCCCCCCACAACAAATCTGAGATATTGTCTGTGGTCCGTATGAATAAGGATGTGAGTATAAGCATCCTTTAGATCTAAGGAGCATAGCCAATCTCCCTGCTGGAGGTAGGGCAGCAGGATTCCAAGGGTAAGCATCTTGAACTTTTCCCTCTCCAGGAACTTGTTGAGGTTGCGCAAGTCTAGGATGGGTCGGAGGCCTCCTGTTCTTTTTGGTACCAGAAAGTACCTGGAATAAAAGCCGTGACCTCTCAGGTGGTGGGGCACCGGTTCCACAGCCTGATCCTTTAGCAGACTTGCTAACTCCTGAAGGAGTAGGTCCCTGTGCAGATGGAGTCTTGGAGGCTCCCCTGGAAAATAGGAGGGAGGTACCTGGTGAAAATGGAGAAGATAGCCCTTTTGGACTATATGGAGCACCCAGGTATCTGATGTGACGGCTGACCACCTGTGGGCAAAGTGGGCCAGCCGGCCTCCTGTGCTGATGTGAGCCAGCTGAGGAGAAGAGGCTATGCTTGCTGAGTCAAAAACCCCCACCCTGCTGAGCAGGGGCTAGTGTTGGTGGCTTGGGGGCCTTCTGCCTACGGGGCCCATGACCCTGCCCCTTGGCCTGCTGACCCTGTTGGGGAGCTGCCGAGGCCTGATAATGAGGGTATTGTTTATAGGCAGAGGACTTCCTCGGGTAAAAGGTCTTTTTTCCCGAGCCCTTCTTCTTCTGAGAAGGGGCAGAGGTTTTTCTGGACAGCCTAGTCCTGGTCAGAGTCTCGGTCTCGAGTTCTGCAGCCTTTTCAGCCATGGGCTTGCCAAAGAGGATTTCACCTCGGCAGGGGACATGGCTTGAGGTCGGATGACTGTAGCCAAGCCTGTCGGCGGGCACCGATGCCAGCCCCGGCTACTCGGGCCGAAGCCTCGAAGCCATCGTAGGCTGCTCGAGAGAAAAAACTTCGAGCACTCTCGAATACCAGTTGATAAGGCTTGGAACCGCTGCAAAGGTTCCTTGGAGAGACCAGCAGAGAACCCGGCAATCTCCTTTGCCAGATCTCGGAGATACATGCCCATGTAGAGCTGGTAAGTCTGGACACGGCAAGCAAGCATAGAGCCCTGGAAGCACTTCTTACCGAGGGCATCCAGGTTCCGGGCCTCCCGGCCGGGAGGCACCGAGGAGTGCATCTTCTGACTTTTCAGTCGATGCATGGCCGATTCCACAACCATGGAGTGGTGCGGTAATTGTGCCTTTTGGGACCTGGGGCTCTTGTGGACTCGATAGATGGAATCGACCCGCTTGCTTAACACCGGTGTCGAGGCCGGGGTCTCCCACATGCGGAAGAGCAGCCGCTCCAGCATCGGAGGAACCGATACAGTAAAGTGGAGGAGTGGCCTAGTGGTTGGGGCAAGGTACTTCAGGCCGGAAGGTCGGGGGTTCAAATCCCACTAGAGGACAGCAACCTTGGGCTGGAAGGACTGGGGTTTCTAGTCCCACAGGTGCTCCTTGTGGTCTTGGGCAAGCCACTTAACCCTCCATAGCCCATGTTCCCTGTAAAATAGTTATCTCCAAGTTATAATGCCCTGTTCAATGTAGTTTCAGTTTGTTCAATGTAAACCGCACTGATGCAGAATAGTGCGGTATATAAGAGAATGTAAATAAATAAAAAATAAAATAAATAAAGGCCTCCTTTGGGGGAGAGTCATACTGGAGGGCCTCGAGCTCCTCGGCTCGAGGCTCCTCTTCAGGATCCGCGGGGAAGGCCAAGGCCTTGGCCATATCCCGCACGAAGTCCGAGAACCGGGTATCCTCCGGTGGGGATCGTCTCCGAGGTTCGGACTCCGGCGAGTCCGATGGGACACACCGAGTCCGATAAGTGTCGGGTGACTCTTCGTCCTCCATCTCCCAGCCCGACTCCTCGGAGGAGGAATCGAGCGGCTCCGGTTGGGCGGGCACCGATGCCATCCGCCCTGACACCGAGGGTACCGGCGTCGACGACCTCGGTCCCGAACTGGAGGCCGAGGGAGACCGTGGCCGAGGATCGACTCGAGCCCACATGGACTCAAGGATCGGCTCGGCCTCCGGGGTCGACTTGGACGTCGAGGTCCCGGTGGTCGGGGCAGATGCACCGTTGAGACCGGCGATCAATGCCCACTGCTGTGCCATGAAGGCAGCGAGGCTGCTCTCCAAGGCCGTCAACCTGAGTCCGAGCTCAGGAGACCCAGCAGCCCCCGACTCGGGCCCCGACGGCGGCTCCCCTGGAGGAGAGTCCACGAGGACTACAGCACTCGCGTGTCCAGGAGACTCCATCTCGATACGAGGATGCTTGGCAGGCCTCTCCGACTCCGAAGACCCGGGACGGCTATCGGGGCTATGCGACCTGGCCCTCGAGGAACCAGGAGCGTCCACCGACGCCGCCCTCGCGGGTTTCTTCTTCCTGCGATGTTCCCGCGAAGGAGACCCCCGCTCAGAGGAACCCCGACGCTGCTCGGGGCCGGAGTCCCGAGACGTCGAGGCCTCTGACGAGGTCCTGGCCCGTCCGGACACGGAGTCAGAGAAGATCCTATCCTTCTGGTGCTGCCGACTCAACACCTTCGAGGACATTTTGCCACACGGACCACAGATCATTGGGTCATGATCGGGTCCGAGGCAGCGGAGGCAGCAGTCATGTGTGTCGGTAAGAGACATAAGTTTCTTACACCGATCACACTTTTTAAACCCGCTGGTAGCCATCGGGGGAAAAAGGGCCCCTGCGAGGTCAAAAGACCGGGCTGCCAGTGAAAAAAGAAAAATGGCGCGAACGCTAGTCACAAAGGACAAAAACTGAAAAAGAGAGAGTGGACTCGATACCGGCGTATTGGGCCAAGGCGAGCAAGATGGCACCCTTGGGCGGAAAGGGGACCGCGCATGCGCACTGCAATTCCCAAAGGCTTTCTTTGAAAGCTGGGGAAATGCTCCGCACGAGGGCTCCGTCGGCGCCGACGTCACCCATATGTGAGGACTGACTTCCTGCTTGGTTCTGGAGAATCAGACGAAACAGAGAGAAAAGAAAATGCTTTGCCTGTATTCTTCCCTGCTGGCCTTCTAGGGCCGTGTTTTTCAATCCTGTCCTGGAGGCACATATGTCCAGTCTGGTTTTCAATATTGTCACGAATATACATGGAATACTTTTTCATACACTGTGCATCTATTATATGCAATTTCTCATGCATATTCATTTGGCAATCCTTAAAAACTCTATTTACTAGGAAAGGCCAATTGCGTTTTTGTAAGAAATCATTTTTGAGGTGCCTGTCTCACTGAAAACAGTTTAGAAAAGTGAATATCTCTTGCTTTTCTTCTGTGATGATATTCTGCCTCTTTTACCCCATTTTCTCTTATTTCTTTTCCTTGCTCATAGGCAGTGCTGTCAAATGAGCCACTGCAGTCACAGTCCTACTAATATTTTGCCCAAGGCAACAACAGCAACTAGAGAGCTTGGGGTGTGGGCAGAGATTGTTTGTTTGGTTTGCCCCATTTCTCACCTTGTTCCCTTTCAAGCTTTTGTGTTTGCCTCCTCTTAGAGAGCCGCCACTGCTACTCTTTCCTGGCCCTGCATAGCCCATCACTGTTTCTCAGGCCCTGATCAGATCGCTGCCTTCCTTCTCCCTTACTCCTTCATTTCTATTAGTACTTGATCAGTTTACCTCCTTCCTATCTCTTTTCATGAGTCCTAATCTGCTGCTATTTTTCTCCCTCAAATTATACATGAAGCAGGGACCTAAATTGTCTGATAGAATCATGCACAATGCAAAAATGCAATGTGTGCCTTCGAGTCAGTCCTGACTCCTGGCGACCCAGAAGCTCCTGGGTTTTCTTGGCAGTGTCACTGGAAGTAGATTGCCAGGCCTTTCTTCCGAGGCAATGTAGGGTTAAGTGACATGCCCAAGGCCACAAGGAGTGCTAGTGGGAATTGAACCCTGGTTGCTTGGTTACCAAGCCAGTGTTCTAACCACTAGGCTACTCCTCCACTCCATGCACAATATTACTGGATCATTCATACATGACCCAGCATAAGCCAGGAGATAATTCTGTTTAAGCCAGATTGCCATGGTGCCTTCAGATTGCACCCTGGTGCCCAGGATTTCAAGGTCCTGAAGCTTTCTTTTATGCTCCACGCCCTGAGGCTGCCTTACTTCATTGGGATTGGCTCTCTACAAGGAGTTTGAGCCCCGTGATGGAGGAATTTCAGGCTGATATTGCTGTTCCAAGTCCCCCGAGACTTGAAATGGTGCGATCAGCCCACGCTTCTTGCACCATGTGGTTCAAGCTCCTGGTGAAGAACGGATTGTAATGAACAGGAAGCACAGCCTATTTAGTGCAGCAGGGCAGGAAATGTATTCTCTCAACAGGAATGGTGAGAGACACGGGGGGGGGGGAAGTGGGCAGTGAGAGGGACATGAGGTGATGGCTAGGGGGAGGGTGGGCAGTGAGAGAGAGAGGACGACACTGGGTGATGGCTAGGGCAAGCAATGTGAAAGAGGGATATGGGTGATGGCTGGGAGGAGGACGAGCAATGAGAGAGGGACACAGGATGATAGCTGGGAGAGGGGAGGCAATGTGAGAGAGGGACACGGGGTGATGAGAGAGGGACACTGTGATGGATGGGGGGAGGCCGAGCAGTGTGAGAGACAGGGACACGGGGTGATGGATGGGGGAGGGCGAGCAGTGTGAGTGAGAGGGACACGGGGTGATGGATGGGGGAGAGCGAGCAGTGTGTGAGAGGGACACGGGGTGATGAGACAGGGACACGGGGTGATGGATGGGGGGAGGGCGAGCAGTGTGAGAGACAGGGACACGGGGTGATGGATGGGTGGGAGGGCGAGCAGTGTGAGAGACGGGGACACGGGGTGATGGATGGGGGGAGGGCGAGCAGTGTGAGAGACAGGGACACGGGGTGATGGATGGGGGGAGGGCGAGCAGTGTGAGAGACAGGGACACGGGGTGATGGATGGGGGGAGGGTTGGCTGGCAATGAGACGGTTGTTTTTTGCTTCACGTAATGCCAGGGCCAGCTCCAGCCCCAGAGCTGGATCACAATGTTGGTGGCATAGGCAGACCTTAAGCTGTATGCTCCCCGTGACTGCGAATCTGTTCTTTAGCTTTGAATGACCTCTCTTTGCCACTCACCAGAAGATGAGTTTAGTTTGCCTTGTGGTTGGGCCAGCCCTGTACCAGGGTATGGTGATATGTGATGCAAAAAAGGAAGATGTCAGCAGCATATTGGTGACGTTTATAGCTGCATTTGAGGAAACATGCTCATTGGACTTGGTGTTAGGGGGAAGAGAAGGGTCATTGCCTTCTCTTGGCACTGTGTAAAGACACATTAAGCTTGTACGTTTTTGAGTGGGCTTCTAGAGTCCAAGAAAATTTGTCAAAGCCTCTACTAGGCCACTGCATTACATATTTCAATCACTAAACTGAAATGAAAATGCATTTTTCTACCTGTGTTGATTGGGGTTTGTGTTTTTGCTTAATTAAATTGGCCTCGGTTTCTCCTCTCCCCTTTTTTTTTTTTTAAATTCTACTTTCCTCTTGTCTATTTTCCAGTTTCCCTCTCTTTCTCCTCTCTTTTAATTTCATTGTACTCCCATGTTCACCATTTTCCAAAGCATTAGTCCCATTGGAAAAACTGACCTATTAGTCTTACTCCTATTTTATATTTTTTAAACAATTATCAATCCCTCTATCCCATGACTCCTAAGTTTCTTTAGGAACCTCTTGATCACAGGAAAACCAGATATATGGAATTGATGGAACTCACACTTACCTGCATGTTTATTCACACCTTCATTCTGTTAATTTGTAAGGCTTCTCTTCACTAAATCCATACATTTCCTTTATTTAGCCTTCTGTACTCGTATACTCCATAATTGTGTTCTTAGTAGCCTCCACTATTTTATCCAGCACTGACATGCTCACTTGTCTCAAGTATCCTAGATCACTCCAGAGCCTTTATTTAAATTAGCATTAGATTGGCCACCCATCTGTTTAAGGCCTTGCCATGTTTCCTTTAGAGCAAAGAGGAGTCAGTGGTTAGGGAACATGGTTTGCCACAGCTCCTTAAGGGTCTCTTTCTAGTCCAGTTCTGAGTCTATAGGGGGGAGGGGGAAGCTTAGTTTATTGGGCCCTTAATGCAGGTTATCTCCATTTGCTGTTTAGATATTCTTTCTCAACCTTCCTTCATCCCTTGGAGTCTCTCAATCCCCAATCCTGTCACCATAAGTCTTTCCCTTTTCTACCCTCACTCTACTAGTCAGATATGCGTGTCCCACTGATCATAATTACCACTCCCTACCCTTCTATGGTTCCCCAGTTCAGCAATAGGAACCCCCACCCTCCCAAGCTGGCTTGAGTCCACTGCATCACTAGACTCCAACTAGCTAGCATCCTCCCCCCTCAACTTCTGGCAGCTACTGCTAGAACCTCTGTTTCTACCAGTTGGCACCACATGGCTCTCAATGAATTTTAATCATGTGGTACCTAAACTCTTATGCTAATCTCTGTCTTTTATTAGACTTGAGATTACAAGACCTAGCACATTGTGACTCAAACTCATTCAAAGTCATATGGTACCAGCTGGAAGGGAAGAGATGTTCTTGTTGGCTGTCACTGGTGAGCGAAGATTGCGGGTGCCACAGCCAAATTTGTTGGCACCACAATTTGTCATACTATATTTCTCAAGGAGAGTGACTGGTTTTAATGATAGATTTACAGACTAGCAGTTACAGGTCTGTTTTTTTTTTTAATATTGTTGAGTTTCTTTAGAACTCTTGTGATTTTGCTTCTTTTTAGTTCACTACATTGTTCTAGTATTTTTATTTATTTATTAACATCTTTTATATACCGCACTATTCGATATCAGCGTGGTTTACAGAGAACAAGAAAACTTCAGACAAGTTACATTTATCTGGTTTTACATATAACAGGAACAATAACTTGGATAACCGGGGCAATTATTTACAACAAAAGCAGTCAGAGTAATTATTTACATTTGGAAGACATATTGTTTGAAAAGAGCCTTGTAATATGGGAGCATGATGAGATGTGGTGTTGGGTCAGCGGAAATTACGTGTTCAGAAGGGGAGTGTTGCTATTTGCGTGTGCCTGTGTTTCTATGTCCTCTGGGAAGTAATTGATGAAAAGGTGATGTTTCAAGGCCTTCTTAAACTGGCTGAGATCAGAGATGGCCCTAATGTGTGATGGAAGGGTATTCCAAAGTTTTGGAGCACATAAACTGAAAGATCGGCTTACTGTTGTGGAGTTGTATCTTAGAGTCTCTTTTGGTACTATTAGCATATTTAATTCTGTGGTTCTTCTTAGTCTGTTGGGGGTGATTGGTTGGATCATCTCTGATAATGAGGCGGGAGCGAGTCCTTTGTGAGCTTTAAAGGCCAGGAGCAGAGTCTTGAAGGTGATTCTCACTTGAATGGGAAGCCAATGTAGTTGTTTCAGAAGAGTTGTTACATGTTCTCTTTTAGGTACGCCAAAAAGCACTCTTGCTGCACTGTTCAAGGCTAGTTGAAGTGGGTTTAGGGTAGATTGTGGGAGCCCTTGTAAAATGGAGTTCGCGTAGTCAAAATGGGGAATGATTAAAGCCTGGTATACAGTACGGAAATCATCCGGATCAATCAGTTGTCGGAGATGTCTGAGGGAACGAATCTTGAAATAAACTGCCCTTACTGTGTTGGCAATGTGTGACTTCATGTCCAGTTTTTGATCCAGAGTCACTCCAAGGTATCGGATGTGGGATTTTACTTGCAGCTTGGCATCTTGAACTTCAACAGTTGACGTTGAAGGATCTGACGATGTTACATATAGGCTGCATATATATGTTAAATAGTAATGATGATAAAGAGGATCCTTGCGGGACTCCTTGTCCTTGATGAAATGGGTCTGATGTTTCTCCATTTGATCGAACATGCTGCCATCTATCTGAGAGGTATGAGTTACACCATTCGAGAGCATTTCCACAAAGGCCCTTTTCTCTTAGGCGGATGGTAAGCAGATCATGACAGACCGAATCAAAAGCAGCCGCAATATCTAAAAAGATGAGAACAAAACCCTGTCTGATGTTATCGATACCAGAGTTTAGGCTGTTGAGGAGAGAAGTAAGGAGCGTCTCTACCCCGTGCGATTCTCTAAATCCATGCTGACAAGAATCCAAAGGCGCTTCAGTGTCGATATGGTCTTGTAGTTGTCTGTAGGCTATTTTTTCAATTATTTTTGCAAGCGTGGGTATGCTGGAAATGGGCCTGTATGAGTCTGTTTTTTGTGGATCTAACTTGAGATTTTTCAATAGAGGTCTTATGGATGTCTGTTTGAGGGCAACAGGGAATGAGCCGGTGTCAAACGATAGCCTTATGATCTTGGATATAATTGGAGCAAGCTCTTTACGCAGATCCTTTATCCAGAAGGCTGGGCAAGGATCAGTGTGTGCTGTGGATAGGTTGAGAGAAGAGATAATATCTTCAATCAGCTTCAAAGAAGGAGTGGTGAAGGATACTAACGGAGAAGGGTGCCCCTGAATAATTGGGGTGGAGGGTAATGTAATTTTATTTGTGCAGCACATCTTAGATTGTATGTACAAAGTGTATTCTTGCGGGTTGATTTCACACTGGTGCTCAGGTGACGGTTCCTTGGCTAGTTTCTTGACCAGAGTAAATAGGTCATGGGGTTTATTTAGAGCACGTCTCAGGGTGTCAGTGTGATATAGTTTCATTTTTTCTGAAATGTATGTCTTTTAAAATCAGTGATTTGTTCTATTTCTTCTGAAATATCACTTTTCAGGAATATTTTAGATGTGACTAATTCTCCCGAATTCTATGCCTGGATTGCCTTCATGATGGAGGAGGTAAGGGCAAAAACAATGACAGATTTCAAAAAGGCACAGGACAGACACAGAGGATTCCTATATAGTAAGAGGGTGGAAACAACAAGAGGTGGGTATAACCCTAAGCAAAGGCATCAAGGGGGAGTAACCTTCATAGCGTGGCAGATATAATGTAAACAAAGATATAGAGGGGTACCTTCATAGAGCGGCAGCCACCACTCTTAACTACCTTACTGGGTAGACTACATGGACCAATCCAGTCTGTCTTCTGCCATCATTTACTATGTTGCTATGGTAGTATATGCAGTGGAGACAGAAGCAAAGAATTTATTATAGGCCGATATGGCAATTGGTGGTTTTTCTTTTTTAAAACGGCTGCTGCAGATAAAGAAAATCCAGATTTTCAGGCACTATCCACGTAGCTAGTCCATATACACTTAGGATAGTTATTTCCTGTCCTAAGTTATACAGATACTTTTCAGAGTAAAGCCAGCGTTTATGATGTGGTTGGATCAAAGCTCTCGGGATGTCTGACTGCAGATGTAGTGGTGAATGAAATGAGTCAGAAGCTGTAAAGATGTCTTACATATTGGGACATGGAACGTACGAAGCATGGACCAAGGGAAGTTGGAGGTGGTCAAAAATGAAATGGAACGTCTACAGCTTGATCTATTGGGTGTCAGCAAACTGAAATGGACTGTCATCAGGCACTTTGCATCAGATGATCACATGGTCTACTATGCTGGAAATGAAAGACAAAGAAGAAATGGTGTTGCATTTATAATTAAGAAGAAAGTAGCAAGAAATGTACATAGTTAAGCAAAAAAGAAAAGAAAAAGAGTTGTTAAGTTACATTAGAGATACAACGTGTAACTTCCATGTTCAGTGTTCATTGTAAACTGCCCCTGATCTATGGAAGGGGTGGTTTAGAAAAGCTGTTAAGTAAGTAAATAAACAAACAAATGAAATTTTATTTATTTACATTCTCTTATATACTGCGCTATTCTGCATCAGTGCGGTTTACATTAAACAAACTGAAATTACATTGAACAGGGCATTATAACTTGGAGATAACTATTTTACAGGGAACATGGGCTATGGCGGGTTAAGTGGCTTGCCCAAGACCACAAGGAGCACCTGTGGGACTAGAAACACCAAGGTTGCTGTCCTCTAGTGGGATTTGAACCCCCTACCTTCTGGCCTGAAGTACCTTGCCCCAACCACTAGGCCATATGCATACAATGCAGTCAGTGAATACTTAATTTCTATCAACACAACTATAATTCAAGTATATGCCCCAACAACAGCTGCAGAAGAGGATGAAACTGATGAGTTCTATGAACAAGTACAAGCTGAAATCAACAGAACATGCAAACAGGATATCCTGATAGTAATGGGTGGAGCGCAAATGTTGGCAATGAAGAAGGCTAAATGGTTGGAAAATATGGACTTGGCAACAGAAATGAAGCTGGAGAAAGACTGATAGAATTCTGCAAGACCAATGATCTATTCATCTCAAACAGATAATGGAAATCGGCTGTTATCCATCCACTCCTGAAACAACCCTCTCTTGATCCCTTGGTTGTAGCACACTGGCGTCCTGTCTCAAATCTCCCCTTCTTGGCTAAGGTATTGGAACGGCTGGTGTTTCTTCAGCTAGCATCTCATGTGGAAGCTACTAATGCTCTTCATCCGAGACAGTCAGGATTCCATACAGGACATAGTTCGGAAACAGTTCTTTTAGCCCTGCTAAATGAAGTGCATGTCGCCCATGATCGGGGGGATGTCGCTCTTTTTGTGTCACTCGATCCGTCCTCGGCATTTGATCTGATCAGTCACCGGACCTTGCTGTCTCATCTCTACGATGCGGGACTGCAGGGTACGGTGTTACAATGGTTTCGTTCTTTTTTTTGTCTGCCCGTACTTTCTCCATTCATGTTAATAAGCAGTCCTCTTCCTCTTTTCCTCTCTCATGTGGGGTTCCCCAGGGGTCGGTTCTTTCTCCTTTGCTTTTTAACATTTTTCTGGCTCCCCTACCTCTTTTAATTCAACAGTATCCGGTTTCCACCTACATTTATGCAGACGATGATATTCTTTTTCATACCTCCCCCATCAATGTGGATATCTCAGCTCTAAATGCTTGCCTCTCCCATATCGCTTCTTTGCTTGCCGCAAATTATCTTCATTTTAACCCATCCAAATCCACTACTATGTGGGTCTCATTAAGTACCTCTTGCCCAGTGTAAGCCTGTTAGCTGACTGTGTCACCCTAGGCAGCTGCCTAGATGGAGACCCAGTTTGAGTTGTGGAAGAATAATGACTCAAGAGTCGTGTCCAAAGTGGAATTAAGGATGGGATTTATTCCCTGTCCCATGCGGATGGCTTTCAGATAAGGATAACACAAATTAAGCTGTTACATCACAGGCAAAAGAACACTTTAACAAAACCAAGCTTCTTCTTTGTTTTCCCCAAAACACAAAAGTATTATCTTCCTTCAAAGAAATCAAAAACACACTTCCTTTTCTTCTCTTTAACGCAGAAATTCTAAATCATCTGTTACTCCTAAACTGCAATCCATTGGCTCCTGAATATTCTCTGGGATAGTGCTTTCCCACTGCATCCCCTCTTGGGCTTGACCTGCGTAGGATCTCTTGAGTTTTTGCAAACCTGTACTCAGACCTCTGCTCTGGGGTAAACTCTGTTCTTGGGAGATACAAGTGCTGCTGCTGGGGGTCAGAGGCAACAGGAGCTGGGCTGGGGAATTCTTCCCAGTCCCTAAGCCATTGAGGGAACTCTTGCTTCCTATATGCTTTGCTTCTCCTCCCCGAATCTACTCCACTCCCTTTATAATACAGAGGGTACTTATCTTTCCCACGAGAGAATATGGCTTCTAGTCCTTCTTCCTCTAGCCAGGGTTTTCTATCAGAGCTGCAGACTGCTTTGCCCTGGCAGTATCTGTTGCTGGGTCTAGCAGGGTAGCACTTGCTTCCTGCTTCCTGTGAGACTCTCAGAGTGTGACCTTTGCTCTCTGGTGATCTGACTGCTTGCCTGGGTGCGAGGACCCCTCTGGTTGGGAAGACCTTAGCTCTATCTCTCCTGATCCACTCGGGTTCGTCAGACTGCTTCTGCTCAAACCTGGATCTCCAAGACAGCGGGTCTCTTACTGTTTGGTCTGGAGTTCCCAACTCAGCCTCTCTGAGGTTCTCTCTGCTCCTTGTCTGTTTCTCCAGGCTAGGTTCCAGACTCTCCTCCACACTCTGGCTGTGCTCTAGGCTTGTTTCCCTTGCTTGGGGAAAGCTTGTTCCGTCTCTGAATCTGAAACTGCATCTGGGTCTCAGTCTGACTCTGCCTGTCAGTTCACCCTCCTCTTCACTTGATTTTCCCCTGGTTTTATTGAGCTGCCTATTGGACGTGGAACGTGACTGTTCCCACAGGTGAGCCTGATTAGAGCTCTGAATTCTCTCTGCGTCACTGCAGCCCTGAGGAATGTTTGTTTCTTCACTCCCTGCCCCCTCGCACTGTGAATGTCTCCACTGACCCTGTGACTGTGAGGTAAGCTCTTCATTTCTAAACCCTTTTAATACTTCAGGTTCTATGCTGTCTCCCTCATAAGAAATAAGCTCTCCTTTTAGAGCCTCTCTGGTTATTTCAGGCTGTGTACTGTCTATCTCATGACCAGTAAGCCCTTCCTTTGTTTTCCCTTTTAAAGTTTTAGACTCTGTGCTGTCCACCTCATGACACCAGACATCGCCCCTCAAATTGATTCATCTCACATTTCTCTTACATCTTCTTTTCGCTATTTGGTGTGACCCTCGATTCTTCCCTTTCCTTTCATGACCATATTTCCATTCTCATTCGTAGGTCTTTCTTTGCTTTGTGACAAATTTAGAGCTACCCGGTTCCTGCTGCCTCCCTCCTCTCTCACTACTTTGGTACTGTCTTTGGTTATGAGCCGCCTAGACTACTATAATGTGGTTTTGGCTAATTTACCCGCTTATCAACTTCAACGCCTACAGTTATAGCAAAATACAGCAGCTCGGCTCATTTCATCTGCCAGTCAGTTTGATAATATCACTCCTATCCTTTACCGCCTTCACTGGCTACCCCTTCAGTACAGATTTCACTACAAGTTCCTAATTTTGATTCACAAGGCTCTTCACACATCTACACCACTTTATTTGGCTAACCTTATTTCACTTCATACTCCGTATCGCCAACTTCGGTCACTACATGCTAATTGTCTTTCTTTGCCCTCACCCTCTCAGGCCCATCTTGAACAAACTCGTCATGCTGCATTTTTCTTTCGTGGCCTCTTGCTTTGGAATGCCCTGCCATCTTCCCTTCGTTTGGAACCCTCCTATTCACAATTTAAAAATTTACTGAAGACCCATTTATTCCAACAGGCTTTTGACCTCCCCTGTGATGCCTCTACTTAATAGCTTGTTTCTCCTTTGGCCTGTCACTATTACTCTACTGCTTTCCTATATTTTATCGGTGTTCTTTTCCTTTCTGTAAGCGTTGACATGTTTTATTGTAAACCGCCCTAATGTTTTGACGTGGGCGGTATATCAAGTGTAAAATAAAGATAAAAATAAACACCTTCTTCCAGCAACACAAGCGGCGACTATACACATGGACGTCACTCAATGGATTTTACAAAAATCAAATTGACTACATGTGTGGAAGTCAACGTTGGAAAAGTGTTGATGTTATAGAAAAGAGAAAACCTGGAGCTGACTGTTTTACAGATCACAACTATTAGTATGCAAACTCAAGCTAAAGTTGAAAAAGAGCAATCCACTCATGAATATAGCAAAATATGACCTTGAGAATATACCACTGGAATTTAAAGACTGCCTACAAAATCAATTTGCTGCTTTAGATACAAATGACAGAGCTCCAGAATAGTTATGGAATGATATCAAGAAGGTTGTGTTGGAAGAAAGTGAGAAGTCTCTACAAAAGGTGAAAAAGCAAAAACGGCTAAAATGGATGATTGAAGCAACTCTGAAAATTGCCCAGAAACACAGAGAAGTTAAAGCCAGAGGAAAAAGAGGCAATGTCAGAACTCCACAGAGATTTCCAACGTGCAGCAAGAGAAGAAGTACTACAATAACACATGCAAGGAAATAGACGTAGAAACTAATAGAGGAAGAACAAGATCAGCTTTCCTAAAGCTACGAGAGTTAAAGAAGAAATTCCAGCCTCGAATTGGAATGTTAAAAGATTCTCAAGGATCTACGTTGAATGATGCTGAGAAGATCAAGAAAAGGTGGAAAGAATATACAGAGTTTTTATATGATAAAGATCAAGTAGACCAACAGCCATTTCAACCTGTAACCTATGATCCGGAACCATTGGTGGTGAAAGAAGAAGTTGAAGCAGCATTGAAAGCCTTATCAAAGAACAAAGGTCCAGGCATTGATAGTATTCCCATAGAAGTATTACAGCAATCTGATGCAGCTGTTACCCTACTTACAAGGCTCTGCCAGGAAATTTGGAAGACAACATTATGGCCAACTGACTGGAAAAGATTTATGTTTATACCAATGCTAAAGAAAGGTGATACAACTGACTGTGGGAATTTATTGCACAATTGCTCTGATCCTACATGAATAATCTTCAATAGAATCTTTCTGACAACAGAGACTACAACCATACCCGAACGAGAACTACCTGAAGTGCAAGCAGGGTTCAGGAAAGGGCAAGGAACGAGAGACATTTATCACAGATGTGAGATGGATCCTTGAAAAGACAAAAGAATACCAAAAGGATATCTATTTGTGCTTTGACTACAGCAAGGCTTTTGACTGTGTAAACCATAAGAAACTCTGAACCACATTAAAGTGCATGGGTATACCAGAACACCAGATCGTTCTCTTGCACAACTTTTACATTGATCAAGAAGCAATAGTTTGAATGGAACAAGGAGAAACAGAATGGTTTAAAATCATCAAAGGTGTATGACAAGGCTGCATATTTCCCCCTATCTATTTAATTTTATATGCAGAACAAATAATCAGAGAAGCAGGATTATATGAAGATAACAAGAGGTATGAAGATTGCTATGCTGATGATACATTATTGGCTGAAAGTGAAGACGATCTGAAACATTTGTTTTTCAAGATCAAGGAACATAGTCTTAAAATGTTCCTGCACCTTAATCTAAAGAAGACAGATCATGACAACTGGCAAAATCAATAAGCTCATCGTTGATGGAGAAGAAATTGAAATAGTTAATCCAAGTAGGTTAAAGTTGTCTACTATCAATAAAGAAGCAACAAGCAGTGAAGAAATCTCATGACGCATTGCTCTTGGCAGAATGGCTACGAAGGACTTAGACAAGATTCTCAAGAGCAGAGATATCCCTCTCCATACAAAGATTTGACTTGTTCAAGCCTTGTTATTTTCAATAACATCATATGGATGCGAATGTTGGACAGTGAAAAGATAAACAGGAAGAAAATTGATCTCTTTGAATTATGGTGCTGGCGACGAATACTGCGTATACTATGGATTGCTCGAAGAACAAACCAGTCAGTACTAGAGGAGATCAAACCTAAGTTTTCTTCAGAATGCGAAGAGCGTGATCATAAGAGAAAGACATCATGCTTGGCAAGGTAGAAGGTCAACGCAAAAGAGGAAGGCCAGCGACGAGATGGATCGATACAGTAACAGCAGCTATGGGTGCCAGTCTGTCATCAATGAGCCGCCTGACTAAAGACCGCACACAATTTAGGACAACTATCCAGAGGGTTGCCATGAGTCGACACTGACTCGGCGACACTTAACAACATCTGCATAGTGGCACTGAAAATTGCTGCTGTCCAAATAGGTGTCAGCTCCTCCCTAGCTCCAGCCATGGACTGTCTCAGCACTATCCAGATAGCGCTGCAGTGATCAGAGGAAATTTTCAGCAGCAGTATTTGGATGGTGCAGCTGAATATTGAGCTCACCAGGCCTTATCCAGTTCTGCTAACCAGATAAGCCTTTTTGAATATTGGGATATTCATTTTTCTGTTCTAGCCTTATCTTCCCTAAATGCTGTCTTAGTTTTTGGTTGTATGATGTAGTGGTTAAGGAAGAAACCTAAAGCTTTGGGATTGAATTGCTCCTAAGGAATTATAAAATAACTGATATTTCTGCAATAATAGTGAGAAACGTGTTCCTTTTTAAATGTATAAATTTTAGAATGTGAGTTGTTTACTAGTGGAAATTGAGCTAGACAGAATGCAAAGTCAAGGTCCAACAAAAGAGTAATTTTGCTGTTTGCTTATAGCATCACTGAGTAAAACCTCTGTATTAAGCTTGCACTTAAACCCTGCTCTAAGCTTTTGTACTGGGCTGAAATTAAGAACTTAAAGATCTAGACACAAACTTATTTATTTATTTAGCGTACATTTATATCCCGCTGCTTCCAGTGATCAGCAGCGGTTGTTACACATGGTGATGTTGGCTGTACTGGCCAGGAATTAGATTAAAACACTCTGATTAGAGGGGGGGGGGGCACAGCAGAATACAGATTACAGGCTTACAGTTGATTGCTATATACATATTTACACATGATTGTTATATACATATTTACAATTGACTAAACTGTAAAACTTTATAAGTGGTCTGCATATGTATATGTATATTTACACGCGGTTGCGTGTAGCTCATGATGTTAGGTTGTAATGGGACTTGAAAAGGTGTGTCTTAAGCTCCTTTCTAAAGTCCTTTAGATCATAGATTTCACGCAGATCACTTGGTAACCGATTCCAGAGTGTAGGAGCTGTAAACGAGAAAGCTCTGTTAGTGGTACAGGCATTAGCCTTTATGAATGATCTCGGGAGGCAGATGGTGTTGAGGTTCGCTGCTCTCCTACTTCTGTTGTTGGGTGGATTGGAAATCAAGCTGTTGAGGTGAGAGGGTGCTATATTATGGATAAGTTTGAATGTAGTGACTAGTAATTTGTACTGAATGCGGGCCGTGATGGGGAGCCAATGCAGCTCAATTAGGGTGGGTGTAATGTGGTCAGAGTTTTTTTTGCATGATGAATCTGGCTGCAACATGTTGTGCCATTTGCAGAATATTTGTAGTTTTCTTTGGCAAGCCTTGCAGTATGGCATTGCAGTAATCTAGGTGTGGAATGATGAGGGCCTGAGCGACAGATCTGAAGTCATCATGATCAAGGATGTTACGTAAAGGCTGTAGTATTCTTAATTTGTGGAATATGGCTCGATTGGTGTTTCGCAGGTGCCTGTCCATATTTAGGTTGTTGTCAAGCATCACACCTAAGTATTTTATTTCTGATTTTATGTTGTAAATATTGTTGTTCATGGTGACATTTTTAGGGGGCTCAAAACCTGGTTTCCTGGAGATGCACATTGCTTCTGTCTTCTTATGGTTAATGAGCATGTTATTTCGTTGGAGCCAGATTTGAAGCTCGAGTAGGCAATTTTCAAGCTTACTGATGTTCGGGTTGTTTGCATCCAGTTGTGTGTAGAGCATTAGGTCATCAGCGTAGATATGGTAGTTGATGCCGTGGGTCTGGAATATTTTGCACACTGGTTGCAGGTATAGATTGAATAAGAGAGAGGAGAGGGCGGAACCTTGCGGAATGCCCTGGGTTTGTGGGAAGGGAGTTGCTTTGTCGTTGTTGAAATTGACCTGCTGCATTCGGTTTGTTATATAGGAGGAGAACCATTTTAGTGGGGTCCCTGCAATGCCTATGGACTCAAGTCGTTCCAGTAGTGTTGAGTGGTGCACTGAGTCAAAGGCAGCTGAGATATCAATGAAGATAAGCATATACATCGTGTTCTTGTTCTCCAGCCCCTTAAGTAGATTGTCCAGCAAGGCTAGCAGGAGGGTTTCCACACCATGATGTTGTCGAAACCCGTATTGATGCACATCCAAGGCGTTTGTATCATCAATGTGGTCTTGCAGTTGCTGCTGTACTGCCTTTTCAATGATTTTGGCGAGGAAGGTTATGCTTGAGATTGGGCGGTATGAGGTAGGGTCATCTTTGCTGAGTGTTTTGTTCTTCAAGATGGGGCGTATAAGTGACTTCTTGAGGAGTGATGGCATGAGACCTTGCAGCAGTGATAGGTTCACTATATGGGAGATGTGCTGCGCTATTTCCTCTTTGGTTGCCTTGATCCAGGAGGCTGGACAGGGGTCAAGAGGGGAGGTGGTGGTTTTTAGGTTGGTGATGATGGCTTTTATCTGTTGATTGTCCACCTTCCGGAAGGTTAACCATTTTCTGCTGTGATCGGTCCTTTCCTGTGTGCTGCTCTCTTGATGGAAATTGGTTGGGTCCAGCGTGGGGGTGATGAGGGTAGGTGCTGCAGGATTGAGTTTGCTGGCATAGTGATCTGCCAGTTGTTGAGCTGTTATGGAGCCGCTGGAATTGTTGTCTTGTGGGGCTTTTGTGAGGGATTTGACAAGCGCGAATAGTTCTCTGGGCCTGTTGAGGGCTTTATTGAGAGTGATTGTGTGGTGCGTTCTCTTTGTTTGGTTGACTTCATTCCTGTAGGTTGATAGGCGGTCGAAGTAGGACTTTTTGCATTCATCGGTTTTGTGCTTTCTCCATCTTCGCTCATGCCTTCTCAGGTCCTTCTTCAGTTCTCGTAGCGTTGAGGTGTACCATGGTTCAGTCTTGACCCTGGTTAGGTGCCTTGGGTGACTCCAGGTGGGTTTTGAGGCAGCCTCGATTCCTATGTTCCATTGGTTCGCCAGTGTCTCGAGGTCTGAGCAATCTGGGTGGATGTATTTTGCTATGGATTCAAGGAGGTCCTCTTTGATGAGTTTTTGGAAGCATCTCCGTTGGGGTGGTGCTTGATCTGGTTGCAGACAGCAGTCCAGCAGCGGGATGGGGGCTTTCCAGTCTTTTGCATTGAGTGTCACATGTATGATTTTCTCCCAGTTGGTGAGAGGTCTTACGTGTGCACTAGGTGCAAGGAGCTCTTTTCTCTCAGGGAACAAGTCCGTTCTCTAGAGGCTAAAGTAGCAGACTTGGAAAACATAAGACAGACAGAGAGGTACATAGACGAGACCTACAGGGATATAGTCCTGAAGTCCCACCTCCAGTCTGGCAGCACCCCTGTTGCTATGGAGGAGAGAGGTCACGTGACAGGAGAGCATCACCCTGGTGTGGCAGGAAGTGATCCTGTAACTAGGACCTGTCCTCCAGGTGATGTAAAACCCTCTCGCACCAAGGAAGTTTCTCCAGGGCCATGTGCCCATGAGGGAAGGGTTAGGACAGCCGTTACAGTTGGTGATTCGCTCATTAGGCATGTAGATAGCTGGGTGGCTGGTGGACGTGAGGATCGCCTGGTAACATGCCTGCCTGGTGCAAAGGTAACAGACCTCACGCGCCACCTAGATAAGGTCTTAAATAGTGCTGGGGAGGAGTCTGCTGTCTTGGTACATATCGGTACCCATGACATAGGAAAATGTGGTAGGGAGGTTCTGGAGGCAAAATTTAGGCTTTTAGGTAGGAAGTTGAAATCCAGAACTTCCATGGTAGCATTCTCCGAAATGCTTCCTGTTCCACGCGCAGGACCCAAAAGGCAGGCAGAGCTCCGGAGTCTCAATGCGTGGATGAGACAATGGTGCAGAGATGAGGGTTTTGGATTTGTTAGGAACTGGGGAACATTCTGGGGAAAGGAGGGGCTCTTCCGAAGGGATGGGCTTCACCTTAACCGGGATGGAACCAGGCTGCTGGCATTAACCTTTAAAAAGGAGATAGAGCAGCTTTTAAACTAGATATTAGGGGAAAGCCGACAGTCGCCCAAGAGCGGATGGTTCGGAAGAATGTATCCTTGAAGGATACTACCAAAAGCAGAGAGGTTACACAAAAGAGTAAAGTAGCCCAAATGCCCTCAAGTATGGAGCAGACAGAGCTTAAAGATCCCAATTTACCCATGTCTAACAATAGCCAAATTAACATGAATAAAATACATTCTCTAAAATGCTTGTATGCAAATGCTAGAAGTCTAAAGAATAAGATGGGAGAGTTAGAATATATAGCACTAAATGAAAGGTTAGATATGATTGGAATATCAGAGACATGGTGGAAGGAGGACAACCAGTGGGACACTGTGATACCTGGGTACAAACTATATCGTAATGATAGAGCTGATCAAATTGGTGGAGGGGTTTGCGCTCTATGTTAGAGAGGGCATTGACTCAGAAAGGATTAGAGTTTTGCAGGAAACAAAATCTGCTGTAGAATCTATATGGATTGAAATTCCATATAAAAGGGGGAAGGCGATGGCAGTGGGGGTGTACTATCGAGCACCTGGCCAGAATGACCAAATGGATGTTGAAATGCTCAAAGAAATCAAGGAAGCTAACAAAGGTTACAGCGCAGTAATAATAATGGGTGATTTCAATTACCCCGGTATCGACTGGGTCAGTGTCACGTCAGGACATGCTAGGGAGATAAAGTTCCTAGATGAAATAAATGACTGCTTCTTGGAGCAGCTGGTTCATGAACCGACCAGAGGGGAAGCCATATTAGACCTAGTCCTTAGTGGAACACCAGATCTAGTGCAAGAGATAAGGGTGTTGGGGCCACTTGGCAATAGTGATCATAGCATGATCGCCTTTGATTTAATTAGTGGAGGAGGGGATAGTAAGGAAATCCACAGTACTACCTTTTAACTTTCGAAAGGGAGACTATGATAAAATGAGGAAAACAGTTAAGAAAAAACTAAAAGGAGCAGTTGCGAAGGTTAAAGACGTACATCAAGCTTGGGTGTTGTTGAAAAATACTATCTTGGAAGCCCAGAGCAGCTGTATTCCACGCTTTAAGAAAAGTGGAAGGAAGTCCAAAAAACTGCCAGCATGGTTTAAAGGTGAGGTCAGAGAGGCTGTTGTTGCCAAAAAAGCATCTTTCAGGAAATGGAAAAAAGAGCCAAACGACGAAACCTGGAAACAGCACAAGCACTGGCAAGTCAAATGCAAGGCATTGATAAGGCAGGCAAAGAGAGAATTTGAGAAGAAGCTTGCTGTGGAAGCAAAAACGCGAAATAAAGACCTTTTCAAGTACATTCGTAGCAAAAAACCTGTGAGATAGTCAGTTGGTCCATTAGATGATAAAGGGGTTAAAGGAGCACTAAGAGGCGACAAGGCGATAGCGGAGAGACTGAATGAATTCTTTGCTTCGGTCTTTACTGAGGAAGATGTAGGGATGTTACCCATGACTGAAGTGGTATTTAAAGGTGCGGAAGAATTGAAGGAAATATCGATACATCGGGAAGATGTCTTACAACTATTAGATAAACTGAAGAGTAGCAAATCACCTGGGCCGGATAGTATACATCCAAGGGTGTTGAAAGAACTGAAATATGAGATTGCAGAACTGCTATCAGTAATCTGTGAACTATCATTAAAATCATCTCTAATACCTGAAGATTGGAGGATCGCCAATGTAACACCAATTTTTAAAAAGGGTTCCAGGGGTGATCCAGGAAACTACAGACCGGTGAGCCTGACGTCATTACCGGGAAAAATGGTAGAAACCATCATAAAGAATAAAATTATTCAGCATGTAAATAGTCACAACCTAATGGGAGACAGCCAACATGGCTTTAGACAAGGAAGATCTTGTCTTTCTAATCTGTTATGTTTTTTTGAAGGAGTGAATAAACAGGTGGACAAAGGTGAGTCTGTTGATATTGTGTATCTGGACTTTCAGAAAGCCTTTGACAAGGTCCGTCATCAGAGACTTTTGGCAAAACTAAATAGTCATGGGATAGGAGGCAATGTACTATTGTGGATCAGGAACTGGTTAAAAGATAGAAAGCAGAGGGTAGGGCTAAATGGCCAATTTTCCCAATGGAGAAAGGTGAATAGTGGTGTACCCCAGGGATCTGTGCTGGGTCCGCTGCTTTTTGACATATTCATAAATGACCTGGAAAGTGGAATAACGAGTGAGGTTATCAAATTTGCAGATGACACAAAACTATTTAAAGTTGTTAAAACCCAAGAGGATTGTGAAAAAATGCAAGAGGATCTTGATAAATTGGAAGACTGGGCATCAAAATGGCAGATGAAATTTAATGTGGACAAGTGCAAGGTTATGCACCTAGGGAAGAACAACCCAAACTATGGTTACACGATGCAAGGTTCCACATTAGGAACCACCACCCAGGAAAAAGATTTAGGCGTCATTGTAGATACCATGTTAAAACCCTCGGCCCAGTGTGCAGCGGCGGCCAAGAGAGCAAATAGAATTCTAGGTATGATAAGGAAAGGAATGGAAAATAAAACAAAAGATATTATAATGCCTCTATATCGTTCCATGGTGAGGCCGCACCTTGAATATTGTGTACAATTCTGGTCGCCGTATCTTAAAAAGGATATAGCGATTTTAGAAAAGGTACAGAGAAGAGCCACCAAAATGGTAAAGGGGATGGAAGGATACTCCTATGAAGAAAGGCTAAAACAGTTAGGGCTCTTTAACCTGGAAAAGAGACGGCTGAGGGGAGATATGATAGAAGTCTATAAATTAATGAACGGAGTGGAATGGGTAAACGTAGATCGATTGTTTACCTTATCAGAATATAGAAAGACTAGGGGACATGCAATGAAGCTACAGGGTAAACTATTTAAGACTAATAAAAGAAAATATTTCTTCACTCAACGTGTAATCAAACTCTGGAGGATGTAGTAAAGGCTGTTAGTGTAGCTGGGTTTAAAAAAGGTTTGGACAAGTTCCTGGAGGAAAGGT
The DNA here is from genome assembly GCA_033557465.1 of Ichthyophis bannanicus. Classification (NCBI taxonomy): domain Eukaryota; kingdom Metazoa; phylum Chordata; class Amphibia; order Gymnophiona; family Ichthyophiidae; genus Ichthyophis; species Ichthyophis bannanicus. The sequence continues at coordinate 888,077,259 of CM066031.1, read as the reverse complement.
CCATAAACCATTATTAAGAAGTGACCGAAGATATCAATGCTTGACCCAGTACAAGCATTGTGGAACTTGTCTTCTGGGGAAACTGCTAGGTACGTATGACCTAGATTGGCCACTGTTGGAAACAGAATACTGGGCTTGATGGACCTTGGTCTGACCCAGTATGGCATATCTTATGTTCTTATCGTATGTTCTTATGAAATGCAAGGCTTCTAACGGCTCATTTAACTTATGCAATCAGTACAGGGGCAGCCAAGGGTGATGTGGCCTCATTTGCATATCAACTGGGCCTCATTTTCTTACATTTAATTTATTTTTTCTTTTAAAATGTATATGCTGCCCATGTCCCAATAATGCCTAAAGGAGCATCTTTACGAAACGTAAACGTGTATTAAGTGCCACTGTGCCAATAGAAAGAAATGGGTGCTGCTGCTGCTGCACTTAGTGGATATTAGAAATGCTAATGTGCACTAACCTTTAGTAAGTAAATAACATACACAGTGAAACTCCCAAATATATTTTACCCAAACTTCACTATCACACATAAATATATCTTAAATTACTCTGTATAATAACTTCATATATTGCTTGCTGCCAACGCCGGGGACTAACTGTGGATATTATTGGTTCAGGTAACCTGTAACCACACCACCAGGTAGACCTCATCATCCCTTTACTGCATAGGCTTAGAAAAATGATACCAAAGCACAGAATAAAAGCTGCAGTTAACAAAAGTTTTATAAAAGGATATAATACTGCTTTAGATGATTTTGGATGTATTACTTAGGTGGCAGGGTTTCAGAATGGTTTTTGAATGAAGGCGGTATGTCAGCATTGTCTTAACTTTTTTGTTAACTGCAGCTTTTATTCTGTGCTTTGGTATCATTTTTCCCAATTCTCTCACCCTTCCCTTTTACCCTCTGAAGCCCAGCATCTCTCTTTCTATCTTCCACCTCCCTAGACCTTTTTTCCTTCGCCCAACCCATTGACCAGCAGCTTTCTATCCCCTTCCTCTTCTGCATCCTCTCCCCCTTCAATAGTCCGGTATCTCTCCTATCTCCTCTCCCAGCCCAGCATCTTCTCTCTCCCCCCATTCCCAGTCTCATCCCAGTCCAATATATCCCTTCTTACATATATAGAGAGATTTTGGTTCATATCTCCCCCCCCTCCCCCCATCCAGCATATCCCCTTTCTCGTTTTCACTTTCTTTCCCCCTTTCCCAACATCTTCATCTTCCTTTCTCTAAGTCAGCAGGCAGCAGCCAGTGCTGCCTCTAGCATTCACTTCCGGTGCACAGTTCAATGGCTCCATGCGCTGGAAGTGAATGCTATGAGCAACAATGGCTGCTGTTACTAACTCAGATAAAGAAAGATGAAGCTGGGGATGGTGCCACACAATGCTGCGATCATTCTGCTGCTGGAGCTGAATGCACAGTGTGTTGCGCTGGCCCTTCTTTTCTCCCACTGAATTTTAAAGTCTCCACCTAAGTCCCAGTCCCTGCTTGCCCTCATCTCCATGTCTCCAATACCTACCTTCCGGCCTCCTACATCCCTTCTCCACACCCACCTAACTACTTCCTTCTCCAATATTCATTGTCCTACCATTTCTCCTTCTTACCCTACCATCTGTTCTTATGCCTCTGTATGATCTTTTTTTCTTCCCTCTCACACAAAATATCTGTCCCCTCTCTATTCTCACGCCCACAGTTTCTGCCTGTTTTTCTCCCCCCTGACCCAAGCATCAGTTCCATTCTGGATCCTCACATCTTTGTCTCCCTTCTAGTTCCAGTCCCTCCCAGCATCAGCTCCCCAAGTTCCAGTCCCCTATCATCAGCCCATTTCCAGTTCTAGCCCTCCAGCATCAGTCGTCCTTCAGTCCTAGTCCCTTCCAGCATCATCTCCCTTCCAGTGCTAGTGTCCCTGTCCCCCATCAGCTCATTTCCATTGCCAGCCCCCTCCAGCATCAGTCCTCCTCCAGTTCCAGTCATTTGGAACCAATAAAGTCTCTTGTAAATATTTTTTTTAAATAATTCCAAAGGAGCTATCGCTGGAACCACAGGAAAATTAAGTAGGCGAATGTTAGAAGACCTAGCAATGTTTTCCAAAGTCTCAAGCTTAGCTCTTAGAGCCATATTATCTTTTACTAAGGATAGCGCCGTCTCAGAAACCTGCACAAGTTTCTGATCTGAAACTGCCACTTTTGCTCTTATGTCCACCATGTCACGATTAAGAGTAGAGACAGAGTCTTCAAGTTTGTCAGCCCGAACAGCAGACAAGGCCAACTGTTGACTTACTACGTTAGATGGTTGAGATATCGCCTCCCAGATGTTCTCCAAAGAGATCACAGCAGGACGTGACACGATGATAGCAGATGGAGGCTCAGACACTGCAGTTCCTAACAGAGAAGCCTTCTCTTCACCAGCACCACTCTGTCCTCGAGCAGTAACAACCTCCGCCAAAGATTGAATTTTCACTGAGCCTGCAGCCGTGCATACACTTGGCTGCCCACCGGAGTCCACCTCCAACAGGCCCTGCTCCAGAGTCGCAGCTGCTACCGCATCAGGAAGAGACGCAGCTCCACTTGCGGGAGGAGTCACCAAAAGGCTCAGAGCAACAGGAGGGACACACCCATTAGGGGAGAGAGACACATCCAGGGCAGGAAACGCCACAGCCGCCTCAGCCGGCGTGACCAAGCCCGCTCTAATCTCCCCGACTTGATACTTGGTGAGCCTGACAAAACGATTCATAGGCCCCACATTGGCAGGCATGGGCTCCGCAGGAAAAACCCTCGGCTTGCCTTTTCGCTTAGGCATTTTGGCTCAAACCAGCTCTGCCGCCATCTTGCAAGTTAGCCACTCCCTCCCTCTAATACTTATTAATCCTTCCTTTCCTCCTCATTACCCCAGCATCTGATTTTATACCCCACCTTCTCAACCTTTCCCTGGTTATTGTGGAGGCTGGAGAAGAAACGGTCATCTATTTTTTTTTTCTTTCCCTTCTCACTCCCCCTGCATTTCCTCCTTTTTCATATCCTGACCCCAGCATTTATCAACACTAGTCCCCTTTCAGAACCAGGACCCCAATCCCTAAAATTAGCTCCTTTCTAGTGCCAGTCGCCTTCCAGTATAAGCCCATTTCAGGTTCCAGTCCCCTCCTGCCCCAGTATTAGCCTATTTCCAGTCTCCGTCCCACCTGCCACCCCAAGCATCAACCCATTTCCAGTCACAGCCCCCCCCCCCCCCCAGAATTGGCCCTCTTCAAGTCCCAGCCTCAGCCTCTCCATCACATCACTTGCAACCAGCTACCTCCTCCCTACTTCTCCCAGCCTGTTCTAAGTTAACATAGCCACAGGAGCATTTTTGTTTACTTCTGTGGCTGTGCTATACCAAAGTAGCCTGGCCATGGCATTTACAGTAAAGCAAAATCAGCACTTCCTGCTTAACTTAAAGTGCCATGGCCGGGCTGCTTCACTACAGCACAGCCACGGGAGCAAACAAAAATGCCCCCGCAGCTGTGTTAAGTGTTAATACTGCCGCAGCTACCTCCTCTCTTCCTCTGCCTGCTCTCAGGGGCGGTCCAAGGGTGTTGTAGGGCCATGTGCAGAGACTCTCAGTGGGGTCTCATTTGCATAAACTAAATGGATATATGTAAATATTTATTTTAGAATTTATGCCACCTATCTAAAATCCTGAGGTGACTGCCAAACATACATACATAATTGATTAAAACAAATGCTACAATAAAATAATTTTATATCATGATTTTTATTGTTTAACTTTAAACCACTTTCACACACCCACAAAAACAAACTATTATAAATATCTTTATCTTTATTCAGTTTTTAATATACCACCCACCCATGAGCATCAGAGCGGTTTACAATAAAACGCCATACTGGATTTATGGGTCAGTGCTATGACCAGCTTATTGGTGAGCAGGAAGGGAAATATAAAATGATAAAACTAATTCTGGTAGCCATGAATTCAACATCATAATGCACAGGCTAGATTGGATCGTGCTAAAGCTGGAGAAGTCCAGAAATAGGCAGCAGTGAAGCTATCAGGCTATTAAGGAAACATCTCAGTTTAATTTTGTTTAAGTTGAGATTTCCTTGCATTTAAACTGACAAAATATTTAAAATTTCAGACTGGCACAATCAAGAACACAAAGCCGCAGATCTCAAAGACTATCTATATTCCACTACCCCCCCAACCAACACCCTACACAGTTGATGCCACACCAAGAACCCAAAGTACAGGGCCCATAGAGTAAATCTACCATTCCATAAGAGCACTAAAACTTCCAAAACTCCTACAACAAGCAGTGTACCCAAAAATGGTGGCACCATAAACATTGCAGTGGAACTTAGAATATCCAGTTACTTACTGGGAAAACTGAACAAGTTGGATTCCTACATAGAAACTCTATGCTAAAAGTATACTTGGCCTCTGTCACCAGGGCTAATGCAAGGATATGAAGCACCCTAGGCAAGCCCTCAATCCTGTCGCCACCCCTCCTGCTTCCACCACGGTCTCCACTGCCATTGTTGCCTTTCCTCTTTAGAACCTTCATGCCATTTCAATCGCAATGCAATGCTTAGCCAAATTCTCCTTTTAGTCAAAAGATCTCAATAACAAGAGAAATAGGATATAATAATCACAACTCAATCAAATTCACTCTCATAAGTTTTTTCATTCGGTTAACATATTCTAAATCAAGCCATACAGCTGACCACAAATAACAAACAGGAGAGAGACTTCAGATATTCGCTGGAGAGACTAAATCAGAGTAACAAATCTTCAGTTCATAAAGTCCCAGTGGTTTTGTTCATTGTTCTCATCTGCTGAAACAGAATAGAAAACCTTACAATATATTTAGAATTCACTTAACAGCCGACATGATGACATGCTTCAGGGGAGTGCATTCAAACAGCCACCAGCCATCTTAGCCTTACAACTATTCAGCTGTCTTGGTATATTTATGACCAGTGCCAGAATAAAAAGAACAGGATGTCCATCTCACACTAGCCAAGCCCCGATTTCAATTAAACCATTAAAAACTATTAATCGAAACAGCATCACCTGTCAAGAGCCAGAGAGGTCCACTCAATTTCATTATTCAAACCAAATGATTCTAGTGACCACAGGCGATAAATCCACTTTTGCTCCAGATAATTTAATAGCTTCTCTTTTTTTTTTTTTCTCCTGCCATGCAGTCTTGACCCTCCATGTCCCCTCTACCCCCCCCATTCCATGCACTTTTAAGATTTCCTCTCCTTGGCCGGCGATGAGCACCACTGCTTCATTTCCTTAGGCTGGCAGCAGCAGTAGCAGAGCCTGCAAAACTTGGGCACATGACAACTCTAAGGCCCCACTGGTCACGGCTTCTCTGGCGCAAAAAATATGCATCAGAGGGGGATATGACCAGCTGAACCTTGGAGGCGCGCACACATTTCATGCTGCTGAAGTTTCACTGCTGTTGTTGTGTCTGAGCAAATTCAACGATGACAGCGGTGGCTGGAAGAATTGGGATAATTCAAATTTTCTTTCAAGTATCTAAGTTCAGTGTGGGGCTTCTAATGGAGCGGGGCCATGTGCACGTAACGTGCCAGACATGTTTAGGGCCGGCCCTGCCTGATCTGTGCTACCGCGGCTGTATAACTTAACACAGCCGCAGGAGTACTCTTGTTTGCTCTCATGGCTGTGCTGTAGTGAAGCAGCCCGGCCGAGGCACTTTTAGTAAAGCAGGAAGTACTGATTTTGCTTTAATGTAAATGCCGCCACCAGGCTGCTTCAGAACAGCACAGCCGTGGGAACAAACAAGTGCTCCTGCGGCTGTGTTAAGTGTTAATACGGCTGCAGCAGAACAGAGTAGATGGGATGATGGACTCTGTGCTTCCGCTTCCTCAAGAAGTGCCAGAATGCCGTTCTGTCCCGTTCCGGCACAAATTAAGCCCTGGATTACATGCATACTTTCACCTGCTTAAAGTCTGGGCAGTTCTATGCATGGAAATACTTTGTTCTATAACATACCGACCAGTGTAAACGTGCACATGCTACTTTGATGGGGTATACTTTTACTATAGGCAGGCACATGAGCGGTATGAGCAAGTACACATTTTGATCATAAAGTATGATAACTTGTGTGTGTACTTGCAAAATGTAGGCATGGTCATTTACCTCAGCTCTAGGGCTGGTATAAATGACCATGCCTTAATTTAAGGTGTAGTTTCTGCCACTTACGCAAGTATTTTATAAAGGAAGGTTGGTGCCTCCTTATAAAATTACCCTCTTCATGGCTGAGCCCTTCCATATAGAAACATGACAACAGAAAAAGACCACATGGCCTATCTAATCTGCTCTTCCATTTCAACAACTACAACAGTCCCATTTTTTTCTTTAGAGATCCTCTGTGTTCGTCCCATGCTTTTTTGAATTCAGATACTGTCCTCATCTCTACCACCTCCACTGGGAGACTATTCCACGGATCCACCACTCTTTCCATAAGGAAATATTTCTGCATATCACTCCTGAATCTATCTCCCTTCACCCTCATCCCATGTCCCCTTGTAGCAGAACTTGTTTTAAATCAAAAGAGGCTCTCCCTCTGTAAATTTTTGCCACGGAGGTATTTAAACATCTCAATCATATCACCTCTATCCCACCTTTCCTCTAAGGTGTACATATTAAGATCCTTAAGTCTTTCCTCTTATGCTTTATAATGAAGACCGCTAACCATTTTAGTAGCCACCCTCTGCATCGACTCCAATGTGCTTATATCCTTTTGAAGGTGCCGTCTCCAGAATTGCACACAGTACTCCAAATGGGGTTGCACCAAAGATTTATAAGAGGCTCTATCACTTCCTTTCTTCTGCTGGCCATTCCTTTCCCTGTGCACCCAAGCATCCTTTTAGCTTTTGCCGTTGCCTTTTCTACCTTTTTAGCTACTTTAAGATCATCACACACAATCACACCTAGGTCCCGCTCTTCTTTAGTGGACAAAACTACTTCACCTCCTATATTATATCACTCCCTTGAATTGCTGCAGCCCAAATGCATGACCCTGTGAAGCAGCGAAGTGCAGACAGTGAATAAATCCAGGAGTCAATTTACAGGGTCCAAGCTAATTTATTGTGCACAAGGCCCAGTTAGTCAAAGCTTCAAAAAGGACTGAGCAAAGTTCTTACAGAGACATATTCATTTATACATTTGTTTTCAGTTTGATACATGCAAACTTTCTATTGGTCCCAACGCCCCCTGCACCTGTCCAATCAGAGATCCCTCCTGGGCCTAGCACCCAGCTCCCTCCTCTAGGATTGTTCTAACAATGGTGCAGTTTCTAGATTTGGATACTTCTCTACTGCAAGGTCGTTTCTAGCTCTAGGAATGTAAGTATTGAAACATTTCTATCTTCACAGCACAAGAGAATAATGAAAGATTTATGCATTCATGAAAACTTCTTATTAAGCAGTTTAAATAGTTTTCTCAAACTTTTACAGACTTTGGTTTTTTACTGAGATGGGGGTTGGAATCAGGGCCTAACTTACAGGCCTTTCACATTTGCAGACTATTATAGGCCATAGCCTGCCACATTCCCCCCTTTGATTATTCTCACCCGCTAGTGAGACAGGGTGAGAATTAAATCACATATTAAACTTGCGTAACAGCATCATCTTGGGATATTGGGGAGTATTGCCACATAGCCAATATCTTGGTAGCTGCCTTCCGTTCTACAGTGTTATCAATAACAGGTTATCATGCGTAAGCAAAGGGGTAGGAGACATGGGAGAAACAAGCAGACAGCCAATATGAGTAATACAATAAACACAAGGGTCTTCATACCCCCTAACCATGAAAATGCTGAACCAAACCACCCATCAAGCTTCAGGCCATGCCAGGTCTGAACAGGCACATAAGCTTGTGTGCATATTTGAGTAGCTATATCTTCAACAACATGTCCATTATTATTAATCTGCAAACAGTTGGTTAAATTAAATTTTCCACACACTCCACCTTCAGCTGCTAACAAATAATCTAGAGCTAAACAATTCTGATAAATAGCTGTACGCATCTGTGTACTTTGCTTAGCTAAAAGAGTTAGTGCTTTACTGGTTTCATTGGTTATTATTTCAACAGCTTGTAAGCGTATAATACGATTTATCATATACACAGGAGTACGATATTCCCATGTACCATCTTGCTCCCATGTAGCAGGTCCATAGTATGAAATAATTCTCTCAGGTGGCCACTCCTCCTCCTTCCACTTGTCCCATTGGCCTATTTTCAAGACCTCTCGTTTCTGTCGACTCCTAATACATGGGAAAACCCAGTTCTCCATGTGACGTAGGCAACAGGAAAAAGGAAGGTCGTATGGTTCCCAAGGTACATGCTCCTCCCCAGTGGTGAGGAAGCCTAGCATATGCTCGGGTTCCACAAATCCAGTACAGTCCAGGTGGCGCTTGCCAGGCATTATAAGCTGCTAGATTAGTCCAGATGCTGGCAAGATTAGGGAAACGAACTAGAGGGTTAGAGGGCTCCGAAGCGTTGACTCCTGACCACCAAGACGTCTTCTTAGTGGTACTGTTGTAGAACATTTGATTGAGACAGACCAGCTGTCCAACCTCCATGGCAAACTGTGGTCCAAAGCGAGCAAATCACAAATTACCAACAATGGGGTGGACCAGTACCCATTCGCTAGTAGTCTGATGTAAATCAGTCTGATTATAAGGCATAGAATAGTTCACTTCTTGTGCCTCCCAGGGCCATTGGTCTCCCATCTTAGTCCCTCCACAGAAGAGGCAGTCCGAAATGTGGAGACTAGATGCTACTGCCCCAGCGAGCTCAATGAACAAGTTTTGGGAGGCATGAGGAATCTCAAACTCTGCCTTCATGGCTTCATAGAAAGAGTGATGTATTCGATAAGGTGCAGATGCATGAGTCTTAGTATTCAGCTGTATATGTATAAACGTTCCAGGATCTACACCGCCTCCTGCTATCCGTAACCCAAATCTGTACCCCTGCTTCCACTGGCTAGGGTTAAATATGATGAGTTGCACTGGATTACAGGCACCTTTCTTACATTTCTTAGGTTCTGGTAATGATAATTTTTCCAAGATTGCTACTCGATTATCTCCATCTCGTCCCATAGGCGCACCAGGCCAGGTAGCATAATACACGCATTCCCACTTGGGACAGTAGTAAGCATCTTTGGATGATATACTGTAGACGGTTGGGGAAGATTTCCCAGTACACTTTCCCCATCTGTATGCTCCTTCAGGACACATGTATTTATCATCATAGTAGTAGGCATGCTCCCAATATCCACACTTGTGATAGACATTTCTGTTGATTACCTCACAAGCATCAAAACTCAGGGTAACATGCTTCGTGGGATCAGGAAGCTGTCGTGTGGCATTTATGAGGGCTCTGTCCTCATCATTCCATCGTATCTCAAGTACATAAGAGGGGTTCTGCCGGGGGTTGTAACAAGTCTTACTCTTCCCCTTCGTACAAATATTTAACTCTGTGCCATTATATATACACCAGCTAACTATACCAGTGCAAGTATAGTAGGAATGGTAAAGTAAAGTCTGAGTGACCTTCTGTCCAGTTCGGGTGGTAGTTATGCAAGCTGCACAAGGGGGTAAGGCAGAAGTCTCTTCCAGGAATCCCAGGACCACCACTCCCACAAGGCAATAGTGGAAGTACATTGTAATTACAGTCTTTGGTGGTCAACTGGAATATTGGGTACGTTGAGCTTGTAGAGTTTCTTCTTTTCTGCTTTGACTGCCACTCTTGTGTGACAGGGGTGGGATTGTAGATTTCGGAAGATTCTTATAGTGCTAGTTGTCTCCGCAATGTGAGTCGCAATGGAGTCTCAGGATCATTTACTGAAGTCCATTGACCAGGTTCAGGAGCAGCTGCTGGCTTCGCTCGACTGTGATGAATCCAGGGTTTGAGTTCTTCGATTTTTACTGCAGTTGGGGTTGACAAGATGACAACATAAGGTCCCTTCCAATGCGGCGCCAGGAAAAAACTAAAAGGAGCGGTTCCAAAGGTTAAAGACTTACAGCAAGCTTGGGTGTTATTTAAAAATACTATCCTCGAAGCCCAGACCAGCTGTATTCCACGCATTAAGAAAAGTGGAAGAAAGTCCAAAAAACTGCCAGCATGGTTTAAAGGTGAGGTCAGAGAGGCTGTTGCTGCCAAAAGAGCAACCTTCAGAAAATGGAAAAAAGAGCCAAATGATGAAAACTGGAAACAGCACAAGCACTGGCAAGTTAAATGCAAAGCATTGATAAGGCAGGCAAAGCGGGAATTTGAGAAGAAACTTGCTACGGAAGCAAAAACACGAAATAAAGACTTTTTCAAGTACATTCGTAGCAAAAGGCCTGTGAGAGAGTCAATTGGACCATTAGATGATAGAGGGGTAAAAGGTGCAATAAGAGGAGACAAGGCTATAGCAGAGAGACTGAATGAATTCTTTGCTTCGGTCTTTACTGAGGAAGATGTAGGGGTGTTACCCAAGACTGAAGTGGTATTTAAAGGTGATACTGCAGAGGAATTGAGAGAAATATCGCTACACCGGGAAGATATATTACAACTATTTGATAAACTGAATAGTAGCAAATCACCTGGACCGGATGGTATACATCCCAGAGTGTTGAAAGAACTGAAATATGAGATTGCAGACCTGTTATTGGTAATCTGTGAACTTTCATTAAAATCATCTGTAATACCTGAAGATTGGAGGGTCGCCAACGTAACACCAATTTTTAAAAAGGGTTCCAGGGGTGACCCGGGAAATTACAGACCGGTGAGCCTGACGTCAGTACCAGGGAAAATGGTAGAAAGCCATCATAAAGAACAAAATTACACAGCATGTAGATAGTCATGGCCTAATGGGAGACAGCCAACATGGCTTTAGACAAGGAAGATCTTGTCTTACTAATCTGATCTGTTTTTTTGAAGGTGTGCATAAACAGGTAGACAAAGGTGAGTCGGTTGATATAGTGTATCTGGACTTTCAGAAAGCTTTTGACAAGGTCCCCCATCAGAGACTTTTGGCGAAGCTAAAAAGTCATGGGATAGGAGGCAGTGTACTATTGTGGATCGGGAACTGGTTAAAAGATAGAAAGCAGAGGGTAGGGCTAAATGGCCAATATTCCCAATGGAAAAAGGTGAATAGTGGAGTACCCCAGGGATCTGTACTGGGTCCGCTACTTTTTGACATATTCATAAATGACCTGGAAAAGGGAATAACTAGTGAGGTAATCAAATTTGCAGATGACACAAAACTGTTTAAAGTTGTTAAAACCCAAGAGGATTGTGGAAAACTGCAGGAGGATCTGGATAAATTGGAAGACTGGGCATCCAAATGGCAGATGAAATTTAATGTGGACAAGTGCAAAGTTATGCACCTAGGAAAGAACAACCCACACTATAGTTACAAGATGCAAGGCTCCACATTAGAAACCACCACCCAGGAAAAAGATTTAGGAGTCATCGTGGATAACATGTTAAAACCCTCCGCCCAGTGTGCAGCGGCGGCCAAGAAAGCAAATAGAATGCTAGGTATCATAAGGAAAGGGATGGAGAATAAAACAAAGGATATTATAATGCCTCTGTATCGCTCCATGGTACGACCGCACCTTGAATATTGTGTGCAATTCTGGTCACCGTATCTTAAAAAGGACATAGAGTTATTAGAAAAAGTACAGAGAAGAGCCACCAAATTGGTGAAGGGGATGGAAGGCTACTCCTATGAAGAGAGGCTAAAAAGGTTAGGGCTCTTTAACCTAGAAAAGAGGCGGCTGAGGGGAGATATGATAGAGGTGTATAAATTAATGAATGGAGTGGAACGGATAAACGTGGATAAATTGTTTACGCTATCAGAATATAGAAGGACTAGGGGGCATGTAATGAAGCTACAGGGTAAACTATTTAAGACAAATAGGAGAAAATATTTCTTCTCTCAACGTGTAATCAAACTCTGGAATCTGTTACCGGAGGATGTAGTAAGGGCTGTTAGTATAGCTGGGTTTAAAAAAGGTTTGGACAAGTTCCTGGAGGAAAGGTCCATAAACCACTATTAAAAAGGGACCCAGGATATCAATGCTTGGCCTAGTACAAGCACTGCAGAACCTGTGTCTTTTGGGGAAACTGCTAGGTACGTATGACCTAGATTGGCCACTGTTGGAAACAGGATACTGGGCTTGATGGACCTCGGTCTGACCCAGTATGGCATTTCTTATGTTCTTATGTTCTTAAAGCTGCGGCGGCTGCTTGTGGGAGATTCAGATCCCCCCCTTCTACGGGATTTTCTTCTAACCAGCGGATGGCTGCTTGCACAATCCGCGCTCGCTCCTCAGTAGTAAAGAGAGTGGACAGGAGCTGACGACAATCGGCCCAGGTAGGCTGATGAGTTTGCATTATACTAGACATTAATTCTGTCAATTCCTGGGGTTTTGCTGTATAAGATGCATAATGCGTTTTCCAGTTTAATATATCAGTAGTGGAAAAAGGTACATAGACTAGACTGGTTGGTCCTGGTGCCATCTGGCCCTGTTCATTTAGGATAGGTACACCAGGCACTTGAGGCAATGGCATTAGGCGCCCTGCTTTCTCCTTCTTCTTCGGGGTTATACTTCTTAAATCATACGGCTCTCGGGTATAAGCTTCCTTGGTTGGTGACCCTGAACTGGCAGGAGAGCCTCCGCCTTCCATCTCATCGGAGGACCCTGGTTCCCCCGACGTACTTGGGCCAGACTCGGGGCTATCACTCGGGGAAGTGGGCCGCTTTTGCTGCTGCAGCGGTAATTGCTGAGGTACCTCATCAGGTTCCGCTTCAGGTAGCGGAGCTGGGGGAACTAACCTATGCGGGTGCTGGGGTAAATGGGCCAGGATTTCTGGGGACTCTGAGGCAGAATACACAGGCGGCTGCTTCTCCTCAACCTTTCGGGTCCCCCTAGTGGTTGCTACTAATATTCTACACTGGTCCTCACAGCAGCGCTTTACCCAAGAGGGCTGCCTTTTGCAAACACCCAACCAGGAATCTATGTAGGGGAACTGATCAGGGTGCGCTTTTTGTACAAGCTGATGAATACGAGAAACTATTTCTACATCAAAGGTGCCCCCACGGGGCCATGAAGTAGCTAGCACAGGCCACTTCCTATCACATAACACTCTTAATCTAGACGGAGACAATTTTATGACGTAGTCTCCTGAAAATCCTTTACGGAAATTCATGATCATACATTCCAGCGGAGTTTGCGTGGACTCCGTCCCTCCCATAATCGTAATGGCGTACACGTAATGACGTACAAGACAACAAACAGTAAGGGTAGGTAGTATGGCTGTAGGTAAGGGGTCCGTACAGCCCACAGAACACTGAGGGGAACAAACACCACATGCTTCCTCCTTTTCGCGACCTGGGTGCGGTCGCCCGGCCAGGAACTGCGCTACTCAGGAGTCCGCTCTCGCTCGGTCTGTGTCTCAAGACCTCTCAATCACACAAACAATCATACCATCACAAGAAATCATTTTTCAAAATGCCCAAGGTTTTCTGACTAACTGACTATTCCCAACCAAAGGGTCGGTGGCTTCGGCTTCCGCTAACCCTTATGCGGAGTGTACTAGGACCGCCCTTATGAGAGGTGATCAGGCTCTCTTGTCTCGCGCACTCATGCGAGATTTTCCCATTTAGTCTATACCAAATCAGTGTCGCGCACTCATGCAAGACTCTGTTCCCCAGGCTTCACTGACTTTTAAACAAGAAAATGTCTACTCACCGGATCCGGTTCCCGATACCAAACCAGTTCTTGGGTTGGATCCTGGACTCCCCTCGGGTTCGGAGGTGTTGGCCGGCTGGACCCAGTGTCCCGCCGAGGCAAGGCGGAACCCTCTCCGATACAAAGGGATCGGTGGCGCCCGAGGTTTCCCCTGCGGTCGGACAGACACGGTTCCGACCGGGCCAAACCTGGAGGCAAATTGCGTGGAGTATTCGCTTGACCACCATTCACTATCCGCACATTCCCGGCCAACACACCAAGAATATGAAGCAGCGAAGTGCAGACAATGAATAAATCCAGGAGTCAATTTACAGGGTCCAAGCCAATTTATTGTGCACAAGGCCCAGTTAGTCAAAGCTTCAAAAAGGACTGAGCAAAGTTCTTACAGAGACATATTCATTTATACATTTCTTTTCAGTTTGATACATGCAAACTTTCTATTGGTCCCAACGCCCCCTGCACCTGTCTAATTAGAGATCCCTCCTGGGCCTAGCACCCAGCTCCCTCCTCTAGGATTGTTCTAACAGTGGTGCAGTTTCTAGGTTTGGATAATTCTCTACTGCAAGGTCGTTTCTAGCTCTAGGAATGTAAGTATTGAAACATTTCTATCTTCACAGCACAAGAGAATAATGAAAGATTTATGCATTCATGAAAACTTATTCTTATTAAGCAGTTTAAACAGTTTTCTCAAACTTTTACAGACTATGGTTCTTTACTGAGATGGGGGTTGGAATCAGGGCCTAACTTACAGGCTTTCACATTTGCAGACTATTATAGGCCATAGCCTGCCACACCTACACTTTTTAATCATATATCCAGTTTATCCCTGCAGCCCTCCGGAAGAGCTCATTTATCTCAGTTTGAGAAAAGGAAAATGCTGCTTCTATAAATTCTTCTGCCAAAGTCTTGATGTATTTGTTTAAAAAAAAAACAACTAAGAATAATTCATTCTTGCAATGATAAAGGCCTTCTTAAAAAGTAGAATCAATCAGACAACCGGAGGGAAAAGGGATTTCATATGTGCAAGAAAGTTTCTGAATGTAAAAACATAATTCAGCATAACGCTTTCATGGTCAGAATTGTTTGACACCACCATTGGCATGGCGGATTCTTCCAGGATTTGTGTTTCCTGCTTAAAATAGAATGCTAAGAGAAAACCAAAAATTTCTGAAGTGTAGATAATGATACTGATTTTATAAGAGGATGCCTATGCGTAAAGACCAGAAAGGCATCTGTTTTATAAAGGCAACATAGGCTCCTACGTACCTTTTTTATATAAAGTAGGAACCCAGAACTAGCCTGTGTAGTATGCAGATGGTGATGTACACATTTACACCTGCTTTGTAGATAGTGTCTACCTGAACTTTGGGGAGCTGGCTTACTAAAGGTTAACTAAGATATGCTCGGTGCCACTGCACCCATAGAAATAAAAGGGCTCTGGTCTGTTGCCTTTTTAGACTTCACACATAGATATCCTCGTATAAAACTAGGGCCATTATGTACATGTCAGAAATTATTGGTTTTCCCTTTAATATATTAAGCAGGAAACGAAATTCTGGTTGATGTAATTAGCATGGCAGATTCTAACAACGTTGATCATGAAAGCATTATGCTAAACTGTATGTTTACATTCAGAAAATGTCTTGCAAACCAGTTAAATCCTTTAAGAAACACGTCGTGTGTGTGTGTGTGCGTGTATATGTGCATATAATTATATAAAAATATAAATGTATAATAAAATATGCATGTACATTGATTGCAACTCTACCTCTGTTCCACCAGGAATGCCCATGTGCAGTTCATGTAAAGGAAGGCACACACTTTATTAGTATTTACCTTTTATGTGTGAATGTGATCATGCAATTTTATACATGCCCTTATAAAATTACCCCCATTCTGCAGAGATTATTTTACCATGAGTTTTGCTTTATTTGATATTATTCACCCAAGGATTAGAAAAACGTGTGAAATCCATTTGCCATTTTGTATCCAACTGATACAGATAAATCAGAGGCTACAAATGACCATATCTATAGTGCTACTGAATATCTGCATTCTGGTTGGCTGAAGCTGTTAATTGCACAAATCGGCAGCTCTCCTTTATATTGGCAATCAATCCAGCCATTATAGTGCACTGAAAATCAAGACTCTGCACTCTGGATTTAATGAAACTTCGGGGTCTCTTGTCTTCTGTAGTCTGAAGGGGTATTTATGACACTGTGGTCTTTAGGTAAAAATTGTTGTTTTTTTTTTTTTCATACTTTGTTGAAGTTTCTCAGTGATGAACAAACTGATTTGTCTAGTTTCCGGGTTTCTACTTGCCAGACTTCCATCTATTTGGTTAGCTTCACCTGTTTTATAGCTGGAAAGGATGCTAATATAGACTTCCTATTCCAGGCTGGAGCAGACGCTGTCACACCACGTCAAATGGGGCAAATAGGGAAAAAATTGAGACTTAGTGAAGCATTTTGGTACTCAAAGTAATATAAGTGATAACCCTTGCTTAACAGGGAACTTGTTTCTTTTGTTCTGTGAAGCTAGCATCCCTGACAAATATGAAGAATATACACAATGTAATTGCACAGGTAAATACATGCAAATGCATAAAAGAGGTAAAGATAAATGCAAGAGTGCACTGCTGATAGTACAGACTCTTCTGTACACCTAACACAACATGTACAGAGACAGATGAGGTTGAGATACTAAGAAATGCAATTGCCAACTAAGAAAACGTGAGATTCATAAACATTCAGTCACTAGCTTGATCAAAATATTTCCAAGGGCAGTATTGGAAATTACCTATATATGCAATACATTATGTGAACTCCAGAAAGAAGCTTTTTGACATACAATAATGTGTGTATTAAGGTGAACGCTAGCAGCATACCTGAGAGCCTGATATCCTATTCAACATAGCGGGCATGATGTTCACTACTGCAGGGCTGGCCCTAGGCATGTGCAGGCATGTTGCCTGTGCTTGGCTCTGCTCCCTGGTCCCGTAAGAGTCGGTCCATAGTTGTCCCCAGTCGGTCTGCAGTCTCCTCCTGGGTCCGCTATCTTACTTTTTCCATTTCTGCCATCCTCAAGTTGCGGCTCAAATTTATCTTTGATGTCATCAACTGTGATTGCAACTTGTTTAAGCGGTTTTCTAATACCACTGCTACCACCTGCGAGATTCCTGCCGCAAAATCACCCGCACCCAGAGGCATTTGGGTGTTTTTGGTGTCTCAGTGGCCATTTTGGGCTCCCTGCGGCTTTTCAGTTCTCTGCCTGTGCCTGTTACCTTCTGGGGCATGCCCTGCTGTTGCCTCACAATGGTTCCTGTGTCCTGGACCTGCTGGTTATCAGGTACCCCTTTCAGTTATGCTATGGTGGCAATATTAGCAGGTTTTCAGGCGATGTATGCCAGGCCCGAGATGGGAGCTCAGCCCTCATGCATCCTTCCTCTGGCTGTGCATCACCGGACGTCCTAGTGGAGACTTTCTCTTGAAAGAAATTGGCAAGAGAATTTGCTGTGGGACCTGCCCAGGAGACAGAATGAGAATTGGAGTTAAGTGAGGTAAGCTGAGTCACAGTGGAGAAAAGTTTTTTTTTCATTTAGTTTATAGCAGTGTTAATTTTATTAGAAAAATGTTCTTTTTTGGCATGGGAAAGGGTTTGTTTTTTTTCCCAGACAATAGAAATTCTGAGAATTTTAAATGTGTCCAAGGAAGTTTTGACGTTATCGGGTTTCCACCGCCTTTCAGCCCAGTCAAGGGGCTTTTGGTGAGTGTGATACTGGTTTTAGCAGTGCACTGAAAGGCCAAGTACTGATGCTATTGAGTATTGCAGCCATGGAGAAAGCTGGCCAGTTGCAGAAAGACACTTGACATACTCCCACCACTGCTGGCGAAAATATAGCGGAGAGGGTGGTAATTGAACTGGTGGCCAACCTATAAGTTCTGGGTGTCACAGTAGTCCCCACAGGAAAAGTGGTATAGCAAATAAAACACTGGGCTGAAACAATGCAGTGTGTGCAACTCTGCATTCTAGCATTCATCCCCATTTGCACCTCACCCTGAGAAAGAATGCTGTTGGGACAAGGTAAGAGTCTGCTTCTGTTGCTGGTTGCACACAGATCAACAGAAGAATACTATGTTTTTTTTAAATTAAGAGTCAGGGTGTATGATGTGTGAAGGGAGTCTGTAGATAATGCTATATGAGCACAGGAGCCCCAAGTTTATCACACGAGATCCCAACCAGAGACTTGGCCCAAGATCAAAATACTGGGATGATGACAAATGAATACCATGTTGTCATTAAGGAAGAGGAGCTCTGAGTAGGAAGCTCCCTGCTGCTCTTCAGATAGACTTGCGGTAGACTCCCATTCAGTCCCTTAATGTAGGCAAGAATCACTAATACTGCCTACTTTAGAGGGTTATTCCGTTATCTGAATAGGCTGTTTACACGTGCATGGGAGACCTGTATCTCATGAAAAAGTCTATGACCGTATTCCATTACACAGTGCCCATGCTTGTCCATGGCATCTGCATAGGGATGTCAGAATGTGCCCGGGAGAGGTGGAATGGGGTTGTGGTCTGCCATGGAGGCGTATATAACAACATATTCAGGAAAGGCCAGTGTATGTTTTTGGACTTCCCCGCAGATGTGCCTGTTCCTGCCGGAGTCATTGAATAAGACCAGTACTTAGAAAATATTCTGCTGTGTTCTTCGATTCATCCCAAATTGTATTAAGGTTGTGATAAACTGGTGTGACTACAGTCTGGCAAAATACCACAAGATGCAGTTATAAAGAACAGAAATCAGAGGTGAAGGAATCTTCTTAGCCAAAGAGTCATTAATATCTACCCTTAAAGAAATATTAAGAACACTATGCTGAAATTTTCTGTTTGTGCTAAAAGAGTTAATCGAGGGGACCCTAACAATTTCTGTGTTATGAAAAATGGGAATGTTGATGTAAGAATTGTATGTGAGTGAGTCTGGAAAAGGAGATCATATTTGTAGTCCATGCTATTACGGCATACCAGCTTTTATTTATAGGTTCTGAGTATCTTTTTGGCAGAATTATAACTTGTGTGTGTGGTTTGACGGTTGCATGGGAGGATCTGGTGTGCTGATCTGCAATTCAGGGAGGACTTGAATGCCTAGCCAATACCTGGATCTTATGGAAGACTGCGGTGTCACCAGGTGCCAGTGTGATAGGGAAGCCATACATCAGCTATGCCAGGCATTGGGAGACATGACTGATGTGCCAACTTTCTCCAGATTGTGCCATGAGGCCTACATTCTTACCCAGTCAAGGATCTATGCAAGCTGCGAGAATGGTGATATATCTGGAGGCTGGCTACTTGGTATGATGGCACAGAGATCTCCCCCCCTCCCATGCCCACACAGGCATGACCAGGGAAGCACTGCCACAATGCAGACTGTGGGGAAGGCAGGCAGGGTTGCCCCACAGATAGCAGATGTATACAGACCGACATAAGCCAAGAGAGTGGACATAATATGGGACAGGTGTAGCCATATGTGAGAAATGCCATTACCCAAATTGTGAGAAACAGATGCCATAGCCAGAAAGCCATAGTCATTAGAGGAGCATAGTTTTGTTGCTCAGCATTATAATGCATCCTTTGGGGAATTGCAAAGTTAGTTTAGATTGTTGTGAGGTTGGTAAGGGTCCATTCTTAGCATTTTAAGGAGTGTTTTTAGAGATGACCAATGCAAGAGTAACTGAGGCAGTGTTACACTGCCAAGTAATGTGTGATGCAAGGTATGTCATGACAAACGTGTTAATATTTACTTGATCTTATAATACATTAGAGTGCACTGAAATTACTTTGCAGTGTTCTAGACTTGACATAGTCTAGAGCAGGGGTCTCAAACACGCGGCCCGCGAGAGACCTTTGTGCGGCCCGCGATACACAGGGGAAAAAAAAAAACCCGGCTTTTGCTGCCGCTGCCGTGGCAGCGGCAGAATCAACTGTCCCGCGGCCCCTTCCCATCTGCCCGGCAATAGCAGCAATACCGCATGTCCCGCGGCCCACACCCCCCCCCCCCCCCGTCAGTTCTTCTCTGCTTCGGCTTTCAGAGCCGCGAAGGGAGAGCTTCTCCCTCGCGACTCTGTTAAGCTCGCCGGGGCAGATGGGAAATTTCCCATAAGCCCCAGCGGGCTTAACAGAGTCACGAGGGAGAAGCTCTCCCTTCGCGGCTCTGAAAGCCGAAGCGGAGAAGAACTCACAAGCAGGCAGGCAAGCAGGAAGAGGGAGGGAGGGAGGGAGGGGGGGGCCGCGGGACTTGCGATATTGCTGCTACCGCCGCGGCAGCAGCCAGCTTTTTTCTAAAGTTTAATTTTCCCGGTGGGGGGGGGGGGAGGGAGCAGGACTTGATGTGGGCTGCTGGGGGGGGGGAGCAGGATTGATGTGGGCTGCTGGGGGGGGGGGAGCAGGATTGATGTGGGCTGCTGGGGGGGGGAGCAGGATTGATGTGGGCTGCTGGGGGGGGAGCAGGATTGATGTGGGCTGCTGGGGGGGGGAGCAGGATTGATGTGGGCTGCTGGGGGGGTAGGACTGGAAATGGGGTGATGGGGGGATAGTACTGGTAATGGACAGATGGGGGTTAGGACTGGAGGTGGTCTGATTGGGGGGCTAAGAATGAAGATGGGGCGATGGAAGGGTTAGGCCTGGAAGTGGGCTGTTGGAGGGCTTAGGACCGATAATGTGCTATGGGGGGGTGGGGCTAGAACGGGTAATGGACTGGGGGGGGGGGGGTGCTATGACTGGAAATGGGCCGAGTAGAAGGGGGAGCTTGAACTGCAAATAGCTGATGGGGACAGGGTCTTGGAATGGTAATGGGCTGAGTGGAAGGGGGCTTGGAATGGAAATGGGCTGATGGGGAGGGGGGCTTGGAAAGGAAATGGGCTGTGAGGGGAGGGAGCTAGGACTGGAAATGGGCTGATGATGCGGGGACTAGAAGGGAGCGGATGCTGGGTGGGGCAGGAGCTAGAAGGGAGTTGATGTTGGGGGACGATTAGAATGGGATGGGGCTGGGAGAGGGAAATGGAGAGGGGAAATATATTTTGTGTGGGAGGGAAGAAAAATCTACAATTGGCCGGGTATTGGGAGAGTAAGTGGGGATTGAGGATGGAGGGGTAAAATTTGAGTGGATGAAATAGGAATGAGGAAAGAGCAAAAGGAGAATGATTAGTATGTTAAAGCAGATGTAGAGAGAATGGAAAAAAACTGGGAAAGAAGAAAGGGCAAATGGACAGCAGACGATGGAGAGTTAGCAGAAGACACAAAGAAACCAGAAGAAAGTGGCTGGAACAATTGCAACTGAAAAAAAATGCACAAAAGGTAGAAAAATATCTCTTTATTTTGAATTTATTAACTGAAATATGTCAGCTCTTGGAAATGTGCATCTTTAACGTCTGCACTTTATTTAATACAAGAGGAAATCAATGTATAGTTTTATTTCTACAGTGTTGTACATTCTAAGTTTGGCTTTTGGGGTTCCTAGTTTAATTGTCTTCCTGTTTCTAAATTGTGATTCCTTGTTTGGTGATGGTGTATGTTCTGCATGTGTAACTGAGCTGAGGTATTCTGTTTATGTAATTCCTATTTGACATTGCCACTTGTTCTCTTTCCCGAGTAGGTCATGTATTGTTATTCTCTGAAATGTGTTGATTTAATATTTGCAGTGTTGCCTTTTGATAGTTAGGGTATGGTGCTTTGTGAGTCCTGGTAGTGCTGTTAGGACATGGCAGGTTTGCTATGGGTTCTAAATGAGCAGTGTTTCTAGTAGTTCCTAATGTGCCTGGCGGTTGGCACTGGTTTATAGTAATGTAGAAATCTTTTAGTCTTTCTTTATCCATACACTTATTAAGAGGCATGTTTACTCAAAGTTAGTGTATGGTAACATTATTTTATTTTATTTATTTCAATTTATTTTATTTCAATTTTTTATATACCGCGCTATTTACAATCAGCGCGGTTTACAGAGAACCAAAGACCAGAACAACAGGCTGCTCGGTATTACATAAAACAGGAAAATAAATTATGGATAATATGGAGGGTATTATGCAAATATTTATGCAAATGATGCCCTTATGCAAATGAGGCCTGCGTCTTGTGCGGCCCCCGGGTTACTCTACAAGTCCTCATTTGGCCCTCAAAGCAATTTGAGTTTGAGACCCCTGGTCTAGAGTATGTGGTCTAATTTTAATCAGCATTTATGTATCATTATTTATGTCCAGTTTGCATCAGCAAAACACTGTTAGCGAGAACAGCAGCTTAGGAGATGGCATGTTTTAACCACGGGTATATCACGGTGACGGGCATGATCGGAAATGGTGAGCACAGGGATGTCCAAAAAAATTTCAGCATTTGCCTATGTCCCATAATATTAACTAGGGATGTGTTTCTATGCTTCACTCTATGGTCCATGCCTGCAAACGTGCGTAGGTCTTGCATTTGATACGTGTACAGGCTGGCTGAAAAGCATGTTAGATGTGCCACGCCGGACACATCTGTGAGGCAATTACAGAACCGTGGGTGCATCTATACCCGCGGCTGCAGAATTCACTCCAATTTGTTTCTGTGACTGATTTAAATGTTTCTGCTGGAGCTAGTAGGTATATATGGAATCTGCCTATTTGTGTTTAGCAATAAACCTTAGTCCACCTTCCTTCATGCTTTGATCCATTCTAGGCTTGACTATGGAAGTGTTGTCTGTCTATCTTGGCCTCCTTATTTCTTCACTTAAATTTATTTATTTATTTACATCTCTTATATACTGCGCTATTGTAATCAGTGCGGTTTACAGTTAAACAAAATATACAGCAATGCAGCAGGTCACATTGAGTTTACATTGAACAGGGGGAGTAAACTTGGATGAACCGGGAAAACTATATACAAATTATGAACATTCTTACAGGACATAAAAGGATCGTAAGCAGATGCATAGGCTCATGTGTAAGGGAGGGAGGGGAAAGGAGATTATCCATTCTCTAAGGGAGGCTGTTCAATGGGGCGGGCTAGGTAGGAGGGTAAGGTGATGGTTGTGTGTTTTCCAGAGTTATTCTCCGGGTAGTGTAGAAGGAACAAATGGTGTTTGAGAGCTTTTTGGAATAACGGGAGATTGGAGATAGCTCGGATTTCTGCCGGGAGGGCGTTCCAAGCCGTAGGTGTGAACATGGAGAAGGCTCTATTGGCTGTTGTCTTTGTACATTTAGTGACTGACTTAGGGACTTCAAGGGTATTCATCAATGTATGTCTCCTTAATCTATTGGCTGGAGTGCTATGGAGCAGTTTACTGATGGGTGTGAGTGGCTGGGTCTTGAGGGCTTTGAATGTCAAGACTAAAGTCTTATAGTGGATTCTGGCCTGTAGAGGTAGCCAGTGTAGATTCTTCAGGACTGGTGTTATATGGTCTGACCTTGAAAGACCTACCAGAACCCTCGCAGCAGAGTTCATGGCAAGTCGGAGAGGGCTTAGGGTCGACTGTGGGAGTCCCTGAAGGATGATGTTAGCAAAGTCGAGGTGAGGAATAACTAGAGCCTGGAAGATTGATCGGAAATCAGGGAAGTCCAGTAGTGGTCGGAGATGGCATAGTGATCTGATTTTGTGATAAATCGCTTTTGAGGTGTTTTTGATATGTGCTGACATGTCTAGCCTCTGGTGAGGGTAATACCTAGGTAGCGAATTGTGGATTTTGCCTTAAGTTCTGTGTTGTTTACTTGTAGTGAGGAAGGTGGAGTGAACTTCTGGTTTCTCATGATGAAGAGAACATCTGTTTTTGTGTGGTTAATTCGCAGATTCTGAGAGAGAAGCCAGTCTGCCACTGCTTCAAAGCATCTTAATAATTGGGAGAAGTCAGGATGATCAATCTGGAAGGGTGTGTAAATGAGGATGTCGTCTGCATAGGCTAGGCATTGGACATTGAATGATCGAATTAATGCACAGATGGGCTGCATGTAGATGTTGAACATCAGTGCAGATAGGGATGAGCCTTGGGGTACGCCTTGTTTCAGTGGAAATGGCTCTGAGGTCGTGGATCCAGTTCTGACTTGTTGCCATCTATTGCATAGGTAAGATTTACACCAGGCTAGTGCTGGACCTAGTATTCCTTTTTCTTCGAGACTATGTAAAAGTGTTTGGTGGTTCACCGAATCAAATGCGGCTGCTATGTCCAAGAAGATGAGGGCGTATCCTTGGTGGATGTTGTCAAGACCAATTACACAGGTACACTACCAAAAAACTGCCTCCAGTTTTGCAACTGATTCCTATAGATTTTGGGGTGCTGAATCCAGGAAAAATAGCCAAAATGTTCCATCACGTCACGTTTTTTGCAAAATTAGATTTCTTACCCATATAAGGAATGTTCACATAATTTCTTTTTAGCCGACTGCAGTTTATTTTCTTGGCCCAAAATAGAGGTTGTAATGGTTAACTAACTAGAAACACTCCCTCATGATATTTTAGAGTGTTTTGTATTCATTTTATACATTAACAGGACAATTGGGAGGCGGGGGCTAAATCCAGTACTCGCGCTGGCGCATGTTCATTCCTGTTCGCCTCGCCTCGTTCACTCGCTCAAAACACGGTGGTTGCGACATGAACGTTCCTGTCAAATTTCAGTTTCTTGCAAGTTCATTATTACCTTTTGTTTGCTCAGTCGTAATCCAGCTTTATTCCGAAGTGGTTCACTACAGTTGTAGTTTGCAGTGCTGTGTATTTGTGATGGCTCACAGAGCCAGAGGTTGCGTCAACTCTCCGGACAGTTTTTGTTTTATTTGTGGGGAATATACCGTGAAAAAGCGGCAGAGGAACATTTCTGCATTTATTAAAAATATATTTCGCCTATTTCGGTTTGAAGTTAGGCGATCAAGACAAACCGTGGGCTCCTCACAAAGTGTGCAAGACATGTGAGGAAGATCTACGCTTATGGATGAAAGGTAAAAAACAAGCATTTCGTTTTGGAATACCTATGATGTGGCGTGAACAAAGAGACCACAGCAGTGACTGCTATTTTTGCTCTTGCATTGTGAAGGGATACAACTTAAAAAATAAGAATGTAATAAGTTACCCCAACCTTCCCTCAGCAATTAGGCCTATGCCTCATAGCAACGAAGTACCTGTGCCTGAACCACCAAAATCTTTGGATCATATTTGTGTGGACGGTTCTGATCATGATGAGACTCATCAGATGGCTTTTCCCGATGAGTCCAGTACTTCCGAGTTTGAAACTGAACCAGATCCGAAACCTGAACTTTTCGCTCAAGCTGAATTGAATGATTTAGTCCGGGATTTTAGGACTCCCAAAAGATGCTGCCCAACTGCTAGGTTCTCGGCTTAAACAGAAAAATCTATTGTCACCAGGAACAACTTTTTATTGGTACCGCAACCGAGAGACACAATTTTTGAAGTATTTCAGCAAAGAGGAAGATTTGGTATTTTGCAACGATATATACGGAGTGATGGAAAAGTTTAAACTCAAGTATGATCCTGCTGAATGGCGGCTGTTCATTGATTCGTCAAAAGACAGCATAAAAGGTGTTCTTCTTCATAATGGCAACACATTCACTTCAGTTCCTATTGCTCACTGTTATTCTCCAAGAAAAATACGAGAATTTGGCCCTGATTCTTCAGAAGATTCGTTATGATGAGCATAAGTGGATGATTTGTGGAGACTTTAAAATTCTATCCATGCTATTAGGGCAGCAATCCGGTTTCACCAAATATCCCTGCTTCCTTTGCTTGTGGGATAGCCGGGCCCGCGACCTACACTGGGGGAAAAAAGACTGGCCAATTCGGGACTATTTGAGACCCGGTGAGAAAAATGTTCTTCATGAGAGCTTGGTACCTCGTGATAAAATCCTATTACCACCTCTCCACATTAAGTTGGGTCTCATTAAGCAATTCATCAAGTCCCTTCCAAAAGATGGTGAGTGCTTTCGGTACCTTTGCTCAAAGTTCCCCCGACTTTCTGAAGCAAAGCTAAAGGAAGGAGTGTTTGTTGGCCCTGATATAAGGAAACTCATTTCAGATGGAGCATTCGCTGAAACTATGTCTGAGAAGGAAAAAGAAGCCTGGGATTCCTTCAAGGATGTTGTTCTCAAATTCTTGGGGAACAGGCGGGATGAGATGATATTGTTGCCAGGATGCTCAATGCCTTCAAAGAACAAGGCTGTAACATGAGCCTGAAAGTCCATTTCTTGCACTCCCATGTGAACTACTTTCCCGAACACTTGGGGGCGTACAGTGAAGAACAAGGTGAAAGGTTTCACCAGGACATCAAGGACGCAGAGAGAAGGTACCAAGGAAGATGGAACACCACTATGATGGCTGATTTCTGCTGGTTGCTGCTGCGGGAAACCCCAGATGAAAAATACACCAAGCAGCGCACCAAGAGAAGCATTCGGGGGAAGAAGAAACGGGCCCACCAGGAGATTGATTGACCCAAGAATGACTTTAAAATCTAAACTGTGTTGACAAATATCGTGTTTTTACTAAACTTTGAAATAAAAATTTGTTAGTTATTACCAGTGTCGGATCTCATTTATTAGAATTTTATTTTCACACCATCGGGTGTTTGTCTTCATGTATTGCAATGGTGCGGTTTGCGTTTTCTATTCTTACATACATACCTGTACAACATTTTTTGCACATTTCTTTGCTTTGCTTTGTGTCTAACCTCGCTCTTATATGCTCAATGTTTGTGCACATGTATGTAGCTGTTTTAAGTGCAGACAATTTTGCTACCATCACAGTGTGTTTTGTTGACATTACTCTATTCTTATGTGCTGCCTTGTTACAATTTTCTTTATTCTTATTTGAATAACTACTAAACAATTAGTATAAAGAATTCATCCAAGAAACTTTTATCTCGATCGCACTCAATCTGAAACGTTCACCTCAAACTGCTAACCCAATGTAGCAAAAAATCTGTACGTGATGGAGCAAACTGGTTACCAGATTTGGATTCAGCGCACCAAAAAACGTAAAAATCAATCGAAACATTAGAGGCAGTTTAAAAAAAAATTTTTTTAGTGTACCTGTGTTATTAGATTGTTAAATAGGGTTGTAAGGATGGTATCAACACCGTGTGCTTCTCTAAAGCCATGCTGGGATGAATCCAAGGGTGCTTCTATATCGACATGGTGTTGAATCTGTCGCTGGACTACCTTCTCGAAGATTTTGGCTAGTAGCGGGATGCTCGAAATTGGTCTGAAGGACTCAACTTTAGATGGATTGAGTTTTTACTATTTTTTAAACAGAGGGCGGATGGACGTGTATTTTAAGCTTTGGGGGAAGGACCCTGTTGATAGGGATTGGTTAAGGATTCTGCATATTGTTGGACTGAGGTCATGGCGCAACTCTCTAATCCAGCTTGCAGGGCAAGGATCGTTAGGAGCAGTAGTGAGGTTAATAGTGGAAATAATATCTACAATCTCTTCACAAGATACCTCAGAGAATTTCGTTAGGGAGGTTGGTTGTGAGGACACATATGGGGTGGAGAAGG
This sequence comes from Ichthyophis bannanicus, assembly GCA_033557465.1. Lineage (NCBI taxonomy): Eukaryota > Metazoa > Chordata > Amphibia > Gymnophiona > Ichthyophiidae > Ichthyophis > Ichthyophis bannanicus. Next base: position 888,049,956 of record CM066031.1, on the reverse strand, counting down.
ATGAGATGGTAGCAGCCGTATTGGTCTGGATCGACTTTGATTGTAGGTAATTGGCATAGTCTTGTGACTGGGGCATAGATGATTGGGCTGGAGCTGGGTCGCCTGTCAAAGACTTGACAAACATCCAGAATATTATCATTAAACTTATCCATGGTTCTCAAATTGTGATCATCTTACACCTCTTTACATTTATCATCACTGGGTTCCCATTTCTTTTCATATCAAGTTCCAAATCTTACACTTTGCTCATAAAGCTTTTTATATGGGCTTCCCTCTATACCTGTCTTCTTAACTGATAACCTCTTCCTCCCATCCTACTCGTTCCCAGCATATCAGCACCCAATATATCCCTCCAGTAACCAGACTCAGCTCATCGCCATGCATCATTCTGCTGTCTGCTTGCTACCTTCTCTTGGTATTCTTTGCCTCTGTATCTACATTCAAAATCCAATTGCAAGAAGTTTAAAACTGGCCTCATCACTTTTTTACCCAGGCTTTTGGGGACCAGCTGAGCAACTGTCCTTTTGTTCCATTTATGTCCTTACACTTCATTTTCGTCTTTCCTTTGTTTTAGCTTACCTTCTACGTTATGATTGATTGATTGAATGAAGTTATGTTTTTATTTTATGATTTGATCTTTTCTTCTCTTGCTTTGACAACTATGTAAACTGCCTTGCTATTTGTCGGAAAGCAGTATATCAAATGACTGGAAATTAAATTGATTATTTATTTCACAATCCACAATGTTTTAGTTGGCTTACTTCTTAGATAAGACATTCTCTAATAGCAAATGTAAGGGTTGGTTTGCTCTGCGGATGATACTAAAATCTGCAATAGAGTAGACACAGAAACCTAGAAAAATGATGGCAGATACAGACCATATGGCCTATCCAGTCTGCCTATTCATATCAGCTACATAGACATGATCCTATTAGATGGAACATTAGTACCAAAGGTGAGAGATGTGGCTGTTGAGCCAATGGTATGGACAGATCCATGCTTCTATGACTGTCATGGTAGAATTGGGGAAGGAGGATGTAGGGTTGAAATTCTGGAGACTTAATGAGTCTCTAGGGGGGCGAAAAGAAAGGGAAGGCCTGAAGGAGGTCATTGGGAAATATGTTTGTCTGAATGGTAATGGAGAAATGGGACGAGACAGAGTATGGGATGGGTTTAATGCCTACATTTGGGGACCCTTGCTATCCATAGGGGAAAACCAAGAAGAGAGAGACTGAGGGAAGAGGAATGGAAATGGGAAGAGAAGGATAAATGGCATGGGGGCAGAAATCTCTCAAATGGGACAGATCAGGGATCAGTTGCAGGATTTACACATGGGAGAATGGGTGCACCAGCTGGACAGATTACAGCAACATAGATATGTGCACAGTAATAAGTTGGGGAAGTACCTGGCCTGTAAATTGCGAGCACGTCAGGTGCAGCAGAGGGTAATATGGATATGCAGTCCTATGGGGGAGGGGCAAATGGAGTTCACCACGGCAGACATTCAGAGGGTGTTTTGAGATTTTTATCAGCAGCTGTTCAAGCCCAAGGTAAGAGGGGGTGGAAGTGGTGGAGGAGTATTTAGAGGGGTTCCCACTAGCGAGGTTGGATGAGGAGGCACGAGCGTAGATGGACCGCATTGTTTCAGAGGAGGCGGTACTGGAGACCATTAGAGGACTGAAAGAGGGGTAGGCCCCGGGACTGGATGGCCTGATGGCCCGGTTTTGTAAGCTCTTCAAGGAGGAGGAGGTGGGGATCTTGACGCCCTCTTTAATGGGATACTGGAGGGGAGGGCCTTGCCCCACTCTGTCTGAGGCAGGAATCACAATATTGGCCAAACCAGGGAAAGGTGCCATTGTTGGCAGGTCATATTGCCTGATTTCACTAATCAATATAGATGACAAGATATTGGTGATTGTGTTGACCAAGAGGCAACAGCGTTATTTGCCGAGGTTGATGATTAAGGATAATCAAACTGGCTTTATTTGTGGCTGGCAAGCTAGCAATAATGTATACAAATGTATAAATTTGGTGTGGGCTGTGGGGCAGCAAAAGTGTCAGTTGCTGCTGGTCTCAGTCGACACCGAGAAGGCGTTTGATCGATTTGAATGGTCATCTTATTTTTGTGATTCTGTGGAGGATGGGGGTGGGGATCAGTTTGTAAGGTGTTTGCTGGCCACTTAACGGGTCCCAAGAACTTGAATCCATGTAAATGGTGGTTACTCGAAAGGGTTCTCTCTCCGGAGGGATACGAGGCAGGAATGCACCCTGTCCCTGCTCCTCTTTGTTCTGGTTATCAAACTGTTGGTGATGGCAGTGCAGAGTGCACCAGATGTCCAAGGTTTGGTGGTAGGAGAGCAGGAATATAAAATTGCTTTATACACAGATGATGTGGTATTTGTGGTACACAATCCAGTGGTGGCTCTGCCTAACTTGTTGGTGGTCATTGACGCCTATAGTGGGGTGTCAGAATGTAAAGTGAACATAACAAAGACAGAGGTGTTGGGGCTGGAAGAGCATCTGAGGGATATGCTCCCATTTAAGTGGGCTAAGGGTAGTATCAAATATCTGGGGGTGCGCATTGGGTGGGATTTGGGGAGCTATATTGGGAAAATTATGATCCCCTGTTGAAGAAGCTACTTAGAGATCTGGATGGCTGGGAATGGCCGCAGCTTTCCTGGATGGGGCAAATTACCGCAATAAAGATGAATGTGCTTCTGCAGCTGCTGTTTTTGTTCCTGAACCTTGCTGTAGAAGTTCCAGAACAGGTCCTTCGAGGTGTTCAACAGTGATTGTTTGTTTGTTTTCCTTCATCTGGAGGTGTTGGCCACCTTAGGGTCAACCAGCAGGTGATGTGTAAGACACAGGTGGAGGAGGAGAGATGGGGTACTCAATTTGATCAGGTATTACTGTGTGGCCCAGATTCGGCACTCTTGGATTGGAAAAGGGGAAAAGAGGGAAAGCAGTGGGTGAGCATGAAGTGGAAGGCAGTCAAAGGCGACTCCTGTCAACAACTGTGGGCAGGTTAAACATTTTGAGACCCTGCGGGAGGAGTATGTAACATAGTAACATAGTATGCATTTAAACTAGAAAAAGGGGGTGACGGATGTAGAAGGTCAAGCTCTGGACGTCACCCCCTGCACAAGCAGATTAAAATCAGAAACAGCCACACTTTTAAACCACACATAAAAAACAAGTGGGAAGATGTAGGAAGAACAAAATCAATGCTAAATACACACAAGCCAGTTAAATGCTGGAAAGCAATGAGCACAAATACTCGAAGCTTAGCCAACAAAGTTCCGGACCTGGAAGCCCTAATGGTGGAAATGGATTTGGACATTGTGGCCATTACAGAAACATGGCTAAATGAATTGCATGATTGGGATATAGCCATACCTGGCTATAATCTATTCAGAAGAGATAGAGAAAATGGAAGAGGAGGAGGAGTAGCCTTGTATGTCAAAAGCAATATTAAAGCTACTGAAATGCAGGGGGCATTGGGGAAAAGAAGAAGTGCTCTGGATTGTGTTGGTACTGTCATCCTTACTGCTGTAGTCTACAGACCTCCGACACAAATTGAAGAGAGAGATAACGAATTGATTATATATATTGCCAAGATAGCAATAAAGGGGGAAGCGATCATATTGAGTGACTTTAATCTACCTGATGTGGATTGGATTACTCCTTCTGCAAATCTGGAAAGAAGCAAAAAAATCGTGGATGCTCTCCAAGATGCGTTACTTAGACAAATGGTGATGGAACCAACCAGGGAAAGCTCAACGCTGGATTAAGTGCTCACCAACGGTGACAGCGTGTCGAATGTCTGTGTGAGTGCCCCTGTGAGCAGCAGCGATCATCACATGGTGTGGTTTGAGATAAAAGCCATGGTACAGGCCATTCATAGCAAGCTCAAAGTCCTAAACTTCAAAAACACTGACTTCAATAAAATGGCCGAGTACCTAAAGGAGGAGCTGACAGGGTGGAAGGAGATAAGGGAAGTGGAATTGCTATGGGCTAAACTAAAGGTGTCAATAAAAGGGGCAACAAATAAATATGTAACAAAAGTAAACAAAAACAAGAGGAGGAGAAAACCTATTTGGTTTTCCAAAGAAGTGGCTGCTCAAAGGCAAAAAACACAGCTTTTGCAAAATTCAAAAGCTCGCAAACAAAGGAACACAGAAATGAATACAGGATCAAACTCAGAGACAAAGAGAGAAATAAGGATAGCAAAATCAAAGGCAGAGGAAAAATGGCTAAAGATGTTAAGTGTGGCAACAAGACCTTCTTCAGGTATATTCGGGAAAGGAAGAAGATCAGAGGTGGAATTGCAGGACTCAGAAGTGCTGGGAAAGGACTCGTGGAAAGTGACACTGAAAATCGAAATTGCTAAACAAATACTTCTGCTCTGTTTTTACTAAAGAAAGTCCTGGAGAAGGACCATCTGTGACTCCCAAATATAAAAATGGGAATGAAGTAAATACCACACCATTTACAGAAGATGATATATTAGAACAACTTCCGAAACTGAAAGTGGACAAAGCCATGGGACCGGGTAGGATACATCCCAGGATACTGAAAGATCTCAGAGAGGTTCTTGCAGGGCCGTTAAAGGATGTTTTCAACAGATCCTTGGAAACAGGAGAGGTTCCTCAGGACTGGCTGATGTCATACCTCTACACAAAAGTGGTGACAGGGAAGAAGTGTCAAACTACAGGCCCGTGAGCCTTACCTCAGTGGCGGGAAAAGTAATGGAGGCGCTCCTGAAAGAGCGAATAGTGAATTTTCTCAAAACCAACAGGTTGCAAGACCCGAGGCAACATGGTTTTACCGAAGGACGATCTTGCCAAACAAATCTGATTGAGTTCTTTGACCGGGTGACCAGGGAGCTAGATCAGGGGCATGCGATGGATGTCATCTACCTGGATTTCAGCAAAGCCTTTGATACTGTTCCTCATAGGAGGCTTATCAATAAACTCAGTAGCTTGGGGATGGATCCTAAGATGGTAAATTGGATCAGAAATTGGTTGACTGACAGACAACAGAGGGTGATGGTAAATGGAGCTCACTCGGATGAAGGGAAGGTGATTAGCAGTGTGCCCCAGGGGTCGGTCCTGGGCCCAGCACTGTTCAATGTATTTGTGAGTGATATTGCTGAAGGACTGAATGAAAAAGTCTCTCTTTTTGCAGATAACACGAAAATTTGCAACAGAGTGGACTCCCCCGAGGGAGTGGTTAACATGAGGAAACATCTACAAAAGCTGGAAGAATGGTCTAATGATTGGCAATTAAGATTTAATGCAAAGAAGTGCAGAGTCATGCACTTGGGAAGCAGAAATCCAAGGGAAATGTACATGATAGGGGGCGAGAGATTGGTGTGCACGAATCAGGAGAAAGACCTTGGTGTGATTATTTCTGAAGATCTCAAGGTGGCAAAACAGTGCGACAAGGCAGTGGCAAAAGCCAGGAGGATGTTGGGCTACATACAAAGAGGAATCACCAGCAGAAAGGAAGAGGTACTTATGCCACTGTACAAGTCACTGGTGAGGCCTCACTTGGAGTACTGTGTTCAGTTTTGGAGACCGTATCTTGCAAAGGATGTAAAAAGATTGGAAACTGTTCAGAGGAAGGTGACCAAAATGATTTGGAGCCTGCTTCAGAAGCCTTATGAGAAGAGACTTGAAGACCTAAACATGTACACTTTGTAGGAGAGGAGGGACAGGGGAGATATGATTCAGACCTTTAAATACTTAAAGGGAAATAATGAACAAACAAACCTCTTCCAAAGACGGGAAAGCTGTAAAACTAGAGGGCATAACGGGAAGCTGCAAGGTGGTAAATTGAAAGGCAATGTCAGGAAATACTTTTTCACTGAAAGGGTGGTGGATGCTTGGAATGCCCTCCCGATGGAAGTGGTGGGGGCAAACACGGTGACGGAATTCAAAATGGCATGGGACACACAGTGGATCCCTTTACAGCCACAGGATAAAATCAAAGTAAACTGAACCATCTAATTTCTCAACAAATAGGCGTGTCCTGCATGGAGTGGTGGGTTCACCCCTAAACAGAGACATGGGGAGGGGTGGCCTGCACAGAGCGGCAGGTGCACCTACACTTGCCATCGTACTGGGCAAACTAGATGGACCATGCTGGTCTTTATCTGCTGTCATTTACTATGTCGCTATGTTACAGTGGTGTGCAAAAGTCTGGAATCACTTGTGAGTTTTTTTGTGTTCTTCGTACTTTTTAATGTGTGTTTTTTTTAAATTTTACATTAGCCCAGCATATTCATCTTTCTACCATGTTAAAAGGGATACATTTGGCTATTTAGAGTTGATTTCTTTGCATTCCTTGCTTCCCATTTAAATACTTTACAGACACTGGGAGATAGCTACTGCGATTTTTGTGGATCCTGCGTCAAAACTGGATCGAGATTATCCAATATGCACACGTTATTTCTGACCAATTAGGAGGCTAGTTTCACTAACCAATCACAATGCAGATATCTAGCCAACAGTGCAGCTATAAAAACGCACGGGATTTTTGAATTTCATACGCTTTCTGGATCGACCATGAAGTCGACTCGGACCCTGACATTGGAGGAGCGTGTTCGTGTGTCCTTTATGAGCGAGGAAGGATTTTCAAGCCGTCAGATAGCCAGGAAAGTTGGCTGCAGTCAGAGTGCTGTTAAGATTGTACAGAAGAAGAAGAAAGAAACGGGTTTAGTGGTGGACAAGCCTTGTTCAGGTCGTCCACGTGCATCAACATCATGCCAAGACCGTGCACTACGACGCATTTCACTGACTAATCGCAAGTTGGCCTCTCCTCAGCTACTTCGAGAGTGGTCAGACAAGAGTGAGGTCAGTGTCAGCTCATCAACAGTTCGTCGCTGGTGCCTGCAGTTTGGTCTCCGGGGCTGCAAAGCATGGAATAAGCCACTGATGACTGACATACAAAGGCGCAACCGGATCATGTGGGCGAGAAAGCACGCAACTTGGTCGACTGAAATGTGGGAAAAGGTGCTATTCAGCGATGAAAGCACCTTCTGCCTGTTTGGTAACCAGGCCCACACCTATGTGAGGAGATTTCCTGGAGAGGAATTCAAGCCTGAGTGTCTCAACCTCACTGTGAAGCATCCTTTGAAGGTCATGGTCTGGGGCTGCATGGCTGCCAGTGGCATAGGACGTCTTCACATCGCCAATGGAATGGTCAACGGGGTCAAGTACATCATCATACTGCAAAGGTGCATGGTGCCATCAGCACACTAACTGTTTCTTGGCCAGTTCCTGTTCCAAGATGACAATGCACCCTGCCATCGCTCCAGACAGGTGATCAGCTGGAAGCAGCGGAAAAACATCAAGTCAATGGACTGGCCTGCCCAGTCTCCAGATCTGAATCCAATCGAGAACCTGGGGCACAAGGTGGCTTTGGAAATATCCAAGAGGCATCCGACATCAAAGCGTGAGCTGATTGAGTCAGTCATAAGAACATAAGAACATAAGAACATAAGAAATGCCATACTGGGTCAGACCGAGGTCCATCAAGCCCAGTATCCTGTTTCCAACAGTGGCCAATCTAGGTCATACGTACCTAGCAGTTTCCCCAAAAGACACAGGTTCTGCAGTGCTTGTACTAGGTCAAGCATTGATATCCTGGGTCCCTTTTTAATAGTGGTTTATGGACCTTTCCTCCAGGAACTTGTCCAAACCTTTTTTAAACCCAGCTATACTAACAGCCCTTACTACATCCTCCGGTAACAGATTCCAGAGTTTGATTACACGTTGAGTGAAGAAATATTTTCTCTTATTTGTCTTAAATAGTTTACCCTGTAGCTTCATTACATGTCCCCTAGTCCTTCTATATTCTGATAGCATAAACAATTGATCCACGTTTATCCGTTCCACTCCATTCATTAATTTATACACCTCTATCATATCTCCCCTCAGCCGTCTCTTTTCCAGGTTAAAGAGCCCTAACCTTTTTAGCCTCTCTTCATAGGAGTAGCCTTCCATCCCCTTCACCAATTTGGTGGCTCTTCTCTGTACTTTTTCTAATAACTCTATGTCCTTTTTAAGATACGGTGACCAGAATTGCACACAATATTCAAGGTGCGGTCGTACCATGGAGCGATACAGAGGCATTATAATATCCTTTGTTTTATTCTCCATCCCTTTCCTTATGATACCTAGCATTCTATTTGCTTTCTTGGCCGCCGCTGCACACTGGGCGGAGGGTTTTAACATGTTATCCACGATGACTCCTAAATCTTTTTCCTGGGTGGTGGTTTCTAATGTGGAGCCTTGCATCGTGTAACTATAGTGTGGGTTGTTCTTTCCTAGGTGCATAACTTTGCACTTGTCCACATTAAATTTCATCTGCCATTTGGATGCCCAGTCTTCCAATTTATCCAGATCCTCCTGCAGTTTTCCACAATCCTCTTGGGTTTTAACAACTTTAAACAGTTTTGTGTCATCTGCAAATTTGATAACCTCACTAGTTATTCCCTTTTCCAGGTCATTTATGAATATGTCAAAAAGTAGCGGACCCAGTACAGATCCCTGGGGTACTCCACTATTCACCTTTTTCCATTGGGAATATTGGCCATTTAGCCCTACCCTCTGCTTTCTATCTTTTAACCAGTTCCCGATCCACAATAGTACACTGCCTCCTATCCCATGACTTTTTAGCTTTGCCAAAAGTCTCTGATGGGGGACCTTGTCAAAAGCTTTCTGAAAGTCCAGATACACTATATCAACCGACTCACCTTTGTCTACCTGTTTATGCACACCTTCAAAAAAACAGATCAGATTAGTAAGACAAGATCTTCCTTGTCTAAAGCCATGTTGGCTGTCTCCCATTAGGCCATGACTATCTACATGCTGTGTAATTTTGTTCTTTATGATGGTTTCTACCATTTTCCCTGGTACTGACGTCAGGCTCACCGGTCTGTAATTTCCCGGGTCACCCCTGGAACCCTTTTTAAAAATTGGTGTTACGTTGGCGACCCTCCAATCTTCAGGTATTACAGATGATTTTAATGAAAGTTCACAGATTACCAATAGCAGGTCTGCAATCTCATATTTCAGTTCTTTCAACACTCTGGGATGTATACCATCCGGTCCAGGTGATTTGCTACTATTCAGTTTATCAAATAGTTGTAATATATCTTCCCGGTGTAGCGATATTTCTCTCAATTCCTCTGCAGTATCACCTTTAAATACCACTTCAGTCTTGGGTAACATCCCTACATCTTCCTCAGTAAAGACCGAAGCAAAGAATTCATTCAGTCTCTCTGCTATAGCCTTGTCTCCTCTTACTGCCCCTTTTACCCCTCTATCATCTAACGGTCCAATTGACTCTCTCACAGGCCTTTTGCTACGAATGTACTTGAAAAAGTCTTTATTTCGTGTGTTTGCTTCTGTAGCAAGTTTCTTCTCAAATTCCCGCTTTGCCTGCCTTATCAATGCTTTGCATTTAACTTGCCAGTGCTTGTGCTGTTTCCAGTTTTCATCATTTGGCTCTTTTTTCCATTTCCTGAAGGTTGCTCTTTTGGCAGCAACAGCCTCTCTGACCTCACCTTTAAACCATGCTGGCAGTTTTTTGGACTTTCTTCCACTTTTCTTAATGCGTGGAATACAGCTGGTCTGGGCTTCGAGGATAGTATTTTTAAATAACACCCAAGCTTGCTGTAAGTCTTTAACCTTTGGAACCGCTCCTTTTAGTTTTTTTCCGAACTATATTCCTCATTCTATCATAGTCTCCCTTTTGAAAGTTAAAAGGTAGTACTGTGGATTCCTTTACTATCTGTCCTCCACTGATTAAATCAAACATGATCATACTATGATCACTATTGCCAAGTGGTTCCAACACCCTTGTTTCTTGCACCAGATCTGGCGTTCCACTAAGGACTAGGTCCAGTATGGCTTCCCCTCTGGTCGGTTCATGAATCAGCTGCTCCAAGAAGCAGTCATTTATTTCATCTAGAAACTTTATCTCTTTAGCTTGTCCTGCTGTGACACTGTCCCAGTCGATACCGGGGTAATTGAAATCACCCATTATTACTACTCTGTTGTGGCTTTTGTTAGCTTCCTTGATTTCTTTGAGCATTTCATCATCCATTTGTTCATTCTGGCCAGGTGGTCGATAGTATACTCCCACTGCCATCACCTTCCCCTTCATAAATGGAATTTCAATCCATAGAGATTCTACAGCAAATTTTGTTCCCTGCAAAACTTTAATCCTTTCTGACTCAATGCCCTCTCTAACATAGAGCGCAACCCCTCCACCAATTTGTTCAGCTCTATCATTACGATATAGTTTGTATCCAGGTATCACAGTGTCCCACTGGTTATCCTCCTTCCACCATGTCTCTGAGAGTGCAATCATATCTAACCTCTCATTTAGTGCTATATATTCTAATTCTCCCATCTTATTGTTTAGACTTCTAGCATTGGCATACAAGCATTTTAGAGACTGTATTTTATTAATATTAATCTGGCTATTGGTAGGCATGGGTAATTGGGAATCTTTATGCTCTGTCTGCTCCTTACTCAAGGGCATTTGGGCTACTATACTCCCTTTTGGAACCTCACTGCTTTTGGTAGTATCCTTCAAGGATACCTTTGTCCGAACCATGCGCTCCTGGGTGACTGTCGGCTTTCCCCTATTTTCTAGTTTAAAAGCTTCTCTATCTCTTTTTTAAAGGTTAATGCCAGCAGTCTGGTCCCATCCTGATTAAGGTGAAGCCCATCCCTTCGGAAGAGCCCCCCCTTTCCCCAGAATGTTCCCCAGTTCCTAACAAAAATCCAAAACCCTCATCCTTGCACCATTGTCTCATCCACGCATTGAGACTCCGGAGCTCTGCCTGTCTTTTGGGTCCTGCACGTGGAACAGGAAGCATTTCGGAGAACGCTATCCTGGAAGTTCTGGATTTCAACTTCCTACCTAAAAGCTTAAATTTAGCCTCCAGAACTTCCCTACCACATTTTCCTATGTCATTGGTACCAACATGTACCAAGACAGCAGACTCCCCCCCAGCACTATCTATGATCCTATCTAGGCGGTGCGTGAGATCTGCTACCTTCGCACCAGGCAGGCATGTTACCAGGCGATCCTCACGTCCACCAGCCACCCAGCTATCTACATTCCTAATGATTGAATCACCAACTATAACAGCTGTCCTGACCCTCCCCTCATGGGGACATGGCCCTGGAGAAACGTCCTCGGTGCGAGAGGGTTTTACATCACCTGGAGGACAGGTCCTAGTTACAGGATCACTTCCTGCCACACCAGGGTGATGCTCTCCTGTCACGTGACCTCTCTCCTCCATGGCAACAGGGATGCTGCCAGACTGGAGGTGGGACTTCAGGACTATATCACTGTAGGTCTCGTCCATGTACTTCTCTGTCTTTCTTATGTCTTCCAGGTCTGCTACTCTAGCCTCTAGAGAACGGACTCGTTCCCTGAGAGCAAAGAGCTCCCTGCACTTAGTGCATATGTAAGACCTCTCACCAACTGGGAGAAAATCATACATGTGACACTTAATGCAAAAGACCGGAGAACCCCCATCTCGTTGCTGGACCTCTGTCTGCATCTTAGTTTAAAGCTTGTGTTTAGGTCTTTTAAATTCGGTATATAATAAGGATTGGTGTAGATGCTTATACTAATAAAAGTGTATCTAATACCCCTAATACACCCTGTGTACCTGAAGCTCAATTAATCTCAGGTCCTCTGTGTATGACTGATTTGGATTAAGAGCTGCACCTGAGAGCAGCCCCTTTCCTCTAAGATGTGCAAGTACCTATAAAACTACAATTACCCCAGGGGTGGGTGGGTGTTGGGGAGGGAGGGAGAGAGATAAGTCCTATTAAAGAGGGCAGTTACAAGGTACCCTGTCCTGAACCCTCAGCAGGGGGATGGGGGTACCACACAAAGCCCAGTTAGTTGAGAGAGGCAAGGTAAGTACAGCTGAGAAGGCTGAACTAGCACACCACTAAGACAAACAATAAATAATTAAACAAACAGTTAGAAAACAGTAAATAATTAAATAAACAGCTAAAACTCACAGTAAGATGTCCCAGGAGGCAAATATCCACTCACTAGCAGAGCTCTGTAAAAGTACAGCCCTTCTCTGATCAGAGAAAAGCAAACTAAAACAGACTATGCACACGTGGAGAAAACAGGAAGAAGGCTACACAATACCTCAGGGGAGGGGGGGAGGGGGAGGATTCACTCAGGCAGGCAAGGACAGGAAAAAAGCTTAACAAACAGCAGGTTCTGGGGAGAGAGATTTAATTCAAAATGGCTACCACACAAAGCCCAGTTAGTTGAGAGAGGCAAGGTAAGTACAGCTGAGAAGGCTGAACTAGCACACCACTAAGACAAATAATAAATAATTAAACAAACAGTTAGACAAACAGTAAATAATTAAATAAACAGCTAAAACTCACAGTAAGATGTCCCAGGAGGCAAATATCCACTCACTAGCAGAGCTCTGTAAAAGTACAGCCCCTCTCTGATCAGAGAAAAGCAAACTCCTGATCAGAGAAAAGCTTGGAACCACGTTGTCGCCAACGATCACCTTGTCAGACTGGTTCATTCAATGCCGACAAGGTGCAGTCAGGTGATCAAGAACAAAGGGTGGCCCATCAAATACTGAGCCATCACTGACACATAAAAACGGCCTTTTTCAAGCCCACATACATTAATTTGAAGGAAACCTGGCGTACCTCCATAAGATTTTAAAACATACTTACAATAATATATCGTTGCCACTGTATAGGTCACTGGTGAGGCCTCACTTGGAATACTGTGTTCAGTTTTGGAGACCATATCTTGCAAAGGATGTAAAAAGACTGGAGACTGTTCAGAGGAAGGTGACCAAAATGATTTGGAGCCTGCGTCAGAAGCCTTATGAGAAGAGACTTGAAGACCTAAATATGTACACGTTGGAGGAAAGGAGGGACAGGGGAGATATGATTCAGACCTTTAAATACTTAAAGAGAAATGATGAACAAACAAACCTCTTCCAAAGACGGGGAACCTGTAAAACTAGAGGGCATAACATGAAACTGCAAGGGGGTAAATTGAAAGGCAATGTCAGGAAATATTTTTTCACTGAAAGGGTGGTGGATACTTGGAATGCCCTCCCGATGGAAGTGGTAGGGGCGAACACGGTGACGGAATTCAAAAAGGCATGGGACAAACACAGAGGATCCCTTTACAGAAATAGGATAAAAACAAAATAAACGGTACCATCTAACTTCTGATCCATATAACATCTCAACAAATAGGGGTGTCCTACATGGAGTGGTGGGTTTACCCCTGAACAAGGATATGGGGAGGGGTGGCCTGCGCGGAGCGACAGGTGCACCTACTCTTGCCATCTTGCTGGGCAGACTGGATGGACCATGCTGGTCTTTATCTGCCGTCAACTACTATGTTACTATGTTGGCCAATGATGTACATTACACGATTTTCACAGAAAATCTATCAACAGGACAACTATGTGGAACAAACTCAGAAAATAAGGGCCAAACCAATACTAGAAGTTGGCCCTAATAGCCAAATCTATCACTTATTATGAGATACACAGAAAAAGCCACTGGGAGGAAAAAGAAATTAAGATATAAGGTCACGAAGTTGAAAAAATGTCAAATTTACAAGTGATTCCAGACTTTTGCATTGCACACCACTGTACTATGTAACAACTGTGGGCAGATTAAACGTTTTGAGACCCTGCAGGAGGAGTATGGGTTGAGGGATGTCACTATTTTCCCCTATCTCCAAGTAACACACTTTTTGAAGGCAAGGGAGGTGGTGGGAAAAGTTCAGGGGGGGGGTAGGAAATGTGTTTTGAAAGGATTTATCGGCGGGGGTGCGGGGGCGGTGCATCGGGGAGTACTGTCAAGGATTTATGGGTTATTGGATGACACCATGGAGAGTGAGAGTTTTAGGATAGCATGAAAGTGGGATTTGGGTGGGGATTGGACGGGGGAAAATGTAGACAGGTCTGCCAGGATGTGGGGAAGGGGGGAGAAGAGATCTGTCAGTGTGCAAGAGCACTGCAATAAGTTGTTGTATCAGACATACCTGACCTCATATGTGATTAGTACGGGTAAGGAAAATTAGTACGGGTAAGGAAAGCTATAGTCTTCTCTGGTGGAAGGGATATGGGCAATGGGGGATTAAATTCATATGTGGTGGACATGCCTACAGGTGCAGGGTTGCTGGGAGGAAGCGGATAGGATGTTTACAGAGATGGGTGGACGAGACTGAGTGATGAGTCCGGAATCCCTATTGCTGCATTTGGGTGGGTATAAGCAGGAGCAAATTATCAAAGTGGCTTTGGCAGTAAGGTTGGAAATGGCAAGAGAATGGAAGGACAGCAAAGTATCTAAGAGGGAGGATGTACTCTGGAGGTTACACTATTTGTATAAGATGAGCAAACTCACTGTGCTTATAAAGCCAACGGTGGGAGAGAGAGCAGAAGGTATGGTAACCTTATGAGTGGTGGGAGAGGAGGGACAGGTAAAAGAGGAGAGGAGGGAAGGGGTATAGTGCATTGGAGAGTTTGTACTACATACCTATTTCATGGGGTTCCTCGTGATGAGCTGAATGCTTTGAGTTTAAAGGGGGACACGGGGGGAGGGATGAGGAGGTTGGGAGAGCATGCTTGTTTAACTTTCTAGGATGGATATGTTAGAAGATATACAAGAAGATCAAATAGATATTAATTATGAAAAGATATGTGCAGATACAGCACTGTAGGTGCGCAGGAGGGAGAAGCATTTCAGTATAAAATTAAGTGCTCGGAGGGGGGGTGGTGGTGTCAGTCTTTATGACAGGCAGCCCGTTTGTTTAAGGGAGATGGCACAATTGTCCAGATGACTAGGTCAGAAGGGAGAACTGCAGCAGGGGCCAAGATCTGTGGGCCTGTTTTTTTTTTCTTTGAAGATGTTGAATGGAACAACTTAGGGGGATAATATATTGGGGTTTGGTTTGGTTACTTGCTGTACTGAGTGCTGATGGGACAGTGGTAATGGTTTTATGTGTATTCTCTCTACTTCTGAAAAGTTATTAAACTTTAAATTAATAAAAATAAAAGAGTCTGTTTTAAAATTGGCTACTGTTCAGACCTGGGTCAGGTTTGGTCCATCATGGTGGGTATTTCACATTGTTAGTCCCTGTAACATCATCTTTGTAATAATAGACCCTAGTCTGTTGCTACTTCTTGCCAAATGTCCTTGAGGTGGTCTAAAAGACATTGTAGTTGTTGCTGAACACATTTACTATATATGCAAAGATAATAACATAACAAAGAGACAGTTCCCTTTTATCTAGGCAGAATTTAGAGTTCTGCACCCATCTATACCTGAAAAACAAGCTTCTGTATTCTTAGTCTGATCAGCTGGGCCTCGGACTCTGGCATTTAAGTTAACTCCCGGCACTGAATATACTAACAGACTAGCCCTCATGCTTTTGGATTTTCAAAAGTATGCAAGTAATTTTTTCTTGGCAGTTGAAGCATATACTGTACGAAGTAGCAGCTGTAAATGTGTGCATGCAGTTTTGGTGGGGCAATGTAAGAAGACAGGAATGAAAGCATTTTTTTATTCTCACCTGGTGCTGGAGGCAATGAACATGAAGATTGCAGCAGCAGCATTCCGAATTTCAAAATGGTTCCATTATGAGATGTATTCAACATCCATCTTGATGACTAAGTTGTAGTGATCTCTAGGGGTCCATGCTATCACCATCAGTACATCTTCAGGGTCCACCCAGGAGTGTATCTCCTCATGTAAGAACATAAGAGATGCCATACTGGGTCAGACCAAGGTCCATCGAGCCCAGTATCCTGTTTTCAACAGTGGCCAATCTAGGTCATACATACCTAGCAGTGTCTCCAGTTCTGATATCAGATGTTTTCAACCCATCAGTAATGGCTGGTGGGGGGGTGGGGCGGGGGGGGGCGGGGCGCGGTCCCGCCTGCAGGTTATGCGTCCTTCTGTTTGGGGCTCCCCCAGGGCAGTAGTCCTGTTTACCACCCCCTATCACTGCCTCTGCCATCAGTGCTAATTCTGCATTTTTGTTTAGAGTGTTTAAGAGCTGCTGAGACTGTGATAAGACTGGGTGAGTATTTGACCTGGGTATGAGTGGAGCCAGAGATGGAATGTGTTCCGGGTACAGGGGGGGTGGGGTGGGGTGAATGGTCCGGAGTTAGCGGAGAGGAGAGGGGCATAGCTGAGAATGATTTGCCATTGAGGAGTGCTTGTGGTGGTCTGGGCTAGGGGTTGCAGGATAGTGGATGTGGGTCTTGGTGCTATGTTTGTTCCTTCCTCTGGGAGCACACTGCCAAGACCCTTTCCTGGGCACCCTGTCAAGACGCCTCCAGTCTGGACTGTTGCAATCTGCTCCTCACTGATCTGCCTTTGAATCATGCATTCGTTGTACAGCTCCTTGCTACCTTTCCTTTCCTCTCATCTCACCGTACACCCCTCCTTGAGAACTCCGCTCCTCTGACAGACCCCTTCTGTCTATGCCCTTCTCTGCCACTGCCAACTCCAGACTTTGTTCATTCCACCTTGCTGCTCCATATGCCTGAAATAAACTATCTGAGCCAGTACGTCTGGCTTCTTCTCTAGCCCTATTCAAATCCAGGCTAAAAATCCTCATCTTCGAGGCTGCTTTAGGATCCTAATTTTATTTATTTATTTATTACAGTTTCTTATATACTGCGCTATTTAGTATCAGCGCGGTTTACATCATAACATAACGACCATAACGACAAGTTGTCAGGTTTTACATCGAACAGGAGTACAAACTTGGATAACAGGGTTAACTATATATATATATAATGCCCCTCACTCTCTTGTTCATCACATATGTGTATCTTACAATACTCTAGTGCTCAATTTTGTGATGTTTTCCATCTTGATTATAAGCTCTGATGAGCAGAGACTGTCTCTTGTACATGTACAGTGCTGTACAAATAAGTAGTAGTACTCTACCCTACAATCCATTCAAAACTCAGCTGTATGGCTAATCTTCTGCTGGCGTCTCTATGCTCATGTAACCCCTCTTCTCACGTCACTTCACTAGCTCCTGATCACTTTCCACATACAGTTCAGACTTCTCTTACTCATCTACAAGTGCATTCACTTTGCAGCTCCTCATTACTTCTCCACTTCTGTCTCTCCTTGGGAGCTCCACATATCAAGTGGATCTCTTATCTTTGCCCTTCTCTTCTACTTTTGGCTTCATTCTGTTCGTTCCAGTTTGCTGCGCTGTGTGTGTGTGGAGTGGATTGCCGGGTCGGTGTATCGGGCTCCATCTCTGCTCCTTTTCAAATCCAGGCTAAAAACCCACCTCTCTGAGGCCACTTTTGGATCCCTGACCCCTTTACTCTCCTGTTTAACACCCAATGTGTCTTTTAATCATTTCCCTCAAGAGCTATCCTAGCCCCCTATTTGTTCTGAATAGATGATCCCTATGCTGCAGAGTTTACAATCTCATATGTGTACAGTGCTACATATGCTTTGTAGCACTATACGAATGATTAGTAGTAGAAATTTTACATATCTGATGACTTTCTTTCCTGGAATCCTGTCAGACCAGCCTAGATTAAGCAAGTTATGCTTCCTTGCCAACAGGTGGAGGCAGATTTGCACAACGTTGCATCTGCTATAGGTGGGTTGGGTTATCAAATACAATATAATACAGTACAATACAATGCAATGTCATACTGGCTTCTCTCAGTGCTGCACAAGTATTTACACTTAGTGAGGATGTTTCCCAAGCAGTAAACAAGACTGAGAACATAAGATATGCCATATTGGGTCAGACCAAGGGTCTATCTTGCCCAGTATCCTGTTTCCAACAGTGGCTAATCCAAGTCACTTGGCAGGTTCCCAAAAGATACACAAATTCCATGCTGCTTGTCCAGTGGGTAAGCAGTGGATTTCCCCGGTCCTCTTTAATAATTGTTTATGGACTTTTCCTCTGGAAACTTGTCCAAACCTCTCTTAAATCCAACTACACTAACAGCTTGTACTGAATCCTCTGGTAACAAATTCCAGAGTTTGATTATCCATTGCATGAAAAAATATTTTCTTGATTAGTCTCAAATGTGCTACATTGTAGCTTCATTGCGTGTCCCCTAGTCTTTCTACTTTTTGAAGTGGTAAACAACTGATCTACATTTACCCATTCCACTCTATTTATTATTCAAATGTTAATAAGCAACTATAAATGGGAATAAATATCTGTGTCACGATACTGATACAGATAAGGCAATCAAGCAGCAGCGGGACTCTCAAACCTGCAGGGGAAGGGCCTGGACTGGTCTAGCAGGATTCAAGGAAAGAAAATTATCAGGCGTGTAAAACTTTCTCCTTATTTGGACTGTGCTAGCAGGATAAAGAAGTGGGATGTATTCAAGCAGTCATGATCCAGGGTAGGAGGAAGACTGGTATAGCCTTACCAGTGGCACCCTCTGCTCAAGCTCTCACCTGCGACCTGTAGTGCTTCACAAAGGTGCTCAGTGACAACCAGATTGTTACCTTACAGATGTCCTCCAGGGGCACAGAGGCAGACTCCACCCTGAGGCCTGTGCCCTAATGGAATGACCTCTGACTCTTTCCAGCACACGCTTACCAGCCAGAAGGTACGTTTAAGCAATAGCCTCCTTATTCTAGTGGGCAATAGAGAACTTACTGCTTTTCCTTGGACTGGTGAAGAGGACAAAGATAGGGTAAACAGTCAAAAAGGATTGCTGATCTCCAGATATCTGACTGCCCACCTCATCCTCATGTTCAGCAGATGCAGAGAGGGGTCTGTTGTAAGGTCCTCCTTTGAGAAAGAGAGGGCAATATGACAATTTGATTGAGATGAAATGGGGATATTATCATGGGGGGGGGAGGGAAGAGGAGAGCACTGTTCTCAGTGAGCAAAACTGATAAGATGATACAAAAGGCTCCTGGCAGGACAAGACCTATAGCTCTGACATCTGCCTGGCTGACACAGTAGCCACCAGGAAAACCACCTTAAGGGTCAAGTCATTGAGCGAGGCTTTATGCAAAGGTCTTTAAGTGCCTTCAGAACCAGAGTGAAACTCCACTATGGAACCATTGGGCACAGTGACACAGTTCTGCTTCAGTCCCTTAGGAAAGCGGGAGACATCAGGGTATGCCTTCAGATCCATGCCCCTGAACACACACCCTGTAGCCTGCCAGGGTTGCTACCTGAGCCTTAAAGTTCAAAGTAAAACTCTCCGGTCTAAGAAAGAAAACACAGCAACAATATCCATTTTCCTGGCCTCTAAAGCTTGAGATGCCTACCACCTCTCAAAATTCTCACATAGACCAAGGAAGTGAAGACCCTATGGGTCTTGAGGAGGGTATCTCTTACCACCACCAAGTAGCCCTTGTTGGACAGCTTATACCTCTCAAGGGGAAATGAATGGAGTCCATCATCACCAGGAGTCTTTGCCAAAGAAGGTCCCTCACTTGAGGCAACAAGAGAGGAGGCCCCACCAATAGGCTTAGTAGATCAGTGTAACATGTTCTGCATGGCCATCAGAATCACTAAGCCTAGGTGAAACTGAATCTTGAGCAGTAGATGGCTCTCTAACTGCCTTGGGGGAAAGGCACACAGGGGGGACCCTTCTGAAGCCGTATCTGAAGCAGGGCATCCAGGTCTGTCACCTGCAGATCCCTCCTGTGACTGAAAAAGTTCTGTACCTTGGCATTTTCCCAAGTAGTCAGCAGGGGAATACCTTAGTTCTGAATTATGAGGTTGACTGAATGTATGTTGGCTGAGATCCCACTCGCTGCAATCCTATGATGCTTCAACTTAAGAAGCCTGCTTACATGTTGATCCCCCTGCAATGTGGGCTGCAGAAAGAGTAAGCAGATGAACCTCTGCCCAACTGATTAGTTCTTCCATCTTGTAAGCTACCCCAGTACTGTGTGTCCCCCCCCCCCCTGCTTGTTGATGTATGCCACTACCATGACATTGTCTGAGAACACCAAACCACTTTGCCCTCCAAAATTGGCAGAAACCTCTCCAGGGCTAGGCAGATTGCTCTGGGCTTCAACTGGTTGATCAAACAGGAGGCCTCCAGCTGGGACCAAATGGTGAGCACCCCAGCCCTTCAGGCTGGCATCCGTGGTGACTATCATCCACTCTGGTGCCTTCTGAGGCATCCTGACCATCAAGTGGCATGATTGAGATGTTTAAATACCTCCTTGGCATAAATGTTCAGGGGGAGAGCCTCTTTCAATTGAAAGCAAGTTCTGCTACGAGGGGACATGGGATGAGGGTGAAGGGGGATAGATTCAGGAGTGATATGCGGAAATATTTCTTTACGGAAAGAGTGGTGGCTCTGTGGAATAGTCTCCCAGTGGAGGTGGTAGAGATGAGGACAGTAACTGAATTCAAAAAAGCATGGGACAAACACAGATGATCTCTAAAGGAAAAAAGGGACTGTTGTAGTTGTTGATATGGAAGGACAGACTAGATAGTCTTTTTCTGTTGTCATATTTCTATGTTTCTGTTGCACCACCACATCAACAGCTTTTTGTTCTCCGAGGGAAGAGGAGTCGTCTGATTGAACAATTGGGAGCAGGGCGACCAGAGAGACAACAGTTGTCTCTGAAGAGGATGCATATGAGCCCCAGCTCCAGAATCAGTGCCATGGTTCCTATCAGTTGAAGATAGTCCCAGGTCCAGGGGGCTCACTGAGCACATAAATACCTGAGCTGGAAGTTCTCTGTCAAATCGGCAGATCTCAGATGGCTTCTTGCCTTCCATGAGGGGATCTCTGCTTCTTCCTCAGACTCACCTTCTGGGGGGTGAAAATCCTCATTATCATTCCAGACGACCATCATAGCAGATAAAGCTGGGATCCCAGAGTAATGGGTGAGCTAAGGGGTAATGAGTGGATGCTTAAACTCTTGACTGCCTGTGGTGGATAGACATGAGGGCCCCGGACCCCTCAGAGGGGGCTACCAAGCAGCTAAGAAGATATGAAAACAGTCCATGAGCTGTTTCAGAAGCTGCTGCTCAACGCCAGGTGACAGAGAACCCTATGGTTTCAGGGGGCCTAAGGGGAAATAGCTGGCTAGAGCATGTGGCCTCCTCACTACATTCCCTTTTTGCAGAGATTATGTGGGAATTAAAAATGGCCGCTAAAACCGTGGGTAGGAAAACCATGGGAGTATCCTTGGAGGCAACTAAAATGGTATCGGAACATGAGAGGGGGGTCTCGAGATCTGATGCCATTTTAAATGCCTTAACAATTAATGTCTAAAAAATCGCACCCGATTTTGAACTGAATTCAAAATCGCATGGGAGGTGTTGCTGTCACATACTGGGTAAAAAGATCCTGCCACAGAGATGACTTGGTGGGAGCCACAAGAGACACAGTGCTAGGCTCCAGGCATTATGGCAGAGCTGCACATGGTAAAAAAGAAAATATTGTGAAGAGAAGAAGCGGGGGGCGGGGCGGGGGAAGAACAAGGCTACGGTGAAAAGGGAATCCCTAGCATTTGCAAGGCTGGTTGCCGGCTAGCTGAAACCTGAGAAAGAGAGAGCCCAGTTGCTCCCGCAGTCTGAGGCTCAGCTGCTGAAAGAGAAAAATAAACTTTTCTTTTTTTAAAGCTGCTTTATTAAGGCAGCTAAGAGAGACAAAGAGCCTATATAAAGAATAGGCTGAAGGAGGAAAATCTCCAAAATATATTGAAAATAAAGCAAACGCATAAAGGCAGCAAGAGGGAAGGGAGGCTGGGCCCAACTTATCCCCCCTCCCCTTCAGGGGCCCCATGGGGGTCCTTCTGTCCACACTTTGGTCTACCAAGTGCTTAGGAGCCCATGGGTAGTGCTTCTGGACATGGGACAAGCTGTTGGCTCAAGGAGGCAGGTGTCCCCAAGCTCCGAGCAACATTGCACCTACAAGTCTCGGCCACATAAACCACTGGACTGTAATCTGGGCAAGTGGAGACAGACCTTTCTGCATTGCCGAACCAATTGAAACACCTCGTCACCTGCTGGAGCCAGACAAATACTGCTTCTCTCAGTGCCGCATCAGTATTTATACAGAGTGATGACATTGCTGAAAGTTGTTCAAGCCTTCCCCCCCTGCTGGCTGTGGATCATAATGCACTTGACTGGACTGGCCTAACAGAATATTAAGATGTATCTTAGGTACTATTTTTTTTTAAATTAAGAAATGTTTAACTCTGAGACTTAATCTTAATGTAAAAAAGGTTTTATTATTAACTCTGAAATGTTGGCTTTTGTTGCTGCATATGATTAGAATGAGATTCCATTGCCTTTGAATTGGAGGATTAAATAAAGATATAGAAAACCTATCACCAGAACTTGCATGGGAGGGGGAGGTTTGCAACCCCGGAAAGTGTCCTGGGTCCCTATGTCACAAAAGGGTCCTGACCTTGTCCAAAGCAGGAAGGATACAGCCTGCAGGCAGACTTAAGGCTCCCTTCCTTGTCTAATACAGATCCCGTCTGTCACAAGAAGAGCCGTGCTTCTTTGGAATTACACCAGTCACATCATAAAGTTCAATTATATTTTTAGTTTTGATACATGACTGGTAAGTTTTGAATCTTTCTGGGACAGTCTGATACTGCACAAAACAAGAAGATGGGGAAAACCCCATAAATCTGTTTTATAAGTTGAAATCCTATGCCCCTAAAATGAGAACAAAAAGAATCTTCCCCCCTCCAGTAAGTAGTAAGTGCTCACCTCTGGAATAAGCACATTTTTTATTAAAGTTCTTGAGACCTGGATGTCGCCTTACTTATGACTGTTATGTCCTTTCATCACACCTGTGTGAGAGAGATCATTGTGACAACTGGCTGTTGAAGGAGGAAGGGAGAGAACATGGTGGCAGTTGGTTGGGGGACAGGGAATGAGCCATTGTAGAAAAAACTTTTGTTTCTCTCGCACTTAGGGAAAATGGCTGATGACAAGACAAAGTCCACTAAGCCTGCAGGCAGGAAACCCTCAAAGTCTGAAGACTGTACAAAAGAGAGAGTGGTTTTGGAGCTGGACAGTAATCATGAAGGTGCTGCTGCCACAGAGCTGAGCGCCCTGGAGGAAACCTTTAGGAAATTTGCTATTCATGGAGATACCAGAGCCTCAGGAAGAGAAATGCATGGGAAAAACTGGTCTAAATTATGTAAGGATTGCATTATAATTGATGGGAAGAATGTGACTATAACAGATGTTGATATTGTCTTCAGTAAGGTCAAGTAAGTTCTTTCTGCTTTACTGTTTTTTGTTTCTCTTTTTTTTGTTTCACCATACCATGCAAATTCTGGTTTACTGGTGGAGACTGTGCCATTTTTTTTTTTGTTCAATTGTCTTTTTTTTTTTTAATTTTACTTTATTTAAAAAGTACTTGGGGCGTGTTCATATTCATCCATGTTCAGCTCTCACCAATTTCTTAAAAATCCTGCTAATAATGGTTAATGGTTTTGCTAGCTCTCTCATCCACTTGATAAACTAGTTACCTAGATGACCCATGAATCTCTCTCACTCACACTGCTCCCAGGGCATGATCCATAGGCATCAGAAAGGAGTGGGCCACACGGACCCTGGCCCCACCAGAAATTATGGCATAACAGGCAGCAGACTGCCCGCAGGGATCACATCACCTGTAGGCAGAGATCATGACAAAGACCCTTCCTGTCTGCATGCAGGAGATCGGATCCCCATGGACAGAACAGGAAGGGTCTTTGCTTGTGGGGCGGAGCTTGCCGCCCCCCCCCCCCCAAGGAAAAGCCCTTCTGCTGCCCCTGGAGTGCCCTTTCATTGTAAGATGGAGCTTAGATGGTTGCCTGCCTCCTTTTCCTTTGTATCTTCGCAGCTTAGAGCCAACTCTTAAAATGCATGAATGCCGCTGGGCTGAGAACTGTCACCTCTGTGTGCAGTAGCTGCTGATGGGCTGGAGACATCTCCTCTTCTCCAGCAAAACTGCTGCTAGCCCCTGAACGTCCTATGCACCATCAGTCATCTGCGCACCCTCTCAAGGTATATTTTGGGTTTAAAAACATCCTCGTGCAGATGCAGTGTGGCTACTTTTTTTTTCCTTTACGTAGTTGTCTCCTAAGAAATAATGGTTTTATTATATCGTTAAATAAACTTGTTGCATAGGTGTTGGAACGAGGTGGGCCACACGGGCTCTGGCCCCAGCAAACTTTTGCTGTGATTGCAGCCTTTCTCTCCTGCCCATGAAGATCCCATTGTTAGTGGGCAGAAGGGAAGAGCAGCTGCTGGAGATCAGATCCCTACAGGCAGAAGAAGAGGGGAAGGCCCCAATTTCATCTTCCTTGCAGGTTGTCTGCCCACGGAAATTCGATCTCCGCAGGCAGAAGAGAAGGGAATGGCCGCGATAGCGACAAAGACTCCTTCTGTCTGCCCGTGGGTGATTGGGACAGACAGAAGGAGTCTTTGTCACGATCCTCCTTCTCTTTTGCCCGCAGGGATCTGGAAATCGGATCCCCCATGGGCAGAATTGGAGGGGGAAGGCTGCGGGGGCTAGGGTCAGAATCGAGGTTGAGCTTGGGGTCCCCCCAAATCTATTTGGCCATTCCATCGCCCCTGAACTGTTGCATTGTATGGTAATAACATCTATCCAGACAAGGTGTTATATTCACTAAATGCAAGTCCAGTAGAAATGTGTGAATGCCAAGACATCTCATGTATGGCAGTAAACATTTAATTCATGCGAATGTGGTTTCAGTTTTGTAAACTGAATTAAGTGCAAACAGCTTCTGCCTTTAGAAATATAAACAAGTGATCTGCTACATCTTGCTGTGAAGTTTGACACATGCCGTTCTGTTAATAATAAACGATACTTCTCATCTGGAATAAGGCAAGTGACAACAGAAAAGCTGAAACTCTTATTGCACAAATAACATTTATTTATTTTTATTTATTTTATGTGCTTTTCTATACCGCCCCTTCCAGAGATCAAGGGCGGTTTACAAGGAACTCAAAACAACAATACAGCAGAACAGTGCAATATTGCATTACATTAAACATTAAGTATTACATAAGAACTATGATACATAGAAAACAGTGTGTAAGCTATTAATAAAAGGAACATAACTATGTTACAAGGAACCAAAAATGGCAAGTTATTTACATGGTTAGCAAGAGTTATTTGCAGTCATAAGTACAATATTGGGAGGATGCTGACTTGAGGGGATATTCAAATGGAGTCTGGATTTAGGTGGGGTAAACTTGTGTTTGGTTAGTTGTATGTTCTTGTGTAGTAAATTTGATTTCAGGTTGTAGGTTGCTATAGTGTTGAGTAAAGAGGTAGGTTTTTAGTTCCTTCCTGAAAGATGTGAGATCCTTAATCTCTCTTAGGTTTAGGGGCAGTTTATTCCATTGGCTGGGAGCATAAAATGAAAAGGCAGTGTTGGAGGTTATTTGTTTTGATTTTGTCACGGCAATGGGAATTAGTAGCATGTTGAGGTTAGTTTTTCTTCTAGTTGATATGAGAGACTATTGCATCTGAAATTTTTAAACTCTGCTGAGTTTTCGGCCTCAACAGCTTCATGTTTTTGAGAATTGTGACATGCCTTACTGGCAGGAAATGATCAGGGAAGTTGAATTTCTCGATGAGCTATGTAAATTTTAGATTTTGCTCACAAATGCAGAATTTGAATTCCAGCCGTTCATAATTTTGTTTTCAGAAGCAAAAAGATGTATATATGATTTTGGGAGGGAGTACCATAGAAATCATGTGTTGCTGTAATGATATAGATGAGTACATAGAAGCACAAAATAGCATAAAACTCGTCTAGGCTGCTTATTTTTTCTTCTATAATACTGGTAGAATATAGTCAGTTTAGCAGTCAACATGTAAGGAATGTGGTGCTCTTGTGCAGGTTTTGAAAGGGACGTGAAGGGCCAGAGCGGTAATATTCTAAGGGTTATTATCTAAATTTCATTACATCATCTTGTTTTGAATTTTTGGGTGATTTTTGTCAAACTACTATGGTATATTAAATGGGAATCGTTCCTTCCAAATAACCCATTGAGTTAGCTGGGCTTACTAATGCATGTCATATACTTACTTTTTGTGTTCTGTCGATTTAATAAGGAGTGTGAAAGGACATTAAAATGTCATATAACGATACATAACATATCTCTACTTCCTCATATCTTTGTGGAACTTTTTTTTGCAAGAGTTAAATAACAAATGAGAAACCCCATAGAATTATATGAGGGAGAAGAGAGATGTCAAAAACACTTATGTGGACAGCCCTGCTGCCAATCACATAAGGGTGTGGTTTATTTTTCCTTGTCTGTGTTAAATTCCTGGAGATTGAATGGATAATTTTGTATGCTTTAAATTGCTATACATCTGAAATTATCCCTTCAAAAAGGGAGTGGAGGGGGGGAGATTTGGGGAAATCCAGGAGTGGTACCACTTGGACATCTAACTTATATGTCAAAGCAATAATATTTTGCCACTGAACACATGAAATAGCCAGCCAAGTGGGTGTCACAAATAGGCAGTGTAACCTGAAGTGTCTGATTTGGACTTTTTCTTCTTATGTATGGATATTCAGCAGTGCTACCAAAACGGATAACATTGCTGAATATACATATAAAATGACATTTTAGAAAGGACGCCCAAGTGTAATCTGGGATGTCCAGGGCAAAACATGCAGAACAATGCTGGGGACATCTGTGTTTTGGCCTGATTTTAGAAATATGGATGCTCACTCTGGCATCCACATAGACGTCTCCACTACAAAAAACTGGGGTGGGGACGTCTATCTCATACTAGTTTGCATATGGGGATGTCCATCAGCATAGCAAAATGAAATATTTATAAGTTGCAGTCAGTGATTCCATTAGGTTTGAACATGGAGCAAGATTGGTGGAGCCTCATATGACATGTGGATAGGTCCTTCGACTTAATGAGAAGTTAAGGGGTGGAGAGAACGATGTGAAAGAGAGACTCCCATGAGATCACGCCTCTGATGATGACGTGTGGTTGACAGCCAATCAGTAATGGTTTTAGCTACAAAAAGATCAGTTGGCTCACGGCGTTTTTGTGGGCAATAATTTGGGCGAGATACCACTTGATACAGGACCCGGAGGGGCCTGAAACATGCATGTCATGTCGTGGCAAGATGTGGATGATAATATTCGCCTATGGAAGACAATTATTATGTCTGGTTAAGATAAGTACTGGTTTCAGTTTGAAGCAAATATATAAAAGTGATTGGGCACGCTTTGGCCTGTTTGAGTAAAAGGGTTCTTTCGGTAATGAGGGGAAAGGTGCAGTCCTTCCTCTCTAGCCGATTTCCCCCGACAAAAATAGAGGTTGTGGGATTCACTAAAAGCCAGTGGTAGCTACTGGCTGGGTTGTTCAATGACTTTATGTTTTGGATGTCTGTATACCTGTTTTTTCAAATGTCCAAAGCATGAATAGGGCTTCTAAAATAACACCTATAATTCCTAGCCATGCAAATTAGATGTTTCAAAAGTTTGTTTTAAATTTGGTTTATGCATTTTAATAATAACATTTTACCAAAAAAGCACTACTCTTCACTGTATAGTCCAACATATGTACCAAAAACATTTTAACACAAGAACTCCCCAAACTCCAACATCCACAGCCTCATGCAGCTTCTTACAAAAAGGACACAGTTTAACCCACATGCATTCAGAGCCATATATTAATCTGTCAGTAAAGAATCCTGTCTTTGTATAAGGCCCTCTTCCTGGCCAGTCATCCATGAGTGTTTAGCCAAGATGTAAAGGGAGCTCCATTGGCTTCAAAGCCATGAAGCAGATTGTGACAAATAGTAGCCAACTTACTAACGGGCCGAAGCCGAAAGCTAGTGGGGCCTTTAAAGCCCGTAACGCCACGTTTAAGCACACTTTATGTCTGTTTTCTTCATTGAAAAGGTTCATAAACACCAATGGAAAAACTAATACCCAATTAACGCCACATGTATTTTAATCAGCTGCTGGTATGTTAATCATAGCTACAGATGATGCAGAGATGGGTGTAGAGGACTTCACAACCAACCATAGCACCAAATGTTTACTACAGGGTCAGCGGTGACTTTAACCTCGAATGTGTGCCCCCGACATTATTTTGATAGCACCGGATGCTTTCCCCGATGCCTAGATCATCTTCTCCTCAGATGATCCGGCTTCTGGAAAAGCCCCAGATGCCGTCCTAACACTGTTGGGGGGCCACTGCCTGACAAGAGAATCCCTGGTGGCCCAGCGGCCCCCATCCCCCCCCAACAGTAGTTTGATTGCATTGGGGATGATCATGGCATCGGGAAAAGCCCCTGATGCCAGCAAAACAGTTGAGGGCCAGTGCCCTGACAAAGTAAATACCTGGTGGCCTAGTGGCCCCTAAATCTACCCCCGATACCTTAAAAGAAGTGGGAGCTCTGCCTACGCGCTCCCATTCTGCGTCTGCCAGTCTGAAAAATGGCAGTGCCTGGTCCCATGCGGTGCATCCTGGGATGCACTGGGTGGGTTAGGCTGCCATATAAGGTATAGTCTACCTTACATGGCAGTCTGACTTCACCTGGTGCATCCCAGGATGCCCTACCTGGGGCCAGGCATCGCCATTTTCTCCAGGATCAAGGAGGAAGTTAGTCCTCACATATGGGTGACATCGGCGCTGACAGAGCCCTGTGCGGAGCATTTCCCCAGCTTTCAAAGAAAGCCTTTGGGAATGCTACCACGCATGCATGGTCCCCTTCCCACCAAAGGGTGCCATCTTGTTCAGTCTCCTTTTTTCCGCAGAGCCCAATGGACGTAATCCTCTACTCCCCTGGAAAAAGTTCTTAAAATCCTTCTATATCTCCGGTTTGCATACCAGTTCCTTTCCCACCTCGATCTGGCATCCTTGGTGCCATCCTCGGCTCTCCTTTCTGTTTTTTTTCTCTAGGTTCCTCCTCGACTGGCCTTGGTGCCAATTTTCGCCCGGGGGTCATCGACCCGGGCCGGGTATTCTCCCACCATGACTCCCAGTGGGTTCAAGAAATACGACCGCTGCAGTCAGACTATTTCAGTTACCAGTACCCATGACTGCTGTCTCTGCTGCCTGGGCCTGGACCATGACAGCTCCACCTGCAACCAGTGCCAGGCCATGACACCCAAAACAAACAAACGGTCAGAGTTGCAGGGGAAGCTGTTCCTGAGATCTGACTCTGCCCCAGATTCTCCATCGCTGAGCCCCAATGAAAACACTTCCCATGAGGTCTGGGCATCCTTGGAGTCCCGCGGCAGCAGCTCCTCCAGCGCGGCCCCAGACACTCCCAAGAAATAGAAAAAGAGCTTCGGTGCCTCCGATGAAACCTTGCAGAGTCCTGCGATGGGACTCGGGCGACTCCGAGCAGCACCCTCAGAAAGTCTCGAGACAGGAGTCGGCTGGTGGAGACCCTGCTAGGACCCGTAACTCCTCGAGGATGCACTCTCCAGAGTGTTGGCGTTGGACCCGAGGCCCTCAGTGTCCACACTGAAAGCTGCACAGGCATCGGGCCTTGAGTCCCAAATGGCAATGGAGCAGAGCATCTCCTCCATCCTGGCCTTGCGGCAGACGTTGATATCTAATTTTCCAGCATCATCGGTCCAGAAGCTTGGCCCCCCAACGTCGGGAGTCCCCGGACGTTGAGCTGGGTACCGGCATTGATCAAAGTCTCTGTCATGTTCCTCGGGGATCCGGTCCTCCCCAGTGCATTTTCGGGAGTCCAACCCCAGATCCTCTGGGGAACCCGGTTCCTTGGGGCTACCACTGAGGCGGATTCTCGACTCCCTCTGGATCTGAATGGGAGATGGAGGACGAGGCCTCTCCGGAGACCTCCCGGCACAGGGATGTCTCCTCTGAGCCCTCTCACCCAGAGCCTTGGCACCACACCCCGCCTGAGGATGTAGCTTTTCATGACTTCGTCTGCGACATGGCCTGGACTCTTTTGGTCCAGACGGAGTCTGAGGAGGATCCGCGCACCGAGGAACTCGAGATCCTGTAATTTGAGTCTCCTCCCAAGGAGATTCTCACAGTACCAATTCCACCCATCCTCGAAGCTACTCCTCAGGATGTGGGAGATCCCAGTCTTGGTGCTGTTAGTCAGTTTGCACCTGGATGCTATCTACCATGTCCGGAAGGGCCCCAGGTTCCATAAACAGAAACTTACCCACAGCAACTCCCCATTGAGTCCTCCATGCAGAAACTGAAGAGCCCAAAAAACGTACTCTTTGGTTCTCCCTGGCAGGGAAGTCCGGGCCCTCGATGCCCTGGGCCGCAAGTGTTATCAGGGTGCCATGCTTGGGTGCCATATTCAGGCATACAAACTGTACATGGGAATGTACCTAAAAGGCCTGATCCAGGAGCTCTCGGGGTTCTTGATGGGCCTCTCCAGGGAACCTCTGCAGATGTTCCATTTCCTGGCGGCAGACATCCGGGACTGTTCCAAATTCCTCTCTAGGGCTGCCTACGATTGGTTTGAGTCTGCAGCCAGGTGGCAGCTGCTGGAATTGGTGCCCGGCGCCAGGCATGGTTACAAACCTCGGACCTCGAGTAATGGGTGCAAGAAAAGCTGCTGGATGTCCCCTGCAATGGCGAGAACTTGTTCGGGAAGCCGATGTCCGACAAGGCTGAAATCGAGGCCGAGATATTGAACCAGCGAAGGCTTTCCAGGAAGACCTCGACCCTCCTCAAGAAAAAGTCCTCGGGGGGGGGGGAAGGGCTAGCACCAGACTGGGCCCTTCCAGCCTTACTTGGGGCAACAGCACCAGGTCTCACAGATGACTTATAAACAAACTGAGCACCCTAGGGATGGACCCTAAAGTTACTGCTTGGGTTAGAAATTGGTTGGGTGGGAGGCGACAAAGAGTACAAGTAAATGAAGCGCACTCTGAGGAGAAGGATGTTACCAGTGGTGTTGCCCCAGGGATCTGTCCTTGGTCCGATTCTTTTTAACATCTTTGTTAGTGATATAGCGGAAGGGCTGTCGGGTAAGGTTTGCCTCTTTGTAGATGATACCAAAATCTGCAATAGAGTAGACACCCAGGGAAGGTGTAGATAACATGAGGAGGGATCTAGCTAAGCTGGAAGAATGGTCTAGAATTTGGCAGCTGGGATTTAATGTTAAAAAATGTAAGGTCCTGCATTTGGGCTGCAGCAATCCAAGGGAGCAATACAGCATAGGAGGTGAAGTACTTTTGTCCACTAAAGAAGAGCGGGAAGGCGTGGTTGTGTCTGATGATCTTAAAGTAGCTAAACAGGTAGAAAAGGCGACGGCAAAAGCTAGAAGGATGCTTGGGTGCATACGGAGAGGAATGGCTAGCAGAAAAAAGGAGGTGATAATGCCTCTGTATAAGTCTTTGGTGCGACCTCATTTGGAGTATGGTGTGCAATTCTGGAGACCGCACCTTCAAAAGGATGTGAACAGGATGGAGTCGGTGCAGAGGGTTGCTACTAAAATGATTAATGGGCTTCATTATAAAGCATATGAGGACAGACTTAAGGATCTTAATATGTACACCTTAGAGGAAAGGCGGGATAGAGGTGATATGATTGAAAGCAAGTTCTGCTACGAGGGGACATTGGATGAGGGTGAAGGGAGATAGATTCAGGAGTGATATGCGGAAATATTTCTTTACAGAAAGAGTAGTGGATCCATGGAATAGTCTCCCAGTGGAGGTGGTAGAGATGAGGACAGTAACTGAATTCAAAAAAGCATGGGACCAACACAGAGGATCTCTAAAGGTAAAAAGTGGACTGTTGTAGTTGTTATGGAAGGACAGACTAGATAGGCCATGTGGTCTTTTTCTGTCATCATGTTTCTGTTTCTTTGAAAAGCTAGGGGCACAGGTCCCGGAAGCCCAAGGCCCCCAAGCCTCAAACACCAGCCCCCACCCAACTGGGGAGGAGCTTTTGACTCCCTGGGCATGGCATCCCCTCCCCCAGGTCCCATTTTAGCCCACAGGGGGGGTCAGCTGGCCTCATTTACCCACAACTGGTCCAGCATTACCACAGACAAGTGGGTCCTGTAGGTGGTCAGGGAAGGTTACTACCTCCATCTACAGCAGGACCCTCCAGACTTTTTTCCAGGAGAACATTCACAGTCTCTCCTCCATCAGGCCTTGCTCATCGCAGAACTCATAGGCTTGCTCAGGGACAGGGGAGTGGAGCCTGTACTCTGACACCTCTGGGGAAAGGGGTTCTTCTCAAGGTATTTCCTTGTCCCAAAAAGAACAGGGGGCCTCAGTCCCATCCTGGACCTGTGCAACTTGAACAAGTTCCTGGTGAGGGAGAAGTTCAAGATGAGGGATGCTGTTGCCCTACCTCTGCCAGAGAGACTGGCTCTGCTCCTTGGACCTCAAGGACGCGTACACTCACATCCTGATCCATCTCTCCCACAGAAAGTACCTGAGATTGGGGGGGAGGGGGGTAGCGCTACCAGTACAGGATACTGCCATTCGGCCTTGCCTCCTCTTCAAGGGTCTTCACAAAGTGCCTGGTGGTTGTGGCCGTCCATGTATGCCTCCAAGGAGCCCACGTCTTTCCCTACCTGGACGACTGGCTCATCAGAGGCAGCACGGCCCCTCGAGGCCAACCAAGCCACAAGGCTTACAATTCATACCCTGCAGAAGTTGGGATTTGTCATCAACTACCCCAAGTTCATTCTCTCCCCATTTCAGGACCTGGAGTTCATAAGTGCCCAGCTGGACACTCTGCAGGTCAAGGCCTTCCTCCCGATAGAGAGGGCCTGTCGCCTGATGCAGTTAGCAGAGGAGGTTCAAAGCTGCAGGTCGGAGCCAGCCTGCCTGATCCTCCTCTTGTTAGGCCACACGGCCTCAATGGTTCATGTCATGCCATTGGCTCGCCTGCACATGCGAGCAGCCCAGTGGTGCCTCATATCCCAATGGACACAGGCCACAGGCAAGCTGAGGGACAGAGTAAGGGTCACCTACCGACTGGCGGCCTCCCTCAACTGGTGGCAGTCCCCACAACATCTCAGGGCGGGGATGCCTTTCCACGCACCAGCCTCACAAAAGGTCCTGACAACAGATGCCTCCCTAGCAGGCTGGGGTGCACATTGCGAGGGCCATTGCACTCAGTGCAACTGGTCCCCAGACGAGTCTCTGTTACAAATCAACCTCCTCAAGCTCAGGGCCATCTTCCTGGCCCTACAGGACTTCTGCTACCTC